>JAOPSE010000039.1:2793378-4271711 GCA_029449295.1 Zea luxurians | reverse complement strand
CATCAGCCAAATCAGATGAGCCGAAGGCCATTAGCATTGAAGAGATGAAGGTTGAGAAAACGAGGATATTAGAAGTAATAAGTCCTTCGGCAGTGGTGACAATGTCGAAGGCACAAAAGGATCTTTCAACGACTCCCAAGAGGAAGAGAATGGTCAACGTGTTAGATGTGCTAGAAATAATAAAATCTTCAAGCTCTACTCTGAAGAAAGCTGTCGAAGCCTCGGAAACACAAATTGAGGCCGAAGCTGCCAAGATCCAAATCGAGACCGAAGCTGGGCCTTCAGAGCCCGCCAAGGAGAAATCCTTGGGAATCGGAGAAAAGACGGAAAAAGAAGCTGTAGAAGTAATTTTAACTGGAAAAACCATCATTCCTATTCCCGAAGCATCATCTGAAGCTCCTGATTATATTATACGACATGCTTCGGAAAAAAAGATTATCTAAGAAAGAAAAGCGAGAGGCTCAATTCTATGCTCAAAGATTGAAATATCCAAAGGGGGCACTTGTATTCAACGGCAGCGGGGAAGAAGACTTCTTGTACTGTCTCCCAGACAGCAAAGAGATTTCTGTCTGCCGAGAGATGGGCAAGGGCTTCGGGTTCCCGACACTAGAAGATGGGCTCTCTGTGTTATCAAAAGATGAGTTGGCCGACAGCTTAGCATACAATAGTTTAAAGGTGAGAAAATGAGATTTTTGTATTTAAAAACAAAATTTCCATTTGCTTACACTCAATACCGCATTTTTGTAGGGCCTTATCCTTAGCAACGCCCTTAGGGTGCAAAAAAGTGCTGAAGATGAAGGGTATACCATAGCCTTAAACAACCTTCGTTCCGAAGTAATTGAACTAAGGAACGAAGGTCTTGAAAAAGATAAAATATTAAACTCATTGTTGAAAAAATAAAAGAAGACGAAGTTGCTTCCAAAGCCCAAGCTGAAACTCAGAAAAACGAAATCGAAGATCTTCGGAAACAGCTATTCGAAGCTAAAGAAAAATGTGGTCTTGCAGAGGCTGATCGAGATATTAGTGTATATTGGAGGAACCACTTACAAAACAGTTGATGAACTTCGTGCGTCCAAGGAGAGGTGCTATGAAAAGTCTATAGAGTGTGTTAAGAAAATAAAAAATAGCTTCGCCAATGTTGGCGCATTTTCTAACGAAGACAACTTCGTTTAAGGGGTGATCCTGAAGGCCTAATTGATTGGATCAGCAACGAAGCTGAAGCTTTTGAAGAAGTTTTGAGTGGTCGCGGGGATATCTGCGCTTTCTCGGGTGCCAGGGGAATCACAGCTATTTTAGAGAAGACAGGCTGCGACCATGTGAAAGCTTTGGCTCAAGCCGAAGCTACTTTGTCTATTGAAGATACAAAAGATCCCTCGGCCGAAGCAAGCTTAATTGGCGGAAAATTCTTTACTGACATCTGGGAGAATGGCGGCCGAGGGATGGCGCACGAGATGATAAAAAAGAGCGAAAAAGATTCCCATGATTCAAAAGAAGCGATGAAGGCAGCTGAGAAAGTGGCGGAACTTGAGAGGCGGATAGGTATAGCTTGATAACTTTTTAACTTTGTTTACTAATTTTGCAACTTCGGACTTATTTACGTTTTATATCGCAGTTGAACTATCTCCTCCTCCAGAGCCCTTCGAGCCGATGGCCAACCCAGAAGTAGAGAAAGAAGATGAAGTCACTAAAGTGGCCGAAGTTATTCTGGACGAAGCTGTTAATCTATTGCTGAACGAAGCTGCGGAAGCAGTTTTAAAAGAAGAATAGCTTTTATTGTAAAAATATTTGGAATGTAACATTTGCTGAACAAAGTGCATAATACTTTTATAATTTTGAATGTAATATTTAAGCTTCTTGTAACTGAATTCTTTACGATGCATGAAACTCTACGTACATACCGTTTTTGAGCCTTCGGCGAAAAAACACCTTCCCTTCTTTTCATGCGTTGTGAAGAATATCCATATTTCGTAAAAACATCCAATCTTCGTAAAATCATTATGCTTCGTAAGCAATAGATCTCCTTTTCATTTTAGAGTTTGATGAAGCTATACTTCTTCAATACTTATTTTGTGCCTTGGCACTGCTTCTTCGAAACAATCTCCGAAGATCAACATTGAATCCCCTTCTTGCGCCATTGATGCAATATGATGTATGATGTTATGCTATGAAAAATGATGTAATGATGTTATGCTATGCAAAATGATATTTGTGCCGAAGATACACACACATTCCCTCAGTAAAGCACACAATCTTTTTGCCGTTTATTTTTCGGCTTCACCACTTATTTTTCGGTGTATCAGCGCTGACTTTTCGCTGTAAGCCTCCCTTAGGAGCTTCTTCGCCTTTTACTTCAGCGGTATTCACGTTGACTTTTCGTGCTTCGCCTTTTACTTCGGCGGAATCAGCATTTATTTTTTGCTGTAAGCTCTGCATTCCCTTTGGAACGACTTTTGAGCAGAAAACTTACACTGCGCTCCCTTAGGAACGACTTTTTGTTGCTTTGGGAAACTTACGCTGCGTTCCTTAGAATGACTTTCTATTGCTTCGGCAAAACTTGTAATGTGATTGTGAACCCCGCGCTCTCTTGAGAGCAACTTTCGTGCTTCACCAACTTTTTGGACTTCGTGAGTCTGTAAAAGAGATACATTTCCACTATGGCCAAAACGAAGCTATTACAAGGAATTGAAAACGACAGGAAAAACTTAGGCTTTTAACGATTGTTCTCTATTAAAAAAGAAAAATGATAACGAATGCCAGAACTGTTTCAGAAGTAGGATATCTTCTAGTAGATGTGCTTCGATTCTGGCACAGTACTGTTGACTGTGCGAGCTTCGGACTCCTCTCTGAAGTCTCGTTGCTGATGAGTGTGCTGGCTCCCTTCTGGCTGCTGGCCTCGTTGCAATGGTGGTGGAGGTGGAGGCTATTGCCAAGATGCCTGAGGTAGGATTGCCGAAGCAACAGAAGCTGCAGGATGGTTACCCACATACTCTAGAATGTACGGTGAGTGGTACGAAGCAGTATGCATGACTTGCTTCGGCTGGCTCTGTTGGGCTACAGCTTCTGCTATCTCTTTCTGTTTCTGGATGGTGACGTGGCACATCCTGGTAGTGTGGCCTTTGTCCTCACCGCAGAATAGACAATAAATTTTCCTGGGCTGATCCCCAACCTTCCACCGAAGCCCCTGGCGCCTCTGCCCCTTGGAGCTGGGGGCCGAGGATAGCTCTATTGCTGCCCCAAAGCCTGGGAAGAATATTGCGGCCTCTGTTGTTGACTTCCCCTATCGTCATTCTAAGTGGAATGAATTGATCTGACGTGCCTAGGGTGGATTCTCCCTCCGAAGCCCCTGGCCATTTCGGAGAACCTGTAAGCTTCCTCCCTTCTCTGTCGAAAATCATTGTCAGCGCGGATGTATTCATCCATCTTCTGAATCAGTTTCTCTAGGGTTTGAGGGGGTTTCCTGGCGAAGTATTGGGCTGAAGGTCCTGACCGAAGCCCCTTAATCATGGCCTCAATGACAATTTCATTGGGCACTATTGGCGCTTGTGCCCTCAGACGCAAGAACCTTCGGACATACGCCTGGAGATATTCCTCTTGATCTTGCGTGCACTGGAACAAGGCTTGAGCGATAACCGGCTTTGTCTGAAACCCTTGAAAACTAGTGACCAGCATGTCCTTCAGCTTCTACCATGATGTGATTGTTCCTAGCTGAAGAGAGGAGTACCAAGTTTGTGCAACATTTTTGACTGCCATGACGAAGGATTTCGCCATGACTGCAGTGTTGCCACCATACGAAGATATAGTTGCTTCGTAGCTCATCAGAAACTGCTTCGGATCTGAGTGTCCGTCATACATGGGGAGCTGGGGTGGCTTGTAAGATGGGGGCCAGGGTGTAGCCTGCAGTTCTGCTGACAGAGGAGAAGCATCATCAAAAGCAAAATTTCCATGAAGGAAATCCTCATACCAGTCATCCTCGTTGAAGAAGCCCTCTTGGTGCAGCTCTCTGTGGTGGGGCCTTCGGTTCTGCTCATCTTGAGCAAGATGACGCACTTCTTCGGTAGCCTCGTTAATCTGCCTTTGCAGGTCAGCTAACCGAGCCATCTTCTCCTTCTTCTTCTGTACCTGCTGATGAAGCATCTCCATATTTCTAATTTCTTGGTCCAACTCATCCTCTTGTGGTGTTGGACTAGTGGCCTTCCTCTTCTGGCTTCGGGCCTCCCGAAGAGAAAAGATCTCCTAGTTCAGGTCCAGCGGCTGCAGAGCGGCAGCCCCTGTTGTCGAAGCTTTCTTTGGCGGCATGACGAAGGTCGATGCTTGCCGAAAGTGGTCGAAAAAGGGTTCACCGGAGGTGGGCACCAATGTTGGAGACTTGTTCTCAAGTGCTATGAGTTAAGAACAAGGCAACACAGAAAACGTTAAAGCCCTTCGTCCTTCGAAGCATTATTTCCCTTAGGATATAATGACTTTTGGACGAAGGTAATGAAGGACATACCTTCATCAACATAACATATAGAGATGAAGAAAGAATCACATAAAACATAAAAGATAATGTAAACAATCATATATTATTATTATTATCTCATTTCTATTTTATTACTATGAAAAAATAGAAATAATATCAAATTACAAGTGTACCTTTGACTTGAAAGAAGGTAAAAGTACCAGCGTGGAGCAAGGATCAATGCCTAGTCATCATGAACAGTACGGGGTTACTGTTCATCTATTTATAGGCATGGGACGCAGCCCATGCAAAATTAGACTCATGCCCTTTTCATTTGCTAATAACTCTATAATAATCCATCGAGGTCTAAATAGCCTTTTCATCTTTAAGTCGGTTTCCCTTTTCTGTTATCACGCCGAAGCTCTCCTACGCGCAGCTTCGGCTTCGCGCTATCCTTCGTACTCCTTCTTATGCTTCTTCACGCTGTGGTTTCAACTCAAGTCTGAAGGTACCTGTTCATGCATTATACTTCCAGGAATATTGTTAAATCATGTTTTTGAGGACCTTCGGAAGCCGAAGGCCCCCAACAATTGATTTCCCAAAGATTTTATGACTTGGACTCCAGGGCCGATCCTCAGAATCTTCACCCTCGCTTTTTGCATCATAACTATCACTGTCACCAGTATCTTCAGACAAACCTTCCAGCGTCTCTTTAACAATCTTCTCTGTGTTTGTCTTTGCCATCGATTCAATAAAACCAGCAATATAAGAATCCATATTCTTCTTCTCTTCAAATAGCTTTGTATCTTCAGTCACCTTCGTCTCAACAACAATCTTTTTGTCTTCAGACATTTCTCCTTCAGAAATGACCAAAATGCGTCTTTTTAACCGAAGCTCAGAAAACTTGGAAAACTAGCAAGTGAAAGTGAGCAAGAGCTATGAAATTGAGAAAACAAAGCAAATGGCGCAGACAGCGTATCAAATGTGGCTAGTGCGAGTTCTTATTTATACGCTCAGCACGCCCCAAATTGGGGGGTCCCATCTGTCATCGACTGTTGCTATTCTAGCAAAGGGAAGGTGTTTTTTTGGACCTTCGGCTTAAGGCCTTCGTCCATGTCGCAGTCTGAATTCGTTATCTTAAACAAATTAATATTGCGAGGGGCTACTGTTGGGGGCCTTCGTCTTCCGAAGGTCCTCAAAAACATGATTTGACAATATTTTCCAAGTGTGGTGTATGAACAGGTACCTTCGGACTCGGATTTAGACCATATACAATGTGAGAAGCATGAACGATACGAAGGGTGATGCGGTCCCGAAGCCACGCGCATGAGAGCTTCGGCATAGCAGCAGGAAAAGGAACCGACTTAAAGGGGAAAAGGCAATATGGACCTCAATGAATTGTCTTAAAGTCAATAGTAAATGTAAAGGGCATGAGTGTAATTTCTCATAGGCCGCGTCCTGTATCTATAAATAGGTGAACAGTACTCCCGTACTCTTCACGCTGACTCATACTCGTCCTTGTGTCATTCTTGTGCTTTCGCTTTCTGTTGAGCCGAAGGTACAATTTGTAATTTTATATTGTTTTCATTCACTTATGATAATATGATAGAAAATGAATTAATAATGTTACATAATTGTTCACGTTGTTTTTTACGTTTTCATATGCTTCTTCTTTTATTTAATGTATACTGCAATGATGAAGGTATGTCCTTCATAACCTTCGTCCGAAGATCATTATATCCTAAGGGAAACAATGCTTCGTAGGATGAAGGGCATTAACATATAACATTTTGTGGTGCCTTGTTCTTAATTCATAGAATTTGAGAACAAGTCCCCAACATATGTAAAGCATGTTATGTTAAACCAAGATATAGTGCAAACATCTCCTTTAACCTCGTATTGTTGATGTGCATAAGTGTACTTTTTGTGTACTCTTGCATGCACACATTGAGGGAGAGTTTAGCCTATATCCTGTGAAACTAATGATTTCTTTCAAGTTCATGTTGTGCAGTGTCACACCTTGGAGAACAGCAAATGAGGATGAATGGTTCCATAGAAATGAAAATGAGTTTCTCTGGATCGTTTGAAGAGGATAAATTCCTCTTTGAAATGTCAAGCCTATCAAAAGCTAAGATGGAAATTCATGATTATAATGGAGACCATGTGGCGTAGAACAAAAGTGTGTCACTCCATGAACTATTGTATTACAATTGTATATCTAGGCTCTTACATGCTAGTGTGTGCATGTATATGCAATATCTTAAGTCACATAATAAGGTTGCACTTGTGGTGACGATTAAAGAATCTCTAGATATTTGATTAATACCTCTTGTGGTGATGTCATAAGTTAGTCTTAAGTCATCTTAGTGAGGTATGAGTCAAACATGCTAACTTCTCAAGAATCTTGGCTTAAATATTGCATATCATATCTATTGGTACAATTTCATATTTTCATACTTTATTTGTACCAAGGTTCAAATTGTATAACTTAATCCCCTGGCCTCACAAGTCCAAGTGCATAAGCTAAACAAGTATTCATCACTTGTATGCACACATTTAGGGGGAGAATAGTCTATAATTTGAATCTTTGAGACAAACTTCATTTTCAAGTCTATTATGTGTGTAGTCTCAAATTAGAAAGGAATTTTCGGGCAAAGTGAAAGGGAAATGTGCCCTTGGGCCATTTCTAAGTATTTTGGTGATTGAGTGCCAACACAAGTGCTTAAGTGTTAAAGTATCCCAAGTGATGGACAAAGTGCAAATCAAAAGTAAAGGTATGTTTCTAGACTTAGTACATTTTTATGGACTAATGTATTATGTCTAAGTGCTGGAAACAGGAAAAATCAAGTTAGAAAAGAGATGGCTTTGTTCAGCCAAAGTCTGCTCAGTCTGGGTGCACCGGACAGTGTCCGGTGCGCCAGGCTAGCTCTGGTGAACTTTCTGTTCTCGGGACTTCGACGGCGGTGTACGACTATAAATCATTGGACTGTCCGGTGGTGCACCGGACTGTCCGGTGAGCCGTTCACAGGCGAACTCATCGCTCTCGGGAGATGATTAACGGCGTACAGCTATAATTCACCAGACTGTCCGGTGGTGCACCGGACTGTCTGGTGAGCCAACGGTCGGCCGGGCCAACGGTCGGCCACGCGATCTGCGCAGGACACGTGGCCGAGCCAACGGCTAGAATGGGGCACCGGACTGTCCGGTGTGCACAGGACAGTGTCCGGTGCGCCAACGGCTCTCAATCTGCAACGGTCGGCTTCGCCAAATAAGGAAACAAATCTGCACCGGACAGTGTCCGGTGGTGCACCGGACTGTCCGGTGCGCCAGGCGACAGAAGGCAAGATCTGCCTTCCCGAAATGCTCTCAACGGCTCCTAGCTGCCTTGGGGCTATAAAAAGGACCCCTAGGCGCATGGAGGAGAATACCAAGCATCCTTAGAGCATTGTTGATCACTCACACTTCATTCTTGCGCACTTGTTCGACATTCTTAGTGATTTGAGCTCCGTTCTAGTGAGAAACTCGTGATACTCTTTTGAGCTCAAGTCTGGGTCTTGTGTGTGCGTATTTGCTGTGATTTTTGTGTCTTGTGTGAGTTTCTCATCCCTCCCTTACTCCGTGCTTCTTTGTGAACATTTTTGTAAGGGCGAGAGACTCCAAGTTGTGGAGATTCCTCGTGATCGGGATATAAAAAAGCAAAGCAAAACATCATGGTATTCAAGTGGGTCTTTGGACCGCTTGAGAGGGGTTGATTGCAACCCTCGTCCGTTGGGACGCCACAACGTGGAGTAGGCAAGTTTTTGTACTTGGCCGAACCACGGGATAAACCACTGTGTCTATCTGTGTTGATCTTCTTGTGGTTATCGTGTCTTGCTTATACTCCTCTCTAGCCACTTGGCGATTATTGTGCTACCGCTTAATCAAGTTTTTGTGGCTTAAGTTTAAGTTTTACAAGATCACATATTCACCCCCCCTCTAGGTGCTCTCAATTGGTATCAGAGCCGTTCTCTTCAAGAAAGGGACTAATCGCACGAAGAGATGGATCCTAAGGGGAAGGGAATTGTGATCAATGATAAAGAGAAGGAGTCCTTCGTCAACGAGCCAAAAGACGACAAGCCTACCGACTCGGGCTCGGGCCACAAACGAAATGCATAGTCACTTGTTCTCTCTCCATCCTAGCATATGGGAGATAGTAGAGAGTGGAATGAAATTTGATAGCTCGGATAGTCCTATGTTTATCAATGAACAGATTCACAAAAATGCACAAGCTACTATTGTGTTGTTAGCCTCTTTGTGCAGGGACGAGTATCATAAGGTGAGCGGCTTGGACAATGCCAAGCAGATCTGGGACACCCTCAAGATCTCTCATGAGGGGAACGACGTCACCATGCTCACCAAGATGGAGTTGGTGGAGGGCGAACTCGGGAGATTCGCGATGATAAGGGGCGAGGAGCCAACCCAAACGTACAACCAACTCAAGACCCTCGTCAACAAAATAAGGAGCTACGGAAGCACGCGATGGACGGACCACGACGTTGTCCGCCTAATGCTAAGGTCCTTTACTGTTCTTGATCCACATCTTGTGAACAATATTCGTGAGAATCCTAGGTACACCAAGATGTCGCCCGAAGAAATTCTTAGGAAATTTGTAAGCGGGCGGATGATGATCAAGGAGGCAAGATACGTCGACGATGCACTAAATGGACCAATCCAAGAGCCTCAAACTATTGCTCTCAAGGCAACGAGGAGCAAGGAGGCGCTACCCAGCATGGTGGCGCAAGTTGAGGTGGCGGGGCTCAATGATGAAGAGATGGCCCTCATCATCAAGCGCTTCAAGATGGCGCTAAAGGGTCCTAAGGGGCAGCCAAGCAAGACCAAGACAAAGGGGAAGCGCTCATGCTTCAAATGTGGTAAGATTGGTCATTTTATCGCTAATTGTCCCGATAATGATAGTGACCAGGAACAAGGGAACAAAAGGGAGAAGAAGAAAGATTACAAGAAGGCTAAGGGTGAGGCACACCTTGGCAAGGGTGGGATTCGGATTGTTCGTCGTCCGACTCCAACAATGAAGGACTCACCACCACCGCCTTCAACAAATCGGCCCTCTTCCCAAATGAGCGTCACACATGCCTCATGGCGAAGGAGAAGAAGGTATGTACTCGAAATACTACTTATGCTTCTTCAAGTGAGGACGAGTCTAGTGATGATGGTGAAATAGATTATTCATGTTTATTCAAGGGCCTAGATAGAACCAAGGTTGATAAAATTAATGAATTAATTGATGCCTTGAATGATAAGAATAGGTTATTAGAAAAGCAAGAGGATTTGTTGTATGAAGAACATGATAAATTTGTCGAGGCACAAAAATCTCATGCTTTAGAAGTTAAAAGGAATGAAATGCTTTCTTGTGAACTATCTACTTGCCATGAGACAATTTCTAGTTTAAGGAGCATAAATGATGAATTGGATGCTAAGTTAGAAATAGCTAGTAAATCAACATCTTGTGTAGAAAATGTTGTAATTTGCAATAGGTGTAAAGATTTTAATATTGATGCTTGTAGCAAACACCTAGCTTCAATTTCTAGATTAAATGATGAAGTGACTAGTCTTAATGCCCAACTTAAGACTAGCAAAAGTGAAATTGATAAAATAAGATTTGCAAGGGATGCCTACACGATTGGTAGACACCCCTCAATTAAGGATGGTCTTGGCTTCAAGAGAGAGGTCAAGAACTTAACAAGCCATAAGGTTTCCATCTCCGCCAAGGAGAAAGGGAAGGCCCCTATGGCTAGTAGTGCTCATAAGAACCATGCTTTCATGTATCATGATAGGAGACATTCTAGGAATGCTTTTAGGAGTTATGATGCTTTTGATTCTCATGCCATGGTTGCTTCTAGTTCTTCTATTATGCATGATAGAAATGTTGCTAGGAAAACTGCTATGCCTAGAAAAAATGTTGTTCATGTTCCTAGGAAAGTAATGAATGAACCTTCTACAATTTATTATGCTTGCAATGCTTCCTTTGCTATTTGTAGAAAGGGTAAGAAGGTAACTGCTAAGAAGTTAGGGGCCAAATGTAAGGGAGACAAAACTTGCATTTGGGTCCCTAAAACCATTGTGACTAACCTTGTAGGACCCAATAAGAGTTGGGTACCTAAAACCCAAGCCTAAATTTGCCTTGCAGGTTTATGCATCCGGGGGTTCAAGCTGGATTATCGACAGCGGATGCACAAACCACATGACGAGGGAGAAGACGATGTTCACCTCCTACGTCAAGAACAAGGATTCCCAAGATTCAACCATATTCGGTGATGGGAACCAAGGCAAGGTGAAAGGGTTAGGGAAAATCGCTATTTCATCCGAGCACTCTATTTCTAATGTGTTTTTAGTTGAGTCACTTGGATTTAATTTGTTATCTGTAAGTCAACTTTGTAATATGGGATATAATTGTCTATTCACAAATGTAGATGTGTCTGTCTTTAGAAGGTGTGATGGTTCACTAGCTTTTAAGGGTGTACTAGACGACAAACTTTATTTAGTTGATTTTGCAAAAGAAGAGGCCGGTCTAGATGCATGCTTAATTGCTAAGACTTGCATGGGCTGGCTGTGGCATCGTCGTTTAGCACATGTGGGGATGAAGAACCTTCACAAGCTTCTAAAGGGAGAACACGTGATAGGTCTAACTAACGTGCATTTCGCAAAAGATAGACTTTGTGCAGCTTGTCAAGCAGGTAAATAGGTGGGAAGCTCTCATCATCCCAAAAATGTGATGACCACATCAAGACCTTTGGAGATGCTTCATATGGACCTCTTCGGACCCGTCGCCTATCTAAGCATAGGAGGAAGTAAGTATGGTCTTGTTATAGTTGATGATTTTTCCCGCTTCACTTGGGTATTCTTTTTGCAGGATAAATCTAAAACCCAAGGGACCCTCAAGCGCTTCCTCAGGAGAGCTCAAAATGAGTTTGAGCTCAAGGTGAAGAAGACAAGGAGCGACAATGGGTCCGAGTTCAAGAACCTTCAAGTAGAGGAGTTCCTTGAGGAGGAGGGGATCAAGCACGAGTTCTCTGCTCCCTACACACCACAGCAAAATGGTGTGGTAGAGAGGAAGAACAGGACGCTCATAGACATGGCGAGGACGATGCTTGGAGAGTTCAAGACCCCCGAGCGCTTTTGGTCGGAAGTCGTGAACACGGCTTGCCACGCCATCAACCGGGTCTACCTTCACCGCCTCCTCAAAAAGACTTCGTATGAGCTTCTAACCGGTAACAAACCCAATGTGTCTTACTTTCGTGTATTTGGGAGCAAGTGTTATATTCTTGTGAAGAAAGGTAGAACTTCTAAATTTGCTCCCAAAGCTGTAGAAGGGTTTTTATTAGGTTATGACTCAAATACAAAGGCGTATAGGGTCTTCAACAAATCATCGGGTTTGGTTGAAGTCTCTAGCGACGTTGTATTTGATGAGACTAATGGCTCTCCAAGAGAGCAAGTTGTTGATCTTGATGATGTAGATGAAGAAGACGTTCCGATGGCCGCAATACGCACCATGGCGATTGGAGATGTGCGACCACAGGAACAAAAGGAGCAAGATCAACCTTCTTCCTCAACAATGGTGCATCCCCCAACTCAAGACGATGAACAGGTTCATCAAGAAGAGGCGTGTGATCAAGGGGGAGCACAAGATGACCATGTAATGGAGGAAGAAGCACAACCGGCACCTCCAACCCAAGTTCGAGCGACGATTCAAAGGAATCATCCCGTCGACCAAATTTTGGGTGACATTAGCAAGGGAGTAACTACTCGTTCTAGATTAGTTAATTTTTGTGAGCATTACTCCTTTGTCTCTTCTATTGAGCCTTTCAGGGTAGAAGAGGCCTTGCTAGATCCGGACTGGGTGTTGGCCATGCAGGAGGAGCTCAATAATTTCAAGAGGAATGAAGTTTGGACACTGGTGCCTCGTCCCAAGCAAAACGTTGTGGGAACCAAGTGGGTGTTCCGCAACAAACAGGATGAGCACGGGGTGGTGACAAGGAACAAGGCTCGACATGTGGCAAAAGGTTATGCCCAAGTCGCAGGTTTGGACTTTGAGGAGACCTTTGCTCCTGTGGCTAGGCTAGAGTCCATTCGTATTTTGCTAGCATATGCCGCTCACCATTCTTTCAGGTTGTTCCAAATGGATGTGAAGAGCGCCTTCCTCAATGGGCCAATCAAGGAGGAGGTGTACGTAGAGCAACCCCCTGGCTTCGAGGATGAACGGTACCCCGACCACGTGTGTAAGCTCTCTAAGGCGCTCTATGGACTTAAGCAAGCCCCAAGAGCATGGTATGATGCCTTAGAGACTTTTTAATTGCTAATGCTTTCAAGGTTGGGAAAGCCGATCCGACTTTATTCACTAAGACTTGTGATGGTGATTTGTTTGTGTGCCAAATTTATGTCGATGACATAATATTTGGTTCTACTAATCAAGAGTCTTATGAAGAGTTTAGCAGGGTGATGACGCAGAAATTCGAGATGTCGATGATGGGCGAGTTGAACTACTTCCTTGGGTTCCTAGTGAAGCAACTCAAGGACGGCACCTTCATCTCCCAAACGAAGTACACGCAAGATTTGCTAAAGCGGTTTGAGATGAAGGACGCCAAGCCCGCAAAGACTCCGATGGGAATCGACGGACACACCGACCTCAACAAAGGAGGTAAGTCCGTTGATCAAAAAGCATACCGGTCTATGATAGGTTCTTTGCTTTATCTATGTGCTAGTAGACCGGATATTATGCTTAGTGTATGCATGTGTGCTAGATTTCAATCCGATCCAAGGGAGTGTCACTTAGTGGCCATGAAGCGAATTCTTAGATATTTAGTCGCTACGCCTTGCTTCGGGATCTGGTATCCAAAGGGGTCTAACTTTGACTTGATTGGATATTCAGACTCCGACTATGCTGGATGTAAGGTCGATAGGAAGAGTACATCGGGGACGTGCCAATTCTTAGGAAGGTCCCTAGTGTCATGGAATTCTAAGAAACAAACTTCCGTTGCCCTATCCACCGCTGAGGCCGAGTATGTTGCCGCAGGACAGTGTTGCGCGCAACTACTTTGGATGAGGCAAACCCTCCGGGACTTTGGCTACAATCTAAGCAAAGTCCCACTCCTATGTGACAATGAGAGTGCTATCCGCATAGCGGAAAATCCTGTTGAGCACAGCCGCACAAAGCACATTGACATCCGACATCACTTTTTGAGAGACCACCAGCAAAAGGGAGATATCGAAGTGTTTTATGTTAGCACCAAGAACCAGCTAGCCGATATCTTTACCAAGCCTTTAAATAAAAAGACCTTTTGCAGGCTACGTAGTGAGCTAAATGTCTTAGATTCGCGGAACTTGGATTGATTTATAGCATACATGTGTTTATGCCTTTGATCTTGTTCCTTATGCATTTTGTTGTTTACTTGTGGTGCTCAAGTTGTACAAACACTCCCCGGACCTCAGAAGTCCTTTTGCAAGTGATGCACATATTTAGGGGGAGTTGTGCTACAACTTGACCCTTTGAGACTAACCGTGTGCTTGAGTTTGCTTGATTTAGTCTCAAAGGAGGTTTGAAAGGGAAAAGGTGGACTTGGACCATGAAAGACTTCCACTGCACTCCGATGAGAGGGTAACTTATTCCAAGTTCATCTCATGTACTCCTATTGCCTTTGTATTCTTATTTGAAGATTTTGGTGAGGCAATGGGGTGGTGCTTGATGCCAAAGGGGGAGAAAATAAGGCCAAAGAAATAAATGGATCAACTACCACTTGAGAAATTTTGAAAATAGTAGAATAGAGCTTTTGGTTTGTCAAAACTCTCTTATTGTCTCTCTTATCAAAAGTTGGCCTCTTATGGGGAGAAATGTTGATTATGGGAAAAAGGGGGAGTTTTTGAAATCTTTGATCAATTTCTCTTGGAATACCTCTCTTTATGTCTCTACAAGTGAATTTGACTTAGAGATAGGAAATTGAGTTTGATTTGCAAAAACAAACCAAGTGGTGGCAAAGAGTGATCCATATATGCCAAATTTGAATCAAAACAATTTTGAGTTCTCATTTGTATTGATGTTGTACTACTATTAGTTGCTTTATGTTGTGTTGGCATAAATCACCAAAAAGGGGGAGATTGAAAGGGAAATGTGCCCTTGGGCCATTTCTAAGTATTTTGGTGATTGAGTGCCAACACAAGTGCTTAAGTGTTAAAGTATCCCAAGTGATGGAGAAAGTGCAAATCAAAAGTAAAGGTATGTTTCTAGACTTAGTGCATTGTTTTATGGACTAATGTATTGTGTCTAAGTGCTGGAAATAGGAAAAATCAAGTTAGAAAAGAGATGGCTTTGTTCAGCCAAAGTCTGCTCAGTCTGGGTGCACCGGACAGTGTCCGGTGCGCCAGGCTAGCTCTCGTGAACTTGCTGTTCTCGGGACTTCGATGGCGGTGTACGACTATAAATCACCGGACTGTCCGGTGGTGCACCGGACTGTCCGGTGAGCCGTTCACAGGCGAACTCATCGCTCTCGGGAGATGATTAACGGCGTACGACTATAATTCAACGGACTGTCCGGTGGTGCACCGGACTATCCGGTGAGCCAACGGTTGGCCGGGCCAACGGTCGGCCGCGCGATCTGCGCAGGACACGTGGCCGAGCCAACGGCTAGAATGGGGCACCGGACTGTCCGGTGTGCACCGGACAGTGTCCGGTGCGCCAACGGCTCTCAATCTGCAACGGTCGGCTTCGCCAAATAAGGAAACAAATCTGCACCAGACAGTGTCCGGTGCGCTAGGCGACAGAAGGCAAGATCTGCCTTCCCGGAATGCTCTCAACGGCTCCTAGCTGCCTTGGGGCTATAAAAAGGACCCCTAGGCACATGGAGGAGAATACCAAGCATCCTTAGAGCATTGTTGATCACTCACACTTCATTCTTGCGCACTTGTTCGACATTCTTAGTGATTTGAGCTTCGTTCTAGTGAGAAACTCGTGATACTCTTTTGAGCTCAAGTCTGGGTCTTGTGTGTGCGTATTTGATGTGATTTTTGTGTCTTGTGTGACTTGCTCATCCCTCCCTTACTCCGTGCTTCTTTGTGAACATCTTTGTAAGGGCGAGAGACTCCAAGTTGTGGAGATTCCTCGCGATCGGGATATAGAAAAGCAAAGCAAAACACCGTGGTATTCAAGTGGGTCTTTGGACCGCTTGAGAGGGGTTGATTGCAACCCTCGTCCGTTGGGATGCCACAACGTGGAGTAGGCAAGTTTTTGTACTTGGCCGAACCACGGGATAAACCACTGTGTCTATCTGTGTTGATCTTCTTGTGGTTATCGTGTCTTGCTTAGACTCCTCTCTAGCCACTTGGCGATTATTGTGCTAACGCTTAATCAAGTTTTTGTGGCTTAAGTTTAAGTTTTACAGGATCACCTATTCACCCCCCTCTCTAGGTGTTCTTACAAAGACAATCGCTTCCACTACAAATTTTGATGGGTATCAAATATTATTTGCTCCAATAAATGTATCTTCTATACATTTCATAAGAGAATGAGTTTCTCTTGTATATGCTACTCCAATGTCATCTAAAATTGGTAAATATGTATCACATCCTTTTGGATTGCAAATGTCTGAAGTAGCATAACTTATAAATTCTCCTGTCTAGAACTTAATTGATTAAATAGTGCACATGTTCCTTATGTTGCATGATTATGTTCAATTGATACTCCTTTTATGCCAATGGTACTTTAAATTGCAAATAAGTACTCTCAACAGGTATCAATTGAATTCATATATATGTGTGCACTAAAGCTTGAGTAGAACATAATATGATATGCAGTTAGTGATCTGATTATCTATCAAATTATATTAATTGGTGTTTTTCAATTAGTATTTTTTCATACATGATCACTAGTTGTACAATCCATACTTGTGCTATTTTCATATTGCCTCTTGTTGTGATAAGAAAATGCTAGATGACATCTAGACTCTAGGTATCAAGATTCACCTTCGATTTAGTATGACAATCTTCATTTGTTATCTTGGACCTATGTCACAACTATGCCAACAAGAGCATGCAAATGAATTCTAAATACAACACAAGTTTGGAACACCCCCTTTGAAAAGGTAAAATGTGAAGGTACATCACTTCATTTCACTTCTACATTACTTTTGTGTCATCTAAGGATCCTTTTCATGATAGTGTGTTCAAATCTTGCTTAATCATAATTTCTACCCTTTATATTCTTTGTATCCTTTTTGGAGATTTATGACAAAGGGGGAGAAATTTTGCAGTAAAGCTTACCTTTAGTCTTATGTAACTAAGTGTTAGAAGACTTTTAAAAAGGGGAGAAATAATTAACAAAATGGGGAAGTCATAAGAAAAACATAAGATGTAGAAAGTTGATAAGTGCATTCTATGTCATGAGCATCACGTTTATTTTATGACACACTGCACCACATGAATAGTATGATATAAGTTGTCTATACTTTGACCCAAATATGTGCTTTTGGCATTTGAGTACAGAATTGGTATTTTCTGAAATGCACATATTTAGGGGGAGAAAACTATATCATAGGATTCAAAATCTTATTTATCAAATCTTATGTAAGCTTTAAATGTGTTGTCATCAATCACCAAGGAGATTGAAAGTGCATTCATCCCTTTTGTGAGTTTTGGTGATTTGGATAACAACACATTTAAAGGTCTAACAAGTTTGCTAAGTGTTGAACAGGAAATTCAGTATGATGAACATACTTGAATAGTGTATAATGATCAGTGAACAAAGGTTCAACGCAAGGTTAAATAACCAGTGAGACAATGCAAATGGATATAATATGGTCTCCATATTGGTTTGAATATATGGAGAAGACCTGAGAAATCACTATGCATAAATATGATCAGAATAGAGGTTGAAGTGATTAAGAGGATTGGTCAAGCCAAAGTGAATAAGATATGAGGAATCGTGAATTGGCTTGACCATATTACTATTAGTCCATATATGTTTCTATGAGAATCAAACTAGAGCTTGATTGATCTTAGCATTTATATCTAGATGACATTCAAGCAAGGTTCACAATATCAAAGAATTGATTCTCTCAATGGATGCGCAATATGATGTGACTCAAGAATGGCTTGATAGGGTGAAGATAGCAAGGAAAGGGCTTTGAGGAACTAAGCAGAGGTGAAGGCCAAGCGACGGCTTGTGGACCGAGGTACCATGGCTAAGGTGAAGAAGAGAGTACTTGCACTAAGTCGATGAACTAGTCAGCTATGAAGAGTTATAATATGTTGATGCATCAGTAAGGTGACTTGAAGCCATGATTTGAACTCATATATGGTGAAATGGTACAAGTCACATGCTCGATTTGTGTTTGCTTCAAAAGGTGAGACAAATAAGTTTGTGATCCTTATGAAGCAACACAATGGAGAAATCACACATGAGACACCAATGACTCAAGGAGTTTACTTAATTATATTTTATTTAACTTGAGTATAGGAATCGTCGTACTATCAAGGGGGATCCAAAAAGAAGGTTGGTGTTGGTACTAAAGCTCAAAATCCTTGATCCAAAACTTCTATTTTACCCTTGTTAATCCTTAGTGAAAGTATGTAGTACAACCTTTTTTTAAGTCTATCTTGGCCAAAATTATTTTCTGGTAAATACTGGTTCAGCTGGTTTTTAGGCTCGTTCAGCTGGTATTCAAATACCGGTTCAGCCGGTTTTTGTACTGTTCACTTTTTTCTGCCAGTCTGCTGTGTCAGCCAAAAAGCTGTGCAGCTTTTTGAAAACCGGTTCAGCCGATTTTGGGACCGGTTCAACCGGTTTTTGTGCAGAAAAGTCAAAAACGGCTAGTTTTGGAGCCCCACCTATATATACTCACTCCTACCTCTCTCCCCCACACATGAGCACGCACCAAACTCCATTTCTA
This sequence comes from Zea luxurians, assembly GCA_029449295.1. NCBI lineage: Eukaryota > Viridiplantae > Streptophyta > Magnoliopsida > Poales > Poaceae > Zea > Zea luxurians. The sequence goes on along the minus strand of JAOPSE010000039.1, from coordinate 4,253,342 downwards.
ACCTGAGAAACACCTCCCACTCTCTCTCACACACCTCTTGCCTCTCCCATTTCAAATCTTTGGAGAGAAATCTTTGAGTGAGATTGAAGAGCTGCGATTTTGGTGCTTCATCTCTAAATCCTTCTTGCTCTTCTTGATTCGAGCTTTGGTACTACATCAAGTTCTTTGTGGATTCATTACTCTTGGAGCCTCTAGCTCCTAGACAACTAGGTGTCTCTTGTGAGTCTCCAAATCTTATGGAAGACCACAAGAAAGTTTGTATTACCCGCTCGTTTGAGCAAAGCTTAGTGTGTGTGCTTTGGCCTTTGTGGTCGGCAAAGGGAGGATTAGGGTTGAAAGAGACCTGGATCTTTGTGGGCGCCTCAATGAGAAAGTAGGGCACCTTGGTGGTGTGACCGAACCTTGGGATAAATCTTGTGTCTCTTGTGTTCTTGCTCATTGTATTTGTTTGTGTTCTTCGTTCTCTCACCATTCTGTGGAAGATTTGTTTATATCTTTTTGGTGTGTGGATTTTGAGAAGTGCCCTTCTCAGATCTACTACTTTGAACCCTGTGGATCAACTAGAACATCTCATTTCCAAAGTTAACTGGGTGGATTTCGAGATCAATTCAGTTTTTATATCTCATTCTTTAGTTGAGCTCGTGCAAACCGGTTTTGACACCGGTTGAACCAGTTTTACCCAGTTTGTTTCTAGTTTTTGTTGAAAAAGTTTTCTTTTGCCTATTCACCCCCCTCTAGGCAGCTTTCACTTTGGTCTCCATTTCTTTCGCGGTGGCGGGTATTGTGGATGTGTGTCATTGAATATCTTTTCTGCCCTCTTCTCTTGGCTCTCCTTCGCTCTTAGGCGCTGTAATTTTCGCTTTTGGGATCGTGTCAATCCTGACGGGCACCATCGAGGCATGGAATATTTTGGATCGGCTGTTTTGATGGTAGTCGTATCCTCTTTTTTGCTTGTGTTGGCCGATTCACCAAAAATCCTCGGCCCTTCATTATTTTCCTATATGATGACATCTGCAGTACCTATTTTGATGATGTCCTTTTTGTCGTTCTTTTGGTCGCTGCAGTTATATGCCCCCTTGCCGGATTGGTCGGCCTTTGAGGCCGATTAGTCCGGCAATCTTGTTGGGCCTGTGCCTGGTGACCGGATTGAGCGGCACTCAATCGGTCTTGTATTGGAGGGGCCAACCTATTGAATACAGACGTTTGGGGTGCCCCCCAAGCAGGATGCTGTGGCATCCCAAATGGATATGGTGGCATGCCCCACATTTGATTTGGGACATATGGTGGAGATATGTACGTGTATGGATATGGCATAGGTGGATATGGGGGTGGAGGTGTCCATGTAGGTATGTTAGGTCTTAATTGGACAGTGTGACCATCCATTTCTTTTGACTGGTGAGGTGGTCCAATCGGTCTTACCTGATGTTGCTCACGAATGGGCGAGCAAGGTCGCTTCGCTGGCCGGTCACTGGGGCTGGCCTTCTTTTTCACATATTTAGATAATAATTGATCAAAAGTCGGACCGGTTTTGACCAACCGACCGGCTGCCTTGAATGTATTAGTTTTCCACGTACCTATCTCTAGTCGTCGTGGTTTGAAGGTACGTGATCGTTGCGGGTCTTGAGTATGGCCGAACCGTCCATTGGAATTCTCCAGACCGTCCGGCGTGGTCCCGGACCGTCTGCGCCTGTGCTTCGGACCGTCCGAGATGCGCAGTACGGGCTCCTGCTCCTGTCCCTTGGTCTGCGCTTGCCGCCTAGTGCCGGAGGCTGTAATGATTACCTTAAGAGTCTCCCCTCCACCAGGAGTCTTCTCGGCCACCACTTTCCTGCAAGAAGTGTTATGATTCCCATCGGCCTCTCTTGCGTTGCCGATGATGATTTTTTGCCCTTTTCCTTATCGGCCGTGCTAGGCTGAATTAGGACCCTTTTGCCCTCGAAGTCGATCATGTTTATTGGAAAGGGCTCCGTGTCTACCTGCATTTCCTGAAATTTCAATCGTCCTTCGTTAATGGCCGATTGAATCTGCCGACGAAATACATTACAATCATTAGTGGCATGAGAAAATGAGTTATGCCACTTGCAGTATGCACGACGTTTTAGTTCGTCGATGGATGGAACAATATGATTTATTTTAATGTTATCATTTTTGAGTAATTCATCAAATATTTTGTCACATTTGCCAACATTAAACGTAAACTTAACTTTCTCTTGCCGTTTCTTTTGAACCGGCTGCAAGGAGGAACAAGCCGAAGATTTGGCCTGCTTTGGCCAAACCATTTCGGCAGCATATACTTTTGTCGATTCGTCGTCTGAGCTACTTTGGTCACATTCTACTATATGGACATTGTGACGAATGGTTTTGGCAGTCTCTTTGCTTCAGCTTTCACAAGCCAAAGCTCTTTGGTGTAATTATGCTAGCGTGAAAAGTTGGATGCCTTCTAACCTTTCCTTTAAATAATATCACAATCCATTAAAAGCTAACCCTGCTAACTGTTTTTCTGCCAAATGAATCTGAAAGCATCGGTTTCTTGTATCCCGAAATCTCCGGATGTAATCATTAACCGATTCGTCTTTCGCTTGTTGCAAGGCCACTAAGTCTACTAAATCTAATTCATAATCACTGGAGAACAAGTGATCATGGAATTTTTGTTCTAAATCCCCCCATGACAAAATAGAATTAGGAGGTAATGTGGCGTACCATGCGAACGCGGTTCCTGTTAAAGATAATGAAAATAGACGCACGTGAAATGCTTCTATGTCGGCCAATTCTCCTAATTGTGCTAAAAACTGGCCTATGTGTTCACGCGTGCTTTTTTCTTGGTCACCTGAAAATTTTGCAAATTCGGGTATCCTGGTTCCCTGTGGGTATGGGGGTGATCAAATCGGCTATCATAAGGTTTTTGATATGATTGCCCTCCCCCAGGGACCATGCTTACTCCGAGCTTATCTCGGAACACTCCAGCTATTTCTTCTCTCACTATATCAATGGCAGCCGGTGCTAGACCACCGGCTCTCTGGTCAAACATAGGTAGGGTTGGCTGGATATTAGCATGTTGTCTTCCCCCCATTGGTTTGAGTTATATGGTGCATTACTATTTGCCCTATATGGCTCATAGGATTGACCGTACCTTTCCGGCCTTCTAGGCGGGACCGAAAAGCTTTCTTGGGCTTGGGATTCTATATTAATAGGCTGATGCATTGCATAGTGTGATGGGAAGTGTTACTGGGACGGGCGAGGATTCAGGTAACAATCCTCCTCAAAAAACTATGTGTCGGACCGTCCGATGGTATGCGCGGACTGTCCGGGTATGTGCCTGGACCGTCCGTGACTGTATGCGGACCGTCCGTCGCCGTATGCGGACGGTCTGATTTGATAGTTTAGATTCTGTGCAGTACGTTGTGGTTCAGACGCATGTCTGGGTAATTCATTAAGAATGGGTTCGGCCGTTGCTGGCCCGGACGGTCCACGCTCACGTGCGGACGGTCCGAACATGTGCAGATTGGCTGATTTACTGTCGATTTGTGGTTGCTCAGGGTATGTGTCCATCGGCATCCCATAAAGGGGTTGTGACTGGTCGTGACAACCTATAGCCGATGTATTATGCGTGTTTCCCCCTAATTCAACCTCGTGCAAAGGAAAATTTGCAATAGTAGATTTATCAAATACACGTACTAGTCTTCTATAATCATTTTGCATACCCCTATGATATTTTGCATTTGTTCTCGCTGTTCATCTACGTAATTCTTAAGAGATTGCAGCTCATTTGTGTTACTTACATTGGGGATATCTGGTGTGGGTCGGAGCGAATCCGGATCTGTCGCCCGTTGCTGGATGACTTTATTGTTCCTATCCACCTTGAAGTTGGCCAGGAACTTTGCCTTTGCCTCTTGAATCAGCTGCTCCTTGTGCTCCTCGAATTGGAGCTGCTTGTCAGCCAGCAAGGTTTCCCAAGTCGGCTCTATAATGTTACTGGGGGAGACTTCAGAGCTATCCCTTGAACCGGCCATTAAGGACCGATTTGATAGGTCTATATGTGTTGTCTCCAGCGGAGTCATCAAAAACTATGTTGACACCTTCTTCGGGCGCCAAACACTAAACAAGAACCAGCAGTGGTGCTCTCTGCACAGGGGCGGACGGTCCACGACCTAGCACAGGGCTAGGGCTCCCTGCCTAACGGTCGGACGGTCCGCTCCTATAGGCTGGATGGTCCGCGCGTGCGTAGGGGCGGCGGAAGTCGCCGGAGGCGCCTGGATTTCGCTCTCGGGAGGGACCCCGTCAGGGAGGAGAGATCCTAGGTGATGTCTAGGCTCGGCAGGCCGACCTAGACTCCTCTAATCGACGTAGAGTCGAATAGAAGCGAAGAATTTGGGGATTGAGAGACTAAACTAGAACTAGACTAGAACTACTCCTAATTGTACAGGAAATAAATGCGAGATAAAAGTGTTATTGATTCGATTGATTCTTGCAAATCGGCCATATACCTCTGTATTTATAGAGGAGGGGGTTGGACCCTTTACAAACTAATCTCCCAAGCCAATTTCGCGAATTTAGCTAACAACCGTAGCACAAAACTCGGAACCCTAATCTGCTCTGCGCACGCGCGGACCGTACGGCCCACAGGTGCGGACTGTCCGGACCGTCCGGCGGCTCAATTTGGTGCCCAACAACCGTGCATATGTTGTACAACATATTGTTTTTCACTGTAGTCTTTGTTGCGTGTAATAAAATTTAAAATAGAAATATGGATAGAAGATAGAATGAGTAAATTGGTGAAGGTGACCTTAGACTATAGATTATTAAGACATGGTGGCAACACACACAGTCATATATATCTATATCTATATCTATATCTATATCTATATCTATATCTATATCTATATCTATATCTATACCCCTATATAAAAGCACCACTTCAAATTTTACAATAACCACCTAAACAAATGCATCCAGGATCATCCCACCTTTAAAATCAAGGGACGAGATCTTACTCACTCAGATCCAAAGATCTAGCTTATTTGGATCATCCCTCATGAATCAATCATGCCTCCACCCATGGTCCCCTCACGCCACCGACTCATTATCATCCTACCCGTTGTCACCCCCACCAACGCACCACCACCATCCCCACATGTTGCCACCGACGCTGCAACGTAGCAGGAGCATCTTGAAGTTAGAGATGCTCTCGTCATCGTCGTAGTTGAGCAGCGGCAACTCGTCTCGGAGCGTGAATAGGTGACGGAGGACCGGTCTGAGGCTAGAACTAGAGGTGAGCATCAGGGCCATGAGGTAGGGCAGTGTTTCGCACCCCTGCAGGCCAGGCGTCCTCGAAGCAGGCAGTGGTGAGGACCCCGAGCAGTGGGTCGAGCGGTGGCGAGGAGCTTGAGGCGACCGTGGAGTAGTGCGAGCGGCACATGAGGTCCTCCCATCTCGTGGGTGGGTGCGGTGTGTGATGAGTAGGTGGAGCCGAAGGAGGGTGACTAGCGTGGATGAGGGGTGGGGACGGGAGCGCGTCGGAAGCAGAGCCGACATTGGGGTCGAAGGGAGGAGCGAGGGCTAGGGTGAGTGCCTACGGGAGGGAGACAGGTAATGGGTGGGAGACAAGCATTTTTACTAGTAAAAATGAAACTTGCACTACAATATCAAATTGATGGAGATAAAAACAAATATAATATGCTATAGTTTTTATGAGACATACCATAACTTGTAGAATCCACTCAATAATATGTGAGAAATAAATAATCATGGTAAATTTGCCTAATAGTTTGGATCATAAAGTGGTAACAAGTATATAGTAGGCTTCTGTCAATCCTAATATAAATTTAATATGAGTTGTTTTAGTGGTAATTGGTAACTAGTGGAAATGTGGAATGCCCTATGTTTTGCTTTTTGGGTTTAGAGTGCTAGATGAAAAAACATGATTTGATCATCACTAAATTAAATAAGAGAATGACTAATGTTGAAACGGAAAGAAAAAGGTGGGTGAGATTAAGAAAATGAGAAATATGTATACCGAAAATATAATGTAGATTGCGGCAGGGTTAATGTCTAGATGAAACAAAGCATCATAGACCTCAAGCACAACTATGGAACAATAACTAAATGTCTCTTAGTTTCGGAAATCGGGGGACAATAAGATTTGTCTTTGGTAGGGGTGCTAGCGGGGACTCACTCCGAATGGTGAGTTGCTAGGACTCGATGAGAAATCTGAGATATGGGGTTTATACTGGTTTGGTTTCGCACCCTACTCCAATACAGTGTTGATAATAGTATTGCTATGAGCATGTTACAACGGATGTGCTTGTGTAGGAGAAGGAAGATGACATGTCATTTTATTGCTCAAGGGTTGGTCCTTACAGAGGAGATTTGTTTTCTACAAGAGAGAGATCGGCTCCTTCACGTTGTCGTGTGGGTCTTCCGTAGGGTCGTGCATAGCCATACTTCTGGTATGTAATATCGTCTCGCTCGCTCGTCATACGAACCCCTGTGGTCAGTCCATCGCTAATATCTTCGTTGTAGTGCGCGCCGGGTCCCGTGGGTCAGTCCTGCGGTGTAAAAAATGGGACGTTGGTGGTAGGGCTGGATAAATACTCGTGGCTCGTGAGCTCGCTCGACTCGTGGTCAGCTCGGCTCGACTCGACTTACATCAATTTTGTCACAGGCTGAGCTAACATCTCATCTCAGTTCGTTAACGAGCCAACTTGATACAAGCTCGAGCCAGTTTGTTAGCTCGAATGAGCTAGCATATATCAGCAAAACAAAGCCTACACTATGAACTAGTAAATGATGAATTGTGTTATTTTTTTGGGTTTAAATGATGTGATATATGAAATTATGAGTAATATTATTCTTTTCCAGGATTAAATTAGTATAAAATTAACTAGCAATTGATTATATTATTGTATATATAGATGTATATTATTTTTCGTCGTGGTTTGCAAGCTAAACTAGCCGAACTAATTCTCTTGCTCGGTTGCTTAATGAGACGAGCCGAGCCAGCTCGTTACCTTAATGAGCCAGCTTGAGCTCGGTCGAGCCGAATCGCTCGATATCCAGCCCTAGTTCGTGGGGATCGAATCCTGCTCCTTGGGAAGGAGATAGATAACTTCTACCTATTCATTGTATATCTCTGTGTTACATATAAGAGAGATATTATATGTATATATATTAATAATTTGAAAATAAAAATATAATAACGTTTGAATAATATATCATTTAAGCAAATTTACCTATATTACACTTCTTCTGTTTAAAAATATAATTCTGTTGGGGACCATAATTAGGGGTACCCCTAAGACTCCTAAAACTCGACTGGTAAAGACCATCAGCACAAAGCTGCAAAGGCCTGATGGGCACAATACAGGTCAAAGCTCCATCCGCTCAAGGAACGCAATCTCGCCTCAACCGAGCCTAGCCTCGGGCAGAAACGGACGACCCAGGCAGATTCACGCCTCGCCCGAGGGCCTCCTCAAGCAACGGACGCACCTTCGACTCGCCCGAGGCCCAGTTCGGGCAGGCTTCGCGGAGAAGCAACCTTGGCCAGATCGCCTCGTCAGCCGACCGGATCGTAGGAGCATTTAATGCAAGGATCGTCTGACACCTTATCCTGACACGCGCTCCTCAGTCGACAAGGCCGAAGTGACCGCGGTCACTTCGCCCCTCCACTGACTGACCTGACAGGAAAACAGCGCCGCCTGCACTACTCCGACTGCTGTGCCACCCACCAGGGTGAGGCTGACAGCAGCCAAGTCCAGCCTCGGGCGCCATAGGAAGCCCCGCCTCGCCCGACCCCAGGGCTCGAACTCAACCTCGACCTCAGACGACGGTCTCCGCCTCGCCCGACCCCAGGGCTCGTACTCAACCTCGACCTCGGACGATGGTCTCCGCCTCGCCCGACCCTAGGGCTCAGACTCAACCTCGACCCCGGACGACAGTCTTTGCCTCGCCCGACCCCAGGGACTCGGACTCAACCTCGACCTTAGATGACAGTCTCCGCCTCGCCCGACCCCAGGGCTCGGACTCAACCTCGACCTCGGACGACGGTCTCCGCCTTGCCCGACCCCAGGGATCGGACTCAACCTCGACCTTGGATGACGATCTCTGCCTCGCCCGACCCCAGGGCTCGGACTCAACCTCGACCCCGGATGACGGTCTCCGCCTTGCCCGACCCCAGGGCTCGGACTCAACCTCGACCTCAGACGACGGTCTCCGCCTCGCCCGACCCCAGGGCTCGGACTCAACCTCGACCCCGGATGACGGTCTCCGCCTCGCCCGACCCCAGGGCTCGGACTCAACCTCGACCTCGGACGACGGTCTCCGCCTCGCCTGACCCCAGGGACTCGGACTCAACCTCGACCCCAGACGACGGTCTCCACCTCGCCCGACCCTAAGGCTCGGACTCAGCCTCGACCTCGGAGGAGCCTCCGCCTCGCCCGACCTTGGGCTCGGGCCGACCATGTCGCAGAGGGGTACATCATTACCCTACCCCTAGCTAGCTCAGGCTACGGGGAACAAGACCGGTGTCCCATATGGCTCGCCCCGGTAAAACAAGTAATGATGACACCCCACGTGCTCCATGACGACGGCGGTTCTCAGCCCCCTACAAAAGCAAGGAGACGTCAGCAAGGTCCCGACAGCCCAGACAGCTGTGCTTCTATAGGGTTTAAGCGCTACTCCGACGGCCACGACATCACATGAAAAGGGCACCAACACCTCTCCAACAGCCACGTCGGCATGTACATAGGACCCTGACACCTCTCTGCTAGACACGCTAGCACACTGCTACACCCCCGATTGTACACTTGGGCCCTCTCCTTACATCTATAAAAGGAAGGTCCAGGGCCCTCGTACGAGAAGGTGGCCGCGCGGGAGGACAGGCTCACAAGCAGGCTCACTCTCTCTCTCTCTCGCGAACGCTTGTAACCCCCTACTGCAAGCGCATCCGCCCTGGGCGCAGGACAACATGAGTCGCGGTTCCCCTTATTGTTCTTCCCCCTTGTGTTCTGTCTCGCGCCGACCCATCTGGGCTGGGACACGCAGCGACAATTTACTTGTCGGTCCAGGGACCCCCTAGGGTCGAAACGCCGACAGTTGGCGCGCCAGGTAGGGGCCTGTTGCATGTTGACGAACAGCTTCCCGTCAAGCTCCAGATGGGTAGTCTCCAGCAACCTCTCCAGCCCGGGACGCTGCTCCGTTTCAGGAGTCTCGAGTTCATGTCCTTCGACGATAGCTACAACATGGTACTCCTTCCTCCGCCGCGCGACAATGACAATGGTGGCCGTCAGCCCACCCGCCGACGGAGGAATCGACGACGTCTTCCCTGCATGGTGGAAGAACAGCATCCGAGTCTGTCCCGTCACCTTCCCCGCCGACAGAGGAGAAGGCGGGGCAACCATGGCCAAGCAGGAGGCGGCACCTCGTCGGCTGTTGAGCGAGTCGACGATGTCGGCGCCCCAGCGGGGGACACGACGGGCGTCGACCTCGCGTCTGAGACGAAGACGGGTGTCGTTTCCCCGCAACACGCCAACCCCAAGTGGACGGATGATGCCAGCACGCTTGCGAAGGACCTGCTAGGCGTTAGCCTCGTACCTGAGATAACGGTGCAATCCGTCTCCTACGCGACTCCGTCACCATCCGTCGATCAAGAGGTACCGTCCGTTTTCCACCCTTTGCCTTTTAGATTCAGCTTCGACCCACCAAGCGACCCCGCTTCGGTGGACGCTTTCATAAAGGCATATCCGAACCTTCCGGGGTATCATATGTGGTCAACCTGGGACCAATCGACGGCCGTCTCGACCTATGGGCCCCCGGGTTCCGAGGAAGATGACGAGCCCGATTATGGTTGGGATTTCTCCAGGCTTGGGAACCCCAGTGCCATGCGGGACTTCATGACCGCATGTGACTACTGCCTCTCCGATTGCTCCGATGATAGCCACGGCCTCGGTGACGAGGACTGTGGCCCAAGTCGCAAATGTTTCCACGTCTATCTAGGGGGTCTCGACGAAGGCAACCACCTTGGTATGCCGGAGGACGGCGATCCCCCTAGGCCTGCGCCTCGCGTTGACATCCTTCGGGAGCTAGCTGTGGTCCCAGTCCCTGCAGGGGGTCAGGGCACACAGCTCGAGCAAATCCGCGAGATGCAGGCCAGGCTCGACGAGGAAGCAGGACAACTTGTGCAGCTCCGGCAGAACATCGGACAGGAGTGGGCAGGCCGAGCACCAGCCGGAGAAGCGCGTCATCTGCCCAGGACGTCCAACACCGCATCGCTGACGATGCCAGGGCAAGGCTGCCCCCGACTTCCAGTGGGGTCGGCCAGAACTTGGCTGCAGCAGCAATACTACTCCAAACGATGCCGGAACCATCCACCACCGAGGGACGGCATATCCAGGGAGAACTCAAGAATCTCCTGGAGGATGCCGCGGTCCGATGGGCCGAAAGCTCTGCATCCCGAAGGCAGGGATACCCCCCGAAGCATCGCACTGCGACTTCCTGATTCATGCGGGAAGCCTCGATCCACACCGGACGCACGCGGGACACAGCGCCTGTGGCCCCGGGCCGCCTTGGCAACGAGCACCATTGCCGCGACCGTCAAGCTCGCCTCGACGAAAAGGTGCACCGAGGCTACCACCCCAGGCGTGGGGGACGCTACGACAGCGGGGAGGATCGGAGCCCCTCGCCCGAACCACCCGGTCCGCAAGTTTTCAGCCGGGCCATACGACGGGCGCCGTTCTGGACCTGGTTCCGGACCTCGACTACCATCACCAAGTACTCGGGGGAAACAAGGCCGGAACTGTGGCTCGCAGACTACCGGCTGGCCTGCTAGCTGGGTGGAATGGACGATGACAACCTCATCATCCGCAACCTCCCCCTGTTCCTCTCTGACGCCGCCCGAGCCTGGCTAGAGCATTTGTCTCCTACGCAGATCTCCAACTGGGACGACCTGGTCAAAGCCTTCGCCGGCAACTTCCAGGGCACATACGTGCGCCCTGGGAACTCCTAGGATCTCCGAAGCTGCCGCCAGCACCCGGGAGAATCCCTGCGGGACTACATCCGGCGATTTTCGAAGCAGCGCACCGAGCTGCCCAACATCACCGACTCATATGTCATCGGCGCGTTCCTCGCTGGCACCACTTGCCGCGACCTGGTGAGCAAGCTCGGTCGCAAGACTCCCACCAGGGCGAGCGAGCTGATGGACATCGCCACCAAGTTCGCCTCTGGCCAGGAGGCGGTCGAGGCCATCTTCCGGAAGGACAAGCAGCCTCAGGGACGCCAGCAGGAAGATGTCCCCGAGGCGTCCGCTCAGTGCAGCACGAAGAAGAAGGGCAAGAAGAAGTCGCAAACGAAACGCGATGCCGCCGACACAGATCTTGTCGACGCTGCCGAACATAGGAACCCCCGGAAGCCTTCCGGAGGGGCCAACCTGTTCGACAAGATGCTCAAGGAGTCGTGCCCCTATCATCAGGGTCCCATCAAGCACACCCTTGAGGAGTGCGTCATGCTTCGGCGCTACTTCCACAAGGCCAGGCCACCGGCGGAAGGTGGCAAAGCCCACGACAACAACAAGACGGAAGGCCACAAGGCAGAGGAGTTTCCAAGGTCCATGACTGCTTCATGATCTACGCCGAGACCGCAAGCAGGAGCGTCGGGAGGTTTGCTCGGTGAAGGTGGCGGCGCCAGTCTACCTAGACTGGTCCGACAAGCCCATCACCTCGACCAAGGCGACCACCCCGATCGTGTGCCGAGCCCTGGGAAGTACTCGCTCGTTGTTGATCCCATCATCGGCAACGTCAGGCTTACCAAGGTCCTCATGGACGGAGGCAGCAGCCTCAACATCATCTACGCCGAGACCCTCGGGCTCTTGCAGATCGATTTGTCCACGATCCGGGCCGGTGCGGCGCCCTTTCACGGGATCATCCCCGGGAAGCGCGTCCAACCCCTTGGGCAACTCGATCTGCCCGTCTGCTTTGGGACTCCCTCTAACTTCCGAAAGGAAACCCTCACGTTCGATGTGGTCGAGTTCCGATGAACCTACCACGCAGTGCTGGGGAGACCATGCTACGCCAAGTTCATGGTCGTCCCCAACTACACCTACCTCAAGCTCAAGATGCTGGGCCCTAACGGGGTCATCACCGTTGGATCCACATTCCGACACACGTACGAATACGATGTGGAGTGTGTGGAGTACGATGAGGCCCTCATCGCTGACCTAGAGAGCCTCTCCAAGGAGGTGCCAGATGCGAAACGCCACGCCGGCAACTTCAAGCCAGCAGAGGCGGTTAAGTCCGTCCCTCTCGACCCCAGCAACAACGCCTCCAAGCAAGTACAGATCGGCTTTGAGCTCGACCCCAAATAGGAATCAATGCTCGTCGACTTTCTCCGTGCAAACGCTGAGGTTTTTGCGTGGAGTCCCTCGGACATGCCTGGCATATCGAGGGATGTCGCCGAGCACTCGCTGGATATCCGAGCTGGAGCCCGACCCGTGAAGCAGCCTCTGCGCCGATTCGACGAAGAAAAGCGTAGAGCCATAGGCGAGGAGATCCACAAGCTGATGGATGCAGGATTCATCAAAGAGGTATTCCATCCCGAATGGCTAGCCAACCCTGTGCTTGTGAAAAAGAAAGATGGGAAATGGCGGATGTGTGTAGACTACACTGGTCTGAACAAAGCATGTCTGAAGGTTCCCTACCCTCTACCTCGCATCGATCAAATCGTGGATTCCACTGCTGGGTGCAAAACCCTGTCATTCCTTGATGCCTACTCAGGGTATCACCAAATTAGGATGAAAGAGTCCGACCAACTCGTGACTTCTTTCATCACACCCTTTGGCATGTACTACTATATTACTATGCCATTCGGTTTAAGGAATGCAGGCGCGACATACCAAAGGTGCATGAACCACGTGTTCGGACAACACATTGGCCAAACGGTCGAGGCTTACATCGACGACATCGTAGTCAAGACGAGGAAAGCCTCCGACCTCCTCTCTGACCTTGAAACGACATTCAAGTGTCTCAAAGCGAAAGGCGTAAAACTCAATCTCGAGAAGTGTGTCTTTGGAGTCCCCCGAGGCATGCTCCTGGGGTTCATCGTCTCCGAGCGGGGCATCGAGGCCAACCCGGAGAAAATCGTGGCCGTCACCAACATGGGGCCTATCAAGGACTTGAAAGGAGTACAGAGAGTCATGGGATGCCTTGCGGCTCTGAGCCGCTTCATCTCGCGCCTCGGCGAAAGAGGCCTGCCCCTGTACCGCCTCTTAAGGAAGACCGAGCGCTTCACTTGGACCCCTGAGGCCGAGGAAGCCCTCGGGAACTTGAAGGCGCTCCTTACAAGCGCGCCCATCCTGGTGCCCCCCCGCTGCCGGAGAAGCTCTCCTGATCTACGTAGCCGCAACCACTCAGGTGGTCAGCGTCGCGATCGTAGTCGAGAGACAAGAAGAAGGGCATGCATTGCTCGTCCAGGGGCTGGTCTACTTCATTAGTGAGGTACTGTCCAAGACCAAAATCCGCTACCCGCAAATTCAGAAGCTACTGTATGCGGTAATTCTGACGCGGCGAAAGTTGCGACACTACTTCGAGTCTCATCCGATGACTGTGGTATCATCCTTCCCCCTGGGGGAGATCATCCAGTGCCGAGAGGCCTCGGGTAGGATTGCAAAGTGGGCAGTGGAGATCATGGGCGAGACAATCTCGTTCGCCCCTCGGAAGGCCATCAAATCCCAAGTCTTGGCGGATTTCGTGACAGAATGGGTCGACACCCAGCTTCCAGCAGCTTCGATCCAACCAGAACTCTGGACCATGTTTTTCGACGGGTCACTGATGAAAATAGGAGTAGGCGCGGGCCTGCTCTTCATCTCACCCCTCGGGAAGCACCTCCGCTACGTGCTGCGCCTCCATTTCCTAGCGTCCAACAACGTGGCCGAGTATGAGGCTCTGGTTAACGGGTTGTGCATCGCCATTGAGCTAGGGGTTCGGCGCCTCGACGCTCGTGGCGACTCGCAGCTTGTCATCGACCAAGTTATGAAGAACTCCCACTGCCACGACCCGAAGATGGAAGACTACTACGACGAGGTTTGGCGCCTGTAAGACAAGTTCTACGGGCTCGAGCTCAACCACGTCGCCCACGCTACAACTAGACTGCGGACAAGCTGGCTAAAATAGCCTCAGGGCGGACAACGGTCCCCCCGGACGTCTTCTCCCGAGACCTACATCAACCCTCCGTTAAGACCGACGACACGCCCGAGCCCGAGAAGGCCTCGGCCCTGCCCGAGGCACCCTCGGCTCAGCCCGAGGCGCCCTTGGTCGCCGAGGGTGAGGCACTGCCCGTCGAGGAGGAGCGGAATGGGGTCCCGCCTAATCAAAACTGGCAGACCCCGTACCTACAATATCTCCACCAAGGAGAGCTACCCCTCGACGGAACGAGGCTCGGTGATTGGCACGGCACGCCAAGTCGTTTGTCTTGCTGGGTGACAGAAAGGAGCTCTACCACCACAGCCCCTCAGACATCCTCCAGCGATGCATATCCATCACCGAAGGTCAGGAGTTATTGCAAGAAATACACTCGGGGGCTTGCGGTCACCACGCAGCGCCTTGATCCCTCGTTGGAAACTCCTTCCGACAAGGTTTCTACTGGCCAACCGTGGTGGCTGACGCCACTAGCATTGTACGCACCTGCCAAGGGTGTCAATTCTACGCAAGGCAGACCCACTTGCCCGCTCAGGCTCTGCAAACAATACCCATCACCTGGTCGTTTGCTGTGTGGGGTCTGGACCTCGTCGGTCCCTTGCAGAAGGCACCCAGGGGCTTCATGTACCTGCTGGTCGCTATCGACAAATTCTCCAAGTGGATTGAGGTCTGACCCCTAAACAGCATCAGGTCCAAACAGGCGGTGGCATTCTTCACCAACATCATCCATCGCTTTGGAGTCCTGAACTCCATCATCACCGACAACGGCACCCAGTTCACTGGCAGAAAGTTCCTGGACTTCTGCGAGGACCACCACATCCGGGTGGACTGGGCCGCCATAGCTCACCCCATGATGAATGGGCAGGTAGAGCGTGCCAACGACATGATTCTACAGGGACTCAAGCCGAGAATCTACAACGACCTCAACAAGTTCGGCAGGCGATGGATGAAGGAACTCCCCTCGGTGGTATGGAGTCTAAGGACGACGCTAAGCCGAGCCACGGGCTTCACGCCGTTTTTTCTAGTCTATGGGGCCGAGGCTGTCTTGCCCACAGACTTAGAATACGGCTCCCCGAGGACGAGGACATACGACGCCCGAAGCAACCAGACCAACCGAGAACACTCACTAGACTAGCTGGAAGAGGCTCGGGACATGGCCTTACTACACTCGGCGCGGTATCAGCAGTCCCTACGACGCTACCACGCCTGAGGGGTTCGGTCCCGAGACCTCCAGGTGGGCGACTTGGTGCTTCAGCTACGACAAGATGCCCGAGGGCGCCACAAGCTCACGCCTCCCTAGGAACATACAAGCTGGCCAACAGTCAAGGCGAGGTCTACAACAACGCTTGGAACATCCGACAGCTACGTCGCTTCTACCCTTAAGATGTTTTCAAGTCGTTCATATACCTTGATTACATACACAAGTAAAGTCTAACCATCAAGGAAGGGTCAGCCTTGCCTCGGCAAAGCCTGACCCTCCCTCGGGGGCTAGAAGGGGGGAACCCCCTCTGCGTCAAAATTTTCCTCGGAAAAAGTCTTTCGGCCAGAACACCTTTTGTGCTTTTCGACTACGTCGATAGTGGGATCCAGAAAACGACGGAGTACACATAAGCCGCAAGGCCGACCGAGCCGAGGGACTCCTACACCTCCGGGATACGGATACCTCACTCATCACCTTCTGCGATAAGTAACTCACGCTTGGATAAGCGATTCTGCTAACCAAACAAGTCTTAACGCTCGAAAATTTCTCTGCCGAAATGATTTTTTGTGCCTTCTCGACTATACCGATAACAGAATCCCGCGGACGAGCAAGAGTACATGTAAGCGGCGAAGGTCGACCGAGCCGAGGGACTCCTACGCCTCTGGGATACGGATACCTCACTCATCACCTTCCGTGATAAGTAACTCTCGCTCGGATAAACGATTCTGCTACCGACAAGCAAGTCCTGGTACTCGAAACAAGAGGAAAAGAAACGCAGCTTTATGACACGACAATGACATGTTTGGGCCTCGGCGGCCGCAAAAAACATGCGCACACTACAGACAAAACTGTTGCTGCAGGTTCTGGCATCGGCAGGGGGAGCAGCAGCACCCTCGGCGTTGATTCCACCCTCGACGGAACCAGGCCCGGCCTCGGACAACGACCCGAGCAAGAGGACGTCCACCTATCCACCAACACTGCACCAGCGAGCGCCGGCCGCCCCAAAGCGCACCGGCAGGTCCTCACTCCCGTCCTTGCCATGAAAACAAGAATGGGACCATCCCAGAACATGAGTACCGCCCTCGCGGCGTACGACGTGTTGTGAGACCCCCTGGTGCGGCTGGCCGCCGTCGCCCGGACAGAGGATGGAATGCTGCACCCTGGCTGGGCAGCAGCAGTTCGCCTTCCCCGGCATGGATGGAGGACACCTCCTCCGCAGAGCTGGAGGATGGTTTCCACCCCCAGATGCGGAAGGAAGAAGCGGGACGCCAGCCCACGCGAAGGCAGGCCCCGGCTCGCCTTGTTCCTCCGCCTCAGCCCGGATGACGAAAATCCTTGAAGCTGAGGGTGGGGCGGAGGCCGCAGCCCGGCTCGCTTCTCCCCACCTAACTGCCCATTGGTGGGGGAATGCAGCCGGGCTGCACGACGAAAATCCTTGAAGCCGAACGATGGCTGAAAGGCACCGATCTCCACGAGATTGCGCTCCTCCAATGGCAGCAAGAGCAAGACGACGCTAGGGCACCCCATCCGGGGGCTCGGAAGGTGGAAGGGCGCAATGCATGAAGAGAATGCGGAGGCGTGACTGCCACCCAGGGAGCCTTTCCCTTTTTAAAGGCGACTCACCCCACTCGCGTCCTCAGGCGTCGCGGACTAAGTCTTCACCAACGCGCTCAAAGATCCTCCCCTACGACACGGGGGCTGGGTCCCACATGACATGCAAGCTGGCCCAGGACAGAAGAAGCCAAACTGCCGCTCGCGGAGCGTGTAACCGCCCAGCGGTTACAAGCATTCCTCTGTCTTCGCCTAAACCAGCGGGTGAAAGGGTGGACCGCCATGCAGGTAGCATGCAACCGTGCCATGGGGATGCACCCTTTCGACTTCAACGCGTTCGGCATGGAGTCCCAGGCCCACACGTCATGTAACCGACGCGCCAGTTACTACATGTGAAAAACTGCAGTGCCACTTGCGCCAGCGTCGTGCCTTCTCGACTGCGGAACCGGTGCCGCAATTCGAGGTAACCCTGCGCGTGGACCAGCAGTGCCAGCCAAACACGCTGGTCACGGGTCAGTTAGCCGCGGGAGAAGGCGCGACGGTCGATATGGCCAGAAGTGGGCCGATAGTAATGGCGGCAGCAGGCGAGCGGAAGCGGCGGTCAAATCGTCTGCAGGCTCACGTCCCCTCCTAGAGCAGCAGGAGAGCCCTCTCCCACAGCGTGAAGACGACGCGCCCATGTTCCGTTCCTCGAACGGCTCGCGCATGCGCAACGGCTGCCCCGTGAACCACTCGTCCCGTCGCATTAACTCCGCGGCAGGGCAGGTGATACCTTTGGCAGGCGAAGTGGGCGACGCTTCACCTCCGCCATAATGACCGCGTCAAAAAAAAGGTGCGCCACATCGTTCAATTTTGTATCCTTTTCCTCTTCCCCTTTCTCTCTCTTGCTACAGGGATCCGGAAAGGGGATACTCCAAAAGGGATCCTTCTCCGCGAAGGAAGCGGGCCCCGAGCCCTCCTACTGATCAGAGGTTCGAAGGCTGGTGAAAGGGAATTAGGCTTACACCTAGTTCCTAAATAATTTTGGTGGTTGAATTGCCCAACACAAATAATTGGACTAACTAGTTTACTCTAGTGTATAAGTTATACAGGTACCAAAGGTTCACACTTAGCCAATACAAAGACCAAGTTTTGGGTTCAAATAAAGGAGCAAGGGTCAACCGAAGGCACCTCTGGTCTGGCGCACCGGACTGTCCAGTGGGCCACCGGACATGTCCGGTGCACCAGAGGACTCCAACTCCAAAACTTGTCACCTTTGGGAAATTCCAGAGGCGACTCCACTATAATTCACCGGACTGTCCGGTGTACACCGGACAGTGTCCGGTGCTCCAAGGATGAGCGGCCTCGCGAACTCGGCAGCCTCGGGAATTCACTTCGACTGCTCCGCTATAATTCACCGGACTGTCCGGTGTGACAGCGGGGCAACGGCTACTTCGGCGCCAACGGTCACCTGCAGGTGCATTAAATGCGCGCCAGAGCGCACGCAGAGGTCAGGCACGCCCATGCTGGCGCACCGGACAATCTACAGTGCATGTTCGGTGCGCCACCGGACATCAAGGCGGGCCCAGAAGTCAGCGCTCCAACGGTCGGAACCCTAACGGTTGGGTGACGTGGCTATCGCACCGGACATGTCCGGTGTGCACCGGACTGTCCGGTGCACCATACGACAGACAGCTTTCACCAACGGCTAGATTTTGGTTGGTGGCTATAAATACCACCCCAACCAGTCACTTTAAAGGTGGGGAGCCCAAGCAACATTCCAAGTCATCTAGTTGACATACTCAAGCCCTCCCAACCACATATATTCATTGATCTATCCTATACACAATATTTAGACCACTACAACCAACACAAGTGCCACAAAAGAGAGAGCAAGCAAAAGAGAGCTACTCATTTGAGTTTAGCACTAGTGCCTTGTAAGATTCATCGAGAGATAGTGGGTGCTTCATCTTTGTGTTCATTTGCGCGTGGAGTTTTGACTCCCATTGAACTCCCTCCAAAGTTTTGGAGGCTTGTAAAAGCTAGCAAGAGACACCAAAGAGTGTGGTGGTCCTTGTGGGATCGAGAGTGATCCTTGAGAAGAAGAAGAGCTCACCGATCCTTGTGTGATCGGGGGAGAGAGGGAAAGGGTTGAAAAAGACCCGTCCTTAAGTGGACTCCTCAACGGGGACTAGGCCTTCGAGGGCCGAACCTCGGTAAAACAAATCACCCGTGTCCATTGTGTTTATTACTTGTGATTTGTTTGCTTTCCCTTGCTCTAAGTTTTCTTGCACCTTTATTTGCTAATATCATTTGGTGTTGCTTCAAGTAGAATTTCCATTTAGTGAAGCAACACGTTGCAAGAAAGAACTTGACCTAGTGCTCTTCTCATCTAAGGCTTCTTGCTTTGTTATTCTATAACTTGTCAATTGTATTGATTTATCACTTCCGCATTATTTAGCAATACTCCTTTCAAGCAAGATCTTAGTTTGTATACTCCTATATTTGTATATCTTGTTCTAACCACTAATCAAGGGATTTAGTTGGGGGATAAAGTTTTAATTTTCAGGTTTCGCCTATTCACCCCCCTGAAAGGGAAATGTGCCCTTGGGCCATTTCTAAGTATTTTGGTGATTGAGTGCCAACACAAGTGCTTAAATGTGAATTTATGTCCATGGATGAACAAAGTGCAAATCATGAAGTAAAGGTATGTTTCTAAGCCTTAATACATTGGTTTTATGTACTAATATACTTGTCTAAGTGTTAGAAACAGAAAGAAGAAGAAAAGAAAAGAGGAGAAAAAGACTTGGCTGTGTACAGCCAAGACTCAGCTCGGTCTGGCACACCGGACTGTCCGGTGTGCACCGGACAGTGTCCGGTGCGCCAGGCTGACTCGGCGCGAACTGGCTGCTCTCGGGAATTCGCCGACGGCGTACGGCTAAAATTCACCGGACTGTCCGGTGTGCACCGGACTGTCCGGTGAGCCATCGGTCGACCGGGCCAACGGTCGGCCGCGGAATCTGCGCGGGACACGTGGCCGAGCCAACGGCTAGAAGACGGCACCGGACTGTCCGGTGTGCACCGGACATGTCCGGTGCGCCAACGGCTCTCAGATCTGCAACGGTCTGCAACGGTCGGCAGCGCCATTTTTGGAAAGAAATCGGGCACCGGACAGTGTCCGGTGTACACCGGACTGTCCGGTGCACCCGACGACAGAAGGCAAGGATAGCCTTCCAGATTTGCTCTCAACGGCTCCTAGCTGCCTTGGGGCTATAAAAGGGACCCCTAGGCGCATGGAGGAGACACCCAAGCAACCTTAGAGCATTCTTGATCATCCACACTCATTCTTTGTGCATTCGTTTGTGATTCTAAGTGATTCGAGCTCCGTTCTAGTGAGAACTTTGAGATAGTCATTCGAGCTCGATTCTTGGCCGTGTGTGTGCGCATTTTGCTGTGGATTTGTGTGTGTTGCTTCCCTCCCTTACTCTGTGCTTCTTTGTGATCATATACTTGTAAGGGCAAGAGACTCCAATTTGTGGAGATTCCTTGCAAACGGGATATTGAAAGGCAAAGCAAAACACCGTGGTATTCAAGTTGGTCTTTGGACCGCTTGAGAGGGGTTGATTGCAACCCTCGTCCGTTGGGACGCCACAACATGGAGTAGGCAAGCGTTGGTCTTGGCCGAACCACGGGATAAACCACTGTGCCATCTCTGTGATTGATCTTCTGTGGTTATTGTGTTTTGTGGAGACTCCTATCTAGCCACTTGGCATTATCTGCGCTAACACTTAACAAGTTTTTGTGGCTATAAGTTCAAGTTTTCACAGGATCACCTATTCACCCCCCCTCTAGGTGCTCTCAATTGGTATCAGAGCCGTTCTCTTCACAAAAGGGACTAACCGCCCGAAGAGATGGATCCTAAGGGGAAGGGAATTGTGATCAACGACAAAGAGAAGGAATCCTTCGTCAACGAGCCGAAGGACGACAAGCCTACCGACTCCGGCTCGGGCCATAGACGGAAGGAAGGGAAGAAGAAGAAGACGAGGCGCATCAAGGAGATCATCTACTACGACGATAGTGATGAATCTACTTCTTCCCAAAAGGACGACGACAACGACTACAAAAAGACGGTCAATTCGAACTTTTCATTTGATTATTCTCGTATTCAACATAGTTCGAATTCGCATTTGCTTTCCATTCCTCTTGGCAAACCTCCACACTTCGATGGGGAAGACTACGGATTTTGGAGTCACAAAATGCGTAGTCACTTATTCTCTCTCCATCCAAGCATATGGGAGATTGTAGAGAATGGAATGAAATTTGATAGCTCGGATAGCCCTTTGCTTATAAATGAACAGATCCATAGAAATGCACAAGCTACTACTGTTCTCTTAGCATCCTTGTGCAGGGAAGAGTACAACAAGGTGAGCGGCTTGGACAATGCCAAGCAAATATGGGACACCCTCAAGATCTCTCACGAGGGGAATGACATCACCATGCTCACCAAAATGGAGTTGGTGGAGGGCGAGCTTGGACGATTCGCCATGATAAGGGGAGAGGAGCCAACCCAAACGTACAACCGGCTCAAGACCCTTATCAACAAAATAAGGAGCTACGGAAGCACACGATGGACGGACCACGACGTCGTCCGCCTAATGCTAAGGTCCTTTACCGTTCTTGATCCTCATCTTGTGAACAATATTCGTGAGAATCCCAGGTACACGATGATGACGCCCGAGGAAGTACTTGGAAAATTCGTAAGCGGGCGGATGATGATCAAGGAGGCAAGATACGTCGACGAAGCGTTGAACGGTCCAATCCACGAGCCTCAACCCATTGCTCTCAAGGCAACACGGAGCAAGGAGTCGCTACCTAGCAAGGTGGCGCAAGTTGAGGCGGCCGGGCTCAATGATGAAGAGATGGCTCTCATCATCAAGAGATTCAAGACGGCGCTAAATGGTCGCAAGGGGCAGACAAGCAAGACCAAGACAAAGGGGAAGCGCTCATGCTTCAAATGTGGTAAGGTTGGTCATTTTATTGCTAACTGTCCCGAAAATGATAGTGACCAGGAGCAAGGGAAAAACGGGAAGAGAGAAAACAAGAAAGTTTACAAGAAGGCCAAAGGTGAAGCACACCTTGGAAAGGAGTGGGACTCGGATTGCTCTTCGTCCGACTCCGACGACGAAGGACTCGCCGCCACTGCCTTCAACAAATCGGCTCTCTTCCCCCACGAGCATCACACTTGCCTCATGGCAAGGGAGAAGAAGGTAATCACTAGTAATGCTAATACTTATGATTCTTCTAGTGATGATGAGTCTAGTGAGGATGAAATAGATTATTCTAGTTTATTCAAGGGATTGGATAGAACTAAGATAGCTAAGATTAATGAATTGATTGATGCCTTGAATGAAAAGGATAGAATCTTAGAAAAACAAGAAGATCTTTTATATGAAGAGCATGATAAATTTGTTAGTGCACAAAATTCACTTGCTCTAGAAGTTAAAAGAAATGGAATTCTTTCTTGTGAACTTTCTACTTGTAATGAAACCATTTCTTCTTTAAAAGGTGAAATTAATGTTTTAACCGCTAAACTAGAAGTAGCAAGTAACTCTTGTGTTGAAAATGTTACAATTTGCACTAGGTGTAAGGATTTTGATGTTAATGCTTGTAGTGAACACCTAGTTTCAATTTCAAAACTTAATGATGAATTGGCTAGTCTTAATGCTCAACTTAAGACTAGCAAGAGTGAAGTTGATAAAATAAAATTTGCAAGGGATGCCTACACGGTTGGTAGACACCCCTCAATTAAGGATGGTCTTGGCTTCAAGAGAGAGGCCAAAAACTTAACAAGCCATAAGGCTCCCATCTTCGTCAAGGAGAAAGGGAAGGCCCCTATGGCTAGTAGTGCTAAAAAGAACCATGCTTTCTTATACCATGATAGGAGACATGCTAGAAATGCTTATAATGATTTTGATTCACATGTTTATGATTCTCATGCCATGTTTGCTTCTAGTTCTTCCTATAAGCATGATAGAGATATGTGTAGGAGAAATGTTGTGCATATGCCTAGGAGAAATTTTGCTCATGTTCCTAGAAAAGTTGTGAACAAACCTTCTACCATTTATTATGCTTGCAATGCTCCCTTTGCTATTTGTAGAAAGGGTAAGAAGGTAGTTGCTAGGAAGTTAGGGGCAAGATGCAAGGGAGATAAAACTTGCATTTGGGTCCCTAAGGATATATGTGCTAACCTTGTAGGACCCAACATGAGTTGGGTACCTAAGACCCAAGCCTAAATTTGCCTTGCAGGTTTATGCATCCGGGGGTTCAAGCTGGATTATCGACAGCGGATGCACAAACCATATGACGGGGGAGAAGAAGATGTTCACCTCCTACGTCAAAAATAAGGATTCCCAAGATTCAATTATATTCGGTGATGGGAATCAAGGCAAGGTAAAAGGGTTAGGTAAAATTGCAATTTCTAATGAGCACTCAATATCAAATGTATTTTTAGTTGAGTCTCTTGGTTACAATTTGCTATCTGTTAGTCAACTATGCAATATGGGATATAATTGTCTTTTTACTAATGTAGATGTGTCTGTCTTTAGAAGATGTGATGGTTCACTAGCTTTTAAGGGTGTACTAGACGGCAAGCTTTACTTAGTTGATTTTGCAAAAGAAGAGGCCGGTCTAGATGCATGCTTAATAGCTAAGACTTGCATGGGCTGGCTGTGGCATCGCCGCTTAGCACATGTGGGGATGAAGAACCTCCACAAGCTTCTAAAGGGAGAACACGTGATAGGTCTAACAAATGTTTATTTCGAAAAAGATAGACCTTGTGCAGCTTGTCAAGCAGGTAAACAAGTGGGAGGAGCACATCACAGCAAGAATGTGATGACCACGTCAAGACCTCTGGAGCTGCTGCATATGGACCTCTTTGGACCCGTCGCCTATCTGAGCATAGGAGGAAGTAAGTATGGTCTAGTTATTGTTGATGACTTTTCCCGCTTCACTTGGGTGTTCTTTTTGCAGGATAAGTCTGAAACCCAAGGGACCCTCAAGCGCTTCCTCAGGAGAGCTCAAAATGAGTTTGAGCTCAAGGTGAAGAAGATAAGGAGTGACAACGGGTCCGAGTTCAAGAACCTTCAAGTGGAGGAGTTCCTTGAGGAGGAAGGGATCAAGCACGAGTTCTCCGCTCCCTACACACCATAGCAAAATGGTGTGGTAGAGAGGAAGAACAGGACGCTGATCGATATGGCAAGGACGTTGCTTGGAGAGTTCAAGACCCCCGAGTGCTTTTGGTCGGAAGCTATGAACACGGCTTGCCACGCCATCAACAGGGTCTACCTTCATCGCCTCCTCAAGAAGACTTCGTACGAGCTTCTAACCGGTAACAAACCCAATGTATCTTACTTTCGTGTATTTGGGAGCAAATGCTACATTCTAGTGAAGAAGGGTAGAAATTCTAAGTTTGCTCCCAAAGCTGTAGAAGGGTTTTTATTAGGTTATGATTCAAATACAAAGGCGTATAGGGTCTTCAACAAATCATCGGGTTTGGTTGAAGTCTCTAGCGACGTTGTATTTGATGAGACTAATGGCTCTCCAAGAGAGCAAGTTGTTGATTGTGATGATGTAGATGAAGAAGATGTTCCGACGGCCGCTATACGAACTATGGTGATTGGAGAAGTACGGCCACAGGAACAAGATGAACGAGATCAACCTTCTTCCTCAACAACGGTGCAACCCCCAACTCAAGACGATGAACAGGTTCATCAAAAGGAGGCGTGTGATCAAGGGGGAGCACAAGATGATCACGTGATGGAGGAAGAAGCGCAACCGGCACCTCCAACCCAAGTTCGAGCAATGATTCAAAGGGATCATCCCGTCGACCAAATTCTGGGTGACATTAGCAAGGGAGTAACTACTCGGTCTCGACTAGTTAATTTTTGTGAACATTACTCCTTTGTCTCTTCTATTGAGCCTTTCAGGGTAGAGGAGGCCTTGCTAGATCCGGATTGGGTATTGGCCATGCAGGAGGAACTCAACAACTTCAAGCGCAATGAAGTTTGGACACTGGTGCCTCGTCCCAAGCAAAATGTTGTGGGAACCAAGTGGGTGTTCCGCAACAAGCAGGACGAGCACGGGGTGGTGACGAGGAACAAGGCTCGACTTGTGGCAAAAGGTTATGCCCAAGTCGCAGGTTTGGACTTTGAGGAGACATTTGCTCCTGTGGCTAGGCTAGAATCAATTCGTATCTTGCTAGCATATGCCGCTCACCATTCTTTCAGGTTGTACCAAATGGATGTGAAGAGCGCTTTCCTCAATGGGCCAATCAAGGAGGAGGTGTACGTGGAGCAACCCCCTGGCTTCGAGGATGAACGGTACCCCGACCATGTGTGTAAGCTCTCTAAGGCGCTCTATGGACTTAAGCAAGCCCCAAGAGCATGGTATGAATGCCTTAGAGACTTCTTAATTGCTAATGCTTTCAAGGTTGGGAAAGCCGATCCAACTCTTTTTACTAAGACTTGCGATGGTGATCTTTTTGTGTGCCAGATTTATGTCGACGACATAATATTTGGTTCTACTAACCAAAAGTCTTGTGAAGAGTTTAGCAGGGTTATGATGCAGAAATTCGAGATGTCGATGATGGGCGAGTTGACCTACTTCCTTGGGTTCCAAGTGAAGCAACTCAAGGACGGCACCTTCATCTCCCAAACAAAGTACACACAAGATTTGCTAAAGAGGTTTGGGATGAAGGACGCCAAGCCCGCAAAGACGCCGATGGGAACCGACGGACACACCGACCTCAACAAAGGAGGTAAGTCCGTTGATCAAAAAGCATACCGGTCAATGATAGGGTCTTTACTTTATTTATGTGCTAGTAGACCGGATATTATGCTTAGCGTATGCATGTGTGCCAGATTTCAATCCGATCCTAAGGAGTGTCACTTAGTGGCAGTGAAGCGAATTCTTAGATATTTGGTTGCTACGCCTTGCTTCGGGATCTGGTATCCAAAGGGGTCTAACTTTGACTTGATTGGGTACTCAGATTCCGACTATGCTGGATGTAAGGTCGATAGGAAGAGTACATCGGGGACGTGCCAATTCTTAGGAAGGTCCCTGGTGTCATGGAACTCTAAGAAACAAACCTCCGTTGCCCTATCCACCGCTGAGGCCGAGTACGTTGCCACAGGACAGTGTTGTGCGCAACTACTTTGGATGAGGCAAACCCTCAGGGACTTTGGCTACAATCTGAGCAAAGTCCCACTCCTATGTGACAATGAGAGTGCTATCCGAATAGCGGAAAATCCTGTTGAACACAGCCGCACAAAGCACATTGACATCCGACATCACTTTTTGAGAGACCACCAGCAAAAGGGAGATATCGAAGTGTTTCATGTTAGCACCGAGAACCAGCTAGCCGATATCTTTACCAAGCCTTTAGATGAGAAGACCTTTTGCAGGTTGCGTAGTGAGCTCAATATCTTAGATTCGCGGAACTTGGATTGAAAAGTAGCATACATGTGTTTATGCCTTTGATCATGTTCATTCTGCATCTTGTTGCTTATTGTGGTGCTCAAGTTGTACAAACACTCCCTGGACCTCACAAGTCCGTTGCAAAGTGATGCACAGTTTTAGGGGGAGGTGTGTTACAACTTGACCCTTTGAGACTAACCATATGCTTGAGTTTGCTTGTTTTAGTCTCAAAGGAGAATTGAAAGGGAAAGGTGGACTTGGACCATGACAGACTTCCACTGCACTCCGATGAGAGGGTAACCTATTCCAAGTTCATCTAATGAACTCTTATTGCCATTTGCTCTTAATTGGAGATTTTGGTGAGGCAATGGGGTTATAGGGCCAAGATTGATCCCGTTTTGGTGCTTGATGCCAAAGGGGGAGAAAATAAAGGCCAAAGCAACAAATGGATCAGCTACCACTTGAGAGATTTTGAAAATAGTAGAATAGAGCTTTTGGTTTGTCAAAACTCTTTTGTTGACTCTCTTGTCAAAAGTTGGCTTCTTATGGGGAGAAGTATTGATTATGGGAAAAAGGGGGAGTTTTTGAAATCTTAATCATTTTCTCTTAGAATGACTCTCTTTATGTCTTAACATGTGCGTTTGACTTAGAGATAGAAATTTGAGTTTGAGGTTGATTTGCAAAAACAAACCAAGTGGTGGCATAGAGTGATCCATATATGTCAAAAGTGAATCAAAACAATTTTGAGTTCTTATTTGATTTGATTTTGTACTTGTTCTACTTGCTTTATGTTGTGTTGGCATAAATCACCAAAAAGGGGGAGATTGAAAGGGAAATGTGCCCTTGGGCCATTTCTAAGTATTTTGGTGATTGAGTGCCAACACAAGTGCTTAAATGTGAATTTATGTCCATGGATGAACAAAGTGCAAATCATGAAGTAAAGGTATGTTTCTAAGCCTTAATACATTGGTTTTGTGTACTAATATACTTGTCTAAGTGTTAGAAACAGAAAGAAGAAGAAAAGAAAAGAGGAGAAAAAGACTTGGCTGTGTACAGCCAAGACTCAGCTCGGTCTGGCACACCGGACTGTCCGGTGTGCACCGGACAGTGTCCGGTGCGCCAGGCTAACTCGGCGCGAACTGGCTGCTCTCGGGAATTCGCCGACGGCATACGGCTAAAATTCACCGGACTGTCCGGTGTGCACCGGACTGTCCGGTGAGCCATCGGTCGACCGGGCCAACGGTCGGCCGCGCAATCTGCGCGGGACACGTGGCCGAGCCAACGGCTAGAAGACGGCACCGGACTGTCCGGTGTGCACCAGACATGTCCGGTGCACCAACGGCTCTCAGATCTGCAACGGTCGGCAGCGCCATTTTTGGAAAGAAATCGGGCACCGGACAGTGTCCGGTGTACACCGGACTGTCCGGTGCACCCGACGACAGAAGGCAAGGATAGCCTTCCAGATTTGCTCTCAACGGCTCCTAGCTGCCTTGGGGCTATAAAAGGGACCCCTAGGCGCATGGAGGAGACACCCAAGCAACCTTAGAGCATTCTTGATCATCCACACTCATTCTTTGCGCATTCGTTTGTGATTCTAAGTGATTCGAGCTCCGTTCTAGTGAGAACTTTGAGATAGTCATTCGAGCTCGATTCTTGGCCGTGTGTGTGCGCATTTTGCTGTGGATTTGTGTGTGTTGCTTCCCTCCCTTACTCTGTGCTTCTTTGTGATCATATACTTGTAAGGGCAAGAGACTCCAATTTGTGGAGATTCCTTGCAAACGGGATATTGAAAGGCAAAGCAAAACACCGTGGTATTCAAGTTGGTCTTTGGACCGCTTGAGAGGGGTTGATTGCAACCCTCGTCCGTTGGGACGCCACAACGTGGAGTAGGCAAGCGTTGGTCTTGGCCGAACCACGGGATAAACCACTGTGCCATCTCTGTGATTGATCTTCTGTGGTTATTGTGTTTTGTGGAGACTCCTATCTAGCCACTTGGCATTATCTGCGCTAACACTTAACAAGTTTTTGTGGCTATAAGTTCAAGTTTTCACAGGATCACCTATTCACCCCCCCCCCCTCTAGGTGCTCTCACCCCCCCCTCTAGGCGTCTTTCAATTGGTATCAGAGCTAGGCACTTCATCTTGAGTCTAACAACTCGAAGTGATGGCTCGTAGAAGATCCCAAAAGAACAAGAAGACTCAGGAGAACAAGGAGGTAACTCTTGAGATATTACTTTCCGATTGTTCTAATTATGATTCATGGTCTACTAGAGTGATAAATGCTTTTAGAGCGGTAGACCCTCAATTAGAACAAATTATAGACAAGAGTATCTTCCCTCCTAGTTATAATGAAAAAATTATCTCCGAGGAGGATCAAAGATGTTTTCGCTTAAACTACCTAGCTTTTGACATCTTAAGTAATTCTCTTAGCAAAGAAGATTATCGTGCCTTCATATCAAATTATGACGAATCCACCCATGATGCGCATGATATTTGGACTAGAATTAAAAGCAAATTTAATGAGTCCAAACATGATAGTTCATTTTATGTCTCTACTTCCTTTGGTATTTGTGATACTAATCCTTGCAAGGAAGAAGAAGAGAATGAACGATGGAGACCAAACGATGAATCCACCTCTCCAAAAGGTTTGTCTTCCCATTTCGATTCCCACATGTGTTGTGTGGCTAATGAAAATGATAGCGGAAGCACAAATGAGGATGAGGAGGAAGAAAGAAGCTTTGTGCAACTCTACGCTCGCCTAAGCCAAGAAGATAAGGCGGTCATGCTCAAACTTGTAGAAAGAGCGAGAGAGCAAGGCGAAGCTCGTCAAAGGCTAGAAAGTATTCTCTCCATGAAGATGCAACATTTTGACGAGTTGACTAAAGAACATGAGGAACTAAAGTGCTCTCATGTTGATTTGGTCCAAAGGTATGAAACTATTTCAATTGAGCAAGATAACGCTTTACATTGTATCGCTCAATTAGTAAATACGAATACCTTGCTTAAGGACCAAGTAGAAAAGCTAAAAATTGAAAATCTAGCTTTTCAAGAAAAATATGATATGCTCCTATGCTCTCATGAAAATCTTAGAGATGATCATATCATATTAAACATTACTCATGAGGTTGTGATAGAAAACTTAAAATCCCAACAACCTCACTCATGCACATGTATTCAAATTGATACTATATTACCATGTGCTAATGCTTGTTGTCCATCGACAAGCATATCTTCTTTTGAGCTAGAATTTGCAGGAACAAAAGATGATACATATCAAAAGCTCAAAGAAGAGAATGAGAGGCTAAAGATGAGCTTGACACAACTAAAAGGGAAATGCATTGCCCAACCTTCTCAAGATAACCGTGATCACATGGTGAAGAAGCTTGAGATAGGAACAATCGTGGCATGCACTACATCCCTTGAAGAAAATGTCAAGGATTTGAGGATTGCCAAGAGGAAGAAACAAAAGATGAAATTCAACACTTCCTCCAAAAGCCTCAACCACGCCTCCACCAAAGGTAACATCCAAGGTAATGATCAAGCCACACTTCACATTAAGAGGTGTAGTGAATGCTTTGAAGAAGGGCACTTGATTAGGTCATGTCCCTACATTAAAAATAGCTTGATTATTAACAAGGATGATAGACTTTGTTTTAAATGCTCCAAGAAGGGACACTTGCTTAGATCTTGTCCCCATTTAAAACAAAGAGGCATAGGGTTAGAAAAGAAAACCTTCACTAACCATGTAGCAAGCAAGAAACAAGGAAGGAAGAAATCTTCAAGGCCTGAAAAACGCCTATGCTACACATGCCGAAAGAAGGGACATCAATGCAAGGATTGTCCCATTGGTAACAATCCCACTCCTAACTTGTCAATTAATTCTCATATAACTAGGCAACCCAAAATTGCAACTTGTGCTAGAAAGGTAATGAGTTTACCTAGTGCTAACACAAAGGACAGTTGGGTTCCTAGATCTTTGTTGACTAACCTTGATGGACCCATCAAGCGATGGGTACCAAAATATGCTTGACAAGCTTTGCAGGAGAAGGAGATGATATGAAGCCTTGGGGTGCTTGAGAAAGCTAATTCAATTTAACTCAAGCTATCAAATCTTCAATGATCTTTATCCGTGCTTGACCCAAGGTTATTCTTCAAACTACTACATCTTAAACTCATATCATCTCGAGGAAGTTATTGATGTTGTAGGAAATAAAGAATTATCTTATGCGGAAAAATCAAGGCCTACAACATGGAGGAAAGTCAAAGGATGGTAACCTCTATGCTTTTAAAGTGCAAGTATTTTATTATGTGTCTTGTGTAGTCACATAAGAGATGTGTAGCGCTTCAAATGTCTTTAAAATTCATATCACCATTCTTTGAAGAATTTCCTATCATATGGTAGATTGCATACCCATCATTTCCATCCTATGGTAATCTACATGTTTTTAATTTGTTGCAAGTTTCTCATGGCATGTTTCTTCGCTAAGTTATTCTATTATTGCCATGATTCTAGATATAGAGAGATATTTCAAGTTCTTAAAAGACTAAGGTGTCATGTAAGGAATTCAAATCCTTAGGACACTTCTAAAAGGAAAACTCTCTCTATAACTAGAATAGTGAGATTAATGATTTTATCTAAGTAACTCAAGTAGTCTCACTTGTAGAGAATAAGTTTCTCTTTGGAAGCGTGTAATCTAACATGAAAAGAAAAATCAATCCAATGTTTTATGATGTATTTCTACTTGCTCAGATTGGATATGATCCTTTCACATTTATCGCTTTCCAAATCATGAATTAGATTTATTCCTATAATGTCAAAGGATTATTTATGCTTGTTTTATGAGTTAAAATTGAGCATAACATCATCTATGGATAATCTAGTTCATGCTATGAAGTTTCCATGTTTTAGTAATCTAGCTTTTCATTCCTTATCAAAAATGGTTACAAAAATGGAAACTAGTGCTTGTGTTACTAACAACGTATCTCTTGAGCTTACTTATGAATATCTACAAAAGAGAAAGTACACAAGCCTCATGGGTTGTTCTTCACCCAAAAGAAGAAAGGTAAAAACAAAGGTATGGGAACTCATCTTCTTAATCAAATATAGTTCCCATCAATGATTATTTACTCTAATTATATCTCTGTGAAGAAATAGATTCTTTATCGAATTTAAATTGGCTAAGATGTGCATTCAATCTCATTCTCATCAATGCACTTATCCATTAGAATCCATTTCATGCCTTTGCTATATTTGTTATCATATTGATTTGCTTCCAAGTATTGATTAACTAAATTTAATATGATAAAGTAAAATCTCCAATGATTATTAAAATGCTTAAATGGTGCTCACTCACATTTCTCAAATGAAATGCACTAATGTTAAGGATTTTACTTCATGTCTGTGTGATCTATGGATGATGAATTGTGCTTATTTCCTATCTAAAAGAAATCATCCTTCATTATATACTCCCTTGTGCTATTAACATCTTTCTTGAGTATTTTCAATAAGTTTGAAAGGACAAAGGAAAAAACTACAAAGGGAGGACTCTCAAATGAAAGAGGAAAACATCAAGAACAACACCACCTACTTCAACGAAACAATCAATGGTGTGGTTGTGAGTATTCTAAATACTTTCATTATGAGAATACTAGGCTTAAGTTGTTTATTGCAAAATTTATGAGCCTTGATCAAGATGTATAATGCCTCTCCCTATTTGTCCTTAGAGTAAATTCATTCAATTCACTCAAATACTTGATGCATATCTTTAGGGGGAGCCTCTTTCTATATCTTGATTATGCTGAGACTATTACTTTATCTTAGTAATTTCATGTAGTCTCTTGAATGAGAATGAGTTTCTCATGAAGTATGCTACTATTTTTAAATTCTTGTCTTTCACTATAAAGTAGCATATTTGCTGGATTCTCCTACCCTAAGCTTAATTGATAATTTATTGTGTATATTGTTCTCTTGATCACATATGTTATTTGGTTGATCTTTGAATGACTTCTATTAACAATCATACTTCTTAGTGCCGCATATTCTCTCAATCAATATCTCTTTTGATATGCACTAAGTTAAAAGGAGAATTCATGATTCATCTATGCAATTTGTGATCCACTTGATATATGCTAATCATGTCTTAGAAAAGGATCACTAGTTGTAGAACTCTCTTTTGTGCAAAACATTTCCATATATTGTCTTAAGAATAGGTCTTAAGCATCTAAGACAAAGGACAAAGCACAATGAAGAGAGTGTCTCTATGTGAAGGTACAAAACGGTAAAACTACTTCCATTCATTTACATATGTACCTAAATCTTCCTTTTGTATACACTCCTTGCATATTTTGTATAAAAGGAAGAGAAAGCATGTCCATGCATTTATCCCTGCTTCATACCTAGTTTAATTTCCCAAAATTCATTCTTGCTTTAGTGCATCTTTGGTAAAACTAGATGAAGTACTTTTATTGTCAAAAAGCTTAAAGCTTAACCTTGTAACGAGGATAAGCTGCCTTTGTTCCAAAGGTGGATGGTCCTTAAGTCTCTTTGAAATCCTTAAGGGAAAATGCTTAAATTGTTTACAACATGCTTTCGTAAGTGCATAAATTGTCATGAGCATCACACTTATACTATGACACAATGCACTTCACATTCTGTATGATATAGATATGTTCTCATTTACCTAATTATGTGCAATTGGCATGTGAGGCCAAAAATATGTTTTCCTCTCGCACATATTTAGGGGGAGCAATCTATGTTATATAGAACTATGATCATGCTTAATTTGATATATCCTTTTGATCATTTCTCTTTGATATATGCTATGACTAATGTGTTTTCGAGTGTATTTCAAACCAAGTCATAGGTATATTGAAAGGGAATAGGAGTCTTCGGCAAAGACAAAGGCTTTCACTCCACTCTACTACTCATCCTTCGCCGTCGCTCCGCATCACTCTCCGGCTTTGATATAATCCTCACTCATTTATTTATGACCAAAAGGGGGAGAAAGCACCATAGGGCCTATATTTCATTCCAAGTATCCGTTTTTGGCGATTCATGCCAAAGGGGGAGAAAGTATTGGCCCAAAGCAAAAGGACCGCACCACCACCACCCTAATTTTTAAAATTAATGATTTTCAATTGGTAAATTTCAAATTGGCATCTCTTTGTGTTCTAAAGGGGGAGCAAGTAGTATTTTCAAAACTTGATATCTTAAAACCCTCTTGAACACTAAGAGGAGAATTTATTTGAGGGGGAGTTTTACTTAGTCAAAGGAAAAGCATTTGAAACAAAGGGAGAAAATTTCAAACTTGAAAATGCTTCGCAAAAATCTTACTCATTTACCTTTGACTATCTTGCAAAAAGACTTTGAAAAGAACTTACAAAAGAATTTGCAAAAACAAAACTTGTGGTGCAAGCGTGGTCCAAAATGTTAAAAATGAAGAAACAATCCATGCATATCTTGTAAGTATTTATATTGGCTCAATTCCAAGCAACCTTTGCACTTACATTATGCAAACTAGTTCAATTATGCACTTTTACATTTGCTTTGGTTTGTGTTGGCATCAATCACCAAAAAGGGGGAGATTGAAAGGGAATTAGGCTTACACCTAGTTCCTAAATAATTTTGGTGGTTGAATTGCCCAACACAAATAATTGGACTAACTAGTTTACTCTAGTGTATAAGTTATACAGGTGCCAAAGGTTCACACTTAGCCAATACAAAGACCAAGTTTTGGGTTCAAATAAAGGAGCAAGGGTCAACCGAAGGCACCTCTGGTCTGGCGCACCGGACTGTCCGGTGTGCCACCGGACATGTCCGGTGCACCAGAGGACTCCAACTCCAAAACTCGTCACCTTCGGGAAATTCCAGAGGCGACTCCGCTATAATTCACCGGACTGTCCGGTGTACACTGGACAGTGTCCGGTGCTCCAAGGATGAGCGGCCTCGCGAACTCGGCAGCCTCGGGAATTCACTTCGGCTGCTCCGCTATAATTCACCGGACTGTCCGGTGTACACCGGACTGTCCGGTGTGACAGCGGGGCAACGGCTACTTCGGCGCCAACGGTCACCTGCAGGTGCATTAAATGCGCGCCAGAGCGCACGCAGAGGTCAGGCACGCCCATGCTGGCGCACCGGACAATCTACAGTGCATGTTCGGTGCGCCACCGGACATCAAGGCGGGCCCAGAAGTCAGCGCTCCAACGGTCGGAACCCTAACGGTCGGGTGACGTGGCTGTCGCACCGGACATGTCCGGTGTGCACCGGACTATCCGGTGCACCATACGACAGACAGCTTTCACCAACGGCTAGATTTTGGTTGGTGGCTATAAATACCACCCCAACCGGCCACTTCAAAGGTGGGGAGCCCAAGCAACATTCCAAGTCATCTAGTTGACATACTCAAGCCCTCCCAACCACATATATTCATTGATCCATCCTATACACAAGATTTAGACCACTACAACCAACACAAGTGCCACAAAAGAGAGAGCAAGCAAAAGAGAGCTACTCATTTGAGTTTAGCACTAGTGCCTTGTAAGATTCATCGAGAGATAGTGGGTGCTTCATCTTTGTGTTCATTTGCGCGTGGAGTTTTGACTCCCATTGAACTCCCTCCAAAGTTTTGGAGGCTTGTAAAAGCTAGCAAGAGACACCAAAGAGTGTGGTGGTCCTTATGGGATCGAGAGTGATCCTTGAGAAGAAGAAGAGCTCACCGATCCTTGTGTGATCGGGGGAGAGAGGGAAAGGGTTGAAAAAGACCCGTCCTTAAGTGGACTCCTCAACGGGGACTAGGCCTTCGAGGGCCGAACCTCGGTAAAACAAATCACCCGTGTCCATTGTGTTTATTACTTGTGATTTGTTTGCTTTCCCTTGCTCTAAGTTTTCTTGCACCTTTATTTGCTAATATCATTTGGTGTTGCTTCAAGTCGAATTCCCATTTAGTGAAGCAACACGTTGCAAGAAAGAACTTGACCTAGTGCTCTTCTCATCTAAGGCTTCTTGCTTTGTTATTCTATAACTTGTCAATTGTATTGATTTATCACTTCCGCATTATTTAGCAATACTCCTTTCAAGCAAGATCTTAGTTTGTATACTCCTATATTTGTATATCTTGTTCTAACCACTAATCAAGGGATCTAGTTGGGGGATAAAGTTTTAATTTTTAGGTTTCGCCTATTCACCCCCCCTCTAGGTGTCTTTCAGCTGGCCCCTCGGAAGGGTTCGACAGCCGCCTCAGAGCATTCGGGCTCCGCGCCCACTACTGGTCAGAGGTTCGAAGGCTGGCCCCTCAGAAGGGTTCAATAGCCGCCTCAGGCCACTCGGGCTCCGCGCCCACTACTGATCAAGGGTTCGTAGGCTGGCCCCCCGAAGGGTTCGACAGTCGCCCCAGAGCACGCAGAGTGAGGGATGGCTCTGGGTACGTTTGATACATAACCAAGGCTCGGGCTACGCTCCCGAGGTACCCTAGGACATTTCCGAGACCAGCAGGATCAATTCTGTAACGGAATCCCATCGGAGGGAGGCATCAAGCCCTCGGACCCTATCAAACGGGACCGGGTCCGGCAAATCACCTACAGGTACTTTTGGAGCGCGCCTCTGGGCCACTAGCCGACCCTTATCGAACGGGGCACGGGCGTCCACTCGGATCACCCGTTAGCAACTCACTGGAGACACCATGTTCGGCGCCCTCCGAGGGCAACATGGCGCTTCCCCCCCCCCCCCCCCTCCTCCTTGCGGAAAGGCGACAAAGGGGCGTATGAAAAAAGCCGAGTCAGTCTCTGACCGTCCTCTCGCCCTGTGTAGAGGCTCGGGAGCTGCTCTCGCAAAACCCGGCTCCAGCCAAACCATTGACAGCGTCAACATACCAGCCCGAGAACTCGGAACCTGACTATGCACTCGGGCAACGACCAGTTCGCATGAGGGAACAACCAGACCGGCCGAGGCATCACGAAAAGCATTAAGACCTCGAAGGAGTCAAACCACTCCTCCGAGGCCTCGGGGGCTACACCCGGCGGGTGCGCTCGCGCGCACCCACCAGAACAAAATGCAACCGAGAAAGGCCGGTCCCCTTGCAAAAAAATGCGACAAAGCCTCCAAGCGAGTGCCAACACTCCCTTCGAGGCTCGAGGGCTACTGTCGGGGACCATAATTAGGGGTATCCCAAGACTCCTAAAACTCGGCTAGTAAACACCATCACCACAAAGCTGCAAAGGCTTGATGGGCGCAATGCAGGTCAAAGCTCCATCCGCTCAAGGAACGCAATCTCGCCTCGCCGAGCCTAGCCTCGGGCAGGAATGCAAGACCCAGGCAGATTCACGCCTCGCTCGAGGGCCTCCTCAAGCAATGGACACACCTTCGACTCGCCCGAGGCCCAGTTCGGGCAGGCTTCACGTAGAAGCAACCTTGGCCAGATCGCCTCGCCAGCCGACTGGATCGCAGGAGCATTCAATGCAAGGATCGCCTGACACCTTATCCTGACGCGCGCTCCTCAGTCGACAAGGCCGAAGTGACCGCGGTCACTTTGCCTCTCCACTGACTGACCTGACAGGAAAACAGCGCCGCCTGCACTACTCCGACTGCTGTGCCACCCGCCAGGGTGAGGCTGACAGCAGCCAAGTCCAGCCTCGGGCGCCATAGGAAGCTCCGCCTTGCCTGACCCTAGGGCTCAGACTCAACCTCGACCTCAGACGACGGTCTCCACCTCGCCCGACCCCAGGGCTCGGACTCAACCTCGACCTCGGACGACGGTCTCCACCTCGCCCGACCCTAGGGCTCGAACTCTACCTCGACCCCGGATGACGGTCTCCGCCTCGCCCAACCCCAGGGCTCGGACTCAACCTCGACCTCGGACGACGATCTCTGCCTCGCCTGACCCCAGGGACTCGGACTCAACCTCGACCTCAGACGACGGTCTCCGCCTCGCCCGACCCTAGGGCTCGGACTCAACCTCGACCTCGGACAACGGTCTCCGCCTCGCCCGACCCCAGGGCTCGACTCAACCTCAACCTCAGACGACGGTCTTCGCCTCGCCCGACCCTAGGGCTCGAACTCAACCTCGACCCCGGATGACGGTCTCCGCCTCGCCCGACCCCAGGGCTCTGACTCAACCTCGACCTCAGATGATGGTCTCCGCCTCGCCCGACCCCAGGGCTCGGACTCAACCTCGACCCCGGGTGACGGTCTCCGCCTCGCCCGACCCCAGGGCTCGGACTCAACCTCGACCTCGGATGACGGCCTCCGCCTCGCCTGACCCTAGGGACTCGGACTCAACCTCGACCCCAGACGACGGTCTTCGCCTCGCCTGACCCCAAGGCTCGGACTCAATCTCAACCTCAGACGACGGTCTCCGCCTCGCCCGACCCCAAGGCTCGGACTCAGCCTCGACCTCGGAGGAGCCTCCGCCTCGCCCGACCTTGGGCTCGAGCCGACCATGTCGCAGGGGGGTACATCATTACCCTACCCCTAGCTATCTCAGGCTACAGGGAACAAGACCGGTGTCCCATCTGGCTCGCCCCGGTAAAACAAGTAATGATGACACCTCGCGTGCTCCATGACAACGGCGGTTCTCAGCCCCCTACGGAAGCAAGGAGACGTCAGCAAGGTCCCGACAGCCCCAACAGCTGTGCTTCTACAGGATTTAAGCGCTCCTCCGACGGCCACGACATCACATGAACAGGGCACCAACACCTCTCCAACAGCCACGTCGGCATGTACATAGGACCCTGGCTCCTCTCTGCCAGACACGCTAGCACACTGCTACACCCCCCATTGTACACCTGGGCCCTCTCCTTACGTCTATAAAAGGAAGGTCCAGGGCCCTCGTACGAGAAGGTGGCCGCGCGGGAGGACGAGCTGACGAGCAGGCTCACTCTCTCTCTCCCTCGTGAACGCTTGTAACCCCCTACTCCAAGCGCATCCACCTTGGGCGCAGGACAACACGAGTCGCGGTTCCCCTTATTGTTCTTCCCCCTTGTGTTCCGTCTCGCGTCGACCCATTTGGGCTGGGACACGCAGCGATAATTTAATCGTCGGTCCAGGGACCCCTCGGGGTCGAAACGCTGACAAATTCGTTTTAGATTAATTATATATTCATTAAATAATAATGCAGTTTACATATATGTGTATATTCATTATCATTTAAATGAATGCAGACCGAAAAAAGTAGGCTAGAAAGAACTATATTTTAGAATCCATGGAGTATATAGAAATTGTAGATGAACGAAATAAAAAACAAATATTCACTTATCTTGAAACATTACTTCAAGTTCGGCCTAACGTGCAACTAGGGATGGCAATCGGGCGGGTAGGATACAGATATATGGTTCACGAATCCATACCCACGAGAGAAAATTCAACATATATTCATACCCATATACATTTGTGGATATGGATCTATACTCGTCCCGTACCCACCGGGTATCCGCTACCCGATGGATATCCGTTACCAGTCCGTCCAGTACAATTTTAGCATTCAAGATTAAACAACAATTTTATCACATTAAAAAAATTATCATTCGAGCAACATCGAACGATAATTTCAACACCAAACAACATGTCATAGATAAAATAAGAAAAATGAGAATTTATGATAATATATTAAATTCGAATGACCTACATGTCAAATACCCATCAGGTAATACTGAATATCCATACACGCGAAAAAATTATCCATGGATACTATATTATATCTATAACTGTACCCATAGACATTGAATAGCAAATTACACCATACAAATAATTATAAACGGTTATTTAACTATTCATGGCCATCCTAGAGGCTAGCGCAGGGAGCCGAACACCCGGACCGTCCACGATAGTAGC
Organism: Zea luxurians; assembly: GCA_029449295.1. NCBI lineage: Eukaryota > Viridiplantae > Streptophyta > Magnoliopsida > Poales > Poaceae > Zea > Zea luxurians. Next base: position 4,214,135 of record JAOPSE010000039.1, on the reverse strand, counting down.
CAAGAGCATGTTCCGAATCCTCATTTCCTTATTATTAAAGCTGCACGAAAATGGCGCATATGAGTGTATCCACGTCGGCTAAAAACTTCATAGCCATTGGATCGTCGATCATTGGTTAATTTTTCCCTCGCCTATTTTCTCATGTGTTCCTCATTCTCGTCGCCTCTGGAGACTTCCACGCGCCACCTATGCCCCTCATCAGCCTCGGCTCTCGTCCTCGGAGAACGTGTGCTCGTCCGATGGCGGAGATGGCGCTGCAGCACCTCATGACGGGCTAGAACAACTAAGCCTCGGACGACGCCTCATGGTCCAACCCCCTCAACTCCCTCAGCAATGCCTTCCTCGGTCAGTCCTCCAAGGTGCTACCTCAGGTAAGCCTCCATAGCCTCCCCTATGTTGTCAACAATTCAGTAGTCTTAAGCCTAGAGGCTTAGTCGATGCTGCGGTGGCTTGGATCGTACCACTTAGTCTCAGTGGTTGTTGTGGATTCACAGAGCAATTGAATTGATTGTTCTAGAAGTAGAACTGGAGCTGACCCAGCTGTTTACACATGCCCAAGAGAATTACTGATCTCACACTTGAGTGCCTTCCAAGCTTCTAGATTCTAGTTAGTATCAAATTATAAGTCATTGTCTCTTGTGAAATTCTCTATAGTTTAGGAGTAGAAGTGGGACAAAAAAAGATTCTTGCTTCATTTGGCGATCACCTTGGAGGACTGCCCGAGGAAAGCATCGGTGAGGGAGTTGAGGGGGTTGGACCACGAGGCGCCGTCCAAGGCTTAGTAGTGGGACAAAAAAGATTTTGGCTCCCGTGGTGTGTGCATGTGAAGGCACAACTGCTGAACGACGTAGGCGATATCGGGCCGGGAGAAGGTGAGGTACTGGAGCACGCCTGTTAGGCTCCGGAAAGACGTTGCGTCGGTGACTAGGGGCCCGTCGTCCTCAAAGAGCTTCGCCTAGGTGTCAACAGGTGTGGAGCAGGGCTTGCAGTCGGACATGTCAGTCCGCTCTAGAATGTTGATGACGTAGTGACGCTAGTGTGGGAAGAGACCCTGGGGAAGTGATGTAGAGGCCCTAGGCCCTTCATCGCAAACTCCCGTTGGAGGGCAGTGATCGTGTGCTATAGGAGATTGACGGTGGATGCAGTGAGCACAACGTTGTCGATGTAGAGGAGAAGGTAAACTATTTCCTCGCCTCGTCGGTAGATGAAGAGTGATGTGTCCGACTTGGCCTCGATGAAGCCAATGGAGGCCAAGTAGGTGGCAAAGCGGTTGTACCAGGCCCACGGCGCCTGCTTGAGGCCATAGATGGAGCGGTTCAGCCAGCAGACCAGGTCTGGGTTAGTGGCATCGACAAAGCTGGTGTGCTGGCTACAGTAGACAGTCTCCGTTAGAGTGCCATGGAGGAAGGCGTTCTTGACGTCGAGCTGGTGGATTGCCCAGTTCCATGAGAGGGCGAGGGAGAGGACGGTGGCAAACTTGACGACGGGGATGAAGGTCTCATCATAGTCCACTCTGGGGCACTGGGTGAAGCCCCAAAGGACCCAGCGGGCCTTGTAGCGGTCGAGGGAGCCATCTGAAGTCAGCTTTTGGTGAAAGAGCCACTTGCCGGTGACCACATTGGTGTCGGGAGGACGCGGCACCAAGTCATAGGTGTGGTTGGCCTGCAGGGCCGCATACTCCTCCTCCATGACCCAACGCAAGTGAGGGTCAGCGAGGGCAGTTTGAACGGAGGAGGAGACGGGAGAGGCATCCAGAGAAGTAGTGGTCGTATAAGCATCCAGGATCAACCTGTCGACAGGCCGAAGGACACAGGCAGCATGGTGAGTCACCATCGGGTGAATGTGCCTGGGGTCGCGATGAATGGCGACCGATCGACGGCTCAAGGGCCACAGGCATGGTCAGGCGAGTGGGGTCCTAGTGGCCAAATCCTTCACAGAAAACACAGAGGGATCAAACTCAATGGAACAGGAATTGTCGGTGGCGAACCGACGAACGAAAAGGAGATTGTGAGTGATGTGTGGAGCTACGAGAACGTCATTGAGATAGAATGGTCCAGGGAGCACCGAGGCACCTACTGAGGTGACTGGAAGAGTGGATCTGTTTCCAATGACGATCGAGGTAGGGTCTGTGGAAGGAGGTGGGTGTGAGCGAGATAGCATGCCTATGGTGGGAGTGGTGTGATAGGATGCACCAGACTCGATGACCTAGTCAGAGGATGGTGGAGCCAACGCCATAGTGTTGTAGGCGGCGGCGAGGGCGTTGGGGTCCTATCCTCCAGCGAGCGGGGACTATGGTGTCATGGTGGATGTCCCCGTAGGTTGGAGCTGAGGTGGTGCTGGGGTCATCGGGGGCATGCCATATGGTGGCACGCCGTAGGCAGGTGGCATAGTAAGGAGAGCTAGCGCCGGAGTTGGAGGGTGGGACGCACCGAAGGCCTAACCCGGCCACATGGAGATGGTGCTGGTCCAGGGGTTGTAGAACGACGGCTAGCTTTGGCCGTCGCCCCGGCCGGTGGTACCTCCGTGCGAGGAGCTGCCACCCCCACGACTGCCCTTGCGCGGCCGACGGCCGCTGTCGGTGGTGGAAGCCTGGCGGGGGGTCACAGGGACCGAGGGGAGCGAGGGCCTTGGTCGATGGAGTGCAGGGGGGCTGTCCTCTAGAAGATGCCTAGGCACTAGTGGTGGCGCTATAGAGTGTCGGTGCCGGTGTATGAGTGAAGCGCCCCAATCCTCTGGGACTCAAATGTGATACAATTACTAGTCCTAGGAGGCTAGTAAACACATCTATACATCAGATGGTTCCAGATCTGCTTAAACAAGACAAACCTATAAAGGTGGCGATCAACTTTAAGAGTTGGTCCACAACTCAGGACATAACATCAGAGTGGGGCTGAAGTAGTCCGATATACGCAGCGAAGCAAATCAGCGGTCCAACAGCCACAACAAGGTTGGGAACAGGCGTAACTCTTACCTGATCAGCGATCTCCTTCTCTAAAAAACAACAAATAAGCAAGGGTGAGTACTTACGTACCCAGCAGCCCACCTTCACCCACGGAATAGGGAAATCAAATATAATGCATGGAGTAGTGGAGCTCAGGATATTTTGCAAAAAGAGCAATATTTGATGCAGGGTTATTTTGTAAAACATTTTATATTTTTGAAAGCGTGTCCTCTCCCAAAGGAGCAGGAAGTTTTTCAATATAGAACAAAATCCCCTGGACTAAACCATCCAGGTATTTCAACAATTTCTCACTGGTTTTCATTTTTCAAAAATAGATGCTGGACTTGTCGTCCACCATAGCTCACGCCTCGACCACCGGACCTTTTCAAACCACTTTTCAGAAGAATTTTTGGAAAACAAAACACTAATGGTCAAATCCATTCCATGACTCATCCATATCCATGGACGTGGACTATTCGAATAGGTTTTTAACTCTGCGCAGAGGTGTACACTTTACCCACTAGTCCGGTTTCTGCAATCTCACCGTCGTGAGATCCGAATGCCGAAACTCTCTCCTTCCTTGCACGTGCTTACCTTAGCGATTATACCGGAAGGAACAAGGCCACCATCATGTCCAAACCGGACAAAACATTCCCCTTCCTTATCCTCCTGGTGCTCCCCAGCCATCATAATCCTGGGGTTCGGACCGTGCAAGTTCAGATCAAGCGACTGCCCATACAGTCTCAAATAGTTGTACTTGATAAGAGTATAGGTAAGGTGTGATGACAAACTGGTCCTTAGGCGAGAGGGACAATCCTTCATGCTCACACCTAACCCGGCTGAGCCATCACCTTAGGCCCTCCCCTAAACCAGAGATTCCCTGATCATCCCGCTCAAAGGTGATAAGGGTGACAACCCTTCATCATACCCATTTTGAAAACTCACACCTTTTCTCAAATCATTTGTAACAAATATGCCAAGGAGTATAAAGATTAATTGCGGCAAAGTTCTAAGGCTGGGTGGCCATAATAACTTGTCTCTTAGCAGCAAATTCATATCATGCATAAAATAACAGGTTGAGGGTTGTGGTTGAAAAGCATATGTAATTTATGCACCAAAGGAATCCAGTGAGCTTGCCGTGCTTTAAACGGCGAAAGGGCGAGAGCTCGTGAAACTGGCTTCTGGCTCCACCGTATGGCGTAGACTTCCAGATCTGGCCTTCACGAGACGACACGAACGCTCCGATAACTATGCAACATGAACAAGCAAACATACAAACCAGCAAGTATATCAACAAATATTTATTATAGTGGTCAGAATAGCGATATATGGATGGGTAGAGTCTTGAGCAGAGTCTGTGTCATGTGGTGTTGTGATATTACTGGTGGTGGAGTGGAGGCGCTTACCAGGAGGGTGGATTGGAGGCGAAGCGACACTATGCATGAAGCCGGCAGAGTGGAGGTTTGCCTTGGCTAAGGGTGTTGAGTGTGTGGAGAGGGTAGCTAGGTGTATTTATAGCTGGGTATCTGTGGTTTAGTATAGTAGAGTTCACTGCTGGTGAGAATAGTGACGAATGGATCATCTGACTTAGTCTAAACAGGAAAATTATAGGCACAATATGGGATGAGAGTATTTTGGGAGTTTTCTAGAATATGAACTATCGGTACCCTGAAACAGGGGTACCCCTTGCTACAGTATGAAGACGCGGTGCCCACACGACTATCTCTAGTCACGCGGAGAGCAGCACCCGACTTCGCCACGTGGATGGCTCTAGGGTCACCACGTGGCCAGAGAAGACGATATACTCGAAGTTGCCAACAGCAGGTCTAGACCCCCATGGGAAAATACCGGACCCCTGTGCATGAAGACCGGGCCTCCGGGGCAAGGTCCAGGACCCCCGCGAGTGCGACCCAGACTCCCGGGACGGGTCCCGGACCCCTCTATGTGGGGTCCGGACTACCCACAGCCGGGTCCCAGGACTCTGGGGTAGAGAATACCTAGGCCTTGCTCAGGCAGGGGTCCGGTGCCGGCACGTGTCCAGGCCCAGCCTGGTGCGGACCTGTCCGCATAACGCTACTGCTCCCCGCCCAGGCGGAGACCCGATGCTGCCACATGGCCTATCGCTCGTGACGTAAGCCAGCGGGCGGAGCCTGACATAAGGCCTCTGGGCTGCACTGTCTCTGCATTTATTGCGGAGAATACGCGCCGCCTGTTTATCCCGCTGACAGGCGATGTGCCCCCTCGGCATTTATTGTGTCCTGTCAACTCCGCTGGCAGGCGACGTCTAGGCCATCCTGCAGGCGGTGTGCCTGTCCATTCCATTGCCAAATAGTATGCCCGTGCTACGATGTGCACTGTGCCCATCATCACTTGCATGTTACCAGAGAAGCTTCCCCTGCACGCCAATGCTACGCAGATCGCGGATATAAGGGCACAAGGATATTGCTCCAGCGACTAGCATTAGTTGCTCCAAGTCTTACATCCGTTATGTCCCTGGGCCCATGTGTCGAGGCTCAGCATCCGTGTACGTGCCCCCTTGGACTATAAAAGGGAGGGCACACTACGTTACAAGGCATCTGGATTCAGACTCAAGCCAGCCTAGACACAACTCAAGCTATCACAGCAATACAACACACAGTGGAGTAGGGTATTACGCTCTGGTGGCCCGAACCACTCTAAACTCTTGCGTGTTCATCCACCAATCTCGTAACAAGCAAAACACTTAGGCCCCTCCTCATCTCAAGATTTAGGGCGGGTGCATTCCGCCACCTGGCCAGAGATTTCCTCTCTGACATTTGGCGCGCCAGGTAGGGGGCTTGGCATTAGGTTTTTGCTTGTTTTCTTGCTCAGCATCATGGTCCATATCGTCGAGCACCGTGACGTGGCCTCTGAGGACTTCCTCATGAAGGAGGAGGCCGCATCTTCAGCACCGCTAAGCTCCAGTCGCCCGGCGCCTAGTGCTGCTGCTATGCGCCCCGCACGGCAGCACACGCCTACGCAGGCGTCCCAGACTCCATCGGGGGTTGCTCCCGCCGGGGCGCTTTCCACGGCCAGGGAGTTGTTGCGCCACCCACCAAGCTCCATGGCCTCGCCAGGGGCTATGAAGCAGTGGCGCGACGACGTGGATCGCCTCCTTGGCATGGCGCACTCTAGCTTGGCCAGGCCTAGGCCTCGATCAGCCCGGCGCCAGCATGAGGCGTCGGCCTCGATGCGTTCACCCTCGATGAGGGCCGCACCGACCAAGGATCTACGGGCGGAGCTCAACCACAGACGTGCGGTAGAAGACGCTCAAGCCTCTTTGGAGAGGCCCGAAGACCTATGGGACGAGCTCAACCACAGGCGTGTGGGCAAAGATGCCCGTATCTCTCTAGAGAGGGCGCGTGAGCGCCGCCAAAACCTTGAGGGTCGCAACCTCGAGCAAGACTTCGCTGCGATCGCATCGCAGACCCCCAGGGGGTGCTCGATTCCAGACGGGTGTCCTGTTGGCTGGTGTGGGCTGCGTCGCTCTAGTGGATCATCTCTGTGCGGCGACGTGGCCATCCAAGTTCCAGCCACACCTGCCGGAGAAGTACAACAGTACGACAAACCCGTCGGAATTCCTGCAGGTCTACGTCACCGCCATCACGGTAGCAGGTGGAGACACCGCCATGATGGCGACCTACTTCAATGTTGCCTTGTCTGGGTGAGTCCGGACTTGGCTCATGAACCTTGCCCCAGGATCGGTCTACTCCTAGGAAGAGCTCTGTGTGCAGTTCACAGCGAACTTCACCAGCACTTACCAACAGCATGGCGTGGAGGCCCACCTCCACTCAGTGAGGCAGGAGCCCGGGGAAACTCTCTGGACGTTCATCTCCCGCTTCACTAAGGTACGAGGCACCATACCTCATATTTCAGATGCTTCTATCATCACTGCTTTCCTCCAGGGAATACGTGATGAAAAGATGCTGGAGAAGTTGGCCACGCATGACGTGGACAACGTCACCACGCTCTTCGCTTTGGCCGACAAGTGTGCTAGGGCCGCCGAGGGCCGTGCATGGCACTCGGCGCCACAGGCCGGGGCCGCCCAGACGGGTGGCTCGGGTGTTGTCGCTTAGGACAGCAAAAAGAAAAAGAAGGGTCGTGGCCACAAGAGGCTGCAGTCTACCACTCTGGTCGTCGCAGCTGCGACTGGGGGCCGGGGCGACCACAACAAACGCCCACGGTCGCAGAAGGGTAACAATGGCTCATGCCCTGTACACCCCAACAGTTGCCATAGCGCCGCGGAGTGTTGCAAGATCATCGACCTCACAAAACGCGTCAGCGAGCGGCGTGAACAGTCTTCCAAGGACGGCTCCCCACCTTGTCGCCGACCTGGCAAGGAAAGGGTTGACGACGGTGAGGTGGCCGCGGCTGAACAGGACCTCGGGTATCAGTCACCCGAGGGGGTCCTGAAGGATGTCTTCACTGGAGACTCCTACTCCAGTGGCGACAACTAGACAGGCCACCAGGGGGACCCCGTATTCCCTGGTCTACGGGGCCGAAGCCTGCCTTCCCTCGGAAACCCTTCTAGACTCCCCATGGGTCCAGTCTTTTGATAAGTACTATGCAGGAGCGGCCACGACGTAAGGATGTGGACTCCATCACCGAACACAGATGGCAAGCAACGATCCGAAATGCACATGCTCGAGCGCTGCCGCCAGCGATTTGTGCATAGTAGGGAACTCAGGGTCAGGGACCTAGTCCTATGGCAAGTACCGAACCAAGAAGGGCTCCACAAACTCTCCCCCAGCTAGGAAGGACCCTTCAAGGTGACGAAATACGCTGACCCGGGGGTGACCATTTTGCTACAACTGAAGGAGTACCTCTTCCTATCTCCTGGAGCATCTCTGTAAGTTTTATCCATAGGAGCAAGTCTGAGGGAAGAGTTTTTCTCCCTTTTGTAACTAGGTAATGCATACGTGTACGCCAGCCCGGTGAGGTCCGCCCTCATAAGTAGGACTGGGCATAAAAACCGAAAACCGAACACCGAAACCGAAAAAACCGGAACCGAAACCGAAAAAACCGGAACCGAATAAACCAGATTATTTTTCGGTTACCAATATGCAGAAACTGAACTAATTTCGGTGTTCGGTTTTTAATTTCAGTTTAAACCGAACCGGAAGCACATGGGCCATCCCATATTTTCCCATTCCCTATCGGCCAGCCCATTAGGCATTCAGGCCAGCGGCCAGCCCATCACGCATCAGTGCATCACGGCATCGCCCACCGCCCACGCCCAGACGCTAATACGCCATCGCGGCATGCCGGCATCGCCCAGACGTCAATACGCCACGCGCCCACGCTGAAGCCGAACCCTAGGCCCCTAGCTAGAGCGTCGCGCCGCCGCCCAAGTCCCAACCCAAGCGTCGCGCCGCCGCTGGCCGCTGCCGAATCACCGCTGACTGTGCCTGTCCGCCTAAGCGCCTGGCGGCTAGCCGGCCACCGCACCACCGCGGCACCGCGTGCCACCACCAGCGGTCGGTCCAGCGCCCACTGTTCAGCCGTCCAGCCTCCAGCGTCCTCGTCCACCAAACAGTCAGCCACTCGCCAGTTCATCACCAGGCTCGCCATTCGCACACAGCAGTCCTTTGTGGCTATGTCAACACCAACGGAGCAGTCCTCTAATGAAGTATGGTTTGATTTTGTCTCTGTGTTCTGTTCTTTTTAGTGATTTTTGCTTCAAATGTTTATTTGTGTCTGTGTGGCCACTATAATATAGGTCCTAAATGCCACCAAGGAATCAGCACCGACCGCCGGCAACACTACTGAGGAAAAGAAAGAAGATAACGCGAAGAAAAGGAAGGAGATTGCACCTAGATCAGAAGTATGGTCTCACTTTGTCAAGATTTGTGTTGATGGACACTTGAAGAAAGGGAAATGCAAGTATTGCAGCCGTGAGATCAAGTGTGACCCAAATTTGAATGGTACATCTGCCCTACGTGCTCATTTTAATATTTGCAAGTGCAATCCTCATAAAAATAGAGACCCAAATCAAAGCAATTTACAATTATCTCATGGTGAAAACGTTGCAATCTATAAGTTTGATCCTGAAGCAATTAGAAAAGCATTTTGTGAAATGGTCATTGAAGATGAGCAACCATTTGCATGTGCTGAAAAGGCAGGCTTTAGAAAGTTCATGTCAATTGCTTGCCCACGTTGGAATGTGCCATCTAGAAGAACCCTCACTAGAGACACTGTGTCTACATACTTTGAAGAGAAAGCAAAGCTCAAAACCTTTTTTAAGCAACAATGTGAAAGAGTTTGTCTTACAACTGATGCTTGGACTTCTCAACAACAAGATAGTTATATGGCTGTAACAGCACATTTTATAGATTCTGATTGGAAATTGCACAAGAAGGTTATTAGTTTTTTCTTAGTGAAGGGTCATAAAGGTGATGATATTGGAAAAAACATTATGAGGTGTTTGGTTGAATGGGGGATTACTAAAATCATGACAATTACAGTTGATAATGCTAGCTCTAATGATTCTGGTGTTGATTATGTTCGAAGACAAATGAATAATCAAAAAACTAGCATTGCTATGGGCAAGTTTCTTCACATGAGGTGTGCTGCACATATACTTAACTTGATTGTTTCTGATGGATTAAAAGAAATGGATGACTCAGTTAAACGTGTAAGGGCTGTTGTTAGGTTTATTAAGAATTCACCTTCTAGGTTGGCAAAGTTTAAGAAAATTGCAGAGGAGGAGAATGTACAAACCAATGCTTTTTTGAAACTAGATGTTTGCACTAGGTGGAATTCAACATATCTTATGTTACACAGTGCAATCAGTTATGAGAAAGCTTTTGCAAAATATGAGGAAGAGGATCCAACCTACACTATTGAGTTATGTGGAGACAAAGGTCATGGAATTCCACTTGAAGATGATTGGGAAAATGCAAAAAAGATGGCTGAATTTCTTGGCCATTTTTATGATATCACTCTTCGTGTTTCCACTCAACTAACTGTGACAACTAATGAGTACTTTCATGAGATTGGTGAAGTGAAGATGCTGCTACGACAGTGGGCTGATAGTGACGATTATTTGCGCCAAACAATGGCTACGAGAATGAAGGATAAGTATAACAAGTATTGGGGCAATTGGCATGACAACGAGAATGACAATGAGAATGCAAATGAGGGGAGGGGAAAGGGCAAGTTGAAGGAGAAGGAGAACATGAACTTGCTCATCTTTGTTGCCACAGCTCTTGATTCAAGGTACAAGCTATCTAATTACACCAAGTTAGCAATTGGGGAAATGTTTGGTGAGGAAAAAGGAGAAAAAGTTTGGAATGCAGTGAGGCAATGTTTCTATGATTTGTTTGAAGAATATAGAAGCATGTATTCTCCAAATGATGATTCGATGGCAGAAGTTAATGAAGATCAAACTCAAAAAAGAGGGGGAAGAATGATGAGATCGTTGATTGCTAAAAAGATGAAGGTTGGCAGTGGTTCCATAGGCATTACCAAATCTGAAATTGACAAATACCTTAGTGAGGACAATGAAGATGACAACAACAAATTTGATATTCTTGCATGGTGGAAAGTGAATGAATCTAGATTTCCTATATTGGCACGTATAGCTCGTGATGTGTTGGCAATTCCGATATCAACGGTTGCATCCGAATCAGTTTTTAGTACAGGTGGGCGGATTTTAGATGATTTTAGATCCTCTCTAACTCCGTTCATGGTCCAAGCTCTTATTTGTACACAAGATTGGTTGCGACGATCAACTCCGATCAACATTGAGGAAGATGTGGAAGAGCTAACTAAACTTGAAGAAGGCAAGCTTGTCTACTTCTTTGTGAATATGTTTTAACTTGTTTACATTATTACCTGCAAATAACTTACACTTTTATTTTTTATCTTGTATTTCAGAATTAATTGCAGAACATAATGATGCAAAGGCTATGGAGAAAGCTGCTAAAAGTAAATCCGTAACCAAACCAAGTTCAGATGCTATTTCTCATGATTAAGGTATGTGTTGCTGTCAGCATGGTTGTTTTACTGCTCTCATGATTAAAGTTTGTGTTGCTGTCAGCATGGTTATTTTTAAGTTAGCCTAGGGCACTTAGAAACATATAGTGTGAAGTATTTGGTGTAAGTTTTGACTCCTTTTTTGATAGTTTTGTTCCCCTAAAGCTTACTTTTAATGATTCGTCGCTTGAAAATATAGGTTGTTTTGCACAATGTGTTAATCCGGATAGGTACAGTAGCACTTATAATTTTGAGTGACTGTTTTTCATAGCAAGATTTGTTTTCTTCATTAACATGAGGTAGTTGTGGCGATGACAGCTGCGGACAAACATTTTCCACAGGCAAATTCGGACAACTCGACAACACCAAAAATCACCAGACCAGCAGCCAAGGAGACGAAGACTATACACCTTCTTCAAGTTCTGATGTGCAGGTCGAAGGATTGTGTGGTCATTTGAATGGTTCAAGAACATTTGACACTTTGACAGTAATGGCCGTATTACAGAAGGGAATTCCCTTGTTGCTCGTGTCACCTCCAATGGTGTGAATTTAGGAATATATGTGCGTGTCTTATCATATCAGTATTGTGTATTTGTATTTGTGTATTGTGTATTTGTATGACTGTATTGTGTATTCATATTTTTATATTTCCAGTATGGACTAAGTTGTATAACAGCACTGTAACAGTTTTATTCTATTCGGTTTTTTCGGTTAAACCGAAAACCGAACCGAACTATACGGTTAACCGGAGGTCCGGTTTTTCCTTTTCTAAAGATAATTTCGGTTGGCATTTTTCAAAAACCGAACTTTAAAAAAAACCGAAAAACCGAACCCAAAAATTTTGGTTAACCGAGTGCCCAGTCCTACTCATAAGCCCGGCCTGTTGGGCTGCACCCATGCATGTTAAGTTATAAAGAGAAGATCTACCCCCTCAGATGCGCTTCTATGATAATCCTGCTCCATGGTCTTACCCTGCAGTTTCCGGTTTTTAATTTTTATCTAACCCACTCATACAGTTCCCATCCCGTCTGACATGACGACATCCAAATTGAATGGCCAGGCTTGCAGTTTAGGACCCCTCTGCGAAAGCGAGAGGGTCTGGCAGCCTGGGGGCCGGCTCTGGAGAACGGGAGCTCGTTCCATGGAGAGGTCCGGAGCTATGTAGCCGCTTAGCCCGGTTTCGTACCCTAGGCCTACACACTCCACCGCTCTGTGACGGGTACCCTAGTATTTGGAGCTATAGTCCTGTGGGTCCGGTAACCTAGGGTCCGGTTCTGGAAAATGAATGCTTGTCTCCTGGGGTGGTCCAGAGCCGTGTAGCCGCTTAGCCTGGTCCCGTACCGTAAGCCTGCACACTCCACTACCCTGCGACAGGTGTCCTAGTATCTAGAACCGTGGTCCAGGGGGTCCGAACACACAACTTGGCATCCCAGACTAGATCCTGCAGGTCCCGTGCATGTGTCAAAGGATGGCTAATGTTAGACGATGGGTCCTATGGGTGTGCTACTAACGCTCCCTAGCTGAAGCTATGTACAGGTCCAGGTCCTAGTCAAGCTACCTCCTAGGGGCCATTGCCAACTCTTTCTTAGGTATGCTGGTATACAGCCTCGACACGTCGAGCCTACATCCTAAGGGGGGCAGGTACCAGGGACGAGTCGGTAACACCACACACAATAGGGATAGGTGGTACACAGATAAGTGCTAATACTGCTCAATAAGTAGTACTCAAAAGTACCTTACAAAAGCAAAGTTATTACATCCGCCTTCAAGCGGGGCCCTAGCCTTATGTCTATAGGTATGACCTACTCGACATCAGAAGGGTCGTGCTGGAAGCGCGCGGCCGCCATCTCCACGACGTACGACGTCTTGTACGACCCCCCGGGCGGCGTCTTCAGCAGCCACGCCGGTGCACTCCATCCAAGCAGGCGGCACACCATGTCGAGCATCCACTTAGTCTAGACACGCTCGGGATGAACTTACAAGGCCATGGCAAATTACGGCGGCGCAAAGTAGAGACCTTGAAGGCAAAGGGGCGCAGAGAGCTCAGTGGTGAAAGGGCACTGCAAGTGGGAGAGAAGCAAAGGCATGGCTGCTACTCGAGGGATGAACCCCCTTTTAAAGGCAGATTCCCCCACTCGTGCCCCGAAACGCCACGGAAAGTCTCTCCCGATGCACACCGGTGTACCCAACCTATGACACGGGGGCTCGGTCCCACAAGTCATACAGCTGGTGCGATGGCCTCCGAGTGCGGAGAAGGCGAACCGCCACGCGAGGAGTGTGCTACCAGCCCACGGTAGTGTGCCTCTTCATCTCCGCCGTGACCAACGGCCCAGCCTCTGGCATGGGGGCCCAGGCCCACATGTCAAGCACCTGGCGTGCTGGTTCCTGGGTGTGGAGAAGGCGAACCGCCATGCAAGGAGCGTGCTACCAATCCGCGGTAGTGCGCCTCTTCATCTCCGCTGCAACCAACGGCCCAGCCTCTAGCATGGGGGCCCAGGCCCACATGTCAGGCACTTGGCGTGCCGGTTCCTGGGTGCGGAGAAGGCGAACCGCCATGCAAGGAGCGTGCTACCAATCCGCGGTAGTGCGCCTCTTCATCCCCGCCGTAAGCAGCGGTCCAACCCCTGACACGGGGCCTGGGCCCACGAGTCATTCTCATTGGGCTTCGGCCTCTGTGTGCGAAGAAGGCGAACCGCCACGCGAGGAGCGAACTGCCGCGCCTCTTCATCCCTGCTGAAACCAGCAGCCCAGTCTCTGACATGGGGGCCCGGGCTCACGAGTCATCTTCCTTGGGCGCCAGCCCCTGGGTGCAGAAAAGTTGAACTACCGCTCGCACCGGTACTGCGCCCCCTCGGGGCTGCCGCAAAGGAGGTGAATTTTTAAACCAGCGCAGTGGTATCGAGGCGCCTCGCGCGTGGGTCGACGAAACCATCAAGTATGGGGGCCACGAGTCAAGTCGGCAGCGATGATAAAAATGACAGTTGATGTGACCGATGGCAGGCTGACGGCGCGAGCGTGCCGAGTTAATGCGGCGCGCGCTGAGGTGGCGCCCCAGTCACCGGTCATGCCAAGCTAACGCAAGGTACAAGTTTTGGCCCCACCTGCTGACTCGCATCCTCCCCCGAGGTGGACCCGGGGGCCACTATCGGTACCCTGAAACAGGGGTATCCCTTGCTACAGTATGAAGACGTGGTGCCCACGCGACTATCTCTAGTCACGCGGAGAGCAGCACCCAACTTCGCCACATGGATGGCTCCAGGGTCGCCACATGGCCAGAGAAGACGATATACTCGAAGATGCCAATAGCGGGTCTGGACTGTAACACCCGGATTTTAGGGGTCCAAAACCCGGGGTTAACATAAACACCAGGTATGCTGGGACCAAGTCTCATACATATGATGTATAGTGGCACAGGATCGAATGTCACACCTTTATATATAACAGGAGTTCTATACAAAATAAATAATTACATTATAAGGAGACAACGGTCCAGCAACCCAAAGTTGACTGGGAGACGACGGCCTAGACCTCTCACGAACTCATCACAGCATCCTCCATGAGCATCATCCTGCAGTACCTGATCTTGACCTGTGGTGTATGTGAGACAGCAAGAGTGAGCTCACATACGTTCATCGCTCAACAAGTTGTGGGGAATAATGTGCATGAACTCGCCAAAGGTGGGAGCTCACGTGAAGTGTAAGGCTTACCAAAGAAGATGGTTAGAGCTGAGCATTGCTTTTAAAGTTGGTCAAAATTTTATTAGCAGTTACTAAGTATAAGTAAATACCAAACCCAATTAAGTAATAGAACAAAAGTAACAACTTCACCTGCAATGCAATGCATATGACAAATTGAGTTTAAGTTCCATAATTTAATCATGTGAGGGTCCGAGCTGCTCATGACCGTGAGCACGGCTAGTATACAAGTTTTACACTCTGCAGAGGTTGCGCATCTTTACCCACAAGCCGTGTTACCCATCTGCCAAGGGGTCATGAATCCCATACACCTCTACCAAGGAAGCGAGGCAGGGTAACACTACGAGGCCTTTACAAAGTTCCACTAGCTTCCGAAAACCCGCTACAGTTTATAGGAAGATCCAGTGCAGGAATCCCTTGCAGGACCGCCATCGCAGCAAAATCCTCCCGAGGGCCTCCCTACACTGACCTCTCCCCTACTGCCCTTGCCCCTTTCGGGTAAGGTAGTCTTCCACTAGCTTTCCTAATTAATCAGCCAAGGGCGTCCCATTCCACCCTTGTGGTAGCACTGTTTTCCCGGGTGGTCGCTCCATGTTCCAATTAACATAATGATCTTATCATGAACAGTAAATAACAACTGATAACAAGAGTATAATCATGAATAGTGTAATCTTCATACCCAAAACCACATAAGCACTAGCAAGTACTACCCAAAAAGTTTAGTGGTAAACAAGGTATAAAGATAGACAAACTAGGGTAACCTATTGGGTCCCATCAAAATTAACCTATGCAGATCATTATGATTAATCAGAACATGGCTGGGTAAAAAGAAGTGATCAAGGGCACAACTTGCCTGGGCCTTGAGATTCCAGGTACCAGGATGATCTTCAGGTGACTCGTGACCTCACTGCTAGTCGTAGCAATACAGACATACAGTGTAGGCAAAATTTAACAACAAAATACATAATAATAATCTACACATTAAAATAAGGTTCTAGGAACAGGAATCATTAATTTTGGAGTTATATATTTTAAGTTATGGATTTTCTAATGTTTTATGTGTTTAGTACAAGATTAATTAAGATAACAATTTTAATGTGACTTTTATGTAAAACCAGTGGCACTAATTGATAAACAATAATATTACAAAATTATAGGAAGTGGAATGGATTAATTTGGAGTTCATATGCATTTTCTATGAATTATATAAATTCAAGGAATTATTTTTATATTAAAACTCATTTTCTAATTCATTTTCCTGATTTTATAACACTCTGGACCGGGCCTCAATTACAGCAAAGCGCAGGGGGCTCAGCGCAAGATTCCCGAGACACAGCGCACAGTAACATATGGACGGCGGGTTGATTTCATTAAAACCCGGGGGCTCTTATGCAAAACGACCCGTCCGAAAGGGTATAGACTAATCTGGACCGTTGGATCACACACGGATGGCACGGATTAGATCCACCCATCACCCGAACCGGTACGCGCACGGGACCATACGATCCGGATCTAACGGCTAGATTTTAATGAATCGATTTTCCCACCGGAACCGCACGATCCCAAATCAACGGCTCCTGTTTACTCCCCGAAGAGGTATGCTCAAGATCAAATCAGGGCCGTCGGCTGGGATCCAACGGTCAGACGATCGTCCCTCCCACCAACCAAGCAGGGTTGCCGTCGCCGAGCTCACACGGCGGAGCGTCGCCGGTGTACACGCAATCCGACGAAAACCGCCACCATATAGAAATTGATTGCTACTACACCGAGAGGAGAAGATGGCGAACTCGATGAAGGTCTTCTTACCGCGAATTACGCCGAGTTGCGTCCTAGCCACGACGAAGGGCGGCCCGCGGCGAAGAATCGAAGCGCGACGAGCGATTCCCGCCGCCCCGAGACCACGCTGCTCAAATTGAAGGCACGGTCGACTTCACGGGTCACCGGCGATCGTCCCCACCCACACGCGCGGACCGGAACACGAGCCCAGAGGGAAATCCAAGGCGGCGGCGACAAAGTGGTACGTGGCGCGTCGTTCCGGGAGGATGAAGAAGGGGGTCACGGTCTTGCGCCTTTATAGTACCGCCGCGGAGTCCAGGCCAAGAGTCCTGCCGACACCATTGCCCGAAGTCCCCGGCGGCGGGTGCGGAGGAGCTGTTGTCTCCCCGCCGCAAGCGGATTCCGTTGAAGGAAGACCGAGCTGACAGCCCCGGCCCAGGTGACAGCGAGAGAGGAAGGGGATAGGGCTGACAATGTGGGTCCCAGTCGTAAGCGACTGGCGCGAGGCGAGCGGAGGCCGGTGGCTGGCCGGGCGGGCCCGCGATGCCAGTGGGAGAAGGCGCGGTGAAAGGGAGCGCTGACGAGGGTGGCCCACCGATCAGCGACGAAGCAGGCGCGTGCGCAAGAGGGGGAGAGGCTGCCCCGTGGGGCCCACATGTCGGCACCGCAGGGAGGTATTCGGGCTGTGCAGTGGAGTTCCTTAGGTGGGCCGAAATGGATCTGGCCGGCCCATGAAGGCATAGTGTTCCTTTTTCTTTTTATTTCCTATTTTCTTTTCTCCATTTTCAAATCCAATTTGAGTTCAAGTTTAAATTCAAACTTTTGTGAATAACTTGTCCTCAGTTTGAATAATATAAGTGTGAAGGATGTTTATTCTAATTTTATTTTATTTTATGTAGTATTTTTCTTAGTTCTTCCCTCCTCTTTCTCTTATTTCCCTTTTCTTTCCTATTTTAAATTTTGAATTCAAATTTAAATTCAAGCTTGTGACTAGTTCATTTGCAAACCATATCTGTGCAAAAACATATTTTATATATTTCTTTATTTATTTTAGTTCTTTTAGACAAGCTTTCAATCATATAGTAGAGAATAATCCATACCTTATTAGTTCTAGGGAAGTCAATTTTATATTGTAGACTTATATATATTAAGGAATAGTTTAATCATAATTCTCCTGTATAACCTAACCCAAAGGCAATTTAGATTATCTAAGTATCTTTAATTATGTATTTTTAACATATTCATGAGTGGAAACTTCTAAATTATGATTATCTTTAAGGAAAGGTGTTTTGATTTAAAAATTTTGAGAATTTTTCCTTGTCTTCACAAAATTGAACTTTAGGGTGTTACAAATCCTACCCCCCTTAAAAATAATCTCGTCCTCGAGATTTGTAAGAAAAGGGATGTATACTCATATTGTTCTCGGAACATATGCACAAACAAAGGATTCTCAGCATGGGGTATAATTTTTTAACAAAACATAGGGTCAATAGACCTTATTGTTCCTTCTAGAATAATATCATATCATCTACTAACTAAAGTAACATCTAGATCTTACAAATCGTCATAATCTATATCTATGTAGCTTGGTGAAGCTGGTGGTGGTGGTGGAGGTTGTTGTTGTTGTTGTCTTTCCAACCGCGCTTGCCTTATTTCTTGGCGGGCCTGACGTATTTCCTCGCGTTGTTGTCTTATCTGATTCTGCATCTCAGTCACCAGGTCTGTTAACTGTTGTATTACCAGCCTTTGGGTAGCAACCACTTGATCGATTTCAACAGGTGGAGGATTTGGAGGATTCATTTTCTGTTTGTTGTTACGTGATAACCTTTCCTTTCCTGGTATTGTCCATGAAAGTTAGAAGCATATGGTAATAGTTTTGCAAAGGAAATTATTCAATAAGCGGAATGAATAAGCTAGTAGCTGGTTATAATCTAAAGATTCTTTGGTAGGGCTTAATCTTTGTTTTATGTCCAGATTGGGTAACCAGTTGTATAAGGTGAATATCCAAGGGTAAGATGGAATCTGTCAAGATGAGAGATATATATGGGTGAGATAGACTACAAGATGTAGGTTACAAGTTTGTTTTAGGTGGGGGTTGATAGACTATGCAATCCATCATTACTCTATTGGTTGGGTTGCTATGTAACTTGTTATATAGGTCAAGTTGTTGGGTATGGTCGAGTTGATCTAGGTCACCAATTTAGGCTTAAGTGAATTTTAGAGTATAGCCTTATCCTTTGTATCAGCATTAAGCAACTCAATCCATCTTAGATCATATTGGATTAGATAGACTCCAGATTAGGTTGGTATGACTAGATTAAACTAGTTAAAATTAGCTAGATCTATCAGGGTAGGATAAATATTATTAGGATATGTTAGAATTTTTTTTTTAAGATAGGATGGATTATATGATGTAGGTAGGTCATTGTTCAAGGATGAGTTGGTATAAGACATTAATTTAGGTCAAGATATATTTGTAGAGACAGTGTCTAACCTATATCACCAACTTAACTAACTTGTTAATAACTCACTTTAGATTGGGTCATATTTAGATTAGATAGAATCTGAATTAGGTTGGATATAACTAGATTAGACTAGATAATATCTAATTACTTTGGATTAGATCTTGGTTGTTACTAGGGTGGGGTAAATATGCTTATTAGGACAAGATGAATCCATAAGGATAAGGTAGAATCTTTTGAGGTCAGTTAGATTTAATAGGATGGGATAGAATCTTTTCAAGACAAGATGAATCTATTAATGGAGTATCTTTTAAGATAAGATGGATCTATATACATTAGGATAAGTTAAGTCCTTTTGAGATAAGATGGATCTATTAGTGTAGGATAGAATCTCTTGAGATGAGATGAATCTATTAAGATAAGGGAGAATTTTTAAGATAAGATGGGTATTGTTAGGCTAGTTACTTTATTGAAGGATAATTTGGTTTGTCTAGTTATTTTATAAATATATTTTTATACCTATCTATGCAGATGCAATTGTGGACATTACTCCACAACTCATCACACTCAATCAAAGATCCAAATCAGACATGTATCATAAGAACAAACATTCAAGTACATAAATAATTATAAAAATAGTTTTGTTTTTGTTCCTAAGAGTAAGTCTCTTATTCCTAAAGGTCACTTTAGGCATAGGATTTCAAAGTGTGAAATCCACATTTGTCTTTAGAAAGAAAGATAAGAATAATCAGAGTGAAGCGGAAATAGATGAGAAAAAGATTAAGATAAGTTTAGAAAAGAATCAGAGTAAGGTAAGTAAAGTATTGGTTGTCCAGTTCTATCTAGGTTTCGTCCTACAGTCAACATTCCTCTGATACCACTTCTGTAACACCCGGATTTTAGGGGTCCAAAACCCGGGGTTAACATAAACACCAGGTATGCTGGGACCAAGTCTCATACATATGATGTATAGTGGCACAGGATCGAATGTCACACCTTTATATATAACAGGAGTTCTATACAAAATAAATAATTACATTATAAGGAGACAACGGTCCAGCAACCCAAAGTTGACTGGGAGACGACGGCCTAGACCTCTCACGAACTCATCACAGCATCCTCCATGAGCATCATCCTGCAGTACCTGATCTTGACCTGTGGTGTATGTGAGACAGCAAGAGTGAGCTCACATACGTTCATCGCTCAACAAGTTGTGGGGAATAATGTGCATGAACTCGCCAAAGGTGGGAGCTCACGTGAAGTGTAAGGCTTACCAAAGAAGATGGTTAGAGCTGAGCATTGCTTTTAAAGTTGGTCAAAATTTTATTAGCAGTTACTAAGTATAAGTAAATACCAAACCCAATTAAGTAATAGAACAAAAGTAACAACTTCACCTGCAATGCAATGCATATGACAAATTGAGTTTAAGTTCCATAATTTAATCATGTGAGGGTCCGAGCTGCTCATGACCGTGAGCACGGCTAGTATACAAGTTTTACACTCTGCAGAGGTTGCGCATCTTTACCCACAAGCCGTGTTACCCATCTGCCAAGGGGTCATGAATCCCATACACCTCTACCAAGGAAGCGAGGCAGGGTAACACTACGAGGCCTTTACAAAGTTCCACTAGCTTCCGAAAACCCGCTACAGTTTATAGGAAGATCCAGTGCAGGAATCCCTTGCAGGACCGCCATCGCAGCAAAATCCTCCCGAGGGCCTCCCTACACTGACCTCTCCCCTACTGCCCTTGCCCCTTTCGGGTAAGGTAGTCTTCCACTAGCTTTCCTAATTAATCAGCCAAGGGCGTCCCATTCCACCCTTGTGGTAGCACTGTTTTCCCGGGTGGTCGCTCCATATTCCAATTAACATAATGATCTTATCATGAACAGTAAATAACAACTGATAACAAGAGTATAATCATGAATAGTGTAATCTTCATACCCAAAACCACATAAGCACTAGCAAGTACTACCCAAAAAGTTTAGTGGTAAACAAGGTATAAAGATAGACAAACTAGGGTAACCTATTGGGTCCCATCAAAATTAACCTATGCAGATCATTATGATTAATCAGAACATGGCTGGGTAAAAAGAAGTGATCAAGGGCACAACTTGCCTGGGCCTTGAGATTCCAGGTACCAGGATGATCTTCAGGTGACTCGTGACCTCACTGCTAGTCGTAGCAATACAGACATACAGTGTAGGCAAAATTTAACAACAAAATACATAATAATAATCTACACATTAAAATAAGGTTCTAGGAACAGGAATCATTAATTTTGGAGTTATATATTTTAAGTTATGGATTTTCTAATGTTTTATGTGTTTAGTACAAGATTAATTAAGATAACAATTTTAATGTGACTTTTATGTAAAACCAGTGGCACTAATTGATAAACAATAATATTACAAAATTATAGGAAGTGGAATGGATTAATTTGGAGTTCATATGCATTTTCTATGAATTATATAAATTCAAGGAATTATTTTTATATTAAAAACTCATTTTCTAATTCATTTTCCTGATTTTATAACACTCTGGACCGGGCCTCAATTACAGCAAAGCGCAGGGGGCTCAGCGCAAGATTCCCGAGACACAGCGCACAGTAACATATGGACGGCGGGTTGATTTCATTAAAACCCGGGGGCTCTTATGCAAAACGACCCGTCCGAAAGGGTATAGACTAATCTGGACCGTTGGATCACACACGGATGGCACGGATTAGATCCACCCATCACCCGAACCGGTACGCGCACGGGACCATACGATCCGGATCTAACGGCTAGATTTTAATGAATCGATTTTCCCACCGGAACCGCACGATCCCAAATCAACGGCTCCGGTTTACTCCCCGAAGAGGTATGCTCAAGATCAAATCAGGGCCGTCGGCTGGGATCCAACGGTCAGACGATCGTCCCTCCCACCAACCAAGCAGGGTTGCCGTCGCCGAGCTCACACGGCGGAGCGTCGCCGGCGTACACGCAATCCGACGAAAACCGCCACCATATAGAAATTGATTGCTACTACACCGAGAGGAGAAGATGGCGAACTCGATGAAGGTCTTCTTACCGCGAATTACGCCGAGTTGCGTCCTAGCCACGACGAAGGGCGGCCCGCGGCGAAGAATCGAAGCGCGACGAGCGATTCCCGCCGCCCCGAGACCACGCTGCTCAAATTGAAGGCACGGTCGACTTCACGGGTCACCGGCGATCGTCCCCACCCACACGCGCGGACCGGAACACGAGCCCAGAGGGAAATCCAAGGCGGCGGCGACAAAGTGGTACGTGGCGCGTCGTTCCGGGAGGATGAAGAAGGGGGTCACGGTCTTGCGCCTTTATAGTACCGCCGCGGAGTCCGGGCCAAGAGTCCTGCCGACACCATTGCCCGAAGTCCCCGGCGGCGGGTGCGGAGGAGCTGTTGTCTCCCCGCCGCAAGCGGATTCCGTTGAAGGAAGACCGAGCTGACAGCCCCGGCCCAGGTGACAGCGAGAGAGGAAGGGGATAGGGCTGACAATGTGGGTCCCAGTCGTAAGCGACTGGCGCGAGGCGAGCGGAGGCCGGTGGCTGGCCGGGCGGGCCCGCGATGCCAGTGGGAGAAGGCGCGGTGAAAGGGAGCGCTGACGAGGGTGGCCCACCGATCAGCGACGAAGCAGGCGCGTGCGCAAGAGGGGGAGAGGCTGCCCCGTGGGGCCCACATGTCGGCACCGCAGGGAGGTATTCGGGCTGTGCAGTGGAGTTCCTTAGGTGGGCCGAAATGGATCTGGCCGGCCCATGAAGGCATAGTGTTCCTTTTTCTTTTTATTTCCTATTTTCTTTTCTCCATTTTCAAATCCAATTTGAGTTCAAGTTTAAATTCAAACTTTTGTGAATAACTTGTCCTCAGTTTGAATAATATAAGTGTGAAGGATGTTTATTCTAATTTTATTTTATTTTATGTAGTATTTTTCTTAGTTCTTCCCTCCTCTTTCTCTTATTTCCCTTTTCTTTCCTATTTTAAATTTTGAATTCAAATTTAAATTCAAGCTTGTGACTAGTTCATTTGCAAACCATATCTGTGCAAAAACATATTTTATATATTTCTTTATTTATTTTAGTTCTTTTAGACAAGCTTTCAATCATATAGTAGAGAATAATTCATACCTTATTAGTTCTAGGGAAGTCAATTTTATATTGTAGACTTATATATATTAAGGAATAGTTTAATCATAATTCTCCTGTATAACCTAACCCAAAGGCAATTTAGATTATCTAAGTATCTTTAATTATGTATTTTTAACATATTCATGAGTGGAAACTTCTAAATTATGATTATCTTTAAGGAAAGGTGTTTTGATTTAAAAATTTTGAGAATTTTTCCTTGTCTTCACAAAATTGAACTTTAGGGTGTTACAAATCCTACCCCCCTTAAAAATAATCTCGTCCTCGAGATTTGTAAGAAAAGGGATGTATACTCATATTGTTCTCGGAACATATGCACAAACAAAGGATTCTCAGCATGGGGTATAATTTTTTAACAAAACATAGGGTCAATAGACCTTATTGTTCCTTCTAGAATAATATCATATCATCTACTAACTAAAGTAACATCTAGATCTTACAAATCGTCATAATCTATATCTATGTAGCTTGGTGAAGCTGGTGGTGGTGGTGGAGGTTGTTGTTGTTGTTGTCTTTCCAACCGCGCTTGCCTTATTTCTTGGCGGGCCTGACGTATTTCCTCGCGTTGTTGTCTTATCTGATTCTGCATCTCGGTCACCAGGTCTGTTAACTGTTGTATTACCAGCCTTTGGGTAGCAACCACTTGATCGATTTCAACAGGTGGAGGATTTGGAGGATTCATTTTCTGTTTGTTGTTACGTGATAACCTTTCCTTTCCTGGTATTGTCCATGAAAGTTAGAAGCATATGGTAATAGTTTTGCAAAGGAAATTATTCAATAAGCGGAATGAATAAGCTAGTAGCTGGTTATAATCTAAAGATTCTTTGGTAGGGCTTAATCTTTGTTTTATGTCCAGATTGGGTAACCAGTTGTATAAGGTGAATATCCAAGGGTAAGATGGAATCTGTCAAGATGAGAGATATATATGGGTGAGATAGACTACAAGATGTAGGTTACAAGTTTGTTTTAGGTGGGGGTTGATAGACTATGCAATCCATCATTACTCTATTGGTTGGGTTGCTATGTAACTTGTTATATAGGTCAAGTTGTTGGGTATGGTCGAGTTGATCTAGGTCACCAATTTAGGCTTAAGTGAATTTTAGAGTATAGCCTTATCCTTTGTATCAGCATTAAGCAACTCAATCCATCTTAGATCATATTGGATTAGATAGACTCCAGATTAGGTTGGTATGACTAGATTAAACTAGTTAAAATTAGCTAGATCTATCAGGGTAGGATAAATATTATTAGGATATGTTAGAATTTTTTTTTAAGATAGGATGGATTATATGATGTAGGTAGGTCATTGTTCAAGGATGAGTTGGTATAAGACATTAATTTAGGTCAAGATATATTTGTAGAGACAGTGTCTAACCTATATCACCAACTTAACTAACTTGTTAATAACTCACTTTAGATTGGGTCATATTTAGATTAGATAGAATCTGAATTAGGTTGGATATAACTAGATTAGACTAGATAATATCTAATTACTTTGGATTAGATCTTGGTTGTTACTAGGGTGGGGTAAATATGCTTATTAGGACAAGATGAATCCATAAGGATAAGGTAGAATCTTTTGAGGTCAGTTAGATTTAATAGGATGGGATAGAATCTTTTCAAGACAAGATGAATCTATTAATGGAGTATCTTTTAAGATAAGATGGATCTATATACATTAGGATAAGTTAAGTCCTTTTGAGATAAGATGGATCTATTAGTGTAGGATAGAATCTCTTGAGATGAGATGAATCTATTAAGATAAGGGAGAATTTTTAAGATAAGATGGGTATTGTTAGGCTAGTTACTTTATTGAAGGATAATTTGGTTTGTCTAGTTATTTTATAAATATATTTTTATACCTATCTATGCAGATGCAATTGTGGACATTACTCCACAACTCATCACACTCAATCAAAGATCCAAATCAGACATGTATCATAAGAACAAACATTCAAGTACATAAATAATTATAAAAATAGTTTTGTTTTTGTTCCTAAGAGTAAGTCTCTTATTCCTAAAGGTCACTTTAGGCATAGGATTTCAAAGTGTGAAATCCACATTTGTCTTTAGAAAGAAAGATAAGAATAATCAGAGTGAAGCGGAAATAGATGAGAAAAAGATTAAGATAAGTTTAGAAAAGAATCAGAGTAAGGTAAGTAAAGTATTGGTTGTCCAGTTCTATCTAGGTTTCGTCCTACAGTCAACATTCCTCTGATACCACTTCTGTAACACCCGGATTTTAGGGGTCCAAAACCCGGGGTTAACATAAACACCAGGTATGCTGGGACCAAGTCTCATACATATGATGTATAGTGGCACAGGATCGAATGTCACACCTTTATATATAACAGGAGTTCTATACAAAATAAATAATTACATTATAAGGAGACAACGGTCCAGCAACCCAAAGTTGACTGGGAGACGACGGCCTAGACCTCTCACGAACTCATCACAGCATCCTCCATGAGCATCATCCTGCAGTACCTGATCTTGACCTGTGGTGTATGTGAGACAGCAAGAGTGAGCTCACATACGTTCATCGCTCAACAAGTTGTGGGGAATAATGTGCATGAACTCGCCAAAGGTGGGAGCTCACGTGAAGTGTAAGGCTTACCAAAGAAGATGGTTAGAGCTGAGCATTGCTTTTAAAGTTGGTCAAAATTTTATTAGCAGTTACTAAGTATAAGTAAATACCAAACCCAATTAAGTAATAGAACAAAAGTAACAACTTCACCTGCAATGCAATGCATATGACAAATTGAGTTTAAGTTCCATAATTTAATCATGTGAGGGTCCGAGCTGCTCATGACCGTGAGCACGGCTAGTATACAAGTTTTACACTCTGCAGAGGTTGCGCATCTTTACCCACAAGCCGTGTTACCCATCTGCCAAGGGGTCATGAATCCCATACACCTCTACCAAGGAAGCGAGGCAGGGTAACACTACGAGGCCTTTACAAAGTTCCACTAGCTTCCGAAAACCCGCTACAGTTTATAGGAAGATCCAGTGCAGGAATCCCTTGCAGGACCGCCATCGCAGCAAAATCCTCCCGAGGGCCTCCCTACACTGACCTCTCCCCTACTGCCCTTGCCCCTTTCGGGTAAGGTAGTCTTCCACTAGCTTTCCTAATTAATCAGCCAAGGGCGTCCCATTCCACCCTTGTGGTAGCACTGTTTTCCCGGGTGGTCGCTCCATGTTCCAATTAACATAATGATCTTATCATGAACAGTAAATAACAACTGATAACAAGAGTATAATCATGAATAGTGTAATCTTCATACCCAAAACCACATAAGCACTAGCAAGTACTACCCAAAAAGTTTAGTGGTAAACAAGGTATAAAGATAGACAAACTAGGGTAACCTATTGGGTCCCATCAAAATTAACCTATGCAGATCATTATGATTAATCAGAACATGGCTGGGTAAAAAGAAGTGATCAAGGGCACAACTTGCCTGGGCCTTGAGATTCCAGGTACCAGGATGATCTTCAGGTGACTCGTGACCTCACTGCTAGTCGTAGCAATACAGACATACAGTGTAGGCAAAATTTAACAACAAAATACATAATAATAATCTACACATTAAAATAAGGTTCTAGGAACAGGAATCATTAATTTTGGAGTTATATATTTTAAGTTATGGATTTTCTAATGTTTTATGTGTTTAGTACAAGATTAATTAAGATAACAATTTTAATGTGACTTTTATGTAAAACCAGTGGCACTAATTGATAAACAATAATATTACAAAATTATAGGAAGTGGAATGGATTAATTTGGAGTTCATATGCATTTTCTATGAATTATATAAATTCAAGGAATTATTTTTATATTAAAAACTCATTTTCTAATTCATTTTCCTGATTTTATAACACTCTGGACCGGGCCTCAATTACAGCAAAGCGCAGGGGGCTCAGCGCAAGATTCCCGAGACACAGCGCACAGTAACATATGGACGGCGGGTTGATTTCATTAAAACCCGGGGGCTCTTATGCAAAACGACCCGTCCGAAAGGGTATAGACTAATCTGGACCGTTGGATCACACACGGATGGCACGGATTAGATCCACCCATCACCCGAACCGGTACGCGCACGGGACCATACGATCCGGATCTAACGGCTAGATTTTAATGAATCGATTTTCCCACCGGAACCGCACGATCCCAAATCAACGGCTCCGGTTTACTCCCCGAAGAGGTATGCTCAAGATCAAATCAGGGCCGTCGGCTGGGATCCAACGGTCAGACGATCGTCCCTCCCACCAACCAAGCAGGGTTGCCGTCGCCGAGCTCACACGGCGGAGCGTCGCCGGCGTACACGCAATCCGACGAAAACCGCCACCATATAGAAATTGATTGCTACTACACCGAGAGGAGAAGATGGCGAACTCGATGAAGGTCTTCTTACCGCGAATTACGCCGAGTTGCGTCCTAGCCACGACGAAGGGCGGCCCGCGGCGAAGAATCGAAGCGCGACGAGCGATTCCCGCCGCCCCGAGACCACGCTGCTCAAATTGAAGGCACGGTCGACTTCACGGGTCACCGGCGATCGTCCCCACCCACACGCGCGGACCGGAACACGAGCCCAGAGGGAAATCCAAGGCGGCGGCGACAAAGTGGTACGTGGCGCGTCGTTCCGGGAGGATGAAGAAGGGGGTCACGGTCTTGCGCCTTTATAGTACCGCCGCGGAGTCCGGGCCAAGAGTCCTGCCGACACCATTGCCCGAAGTCCCCGGCGGCGGGTGCGGAGGAGCTGTTGTCTCCCCGCCGCAAGCGGATTCCGTTGAAGGAAGACCGAGCTGACAGCCCCGGCCCAGGTGACAGCGAGAGAGGAAGGGGATAGGGCTGACAATGTGGGTCCCAGTCGTAAGCGACTGGCGCGAGGCGAGCGGAGGCCGGTGGCTGGCCGGGCGGGCCCGCGATGCCAGTGGGAGAAGGCGCGGTGAAAGGGAGCGCTGACGAGGGTGGCCCACCGATCAGCGACGAAGCAGGCGCGTGCGCAAGAGGGGGAGAGGCTGCCCCGTGGGGCCCACATGTCGGCACCGCAGGGAGGTATTCGGGCTGTGCAGTGGAGTTCCTTAGGTGGGCCGAAATGGATCTGGCCGGCCCATGAAGGCATAGTGTTCCTTTTTCTTTTTATTTCCTATTTTCTTTTCTCCATTTTCAAATCCAATTTGAGTTCAAGTTTAAATTCAAACTTTTGTGAATAACTTGTCCTCAGTTTGAATAATATAAGTGTGAAGGATGTTTATTCTAATTTTATTTTATTTTATGTAGTATTTTTCTTAGTTCTTCCCTCCTCTTTCTCTTATTTCCCTTTTCTTTCCTATTTTAAATTTTGAATTCAAATTTAAATTCAAGCTTGTGACTAGTTCATTTGCAAACCATATCTGTGCAAAAACATATTTTATATATTTCTTTATTTATTTTAGTTCTTTTAGACAAGCTTTCAATCATATAGTAGAGAATAATCCATACCTTATTAGTTCTAGGGAAGTCAATTTTATATTGTAGACTTATATATATTAAGGAATAGTTTAATCATAATTCTCCTGTATAACCTAACCCAAAGGTAATTTAGATTATCTAAGTATCTTTAATTATGTATTTTTAACATATTCATGAGTGGAAACTTCTAAATTATGATTATCTTTAAGGAAAGGTGTTTTGATTTAAAAATTTTGAGAATTTTTCCTTGTCTTCACAAAATTGAACTTTAGGGTGTTACATGGACCCCCATGGGAAAATACCGGACCCCTCTGTGTGGGGTCCGGACTACCCACAGCCAGGTCCCAGGACTCTGGGGTAGAGAATACCTAGGCCTTGCTCAGGCAGTGGTCCAGTGCCGGCACGTGTCCAGGCCCAGCCTGGTGCCGACCTGTCCGCATAACGCTACTGCTCCCCGTCCAGGAGGAGACCCGATGCTGCCATGTGGCCTATCGCTCGTTGTAATACTCAAAGTTGTATACAAAGAATAATAGAGAGATCTCCTCAACTTTATGTGCCTCATTTGCATCATAAAAAAGAGCATACACAAAATTTAGAGGTTAATTCAAACAAATGATAAAAAAATGCATCATGTTGGAGTTATATATGTTTGTGCATTAAATAAAATAGTAAGGATAAAAATAATGGGATAATAATTACTAGAATTTGAATTAAACCCTAAATTTGGAAGTAGGGTTTTAAAAATAAGAAAGAGAGAAGGGTGATATAAATAATATATATAATTATATTCCTAAAATTGGTATTGTTAACTTCACAAAAATCATAGAGAATGTATTTGGCACAAATTTGAATTTAAATTCGAATTCAAACTAAACTTAGAAAAGAAGAAATAGTAAGTAAAGATAAAAAGAAAAAGAATAAAAACCTCATGGGCCTCAGTACTCCAATTCGGCCCACTTCTGCTCCCACTGCGCACAGCCCAACTCCCCACCCGCCTTCTCCACGTGCGCGCGCTTGATGCCCTCTGTCGCGCGGGGCCAGCGGGTCAGCCATATTACGTTGTGCGCGCGCCTGGCTGCTGATAGGAGGGGCCTACCTCTCAGCTGCCGCCTCACATCGCTGTTCGGTGGACCCTGAGAGTCAGATTCGTCCTCAACTGCATCGCGAGGATCTTGGCGAGGCTTGCGGCGCCACGATTGTTCCGAGCCTGGCGCGACTCCGAGCCCTCTCGGGTATAAAAGCCTCACGCCGCCATCCCTTATCCATTCATCTCCGCTCCACATCTCCCCTAGGTCCGCCGTCGCCGTTCTCTGGCTTTTCTAACTCGCGCACAGAAAACCTGGGGCTCTCGCCCCAAGCGCGAATCCACCGCCATTGACAGCCTAAACCCACCCCGCCGCCTGCTGGGAAGTGTTGGTCGGGCGGTCACCGTGTAAGAGTTGCTAGCGGCCGTCTCTCAACTCCATCCGCGGTTGGAGAGATCCCTTGGGCACGTCTGGTGCCGCTGCCGGTGCTTCACGTCTGCTGCGACATCGCATCGTTCTCATGGCGGGAGTCAGTCGAGCGGCAAGCCGACGCATCACCGTCAGACAGCAGAGACATCGCTGCTCTACCTCGGGGTTGTCTTGCTCAAGCTCGGGCGCTGGTACGTCTCCAATCGAGTAGAGTAGATTGTCCGTGCATTCGCGTCAGCTAGATGGGTCGATACTTCATTGTGATGGCGTGTGCTGTGCTTCGCAGGTCTGCGCGCTAATGGTGTCGCGGCACCGCGCGGTCGTCTGGTTGAGGAAGAAGGTCCTACGCCCACTGATCTTGGAGTGGCCGGCATAGATCGTGACGCGCAGTCCGGTTGGGTTAGTTTAATCCGCGTCGTAGGATCGGGCGTCTACAGTGGAGATTAGATCGTCACTTACCCCCTTTTGCCGCATTAAACTGGAGTTGCAGATTTCCAGATGAACGGCCCCGATTAGCGCACGCGTACCCCTTTCGCTAGGATTCTCCCGGGTCGTCGGATCGGGATCCCGTGGCCCAGGATGGATCTGGGCGTTATAAAATCCACAGCGTTGATTTCTGATCGGACAATCCTGGTGGCTGGATACCCCTTCGGCCTCGGTTTTTTTTGTTAAAGAACCCCCGGGTTTATTGAGATTCAACCCGCAGTCCATGTAGCAGTAATCTGAGTCTCAGGAAATCTTATAATTTAGCCCCTGACCTCTCTGGTTATTATGCGCCCAGTCCAGAACATATTTAAAATAAGTAAATGGGTTAGTAAATGCAATTTTAATACAAAAACAATTGCTAGAACTTGGAAAATTCATATCTAATTCATTTTAAATCCAAATTGACCCTTTCTAATTTTTAAAATTTTGTAATATTAATGTCTATCACCTAGAGTCTCTATTTTGGCATGAAAACAGTAAGAAAATTAATTTCTCATTTAATCCTATTTCAAGCACATTAAACCTTAGGAAATTCATATCTTAAAATCTATAATACCAAAAATTATGATTTCTGTTCCTAGGATTTTATTTTAATTGTAGATTTTTATTGTGTATTTTATTCATATGTTTGGTGCAATGTTAATTTTTGCTATACTATGTATGTATTGTGTTGATGCGAGTAGACGAGCAAGCCACTGTGGATTCTGAGGTTCAGCAAGTAGAAGTAGCTGAGCAGGAGCTCATTGAAGGCAAGTTGTGCCCTTGATCACTTACTTTTTCCCAGCCATGTTCTTATTAATTATAATGATCTGCATAGGTTAATTTTGATGGGATCCTTTAGGTTACCCCAGTTTTGGTTATCTTTATACCTTGTTCACCACTGAAATATTTTTGGGTAGTACCTGCTATTGCTTTATATGGATTTGGGTATGGAGATACACTATTCATGATTACATTTTTATTATCTTTTGTTATTACTATTCATGTTAAGATCATTAAGTTAATGGGAACATGGAGCGACCACCCGGGAAAACAGTGCTACCATAAGGGTTTAATGGGACGCCCTTGGTTGATTAACTAGGAAAGCTAGTGGAGGTCTTCCTTACCCGAAAGGGGCAAGGGCAGTAGGGGAGTGGTCAGTGTAGGGAGGTCCTTGGGTTGATTTTGCTGCGATGGCGGTCAGGCGAGGGATCCCTGCACTGGAGCTTCCTATAAACTGTAGCGGGATTTCTGAAGCTAGTGGAACTTTGTAAAGGCCTCGTAGTGTTACCCTGCCTCGCCTCCTCGGTAGAGGTGTATGGGATTGGCCGTCTCTTGGTAGATGGGTAACATGACTTGTGGGTAAAGATGCGCAACCTCTGCAGAGTGTAAAACTAGTATACTAGCCGTGCTCACGGTCATGAGCAGCTCGGACCCTCACATGATTAATTTATGGAACTTAAATTTAATTTGACATTTTCATCGCATTTGGGATTATTTTACTATTACTTTTCTTTATTATTATTAAGGTTTGGTATTTACTTACACTTAGTAATTGCTAATAAAATTTTGACCAACTTATAAAAGCAATGCTCAGCTTTAGCCTTTATTTCATTGATCAGCCTTACACTTCATGAACTCCCACCTTTGGTGAATTCATGCCACATTATTCCTCATGACTTGTTGAGCTATGAACGTATGTGAGCTCACTCTTGTTGTCTCACCCCCCAGGAGAAGAACAGGTGGTCGAAGAGGAGCCGCCTAGCACTAAGGCATTCAACTTGATCTAGGTGGCGTCTCCCAGTCAGCTTTATGGCGCCAGGGAATAATAATTAGTTTGCTTTACTTTATCATTTGTTTTTGTAAGACTTCCGGTATGTAATAAGTACATTTATGATATTTATGACATTTATCTCTATACAATCTGTTATTATATGTGTTGTCTTCTCTGACGCATATATGAGATGCACCCGGCTTTGTTCCTTAAAACTAGGAGTGACAGAAGTGGTATCCGAGGAAATGTTGACTGTAGGACGAAACCTAGATAGAAATGGATAAAACCCTTACCTACTTATCTTATTCTGATTCATTCTATACTTACCTTACTCTGATTCTTTCTATACTTATCTTGATCATGTCTCACCTTCTACTGTTCTACTCTGATCATTCTTACCTTTTCTACTCTGAGATAAGATGGATTTCACACCTTGGAATCCCTACCCCTATGACATTTTAAGAGATAGGAGGCCTAAGACCAAACCAAAACTATTTTCTATATTTAAAAATGTTGTTTGATTGTTCTGATGATAAATGTCTGATTTGCTTCTTTAATTGATTGAGATGTTATATATGGACATCTTAGCATGTTCCACCATAAGGTAATGAATTAGCTATGGTAGGTAAAACATTAATCTGCTTAGCTAATAAGTCCCCCAAAGTAACATGATTCGTAATTACTGCCTTGTCTACTACTCTCTCTTACCATATGTATCTAACTCAGATGGTCAATACTAGGAGGGGTGGTGGAATTGATTTGCCTCCTAATCGACACACTCGGTGGATATATAGACAACCCCAGCCACAGCCAGCAGAGATGAATCCTCCTAATCCTCCACCAGGCGGAGTTTACCCACTGATTGCAGCTCAGATGAGGATGATGCAGCAAATGGCGGACACTATGGCAGATATGCATGCTTAGATGCAGCAGGAACGCTAGGAGATGCATCAGGAAAGAGAAGAGATACGCCAGGAGTTGCGCCAGGAGCGAGAGGAGATACGTCAGGAGAGAAGGGCGCAACAACAGCTGCAACAGCAAATTCAACAACAACAACAATAGCAGCAATAGCAACAAGTACCACTGCCTCCACCACCACCACCAGTTCCACCTCATGATAAGCACCGAGAATTTATGAGTCATAAGCCATCGACCTTCGCCAGTTCGCCAGATCCACTTGATGCAGATGATTGGTTGAAGTCAATTGAGAAGATGCTCAACATCGCCCAATGCTCAGACCGGGAGAAAGTTCTTTATGCCTCAGGTCGTCTGACAGGTCCTGCTGCTGACTGGTGGGATTCTTATACTACTGCCCATGATGCTGCTAATACTATTACTTGGGCGGAATTCAGTACATAGTTCAGAAACTACCACATTCCAGCTGGATTGATGAAGATTAAGAAGAAGGAGTTTCTGTCATTGAAGCAAGGCAACATGTCGGTCAGCGAGTACAGAGATAAATTTATTCAGCTATTGAGATATGCTCCGGAGGAAGTTGCTGAGGATGAGAGAAAATAGGAGCACTTTATTGAAGGACTTAATGGACCCCTGCAGTATGCACTGGTTGCACACACATTCCCATCATTTCAGAGGCTACTAGATAAGGCTCTTGCTATTGAACACAAGCGTGTTCAACTGGGTGATTTGAAGAGGAAGGCTATCTCACAGGGACAGGGTAGCAGCAGCGTTCGTCCCCGCTATGTTTCGCCACAGGGTACACCGACTCGACCAGGAGGACCACGCCCAGCTCACTATGCTCCACAGGGTTCTCCACGGACACCTCCTACTCGTCAGGCTACTCCCACTGGCACCCCGACGAGGTCTGCAGGACAGAAGACCGGCCCTACATGCTTCAAGTGCAGTTAGATTGGGCACTATGCTAATGCTTGTCCAATGGGAAATTCTAGTACACCATCTAAGAACAAGCAACAGACTCCTGGCAAGGGATATTCTATAGCCAAGATTAATCAAGTCAGCGTCGATGATACTCCTGATGGTGCTGACATCGTACTCGGTATGTTTTACATTAATGCAATTCCTGCAATAATACGATTCGATTCTGGTGCTACACATTCATTCATGTCTGCTCGATATGCCAACACCAATGAGATACCCCTGCTAAATATGAGAAAACCAATGATAGTAATCACACCTAAAGGGCCTATTGAGGCAAATCAAATGACACATAGATTGACATTAACTATTATGGGGAGAGAATTTGGAGCTACTGCTATAATACTAGAGGCCAGCAGTATAGATCTGATCCTTGGTATGTCATGGTTAAGGAAGGCAAAGGCCATTATAGCATGTGGTAGAGGTACTATAGAGCTCACTAGTCCTAAAGGAGAAACATTTCAAGTTCAAATTGCAGTAACCACCGCTTCCAAACGGGCGATATACTTTATAGCGGAGGAGTTTGTTGGTGACAACATTCGGGTGGTTAGAGATTTTCCGGATGTCTTTCCAGAGGAGTTACCAGGAATGCCACCAGATAGGGAGGTTGAGTTTGTCAATGATCTGTTACCTGGAACTGCCCCTATTTCTAAACGACCATACAGGATGGCTGTAGAAGAATTAAAGGAACTTAAGAAGCAATTAACTGAGTTACAGGAGGCGGGGTACATTCGTCCGAGTTCCTCACCATGGGGAGCACCGATGTTATTTGTACAGAAGAAGGATGGATCGCAACGGATGTGTGTGTACTATAGATCACTTAATGATGTTACTGTGAAGAACAAGTATCCATTACCCCGTATTGAGGATTTATTTGATCAGATGAGAGGTGCTCGGGTATTCTCGAAGATTGATCTCTGATCGGGATACCATCAAATGAAGATTAGACCATCAGATATTCCTAAGACGGCTTTCTCAACCCGATATGGATTATATGAGTTCACTGTTATGTCGTTTGGATTAACCAATGCACCAGCTTATTTTATGAATTTGATGAATAAGGTGTTTATGGAGTATTTGGATAGATTCGTCGTGGTGTTCATCGACGATATTCTTATCTATTCCAAGAGTGATAGTGATCATGAGGAACATCTAAGGTTGGTGCTACAGAAGCTACGAGATAATCAACTCTATGCCAAGTTTAGCAAGTGCGAGTTTTGGATTTACAAGGTGCCATTCCTTGGTCATATTACTTCTAATGGAGGAATAGCAGTGGATCCTGCTAAAGTGAAGGAGATAATGGAGTGGAGAGTGCCCACTACAGTTACTGAGATTTGGAGTTTCTTGGGACTCGCAGGTTATTATCAGAGATTTATCGAAGGGTTCTCTAAAATTGCCAAGCCTATGACCTCGCTGCTGGAGAAAGGAAGAGAACTTAAGTGGGATGAGAAATGCCAAGACAGCTTTGATCAATTGAAGAAGAGATTGATGTCACCACCAGTGTTGATTATGCCAGATCTACAGAAGGGATTTGACATTTATTGTGATGCATGTGGCCAAGGATTAGGATGTGTGCTCATGCAAGAAGGACATGTGATCGTTGATGCGTCTCGTCAGTTGCGGAAACATGAATTGAACTACCCCACTCATGACTTGGAACTGGCAGCCGTTGTGCATGCACTTAAGATTTGGAGACACTACATTATGGGAACTAAGTGTCAAGTGTACACGGATCATCAAAGTTTGAAGTATATATTCACTCAGAAGGACCTCAACCTTAGGCAATGCCATTGGTTGGAGCTTATTAAGGATTATGATTTGGAGATTCATTACCACCCAGGCAAGGCAAATTTGGTTGCAGATGCCTTGAGTCGGAAGGAGCACGTTCATTCCGCTATTGTTGTCCAACTAACCGATGAATTGGCAAAAGATTTGAGAGGCTCAACCTAGGAATTGTTGCACATACGGAAGGAGTTACCATTGAATTGGAACCTACCTTGGAGCAAGAAATTCGTAAAGGTCAGATTGGTGATGCCAAAATCCAAGAGATCAAGGATCTGATAACAGAGGGTAGAGGCCCAGAGTTCACAGAGGATGAGCAAGGCACGGTATGGTTCAAGAATCGGATCTGTGTTCCCGATATTGATAGTCTTCAGGAAACCATATTGAAGGAGGCACATGACTCAGTGTATTCTATCCACCCTGGGAGCACTAAGATGTATCAGGATTTGAAGCAAAAATATTGGTGGTATGGATTGAAGAGAGATGTGGCTGCACATGTGGCTATGTGCGATGTGTGTCAAAGAGTTAAGGCTGAACACCAGAGGCCAGTCGGACTACTGCATCCACTGAAGATACATGAGTGGAAATGGGAAGAGATTGGCATGGACTTCATTGTTGGATTACCCCGCACATCTGCTGGGTATGATTCTATATGGGTGATTATGGACAGGCTAACTAAAGTAGCCCACTTTATTCCAGTGAAGACCACATATTCAGGAGCCAAGTTGGCAGAGTTGTACATGGCACAGATTGTCTGCTTACATGGTGTGCCAAAGAAGATTGTGTTAGACCGGGGATCACAGTTTACCTCTCGGTATTGGAAGAAGTTGCACGAGTCCTTGGAAACAAGATTGAATTTTAGTTCGGCTTACCATCCCCAGATGATGGGCAGACTAAGAGAACCAACCAAGTGCTAGAGGATATGTTAAGAGCTTGTGCTCTTAAACATGGTGGAAGTTGGGATAAGAGTTTGCCTTATGCGGAGTTCTCTTATAATAATAGCTACCAGGCCAGCTTGAAGATGTCACCATTTGAGGCTTTGTATGGCAGAAAGTGCAGGACTCCACTGTATTAGGATCAAACTAGTGAAAGACAGTTGTTTGGGCCTGAGATTATACAAGAGGCCGAAGAACAAGTCCAGCAAATAAGGGAGAATTTGAGAACTGCACCAGTCAAGGTAGAAAAGCTATGCTGATACCCGGAGAAGACTGCTAGAGTTTAAGGAGGGTGATTATGTCTATTTGAAGGTGTCACCACTCAGGGGTATGAGAAGATTTAAAGTCAAAGGAAAGTTGTCCCCTCGCTTTATTAGACCCTTCTTAATCTTGAAGCGAGTGGGAGAGGTGGCATATCAATTGGAGTTACCGGATCATCTCGCAGATGTTCATGATGTATTCCATGTATCTTAGCTGAAGAAATGTCTCAGGGTACCTGAAGAGCAGCTACCAATGGAGGACCTTAGTGTTCAAGATGATCTGACTTATGCGGAGTACCCCATCAAGATTCTTGATACACTAACTCGTGTCACGAGGAATAAGGTTATAAAGATGTGCAAAGTGCAATGGAGCCACCACGGAGAAGATGAAGCTACTTGGGAGAGAGAAGAAGAGCTTCGCATAGATTTTCCCCACCTTTTCCCTAGATCTTCCTAAATCTCGAGGACGAGATTATTTTTAAGGGGGGTAGGATTTGTAATACTCAAAGTTGTATACAAAGAATAATAGAGAGATCTCCTCAACTTTATGTGCCTCATTTGCATCATAAAAAAGAGCATACACAAAATTTAGAGGTTAATTCAAACAAATGATAAAAAAATGCATCATGTTGGAGTTCTATATGTTTGTGCATTAAATAAAATAGTAAGGATAAAAATAATGGGATAATAATTACTAGAATTTGAATTAAACCCTAAATTTGGAAGTAGGGTTTTAAAAATAAGAAAGAGAGAAGGGTGATATAAATAATATATATAATTATATTCCTAAAATTGGTATTGTTAACTTCACAAAAATCATAGAGAATGTATTTGGCACAAATTTGAATTTAAATTCAAATTCAAACTAAACTTAGAAAAGAAGAAAATAGGAAGTAAAGATAAAAAGAAAAAGAATAAAAACCTCATGGGCCTCAGTACTCCAATTCGGCCCACTTCTGCTCCCACTGCGCACAGCCCAACTCCCCAACCGCCTTCTCCACGCGCGCGCGCTTGATGCCCTCTGCCGCGTGGGGCTAGCGGGTCAGCCATATTACGTTGTGCGCGCGCCTGGCTACTGACAGGAGGGGCCAACCTCTCAGCTGCCGCCTCACATCGCTATTCGGTGGACCGTGGGAGTCAGATTCGTCTTCAACTGCATCGCGAGGATCTTGGCGAGGCTTGCGGTACCATGATTGTTCCGAGCCTGGCGTGACTCCGAGCCCTCTCGGGTATAAAAGCCTCGCACCGCCGTCACTTATCCATTCCTCTTCGCTCCACATCTCCCCTAGGTCCGCCGTCGCCGTTCTCTGGCTTTTCTAACTCACGCACAGAAAACCTG
This sequence comes from Zea luxurians, assembly GCA_029449295.1. Classification (NCBI taxonomy): domain Eukaryota; kingdom Viridiplantae; phylum Streptophyta; class Magnoliopsida; order Poales; family Poaceae; genus Zea; species Zea luxurians. The sequence goes on along the minus strand of JAOPSE010000039.1, from coordinate 4,175,755 downwards.
GGGCTCTCGCCCCAAGCGCGAATCCGCCGCCATTGATAGCCTAAACCCACCCCACCGCCTGCTGGGAAGTGTTGGTCGGGCGGTCACCGTGTAAGAGTTGCTGGGGGCCGTCTCTCAACTCCATCCGCGATCGGAGAGATCTTCTGGGCGCGTCTGGTGCCGCTGCCGGTGCTTCACGTCTGCTGCGACATCGCATCGTTCTCGTGGCGGGAGTCAGTCGAGCGGTGGGCCGGCGCATCACCGTCGGACAGCAGAGACATCGCCGCTCTACCTTGGGGTTGTCTTGCTCAAGCTCGGGCGCTGGTACGTCTCCAATCGAGTAGAGTAGATTGTCCGTGCATTCGCGTCAGCTAGATGGGTTGATACTTCATTGTGACGGCGTGTGCTGTGCTTCGCAGGTCTGCGCGCTAATGGTGTCACAGCGCCGCGTGGTCGTTTGGTTGAGGAAGAAGGTCCTACGCCCGCTGATCTTGGAGTGGCCGGCGTAGATCGTGACGCGCAGTCCGGTTGGGTTAGTTTAATCCACGCCGTAGGATCGGGCGTCTACAGTGGAGATTAGATCGTCACTTACCCCCTTTTGCCGCATTAAACCGAAGTTGCAGATTTCCAGATGAACGACCCCGATTAGCGCACGCGTACCCCTTTCGCTAGGATTCTCTCGGGTCGTCGGATCGGGATCCCGTGGCCCAGGATGGATCTGGGCGTTATAAAATCCACAGCGTTGATTTCTGATCGGACAATCCTGGTGGCTGGATACCCCTTCGGCCTCGGTTTTTTTTGTTAAAGAACCCCCGGGTTTATTGAGATTCAACCCGCAGTCCATGTAGCAGTAATCTGAGTCTCAGGAAATCTTATAATTTAGCCCCTGACCTCTCTGGTTTTTATGCGCCCAGTCCAGAACGTATTTAAAATAAGTAAATGAATTAGTAAATGCAATTTTAATACAAAAACAATTGCTAGAACTTGGAAAATTTATATCTAATTCATTTTAAATCCAAATTGACCCATTCCAATTTTTAAAATTTTGTAATATTAATGTCTATCACCTAGAGTCTCTGTTTTGGCATGAAAACAGTAAGAAAATTAATTCCTCTTAATCCTATTTCAAGCACATTAAACCTTAGGAAATTCATATCTTAAAATCTATAATACCAAAAATTATGATTCCTGTTCCTAGGATTTTATTTTAATGTGTAGATTTTTATTGCGTATTTTATTCACATGTTTGGTGCAATATTAATTTTTGCTATACTATGTATGTATTGTGTTGATGCGAGTAGACGAGCAAGCCACTGTGGATTCTGATGTTCAGCAAGTAGAAGTAGATGAGCAAGAGCTCATTGAAGGCAAGTTGTGCCCTTGATCACTTACTTTTTCCCAACCATGTTCTTATTAGTTATAATGATCTGCATAGGTTAATTTTGATGGGATCCTTTAGGTTACCCCAGTTTTGGTTATCTTTATACCTTGTTCACCACTGAAATATTTTTGGGTAGTACCTGCTATTTCTTTATATGGATTTGGGTATGGAGATACATTATTCATGATTACACTTTTATTATCTTTTGTTATTATTGTTCATGTTAAGATCATTAAGTTAATGGAAACATGGAGCGACCACCTGGGAAAATAGTGCTACCACAAGGGTTTAATGGGACGCCCTTAGCTGATTAACTACGAAAGCTAGTGGAGGTCTTCCTTACCCGAAAGGGGCAAGGGCAGTAGGGGAGTGGTCAGTGTAGGGAGGTCCTTGGGTTGATTTTGCTGCGATGGCAGTCAGGCGAGGGATCCCTGCACTGGAGCTTCCTATAAACTGTAGCGGGATTTCTGAAGCTAGTGGAATTTTGTAAAGGCCTCGTAGTGTTACCCTGCCTTGCCTCCTCGGTAGAGGTGTATGGGATTGGCCGTCTCTTAGCAGATGGGTAACATGACTTGTGGGAAAAGATGCGCAACCTCTGCAGAGTGTAAAACTAGTATACTAGCTGTGCTCACGGTCATGAGCGGCTCGGACCCTCACATGATTAATTTATGGAACTTAAATTTAATTTGACATTTGCATCGCATTTGGGATTATTTTACTATTACTTTTCTTTATTATCATTAAGGTTTGGTATTTACTTACACTTATTAATTGCTAATAAAATTTTGACCAACTTATAAAAGCAATGCTCAGCTTCAGCCTTTATTTCATTGATCAGCCTTAGACTTCATGAACTCCCACCTTTGGTGAGTTCATGCCACATTATTCCCCACGACTTGTTGAGCTATGAATGTATGTGAGCTCACTCTTGCTGTCTCACACCCCCCCACACAGGAGAAGAACAGGTGGTCGAAGAGGAGCCGCCTAGCACTGAGGCATTCGACTTGATCTAGGTGGTGTCTCCCAGTCAGCTTTATGGCGCCAGGGAATAATAATTAGTTCGCTTTACTTTATCATTTGTTTTTGTAAGACTTCCGCTATGTAATAAGTACATTTATGATATTTATGGCATTTATCTCTATACACTCAGTTATTATATGAGTTGTCTTCTCTGGCGCATATATGAGATGCACCCGGCTTTGTTCCTTAAAACCGAGTGTGGCACTCGTGACGTAAGCTAGCGGGCAGAGCCTGACGTAAGGCTTCTAGGTCGCACTGTCTCTGCATTTATTACGGAGAAGATGTGCCACCTGTCTATCCCGCTGACAGGCGATGTGCCCCCTCGGCATTTATTGTGTCTTGTCCACTCCACTAGCAGGCGGTGTCTAGGCCATCCTGTAGGCGGCGTGCCTGTCCATTCCATTGCCGAACAGTACGCCTGTGCTGCGATGTGCACTGTGCCCATCATCACTTGCACGTTACCAAGGAAGCTTCCCCTGCACCCCAATGCTATGCAGATCGCGGATATCAGGGCGCAAGGAGATTGCTCCAACGACTAGCATTAGTTGCTCCAAGTCTTACATCCGTTATGTCCCTGGGCCCATGTGTCGGGGCTCAGCATCCATGTATGTGCCCCCCTTGGACTATAAAAGGGAGGGCACACTACGTTACAAGGCATCTGGATTCAGACTCAAGCTAGCCTAGACACAACTCAAGCTCTCACAGCAATACAACACACAGTGGAGTAGGGTATTACGCTCCGGCGGCCCGAACCACTCTAAACTCTTGTGTGTTCTTGTGTGTTCATCCACCAATCTCATAACAAGAAAAACGCTTAGGCCCCTCCTCATCTCAGGATTTAGGGCGGGTGCATTCCGCCACCCGGCCGGAGATTTCCTCTCCGATATTCATGTTTAAGGGATGACATGGTTGGATAGGGAATAATTTGATAAGAATTTAGGAGCAAGAATTATTGGATTCTGAGTTTGTAAGCCTAGTTAGAAAGAATCTCAATTTAAGTGTGCTCAACTTGGAGAAATCTAGGATGGGTGACCACATAGAAAGTTCTTACTGGAAGGAAAATCACAGTTACTAGAGTTCGTATGACTCGAATATTGGTCTAGCAAGTCTTTGGTGAGCTGGACAACATGATGGATGAGCTATTGAAATTTGGCATGATCGAACGATCGATGTACAGTAATGATGATGAATAGTAACGATGAATAGTAATGATGAATAGTAACGGTGAATAGTCGTATGAACGAACGATGAATAGTGACTCTGAACGAACGATGAACGATGAATAGGGACTATGAACGATGAACAATGAATAGGGACTATGAACGAACGATGAACGATGAATAGGGATGATGAACGAACGATGAATAGGGATGATGAATGAACGATGAACGATGAATAGGGACTATGAACGACCGGACGAACGATCGGATGATCGGACAAACGAACGATCGGAATTTCGGCAGCATAGTGGTTGTACAAAGATTATTTGGACGAACGAACGGACGAACGATCGAACGATCGAACGAACAAACCATGAACGATCGGACAAATGATCGAACGATCAGACGAATGAACAAACAAACTAAGAACAGGTGGACGAACGATCGAATGAACGACTGAACGATCTTTGTGCTTGTGTTGTGTTTGTGTGGGAGTGGGAGTGAGTGTGGGGGGGAGTTGCCATGAAATGGCTTGGTGTGGCTTGTGGGGAGGCCATTGCCCCTCTATTTATAGGCTACGTGGGGGATTAGGAGGAGGTGGCGAGGATTAGTGGGAGATAAGCATGTATTAGTCATGTATAAGTGAAATTAGCTTGTAGAGTTCATTGTATGACACTGGAGATGTACGTATACATATGAGCATGAGGAAAATTATAAAGAAAATATTTGTAGGGACTTTAAAAATGATTCTGAAGGTATTTCTTAGGAGGAAAATATTTGGAGAGTTATCAGTGGAATATTTGGGCAGTATTTCTGGAAAGAATTTGAAGGGGATCACTAGGGAAATATTTGTAGGATATTTTGAGGAGGATTTTGGAGAGAATATAGACCACTATATTTTATTTGTTGATATCAACTCACAAACAAATATTTTTAAATGAAATTCAATATATATTATGAATTTAGAGTGAGTTTGGGAAAATTTCAAGATTTGAATTTTTGGGGTGCTATAGATCTACCTGACTTAAAATGAATCTCGTCCTCGAGATTCGGCTTAGAAGGGCTATGGGTATCGCTTTACTTCAGCTACATATCTTCACTTTGCAGACTCTTCGAGGAGATGGAGCTTCAACAAAATCTGGCCTTTAAGGAGCATCCGGTTGCCAATTGCAAACGCTGATTCTAGCCACTCAAAGATCATATTCAGGCTTCTAGCTTTCGCTTGGCAGGTAGCTTATTGAAGAAGCATCGATGCCAACACGCAAACCTTTCTATTACAAACTCCCACATGGATTCCTTCCTTGATTGGTCTTCTGGTGCTTCATCAATAAAACTTGGGTGACCACTTCTCATCCAGAAACTTATATGCTTGGATGATCGGGTCCTCCACAAGCTTGCTACATTCACAAGCCTTCTTCTTTTTCTCCACAACAACAACCTTACTAGAACACTACCCCACTTAAAAAGAGTGAGGGTATAACTCCTAAATCTTGGGGATTTGAACTCCATGAAGTACCTCATAACAAGGGTGTTACAGGGCCTTCTTCTGCTGCTGCTGCTTGAGCAGGCTGCGGAGAGATGACTGACATAGGGTTGATTTTGGGACAACCTTATTCTCATCTTCTCTTCTCTATTTTCCTTTCTCTTCTCACTGCCTCTTTCTTTCTCTTTGTTCTTCCCACTGGAGGATTCTATCAAAGAGTATTACCATCACACAGAGGAGGAAACCAAAGACTATGAACCATGTACAATAGTTTTCAACCCAAGAATCACCAAGCATTGTGATCTTAGGGGAGAGGGACTAGAAAATGGAGTTGCAATTTGGCAGAGGGGATTTTATCAGGTGTGTGCTTTGCTTTGAGCGAGATGGGAGTTGAGGGAGATGGGGGGTTTATATGCGAGTGGGGGTGCTCGGGTGTGGAGTGGTGGTGATGGAGCAGGTGCCGCGCCACAGTAGACACGACAAGGGGAGGAGGGCCTGGTGTTGCTGGCGATGATGGTGATGGTGGGTGCGCTGCAAAGGGGGCGTGGAGTGGTGGTAGTGCGCATGGAGGCAAGCACGCGTGCGGGGGGCAAGGGTGAGTGGTGGGGTTGATGACCCTGATGTTTGTGGTCTCTGGTTTCAAGAATCGTTGCCTCTCTGTATGGTAATAACTTCTTCTGTCCTCTTTTTCTGTTTACTTTGAGTCAGGGGCAGTGCTTTGATTCTCACGGTCGGTCCTTTTTTACTGAGTGGCTGGACAAGTTTCTTCTGTAGCTTATTCCAGGCTTCAAGGGTAAGCTTCATGATATCTTCTTGGGTAAGGTGCTTTTCTCTTGAGATGGGTTAAGGGGAGAATGGAAGCATAAGATGAGGATTAGCTCTAATTTGTTATCTATGTTTTTAGAGAAAACCTTTCTTAAAAAGAAAGAAAACACACAAGCTCAGCAATGATAAGCACAAACAAATCAAATGTTTTGAATAAGGGAAGAATAGAGTTTTCCAAAGCACACACTACTCAGATTCAGGGGCTAAGCATAACTACTATTGCTCGGCTCCTGAACAGAGAACTATGATAAATGCGACTTATGAGCACTAACGTTAAAGCATCACGTATGCACTCAAAAGGGGAGAAAACATCAAGCGAAATTCATTTTGAAATGCCCGAGGGGGCCACACAGTTAGAGTTTTTCAAAACACGGAGCTACATGATTACCTCACATACATGCAGGACTCTAGCCAAAGTGAAGAAAAAACTTCACTACCCAATGCATGCAGAGGACCGGGCATAACTAACTTTAGACCAGGTAGCTTCTCTTCTGGTGAGGCTGGCACACAACTTCAACCTGAGATATCACCTGGATGGGTCAAGAGGGAGCTGATGTTGATGACTTCTTCTGGAAGCGACTGAGATGGTAGGACGAGGTCGAACTCTTCTTCAAGCAGGACTGGCTCTTGTAGCTCCTCAGAGGGCGGCGGTGCTGGTGGGGTGCTTGTAGCTTCTTCTTTGATCTCAAGGGAGGGTGCTGGAATCTTCTTCATGGCGAGGGGCTCAAACAACTCTGGCGGGGGATCTTGGGAGGATTTGGGGTGCTCCTGCTTACCCATAGCCTAAGGGGAGACTGGCATTCCTTCTAAGACTATGGCTCCTTCCGGGAGTTCCCAAGTCTTCTTCTCTCCTCTGATAGAGACCGGGTGGCCTTCAAGAATCTGGGATTTTCAGCTCTCATGGGTTGAATTGGGTTGGATGAAGCGGGCTCTTGGATCCACAGGGCTCTACGTTGGTTGTGGGCGACCAAGTAGGCATCCATCAACTTCTGGACGTGCTCATCCTTGGCTTGCTTCAGGGCCTCAACAGCAATGACTTCACGACTTTCCAAGGCAGTTGCTGAGAGCACCTAGAGGGGGGGTGAATAGGTGATCCTGTAAATTCAAACACTAAATAGCCACAAACTTGATTGTTAAGGTGTTAGTGAAATCAAGTGGCTATGGAACACGTTCGTGCGAACAAAACAATCACAAGAAGCAACACACGAGACACGCGATTTTTATCCCGTGGTTCGGCCAAGTAACACTTGCCTACTTCCACGTTGTGGCGTCCCAATGGACGAGGGTTGCACTCAACCCCTTTTATGTGATCCAATGATCAACTTGAATACCACGGTCTTTTCTTTTAGAGTATTTTTCCCGGTTGTAAGGAATCTCCATAATTTGGAGTCTCTCACCCTTACAATAGAGATCGCAAAGAAGCACAAGAGTAAGGATGGGAGAGCAACGCACACAAAACTCAAATCCACAGCACAACCACACACACAAGTGAAGAAGTGAGCACACAAAACACAGCACGAGGAGTTTACAACTCGAAAGTGCTCAAATCTCAAGAACTATGATTCGATTGCGTGAATGTAGAGTCTAGGTGTCTTAGGATGTTTCTTGTAAGCTTGGGGTTCTGCTCCATGCGCTAGAGGTCCCTTTTATAGCCCCAAGGCAGCTAGGAGCCGTTGGAGATCAACATGGAAGGCTATTCTTGCCTTCTGCCGAGTGGCGCACCAGACAGTCCGGTGCGGCACCTGAGAGGTCCTGTAGCTGTCCGGTGCGTGATCTCCTTCCATATCGGGCGCATCCGACCGTTGCTCCTCGGGGCTGGTTGGCGCACCGGACACTGTCCGGTGCACATCGGACAGTCTGGTGCACCCAGCCGACCGTTGGAGCTGACCACGTGTCGTGCGTTGATCGCACGGACGACCATTGGCCGCTGGCGCCGTTGGCTCACCAGACAATCCGGTGCACCACCGGACAGTTCGGTGAATTATAGCCACATCACCTTTTTCTTTTCCCGAGAGCGACGAGTTCGTCGCTGACGACTCACCGGATAGTCCGGTGCACCACCGGACGGTCCGGTGATTTATAGCCGCGTCACTCCCGAGAGCAGCTGGTTCACCGTCGGCTCGTGTAGGGCACCAGACACTATCCGGTGTGCCAGGCCTGAGCTGATGTTGGTTGTACACAGCCAACTCTTCTTCAATTCAAACATTCTTTTCTTGGCTCTGTTTCTAGCACTTAGATAAGCATGTTAGTATTCAAAAACCAATTTACTAAGTCTAGAAACATACCTTGATATATGATTTACACTTCTCACTTATTTAGCACATAAGAACTTAATCAAACGTGTTGGGCATTTAATCACCAAAACATTATAGTAATAGCCCAAGGGCACATTTCCCTTTCAGTTGTACGGGCTTGAGCTGTGGTGAGATCCACATGGAGCTTATGGTTGCGCTTCTCTGCATCTTCTGCTCAGGCAATCATCTGACGGTGGTGCTGAGCCAAGGAATCATATTGTGCATCTAGGGTGAGCAGGTATGCAGTGAGGTACACGACTATGGGGTCATCCTCAAGCAGTTGCTGCCCTTCCAATGCACGCATCCTAGCCATCCAAACGGGATGATCTCTCTGAAAGGGCGGAAAGAATCTAAGTGGGGTGTCGGCCACTTCTTCTTCATAGATTTGACACAGTGCCCTCAATGCTTTGCGAGCGACGACTTGGCAGGTGTCTTTGAATCTGTGCCCTGCAGTAGTGACACTCCATTCCATATGGTGTGGACTGGATCCAATGTATACAATCATGACACTCTTCTTTGTGCCATGCTCGCTGAACTCACGACCATCATACTCTGGCTGGCTCCTGATTCTGAGGCGAACTGTGCATGCTCTCAACAACTTGAGTAAACCATCTTCATTCTGGCAAAAGCTGGTTTGACAACGGACCTCCATCTGACTTCTGAGAGAAGGAAAGGTGGAAAACATTTTTGAAATGGAGGGACGAGAGCAAGATTTTTTTAAGAAAATAGTTTTGACTCAAAAACTTTTGGATCAAGCCTAAGGGTTACGTCCTGCAGCCAACCTAATAGCTCTGATACCACCTGAAGCGCCTCAATCCTCTAGGACTCAAATGTGATACAATTACTAGTCCTAGGAGGCTAGTAAACACATTTATACATCATATGGTTCCAGATCTGCTTAAACGAGACAAACCTATAAGGTGATGATCAACTTTAAGAGTTGGTCCACAACTCGAGACATAACATCAGAGTGGGGCTGAAGCAGCCCGATATACACAGCGAAGCAAATCAGCAGTCCAACAGCCACAAACAATGTTGGGAACAGGCGTAACTCTTACTCGACCAACGATCTCCTTCTCTAAAAACAACAAATAAGCAAGGGTGAGTACTTACGTACCTAGTAGCCCACCTTCACCCACAGAATAGGGAAATCAGATATAATGCATGGAGTATGTGGAGCTCAGGATATTTTGCAAAAAGAGCAATATTGATGCAGGGTTATTTTGTAAAATATTTTATATTTTTTAAAGCGCATCCTCTCCTAAAGGAGCAGGAAGTTTTTCAATATAGAACAAAATCCCCTAGACTAAACCATCCAGGTATATCAGCAGTTTCCCACTGGTTTTCATTTTTCAAAAATAGCTACTGGACTTCCTGTCCACCATAGTGAGAGCACCTAGAGGGGGGTGGATAGGTGATCCTATAAAATCAAATACTAAATAGCCAAAACTTGGTTATGAAATGTTAGCGTGATTAAAACCAAGTTGCTATAGTGTGAACTTCAGAAGAAAACCAATCACAATGAAGATGGACACAAGACACAGTGATTTTTATCCTGTGGTTCGGCCAATGCCTACTCCACGTTGTGGTGACCTCCTTCGGTCAAGGATTGCGCTCAATCCCTCTCAAGTGATCCAATGATCAATTTTGAGTACCACGATTTTCTTCCTTAGCAATCTTTTCCCGTTTGCGAGGAATCTCCACAAATTGGAGCAACTTACAATGTTGATCACAACAAAAGCACAAGAGTAAGGGAGGGAAAGCAACACACACAAGACTCAAATTGCAGCAAACACACGCACACAAGTCACGACGTGAGCACAACACACGGCGCAGGGAGTTTACAACTCAAACAGTGCTCAAATCTCTAACACGATGATCTGAGTGCGTGGTGGCGAAGTCTAGGCGTCTTAGGATGTTTAGTGAATGCTTGGTGTAGTGCTCCATGCGCCTAGGGGTCCCTTTTATAGCACCAAGGCAGCTAGGAGCCATTGGAGATCCAATTGGAAGGCAATTCTTGCCTTCTGTCGGGTGGTGCACCGGACAGTACGGTGTAGCACCGGACTTGAACAGTAGCCGTCCGGTGCCCGATCTCCTACCTTATTAGGCGCAGCCGACCGTTGGACCTTCGGTCCTGTTGGCGCACCGGACACTGTCCGGTGCACACCGGACAGTCTGGTGTGACCAACTGACCGTTGGCGTGGGCCACGCGTCGCCCGCTAATTGCACTGCCGACCGTTGGCGTGGGCGCCTTTGGCTCACCGGACAGTCTGGTGCACCACCGGACAGTCTGGTGATTTTTTAGCCGCGACGCCTTTGCTTTTTCCCGAGAACAGCGAGTTCATCACTGGGCCAGCCTGGGCACCGGACATTCCGGTGCACCACAGGATGGTGTTAGTTTGGCTGAACTCGCCAAATCTTCTCCAATTCAATTTCTTTTGATTTGGCAAGATTCCTGGCACTTAGATAAACATGTTAGTATCCAAAAACAATTTACTAAGGCCAGAGACATACCTTGTTCTTTGATTTGCATCATACCACTTATGAACCGACGTATTTTGTGTTAGGCATCTAATCACCAAAACATTTATAGAAATGGCCCAAGGGCACATTTCCCTTTCGATCTCCCTCTTTCAGGTGATTTATGCCAACACATTAAAAAGCAACTAAAGAGTGCAAATTTAAGACCAAATTTTCTTTACTTAGGATTTGGCATATTTGGATCACTTTTGCCACCACTTGGTTTATTTTCACAAAACAAATTCTTTTTACTATCTCTAAGTCAAACACACTTGTTTAGGCAAATCAAGAGATTTATCAAGAGCAAATTTGATCAAGTGCATAAAACTCTCCCTTTCTCCCATAATCAAACTTCTCCTACATAAGAGAACAATTTTGAAATAAAAGGGTTTTGATCAAATAAAAAGTTTCTACCTCTACATTTTTGAAATTCACAAGTGGTTGGCTGATCCATTTGCTTTGGCCCTTAATTTCTCCCCTTTGGCATTAAGCACCAAAACGGGATAACTTTTGGCCCTCTAACCCCATTGCATCACCAAAATGTCAAATAGAAGCGAAAAGGCAATGAGAACCCAATAAAGAACTTAGGACAAGATACATTTTACCGAATGCAGTGGAAGCTCTATTCTTTGTCCTAGTTCACTTTTCCCTTTCAATGTTTCTTCGAGACTACTTCAAGTGCACTCAAACAAACAAGTTAGTCTCAAAGGAGTCAAGTTGTAGCACATCTCCCCCTAAACATGTGCATCATTTACATAGGGACTTGTGAGGTCCGGGGATGACTTATACAACTTGAGCACCACATATAAGCAATTGAAGACAATAAAGCTTAATGTAACATGATCAAAGGAATAAAACACATGTATGTTGTAGATCAATCCAAGTTTCGTGAATCTAAGACATTTAGCTCACTACGCAACCTGCAAAACCTTTTCTCATCTAAAGGCTTGGTGAAGATATCAGCTAGCTGGTTCTCAGTGCTAATATGGTAAATGTCGATATCTCCCCTTTGCTGGTGGTCTCTCAGGAAGTGATGCCGGATGTCTATATGCTTAGTGCGGCTGTGTTCAACAGGATTATCTGCCAAGCAGATTGCACTCTCATTGTCACATAGGAATGGGACTTTGCTCAGATTGTAGCCAAAGTCCTGGAGGGTTTGCCTCATCCAAAGCAATTGCGTGCAATACTGTCCTACGACAACATACTCGGCCTCAGCGGTGGATAGGGCAACAGATGTTTGTTTCTTAGAGCTCCAAGACACCAGGGACCTTCCCAGAAACCGGCACATCCCTGATGTGCTCTTCCTATCAACCTTGCACCCGGCATTAGTCGGAATCTGAGTATCCGATTAAGTCAAAGGTAGACCCCTTTGGATACCAGATCCCGAAGCAAGGCGTAGAAACTAAGTATCTAGGAATTCACTAAACGACCACAAGGTGACACTCCTTGGGGTCAGATTGAAATCTAGCACACATGCATACACTTAGCATAATGTTCGCCCTACTAGCACAAAGATAAAGTAACGATCCTATCATTGACTGGTATGCCTTTTGATCAACTGACTTACCTCCTTTGTTGAGGTCGAGATGTCTATCCGTTCCCATAGGTGTCTTCGCGGGCTTGGCATCCTTCATCCCAAACCTTTTGAGAAGATCTTGAGTGTACTTCGTTTGGGAGATGAAAGTGCCTTCCTTGAGTTGCTTCACTTGAAATCTAAGGAAGTAGTTCAATTAGCCCATCATCGACATCTCAATTTTCTGCATCATCACACTACTAAACTCCTCACAAGACTTTTGGTTAGTAGAACCAAATATAATGTCATCGACATATATTTGGCAAACAAAAAGATCACCATCACAAGTCTTTGTGAAAAGAGTGGGATCAGCTTTCCCAACCTTGAAAGCATTAGTAAAAAAATCTCTAAGGCATTCATACCATGCTCCTGGGGCTTGCTTAAGTCCATAGAGCGCCTTAGAGAGTTTGTACGCATGGTCGGGATACCTGTCATCCTCAAAGCCAGGGGGTTGTTCCACGTATACCTCCTCCTTGATTAGTCCATTTAGAAAAGCACTCTTTACATCCATTTGGAACAACTTAAAGGAATGGTGAGCGACATAGGCTAATAAAATCCGAATTGATTCTAACCTAGCCACAAGAGCAAAAGTCTCCTCAAAGTCCAAACCTGTGACTTGGGCATAACCTTTTGCCACAAGTCAAGCCTTGTTTCTTGTCACCACTTTGTGTTTGTCTTGCTTGTTGCAGAACACCCACTTGGTTCCCACAACATTTTGCTTTGGACGTGGCACCGGGCTCCAGACTTTATTTCTTTTAAAGTTGTTGAGCTCTTCCTGCATGGCCAATACCCAGTCCAGATCCTACAAGGTTTCTTCTACCATGAAAGGATCAATAGAATAAACAAACGAGTAATGCTCACAAAAATTAGCTAATCATGAGCGAGTTGTTACTCCCTTGCTGATGTCACCCAGAATCTGATCCACTGGGTGATTTCTTTGGATCGTCGCTCGGACTTGAGTTGGAGGAGCCCATGGTGCTTCTTCCTCCATAGCCTGTTCTTCCTGTGCTCCCCCATGATCATGTCCCTCCTCTTGAGGTACCTATTCATCATCTTGAGTTGGGGGATGCACCATCATAGAGGAAGAGGGTCGATCTTATTCCTGTAATTCTTGTGGTCACATATCACCTATCACCATCGTTCGCATTGCGGCCGTAGGAATCTCATCTTCATCTACATCATTAAGATCAACTTGCTCTCTTGGAGAGCCATTAGTCTCATCAAATACAACGTCGCTAGAGACTTTCACCAATCCTGATGATTTGTTGAAGACTCTATATGCCTTTATATTTGAGTCATAACCTAGTAAAACCCCTTCTACGGCCTTGGGAGCAAATTTCGAATGTCTACCTTTCTTCACCAAAATGTAGCATTTGCTCCCAAATACATGGAAATGAGAAACATTGGGTTTGTTACAAGTTAGGAGTTGGTAGGAGGTCTTCTTGAGGAGGCGGTGCAGATAGAGCTGGTTTATGGCATGACAAGCTGTATTCATAGCTTCCGACCAAAATCGCTCAGGCGTCTTGTACTCTCCAAGCATCGTTCTTACCATGTCGATTAGCGTCCTGTTCTTCCTCTCTACCATACCATTTTGTTGTGGTGTGTAGGGAGCGGAGAACTTGTGCTTGATTCTTTCCTCCTCAAGATATTCTTCAACTTGCAGATTCTTGAACTCAGACCCATTGTCGCTTCTTATCTTCTTCACCTTTAGCTCAAACTCATTTTGAGCTCTCCTTAAGAAGCATTTTAGGGTTCCTTGGGTTTCGGATTTGTCCTGCAAAAATAATACCTAAGTGAAGCGGGAAAAATCATCAACTATAATAAGACCATACTTACTTCTCCCGATGCTGAGATAGGCAATGGGGCCATGATGTCGTCATCACATTCTTGCTGTGATGAGTGCTTCCCACCTGTTTCCCTGCTTGGCACGTTGTATAATGTTTATCTTTCTCAAAATAGACATCGATTAGTCCTAACACATGATCTCCCTTTAGAAGTTTATGAAGGTTCTTCATCCCAACATATGCTAGACGACGATGCCAAAGCCATCCCATATTAGTCTTAGCGATTAAGCATGCATCTAGATCGGCATTATCCTTTGAGAAATCAACTAAATAGAGCTTGCCGTCTAATACACCCTTAGAAGCTAATGAACCCTCATTCCTTCCAAAGACAGATACATCAATATTTGTAAATAAACAATTGTAGCCCATATGACACAATTGACTTACAGACAATAAATTATACCCGAGCGACTCTACTAAAAACACATTTGATATTGAGTGCTCAATCGTGATGGCTATCTTTCCTAAGCCCTTGACCTTGCCTTGGTTCCCATCTCCAAAGATAATAGTATCATAGGAATCCCTGTTCTTGACGTAGGAGGTGAACATTTTCTTCTCCCCCATCATGTGGTTTGTGCATCCGCTATCAATAATCCAGCTTGAGCCCCCGGATGCAAAAACCTGCAAGGTAATTAAGCTTGGGTTTTAGGTACCCAACTCTTGTTGGGTCCTACAAGGTTAGTTATAACAACTTTTGGAACCCAGATGCAAGTCGTCTCCCTTGCATTTTGATCCCAATTTTCTAGCAACTACTTTGGCATTTTAGCATGAGAGTACAAAAGAAGCATTACATGCATGATAAATATTAGTAGGACCATTGCATGCTTTCCTAGGCGCATGAGACACAACATGATTACGCCTAGGCCTATTTCTACCATAAGCATAAGTAGAGCTAGATGCAACCATAGCATGAGAATTAAATGCAGCATTATGAGAAACAATATTATCGTAACGTCTATCATTATGAGCACGACTAGTAAATTTATTATCATAAAGATAGGCATGGTTCTTTTGAGAACTACTAGCCATAGGAGCCTTCCCTTTCTCCTTGTTGAGACCGGAAGTCCTTTGACTTGTTAAGTTCTTGGTTTCTTTTCAAAAACCAAGTCCATCCTTAATTGAGGGGTGTCTACCAACAGTGTAGGCACCCCTAGCAAATATTAATTTCTCATAACTATCTTTGCAAGTCTTAAGTTGAGCATTAAGACTTGCAACATCATTGTTTAACTTGACAATAGTAGAAGCATGTTTACTACAAGCATCAATATCAAAATCCTTACATCTATTGCAGATTACTGTATGCTCTACACATGAACTAGTTGCATTAACTTTCTCTAGCTTAACATTCAAATCATCATTTAAATTCTTTAAGCCAGAAATAGATTCATGACAGGTAGACAATTCATAGGACAGTATTTTATTTTTCTTAACTTCTATAGCAAGAGATTTTTGAACATTAACAAACTTGTCATGTTCCTCATAGAGAATATCTTCTTGCTTTTCTAGCAATCTATCATTTTCATTAAGAGCATCAATTAATTCATTTATTTTGTCTACCTTGGATCTATCTAAACCTTTAAATAGATCAGTATAATCTATCTCATCATCAGAAGATTCCTCATCACTAGAAGAAGAGTATTTAGGAATATCTTGAATATGTACCTTCTTCTCCTTAGCCATAAGGCACGTGTGACATTCGTTGGGGAAGAGCGAAGATTTTTTGAAGGCCGAGGCAGCTAGTCCTTCATCTTCGGAGTCGGATGAGGAAGAGTCGGAGTCCCATCATTCCTTCCCGATGTGCGCCTCGCCCTTGGCCTTCCTATAGTTTTTCTTCTTTTCCCTCTTCCCATGCTTCTCTTGTGCCTGGTCATTATTGTTATCGGGGCATTGTGCAATAAAGTGACTAGTCTTACCGCATTTGAAGCAGGAGCGTTTTCCCTTTGACTTGTTTTTGTTGGGATACCCCTTGCGTCCTTTTAGTGTGATCTTGAAGCGCTTGATGATGAGCGCCATCTCATCCTTGTTGAGCCCGATAGCCTCCACTTGTGCTACCTTGCTGGGTAGCGCCTCCCTGCTGCTGGTTGCTTTGAGAGCAACGGGCTGCGGCTCGTAGTGAGGCAGCGGTCTGTTTAATGCATCATCAACGTATCTTGCCTCCTTCACCATCATGCGCCCGCTTACGAATTTTCTGAGGATTTTCTCGGGTGTCATCTTGGTGTACCTAGGGTTCTCACGAATAAGATTTACAAGATAGGGGTCAATAACCGTAAATGACCTGAGCATGAGTCGGACGACGTCATGATCCGTCCATCTTGTACTTCCATAGCTTCGAATTTTGTTGACAAGGGTCTTGATCCTGTTGTATGTCTGTGTTGGCTCTTCTCCCCTTATCATCGCGAATCTCCCCAGCTCTCCTTCCACCAGTTCCATTTTGGTGATCATGGTGGCATCATTTCCCCCATGAGAAATTTTGAGGGTGTCCCATATCTGTTTGGCGTTGTCCAAGCCGTTGACCTTGTTATATTCATTCCTGCATAGAGATGCTAGCAAAACAATAGTGGCTTGGGCATTTTTATGAATTTGTTCATTGATAAACACAGGATTATCAATACTATCAAAATGTATTCCATTTTCCACAAATTCCCAAATGCTAGGATGGAGGGAAAATAGGTGACTACGCATTTTATGGCTCCAAAATGAGTAATCCTCTCCATCGAAGTGTGGGGGTTTTCCAAGTGGAATAGAAAGTAAATGAGCATTTGAATTGTACAGGATGCAAGAATAATCAAAGGAGTAATTTTGGTTAACCATTTTTGTCGGAGAGGGAATTCTCCGGCCGGGTGGCGGAGTGCACTTGCCCTAAATCCTAAGATGAGGAGGGGGCTTAAGCGTTTTGCCTGTCTTGCTAAACGGTCATCAAACACATGAACACGCGAGGATTTAGAGTGGTTCGGGCCGCCGGAGCGTAATACCCTACTCCACTATGTGTTGGATTGTTGAGGAAGCTTGTGCTGTGTGTAAGCCTAAATCAACCTCCTCCTCTCTCATTGCATGCCTCCCCTTTTATAGTTCAAAGGGGGCATGTACAAGGGTTCTGAGCCCCGACATGTGAGCCTAGGGACAAATGGAAGGGTGGATCTATTGCTTGCCATGCCTGTGTAATCTTCGTGCGGTCTGACACCCGAGATCTGCGTAGCTTCGTCGCGTAGGGGGAAGCTTCTCGTATAAGGGATGAGTACTGAAAGGGAAATGTGATCTTGGGCCATTTCTAAGTATTTTGGTGATTGGGTGCCAACACAAGTGCTTAAGTGAAAATATATGTCAAATGTTGGACAAAGTGCAAATCAAGAGTAAAGGTATGTTTCTAAGACTTAGTACATTGTTTTGAAGACTAATGCTCTGTGTCTAAGTGCTGGAAACAGGAGAAATCGAATTGGAACAGAGATGGCTTTGTACAGCCAAAGTCTGCTCAGTCTGGGTGCACCGGACTGTCCAGTGGTACACCGGACAGTGTCCGGTGCGCCAGACTGGCTCTGGCGAACTTGCTGCTCTCGGGACTTCGACGGCGGTGTACGGCTATAAATCACCGGACTGTCTGGTGGTGCACCGGACTGTCCGGTGAGCCGTTCACAAGCAAACTCATCGTTCTCGGGAGATGATTAACGGTGTACGGCTATAATTCACCGGACTGTCTGGTGGTGCACCGGACTGTCCGGTGAGCCAACGGTCGGCCGGGCCAACGGTCGGCCGCGCAATCTGCGCGGGACACGTGGCCGAGCCAATGGCTAGAAGGGGGCACCGGACTGTCTGGTGTGCACCAGACAGTGTCCAGTGCGCCAACGGCTCTGAATCTTCAACGGTCGGCTTCGCCAAATAAGGAAAGAAATCCACACCGGACAGTGTCCGGTGGTGCACTGGACTGTCCGGTGCGCCAGGCGACTGAAGTCAAGAATTGCCTTCCTGGAATGCTCTCAATGGCTCCTAGCTGCCTTGGGGCTATAAAAGGGACCCTTAGGCGCATGGAGGAGAACACCAAGTATTCCCCAAGCATTCCTAAGCACCAAGACTTCGATTCCGCGCATTTGATTCTTTGTGATAGCTTCTAGAGCTCTATTTTGAGTTGTGAACTCTTCGGGTTGTGTTGTGAGCTCTTGTTGCGACTTGTGTGCGTGTTGACACTCTGATTTTGTGTCTTGTGTGCGTTGCTCATCTCTCCCTTACTCCGTGCTTCTTTGTGAACATCAAAGTGTAAGGGCGAGAGACTCCAAAGTGTGGAGATTCCGCGCGAGCGGGATATAGTTAAGCAAAGCAAAACACCGTGGTATTCAAGTGGGTCTTTGGACCGCTTGAGAGGGGTTGATTGCAACCCTCGTCCGTTGGGACGCCACAACGTGGAGTAGGCAAGCGTTGGTCTTGGCCGAACCACGGGATAAACCACTGTGCCATCTCTGTGTTGATCTCTTGTGGTTATTGTGTTTTGTTAAAGACTCCTCTCTAGCCACTTGGCATTATTGTGCTAACGCTTAATCAAGTTTTTGTGGCTTTAAGTTTAAGTCTTTACAGGATCACCTATTCACACCCCCTCTAGGTGCTCTCAATTGGTATCAGAGCCGTTCTCTTCAAGAAAGGGACTAATCGCCCGAAGAGATGGATCCTAAGGGGAAGGGAATTGTGATCAATGATAAAGAGAAGGAGTCCTTCGTCAACGAGCCAAAAGACGACAAGCCTACCGACTCGGGCTTGGGCCACAAATGAAAAGATGGGAAGAAGAAGAAGACGAGGTGCATCAAGGAGATCGTCTACTACGACGACAGCGAAGAGTCCTCTTCTTCCCAAAAGGACGACTACGACTACGAGAAAAAGAAAACGGTCAATTCAAACTTTTCTTTCGATTACTCTCGTATTCCGCAAAGTACAAATGCTCATTTGCTCTCCATTCCACTTGGTAAACCTCCTCACTTTGATGGAGAGGACTACGGATTTTGGAGCCACAAAATGCATAGTCACTTGTTCTCTCTCCATCCTAGCATATGGGAGATAGTAGAGAGTGGAATGAAATTTGATAGCTCGGATAGTCCTATATTTATCAATGAACAGATTCATAAAAATGCATAAGCTACTACTGTGTTGTTAGCCTCTTTGTGCAGGGACGAGTATCATAAGGTGAGCGGCTTGGACAATGCCAAGCAGATCTGGGACACCCTCAAGATCTCTCATGAGGGGAACGATGTCACCATGCTCACCAAGATGGAGTTGGTGGAGGGTGAACTCGGGAGATTCGCGATGATAAGGGGCGAGGAGCCAACCCAAACGTACAACCGGCTCAAGACCCTCGTCAACAAAATAAGGAGCTACGAAAGCACGCGATGGACAGACCACGACGTTGTCCGCCTAATGCTAAGGTCCTTTACTGTTCTTGATCCACATCTTGTGAACAATATTCATGAGAATCCTAGGTACACCAAGATGTCGCCCGAAGAAATTCTTGGGAAGTTTGTAAGCGGGCGGATGATGATCAAGGAGGCAAGATACGTCGATGATGCACTAAATGGACCAATCCAAGAGCCTCAAACTATTGCTCTCAAGGCAACGAGGAGCAAGGAGGCGCTACCCAGCAAGGTGGCGCAAGTTGAGGCGGCGGGGCTCAATGATGAAGAGATGGCCCTCATTATCAAGCGCTTCAAGACGGCGCTAAAGGGTCGAAAGGGGCAGCCAAGCAAGACCAAGACAAAGGGGAAGCGCTCATGCTTCAAATGTGGTAAGATTGGTCATTTTATCGCTAATTGTCCCGATAATGATAGTGACCAGGAACAAGGGAACAAAAGGGAGAATAAGAAAGCTTACAAGAAGGCTAAGGGCGAGGCACACCTTGGCAAGGAGTGGGACTCGGATTGTTCGTCGTCCGACTTCGACAACGAAGGACTCGCCGCCACCGCCTTCAACAAATTGGCCCTCTTCCCCGACGAGTGTCACGCATGCCTCATGGCGAAAGAGAAGAAGGTATGTGCTCGGAATACTACTTATGCTTCTTCAAGTGAGGATGAGTCCAGTGATGATGATGAAATAGATTATTCATGCTTATTCAAGGGCCTAGATAGAACCAAGGTTGATAAAATTAATGAATTAATTGATGCCTTGAATGATAAGAATAGGTTATTAGAAAAGCAAGAGGATTTGTTGTATGAAGAACATGATAAATTTGTAGAGGCACAAAAATCCCTTGCTTTAGAAATTTAAAGGAATGAAATGATTTCTAGTGAATTGTCTACATGCCATGACTCTATTTCTAGCTTAAAGAGCATAAATGATGATTTGAATGCTAAGTTAGAAATAGCAAATAAATCAACATCTTGTGTAGAACATGTTACAATTTGTAATAGGTGTAAAGATTTTGATGTTGATGCTTGTAGTGATCACCTAGTTTCAATTTCTAAATTGAATGATGAATTGGCTAGTCTTAATGCCCAACTTAAGACTAGCAAGAGTGAAGTTGATAAAATAAAATTTGCTCGGGATGCCTACACGATTGGTAGACACCCCTCAATTAAGGATGGTCTTGGATTCAAGAGGGAAGTCAAGAACTTAACAAGCCATAAGGCTTCCATCTCCGCAAAGGAGAAAGGGAAGGCCCCTATGGCTAGTAGTGCTAAAAAGAACCATGCTTTCATGTATCATGACAGGAGACATCCTAGGAATGTTTATAGGAGTTATGATGTTTTTAACTCATATGCCATGATTGCTTCTAGTTCTTCTATTATGTATGATAGAAATTTGACTAGGAAAAATGTTGTTCGTCATGTGCCTAGAAGAAATATTGTTCATGCTCCTAGGAAAGTAATGAATGAATCTTCTACAATTTATTATGCTTGCAATGCTTCTTTTGCTATTTGTAGAAAGGATAAGAAGGTAATTGCTAGGAAATTAGGGGCAAGGTGCAAGGGAGATAAAACTTGCATTTGGGTCCCTAAAACCTAAGACGCCTAGACTTCACCACTACGCACTCGGATCATCATGTTAGAGATTTGAGCACTGTTTGAGTTGTAAACTCCCTGCACCGTGTGTTGTGCTCACGTCGTGACTTGTGTGCGTGCGTTTGTTGCGATTTGAGTCTTGTGTGTGTTGCTTTCCCTCCCTTACTCTTGTGCTTCTCTTGTGATCAACATTGTAAGGGCGAGAGGCTCCAATTTGTGGAGATTCCTCGCAAACGGGAAAAGATTGCTAAGGAAAACCGTGGTACTCAAAATTGATCATTGGATCACTTGAGAGGGATTGAGTGCAATCCTTGACTGAAGGAGGTCACCACAACGTGGAGTAGGCATTGGCCAAACCACGAGATAAAAATCACTATGTCTTGTGTCCATCTTCATTGTGATTGGTTTTCTTCTAAAGTTCACACTATAGCAACTTGGTTTTAATTGCGCTAACATTTCATAACCAAGTTTTGGCTATTTAGTATTTGATTTTACAGGATCACCTATTCACCCCACCTCTAGGGTCTCTCAATTGGTATCGGTGTCGTACTCTTCATCTAAGGGACTAATCACCCGAAGAGATGGATCCTAAGGGCAAGGGGATGGTGATCAACGACAAGGAGAAGGAGTCCCTCTTCAACGAGCCAAGAGAGGACAAGCCCACTAACTCAGGTTCGAGTCACAGGAAGAGGGACGGGAAGAATAAGAGGCACATCAAGAAGATTATCTACTATGACAGCGACGCCTCCTCTTCACCAAGGGATGACGACGACGACTCCTCGTCTAAAAAGAAAACTGTTGGTACCCTGGATTAGGGGTACCCCTTACTACGGTATAAAGGCACGATGCCTATGCGGTTACCCTTAGCCACGCGGAGAACAGCCTCAGGGGTATCTTGTGGGCAGCTAAGGTGGCGTTCTCAGAGACAGGGCCATGGGCCCAGAAGGCACTGGACCCCTATGCGCACGACCCGGACCCTCGGAGTAAAGCAGCCCGAAGCCATTGGATAGGGTTCGGACCCCACCAAGTGAGCTCCGGACCGCCCATAACAAGGTCCTAGGAAAGGGAGTATCATGACCTAGACCCGGGTCCAGGACTGACACGTGTCCTGGCTCTATCCGCAGCGCCTCCCCCCCCCCCTCGGCCAAGGGTCTAATGCTGCAGCATGGCTTATCGTCCATGGCGTAGGCCAGCGGGCGAAGCGTGACGTAAGGGCTCTAAGCCGCGCGGCCTCCGCATTTATTGTGGAAAGGACACGCCGCCTGTCTACCCTTCTGACAGGTGATGTGCCCCCACAGCATTTATTGGGTTCTGTCCTTTCCGCTGGCAGGCGGCGCTAGCGCCACCCTGTAGACTATGCACCTATCCAGTCCGTTGTTGAAACAGTGTGTCCATGTTGTGCGGTGCGCTGTACTCATCGCTTATACGAGAAGCTTCCCCCTGTGCGACGAGGCTACGCAGATCTCGGGTGTCAGACCACACAAAGATTACATAGGCATGACAAGCAATAGATCCACCCTTCCATTTGTCCCAATGCCCACATGTTGGGGCTTAGAACCCTTGTACATGCCCCCTTGAACTATAAAAGGGGAGGCATGCAACGAGAGAGGAGGAGGTCGATTTAGGCTTGTGCTGTGTGTAAGCCTTGTGCTGTGTGTAAGCCTAAATCGACCTCCTCCTCTCTCGTTGCATGCCTCCACTTTTATAGTTCAAGGGGGGCATGTACAAGGGTTCTGAGCCCCGACATGTGGGCCCAGGGACAAATGGAAGGGTGGATCTATTGCTTGTCATGCCTATGTAATCTTCGTGCGGTCTGACACCCGAGATCTGCGTAGCCTCGTCGCACAGGGGAAGCTTCTCGTATAAGCGATGAGTACAGCGCACCGCGCAGCACGGACACACTGTTTCAACAATGGACTGGATAGGTGCATAGTCTACAGGGTGGCCCTGGCGCCGCCTGCCAGCGGAAAGGACAGAACCCAATAAATGCCGTGGGGGCACATCACCTGTCAGAAGGGTAGACAGGCGGCATGTCCTTTCCACAATAAATGCGAAGGCCGCGCGGCTCAGAGCCCTTACGTCACGCTCCGCCCGCTGGCCTACGTCATGGACGATAAGCCATGCTGCAGCATTAGACCCTTGGCCGAGCGGGGGGGCGAAGGCGCTGTGGATAGAGCCAGGACACGTGTCAGTCCCAGACCCGGGTCTAGGTCATGATACTCCCTTTCCTGGGACCTTGTTATGGGCGGTCCCGAGCTCACTTGGTGGGGTCCAAACCCTATCCAATGGCTTCGGGCTGCTTTACTCCGAGGGTCCGGGTCGTGCGCATAGGGGTCTAGTGCCTTCTGGGCCCATGGCCCTGTCTTTGAGAACGCCACCTTAGCTGCCCACAAGATACCCCTGAGGCTGTTCTCTGCGCGACTAAGGATAACCGCACAGGCATTGTTCCTTTATACCGTAGTAAGGGGTACCCCTAATCTAGGGTACCGACAATTTTCTTTTTAGACGAGGAGTCATCGTCGTCATCCCTTGGTGAAGAAGAGGAGGCGTCGTTGTCATAGTAGATAGTCTTCTTGATGTGCCTCTTATTCTTCCCGTCCCTCTTCTTGTGACTCGAACCTGAGTTAGTGGGCTTGTCCTCTCTTGGCTCGTTGAAGAGGGACTCCTTCTCCTTGTCGTTGATCACCATCCCCTTGCCCTTAGGATCCATCTCTTCGGGTGATTAGTCCCTTAGATGAAGAGTACGACACCGATACCAATTGAGAGACCCTAGAGGTGGGGTGAATAGGTGATCCTGTAAAATCAAATACTAAATAGCCAAAACTTGGTTATGAAATGTTAGCGCAATTAAAACCAAGTTGCTATAGTGTGAACTTTAGAAGAAAACCAATCACAATGAAGATGGACACAAGACATAGTGATTTTTATCTCGTGGTTTGGCCAATGCCTACTCCACGTTGTGGTGACCTCCTTCAGTCAAGGATTGCACTCAATCCCTCTCAAGTGATCCAATGATCAATTTTGAGTACCACGGTTTTCCTTAGCAATCTTTTCCCGTTTGCGAGGAATCTCCACAAATTGGAGCCTCTCGCCCTTACAATGTTGATCACAAGAGAAGCACAAGAGTAAGGGAGGGAAAGCAACACACACAAGACTCAAATCGCAACAAACGCGCGCACACAAGTCACGACGTGAGCACAACACACGGTGCAGGGAGTTTACAACTCAAACAGTGCTCAAATCTCTAACATGATGATTCGAGTGCGTAGTGGCGAAGTCTAGGCGTCTTAGGATGTTTAGCGAATGCTTGGTGTAGTGCTCCATGCGTCTAGGGGTCCCTTTTATAGCCCTAAGGCAGCTAAGAGCCGTTAGAGATCCAATTGGAAGGCAATTCTTGCCTTCTATCGGGTGGTGCACCACCAAACATGAACAGTAGTCGTCTGGTGCCCGATCTCCTTCGTTATCGGGTGCAGCTGACCGTTGGACCTTTGGTCCCATTGGCGCACTGGACACTATCCGGTGCACACACAACAGTCCGGTGTGACCAACTGACCATTAGCGCGGGCCATGCGTCGCCCGCTGATTGTGCTGTCGACTATTAGCACGGGTGCCTTTGGCTCACCGAACAGTCCGGTGATTTTTAGCCGCGGTGCCTTTGCTTTTTCCCAAAAGCGACGAGTTCGTCGCCGGGCCAGCCTGGGCACCGGACACTATCCGGTGCACCACTGGACAGTCCGGTGCACCACAGGATGGTGCTGGTTTGGCTGAACTCAGCCAAATCTTCTCCAATTCAATTTCTTTTGATTTGGCAAGATTCCTGACACTTAGATAAATATGTTAGTACCCAAAAACAATTTACTAAGGCCGGAGACATATCTTGTTCATTGATTTGCATTTTAGCACTTATGAACCGACGTATTTTGTGTTGGGCATCTGATCACCAAAATATTTATAGAAATGACCCAATGACACATTTCCCTTTCATATAGCTCACGGCTCGACCACCGGACCTTTTTAAAACCACTTTTCAAAAGCATTTTTGGAAAACAAAACACTAATTGTCAAATCCATGCCATGACTCATCCATATCCGTGGATGTGGACTATTCGAATAGGTTTTTAACTCTGCGCAGAGGTGTACACTTTTCCCACTAGTCTGGTTTTTGCAATCTCACCGTCGTGAGATCCGAATGCCGAAACTCTCTCCTTCCTTGCATGTCCTTACCTTAGCGATTATACCGGAAGGAACAAGGCCACCACCATGTCCAAACCGGACAAAACATTCCCCTTCCTTATCCTCCCGGTGCTCCCCAGCCGTCATAATCCTGGGGTTCAGACCGTGCAAGTTCAGATCAAGCGACTACCCATACAGTATCGAGCGATTGTACTTGATAAGAGCATAGGTAAGTAGTGACGACAAACTGATCCTTAGGCGTGAGGGACAATCCTTCATGCTCACACCTAACCTGGCTGAGCCATCACCTTAGGCCCTCCCCTAAACCAGAGAGTCCCTGATCATCCCGCTCAAAGGTGATAAGGGTGACAACCCTTCATCATATCCATTTTGAAATACATTTTATTTTGAAAACTCACACCTTTTCTCAAATCATTTGTAACAAATATGCCAAAGAGTATAAAGATTAATTATGGCAAAGTTCTAAGGTTGGGTGGCCATAATAACTTGTCTCTTAGCAACAAAATCATATCATGCATAAAATAACAGGCTGAGGGTTGTGGTTGAAAAGCATAGGTAATTTATGCATCAAACGGATCCAGTGAGCTTGTCGTGCTTTAACCGGCGAAAGGGTGAGAGCTCGTGGAACTGGCTTCTGCCTCCACCGTCCGGCGTAGACTTGCAGATTTGGCCTTCACGAGACAGCATGAACGCTCCGATAACTATGCAACATGAACAAGCAAACATACAAACCAACAAGTATATCAACAAATATTTAGTATAGTGGTCAGAATAGCGATATATGGATGGGTAGAGTCTTGATCGGAATATGTGTCATGTGGTGTTGTGATATTACTGGTGGTGGAGTGGAGGTGCTTACCAGGAGGGGTGGATTGGAGGCGAAGCGACACTATGCGTGTAGCCGGCAGAGCGGAGTAACTAAGTGGGTGGGGGTTTGCCTTGGCTGCGGGTGTTGAGTGTGTGGAGAGGGAGAGGGTAACTGAGTGTATTTATAATTGGGTATCTGTGGTTTAGTATAGTATAGTTCACTGTTGGTGAGAATAGTGACGAATGAATCATCTGACTTAGTCTGAATAGGAAAATTATAGGCAGAATATGGGACAAGAGTATTTTGGGAGTTCTCTAGAATATGAACCATGTTTAAGGGATGACATGGTTGGATAGGGAATAATTTGATAAGAATTTAGGAACAAGAATTATTAGAATCTTAGTTTGGAAGCATAGTTCGAAAGAATCTCAAAGTTAAGCATGCTCAACTTGGAGAAATCTAGGATGGTTGACCAGATGGAAAGTTCTTACTGGAAGGAAAATCACAGTCACTGAAGTTCGTATGACTAGAATAGTGGTCTGGCATGTCTTAGGTGAGCTAGACAACATGATGGATGAGCAGTTGAAATTTGGGGTGATCGGATGATCGATAAATAGTAACGATGAATAGTAATGGTGAATAGTCGTATGAACGAACGATGAACGATGAATAGTGACTATGAACAAACGATGAACGATGAATAGGGACTATGAACGAACGATGAACGATGAATAGGAACTATGAACGACGAATAGGGACTATCAACGAACGATGAACGATGAATAGGGACTATGAACGAACTATGAACAATGAATAGGGATGATGAATGAACGATGAATGATGAATAGGGATGATGAACGAACGATGAATAATGAATAGGGACTATGAACGAACAGACGAACGATCGGATGATCGGACGAACGAACGATCGGAATTTCTGCAGCATAACGACTGAACAAAGATTATTTGGATGAATGAACGATCGAACAAACCATGAACGATCGGACGAACGAACGAACAAACTAAGAACAGGGAAATGGAGTACAAATGCATATTTCTTATTCTTCTTGTGCCAAGGCTAAGACTAATGTGCTTTCAAGTTTATTTCTATGTTTAGTCTTGGATTCAAAGGGAAATGGAGTATCTGGCAAAGGCAAGGCTTCCACTCCAACTCTGACGGTATCATTTACCCTTTGTCGTTACTTAGGGAACTCTCAATTGGTATAAATCTTCACTCATGTTTCTCCAATGGTGGAGAAAGTATTAGGCCCCATAAGGGGAGACTTCAAAGGGCTCTCAAGTTCTCCGTTTTTGGCGATTAATGCCAAAGAGGGAGAAAGTATTAAGCCCAAAGCAAAAGGACCGCACCAACATTTCAAAATTTTCAAAAAATAAAGGAAGAAATTACTTCACTAATGTTTATTTCAATTGGTATTTGAGTTAATTTTCAAATGGTATCTTATTTGGTTTCAAAATTTCAAGTTAGTATAAAAATTCCAATTGGTATAAATTTCATTTGGTATCTATTTTAAAAAGGGAAAACCATTTCAAAAACTCTCTTGAAAGCTAAGGGGAGAATTTCTTCAGGGGGAGCTTTTATTTAGTCAAAGGAAAAGCATTTGAAACAGGGGGAGAAATTTCAAATATTGAGAATGCTTCTTGAAATCATATTCTTATACCTTTGACTATTTGCAAAAGAATTTGAAAGATTTTTTTTCAAAAATATTTGCAAAAATAAGCAAGTGGTGCAAATGTGGTCCAAAATGTTAAATAGAAGAAAGCAATCACGTTTATTCTTAGACATATGTACAAAGTCTTTCAATTAGTTTAATTGTAAGTAACATATGCACATCTATCATAGTTGCAAACTAGTTACAATTTTACACTCTATATTTGCTTTGGTTTGTGTTGGCATCAATCACCAAAAAGGAGGAGATTGAAAGGGAAATGGGCTTAATCATTTCCTATAATCGATTTTGGTGGTTGACGTCCATCACAAACCATGTGGACTAATTAGTTTGCCTAGATGTCTTTTATATCAGGTGCATAAGGTTCAACACAAACCAAGAAAGAAATTCAGTTGGGGACTTAAATAGATTTGGAGCAAAGGACTTGAGAGTGTGCTGCCAGTGGCGCACCGGACAGTGACCGGTGCGCTAGGCCGAGCAGCACTCGAACAACTCACTCTTGGGTTTCTCTGGGGCGCACTCCGCTATAATTCACTGGACTTGTTCGGTGAGCCAACGGAGCAACGGTAACCTGGTGCCAACGGTCGACTGCCACAGTGAACAGTGCTCTACAGAAGTCAGAGCGCACCGGACATGTCCGATGTGACACCGGATTGTCCGGTGCAACTACAAGATAAAGGGTTCCAACGGTCGACAGCTCCAAACCCCAATGGGCGCGCTGACGTGGCACGCAATGGACAGTAAACAGTACCTGTCCGGTGCGCCACCGGACTGTCCGGTGTGCCTATCGCCAGCAAAAACAACCAACTGCTAGGAAGTGGTTAGAGGCTATAAATTCCCCCCAACCACCTTCTTCAATGGTATCCAAGTTTTCTGAAGTTCCTATTCAATACAAGAGCAATAGCATTCACTCCAAGACATATTCCAAAGATTAAATCCTCTCCAAGTCTCAAAATCAACTCAACCACTTAGTGACTTGAGAGAGAGAGAGAGTTTTTGTGTTCATTTATTGCTCTTGTTGCTTGGATTAATTTCTCCTTCCCATTCTTATTTCTCTAAGTGCTTTGTAAAGCTAGCAAGAGACACCTAAGTGTGTGGTAGTCCTTGCAGGGTCTTAGTGACCCAATTGATTAAGGATAAGGCTCATCCGATGTAAGTGACCGTTTCAGAGAGGGAAAGGGTTGAAATAGACCCGACCTTTGTGGCCTTCTCAACGGGGACTAGGTTCTTTGGAACCGAACCTCAGTAAAACAAATCACCGTGTTCACTTGCATTGATCCTTGCTTGATTTGTTTACCCTCTTTCCTCTCTCTAAAGTTTCCTTGCTAATATTGATTTTAGTTTGCTCCAAAACGTCATCCGCATCAATTGAACAACTCATAGCAAGAGAAACAATCTTCCACACTCGATTTTAATTTTAACGCTAACCTCGACCTTAGTGTGTGTTTAAGTTTATTAATTTCAGGTTTCGTCTATTCACCCCCTCTAGGTGATTATCAGGGCCCACCAACAACGAGCTCGCTGCGGGGGCCATGGGGAAGAAGGCCGACGAAGGGGCGCTGGTCAGGGTTGAGGGCCACGCCCAGGGCGACTGTCGCAGCGACGAGGCCAACAGGGTGCACGATGACCAGAGGGTCGGCTAGAGAGGGGACCGCGCCAAGGGGAACAGTGGCTGCCGCCAGGGAGGCGGCGCCCACGTGCCGAGCCGTGGCGGCCAAGACGGCGGCGGCGACCGCAGTCGGTCAAGGCCACGGCGGCGCTCGCGCTCGAGCCGGTGGCAGCGTCCACGCCGACGTGGGGGAGAAGATGCACCATGGAGGAGGGTGGACGATTCTGGGGAAAGGGAGGGTGGCCGGCGCTGGGGAAGGGGCCGACGGCAGGGCCGATGGCTGGGAGGAGTGGGGGCTGGGTGGGTTCGCCGGCGGCTGGGAGGGAGGGGAAAAAGGCAGCCTGCGGCTAGGAGGGAGGGGAAACCAATTTGGCTCTCGTACCATATTAGAAACTCTAACCCTAGAATAGGGTGGGGACATGCATTAATAGACTTGGTGATGGGCCTAGCCCATTACAGAGGGGCGAGAGGGTAAAATACACCCAAACCCTAATATAGTTCTAACATTGTTAATGATTTGATTGAGTCATTTCGGCCTCAGGGGTTTCTTAAACTTAGTGGAATAGAAGCAAAATTTGCAGATTTTGATCGAATTTATGACAATACAATTTTGGAAATGCAATCGCTATTGAGAAGCAGTGGCCACAATAAAATAGGTATGTTCTTGTTAAATGTTGTCTGCATACAGACATAAAATAAATAATGTTCTTTATAGTTGACTGATGTCTAAAAATGATATTAAAAATGATGCAGGTAAAAATGTGCATATGGTTGTTTAACCAGTTTGCTACTGAGAATGTAATAACTCGCCTCATTCACCTCTAAAAATGACTATTTGATTTTATATGTTCCAAATAAAATTAATGTACAAGTAGGTTCGCTATCCTGAACTGTTGTTTACGACTGACTGACTGATGTTAAAATGATGCATGTATAAATGTGCACACAGTTGTTTAGCTACCTTTCTACTAATCAAATAATAGTTCACCTCCAAGAATGACTACGGGGATGCATATGCTTCAAAATCAAATTTGTCGACATGTGGTTTAGCTATCCCAGAAGTAACGACCCTTCCAATGATTACATGTGCATCTGATTTATTGCTTTAACTCCACTTGCCTCTGACCGCGTTTTCCAGTTACAGGACATAGTTGATGTTTATATTTCATTTGAGTTAATGTCTCTGCTCTCATGATTGGCTCGCCACACACTCCACGGCTAGGCGCTTGCTACTTGCTACTATCGAATGCGACAGAGGCATTATCAGACGAGTGCATTGTTGGATGGTGGGAAGAAATGAAGCCTCGTTGTCGCCGACTTCTTATCACGTGCCCGTGCGCTTGTATATGATGTCAAGGTCAGCACGACACCCAACAAAATTAGTATTTGGAGTATATGGTGTGATGCAGATTATGTAGTGCTATTGCTAATCATTGTGCCCTACCTAGGGTCTTACTCCGACTTATAATTCGGTATACATTCCTAAATTTAGGATTGCAATATTTTATTTTGCATGACTGCAGCACATTTCATATTGCATACACACTTGCAAGCAAGCACTCATCTTTCATCATCCAACGTGCATTCATCATCTGTATCACTCAACTTGAATGGGTCATTTTTAGTTTTTTTTCATCTGCTAACTTCACAAATGTAGAGCATGCGTTGTGTTCTTCTCTGCCTTGCCATGAGATATGAGGTTCCGTTGCTTCCAAATGCTAAATACCGCAACAATCTTCACTTGCAAGTGTCTCGTTTGGAGTGGCTAACTTTTACAATGTATTGTCTTCATAATGGTTTCTACACCATTGTCTCCAAGGTAGTTTTACTCATCGAAAACCTTTGTTGTAGGTAATTCCCATTCGTTGTTCTTATTGATTAACATGCTGACACTTAAGCTATTGTGTTCAATGTTGCGAGGAACATAATCCAATAGAAATCTTCAAGTTTGAAACAGAGATTTACTATGATTTGTTTAACCTGAAGATCTAACAACTCTATTAAAACCTTTTGTTTCTTACATGCCTATGTGTTTTACATTGTAGCCTGCCCCCATCCATCCACCCACCCACCAAGAGTGAAAAAAAATCAGATTCCATCATTTTTTATCAAACTAAAGATATTGTACACCTCTCACAGATCTTATAGGAACAGTCTTAATAGTTGTCCTCTAGTTGTTTCAATTATCGACGTATGAAGCAAAGGATGATGGTGACTTACCTAGCAGAAAAGAAATAAAAAAGCATGTAAGTTCTTTACTAAAAGAATAGTTTTTAATTAGTTATATTGTTTTTTGCTAAGATATGTACGTATATGTTAATGTTTCGTCTTATTTAGCTTTTTTTAGAAAAAAGGTAGCTCTACAAATGGTCGAGTAAATAAAATGAGATACCTCCTTTACAAAAATGTAATACTTCGGTTTTTCTCTTTGTTACCACCTTAATCTGTACTACTACACTGTTTACTACTATAGATTCGTCAATTATTGCCTAATTAAGTTACATTTTAAGATACTATAATCTCATTAAACTGCATAGGTTTCTCTAACCAATTTCATAGTTAACGAAATTTTATGATGCATTGTATTTGTAGAATTAAATATTTGTATGCTATTCTTTTAATAGCCAATAAAATTTATGCAATTAACTTTAATAGTCAAGAAAATGTTATGTTCCATTCTATCTATAGAATTAACTGTCTCTATACTGATTGTTTAAAAATCAATAAATTATATCTAGCATATATTCAAATGTTGTCTTCCATCAAAATCTGAAATGCCAGTGTTACCTAGATCTATATTACCAATTGATTTACCACTCTAATTATATACCTTTTTCTCTCGTACATATATATCTTCTTCAACGATGCTATTCACTATGGGTCCATTTCTAGAAGGTATGTATCTTAGAAATATTTTCCCCATCGCAAGATAAATAATAGTTATACCTCTACCAAGTTTCAGATGTAGTCCTATTCTTTTTTTAGTTTTTATCGTTAACTTACATTACGTTAATGATGTGTTACCTCTTAAGATATTTGTCAAACCAATAACTTTGAATAAAATTTGTCTTGGTACTTTGTCAAATCTATAAACTTGGGAGTTAGAATCACATCCGTTTCTTTCCGTGTTCACAATCAAGTACTCGAGTTCGAAGATTGTTATTTTATTTTGTAGATCACAACTCAGTGTAATTGTTCATGATAATTATTTGTAAACTGAGAACCCAATTATCTCGCTATCAAACACTTTCAAAGAAATAAATTATTCTCGCGCACAGGGCGCGTGTTAGCTACTAGTTTGCTCTCAGAAATCTCCACTCCAATCTCTCTCGCCTTTCCACCCTTCTCACCATTTCGCCATGCTGCCGTCGCACCCCAATGGCCATTCCGCACTAGGGCGCCGCCGCCCACGACTCTCTGCTGCCGCCGGGGAATCCCCGGCAGCGGGGGTAGGGGCGACGGCTCCGCTGGAGGAGCACGACCGCATCTACTTCCAGTCCTACTCCCACCTCGGCATCCACGAGGCTATGATCAAGGTAAGCCGCTGTACATCCACAGCTACGTATCCTAAACCAGCAAACCCCTCCTAATCCCTAAGTAGCGCAGCCTGTCGACTTCGTGGACTCCGCGTTTTGATTCCGAGCACTGACTCGATGAAATGAGTCAAATGACGTCTGTTGACGTTTTCCTTTTGGCAGGACCGCGTTAGGACTGATGCTTACCACACAGCGATCATGCACCACCAGAAATTTATCGAGGGGAAGGTAACGATTGCTAGCCAAATCGAGGATGTACTAAGCGTTTCACTTTTTTTTTCCAGAGATCTGAATTTAGTGAGGGGTTCTGACATTTTGCAGGTTGTGCTGGATGTGGGGTGTGGGACTGGAATACTCTCTGTGTTTTGTGCTCGTGCTGGTGCAAAGCGAGTAAGTTATGAGAATGTTTTGTGGTAACAGCCGCACATTTTAGAAGCATAGTGTTTTTCTTGGAGCACTGTGGTAGTAATCGACTTCTGGTCGCTTAGATAACGTTAAATGAATTTGAAACTGCACTCTGTATCGGCTGAAGAATCATAGCTGTCAAGATTCCAAATTCCATTGTTCATCCTACAATGAGCTAGGATCCAAGTGTGGTTTACACCTAGTTTTTCTTGCAAATTAGCAGCTTAATTCAAATGTATGTTCTAACTGAAAGCACTAAAAGTTGTAAAACGCGGCTTATATGTTGTCCGTGCTATCAGAATGGTAGAAACAGTTTAAGTGTATGTGTTCTGTTCCTTTTTAGCGTACTAGTTCTGTTAAATGCTTGTCCTGATTATGGCCCCAGGAATCTGGGGTAACTGAAAATATTGATAAGAGTTACAGGAGTTGTATCTAGCAATGATTTGTTTTCACTAACCTATTAAGCACATTAGCATTGATTTTGCCCCCTCCCTCTTTGTACACTCTTTCAGGTGTATGCTATTGAAGCTAGTGAAATTGCTGTCCAGGTAACATGTCACTTCTGAATATATGTTCTAATGTCAACCAGTGGCGGAGGACGAAAAAAATTTTAGGTATGGCTCTACATACCTACCGACACATTTCTCATCTATAGAAACAACAACGACTTTAAATCGATATACACAGACACAGCTATTGAAGAGGGAAGCAAAGGGATGGAAGTGGTGGCTGGGCCTGGGACGGACCTTCGCGGCAGCCGGGCGTGCACTCGCACTCTCGCAGTTGATCTCCAAAGTCGCCTGACGCAAAGACGCGGAGGCGGCCGACGGCGTCGCCGTAGCGGTGGCTGGTGCATCCGCACGTCACCTCCACGAAGTCCTCACCCCAGCGCACCCCGCTCACCTCCCTCAGGTCCTCCTCGCTGAACAGCACCGCACCGGTAGCTCCGTTCGCCGCCGCCATGTCTTCGGCCAAGAAGAAGACAAACCTCAACAGCTCCGATGGAAACAACGGCCACAGATTGATCTGGTTTGCGTCAAAGCAAGAAACGGTAGATGAACAAGAGATTGAGATATAGAGAGTTGGGAGCTGTGGGGAAACAGGAACCAAATCGGACAGGCGGGACAGCGGCTGGCCGCCTGGCCGGCTGAGCGGACGGCAGGTCGGCAGTGATGAGGGCGGCGGACGGCGAGCGGAGGCGCGGTCGCTCGGAGCGGTAGTGATTAGGTTTTAGATGCTGGGCCGGCGGACCTGTATTTTTTGGTATGGCTTGGGCCATAATAAGCCATAATGGGCCCTCCGCCCCTGATGTCAACTTGTATCTTTATTTCTTTTTCTCTATTGTGAATGCCTATAATTTATGATTATACTGTTCTCATTGTGGTACCCAGTATGGTTACTTATCCTATCCGTGAACATAGTTTCAGTTGGCAAAGACATGTTTGGAAAGTTACATACTTGGTAGTAGCATTAGTTAAATTTGTCAAGAGGTCCTTGAATGATCATTTACCAGTTCATATAATCAGGCATGTATATGGGAGTTGAGAGCATGAGTATGAATGGCATATTGTTCACTGCATATAGTCATATAGCATGATACCTTTTGG
The DNA here is from genome assembly GCA_029449295.1 of Zea luxurians. Classification (NCBI taxonomy): domain Eukaryota; kingdom Viridiplantae; phylum Streptophyta; class Magnoliopsida; order Poales; family Poaceae; genus Zea; species Zea luxurians. The sequence continues at coordinate 4,140,858 of JAOPSE010000039.1, read as the reverse complement.
AGACAGTTTTCATCTGATATTGTATCTTATTGGTGTCAAGTTGTTTGTTGTTAATATGTCTAAAATGGCCCAATTTAAGGTGGTTGTTCTAGAAATGTAATATTATTTCCATATTAAAAAATGATTAAATTCTTATGCAGGCTCGTGAAATTGTAAAAGTAAACAACCTAACTGATCAGGTTGTGGTCATCCATGGACGTGTTGAGGTGAGGTTGCCATTTTATGTTTATTCTCCAATCTCCATTAATGCTGATTGCATTCTTCAATATGTGATGTTGTGTTGTTAACATGGAATTGTTGTTTTTTCATGTTTAGAACAAGTTTTACTATTATGTTTAATTGTTGCTATCTGTATTTGGAGTGAGCATATTGCTTTTTCATGCTTAGAACAAGCATTTCTATTATGTATATTGGTATGTCATAATTTCTTCTTCATCAATACCATTATTGTATAAATGCATTTAGTTTAAATTCCATGCACTTTTGCTCTTCATGAATACCACTATTGTCTAAGTTTTTTATTCCATACATTTTTTGCTTTTGATCTGCATTATATTTTCATTGCTGTTGAACTGGCAGTGTAGGATGTCGACCTTGAGGAGAAGGTTGATGTGATAATATCAGAATGGATGGGCTATATGCTTCTCTATGAGGTTTATATCTCAATGCTGTTTCTTTTCATTGCATTTCAATGTTCTCTTTCTTTTTTCAGTTCTAAATTCTTGTGTTTTTTTTCCTGTAGAGTATGCTGCCAAGCGTCCTATTTGCAAGAGATAAATGGCTTAAGCCTGGGGGTCTTATTCTTCCTTCTCATGCTACGGTATAATTAGCACACAAAAATGTTACACTGCTTTTACAGGATGTACGTCATGTATTTGCTGTACAGGTCATTTACTAATTTTTAGTTTACATAGGCAGAAATAATATCTCCGACAACTTTAACTAAATGTTTTAAATATTAGGGCCCTATCATGTGGTGTGAGCCATAAATGGTTTTTTGGCTCAAAATCTTGATTTACCATTTTATGGAATGAGACACCAATGGTTTATGATAAATCATTCTCCAAAGCTGAACACTTGTCCATGATCCTTTCCCATAGCTCTTCATTGCTCCCATAACAAATTCCGAGAGATATGAAGGCAGTGTTGATTTCTGGCATGATGTCTACGGCATAAACAGTAAGCTACTGCCCTATCTTTTATAGAGTTGAGTATGCATTGTGGGTGCTGTCAGATACTCAGATCTTGTATGGTGGCTTCTGATGCTATACTTTGATCATAAACCTCTTCTGCTGCAGTGTCTACTCTTGTGCCACTTGCCAAAAAGTTTACATCTGAGGAACCTTCCATTGAAACAATCGGCGGAGAGAATGTTATAAGTTGGCCAGCTGTGGTGAGTCTCGGAAAGCTTTTCTAAATCATAAAATGTCAAGCAATAATCATATTTAGTTATTTACTTATTACAGCCTTCTGTGATTGAACTCTAATTGTATTTGTACCCTTCTTTATGCCCTGGGGTGCACACTGTACAGTTCAAGCACATCGATTGCTATAATTTTACAGCTGAGGAATTCAAATCTATCACCACAAAATACAAAGTTTCATCAATGATGTTAGGTGAATTCTGTGACTTCAATTGTAATCTTGATCCTGTGTTCTGAATTTGCTATGTTGATTTCTCTGTATTATAGTATGATACTATCTGTTTTTTTTTTGTCAAGGACTATGATATGTTACCTGATGCTGAATGACATGAATCCTTGTAGTACACGTCATTTTTCTATTTTTGAAACTAATATATCGTTGTTCACTCGTGCTTCTTTCTATCACGAGATTTTAGGAGCAATATTTGCGAATTTTGCAAAATCCTTAGAGAGTTAAGATGATTCACTTAGTGGCCAGTGTGATGTAGTTTTTCAACTATTATATATGGAAGTAAGCTGGTTTCTCAAACTCTCAGCTGTAGCATGCTTTTACATTCTGTTTAAACTGCATTCCTGTAAATATCAAGTTCAATCATAGGTAAAACTCATACAATGTCAACTGTTTGTAATGATATTTGTTATCACTTATCGCTTTAGTTGTGAAACGAAAAAAACAGAGTTTGATCTTTAATCATACTACGATATGTAATAGTTTTCCATGCCCCAGTCTTGGTTTGTTCTATGTTAGGTTTGTTGTGTTTGGGTGTGTTGTGGTCGGTTCTTACCTGGTCGGGGTGACCCTTTCATAGGATGTTGGCCATCCCTGCCCTGGTCTGATCTGGTTTGGTTGTGGTGACTAGGTCGGGGATTTATGTTGGGGATTAAATCGGGGTGGCTAGTTCTTCCCTGGTTGGTGGTCATCCCAGGCCATGTGAAGCTGTGGACTCCGTGTTCTTAGGGTACCACAAGTATGGGTACACGTCAGGTTGGAAGCGCCAGAGTCAGCTGCCCAATCAGTGACCATAGCAGTGGATTCAAAGCCATAGCGCTAAACGAGCTAGCAAGAGACTGTTGATGCTAGTTATTAGGCCATGGAGTCCAGCATGAACTGGTCTAATAGAGGGTCTGTCAGGGCCTAAGGAGGTCCATGGAGGGACTGAGTCAACAGCAACCATGGGCCCTCTAAGGGGGATTCGATAAGGATAGTTAGAGATAAGATTAGAAGATTAGTTGAGATTATCTAGGAAGGTTATCAGTTATTAGTTTGTTGAGAGTTTTTAGGAGGAGATAAGGATCTCTAGCTAGATAGGGGCGGCCAGCCGCCCAACTGGTCTATTTATGTAATCAATGTACGAAAAATAAAGTAGGCAAGAATTAGAAGGGAGAAATCCTCCACTTGCTCGGTCGTGGGTAGAGGCCCCTGGCCGACGTTCCTACCCATCGATACCCCTCTCAAATCCCTCACCGATCTAGCAATCATAACATCTGGTATTTAGAGCCAATTTTATTTCCACCGCCCTTCCACCGTGTCTTTCCACCTCGTCTGTTTCTGTGCTGCTCGCTTGCAACGCGCAGCCGCCACCACATCTCCGTAGTGCATCCGCCACATCTACGCCATCCTCACCACCACACCTACCACCATACCTAAACCAGTGCGCGTACAGCCGACCCGCCAGTGCCGACGCACGATCCCTCGCGCGTAGCATGGCGACCCACTCTGCCCCCCCCCCCCCCGCCAGGCCACTTCCACGCCGAAGGCCTCGTCGATTCGGGTTCGCCGCCGCCTCCACACCGGTAGGTTGCGTTACCCTCCACGCCGCCGGATAGGGGTGTAAACGGATACTTATTCGGATATCAGTTTTTTGGTCTTTTTTCTTTGATTGTGAATTAATAGAATATAGAATTTGCTATGCAAATTTATATTCTTGTTTTTAGTATTGAGCTTGTAAAGATTTATGAAAGGTAAACCTCAAATCTATCATATATCTTCTCAAATAATAAATATAAATTTCGGATACAAATCGAATACGGATACGGATATTTTTTTACCTTTTTTGTTGTATGGAGTAAATAATGTATGAAATAATTTATACAAAATTTTATTCTTATTTATAACAATGTGCTTCATAACATAAGAAGAGATTAGCATCAAATTTCATACATATCTATTTTAAAATATTAAATTTGTCCTAACAGTTCGGATATCCGTTTACACCCCTACCGCCGGGAGGCCACCTTCGCTCCCGCGCCGCCGGGACACCACCTCCGTACCATGCTGTGGGCGCCATTGCGGGTTGCCTAGACCGGACCGGACCCGATGTCGGGTGGTAGTGGCTCGTCCGGGCGCGCAGCCCCGTGGTACGCGCCGGAAGACCCGTCGCTGCCCAAGCCATGGCGCGGCCTCGTCGACGGCATCACCGGCTACCTCTACTACTGGAACCCCGACACCAACATCACGTAGTACGAGCGGCCCGCGGCCGTGCCTCTGCCTCTCATGGATCTCCAGCAGTATGATCTGTTTGCAAGGCTCAACGCAATTAGCATGGCGCTCTCCAGTAGCGCGCCAGCACTAGTGGCCTGGCCGTCGTTGCCTGCTCCGGCACCTACATCTTCGTGGGCGGCGATGCTACCAGTTGCGTTGCGCCCTCAGGGCCATCTTCATCACCAGTTGCATGGCTGATGACGCCAGGGGCAACCATACCAGGATCGGTGTACCAGCCCCTGGCGCCGACCCTCGCTACTGCTACCATGTCGGTGACCGCAACACCCCGTCCTTCCCCATCTACGACGGTAGCGGTGACCCTCTAGGGTGGTTCAACGGCTGCGAGCAGTCCTTCTAGAGCCAGCGCACCCTGGAGTGCGACAAGGCCTGGCTGGCATCGTATCACCTCATCGACCACGCACATACGTGGTTCTAGCTGCTGGAGTGCGACGAGCGTCAAGTCACGTGGCCATAGTTCAAGATCATGTGCCAGCAGCGCTTTGGTTCCCTCGCAGCAGTGGCGACTTCTGCTGCCACGTTTGCCGCGCCCTCGTCGCCGACACCGCTCCTGTCATTAGGGGCAGCCATCATCGCTACCCTTGACCCCAAGAGCGACGTCCAAGATAGGGTGGTTGCTCCACGACAGACGGCGGCGACCATCCACCCGCAGGCTGCATCATGCGGTTTCCTAGCGCATCGGCGGGTGAAGCAGATGATGGGGGTGCTCCATTGCGGGGGAGCCGTAGCTGCACCAGCGCGGCCGAGCAACGTGGTGGTTGTTCACCTCCGCATACAAGAGGCTGCAAGACATGGCGCTCTTCTGCAACAATCCGTCCGACGCTGACCCTCATCTGCGGTGACCGAGCTACTACCACGACTACTCTCCTTCGTACAAGGGGGTCTACTGGCTCGCCACCATCTGCTCCAGCCACACCACTCTCTGTGCACTGGTGGCCGCGGGACCATGAGGGGCTGCACTGTACGGGATCCACTTGCTGCAGGCAACACCAACGTCGGCCTCCACGGGCCCGCCTCTGAAGGCTGCTGTGTCTTTACCTCCGTGGTTCCAGCTTGCGCACTCCTCTTCGTTGTGTAACGTTTCCTTGAGACGCATGATGATGCTTGCAGTTGCAGTATGTCTAGAATAATTAAAAGATGAGTCGAGATGTAAAAGGTTCATTTTTTGTGATAGGTTAGGTCATTACAGGTCGTTTGTTGGATGCTGCAGCTTGAGGACGAGCTGCTTGTCTAGGGGGGTGTAGTGTTAGGGCCTAAGGAGGCCCATGAAGGGGCTGCGGCAGCAGCAGCCATGGGCCCTCTAAGAGGGATTAGATAAGGATAGTTAGAGATAAGTTTAGTTGATTAGTTGAGATTATCGAGGAGATTAGTTGAGATTATCTAGAAAGGTTATCAGTTAGTAGTTTGTTGAGAGTTTTTAGGAGAGCTTTAAGGAGATAATGATCTCTAGCTAGACACAGGCGGCCAGCTGGCCTATTTATGTAATCAATGGATGAGAAATAAAGTAGGCAAGAATTAGAAGTGAGAAACCCTTCTCTTGCTCGGCCATGGGTAGAGGCCTTCGGCTGACGTTCCTGCCCATTGATACCCCTCACCAATTCCCCAATCCCATCTCTAGCCATAACAGGGTCAGACAAGGGCGACGAGGGCGTAACGTTTGAGAGCAAGCAACACTTGATCACACCTGTAGGCAAAATCGTCAAAGGAGGATGCAGGGACGATCGGATGTCGGGAACAACGCTATCTAGATGTGGAGATTGGTGACAACGACAACCTCATAAGCTAGATTGCATGGGGTGGGTAGCTAGCGACCTTGGGATGTTGTAGGCTCAAACCTTTCGGGTGGCTGCGGCCTTTTGCTTGAGGGCAGCAGTGGCCATCTCCTGTTCGAGGAGATGGGTGGCTGCCTGGACACGAGCGCATGCGTTGGCGGCCTTCTTTTCTGCAGCATGAGCACGACGAGCAGGCTGTGACCTCTTCAGCATGGACGCGCTCCTTGGCAGTTGATGAGGTCTTGCCATGGGTGCAGCAGGGAGATGTGTGCGCGTTGCTGCTGCGACGCGAGACAAGGGTGGTGGTGGCCCTAGAGGGGTGGCTGCCATTGAGGGGCGGAAACGAGGTTAGACTTGTGATACCATGTTAGAGGAGGTACTGCGGTAGACTTAGATTCATCTATTCATATGTAGGGGAGTACTTATATAGTCGTAGAGGTGGGCGGCTAGGGAAACCTAGGCGCCGATGGGTTGCAGTGAACCTCACGCATGAGATGAGCCAGGCGCCCAGGCCCAATGTATATAAACCCTAATACACATAGGCAACAATTAATTTGTATTCTAACAATTCCTATGGGCACACACCTGAAAAAGAAAGTTCGTCACCACAAGCTTATGGTAAGACTTGAGAGACAACACACTCCCTAGGTGTCACCTTGCAATCCAAGCATCTCGTTTATCCTCCCTTCTTGTGAGGACAAAGTCAATATGACTAGAGTGTTGGCCGCTACTATAGGTCACTAATTGAGATTCTTCCTTTCTAAAGAAAGTGTTGGCTATCAACAGGTCAAAAGCTACCACAAACCCTTGGAGTTTCCCTCCTTCTTGATTCCTGCTACCATACCCAAAACCTCCATGAACTACCCCGAAACCTGTACTTGTTGTACCTACATGCCCATTGAGATCCCCTCCTATGAAAACTTACTCACTAGTAGGTATAGCTCTAACCATGCCATCTAAGTCTTTCCAGAAACATATGCACTAATTACATTCAAGACCAAATCACCCACGACAAGCTTGACTAAGATATTTTTTTACTTGCCTTCTCACATCCACCACACCGTTTTTGACCTTTTGAGGCTCTTATCAATTAAAACTCCTACTCTGTTTCTATCTGCAGCTGTCTCTACGTACCAAAGTTTAAAGCTGGTATTATCCACTCTCTTCCTTTTCCGATCCTTCCATTTAGTCTCTAGGGCACATAAGGTATTTACACGTCTCCTATCTTAACTAACTCCCTTAACTTACCTGTAAGCGGCCCTATATTCTAACTATCCAAACGGATCCTAGTTGGTTTGACTAGCTTCCTTACCCTTTTACACCTGTCGATGATGTGAAGATCCTTGCTCATTTTTTACTACACCCAACTGACGATGTAGCGTGTCATTAAGGAAGTGGCGACCCGGTCTTTGTTCACTTTACATTGTGCCCAGATCACCGACGCGTCACAAGGGGGTGCCAACCGAGCCCATTGCCCATTTAATACCATACCCGGGTTCTGATATGGCGTGTCGCTAAGAGGTTTACACTCGTTTACACTCCAATTGGATTTCTTTCGGGTTTCGTTTTATTAGAATGGCTAGGTTCAACGTTGGCTCATCAAGCCTATCACAACAATCCTTCTTTACGAGTGCTTGAAACTTGCTATGTATATAGGCAGAGTTAGTCTTCCAGTCTGCTCATTTATTATACTAAATTAGTTACTCTCTATGCACTATATATTATGTTGTCAACTCATTTAAAGCCTAATTTTTGTCTGCTTTGTTTATTATGTTACTTGGTTCGTTCTCACCAATATTCGGTCCTACAATGACAGCAGTTGTTAAAGTTGTATAGATTAATTTCCATACCATTTGTAGACCGTTTATTTGCACCCCCCTTCATCTAAGACTTAAATGAACTATAGGAGACATCAGCAACCTTCTGCTCTGCCTTTATTTATGTAGCATTCTTATAAGCCTGTGCCAAGTAGATGCAGAATTTCTTAATCTATCTTTTAAGTAAAATAATACTTAAATTCGTACCAACTGATGTTTGATTGTTAACCGTAGACAGAAGAACTAGAATTAATCTATACAGGAAATTGAGATGACACTATTCCCTTTTTTGCTTATGATCATTAATTGTTTCTTTCAGTTCAATCTAAAGTTTGCAGTTGTACTTGTTTACTCTACTGGCAAAAATGTGCGGAGTCTAGGATTATTATTTTCTACTAAATTCACATGATAAATGTCTTATATAAGTTCCTTAATAAGAAGTCTGAAATTTCTGTTTTTCCTGTGTGAAGCTCCTATTCATGGCTTTGGTTTCTGGTTTGAGGTGGAGTTCAATGGGCCTGCAGAGTCCTCTTATAATTTTCCTTCCAGTTTGGATTCACTTGAGATTATTCAAAAGAAAAGGAGACGATCATCAGAAGATACAGTTTTGTCCACAGCCCCAGAGGATGAGCCAACCCATTGGCAACAGGTTTGATTTGTAATAATGGCCTTTTCCATCACGAAAGAACTTATTTCAGTTTTCTTGCTCTATTAGAGTAATAATAATGATCTTGGGTCATCTTCTGCAGACTATTTTGTATTTCCCAGATCCTATAGAGGTGAAGCAGGACCAAATTATAGAAGGTTCTGTAACAGTGTCCCAGAGCAAGGAGAACCCACGCTTTCTGAATATTCGTCTAGAGTGCACGTAAGCTTCTTTGTCATACTTTGGTAGTTCCATCCAACTATCCAAGCTTTGCTGCTACTTGAATGTTGTTTATAGCAACAGTTGCTCAGTAAAACTGTCGCTGTCTGAATTTCTTTTATCATGGATACAGTTTGGGTGTGGTTTATCACCATGATTAGCATGTAATCCTGTTCCTAAGTTGTTTAGTGCCAGTCTAGCATTTCATATAGGCATAGAGTTGCAAGGATGAACAGTGACATAAGCTACCTAATTTGTATCATAAATAGTCATCCATGGAGAATTCATGCATGTTTAGGAAGTTCCAATGTTTTGGGACAATCAGTAAGTCCTTCCAGTCATTGTTCATGCCACATGTAATGGTTTAATCTGGGAACAAGATAGGCTGAAGTCTCAGAATGAACCATGATTTGATTTGATTCAGAATGCCCATGCATCGATCTGGCAATTTGGTAGCTGTCATGTGTTATAGAGGATGTGGAGTTTGCTACTATCAAGTTTGCATTAACACTTGTGGTGCACTGTTGAAGTGTTGATATCACACTTTTTAACACTAGTTTTGCATTAAGATATGAATAATCTGCGCACAATATTTTTTTTATCTTGTTTATAGATCAATTAGAACTCTTGCTTCACTCCATTATGCTCTTGTCTTGGTACAACAGCACAGGAGGACATACATTGGTTAAGGACTGCGCCATGCGATGAACTGGTGTTTTTATACTTTTAGGGGCTGGAGTCCCCTGTCAAAGATCATACAACTTGCAAAAGGGCATTCATTGGCAGTGAGGAGCTGGTTTTCAGGTTTCTTTAATGGAAGCGGAGAATCTGTACTATTAAATGCATTTTTTTGTCTAATACGAAGGCATAATTTCAGTAATCGTACTTTGTCTTATTCTATAGAGTATAAACTGGTAGTTGATTTTTTTGCGTCCGCAGGCTGTGATCATGCATTCATGCCTCAGTCTCGCTGTGTAGGAGTTTGGGATGATGAGATGAGACAAGGATAAAGTAGAAAAGGGTGGGATAAACTGAGATAACCACTTTTTCCTCTTCTACCAAAAGGGATACTTGTTGACTTTCACCTGCGGAGACATTGACGATTGAGCCTTTCCTTCGTTGCTGTTGAGAGGATTGTACTTTAGTCACGGTGGAAAAGGCAAGTGAAACAGGTTCATCGCGTCGCAGCCTTGGCCCCTTTTACAAGCCAAGTGAACATGCTCGTCCCATCTCATCGCAGCCTTGCACAAAGTGAACATGTTCATGCTACGATCTGTACAGAGACCATCACCCACGGTTTCAGTGCAGGCGCACACGGCACAACATTCATCATGGTGCTGGACTGACACACTGCCTTGGAAGGTGAGCAGGTCAGATGCTGAATTCAACGTTCCAATATGCATGTTGGCTGGGGCTTCTTAAGTATTTTATCTTTATGGATTTGTAGCTGCGGGTAGTTAAATAGGCTGACTGCTTCTTCAACCTTTTGTTACCTCAATTTACGTACTACAAGGACTCTATATACTCTCATCCCGTATGCCTATTTAGAACCCAACACATGCATGCGCCCGCCCGCCCGAGTAAAGCTAGCTTGGTTTTAGGCAGCAGACACAGATTTGATCTAGCAGGTGGTGGGTCCAAAGCCAATATATCCGTTGGCCGAGTCGACGGTGATCTGGATCCCTTCCTGCTGTATGTTTCCCAAGATGGACGGGCCCGACGACGACGGCGCGAAAGCTAGGCAATATATGCCGCCGTCCACCTCCAGCAGCAGGTTCCTCGCCGGCAGCGTCAGCGTGGCGGCGCCGTCGAAGTAGAAGGACACGGTGGGCACGCGCACGCTCGTGTACCCGCTGAGGTCGTAGCACGTGTCCAGCAGCGACACGCCCGGCGCTCGCGGGAGCGCGCCCACTGCGGCCACGAACGCGTCCCGCAGCGCCGCGTACGCCTCCTGCGGCAGCCGCGTCACTGCCGTGCCCGTGTCCATCACCACGCCGCCGGCGCCGTCCTCTGTCAGCTGGAACAGGCCCTCCTGCAGCGGCAGCCTCTCGTCGCCGACGCCGATCCCAGACAGGCTGACGTAGTAGAAGCTCGGCGCCTGCGGGTTCCGCACGAGCGGCACCCACACGGCGCCCTCCGGCACCGCCTCGCTCCGACCGAGCACGAGCGACCCGGCGTCGTCAGCGCCGCGGCTCGCGAGGCAGTAGCTGAACGCGCCGCCGGCCGCGCCGCCGAGCTGCCCGACCAGCGACATGGGGCCCCAGCCGAGGCCCAGCAGCCCCGCCGCCCCGACGAAGAGGCCGCGGTTGCGGTGGCCGCAGCCAATGGCGACGCCCTCCACCGCCGTGCCGCCCAGCGTGAGCGTCTCCAGCGCGAGCGCGCCCTTGGTGTAGGACCCGTCCCCGTAGGACACCTCGTAGTCGCACCCACCGGAGTCGCCGCACCCGGAGGTACGCAGCGTCCGGCAGACGGCCGAGCCGCACGGTACGGCGGAGAAGGTCGCCGACGTGGCGGGGTCGAAGAGCGGGTCCGCCTGCGCGTAGCACTCCAGGCACGGCTTGCACTGCACCCATATGACGTCGCTGCCGGAGTCCACCACGAGGTACTGCTCCGTGGGCGGCGAGCCGATGCCGACGCGGACGAAGTACTCGCCGCTGCCCTCGTCGAGGCCCGACACCACCTTCGACTCCGAGCCGGAGAAGCCCGTCGGCTGGTACGCCGCGGGGGACAGGCGACTAGCGAGGTACTCGGCGCGCGCATTGTCGCGGGCCACGAGGTCGAGCACCGAGTGGCGACGCGAGGGGTACGTCGAGCCGGTGACTGCGTCGCGGCGCACTAGCGCGAACGAAGGGCGGCGGTCGCGGCTGCCGTGTGCAGAGGACGGGGACGAGGAGGAGGAGGTGCTCGCCTGCTTGGCGGTGAAGTTGTGACGACGGTCGATGTAGTGGAAGCGTAGGGACGATGCATGGGAGACGACCGCCATGGACGTGAAGAAAACGAAGACGAAGACGAGGAGAGGCTTGGTGGCCGCGGTGTGCATGGCTAGCTCTTTTTCTCTAGCTGCTTCGCGCTTTCCCTGCAGAGAAGTGTATGGTTTTGGAACCGAGCGAGGGGGGATTTATCTGTGTGTGCATGCATCCTCCTCATGCATGCCGCGCGTGTCACACGCTCACACGCAAACAGGTAGCTTCTATGCTACTCTTGCTGCTTGTCCACAAGTTTGGACTCCTATTCGCACCTAGTGCTGCACTTGTGCTGCAGTGTGCCTGCATGCAGTAGTGGCAGAAGCAAATGGCGTGTGGTTGGTGCACAAGAAGTGCAGCAGCTTAGATGTGTTCCGCCTACATGCATGCTACTATAACTTGTTTGATTTTCTCAGATCATGTTATTAGATATACTTATTGAGTACTGAACAAATAATGCCTATCAAATTAAGATGTGCAGGAGCTCTGCTAATTGTATTTCCACTCTTTGCATGACAAGTATAATATATATGCAAGGCATGCATATTACTGTTACTAAAACACAAGTGTGTGTATATCTGCCAACAACACACTCCAATACAGTGAATTGAACCTAGACTCCAAAGAAGTAGTATGTTAAGGAATCCACAAGATCTTGGCAATCGGTATCTGTGTGGTGACGAGGATCGTACCATGCCGGCCATATGTTTTTGATGTGCAGTAGCTATCAATTTGGTATTGCTGGGCTTGTTACCAAAGGTATGCAGGGACCACATAAAGCTCCAATCCTTGCACGATCAGTTCGGTCGTGTTGGTCACTGCATCTCTCTCTCTCTCTCTCTCTCTCTCTCTCTCTCTCTCTCTCTCTCTCTCTCTCTCTCTCTCTCTCTCTCTCTCTCTCTCTCTCTCTCTCTCTCTCTCTCTACGTGTAAAGACTCAGAGAGTTGAGCTTGATGCTGATGAAGCCCCAACTTGACCAGAATAATGCATAGAGATCAACACATATAAAATCTTTCTTTGGAACCTCAGCTTCAAGTAGGAACTGCTCTTTCACAGTTTTCACTCTCTAGCAGGATATAAATATATACTGCGAGTCTCTGAAAATTAAAGAAATACTACCCACGCCTCAAGTATAGCCTAACTAATTATAAGCTAACACTTGGACACTGTATAAACATAATTAACTTAATGCCATGAGAACACACAAAAAAAAATGTTCCTATGCATGCAAAAGCCAAGCTTCCAAGTAGTTCCAAAACAAGCGGCGTAGCCTATTAGATGATCCATATGTATGAATGTATCTACCACAGTATCACCATCTAGGGACAAAACGCACGCAGTGCAGTGACCATCTTGATTGCATAAAGAAAGTTACAATCATTGTAATCTTTTACAAGAAAGTAACAATTGTTATTTGGCACTGAGTGGGATGAGTTAGAAAGCCAAGCTTCTTTTGGTTAGAGAAATGGGCATGCTAATGCAGCCTCAACTAGCTTGCAGGGGGGGGGGGGGGGACCCGGCCACGCACTGCAAACACGTCATTGGGTGAAACGTGACATCTGAGTCGGCTGTCCTTTCGTCCTTTAAAATCCGCTCCATCCCCTTAGCTTTGCGGCCAATTCAAAATGGCGTGCTCGCCAGTCACCACCGGCCACTGAACACTCCAACAAAAAAAAAAGAAAAAAAAAGGTAAAGGGGTAGCTAGCTAGAAGCTAGCTCGAGTTAGTTCAAGTGTTGAACGCTAGGTTGGCAGGCAGTTCATATATACCTGAAAGATTAGCGTATGATTTGCTCTCTCTTGCCATCACTGGCTAGTGCTGCAATACTTTTAGTAGAGTTTGCCATCTCACCTGCATGCGTGCATGCCCGGCGGACACCAAAAGCCTACATATATACTACCAGAAAGTGGTAACTCAGATATATATTGCTAATTAACCTGTACGGAAGAAGAAAATGACAGTCTACTCAGTCTCTCTCTCCATGCTTCTGACGGCGGCAAGGCAGGAATGGTCTAGTATATATGAAACTACAAACCTGACAATAATCCTACACTAATTAACCTGACAATCTTTTTTTTTGTATGCATAGGTGCACGTCTCGTGCTTCTAGAATTATTACCCTAGAATAGAACCACAATCTCTGCTGCTGCTTGTTGTGAGATCGTCATCCATATCATTATCATATCCACACGCACACAGCCAAAATAGAGGTTATTAGCGTGATAACAACGTCTGAACCGGCCGGTAGGAGGAGACGAAAGGATTGCTTAAACAAATCATGAAACGAAAAAGAGGAGGAAGACATGGGATGCTATATATGCTAATAAGACATGCTACAGGTGAGTAGTGCTGAAATAATGGAGGGCATATGCAACGCGACAGCCATGGAGATGTCACCAGCGCTAGCGGCCTTTCGTATATATATAGGCGTCGGTATGTTGCTCTGGTGGGAGGCGCACGAAGAGTCGAAGACGATGGTTCTGGCGGGCACATGCTAGCTTAATTAGTCACGGCTGAGGTCGAGAATACGACGAAGACGATGCTAACGACGGAGCTGAGCAGCTCGCCTATCTGGAGAGGCTGCTAGACGTGTCCATGGCGGAGAGGAGATGGCGCCCCTGCGGTGGCTGGACCTGACGGGGACGAACGAGCTAGCTCGACTCGTCGGGAGCGAGGATACCGGACACGGGACTGACGTGCGTGCGGGCAAGGGATGATGGGCCACATGAGAAGAGGCCGAGCCGGCCCAAATTTCAGAATGTATACGCGTCTCCGGGCTTGAATGGCAGCGTGGGCAGCTGGCAGCCCCGTGGCGCCATGCCGTGCGGGGGGCGTCTTGTCTTTCATGATTCAAATTGGGCCTTCGCCGCAGCCAAGCGCCCGGACCGTTGAGGATAGTAGAGCCGAGAGCACGTTCCGATTCCGCTTAGAAATCTCCACTCCAGCCTCGCCTCTCCGCCCTTCCCACCTGCCACCTCCCATTTCGCCATGCTGCCGTCGCACCGAATTTTTTGTTTTTTAGCCCCTTTCGAGACAAAAATTTACGTTTGGACCCTCAGAAATTTTATTTGCACGTTTGGACCCTTAGCTCAGCGCCATAGGCTGTGGCGCCGAGCTAACACAGCTCGGCGCCACAGCCTATGGCGCCGAGTAGTGACGTGGCCGCAACGGCTAGTTGCGTCCAGGGCTGACCTGGCGCTGACGTGGCGGCGGCGCGGCCTCGTAGCTCGGCGCCACAGATCTTGGCGCCGAGCTACGAAGTCCTATAAAAACGCCCGCGCGGCTGGCCGAGAGCAGCTCATTTCATCCCATTTCCAAACTTCGTAAAAATTTCCTGGATTCAAAGATTTGAGTTGGTTCACTTCGTAGACCAAGGTATGATTTCGAACTGATTCGTTTTGTATATTAGGTTGTTAGTTTATTAATTTGTAGACACCTATTATATTATCATTTCGAATATTAGTTTGTGTAAACTTATTATAAAGCATAATAGGTACAAGTGATAATTATAATCGTTTATTAGATGAAAGACATGTACCGAGAGGCGTTGTGGCAGAAGAGAGGTCGTCCTCGGGAGTTATATCCGGATGTATCTAGTAAGGATGCTCCTGTTCCTCCTGAACTCCCCGTGCCTAACTGTGACTGTGGCAGACTGGCTTGGGTACATCAATCACAACATCCAGACACGGCTGCTCGCTGCTACTACCTTTGTGGCACTTTGGACGTACGTAGCTTATGACTTGTCACTTAATTTTGTTCGCATTCATTATTTTGTAGATATGTAATAGTGCATCTTTCCATTATTTTAGGGACATCAGAGGTGTTTCTTTTTCCAATGGATCGATGGTCCTGATAAATTCGACCCTCGATATCTTCTTTTCGTTAATTGGTTGAGTGGAAGGACCAGTCATGAGCGTTTTAAGCGTTGGGTACCTCCTCCCCCGAATCCTCCACCAATGACGGATGCGGAGAAGGAGGTAGCAACAGAAAGACGGATGGACTCACCGCCTCGATGCGATTGTGGAGACCGTGCTGTCATCGACGAAGACTATGACAAGCAGTTCTGTTGTCCGAACATTGATTATGTGAGCCCATTCCTACGCTAAATGTATGAACTAGTTTTTATTTACAATAAATTACTAATTTTTTCTCCTGCAGCCATACGGGTGGCGTAAGTGTCGTTTCAGAGAGTGGTTGTATGGTCCTTTGTCCCATTGGCCAGAGCCAGAGGTAAAGGAAAAGAGATACATGGGGTGGGCGGCTGAAGAGGTCAAATTTGATCCAGTACTCTGCAAATGTGGTATTGAAGCTAAGTATGGATTAGTTCCTTCGGAGCTTGGTGTTGGATATTTTTGTGGACATATGGTCGATTACGATGAGGTTGGTATTTTTTTTTGCACCAGATGTAATGTTATAGCGGTACTTACTATTTTTTTTGTAGGAGACGAGGAAATGCAGTTGGGAGAGTTACGACGACAAAGGAGAGGTGATGCGCACAATAGAGTCCAAGAGAATAATGGGACAGAAGATGCGTTGTGGATCTCGGCTCGTCGATTCGTACATTAACGATCGCATACGCGACATGCGTAGGGAAGCAAAATCTGCCTTATATGATAGCCCGAAGCGTGCAGAGTATAGGAGGTTGAAGGCGGCTGATGAGAAGAGAGCACAGGATGCAAGGGAATGGGAAGCGGCTCAAGCGGAGAAACAGATGTTGGATAATCTTGCTGATCGCCTCAAGGGAAGTAAGTGAGATAAATGATATTATAATTATGTTAGTACAATTTATTTATCCTGACTTTGCTAACTTAATTTTCTCATTATATTTGCAGAGATTGGAAGCGGCGTAAACTATTTGGCCGATGAGGCGCATGCGAGATATGTTCAGGATAAAATGGCAACGATGGAGGAGGAGGACGACGACACATCTAGATTGAGTGAGCTTATCGCCCTCGCAGAGGCAGGATTACATGAAGAAGAGGAGGACGACACGTCAAGGTTGAGTGAGCTCATCGCACTAGCTGAGGCAGGATTACATGCTCAAGAGGAAGAGGATGAGTTTATGTCACAGGCCGCCGCAGAGGTAGAGGCAGCTTATTACAAGAAGAAGGCTGATGAGGCTGAGGCTGAGGATGAGCTATTCTCCCAAGCTGCAGATGAAGCAGAAGCCAATTATTACAAAAGAACTGGTGACAAGTGTGATGCAGGACAATGCAGCAAGTGGAATGAGGTTGTTGTTGAGGATTGCGCGACGGATGACTCCGAAGATGAGTTACTCATAGATTGTGATTCAGACTGAAGAATTGTAGCCTATTATGTAGTATTTACGTATCAAAAATAATTTAGAACTCTAAAGATGTGTTACGTATTGCTTATTATGTTTTTTACAGTTCAGAAAAAAAATTTGCAAGAGTTCCCCTTGTTTTATTAACAACCACAGTTCAAATAATCACATATTATAAGACATATAAGCATTGCAACATATAATACATCACAAAATAACATCGAATATAAAAACATCCACAGAACATAGTTTGTTCATACATTGTCCACAAACAAAGTCCAAAATACAAGTTCCACAACACATAGTCCAAAACACATAACATAGTTCACAACGTCTCCAGCATAAGTCCAAATCACACAGTCCAAATCAACGCCTCCTAGTCTTACCCTTGCCCTTGGCCCCAAGAGCGTCGGTGCCTGGAGTGTAAGGGTCTCGTGGACGCCTTCTACGTGGTGTCAGCTGTGATGCCTGAGTTGTAGGAGCATCCTGCAACTGAGACGGTCCAATCTCCACCTGACCTGCGGCGCCAGCGCCAGCGTCGTCGTCGTCGTCGTCGTCGTCGTCATCGTCATCGTCCTCGTCGTCCGGGGCCACGTTCTCAAACGTGTCCCGCGTCGATCGCGACGAGCTGAGTCCTGCTGTAGATGGTCCAACTGCACAAATGGGAGGCTGAACATCCTGCTGCATACGAGGCACAGGCAGCTGCACGTCAACGCCCGCTAGAGACCGGCATCCACACCGAGCCGCTGCTCGACGAAGACGACGTGATACCCTCTGTAATCGAAAAGTTAGTTAAAGACATATGTTACAACATACAAATAAACAAGTTTTCTGTTAGACATTGGTACTCACTGATAGTAACGATAGCGTAGTAGTATCTGAAGTTCTCTGTGAGATACGCTCGAGTTCAACAACAGATACGAGCATAGAGTTTCCCTATCACAAGTTAAGACATTAGGATGCTCAAAACTAGACATAAAACATTGAATTGAAATCTCTAATTTTAGTATAGAAATAGTTACCACTCTATCAAGGATTGGAGCAGCCTCAATTTGGGTCCCGTGCCGAGCAGCTATGTCGAAAGCTGTGTCTTCGTCGTCTGACGATTCTTGCTCGGCGTAGTCTGCAGCTGTCCACTGTCCCTTCAGCTTGCACCTAGTCACACCAGAATACCAAATCAAATACCTCCGGAAGTTGTAGTTTGTGTGCGCCTGGTCATTCTCATAGTTAAGATCCCCCTGCTGGTCCCATTCATCAATGTAATCACGATGGTGCGTCTCGAAGTCCGTGACCTTCTTTTGTCTCTGTCTGTCGAACCTGCAAAAGTTAGAACCATATATTAGCGACTAACTGATATTTCAATTATTAGTTAGAATAACAAGTGCATGTAGTAACTCACTTATGAAGTTGTATTGAAGTCGAGAATGGCTCCACTGGAAACTCCTGGCGCAATCCGAACTGTCGAGCAACTCTGTGGGGCAAGTGGTACTCAACAGCATAAAAACAGATGAGTGGACACCTCATGAGGTAGAGGTTCTCGTCTATTGAGCACATGCTGCTCAACTGTATGCTGGCGAAATATGGATCAAGATACGGTTGCCAAGTCACCTGCAAAAGTTTTAGAAAGCCCACGTAAGCACGCTGGTGTCGTGCGATAATAGTAGAAAGGACATGTAAAAAGATAAAGGAGACAACTCACCATCGAAGGAGTAAGTGCGTCGAGCTCGTTTGAGTAGTCCACGTACGCACGCTGGTGTCGTGCGAATGGCTCCTCGACCTGGTCCCAGCGGTAAGCAGCCGTGGGCTTAAGCCGATGTCCGGCTACCACGAACCACTCACGAGGAGGAAACTCTCTGGGTCGCCCGAGAGAACATAGCGCATGCACTGAGTATAGTATGCATTTCTAGCAGACAAGCCGATTACTTTGCAGGAAGGTCTGCTCCAGTTCATCAAGCATCCCAGGATATTGGTGTATATGGAAGAGTTGATGCTGATAACCACAAAGGACATTAGGTTGGGATCAGGTAATTTCAGTATCTCTGTTCAGGTGTACTTTTTTTTGTGTTTACTGCAAGGTTTTAACGTCACAAATGCACTATGCAATATTTTTGTATCATTCTCAAGGTAATGCAAAGTAGATTTGATAATTGTAAATATTAAACAACTAGAGAAGTCTTTACCTGTCGACCAGAGCCGTCAACGCCGCTGGGTTGAAAGTGGGCAGCCCACGGCGGACCTGGTACGATAAGACGTCCAAGCCAGCCCTCTGTAGGAGAGGAGTGTACCTCTCATCGTACCTCATCTCCTCCAGAAACCGGTCGTGGGTCCGGACCCGCAGAACGGGCAACACCTATCAATCAAAAGAATTTTCGTTAGTCAAATATAGGTCGCATATATTAATTCGAAAATTTAATTTATGTACAAAATATTACCTCTCCCTCTGCGGTGAGACGACCCCTGTGGTGCTCGTCGTAGTGAGGGTCCAGCAAGTGGAACTGCGCCATCCTGCAAATTAAGATATCAACATATTAGAATATGACTTGTGTACAAAGTGTAACAAAAACATCAACATATTAGAATAAAATTTGTGTATAAAAAAATTTATCACACCTGACTAAGTGTCCAAATGCATGTACGTGAGTTGTGGCCAAGTCTACCGCATTTTCCGCATTCATTCTGCTCTGGGTCCACGAGAAAGGGGGACGCTCGACCTCTCCTACTGCGACCGGAAACCTGATCCATAACCATGTTGCACCGGCTCCTTTTCCTACTACCACGTTTGTCCCATCGATGCGCTGGATCAACAACGTATACCGGACCGGTGTACGTTGGCCATTGTGACTCATCAAGAAATGGCTCAAAACGAGGGCTCCAGGTACGTACTAAGCTCTCTACACTGAACTCAAAAGGTATTCTGCACTCAAATGCAAAGTTACGATGACGTGCGGCCGCAACATAATGAGAACATGGAAAATGGTATTGTCTAGGTTTACCACATCCGCACCAGAATGCATCAAGTAACACGACATGTGTCCTCGAAGGTTGCACCTCACCGTCGGAAGTTATGCCGCCTAGTGTTGTTACCTCGTATTTACCCAACTCCTCATCAAAGCATTGTACCTCATGTCTATGGGCACGTTCATTTGCATTATTAAGGTGTGATGTTGGTTTAGGTGCCCATCTCTGCCCTCGGGTCTGCATTGCCTTGGCCTGCGCGTGTCTCTCATTAAACCAAGCCACAAGCCTATAAAAAGTGAATGTTACTATAGCATTGACTGGCATGCCCCGTATACCCTTGAGCACACTGTTAAATGACTCGGCCATGTTGCTAGTCTGAAACTCGAACCGCCAGCCCCCTTCGTCGTAGGCCCTTGTCCATTTCTGCGGTTCCCTCAGCAATCCAGCAATCCAGTTCTTACCTTCAACATTTGTTGCATCTTTTAGTTCCTTCAACTTATCCTCGAAAAACGAAACCTCCAACTGTCGACATACCTCCTCAAAAAGGGGGAAGTTAGCCTTGCTATGATCCTTTCGAAGAAGATTTTCTGCTAGATGTCGAGTGCACCATCTGTGGTGCATGGGTGCGTAGCCAGGAATCTGCTCTTGCACTGCATTAAGAATACCTTGGTGTCTGTCAGATATGACACCAACCTCGCGTCCAGGGCCTATGACATGGATGCGTACAAGCCGCAAGAACCAAGACCAACTATCTCTGTTCTCTCTCTCCACCAAAGCAAATGCCAAAGGAACCAGTGCGTTGTCTGCGTCGCATGATATGGCAACCAACAATGTGCCCTTATACTTCCCAAGCAGAAAAGTACCATCAATAGAGAGCACGGGACGACAATGCCTGAAGGCCTCTACGCACTGCGAGAAACACCAGAAAGCACGAAAAAATATCTCTCTGCCGTTCCTCCATTCATTAGGTTTGGGGATGTACTCGTAATGCATGCCTGGGTTTTTTGCTTTCATTGCATTGAACAATGCTGGTAACTTCTCATAACCCTCCTCCCAATCCCCGTATATCATCTTCCATGCTCGCTGCTTTGCCCTCCATGCTTTCCCATATTTGATCTTGTAACCAAACAGCTCCGAAGTCATGGTCATAATTGACTTCACCTTCAAGTTTGGCTGACCCTTCAATATCCCCAATATCCTTTTCGCAATCAGGGTAGATGTCAACTGACAATGCTTAGTGCTCAGCTCTGTCTGGGCACAAGTGTGTGGACCTACAATTTTGGTGATCTTAAACTTTCCGGTGTCCTTCTGCCTTCGGGCACATACCCTCCAATTACATTCGGACACCTCGCACACAACAGTGTAACGACGCTGTGCATACGAATGTCTCACCTTGAACGGCCTCTTCCGGTTCACAGAATATTCCTGTAGCCATCGTCTCAGTGTAGGCAGGTCCTTGAAAAGTAAGCCTACCTTAATCTCAATGCTGTCGGCGTTATCCGGAGCCTCTAGCAGTTCATCGTCACGTCCTTCAGCATAAGCACGGGTGGAATGACTTAAACTGCTAAATTCATGTACTGCAGGGTCTCGCTCCGGACACAAACGTCTTATGAGTTCAATTTCTTGCTCCGTCATTTCTTGAACCGGACGGTCATCATCAGAATCTAAGGCCCGTGCAGCCTCATATGGCTCCTCCTCATCCTCAATCTGAACATCGACACTATTGGATGCCCTGCATATGTTGTCCATATTATATGACACAGGCACATCAAGATAAGCAGCATTATCCATATGTGGAGATCCTGCATCGTGTCGGAGCAAGAAAAACCACATTAAAAAGTCTAATCAAACGAAATAACGATGGATACGAACAATGTGTCGAAGACACTTACTAGGATGATCGTGAACTGGATCCTGGGTCAATGGGATCTCTTGGGGGGGTACCACCGCATTAGAAGCCCCACAAACGCCGGGAATAGGACGAGAAATCCCATACTCGTGCGGACCCGATTGAGCATCGGGCACAACAACGACTTCTTCATGAAGCTCTACCAAAGGAGCTTCAATACGAGATGCATTTGGCATTTGTGGAGACAACCCGACTGGACCTCCGCAATGACTAACAGGTAACTTTTGAACAACCACATCCAAACATGGTGGAACCATCGTCTTCACAATTCTTAAATATATCACCCAATCATCTTCTGAGGTAATGGAGATCAACCGTCGGACAACTGTTCCATATGTCATATGGGACAACAAACCCTGAATTGATATTCTAGGGTCGTTTATGTCGCAACTAATCTCCTCACAAGCTCGAGCCAAAAGCTGGTCAAAAGATGGTCTTTCAACGAACAACATGGTCACGATCTTCATACCATCAAAAGTAACACTCCCATAAGCATCTATCTCCACCCTTCCTCCATGGTATAGTGTTATTAGGCTGTCCATCTATTGCAAAAATGGATTACTAACTCAATAATGGCTACATACTTAAGCCTACTAACTTACTAAGTAATAAATATATATTAACTAATAACTATACAGTACATATTAAATGAACACATCAAACGAAACTACATAATCTATAAATAATGTACGAAAACTATGTATACCTGAGAACGCGTACGAGTCCAGCTAACGGTGGAGAAGGTCAAGTCGGACGAACACCTAATTACAAAAAAAACCAATTGTCAGTAAAAAATTGGGCAGCACCTCCCCTGTAAAGTGATGTTTATAGAACCTGCGAATAAACGACAACACGATGGTTGCCAACACAGAAAACATGTAATATCAATGCGCTAAACAAAATGGTAACTATATAATCACTAAGAATTTACTAAACACTAAACTAAGAAATTTACTAAACTAAGAAATTAATAAACTAAGAAATTAATCTAAAAAATTTACTAAGAATACACTAAACTATATAATCACTAAGAATTTACTAAACTAAGAAATTAATAAACTAAGAAATTAATCTAAGAAATTTACTAAGAATACACTAAACTATATAATCACTAAGAATTTACTAAACTAAGAAATTAAAAAAAATATACCTGGCGGTTTGAGCTCGGTGGCCGACCGTTGGCGGAGCTCCTGGCGGCGGCTTGAGCTCCAGGCGGCGGCGGCGAGCTCCGGGCGGCGGGGGCGAACTCCGGGCGGCGGCGGCGAACTCCGGGAGGCCGAGCTCGCTCGGCTGAGCTCCGGGCGGCAGGGAGCTCGCTCGGCAGGGAGCTCCGGGCGGCAGGGAGCGAGCGGGGAAGGGAACTCCGGCCGGAAGAGAGCGGGGCGGGCGGGCGGCGGCGAGCCGGGCTGGCGGCGAGCCGGGCCGGAGCTGGGCGGGCGGCGGCGATTTCAAGTGAACGGCGGCGGCGGCGATTTCAAGTGACGCGACTAGAGAAAAACCGCGCAGAGAGAAAGGGAGTCTGCGGGTATTTCCTAGCTCGGCGCCAAGATCTGTGGCGCCGAGCTAGGTGCCACGCCGACTGCCACGTCAAAGAGCTCGGCGCCACAGGCTGTGGCGCCGAGCTGTGTTAGCTCGGCGCCACAGCCTATGGCGCCGAGCTTCGGGTCCAAACGTGCAAATTAAATTTCTGGGGGTCCAAACGTAAATTTTTGTCTCGAAAGGGGCTAAAAAACAAAAAATTCGGGCCGTCGCACCTCAACGGCCACTCCGCCCTCGGGCGCCGCCGCTGCGCTTATGCAGCTATGCTCTTCCAGTCTCGCCTCTCCGGAGAATCACGGCAGCGGGGGTAGGGGCGGCGCCTCCGCTGGAGGAGCACGGTCGCATCCTCTTCCAGTCCTACTCCCACCTCGGCATCCACGAGGCTATGATCAAGGTAAGCCGCTGCGCTTATTCAGCTATGCTCATATCCACAGCTGCGTATCCTAAACCAGAAAACCCCTCCTAAACCCTAAGTAGCGCAGCCTGTTGACTCCGTGGGCGCCGCGTTTTGAATTCGAGCACTGCTTCGATGAAATGGCGTTTTCCTTTTGACAGGACCGCGTCGCTGTCAGGATTGATGCTTACCACACAGCGATCATGCGCCACCAGGAATTTATCGAGGGGAAGGTAAAAACTCTTAGCCAAATCGAGGATGTACTAATTGTTTTACAATCCCCCCACCCAAAAAAAAAATAGCGAAGGGTTCTGACATTTTGCAGGTTGTGCTGGATGTGGGGTGTGGGACTCGAATACTCTCTTGTGTTATGTGCTCGTGCTGGTGCAAAGTAAGCTATGATAATGTTTTGCAGCAACAGCCGCTCATTTTTGAAGCTTAGATAACGTAAAGCGAATTTGAAACTGCACCCTGTATTGGTTGAAGAAACATAGCAGTCAACATTCCAAATTCCATTGTACAGCCTACAATGTGCTAGGATCGAAATGTAGTTTACACTTGTCCATGATCCTTTCATGTAGCTCTTCATTGCTCTCATAACAAATCCCGAGGGATATCAAGGCTGTTGATTTTTGGCATGATGTCTATGGCATAGACAATAAGCTACTGCCCTATCTATTTTAGAGTTGAGTATGCATTTTCGGTTCTGTCAGATACTCAGATCTTGTATGGAGGCTTCTGATGCTATATTTTGATCATAAACCTTTTCTGATGCAGTGTCTGCTCTTGTGCCACTTGCCAAAAAGTTTACATCTGAGGAACCTTCCATTGAAACAATTGGCGGAGAGAATGTTATAAGTTGGCCAGCTGTGGTGAGCCTTTCAAAAGCTTTTCTCTTAATCAAAAATTGTCGAGCAATAATGATATTTAGTTATTTACATATTACAGCCTTTTGTGATTGAACTCTAATTGCATTTGTCCCATTCTTTATGCCCTGAGGTGCACACTATGTACAGTTCAAGCACATCGATTGCTATAATTTTACAGCTGAGGAATTCAATCTATCACCACAAAATACAAAGTTTCGCCAATGATATTAGCTGAATTGAGTGAATTCTATTACTTCAATCATAATGTCGATCCTGTGTTCTGAATTTGCTATGTTAATTTCTCTGTATTGTAGTATCAGACTATCTGTTTTTGGTCAAGGACTGTGACATGTTACTTGATGCTGAATCACATGAATCCTTGTAATACGCGGCATGTTTTCTATTTTTGAAACTAATATATCGATGTTCACCCGTGCTTCTTTCTATCACGGGATTTTAGGAGCAATATTACCACTTTTGCTAAATCCTTAGAGAATTAAGATGGTTCACTTAGATGATGCGGCCCCCTCTGGAGGGCCTCTTGGGCGACCTTAGAGGTGAGAGGAGGAGGAGGCTAGAACCAGGGACAGACCTGAGAGGGTAAGAACGGTGGCTAGGTAGGCGGCCGTCGTCACCGCGGCTGGCAGCTTGCCGAGCCACGATGATCGAGATAGTCCCGCCCAACTGCAGGGAGACTTTATTCCTCGATCATCCTAATACAAACTACGGGTCTGCCTTTATAGTATGAGGCGACCCTTCAAAAGGAACTAAATAACTGAAACTGGAAGTAAACTAATGCATATCCTTTATTCTGGAAACAAACTAATGCATATCTCCCTATAATAAAAACTTGCCTACTAACCCGATTGCTAGCCCTTTTTCTGATCACTTTCCTTGTTTGATTCTGCTGCTGGATCCTGGCGCCTGCGCCTCTGGTACTTGCAGCCTACAAATGCATCAGTAACATTTCTCCCCTCCGCAAGAAACAGCTCGTCCGCGAGCTTAAACAGAGGATACTTCTGTGTGAAGTCTTCCAATTGCTCCCAAGAGGCATCTGATGCTGGCCGACCCACCCAATGGACTAAGAGTTCCCAAACTCCTCTATTCAGCCGAGCCTTGAGGACCTTGTCTGGAGTTGGAATGACTCTGCCATGCAGAATTTCTGGTAATGGAACGATGGCGGTTGGTGCTGTGCCTTCAAACTTTTTTAACAAGGATACATGGAAGACGTCGTGGATCCGGGCCCGTGCTGGCAGCTGCAACTTATAAGAGACTTTCCCAATGCGACTTGTTACCTGGTATGGCCCAAAGAAGCGAGGACCCAATTTTGACGGAGCAGCCGCGGTGACACCCACTGCTGTTCGCTGTTGTAAACGGAGCCATACCCAATCGCCTTCTTGGAATTCGACCTCTCGTCGTGACTGATCTTGATATGTTTTCATCACAAGTTGTGCCTGTACCAGCCTTTCCTTGATTTCAGTCAGAAATTCATCTCGTTCCTGGAGCTGCTGATCTACCGCTGCCACCTTTGCGACACCAGGATGGTAAGCTAACAATGTTGGTGGCTCCCGGCCATAAACTACCCGAAAGGGAGAACATTTGAGGGCGGAGTGGTACGAAGTGTTGTAACAAAATTCTGCCCATGGTAACCACTGTAACCAAGTTCTTGGACGGTCGCCGGCTAGGCAGCGAAGATACATGATAATGATCCGATTGACCACTTCCGATTGGCCATCAGATTGAGGATGAAAGGCGGAACTCATGTGCAGTTTGACCCCAGCTAAGCGAAACAGCTCGGTCCAAAAAGCACTAGTGAAAACCGTGTCCCGATCACTAACAATGGAGCAAGGAAAACCATGAAGCCGGACAATGCCATCAAAGAAGGCCTTGGCGACTGAGGCTGCTGTGTATGGGTGGCCTAATGGGATGAAGTGCGCCATTTTGGAAAATCTGTCCACCACTGTGAGAATTACTGATTTACCGCCCACCTTGGAAAAACCTTCCACAAAATCCATGGAAATATCACTCCAAATGCCTGCTGGGATTGGTAATGGTTGCAGTAGCCCGGCAGGATGTAAGTGGACAGATTTGTTGCGTTGACATACGGAGCAGCCCTTCACATATTCTCTGATTCGTTGGAGGGCATGAGGATTATAAAATGTAGCCCGCCAACGGTGCACCGTCTTCTCCACACCTTCATGTGCCCCATCATGGGCATCGGCCAAGAGGAGTGGCCACATAGCTGATGCATCTGGAACGAAGATCTTGCCTTTAAACAGCAGCAACCCATCTACTTCAGTCCAGCCTTCTTTGGCTGTTCCTGCTTCCAACTGAGCACGGATAGCCTGCACCTGGGAATTAGTGGCCGCCTCATCTCGCAAGTTGTCAAACAGCGAGAATATGGGAAGTGATATGCTGTGCACAGTGCCCATTGGTTCTTCCCGCCGAGATAAAGCATCTGCAGCACCATTCAATTTGCCCGGACGATATTCAACAGTCAAATCATAGCCAAATAATTTACTGACCCATGTGTGTTGGGGAATGGTGGAGAGCCGCTGGTCCAAGATGAACTTCAAACTGTAATGATCCGTCCTGACTGTAAATGCACGTCCCCAGAGATATGGGCGCCAGTTGCGGACGGCCTTTACCAACCCGATCAGTTCCCGCTCATAAGCGGGCAATTTCTGGTGATGGGGCGCAACTGCCCGGCTGAAGAAGGCAATCGCACCATCACCTTGATGGAGCACAGCGCCGAACCCTGCTCCTGAGGCATCGCAGTCCACCATGAAGCGCTTGGAGAAGTCCGGCATTTGGAGGAGTGGTGCTGTCATCAATGAATGTTTAAGTTGTAGGAAGGCTGCATCCGCAGCGTCCGACCACCGAAAAGCCTCTTTCTTCAAGAGGGCTGTCAGCGGGGCAACCACCTCGCCATAGCCAGCGATGAATTTGCGGTAGTAGCCGGTGAGGCCAAGGAAGCCCCGCAGCGCCCGGAGAGACTGCGGGCGAGGCCATGCTTCCACCGCCTCGACCTTTGCGGGATCCATGGCGACGCCGGCCTTGGAAATGATGTGTCCTAGATAAGACACTGTTTCTTCCCCGAAGAAACACTTGGAGCGCTTCAGGAATAACTTGTTGTCGCGTAGAACTTGGAAGACCTGTTTCACATGCTGCAAATGTTCTGCCCATGTCTTGCTGAAAATCAGTATGTCATCAAAAAAGACCAGGACAAACTTCCGAATATAAGCTTTGAGGACGTCATTCATCAAGGACTGAAAGGTGGAGGGTGCGTTGGTCAACCCAAAGGGCATGACGAGGAACTCAAATTTTCCGCGGTGTGTGCGGAAAGCTGTCTTGTTGATGTCGTCCGGACTCATGCGAACTTGATGATATCCGCTGCGGAGGTCAAGCTTGGTGAAGAACCTCGCACCGCGGAGTTCATCCAATAGTTCATCGACTACTGGGATAGGAAAGGAGTCCTTTACCGTTTTGCTGTTGAGCTCACGGTAGTCGATGCAGAACCGCCATGACCCATCCGATTTCCGGACCAGGAGAACCGGGGAGGAGTATGCCGATGAGCATTCCCGGATGATGCCTTGCTGCAGCATAGCCTCGCATTGTTTCTCGATCTCATCCTTCAGCAGCTGCGGGTAACGATATGGTTTGACCGCAACTGGTGTTGTACCTGGCAGAAGTGTGATGCGATGGTCATGGCGTCGAGGGGGTGGGAGGCCGCGCGGTTCGTCGAAGATGTCGGTGAAGGCGTCGAGCAGGGTCGTCAGGAGATCCCTTGTGACGGCCAGCGCAGCGAGCTGCGGCCGAGGGCCCCCGATTCCGGACCAGCGGACAGCCCGTGCCTTGTGCCAGAACGCCATGGTGAGGTCGGCGAAGTTCCACAAGATCGGCCCCAGGGTACGCAGCCATTGTACCCCGAGGACGACGTCGAAGCCATCCATCGCGAGTGTGTAGCAGGAGATGTCGAAGGTGTCCTTGTCGATGGAGATAGCCACCTGGCGGCATACGCCCGCGCTGGGGACACGATTGCCGTTCGCCACCTTGACGGAGAGGCCGGTCCGACGTTCCACCATGAGCCCCAGCTTGGACACCAGTCCCTCCTGGATGAAGGTATGAGTCGATCCCGAGTCCACCAAGGTGACCAGGGAGACTTCGTTGATGACGACTGGGAGTTTCATCGTGTTGCCCACGTCGATCCCTGTTAAGGCGTGCAGGGAGATCCCCAGCTCTTCTTGGACGGGCTCCGCGTCGGCGTCGTCGTCCATCTCAATGAGGAAAACGCCCTTGCCTGCACACTTGTGGTCTGTCGTATATTTCTCGGTGCAGTGATAGCACTCACCATTGGCGCGCTTGGCTGCCAGCTCCTCTGACGATAGTCGCTTCATGCGAGGGCGTGGTGCACCCCCCTGCTTGGACGTGGTCGCCGGAGGGAGGGCCTTTGCGGACGATCGGCCGGCTGGTAGTGCCGCGTGGGTAAGCCGACGCTCGTGAGCCCGGGCCAAGCTCATGGCTGTTTGGAGGTTCGGTGGTCGCTTCAGCTCGACCTCCGTTCGCAAGGGTTCCCCCAGGCCTGCAGTAAAGAGCTCGACCTGCTGGTGCGGCGTGACGTCTTGCGCGCGACACAGGAGCTGGGAGAACTGTCGCTGGTAGTCCTCCACGGTGCCGGTGCGATACAAGTCCTTCAGTTCCGCCAAGCTGTTGTGTCGCAGCGGAGGCCCGAACCGCATGTTGATGTACTTGGCAAAGCGGCGCCACGGCACCAGGCCGTAGTCGAGCTCGAAGCCGAAGTACCAATCCAGTGCTGCACCGTCCAAGTGCAGGGACGCCACCCATACTCTGTCATCGTCGAGTGTGCGCATCCCCCTAAAATAAGTTTCACACTTGTTGAGCCATGGAAGGGGATCGGATTCACCGTCGAACGATGGAAACTTCAGTTTGGGCCGTTGATTGTGATCCTCGTAGCGATCACGGTCGTAGAAATCGTCCCGCCGACGCCGGTCCCGGCCCTCTGGTCGCCAGTTGCGGCGCCGTTGGAAAGCGCTCCGAGCAAAATCGCGCCCACCGCGCCGGTCCTCTTGACGGAAATGCCCACTGCGCCTGTCTTCCGGACGGAAGTCCTCCCGTCCAGCGCCCCACCGGCCCTTGGAGATGCGGCGGTCCTCCCGCCAATCGGTGTTGAGGGAGTCGTCGGTGGCGCTGCCGTCGTTGTCATCAGAAGGCGCCTCCGTGGCGCGACGGCGATCGTGGAGACGACGGTCGAGCGGCAAGGGGGATCCATCAGACTCCTGTAGAGGATCCGCGTCGATCTTGGCGGCGCCCCCCTTGTCGGTGTGACCGCCGCCCGCGCTCTGCTGGGTGCCGTGAAGGCCGGCCGCGGTATCGGTCCCCGGCAGGACGAGCTGCTCCATACGCGCGAGCCGTTGATCGTGCAGCGCCATGTGCGTGTTGAGCGTGGAGACTTGAGCGAGCAGGCGGTCCAGCTTCTCTTCAATGGAATCCTCAGGAACGTTCCCCATGGAGCCGGACAGAGGTGTCGATGCTCCACTGGCCTTTGATACCAAATTGATGCGGCCCCCTCTGGAGGGCCTCTTGGGCGACCTTAGAGGTGAGAGGAGGAGGAGGCTAGAACCAGGGACAGACCTGAGAGGGTAAGAACGGTGGCTAGGTAGGCGGCCGTCGTCACCGCGGCTGGCAGCTTGCCGAGCCACGATGATCGAGATAGTCCCGCCCAACTGCAGGGAGACTTTATTCCTCGATCATCCTAATACAAACTACGGGTCTGCCTTTATAGTATGAGGCGACCCTTCAAAAGGAACTAAATAACTGAAACTGGAAGTAAACTAATGCATATCCTTTATTCTGGAAACAAACTAATGCATATCTCCCTGTAATAAAAACTTGCCTACTAACCCGATTGCTAGCCCTTTTTCTGATCACTTTCCTTGTTTGATTCTGCTGCTGGATCCTGGCGCCTGCGCCTCTGGTACTTGCAGCCTACAAATGCATCAGTAACATTAGAGGGCAGTGCAGGATTATTTCACTAATATAGTTTTTCAACTATTATATGTAGGGAACTAAGCTGGTTTGTCAACTACTCAGCTGTAGCATCCTTATAGATTCTGTCTAAACTGCTTTTCTGTAAATATCAAGTTCAACCATAGGTAAAACTCATACTATGTCAATTGTTTGTAATGGTATTTGTTATCACTTATCACTTTAGCTGTGAAAAAAAACATAGTTTGATCTTTAATCATATGAGTGAACAAAAAACCTGCTGTTTTTATTATGTTACTTGGTTCGTTCTCACCACTATTCGGTCCTACAATGACAGCAGTTATTAAAGTTGAATAGATTAATTTCCATACTATTTGTAGACCGTTTTTTTGCGTCTCCCTTCATCTAAGACTTAATTGAACTATAGGAGACATCCACAACCTTCCGCTATGCCTTTATATACGTAGCATTGCTAAAAGCCTGTGCCAAGTAGATGCAGAATTTCTTAATCTATCTTTTAAGTAAAAAATACTTAAATTTGTATCAACTGATGTCTGATTGTTAACCATAGACATAAGAACTAAACTTAATCTATACAGGAAGTTGAGATGGCACCATTTCTCCCTTTTGCTTGTGATAATTAATTGTTTCTTTCAGTTCAATCTAAAGTTTGCAGCTGTACTTGTTTACTCTAATGGCAAAAACGTGCGGAGTCTAGGATTATTATTTTTCTACTAAATTCACATGATAAATGTCTTATATAAGTTCCTTAATAAGAAGTCTGACCTTTTTGTTTTTCCTGTGTGAAGCTCCTATTCATGGCTTTGGTTTTTGGTTTGAGGTGGAGTTCAATGGGCCTGCAGAGTCCTCTCATGATTTTCCTTCCAATTTGGATCCAGTTGAGATTATTCAGAAGAAATGGAGGCGATCATCAGAAGATACAGTTTTGTCCACAGCCCCAGAAGATTGAGCCAACCCATTGGCAACAGGTTTGATTTCTAATAATGGTCTTTTCCATCCCGATAGAACTTATTTCAGTTTTCTTGCTCTTTTTAGAGTTATAATAATGATATTGGGTCATCTTCTGCAGACTATTTTGTATCCCCCAGATCCTTTGGAGGTGAAGCAGGACCAAATTATAGAAGGTTCTGTGACAGTGTCCCAGAGCAAGGGGAACCCATGTTTTCTGAATATTCATCTAGAATGCATGTAAGTTCCTTTGTCATACTTCGGTAGTTCCATGCAATCTTTGCGGCTGCTTGAATGTTGTTTATAGCAATAGTTGCTCAGTAAAACTGTCGCTGTCTGAATTTTTTTTTATCATGGATACAGTTTGGGTGTGGTTTATCACCATGATTAGCATGTAATCCTTTTCCGAAGTTGTCTAGTGCCAGTCTACTAGTCTAGCATTTCATAAAGGCATATAGTTGCAAGGATGAACAGTGACATAAGCTGCCTAATTTGTATCATAAATAGTTATCCATGGAGCATTCATGCATGTTTAGGAAGTTCCAATGTTTTGGGACATATGAAAAAATCAATCAGTAAGTCCTTCCAGTCATTCATTGTCCATGCCACATGTAATTTGGGAACAAGATAGGTTGAAGTCTCATAATGAACCATGGTTTGATCCAAAATGCCAATGCATCAATCATGGTTATAGATCAATTAGAACTTTTGGTTCACTCCTCTATGCTCTTGTCTTGGTACAACAGCACAGGAGGACAGACTAAGGACTGTGCCATGCGATGTACTGGTGTTTTTATGCTTTTAGTGGCTGGACTCCCCTGCCAAAGATCATACAACTTGCAAAAGGACATTGTCAGCTAGGAGCTAAAGACAGGATTTCAGATTTCTTTAATGGAAGAGGAGAATCTGTACTATTAAATGCATTTTTTTTCTTCTAATGCGAAGAACTTGTGATGATGAGAGGAGACAAGGATAAAGTAGAAAAAGGTGGGATAAACTACACATCAAAAACATGTGGCCGGCATGGTACGAGATCCTCGTAACCACACAGGTACCCATTCACAAGATCTTGTGGATTCCTTAACATACTTCTTTGGAGTCTGTTAAATCCTCGTAACCACAGGTACCCATTCCTACAACACATATTTGTTTGACATTATTTGAAAAAAAGGATAGTAAAATAATAGCATAGTGCAAAGGTAGTATATATGTGTTTCCTCGCTTTCTAGAACATTCTAAATTTCTAATCTTACCTTACTACTTCCCCCGTTCCGCTGTTCGACTGTTTCCCACACCTTTCTGTTCTGCTGGTCCCTCTCCGCGCCCTGGCCGGCGCCCGGCGGCCGCTAGGGGTGGCAGTGGGACCCGGCCACGCACTGCAAACAAAATCCTTCCCATCCCCTTTTGCGGAGTAGCATGCATGTAGGCTACCAAGTACCAACCACGGCATGCACTGCGGCCTGCGGCAGCAGAGCAGAGCACTAGCGCGCAGGGGCGAATAGGAATCCAACCGTGTGGTGTGCGCCAGTGTAGCATAAAAGCTGCTTGTGTGCGTGTGTTCAGCGCAGATAAATCCCCCCATCCTTCCTCTCACTTCTGTGCAGTTGGACGCGCGAACCCGCGAAGCAGGCAGACAAAGAGAGCCATGCACACCGCCGCGGCCACCAAACTTCTCCTAGTCTTCATTTTTCTGACATCCATGGCGATCGTCTCCCATGCATCGTCCCTACGCTACATCAACCGTTACAATTTCACCACCAAGCAGGCGAGCACCACCTCCTCGTCCCCGTCGTCTGCTCAGGGCAGCCGCGACCGCCGCCCTTCTTTGGCGTTAGTGCGCCGCGACGAAGTCACCGGCTCGACGTACCCGTCGCTTCGCCACGCGGTGCTCGACCTCGTGGCCCGCGACAATGCGCGCGCCGAGTACCTCGCGACTCGCCTGTCTCCGGCGTACCAGCCGCCGGGCTTCTCTGGCTCGGAGTCGAAGGTGGTGTCGGGCCTCGACGAGGGCAGCGGCGAGTACTTGGTCCGCGTCAGCGTCGGCTCGCCGCCCACGGAGCAGTACCTCGTGGTGGACTCAGGCAGCGACGTCATGTGGGTGCAGTGCAAGCCGTGCCTGGAGTGCTACGTGCAGGCGGATCCGCTCTTCGATCCCGCCACGTCGGCGACCTTCTCCGGCGTGTCGTGCGGCTCGGCCATATGCCGGATCCTGCCTACCTCCGCGTGCGACGATGGTGAGTCGGGCGGCTGCGAGTACGAGGTGTCCTACGCGGACGGGTCCTACACCAAGGGCGCGCTCGCGCTGGAGACGCTCACGCTGGGCGGCACGGCGGTGCAGGGCGTCGTCATCGGCTGCGGCCACCGCAACCGCGGCCTCTTCGTCGGGGCGGCGGGGCTGATGGGCCTCGGCTGGGGCCCCATGTCGCTGGTGGGGCAGCTCGGAGGCGAGGTCGGCGGCGCATTCAGCTACTGCCTCGCGAGCCGCGGCGGCTACGGCGCTGCTGACGACGACGCCGGGTGGCTGGTGCTCGGGCGGAGCGAGGCGGTGCCGGAGGGCGCCGTGTGGGTGCCGCTGGTGCGGAACCCGCGGGCCCCGAGCTTCTACTACGTCGGATTGTCCGGGATCGAGGTCGGCGACGAGAGGCTGCCGCTGCAGGCTGGCCTGTTCCAGCTGACCGAGGACGGCGCCGGCGGCGTGGTGATGGACACGGGCACCACCGTGACGCGGCTGCCGCAGGAGGCGTACGCGGCTCTGCGGGACGCGTTCGTGGGAGCCCTGGTGGGCGCGGTCCCGCGCGCGCAGGGCGTGTCGTCGCTGCTGGACACGTGCTACGACCTGAGCGGGTACGCAAGCGTGCGTGTGCCCACCGTGTCCTTCTGCTTCGACGGCGACGCCAGGCTGATTCTGGCGGCGAGGAACGTGCTGCTGGAGGTGGACATGGGCATATATTGCCTGGCGTTCGCGCCGTCGTCGTCGGGTCTGTCCATCATGGGAAACACCCAGCAGGCAGGGATTCAGATCACCGTCGACTCGGCCAACGGGTACATTGGTTTTGGACCTGCCAACTGCGGCTAGATCAAATGGATGTTTTGTCTAGCTGCCTAAAACCAAGAGAGAGTGTCAAGAAGCAAATATATGGCTGAACATGAATGATATCAGTATGTTGAATTCAGCATCTGACCTGCTCACCTTCCAAGGCAGCGTGTAGCCACCAAGCATTGCCAGTGGCTGATGGTCTCTGCATGGATCGTTGCATGAACATGTGTACTACTTTATTTGCTTGCCACTGAAGTGGGATGACCGGATGATTAGAAAGCCCAGTTTCTTTTGGTAGAAATGGGAATATGCTACTGCAGCCCTTGGGGTGGGACCCGGTCGCCCGCCCACGCACTGCTTTTCTCTCGTTAGTTGGAGTGTTCAACGCTAGGTTGGCACTTGGCAGCAGGCAGTTCCTCACTTGATTTCTTCTCTCTGGTCATCAGTAGTGCGCTAGTGCTAGTGCTGCGACACTTTAGGCTATTTCCTCTCTCTCTCTCTCTCTCTCTCTCTATCTGAACATGAATGATAGCAGTATGTTGTATGTATGTTGAATTCAGCATCTGACCTGCTCACCTTCCATTACGTACAAGGCAGCCATTATTGCCAGTGCTGCAGCACCTAGCTTGGTGAATGCTGCGCCTGCACTGAAACCGTGGCTGATGCAAATCCCAGCTTCTTTTGGTTAGAGAAAGGGCATATGTCTGTCATTGGGTGAAACATAAGAGAGACGTCTGTCCTCTCTCGTCCTTTAGGGCATGTACAGTGATGTTTAATGTGGAGGCTCTTAAGGTGTTTAAGTGGTTATTTGCAAAAAAGAAAATAGAGTCGTCTCTTCGTGAAGAGACGCCTCTGGCTCGTAAACCAAGTAGCAATAGACGCCTCACTTCCCACTGTACGAATTTGTCGTCTTTTCTATTGATCTGATGCTATACAAATACATTTAATTCTGTATTTATTAATAGACTGTATTTATAGACACTCCATTGTACAATAGAATATCTTAGTTGTCTCCTGTGCTTAGAGAACCGTTTTAATGTCTCTCTACTGTACATGCCCTTGTTACGTACTGTAGAATCCCTTTTCAATTTTTCATACCCTTTGCGGCGCGAATCCATAAATTGGCGTGCTCACCAGTCATTAGTCAACACCGACCACACTGAACCCTCCCCTCCCGTGGTCCCCACTCCCCAGAGAGACAGAGAGAGAGAGAGAGGAAAGAAAGCAAAGGCAGTTCCTCACATGATAAGCTCTCTCTTGTCATCACTAGTGCTGCAGTACTTTATTCGCAATCTCACGTGCATGCGTGCCACCAAAAGCCTACAATCCTACCAGAAAGTTGTAAATGTCAGTATACAGTTTCTGCAGTGTTTCTGACCGGAAGGCAGGAATGGACTACTAGTAGTAAGTATGTATGAGAAACTGCAAAAACCTGAGTACCTGACAATCTTTTTTCAGTCGTTTCTTCGTCTTAGGCCGTTTAAAAATTCAAATTTCAAGTGTGAAAATTTGCCATACATAGACGATCTCATCCGTATCGGTACAAGTTTGTTTATTCTGGGACGACGTAGCATTGTGACACCCACTAGTGTGACTGTGTGAGATCGTCATCCATATCATTACCATCCACACACACACCGCCAAAATAGAGGTTATTATTATTATTATTATTATTATTAGTGTGATAACAGCGTTTATTCGGACCGGCCTAGCTTGCTCATACCGTGCCGTCTCCGACAAAATAGCAGCCAACAACGCCAAGGGGTGATGGGCCACAGTAGAAGAGGCCGAGCCGGCCCAAGTTTCAGACTGTACGTGTCTCCGGGCCTGAATGCCAACCGGCGGTCCTATTCATGAGGCGTCCGTCTTCTTTCTTGTGGAAGGGGTATTTGCCTAAACTACTGAGCCTTCGTCTGACACTGAACCATGTGATGATTAATTGAAAGATGGTTCTTAGACCTTGTTTCCTTACCCTCCAAATCATATAATTCAGCTTAGATAAGTTAAGAAGCAAACAAAAAAAAACATAGATTATTAGATAACTAGATTATTATAGTCCATAAGCAAGTCATTAGATGATTATATAATCTATAAGTTGGATTATATAATCTTAGAAGAAAAAGAAACAATGTCTTAGGTCCTATTTGTTTACCCTATAGATCATATAATCAAACTCAAGTAAGTTGAGAGGTAAACAAACAACACAGATTATTAGATGGATTATATAATCTAGATAACTGAACTATGATAACATATAAGTAGATTAATATATGCTTATATAATTTATAAGCTGGATTATATAATCTTGGAAGGAATTATTTATTTTACTCATTAGCGGAAAGACAGTACTGTCGAATGCTAGCAAAAAGCACCCTCCACTACTAGGAGAAATGCCCAAAGTGGGCCTACTACGCCCAGAAATTTACATCGATTTTCGAATGGGTTAATTCGATCTTATTTATTCATTTTTATGTGTGCGCGGAAATATAGTTATCACTCAGTATGCTTGTGATAATAAAGAATGATCGCCGTTGTTATTATATTAGTATGTTATTGTTAATTTTGTTACTCAAGTACAGACTTGACGTAGTGGTGACAGTTTAATTGTATCAGTGGGCTTAAAGACCATGGATGTCCGTAAAATGTAGTTGATTATTCCTTCCCTAGATATTATATTATCCATGTAAAATCCGTGAAAGTCGCCTAGAGGGGGGTGAATAGGGCGAAACTGAAATTTACAAAGTTAATCACAACTACAAGCCGAGTTTGCGTTAAAAATATAATGCGAGTCCGAGAGAGGGCGTAAAAACAAATCACAAGCGAATAAAGAAGTGAGACACAAGGATTTGTTTTACCGAGGTTCGGTTCTCTCAAACCTACTCCCCGTTGAGGTGGTCACAAAGATCGGGTCTCTTTCAACACTTTCCCTCTTTCAAACGGTCACTTAGACCGAGTGAGCTTCTCTTCTCAATCACACGGGACACAAAGTCCCCGCAAGGACCACTACACAATTGGTGTCTCTTGCCTCGGTTACAATTGAGTTTGATCACAAGAAGAATGAGAAAGAAAATAAGCAATCCAAGCGCAAGAGCTCAAATGAACACAACAATCACTCTCTCTAATCACTAAAGCTTTGAGTGGAATTGGGAGAGGATTTGATCTCTTTGGTGTGTCTAGAATTGAATGCTAGAGCTCTTGTAAGTAGTTGGAAGGTGAAAAACTTGGACGACTTGAATGTGGGGTGGTTTGGGGTATTTATAACCCCAACCACCAAAAGTGGCCGTTGGGAGACTGTCTGTCGCATGGCGCACCGGACAGTCCGATGCGCCACCGGACACTGTCCAGTGTGCCAGCCACGTCACCTGGCCGTTAGGTTCCAACCGTTGGAGCTCTGTCTTGTGGGCCCGCCTGGCTGTCCGGTGGTCCACCGGACAAGCCCTGTAGGCTGTCCGGTGTGCCACCCACGCGTGCTCTGCTCCTTTGCGCGCGCTGGCGCGCATTTAATGCTTTGCAGTCGACCGTTGCGCGTGAAGTAGCCGTTGCTCCGCTGGCTCACCGGACAATATGGTGTTACACCGGACAGTCCGGTGAATTTTAGCGGAGCGGATTCCCGAAGCTGGCGAGTTCAGAGTCGCTCTCCTCTGGGGCACCAGACACTGTCCGGTGGTGCACCGGACAGTCCGATGAATTATAGCGAAGCGCCTCTGAGATTTCCTGAAGGTGAAGAGTTCAGCTTGGAGTTTCCTGGTGCACCGGACACTGTCCAGTAGTGCACCGGACACTGTCCGGTGGCACACCGGACAGTCCGGTGCGCCAGACCAGGGCAGCCTTCGGTTGTCCCTTGCTCTCTTTGTTTGAACCCATTCTTGGTCTTTTTATTGACTTTTTGTGAACCTTTGGCACCTATAGAACTTATAGACTAGAGCAAACTAGTTAGTCCAATTATTTGTGTTGGACAATTCAACTACCAAAATCAATTAGGAAATAGGTGAAAGCCTAATTCCCTTTCAATCTCCCCCTTTTTGGTGATTGATGCCAACACAAACCAAAGCAAGTACAGAAGTGCATAATTGAACTAGTTTGCATATTTGTAAGTGCAAAGGTTACTTAGAATTGAGCCAATAGAAATTCATAAGATATGCATGGATTGTTTCTTTATAATTTTAACATTTTTGGACCACGCTTGCACCACATATTTTGTTTTTGCAAATTCTTTTGTAAAATCTTTTCAAAGACATTTTGCAACTAGTCAAATGTAAATGAATAAGATTTTTGAGAAGCATTTATAAGATTTGAAAATTTCTCCCCTTTTTCAAATGTTTTTCCTTTGACTAAACAAAACTCCCCCTCAATAAAAACTTCCTCTTAGTGTTCAAGAGGGTCTTAAGACATCAATTTTGAAAATACTACTTTCTTCCCCTTTTTGAACACAAAGATATACCAATTTGAAAATCATAAGTTTTAAAATATGGTGGTGGTGCGGTCCTTTTGCTTTGGGCTTAATACTCTCTCCCCCTTTGGCATGAATCGCCAAAAACGGATGTTTGAGTGAAATATAAGCCCTTTTATGAACTACTTTCTCCCCCTTTGGCAAACAAATAATATGAGTGAAGATTATACCAAAAGACGGAGAGATGCTCGGAGCGACGACGAAGGATGAGTAATGGAGTGGAGTGGAAGCCTTGTCTTTGCCGAAGACTCCTTTTCCCTTTCAATCTATGACTTAGCATGAAATGGGCTTGAAGTGTAATACCCACTTTATAAGAAAAATCTAAAAAGAGAAATTATGTCTCGGTATGCATATGTGTGTTATCTATATTCCTCATTTCATGTGGACACTTCACTTACACCAATAAATAATCAACAAAAGACACTCAATTAAAGTGTGCATCATGCTGGATTTTATTTGGCGTGCATTTTGTGACAACATAGAATAGTGTGACAAGAAATATATTAATTCAAAAAGGAAAACTCTAGAAATTGAGAAAAGAGAGGAGAATGCTATGCAAATAAAAAAATAATAATATATATATATAAAGAGGAATATATTTTCCTTCCATTAATATATGAATTAATATATTTTTGGAGCAAGGATGAAGTTCATAACCAAAATTCAAATTTGAAATGGGGAATAAAGAGAGAAGAAAATAAAGGAAAATAAAAATAACAGAACTGCTCACGTGGGCTGCCTAACCCCCATTTCGGCCCACCTCCTATTTCCCTCAAATTCAGCCCACTGTCTCTTTACTACCGCGTGGCCCTAGACCCATTTCCCTGTGCGCGCTATCACGATGACAAGTGGGCCTAAGGACTCGGATAACCCATCACTCACGACACCACGTCCTGGCGGGGCCCGCTGCCCGGTCTTCCTTCACGGGCGCTTGGATTGAACGGCTGGCGGATGGGCCCAGGTTACCAGGGGGAACTCCCTTCCCTTCCGTAGCCGCTCAGTGTGTATCGCGAGCTCTGTGGGGCGGGTGGATTCAACCACCACCACGATTTTCTCGGCGCCTGGCTCGGGAATCCTCGGCTTCGTGATTAAAGCAGGACGCGCCGTGCTATACCCTCCGCATGTGACCACCTCCAAGCTAGGGCGGTGAACGTTGCCACCATAGATTTGAGGAATAGCGAGGTGAGAGAACGTGCGCCACAATCGCCGTATTCACCATACTCGCCTTCGGTTCGTGGGGCCGCGAAGGGTCCGGGCGCGGCATGACTTCCAGGAGCGGCGGCGGTCGGGTGGTCGCCGCAGGAGTCGGGAACCCAGAGTGGAGCTCGGACCGGTCACCACGCTGCCGTCGGGATTCTTCTGCGACTGCGCTCGGCGGTGGGTGAAATCGCGGAGGCATTGTTCGAGTGGTCATCGGTAAGCGTTTCCCCTCGCTCGCACCTGCTCGGCGTATCATCATTAGCGTAGCGTGCATACCACTGTTGAAGCCGATTGCTAGCTCGTCGTGGCGGGGCGCGGCGTTACCATTCTTCGGTGTTAATCTGAGAGCGTTAGCGATGGCGGTCGGTAGTGGGGAGCCAGTGGCAAGGGCCGTGCGGGGATCCTCGACGTGCGCGCTCGCCGGCAAGCGGCCGCGCGGGGTGGCCAGGTCCATTTTGTCCTGAGCCTGTGGCGCTCGGTTGCGGCGGTGTAGCTGAGAAAAGAAATCGAAGAGAGAGAGAACCGGGAGGTAGAAGACGCGGGCGTGTTCGTTGATCTGGAAATGGACGATACTGGTTAGGGTGGGGGATCGCTGGGCGCTGCGTCGTTGATCAAACCGCAGACGGCTCGGATCGGGTCAGGCGTACCTGTCCGGCTAAATGGCATCGTGACCGTTGGATCGGTTCCGGACGTCTACGATTAGATCTAGGGGGTAAGCAGATGAGAACCGTGGATGTTAGATCGGGCGGCCAGGACTTAACCGTACCCCTTGGGCGCTGCAACTTTTCTAAAGAACCCCTGAAAAATTAGCTAATCAACCCGCCGTCCACCTTGGGGTTTTCTGAGTCTTAGGATATTTTGCCGTCTAGCCCCTGCAGTTCCCTGTAATTGAGGCCCGATCCAGAGAGTATTAGAAATCAGGAATTAATATCTGAAATTAATTTTTAGTGCATAAATAAAGGTTAAAACTTGTTTAATTCATAGTAAATGCATATGAACTCCAAATTGGTCCATTCCAGTTCCTAAATTTTCATAAAATTATTGTCTACCCATTAGTGCCTCTGTTCTGACATGACAAACACATTAAAATTATTCTTTCACTTAATCTTGTAGTAAATGCATAAAACCTTAGAAAATCATAACTTAAAATGTATAACTCTAAATTTAATGATTCCAGTTCCTGTGATCTTATTTTAATGTCTAGTTTATTACTGTATATTCTATTTGCATGTTTGATGTGATGTTAATTTATGCTATGCCATGTATGTATTGTATTGATGCGAGTAGACGAGCAACCCACTGTGGAACCTGAGCTTCAACAAGTAGAGATAGCTGAGCAGGAGCTCATTGAAGGCAAGTTGTGCCCTTGATCACTTCTTTTACCCATTCATGTTCTTATTATTCATAATGATCTGCATAGGATAATTTTTGCTGGGACCCAATAGGATGCCCTAGATTTTGACTATCT
The DNA here is from genome assembly GCA_029449295.1 of Zea luxurians. Lineage (NCBI taxonomy): Eukaryota > Viridiplantae > Streptophyta > Magnoliopsida > Poales > Poaceae > Zea > Zea luxurians. The sequence continues at coordinate 4,099,435 of JAOPSE010000039.1, read as the reverse complement.
TTATACCTTGTTTTACCACTGGTTTTACTACTAAAGTTTTGGGTAGTACATGCTATTGCTTTATGTGGATTTGGGTATAGAGATATTCATCACTCATTGTTATACCTTTTATTGTTATCTGTTTTATTATTCCTTGCTCATGTTAAGATCATTATGTTAATGGGAACATGGAGAACCACCCGGGAAAACAGTGCTACCACAAGGGTGGAATGGGACGCCCTTGGCTGATTAACTAGGAAAGCTAGGGGAGGGCTACCTTACCCGAAAGGGGCAAGGGCAGTAGGGGAGAGGTCAGTGCGGGGAGGTCCCTGGTTGATTTTGCTGCGATGGCGGTCAGCCAGGAACCCTTTACTGGATCTTCCCATAAACTGTAGCGGGTAGTCTGAAGCTAGTGGAACTTTGTAAAGGCCTCGTAGTGGTACCCTGCCTCGCTTCCTAGGTAGAGGTGTATGGAGTCTGATCAACTCTGTGGCAAATGGGTAACACGACTTGTGGGTAAAGATGCGCAACCTCTGCAGAGTGTAAAACTGGTATACTAGCCGTGCTCACGGTCATGAGCGGCTCGGACACTCACATGATTAAATTATGGAACTTAAACTTAACCTGTCATTTCATTGCATTTGGGATTATTTTATTATTACTTTTACTTATTATTACTATGGTTTGGTATTTACTTACACTTAGTAATTGCTAATAAAATTTTGACCAACTTCTAAAAGCAATGCTCAGCTTCAGCCTTTATTTCAATGATCAGCCTTACACTTCATGAACTCCCACCTTTGGTGAGTTCATGTCACATTATTCCCCCACGACTTGTTGAGCTATGATCGTATGTGAGCTCACTCTTGCTGTCTCACACCCCCCCCCACAGGAGAAGAGCAGGTGGTTCAGGAGGAGCCGCCTAGCACTGAGGAGTTCGATCTGATCTAGGTGGCGTTTCTCAGTCGGCATTGGCGCCATCGATCCTTAGTTCGTTTTATCTTTATTATTTTATTTTGTAATAAGACTTCCGCTATGTAATAAATACTCTGATGATTTATGACATTTATCCCTATACACTCTGTTATTATATATGTTGTCTTCTTTGGCGCATGTATGAGATGCACCCGGCTTTGTTCTTTTAAAACCGGGTGTTACAGAAGTGGTATCAGAGGAAATGTTGACTGTAGGACGAAACCTAGATAGAAATGGACAACCCCTTACCTACTTATCTTATTCTGATTCATTCTACACTCACCTTACTCTGATTCTTTCTACACTTATTTTGATCCTGTCTCACCTTCTACTGTTCTACTCTGATTATTCTTACCTTTTCTACTCTGAGACAAGGTGGATTTCAAACCTTGGAATCCCTACCCCTATGACATTTTAAGAGATAGGAAGCCTAAGACAAAATTAAAACTATTTTCTCTATTAAAAATGTTGGTTGATTGTTCTGATGATCAATGCCTGATTTGCTTCTTTGATTGATTGAAACATTATAGTTGGGCATCTTAGCATGTACCACCATAAGGTAATGTATTAGCTTTAGTGGGTGACACACTAATCTACTTAGCTAATAAATCCCCCGCAGTAACATTTCTCGTAATTACTTGCCTTGTCTACAATTCTTCCTTTCTTACCCTGTGTTTCTAACCCAGATGGGCTACCCCTATAGTGTTAGAAGAGAGCACTATAGACGTGATCCTTGGTATGTCATGGTTAAGAAAGACAAAGGCACTTTATACACTGTGCTAAGGGAACCGTAGAACTCAACAGTCCAAAGGAGAAAGATTTGAAGTTGAAGTTGCAGTAACTACCACCATCAGACTTGTGGCATTCTTAGTAGATGGGAATTTTGTTGGTGAAAGCATCCGTGCGGTTAGAGATTTTTCCGGATGTCTTTGCAAAGGAGTTACCAGGGATGCCACCGGAGAGGAAAGTTGAGTTGGTCATTGGTCCCTTACCTGGGCTACCCCTATTTCTAAACAGCCATACAGGATGTCCGTAGAAGAACTAAAGAAACTTAAGAAGCAATTAACGGAATTACAAGAGGCTGAGTATGTTCGTCCGAGTGCTTCACCTTGGGATAGCGCCAGTTCTATTTGTATAGAAGAAAGATGGATCGCAAGGGATGTGCGTGGATTATAGTTCCCTTAACAATGATGTTACTGTGAAGAGCAAGTATCCGGTACCCCGTATTGAGGACTTATTTAATCAGTTGAGATGTGCAAGGGTATTCTCGAAGATTGATCTCCGATCGAGTTACCATTAGATGAGGATTAGGCCATCGGATATTCCCAAGACGGATTTCTCGACTCGATATGGATTATATGAGTTCACGGTTGTGTTGTTGGGACTAACTAATGCACCAGCCTATTTTATGGATCCGAAGAATAAAGTGTTCATGATTTGGATAGATTCGTCGTGGTTCTCATCGACGATATTTTTATTTATTCCAAGAGTGATAGTGATCATGAGGAACATCTGAGATTGGTGATATAAAAGCTACGAGATAATCAACTCTACGCCAAGTACAGTAAATGCGAGTTTTGGATTGACGAGGTGTCATTTCTTGGACATATCATTTCTAATGAAGGAATATTAGTGGATCCTGCTAAAGTCAAGGAGATAGTGGCGTGGAGCATACCCACTATAGTTATGGAGATTCAGAGTTTCTTGGGACTTGCAGGATATTATCGGATATTTATTGAAGGATTTTCTAAGATTGCTAAGCTTATGACCTCGCTTTTGGTGAAGGAAAGAGAATTCAAGTGAGACGAGAAGTGCCAAGTATATACGGATCATGAGAGTTTGAAGTATATATTCACTCAGAAGGATCTCAACCTTAGGCAACGCCGTTGGTTGGAGCTTATTAAGGATTATGATTTGGAAATTCACTATCACCCGGGCAAGGCAAATTTGGTTACAGATGCCTTGAGTCGAAAGGAGCATGTTCATTTAACTGTTGTTGCCCAGCTACTCGATGAGATTGTTGAGAATTTTAGGAGACTTAACCTGGGGATAGTTGCTCACACTAAAGGAGTTATTATTGATGTGGAACCTACCTTGGAGCAAGAAATCCGCAAAGGACAGATTGGTGATGCTAAAATATAAGAGATTAAGGATTTGATTACTGATGGGCGAGGTTGAGAATTCACAAAAGATGAGCAAGGCACCGTATGGTTCAAGGACAAGATATGTGTCCCCGAGATTGAAAGCCTTCGTGAGACTATTTTAAAGGAAGCCCATGACTCGGATTGTGTGTTTACATGGTGTACCAAGGAAGATCATTTTGGATAGAGGATCACAGTTTACCCCTAGATTTTGAAAAAGTTTTCATCAGAATACGGATACGAAGTTGAATCATAGTTCGACCTACCTCATACTGATGGACAGACTGAAAGGACTAATCAAGTATTGGAAGAGATGTTGAGAGCTTGTGACCTTCAGCATGGTAGAAGTTGGGATAAGAGTCTACCTTATGCTGAGTTCTCATATAATAATAGTTACCAGGCCAGTCTAAAGATGTCACCGTTCGAGACTCTGTATGGCAGGAAATGCAGGACTCCTCTATTTTGGACCAGACTAGAGGAAGACAGTTCTTTGGACCTGAACTTATTCAAAAGGCAGAAGAACAAGTTTGTATAATTCGAGAGAATTTGAGGGTAGCTCAAACCAGGCAAAAGAGCTACGCTGATAATAGAAGAAGACCACTGGAATTTAAGGAAAGAAATCATGTGTACCTCAAGGTTTCACCATTTTGCGGAATGAAGAGGTTCAAAGTCAAGGAAAATTGTCCCCTTGCTATATTGGACCATTCTGAGTCTTTAGGCAAGATGGAGAGATGGCCTATCAACTCGAGCTACCTGATAATCTATCTGATGTGCATAATGTTTTCCACGTATCTCAACTGAAGAAGTATCTCTGTGTCCCTGAGGAACAGTTGCCAGTGGATGGCCTCAGTGTTCAGGGTGATTTGACTTACACGAAGTACCCGATCAAGATTTTGGATACATTGACTCGAGTTACAAGGAATAAGGTGATATAAATTTGCGAAGTTCAATGGAGTCACCATGGAGAAAATGAAGCTAATATGGGAAAGAGAAGAAGAGCTTTGCATAGATTTTCCCCACCTTTTCCCTCGTTCTTCCTAAATCTCGAGGACGAGATTCTTTTTAAGGGGGGTAGGATTTGTAATACCCACTTTATAAGAAAAATCTAAAAAGAGAAATTATGTCTCGGTATGCATATGTGTGTTATCTATATTCCTCATTTCATGTGGACACTTCACTTACACCAATAAATAATCAACAAAAGACACTCAATTAAAGTGTGCATCATGCTGGATTTTATTTGGCGTGCATTTTGTGACAACATAGAATAGTGTGACAAGAAATATATTAATTCAAAAAGGAAAACTCTAGAAATTGAGAAAAGAGAGGAGAATGCTATGCAAATAAAAAAAATAATAATAATATATATATAAAGAGGAATATATTTTCCTTCCATTAATATATGAATTAATATATTTTTGGAGCAAGGATGAAGTTCATAACCAAAATTCAAATTTGAAATGGGGAATAAAGAGAGAAGAAAATAAAGGAAAATAAAAATAACAGAACTGCTCACGTGGGCTGCCTAACCCCCATTTCGGCCCACCTCCTATTTCCCTCAAATTCAGCCCACTGTCTCTTTACTACCGCGTGGCCCTAGACCCATTTCCCTGTGCGCGCTATCACGATGACAAGTGGGCCTAAGGACTCGGATAACCCATCACTCACGACACCACGTCCTGGCGGGGCCCGCTGCCCGGTCTTCCTTCACGGGCGCTTGGATTGAACGGCTGGCGGATGGGCCCAGGTTACCAGGGGGAACTCCCTTCCCTTCCGTAGCCGCTCAGTGTGTATCGCGAGCTCTGTGGGGCGGGTGGATTCAACCACCACCACGATTTTCTCGGCGCCTGGCTCGGGAATCCTCGGCTTCGTGATTAAAGCAGGACGCGTCGTGCTATACCCTCCGCATGTGACCACCTCCAAGCTAGGGCGGTGAACGTTGCCACCATAGATTTGAGGAATAGCGAGGTGAGAGAACGTGCGCCACAATCGCCGTATTCACCATACTCGCCTTCGGTTCGTGGGGCCGCGAAGGGTCCGGGCGCGGCATGACTTCCAGGAGCGGCGGCGGTCGGGTGGTCGCCGCAGGAGTCGGGAACCCAGAGTGGAGCTCGGACCGGTCACCACGCTGCCGTCGGGATTCTTCTGCGACTGCGCTCGGCGGTGGGTGAAATCGCGGAGGCATTGTTCGAGTGGTCATCGGTAAGCGTTTCCCCTCGCTCGCACCTGCTCGGCGTATCATCATTAGCGTAGCGTGCATACCACTGTTGAAGCCGATTGCTAGCTCGTCGTGGCGGGGCGCGGCGTTACCATTCTTCGGTGTTAATCTGAGAGCGTTAGCGATGGCGGTCGGTAGTGGGGAGCCAGTGGCAAGGGCCGTGCGGGGATCCTCGACGTGCGCGCTCGCCGGCAAGCGGCCGCGCGGGGTGGCCAGGTCCATTTTGTCCTGAGCCTGTGGCGCTCGGTTGCGGCGGTGTAGCTGAGAAAAGAAATCGAAGAGAGAGAGAACCGGGAGGTAGAAGACGCGGGCGTGTTCGTTGATCTGGAAATGGACGATACTGGTTAGGGCGGGGGATCGCTGGGCGCTGCGTCGTTGATCAAACCGCAGACGGCTCGGATCGGGTCAGGCGTACCTGTCCGGCTAAATGGCATCGTGACCGTTGGATCGGTTCCGGACGTCTACGATTAGATCTAGGGGGTAAGCAGATGAGAACCGTGGATGTTAGATCGGGCGGCCAGGACTTAACCGTACCCCTTGGGCGCTGCAACTTTTCTAAAGAACCCCTGAAAAATTAGCTAATCAACCCGCCGTCCACCTTGGGGTTTTCTGAGTCTTAGGATATTTTGCCGTCTAGCCCCTGCAGTTCCCTGTAATTGAGGCCCGATCCAGAGAGTATTAGAAATCAGGAATTAATATCTGAAATTAATTTTTAGTGCATAAATAAAGGTTAAAACTTGTTTAATTCATAGTAAATGCATATGAACTCCAAATTGGTCCATTCCAGTTCCTAAATTTTCATAAAATTATTGTCTACCCATTAGTGCCTCTGTTCTGACATGACAAACACATTAAAATTATTCTTTCACTTAATCTTGTAGTAAATGCATAAAACCTTAGAAAATCATAACTTAAAATGTATAACTCTAAATTTAATGATTCCAGTTCCTGTGATCTTATTTTAATGTCTAGTTTATTACTGTATATTCTATTTGCATGTTTGATGTGATGTTAATTTATGCTATGCCATGTATGTATTGTATTGATGCGAGTAGACGAGCAACCCACTGTGGAACCTGAGCTTCAACAAGTAGAGATAGCTGAGCAGGAGCTCATTGAAGGCAAGTTGTGCCCTTGATCACTTCTTTTACCCATTCATGTTCTTATTATTCATAATGATCTGCATAGGATAATTTTTGCTGGGACCCAATAGGATGCCCTAGATTTTGACTATCTTTATACCTTGTTTTACCACTGGTTTTACTACTAAAGTTTTGGGTAGTACATGCTATTGCTTTATGTGGATTTGGGTATAGAGATATTCATCACTCATTGTTATACCTTTTATTGTTATCTGTTTTATTATTCCTTGCTCATGTTAAGATCATTATGTTAATGGGAACATGGAGAACCACCCGGGAAAACAGTGCTACCACAAGGGTGGAATGGGACGCCCTTGGCTGATTAACTAGGAAAGCTAGGGGAGGGCTACCTTACCCGAAAGGGGCAAGGGCAGTAGGGGAGAGGTCAGTGCGGGGAGGTCCCTGGTTGATTTTGCTGCGATGGCGGTCAGCCAGGAACCCTTTACTGGATCTTCCCATAAACTGTAGCGGGTAGTCTGAAGCTAGTGGAACTTTGTAAAGGCCTCGTAGTGGTACCCTGCCTCGCTTCCTAGGTAGAGGTGTATGGAGTCTGATCAACTCTGTGGCAAATGGGTAACACGACTTGTGGGTAAAGATGCGCAACCTCTGCAGAGTGTAAAACTGGTATACTAGCCGTGCTCACGGTCATGAGCGGCTCGGACACTCACATGATTAAATTATGGAACTTAAACTTAACCTGTCATTTCATTGCATTTGGGATTATTTTATTATTACTTTTACTTATTATTACTATGGTTTGGTATTTACTTACACTTAGTAATTGCTAATAAAATTTTGACCAACTTCTAAAAGCAATGCTCAGCTTCAGCCTTTATTTCAATGATCAGCCTTACACTTCATGAACTCCCACCTTTGGTGAGTTCATGTCACATTATTCCCCCACGACTTGTTGAGCTATGATCGTATGTGAGCTCACTCTTGCTGTCTCACACCCCCCCACAGGAGAAGAGCAGGTGGTTCAGGAGGAGCCGCCTAGCACTGAGGAGTTCGATCTGATCTAGGTGGCGTTTCTCAGTCGGCATTGGCGCCATCGATCCTTAGTTCGTTTTATCTTTATTATTTTATTTTGTAATAAGACTTCCGCTATGTAATAAATACTCTGATGATTTATGACATTTATCCCTATACACTCTGTTATTATATATGTTGTCTTCTTTGGCGCATGTATGAGATGCACCCGGTTTTGTTCTTTTAAAACCGGGTGTTACATGAAGAAACACATTAGTTATAGCACATGAAAGAGATGATCAAAGGTATAATATATGAGCTATGTATGCAAGACATCAATAAAAATTCCTAGAATCAAGAATATTTAGCTCATGCCTAAGTCTGGTAAATGTTTGTTCATCCAATGGCTTGGTAAAGATATCGGCTAATTGTTCTTTGGTGTTAATATATGTAATCTCGATATCCCCCTTTTTGTTGGTGATCCCTTAAGAAATGATACCGAATGGCTATGTGTTTAGTGTGGCTATGCTCAACGGGATTATCCGCCATGCGGATTGCACTCTCATTATCACATAGAAGAGAAACTTTGGTTAATTTGTAACCATAGTCCCTAAGGGTTTGCCTCATCCAAAGTAGTTGCGCGCAACAATGGCCTGCGACAATGTACTCGGCTTCGGCGGTAGAAAGAGCTACGGAATTTTGCTTCTTTGAAGCCCAAGAAACCAAAGATCTTCCCAAGAACTGGCAAGTCCCCGATGTGCTCTTTCTATTAATTTTACACCCTGCCCAGTCGGCATCCAAATAACCAATTAAATCAAATGTGGATCCCCTAGGATACCAAAGCCCAAACTTAGGAGTATAAGCCAAATATCTCAAGATTCGTTTTACGGACGTAAGATGAGCTTCCTTAGGGTCGGCTTGGAATCTTGCACACATGCATACGGAAAGCATAATGTCTGGTCGAGATGCACATAAATAGAGTAATAAACCTATCATCGACCGGTATACCTTTTGATCTACGGATTTACCTTCCGTGTCGAGGTCAAGATGCCCATTGGTTCCCATGGGTGTCTTGATGGACTTGGCATCCTTCATCCCAAACTTGTTTAGAATGTATTGAGTATACTTCGTTTGGCTAATGAAGGTGCCCTCTCGGAGTTGCTTCACTTGAAATCCTAAGAAATACTTCAACTCCCCCATCATTGACATCTCGAATTTCTGTGTCATGATCCTACTAAATTATTCACATGTAGATTCATTAGTAGACCCAAATATAATATCATCAACATAAATTTGGCATACAAACAAATCATTGTCAAGAGTTTTAGTGAATAGAGTAGGATCGGCCTTTCCGACTTTGAAGCCATTAGCAATAAGAAAATCTCTTAGGCATTCATACCATGCTCTTGGGGCTTGCTTGAGCCCATAAAGCGCCTTAGAGAGCCTATAAACATGGTTAGGATACTCACTGTCTTCAAAGCCGGGAGGTTGCTCAACATAGACCTCCTCCTTGATTGGTCCATTAAGGAAGGCACTCTTCACGTCCATTTGATAAAGCTTGAAGCCATGGTAAGTAGCATAGGCTAATAATATACGAATTGACTCAAGCCTAGCTACGGGTGCATAGGTTTCACCAAAATCCAAACCTTCGACTTGGGAGTATCCCTTGGCCACAAGCCGAGCTTTGTTCCTTGTCACCACACCATGCTCATCTTGCTTGTTGCGGAAGACCCATTTGGTTCCTACAATATTTTGATTAGGACATGAAACTAAATGCCATACCTCGTTCCTAGTGAAGTTGTTGAGCTCCTCTTGCATTGCCACCACCCAATCCGAATCTTGAAGTACTTCCTCTACCCTGTGTGGCTCAATAGAGGAAACAAAAGAGTAATGCTCACAAAAATGTGCAACACGAGATCTAGTGATTACCCCCTTATGAATGTCGCTAAGGATGGTGTCGACGGGGTGATCTTGTTGGATTGCTTGGTGGACTCTTGGGTGTGGCGGTCTTGGTTCTTCATCCTCCTTGTCTTGATCATTTGCATCTCCCCCTTGATCATTGCCGTCATCTTGAGGTGGCTCATCTTTTTGATCTTCTCCTTCATCAACTTGAGCCTCATCCTCATTTTGAGTTGTTGGAGATGCTTGCGTGGAGGAGGATGGTTGATCTTGTGCATTTGGAGGCTTTTCGGATTCCTTAGGACACACATCCTCAATGGACATGTTCCTTAGCTCGACGCACGGAGTCTCTTCATCACCTATCTCATCAAGATCAACTTGCTCTACTTGAGAGTCGTTAGTTTCATCAAACACAACGTCACGAGAAACTTCAACGAATCCTGAGGACTTGTTAAAGACTCTATATGCCCTTGTGTTTGAATCATATCCTAGTAAAAAGCCTTCTACAGTCTTAGGAGCAAATTTAGATTTTCTACCTCTTTTAACAAGAATAAAGCATTTGCTACCAAAGACTAAAATATGAAATATTGGGCTTTTTACCGGTTAGGAGTTCATATGATGTCTTCTTGAGGATTCGGTGTAGATACAACCGGTTGATGGCGTAGCAGGCGGTGTTGACCGCCTCGGCCCAAAACCGATCTGAAGTCTTGTACTCATCAAGCATGGTTCTTGCCATGTCCAATAGAGTTCTATTCTTCCTCTCCATTACACCATTTTGTTGTGGCGTGTAGGGAGAAGAGAACTCATACTTGATACCCTCCTCCTCAAGGAAGCCTTCAATTTGTGAATTCTTGAACTCCGTCCCATTATCGCTTCTAATTTTCTTGATTCTCAAGCCGAACTCATTTTGAGCCTGTCTCAAGAATCCCTTTAAAGTCTCTTGGGTTTGAGATTTTTCCTGCAAAAAGAACACCCAAGTGAAGCGAGAATAGTCATCCACAATAACTAGACAGTACTTACTCCCGCCGATGCTTATGTAAGCGATCGGGCCGAATAGGTCCATGTGGAGGAGCTCGAGTGGCCTGTCAGTCGTCAAGATGTTCTTATGTGGATGATGAATACCAACTTGCTTTCCGGCTTGGCATGCGCTACAAATTCTGTCTTTCTCAAAATGAACATTGGTTAGTCCTAAAATGTGTTCACCCTTTAGAAGCTTGTGAAGATTCTTCATTCCAACATGTGCTAGTCGGCGATGCCAGAGCCAGCTCATGTTAGTCTTAGCAATTAAGCAAGTGTCGAGTTCAGCTCTATTGAAATCAACTAAGTATAGCTGACCCTCCAACACTCCCTTAAATGCTATTGAATCATCACTTCTTCTAAAGACAGTGACACCTGTATCAGTAAATAGACAGTTGTAGCCCATTTTGCATAATTGAGATACGGAAAGCAAATTGTAATCTAATGAATCAACAAGAAAAACATTGGAAATGGAATGGTCAGGAGATATAGCTATTTTACCCAAACCTTTGACCAAACCTTGGTTTCCATCCCCGAATGTGATAGCTCGTTGGGGATCTTGGTTTTTCTCATAAGAGGAGAACATCTTCTTCTCCCCTGTCATGTGGTTTGTGCACCCGCTATCGATGACCCAACTTGAGCCCCCAGATGCATAAACCTACAAAACAAGTTTAGTTGTTGATTTTAGGTACCCAAACAGTTTTGGGTCCTTTGACATTAGAGACAAGAACTTTGGGTACCCAAACACAAGTCTTGGAGCCCTTGTGTTTGCCCCCAACAAACTTGGCAACTACTTTGCCGGATTTGTTAGTTAAAACATAAGAAGCATCAAAGGTCTTGAATGAAATGTTAGAATCATTTGATGCCTTAGGAGTTTTCTTCTTAGGCAATCTTGCATGGGTTGATTGCCTAGAGCTAGATGTCTCACCCTTAGACATGAAAGCATGATTAGGGCCAGAGTGAGACTTCCTAGAATGAATTCTTCTAATTTTATGCTCGGGATAACCGGCAGGGTACAAAATGTAACCCTCGTTATCCTGAGGCATGAGAGCCTTGCCCTTAACAAAGTTGGATAATTTCTTAGGAGGGGCATTAAGTTTGACATTGTCTCCATTTTGGAAGCCAATGTCATCCTTGATGCCAGGGCGTCTCCCACTATAGAGCATGCTTCTAGCAAATTTAAACTTTTCATTTTCTAAGTCATGCTCATTTATTTTAGCATTAAGTTGAGCTATGTGATCATTTTGTTTCTTAATTAAAGCTAGATGGTCATGGATAGCATCAACATTAATGTCTCTACATCTAGTGCATATGGAAGTATGCTCAACGGTAGATGTAGAGGGTTTGCAAGATTTTAATTCTACAACCTTAGCATGTAATATATCATTTTCACTTCTAAGGTTAGAAATAGTAACATTGCAATCATCAAAATCTTTAGCCTTAGCAGTCAATTTTTCATTTTCACATCTAAGGCTAGCAAGAGAATCATTCAATTCTTCAATCTTAGCAAGTAAATCAACATTATCATCTCTAAGATTGGGAATTAAAACATTACAAACATTAGAATCAACCTTAGCAATAAGTTTAGCATTTTCATTTCTAAGGTTGCCAATAGTATCATGGCAAGTGCTTAGCTCACTAGACAATTTTTCACATTTTTTAACTTCTAGAGCGTAAGCATTTTTAACCTTAACATGCTTTTTGTTTTCCTTGATTAGGAAGTCCTCTTGGGTGTCCAAGAGTTCATCCTTTTCATGGATGGCACTAATTAATTCATTTAATTTTTCTTTTTGTTGCATGTTTAGGTTGGCAAAAAGGGTACGCAAATTTTCCTCCTCATCACTAGCATTATCATCACTAGAGGACTCATATTTACTGGAGGATTTGGATTTAACCTTCTTCTTTTTGCCGTCCTTTACCATAAGGCACTTGTGGCCGACGTTGGGGAAGAGGAGTCCCTTGGTGACGGCGATGTTGGCGGCGTCCTCGTCGGAGGAGGAGTCGGTGGAGCTCTCGTCGGAGTCCCACTCACGGCACACATGGGCATCACCGCCCTTCTTCTTGTGGTACCTCTTCTTTTCCTTTCTTCTCCCCTTCTTGTCGTCGCCCCTGTCACTATCACTAGAAATAGGACATTTGGCAATAAAGTGACCGGGCTTACCACACTTGTAGCAAACCTTCTTGGAGCGGGACTTGTAATCCTTCCCTCTCCTTTGCTTGAGGATTTGGCGGAAGCTCTTGATGATGAGCGCCATCTCCTCATTGTCGAGCTTGGAGGCGTCGATGGGTTGTCTACTTGATGTAGACTCCTCCTTTTTCTTCTCTGTTGCTTTGAATGCGACCGGTTGTGCTTCGGATGTGGAGGAGCCATCTAGCTCGATAATTTTCTTTGAGCCTTTGATCATCAACTCAAAGCTCACAAAATTACCTATTACTTCCTCGGGAGACATTTGTGTATATCTAGGATTTCCTCGAATTAATTGAACTTGCGTAGGGTTAAGAAAAACGAGGGATCTTAGAATGACCTTGACCATCTCATGGTCATCCCATTTGGTGCTCCCGAGGTTGCGCACTTGATTCACCAAGGTCTTTAAGCGGTTGTACATAGCTTGAGGGTCCTCGCCTTGGTTGAGTTGGAACCGATCGAGCTCCCCCTCGATCGTCTCCCGCTTGGTGATTTTGGTCACCTCGTCTCCTTCGTGCGCGGTCTTGAGTACGTCTCAAATTTCCTTCGCACTCTTTAACCCTTGCACCTTATTATACTCCTCTCGACTTAGAGAGGCGAGGAGTATAGTGGTGGCTTGGGAGTTAAAGTGGTGGATTTGGGCCACTTCGTCGGAGTCGTAGTCTTCATCCCCTACGGATGGTACCTGTACACCAAACTCAACAACATTCCAAATGCTTGTGTGGAGTGAGGATAGATGATGCCTCATTTTGTCACTCCACATATTATAATCTTCACCGTCAAAAACCGGTGGTTTGCCTAATGGAACAGAGAGTAAAGGAGTACGCTTTGAAATCGGGGGTAGCGTAGGGGGATCTTACTATACTTCTTGCGCTCATGGCGCTTAGAAGTAATAGACGGCGCATCGGAGCCGGAGTGAAAGTGCATTCATCCCTTTTGTGAGTTTTGGTGATTTGGATAACAACACATTTAAAGGTCTAACAAGTTTGCTAAGTGTTGAACAGGAAATTCAGTATGATGAACATATTTGAATAGTGTATAATGATCAGTGAACAAGGTTCAACACAAGGTCAAATAACCAGTGAGACAATGCCAATGGATATAATATGGTCTCTATATTGGTTTGAATATATGGACAAGTCCTGAGAAATCACTATGCATAAATATGATCATAATAGAGGTTGAAGTGATTAAGAGGGTTGGTCAAGCCAAAGTGAATAAGATATGAGGAATCGTGAATTGGCTTGACCATATTACTATTAGTCCATATATGAATATATGAGAATCAAACTGGAGCTTGATTGATCTTAGCATTTATATCTAGATGACATTCAAGCAAGGTTCACAATATTGAAGAAATGATTCTCTCAATGGATGCTCAATAGGATGTGACTCAAGAATGGCTTGATAGGGTGAAGATAGCAAGGAAAGGGCTTCGAGGAACTAAGCGAAGGTGAAGGCCAAGCGACGGCTTGTAGACCGAGGTACCATGGCTAAGGTGAAGAAGAGAGTACTTGCACTAAGTCGATGAACTAATCAGCTATGAAGAGTTACAACATGTTGATGCATCAATAAGGTGACTTGAAGCCATGATTTGAACTCATATATGGTGAAATAGCAAAAGTCACATGCTCGATTTGTGTTTGCTTCAAAAGGTGAGACAAAAATGTTTGTGATCCTTATGAAGCAACACCATGGAGAAATCACTTGAGACACCAATGACTCAAGGAGTTTACTTAATTATATTTTATTTAACTTGAGTATAGGAATCGTCGTACTATCAAGGGGGATCCATAAAGAAGGTTGGTGTTGGTACTAAAGCTCAAAATCCTTTGAAAAACATCTTCGAGAACATTTTTCCAGATCTTGAATGCCCTTGAGAAAAACAAATTTTACTTCCCACTAAAACTCCACTTTTGTTCTCTTCAAAATTCTCAAAATTTGGTTTCAGCCCTGAAAACCGGTTCAACCGGTCCTGAAACCGGTTCAACCGGTTTTGGGACTACTCCTCTGCCTCCCCTGCTCTGACCTGTCTGACAGTCAGAACTGTCAGAAAAGTCGTTGCAGATATTTTTGGGAAACCGGTTCAACCGGAATTTTTCCCGGCTCAACCGGTTTTGGTTCCGGTCGAGTCTCCGGCTGAGTAGGTTTGTGAACCGGGATCTTCCTGGTGGAAACCGGTTCAACCGGTCTGAAAACCGGTTCAACCGGTTTTTACCCCTTTTCTCCCAACGGCCACCAGCTTTTGGGGATCCTTTATATACACCTCTCACACTCTTCCCCACAGCAGAGCACGCACAAAAACTTCATTCCCAACCTGAGAAACACCTCTCACTCTCTCTCACACACCTCTTGCCTCTCCCATTTCAAATCTTTGGAGAGAAATCTTTGAGTGAGTTTGAGAGCTGCAGTTTTTGTGCTTCATCTCCAAATCTCTCTTACTCTTCTTCATTCGAGCTTTGGTACTACATCGAGTTTTTTTGTGGATTCATTACTCTTGGAGCTTCTAGCTCCTAGACGACTAGGTGTCGCTTGTGAGTCTCCAAATCTTGTGGAAGACCACAAGAAAGTTTGTATTACCCGCTTGTTTGAGCAAAGATTATTGTGTGGGCTTGACCTTTGTGGTCGGCAAAGGGAGGATTAGGGTTGAAAGAGACCCGGCTCTTTGTGGGCGCCTCAACGAGGAAGTAGGGCACCTTGGTGGTGTGACCGAACCTCGGGATAAATCTTGTGTCTCTTGTATTCTTGTTCATTGTGCTTATTCGTGTTCTTCGTTCTCTCACCATTGCGTGGAAGATTTGTTTATATATATTTTGGTGTGTGGATTTTGAGAAGTGCCCTTCTCAGATCTACTACTTTAAACCCTGTGGATCAACTAGAACATCTCATTTCTAAAGTTAACTGGGTGAATTTCGAGATCAATTCAGTTTTACCCAGTTTGCTTCTAGTTTTTGTTGAAAAAGTTTTAACTTGCCTATTCACCCCCCCTCTAGGCAACTTTCAATTGGTATCGGAGCCTAATCCTCGTTCTAACGCTTAACCGCGTGAGGAAAGATCATGTCGGGGGGACTAAGAAACGAAAGTGCTTCTAAGCTTGAACAAGTTGAGGTTGCCTCGACTTCATCTTTTGTTGCAGATGTTGATCCTAGGGCAATAGATCTTGCCATGAGAATCGCCGAAAGGATGTTCCTCAAAATGAAGAAAGATGAGGCAAAGAACAAAATTGAAGAAGAAAATAATCGATGGAGACCAAACGACGAATCCACCTCTTCACAAGGTTCGTCTTTCAAATCCACTTCTCATATGTGCTTTGTTGCTAATGAGAGTGACAGTGAAAGCGAAAGTGAGGAGGAGGAGGAGCATGAAAGTGATAGTGAAGATGAGGATGATCTTCAAAAATTCTTCGCTCAACTAAGTAAGAAGAACCGGATGAGCTTGCTCAAACTCATGAAAAGAGCGGAAGAACAAAAGGAAATGCTTCACAAGCAAGAAGATATCCTCATCGAAAAAATCAAAGACTTGGAGAAGTTGACCAAAGAGCATGAGAAGCTAAAGTGCTCTCATGATGATTTGGTCCAAAGGTATGAAGACATTTCAATTGAGCAAATTAAAGCTATTAATCATTCATCATATATTGCTCAATTAGAAAATAAAAATGCTATGCTCAAGAACACGGTAGAAAAGCTAAACATTGAAAATCTAGCTTTGCAAGAAAAACATGATATGCTTGTATGCTCTCATAATAAATTGATGGATTCACATATCATGTTAGAAATGGCTCATGAGGTTGTGTTAACTAATTTGAAATCATACCAACCTCACACATGCACATGTACTCAAGTAGAAACTATATTATTATGTGCTAACAAATGTTGCTCTCAAGAAAGCCAATCTTCCATTGAGCTAGAAATTTCAGGAATTAGTGATATTTCTATCACACAAGAAAATAAAGAGCTCAAGGAAGAAGTTGGAATGCTAAGAAGGAGCTTAACTCGTTTGAAGGGAAAGTGTCATGCTCAACCTTCTCAAGATAACCGTGATAATATGGTGAAAAAGCTTGAGAAGGGGACAACCGTAGCATGCACAAAACCCCTTCAAAAGAATACCAAGCTTTCCAAGAAGGGCATGAGCAAAATTCATGGTAAGAAAATTAATGCTCATACTATTTGCTCTAACAATGTACCTATGTGCTTCAACAAAGAAAGATCAAAGAGAAGCGATAGGAGGTGCTATGGATGCAAGGAGAAGGGCCATGAAATTGATTCATGCCCCCACATGAAGAATCAAGACCTTGCATGATCAAGAAAGATGACCATCAAAAAGGATGAAAGCAAAAAGCAAATGCATTGCAAGGACAAGCATCGCATTTGCTACAATTGCCGTGAAAAAGGTC
Organism: Zea luxurians; assembly: GCA_029449295.1. NCBI lineage: Eukaryota > Viridiplantae > Streptophyta > Magnoliopsida > Poales > Poaceae > Zea > Zea luxurians. Next base: position 4,082,517 of record JAOPSE010000039.1, on the reverse strand, counting down.
ATCTATTCAAGGTTTGTCCAAAGGGTAAAACTCCTAAGCCTAACTTGTCAACACATTCAAATATGCTTAGGAGACCCAAATTTGACTCTTGTGCTAGAAAGGTGATGAGTTCACCACATTCTAGGACCAAGGCCATTTGGGTGCCTAAGTACTTATTAGCTAACCTTGGTGGACCCATCCAAAAATGGGTACCAAAATGTACTTAATAAGTTTTGCAGGTACCCAGAGATGATATGAAGCTTTGGAGGTGCTTGAGCGGTTTAACTCAATTCTTATCTCAAGCTATCAATCTTACATTGTCTATCCTTTAAGATTGACCCAAAGATGAATTGAGTTGTTATATCACTAACTTCATATTCATCTCTAGCAAGAACTTGTGTTGTAGGGAATAAGGATTAACCTTTAAGGGAATCAAGCAAAAGGCCTACAACCAAGTGATATCCAAAGGATGGTAACAATTAATTCTTAAGTGCACATTGCTTTTAATTGGTATATTCCTTTGTGTCTTTTGTAGCCACATAGGAAAAATGAAGCACTTGAGAATGAACTTAAGAGTTTTTACCTTGCTTTGGAAAGGATCTAATTATATGGTAGATTGCAAGTTCATATTTTTATATTGTGACAATCTACATGCTTTAAATTGATTATATGTATCTTGTGGCATATTTAAAATTAATTATCGTGTTATTGTCATGACCTAGACATAAAGAGGATTATCCCATGTTCTTAAATGAATAGAGTGCTAAGTAAGAAATTCAAATTCTTAAAGCACTTACCAAAAGGGAAATTCTCTATATGACTAGAGTTGTGAGACTAATGTTTTTATCTAAGTGATTTATGTAGTTTCACAACATGAGAATGTGTTTCCCAAATGGAGTGTGACATTCAACGTTCAAAGAAGATCTAACCAATACTATGTGATGTATTCATTCTCATTTAAATTGGTTTTGAGTCTTCTACATTAATCACTTACCATGCTATGAATTAAACTTGCCATGTAAACTTAATTAAACAATCATGCTACTTTTATCTTGTTCAATTGATGTTATGCATGATGCCTGTAAGGGTAATTTAGTTCATATCATGAGGTTTCCTTAATTTAGTAACCTTCTTGTCATTCTTATAATAGAGGTTGCTAAATAGGAAACTATTGCTTGTGTTTCTAATGCAATCTTTTTAAGCTATTTCATGAAATTCATAAGTAGAGATTGTGCTCTTTCAATTGGTAAAATCACAAGCATTAAAGGTTAATCTTCACCTAAAAGAAAGATTAGAAATGCTCAAGGCAAAGGTATGGAACTAGTTGTTTCATTTGGTATGAGACCAATAATAGTTCTTTTTAAGTGGCATTCTTTCAATTGGTAATAATCTATTCCATGGAAAGGAATGTCAATATGAAGGTTAAATTCTTTTTGGCTTAAATTTGTAAATTAGTGCATATTGTGAATTCACTGCTCCATGTGCATTAACTTAGAAGGAATTTAATTTATGCCTTTATGCCTCATAAATGATGATTTATTTGCCATTCATATATAAATATCATCATTCATTAAATACTTCCTTGTACTACTAATACCTATTTTCAAAGTGCTTTTCGACTAGTTTTAAAAGGAAAAGAGATAACAAGCTAAAGAAGGAAGTCTCCACGAATGAAGACAAGAAGAATACTTAGATGACACCATCTCATATAGCAAGATCTTTCAATTGGTATAACAAATGGTACATTCTATATGGTGGTAAGTATTCTTAGGCATAAGTTAATTCATTGCAAATTTGTCATGCCTTGACCATGATGTGTAATATACTCCTCATGAGACTCTTAACTGAATTGAAAGTGCATATGGCAAGTCATTCAAATACTTGATGCACATATCTAGTGGGAGAACATTATATATCTTGTGTCATAGAGAATAAGTTTCACTTGAGTAAGCTATACTAAGACAATCCAAAATGGTAAATTTGTATCTCATTCATATGGATTGTAATCTTTGTTTTCTAAATAGCTACTCTTGATGCAGTTTAAAATTCCCTTATCGTTAATTCTAAAAGTGCATAAGAATCTTTTTGTTAATATTCATCACATACATATGCACTAACATGGATATGATTTTTAAACTGTAAAAGGTACAATTAGTGATCCATACTCTCTAAATTTTGGAAACCCATATTTTGATATCTTAGAAATATACTTCAATCGATATCCATATGCTTCACATTGAATTGGATCACTAAGTTGTAAATTACATGCATAACTTGTCTTCATGATATGAATGCTTGTGCGACTAACCTTGATAAGCTAGGTGCACCCAAGGTCAAGCTAGGTTCATCATCAAGAAGGCAACACAACGATGTATTAAGAAAAAGGAGAAAAGGCTCCTATTCTTAACTCTAGTTTTTATCTATGTGATTAAATATTGACTTGAAACCATGTAAGATGGTTGTCAAGTATATGTGGGTGCCCACACAAAGAGAAAGGCCACAGTAAGGATTGTGTGGGTACTCAAGGCTCTTACTACTAATCTCAAAGGACCCAATTCAAATTGGGTACCAAGATATGAAGCTTAAACTTGTTTTGCAGGATCACTCCTTCAATGGATCAAGTTGGGTGCTCGATAATGAATGTATAAATCATCTTTGGAGATAGTAGCTAAGGTGGTAACAACTGAATCTCAAGTGCATGTTATTTTCAAATCTTATCTTTTTGTGACTTGTGTAGCCACTAAGGAAAAAGAAGCACTTGAGGATATACATCAGTTGTTGATTATGAAATAAAGGTCTAATTGGAAGTTGAATGAATATTATCATATGGTGAACAATCCAAAATTATGTGACGTATTCTCTATCTAGTTAATTTGGATTTGATTCTTCTATATTAGACACTCACCATAATATGGATTAAGTCATCCCTTTAGACTTCATTGAATAACCATGCATATTATCCATGTCATTCAAAATATATTGTGCATGAGGGTTCAAGGAAATTTAGTCCATATTATGATGTTTCTCTATTTTAGCAACACACTTGCCTTCCACATATAAAGGGTTGCAAAATAAGAAACTAGTGCTTGTGCTACTAATGCCATCTCTTGTGTTGAGTTTATCCATAGAAAATCTATGTTAAGAGATGGTGCTTATTATTAAATTGGATAAATCACAAGCTTAAAGGATACTATTCAACTAAAGTAAGATGGAGTTGATAAGAGGCCAAGGTATGAAAACTTCCTCTCCTTCAGTTGTTTTAGTATTCTATCCTTAGTGGGATGTACCATAGTATAGGTTAAATTCCTTGCAATATAAAATGTTCAATAGTGCATATAACTTTGACATCAACTATATGTGTGCACTAATTTAAAGGAATTTAGTCTATCCTTTTGGGCTTCAATAATGATGATTCATTTGCCATCCACATATAAGGATCATCATTTGTGAAACCCTCTCTTGTGTTTTTAATGCTCTCTTTTCTAAGTGTTACAACGAGGTCCTTCCAAGAGCTTTCAAGATGGATTCAAAATCTACAAAAAATGAATGAAGTTCAAGATCACTTGGTTGGATGAAATCACAAAGAGAAAAGAGATCACAGTGAATCAAGAAGGGAGTTTTTTTTGTCAACCAAATAATGAAGATGTAGTGACATATTTATATGATATCCTTCATTATGAGGTTTGAGGTTTATATTAGCATGCTTTACCCTCCAAGATTTCAATTGATATACTTTTAGTTCTTAAACTTTTAATTGGTATAATTCTCATCATCTATTTAAAGCATGTTACGTTAAACCAAGATATAGTGCAAACATCTCCTTTAACCTCGTATTGTTGATGTGCATAAGTGTACTTTGTGTACTCTTGCATGCACAAATTGAGGGAGAGTTTAGCCTATATCTTGTGAGACTAATGATTTCTTTCAAGTTCATGTTGTGTAGTCTCACACCTTGGTGAAAGAAGAACATCAAATGAGGATGAGTGGTTCCAAGGAAATGATCAAATAATTACCACATATCACCCCATGGATTAGTTCTTTTGGGGGACGATATGTGTTCTCTAGCATGATTTCAATTGTTGCAAATTTATTATGCCTTGGCCAAGATATATGATGAACCCCTCTAAGAATCTTAATTGAATCAAGTGCATGCTACAAAGTAATTCGAGTACTTGATGCACACATTTAGGGGGAGCTCATTCTATATCCTGTGTCCTTAAATACTAACAATTTCTTTTAGTAAACTTGTGTAGTTCTTTGAAAAGAATGGGTTTCTCTTGATTTTTTTTGAAGAGGATATGTTTCTCTTTGGCATGCTAAATTCACTCAATACATGTCATAATGAAGACTGATGGGCATGAATGAAAATCATCTTGCTTTGTGCAAAAATAATGTCAAGCCTATCAAAAGCTAAGATAGAAATTCATGATTATAATGAAGACCATATGGCATGGAACAAAGGTGTGTCAGTCCATGAACTATTGTATTACATTTGTGTATCTAGGCTCTTACAAGTTAGTGTATGCATGTATATGCAATATCTAAGGTTGCACTTGTGGTGACGATTAAAGAATCTCTAGATATTTGATTAATACCTCTTGTGCTGATGTCATAAGTTAGTCTTAAGTCATCTTAGTGAGGTATGAGTCAAACATGATAACTTCTCAAGAATCTTGGCTTAAAATATTGCATATCATGTCTATTAGTATACCTTTTGATTATGAGTAATTTCTTCAACTGGTGCAATTTCATATTTTCATACTTTATTTGTACCAAGGTTCAAATTGTAGAACTTAATCCCCTGGCCTCACAAGTCCAAGTGCATAAGCTAAACAAGTATTCATCACTTGTATGCACACATTTAGGGGGAGAATGGTCTATAATTTGAATCTTTGAGACTAACTTCATTTTCAAGTCTATTATGTGTGTAGTCTCAAATTAGAAAGGAATCTTCGGGCAAAGACAATCGCTTCCACTGCAAATTTTGATGGGTATCAAAGATTCTTTGCTCCAATAAATGTATCTTCTATACATTTCATAAGAGAATGAGTTTCTCTTGTATATGCTACTCCAACGTCATCTAAAAATTGGTAAATATGTATCACATCTTCTTGGATTACAAATATCTGAAGTAGCATAGCTTATAGATTCTCTTGTCTAGAACTTAATTGATTAAATAGTGCACATGTTCCTTATGTTGCATGATTATGTTCAATTGATACTCCTTTTATGCCAATGGTACTTTAAGTTGCAAATAAGTACTCTCAACAGGTATCAATTGAATTCATATATATGTGTGCACTAAAACTTGAGGAGAACTTAGTGTAATATGCAATTAGTGATCTGATTATCTATCAAATTGTATCATTTGGTGGTTTTCAATTGACATTTTTCGTACATGATCACTAGTTGTATAATTCATACTTGTGAAATTTTTATGCTGCCTCTTGTTATGATAAGAAAATGCTAGGTGACATCTAGACTCCAGGTATCAAGATTTATCTTTCAATTAGTATGACAATATTCATTTGATATCTTGGACCTATGTCATAATTATGCCAACAAGAGATTGCAAAATGAACTCTAAATACAACACAAGTGTGGAACACCCCTTTGAAAAGGTAAAACGCAAAGGTACATCACTTATGACACTTCTACATTACCTTTGTGCCATATAAGGACCCTTTTCATGATAGTGTGCTCAAATCTTGCTTAATCATAATTTCTACCCTTTATATTCTTTGTATCTTTTTTGGAGATTTATGACAAAGGGGGAGAAATTGTGCATTAAAGCTTACCTTTAGTCTTATGTAACTAAGTGTTAGAAGACTTTTGAAAAGGGGAGAAATAATTAACAAAAAGGGGGAATCATAAGAAAAACATAAGATGTAGAAAGTTGATGAGTGCATACTATGTCATGAGCATCACGTTTATTTTATGACACACTGCACCCCACGAATAGTATGATATAAGTTGTCTCCATACTTTGACCCAAATATGTGCTTTTGGCATTTGAGTACAAAATTGGTATTTTCTGAAATGCACATATTTAGGGGGAGGAAACTATATCATAGGATTCAAAATCTTATTTATCAAATCTTATGTAAGCTTTAAAGTGTTGTCATCAATCACCAAAAAGGGGGAGATTGAAAGTGCATTCATCCCTTTTGTGAGTTTTGGTGATTTGGATAACAACACATTTAAAGGTCTAACAAGTTTGCTAAGTGTTGAACAGGAAATTCAGTATGATGAACATATTTGAATAGTGTATAATGATCAGTGAACAAGGTTCAACACAAGGTCAAATAACCAGTGAGACAATGCCAATGGATATAATATGGTCTCTATATTGGTTTGAATATATGGACAAGTCCTGAGAAATCACTATGCATAAATATGATCATAATAGAGGTTGAAGTGATTAAGAGGGTTGGTCAAGCCAAAGTGAATAAGATATGAGGAATCGTGAATTGGCTTGACCATATTACTATTAGTCCGTATATGAATATATGAGAATCAAACTAGAGCTTGATTGATCTTAGCATTTATATCTAGATGACATTCAAGCAAGGTTCACAATATTGAAGAAATGATTCTCTCAATGGATGCTCAATAGGATGTGACTCAAGAATGGCTTGATAGGGTGAAGATAGCAAGGAAAGGGCTTCGAGGAACTAAGCGAAGGTGAAGGCCAAGCGACGGCTTGTAGACCGAGATACCATGGCTAAGGTGAAGAAGAGAGTACTTGCACTAAGTCGATGAACTAATCAGCTATGAAGAGTTACAACATGTTGATGCATCAATAAGGTGACTTGAAGCCATGATTTGAACTCATATATGGTGAAATAGCAAAAGTCACATGCTCGATTTGTGTTTGCTTCAAAAGGTGAGACAAAAATGTTTGTGATCCTTATGAAGCAACACCATGGAGAAATCACTTGAGACACCAATGACTCAAGGAGTTTACTTAATTATATTTTATTTAACTTGAGTATAGGAATCGTCGTACTATCAAGGGGGATCCATAAAGAAGGTTGGTGTTGGTACTAAAGCTCAAAATCCTTTGAAAAACATCTTCGAGAACATTTTTCCAGATCTTGAATGCCCTTGAGAAAAACAAATTTTACTTCCCACTAAAACTCCACTTTTGTTCTCTTCAAAATTCTCAAAATTTGGTTTCAGCCCTGAAAACCGGTTCAACCGGTCCTGAAACCGGTTCAACCGGTTTTGGGACTACTCCTCTGCCTCCCCTGCTCTGACCTGTCTGACAGTCAGAACTGTCAGAAAAGTCGTTGCAGATATTTTTGGGAAACCGGTTCAACCGGAATTTTTCCCGGCTCAACCGGTTTTGGTTCCGGTCGAGTCTCCGGCTGAGTAGGTTTGTGAACCGGGATCTTCCTGGTGGAAACCGGTTCAACCGGTTTTTACCCCTTTTCTCCCAACGGCCACCAGCTTTTGGGGATCCTTTATATACACCTCTCACACTCTTCCCCACAACAGAGCACGCACAAAAACTTCATTCCCAACCTGAGAAACACCTCTCACTCTCTCTCTCACACCTCTTGCCTCTCCCATTTCAAATCTTTGGAGAGAAATCTTTGAGTGAGTTTGAGAGCTGCAGTTTTTGTGCTTCATCTCCAAATCTCTCTTACTCTTCTTCATTCGAGCTTTGGTACTACATCGAGTTTTTTTGTGGATTCATTACTCTTGGAGCTTCTAGCTCCTAGACGACTAGGTGTCGCTTGTGAGTCTCCAAATCTTGTGGAAGACCACAAGAAAGTTTGTATTACCCGCTCGTTTGAGCAAAGATTATTGTGTGGGCTTGACCTTTGTGGTCGGCAAAGGGAGGATTAGGGTTGAAAGAGACCCGGCTCTTTGTGGGCGCCTCAACGAGGAAGTAGGGCACCTTGGTGGTGTGACCGAACCTCGGGATAAATCTTGTGTCTCTTGTATTCTTGTTCATTGTGCTTATTCGTGTTCTTCGTTCTCTCACCATTGCGTGGAAGATTTGTTTATATATATTTTGGTGTGTGGATTTTGAGAAGTGCCCTTCTCAGATCTACTACTTTAAACCCTGTGGATCAACTAGAACATCTCATTTCTAAAGTTAACTGGGTGAATTTCGAGATCAATTCAGTTTTACCCAGTTTGCTTCTAGTTTTTGTTGAAAAAGTTTTAACTTGCCTATTCACCCCCCCCCCCTCTAGGCAACTTTCACGGAGGTGCAAAGGTGATGAAGAATCGGTCTCGTAGTAGACCACCTTCCTCATCTTCTTTTTCTTGTCGCCACTCCGATGTGACTTGTGGGAAGAGGATTTCTTCTCCTTCCCCTTCCCTTTGTTGCGGGACTCTTCCGATGAAGCCTTCTCATGGCTTGTAGTGGGCTTGTCGCCGGTCTCCATCTCCCTCTTAGCGTGATCTCCCGACATCACTTCGAGCGGTTAGGCTCTAATGAAGCACCGGGTTCTGATACCAATTGAAAGTCGCCTAGAGGGGGGTGAATAGAGCGTAACTGAAATTTACAAAGTTAATCACAACTACAAGTCGGGTTAGCGTTAGAAATATAATGCGAGTCCGAGAGAGGGCGTAAAAACAAATCGCAAGCGAATAAAGAAGTGAGACACAAGGATTTGTTTTACCGAGGTTCGGTTCTCTCAAACCTACTCCCCGTTGAGGTGGTCACAAAGACCGGGTCTCTTTCAACCCTTTCCCTCTCTCAAACGGTCACTTAGACCGAGTGAGCTTCTCTTCTCAATCACACGAGACACAAAGTCCCCACAAAGACCACTACACAATTGATGTCTCTTGCCTCGGTTACAATTGAGTTTGATCACAAGAAGAATGAGAAAGAAAAGAAGCAATCCAAGCGCAAGAGCTCAAATGAACACAACAATCACTCTCTCTAATCACTAAAGCTTTGAGTGGAATTGGGAGAGGATTTGATCTCTTTGGTGTGTCTAGAATTGAATGCTAGAGCTCTTGTAAGTAGTTAGAAGGTGGAAAACTTGGATGACTTGAATGTGGGGTGGTTGGGGGTATTTATAACCCCAACCACCAAAAGTGGCCGTTGGGAGACTGTCTGTCGCATGGCGCACCGGACAGTCCGGTGCGCCATGCGCCAGCCACGTCACCTGGCCGTTGGGTTCCGACCGTTGGAGCTCTGTCTTGTGGGCCCGCCTGGCTGCCCGGTGGTCCACCGGACAAGCCCTGTAGGCTGTCCGGTGTGCCACCCACGCGTTCTCTGCTCCTCTGCGCGCGTTGGCGCGCATTTTGAAAGGGAATTAGGCTTACCCCTAGTTCCTAAATATTTTTTGGTGATTGAATTGCCCAACACAAATATTGAACTAACTAGTTTGCTCTAGTACTCAAGTTATACAGGTGCAAAAGGTTCACACTTAGCCAATAAAAAGACCAAGTTTTGGATTCAACAAAGGAGCAACGGGGCAACCGAGGGCACCTCTGGCTGGAGGCACCGGACTGTCCGGTGTGCACCGGACAGTGTCCGGTGCGCCCAGAGGACTCCAACTCCAACTCTTCGCCCTCGGGATTTCTCGGAAGCCGGCGCGCTATAATTCACCGGACTATCCGGTGTGCACCGGACATGTCCGGTGCTCCAAGGAAACGCGGTCTCCGGAACTCGCCAGCCTCGGGTTCGCGCGGCAGCCGCTCCGCTAAAATTCACCGGACTGTCCGGTGTGCACCGGACTGTCCGGTGTGCCAGCGGGGCAACGGCTCTCTGCGGCGCCAACGGCTCCCTGCGGAGCATTTAATGCGCGCGCAGCGCGCGCAGACGTCAGGATCGCCCATACCGGTGCACCGGACATCAAACAGTACATGTCCGGTGTGCACCGGACACCCAGGAGGGCCCAGAAGTCAGAAGCTCCAACGGTAAGAATCCAACGGCAATGGTGACGTGGCAGGGGCACCGGACTGTCCGGTGTGCACCGGACTGTCCGGTGCGCCATCGAACAGACAGCTTCCAGCAACGGTCACTTTTGGTGGTTGGGGCTATAAATACCCCAACCACCCCACATTCATTGCCATCCAAGTTTTCCACTTCTCAACTACTACAAGAGCTCTAGCATTCAATTCTAGACACACCAAATAGATCAAGTCCTCTCCAAATTCCACACAACTCCATAGTGACTAGAGAGAGTGATTTGCTTGTGTTCTTTCGAGCTCTTGCGCTTGGATCGCATTCTTTTCTTTCTCACTTGTTCTTGTGATCAATCTCAATTGTAACCAAGGCAAGAGGCACCAATTGTGTGGTAGCCCTTGCGGGGAAGCTTTGTTCCCGTTTGATTGAGAAGAAGAGAAAGCTCACTCGATCCGTGGGATCGTTTGAGAGAGGGAAGGGTTGAAAGAGACCCGGCCTTTGTGGCCTCCTCAACGGGGAGTAGGTTTGCGAGAACCGAACCTCGGTAAAACAAATCCGCGTGTCACACTCTTATTCGCTTGCGATTTGTTTTGTGCCCTCTCTCTCGCGGACTCATTTATATTTCTAACGCTAACCCGGTTTGTAGTTGTGATTATTTTTGTAAATTTCAGTTTCGCCCTATTCACCCCCCCCCTCTAGGCGACTATCAATTGGTATCAGAGCCCGGTGCTTCATTAGAGCCTAACCGCTCGAAGTGATGTCGGGAGATCACGCCAAGAAGGAGATGGAGACCGACGACAAGCCCACTACAAGCCAAGGGAGCACTTCATCGGAAGAGTCCCGCACCAAGAGAAGGGAGAAGAAGGAGGACTCCTCCAAGCGGAAGGAGAAAAGATCTTCCTCTTCTCACCACAAGGAGAAGAAGGAAAAATCTTCTTCTCACAAGCCGCATCGGAGTGGGGACAAGCACAAAAGGATGAGAAAGGTGGTCTACTATGAGACCGACACTTCATCGACATCTACCTCCGGCTCCGACGCGGCGTCCGTCACTTCTAAACGCCAAGAGCGTAAGAAGTATAGTAAGATCCCCCTACGCTACCCTCGCATTCCTAAACATACACCTTTACTTTCCGTCCCATTAGGCAAACCACCAACTTTTAATGGTGAAGATTATGCTATGTGGAGTAATTTGATGCGATTTCATCTAACCTCTCTCCACAAAAGATTATGGGATATTGTTGAGTATGGTGTACAGGTACCATCCGTAGGGGATGAGGACTATGACACGGACGAAGTGGCCCAAATCGAGCACTTCAACTCCCAAGCCGCGACCATCCTCCTTGCCTCTCTAAGCAAGGAGGAATACAACAAAGTACAAGGGTTGAAGAACGCCAAGGAAATTTGGGACCTACTCAAGACGGCGCACGAGGGTGATGAACTCACCAAAATCACCAAACGGGAAACGATCGAGGGGGAGCTCGGTCGTTTTCGTCTTCGCCAAGGGGAGGAGCCACAAGACATGTACAACCGGCTCAAGACCTTGGTGAACCAAGTGCGCAACCTCGGGAGCACAAAATGGGATGACCACGAAGTGGTTAAGGTTATTCTAAGAGCCCTTATTTTCCTTAACCCCACACAAGTTCAATTAATTCGTGGTAATCCTAGATATCCACTAATGACCCCCGAGGAAGTTATCGGGAATTTTGTGAGTTTTGAATGCATGATTAAGGGCTCCAAGAAGATCAACGAGCTTGATGAACCCTCCACATCCGAGGCGCAACCCGTGGCCTTCAAGGCAACGGAGGAGAAGAAGGAGGAGTCTACACCAAGTAGACAACCAATTGACGCCTCCAAGCTCGACAACGAGGAGATGGCCCTAATCACCAAAAGCTTCCGGCAAATCCTCAAGCAACGGAAGGGGAAGGATTACAAATCCCGTTCCAAGAAGGTTTGCTACAAGTGTGGTAAGCCCGGTCATTTCATTGCAAAATGTCCAATGTCTAGTGACAGTGACAGGGGCGACGACAAGAAGGGAAAGAGGAAAGAAAAGAAGAAGTACTACAAGAAGAAGGGCGGCGATGCCCATGTTTGTCGGGAGTGGGACTCCGACGAAAGCTCAAGCGACTCCTCCGACGACGAGGACGCCGCCAACATCGCCGTCACCAAGGGCCTCCTCTTCCCCAACGTCGGCCACAAGTGTCTCATGGCCAAGGACGGCAAAAAGAAGGTAAAATCAAGATCCTCCACTAAATATGAAACATCTAGTGATGAGGATAATGATAAAAATGAGGAGGATAATTTGCGTATTCTTTTTGCCAACCTTAACAAGGAACAAAAAGAAAAATTAAATGAGCTAATTAGTGCCATCCATGAAAAGGATGATCTCTTGGACTCCCAAGAGGACTTCCTAATCAAGGAAAACAAGAAACATGTTAAGGTTAAAAATGCTTATGCTCTAGAGGTAGAAAAATGTAACAAATTATCTAGTGAGCTAAGCACCTGCCATGACACTATTGCCAACCTTAGAAATGAAAATATTAAATTAATTGCTAAGGTTGATTCTCATGTTTGCATTGATCCTAGAAATGATAATGATGATTTGCTTGCTAGGATTGATGAGTTGAATATTTCTCTTGCTAGCCTTAGAAATGAGAATGACAAACTAATTGCTAAGGCTAAGGATTTTGATGTTTGCAATGCTACCATTTCCGACCTTAGAGCTAAAAATGATTTGTTGCATGCTAAGGTTGTTGAACTAAAATCTTGCAAACCCTCTACATCTAATGTTGAGCATATTTCCATTTGTACTAGATGTAGAGATATTAATATTGATGCTATCCATGATCACCTAGCCTTAATTAAAAAACAAAATGATCACATAGCACAACTTAATGATAAGATTAGAGAGCATGACTTAGAAAATGAAAAATTTAAACTTGCTAGAAGCATGCTCTATAATGGGAGACGCCCTGGCATTAAGGACGGCATTGGCTTCCAAAAGGGAGACAATGTCAAAATTAATGCCCCTCCAAAGAACTTATCTAACTTTGTTAAGGGCAAGGCTCCCATGCCTCAGGATAACGAGGGTTACATTTTGTACCCTGCCGGTTATCCTGAGAGCAAGATTAGGAAAATTCATTCTAAGAAGTCTCACTCTGGCCCTAATCATGCTTTTATGTATAAGGGTGAGACATCTAGATCTAGGCAACCAACCCATGCCAAGTTGCCTAGAAAGAAAACTCCTAATGCATCAAATGATCATGCCATTTCATTTAAAACTTTTGATGCATCTTATGTTTTAACTAACCAATCCGGCAAGGTAGTTGCCAAGATTGTTGGGGGCAAACACAAGGGCTCCAAGACTTGTGTTTGGGTACCCAAAGTTCTTGTATCTAATGCCAAAGGACCCAAAACCGTTTGGGTACCTAAAACAAAGAACTAAACTTGTTTTGTAGGTGTATGCATCCGGGGGCTCAAGTTGGATACTCGACAGCGGGTGCACAAACCATATGACAGGGGAGAAAAGGATGTTCTCCTCCTATGAGAAAAACCAAGATCCCCAACGAGCTATCACATTCGGGGATGGAAATCAAGGTTTGGTCAAAGGTTTGGGTAAAATTGCTATATCACCTGACCATACTATTTCCAATGTTTTTCTTGTAGATTCTTTAGATTACAATTTGCTTTCCGTATCCCAATTATGTAAAATGGGCTACAACTGTCTTTTTACTGATACAGGTGTTACTGTCTTTAGAAGAAGTGATGATTCAGTAGCATTTAAGGGAGTGTTAGAGGGTCAGCTATACTTGGTAGATTTTGATAGAGCTGAACTCAACACTTGCTTAGTTGCTAAGACTAACTTGGGTTGGCTCTGGCACCGTCGACTAGCCCATGTTGGAATGAAGAATCTTCACAAGCTTCTAAAGGGAGAACACATTTTAGGACTAACCGATGTTCATTTTGAGAAAGACAGGATTTGTAGCGCATGCCAAGCCGGGAAGCAAGTTGGTGTCCATCATCCACACAAAAACATCATGACTACCGACAGGCCACTGGAGCTCCTTCACATGGATTTATTCGGCCCGATCGCTTACATAAGCATCGGCGGTAGTAAGTATTGTCTTGTAATTGTGGATGATTATTCTCGCTTCACTTGGGTATTCTTTTTGCAGGAAAAATCACAAACCCAAGAGACCTTAAAAGGATTCTTGAGACGAGCTCAAAATGAGTTCGGCTTAAGGATCAAGAAAATTAGAAGCGACAACGGAACGGAGTTCAAGAACTCTCAAATCGAAGGCTTCCTTGAGGAGGAGGGCATCAAGCATGAGTTCTCTTCTCCCTACACTCCACAACAAAATGGTGTAGTGGAGAGGAAGAATCGAACTCTATTGGACATGGCAAGGACCATGCTTGATGAGTACAAGACACCGGATCGGTTTTGGGCCGAGGCGGTCAACACCGCCTGCTACGCCATCAACCGGTTATACCTTCACCGAATCCTCAAGAAGACATCTTATGAACTCCTAACCGGTAAAAAGCCCAATATTTCATATTTTAGAGTTTTTGGTAGCAAATGTTTTATTCTTGTTAAGAGAGGTAGAAAATCTAAATTTGCTCCTAAAACTGTAGAAGGCTTTTTACTAGGATATGACTCAAACACAAGGGCATATAGAGTCTTTAACAAGTCCTCAGGACTTGTTGAAGTTTCTTGTGACGTTGTGTTTGATGAGACTAACGGCTCTCAAGTGGAGCAAGTTGATCTTGATGAAACAGGTGAAGAACAGGCTCCATGCATAGCGCTAAGAAACATGTCCATTGGGGATGTGTGTCCTAAGGAATCCGAAGAGCCTTCAAATGCACAAGATCAACCATCCTCCTCCATGCAAGCATCTCCACCAACTCAAGTTGAGGATGAGGCTCAAGATATTGAACAAGAAGATCAAGAAGATGAGTCACCTCAAAATGACGGCAACGATCAAGGGGGAGATGCAAATAATGAAGACAAGGAGGATGAACAACCAAGGCCGCCACACCCAAGAGTCCACCAAGCAATACAACGAGATCACCCCGTCGACACCATCCTCGGCGACATTCATAAGGGGGTAACTACTCGATCTCGTGTTGCACATTTTTGTGAACATTACTCTTTTGTTTCCTCTATTGAGCCACACAGGGTAGAGGAAGCACTTCAAGATTCGGATTGGGTGATGGCGATGCAAGAGGAGCTCAACAATTTCACGAGGAACAAGGTATGGCACTTAGTTCCACGTCCTAACCAAAATGTTGTAGGAACCAAGTGGGTCTTCCGCAACAAGCAAGACGAGCATGGTGTGGTGACTAGGAACAAAGCTCGACTCGTGGCCAAGGGGTATTCACAAGTCGAAGGTTTGGATTTTGGTGAAACCTATGCACCCGTAGCTAGGCTTGAGTCAATTCGTATATTATTGGCCTATGCTACTTACCATGGCTTCAAGCTTTATCAAATGGACGTGAAGAGTGCCTTCCTCAATGGACCAATCAAGGAGGAGGTCTATGTTGAGCAACCTCCCGGCTTTGAAGACAGTGAGTACCCTAACCATGTTTATAGGCTCTCTAAGGCGCTTTATGGGCTCAAACAAGCCCCAAGAGCATGGTATGAATGCCTTAGAGATTTCCTTATTGCAAATGGCTTCAAAGTCGGCAAGGCCGATCCTACTTTGTTCACTAAAACTCTTGACAATGATTTGTTTGTATGCCAAATTTATGTTGATGATATCATATTTGGGTCTACTAACAAATCTACATGTGAAGAATTTAGTAGGATCATGACACAAAAATTCGAGATGTCGATGATGGGGGAGTTGAAATATTTCTTAGGATTTCAAGTCAAGCAACTCCAAGAGGGCACCTTCCTTAGCCAAACGAAGTATACTCAAGATATCCTAATCAAGTTTGGAATGAAGGATGCCAAGCCCATCAAGACACCCATGGGAACAAATGGGCATCTCGACCTCGACACGGGAGGTAAGTCCGTGGATCAAAAGGTATACCGGTCGATGATTGGTTCATTGCTTTATTTATGTGCATCTCGACCGGACATTATGCTTTCCGTATGCATGTGTGCAAGATACCAAGCCGACCCTAAGGAATCACACCTTACGACCGTAAAACGAATCTTGAGATATTTGGCTTATACTCCTAAGTTTGGGCTTTGGTACCCTCGGGGATCCACTTTTGACTTGATTGGATACTCGGATGCCGATTGGGCGGGGTGTAGGATTAATAGAAAGAGCACATCGGGGACTTGCCAGTTCTTGGGAAGATCCTTGGTGTCTTGGGCTTCCAAGAAGCAAAATTCGGTCGCTCTTTCCACCGCCGAAGCCGAGTATATTGCCGCAGGTCACTGTTGCGCGCAATTGCTGTGGATGAGGCAAACCCTGCGGGACTACGGTTACAAATTAACCAAAGTCCCTTTGCTATGTGACAATGAGAGTGCAATCAAAATGGCCGACAATCCCGTCGAGCACAGCCGCACTAAACACATAGCCATTCGGTATCATTTTCTTCGTGATCACCAACAAAAGGGGGATATCGAGATTTCTTACATTAACACTAAAGATCAATTAGCCGATATCTTTACCAAGCCTCTTGATGAACAATCTTTTACCCAACTTAGGCATGAGCTTAATATTCTTGATTCCAGGAATTTCTTTTGCTAGTCTTGCACGCATAGCTCATAAATATACCTTTGATCATGTCTCTTTTATATATGCTATGACTAATGTGTTTTCAAGTGTATTTCAAACCAAGTCATAGGTATATTGAAAGGGAATTGGAGTCTTCGGCGAAGACAAGGCTTCCACTCCACTCTACTACTCATCCTTCGCCGTCGCTCCGCATCACTCTCCAACTTTGGTATAATCTTCACTCATTCATTTCATGACCAAAGGGGGAGAAAATACTTCAATGGGCTCTAATGATTCCGTTTTTGGCGATTCATGCCAAAGGGGGAGAAAATATGAGCCCAAAGCAAAAGGACCGCACCACCACCCTAATTTTAAAATTGATGATTTTCATTGGTCAATTTCAAAATTGGTATCTCTTTGTGTTCTAAAGGGGGAGCAACTAGTTTTTCAAAATTGATGTCTTAAAACCCTCTTGAACACTAAGAGGAGACCTTATTTGAGGGGGAGTTTTGTTTAGTCAAAGGAAAAGCATTTTGGAACAAAGGACGAAATTTTCAAAACTTAAAATGCTTTGCAAATCTTATTCATTTACCTTTGACTATCTTGCAAAAGGACTTTGAAAAGTATTTACAAAAGAATTTGCAAAAACAAAACTCTTGGTGCAAATATGGTCCAATATGTTAAAAACAAAGAAAACAATCCATGCGCATCATATAAGTATATATTGGCTCAATTCCAAGCAACCTTTGCACTTACATTATGCAAACTAGTTCAATTATGCACTTCTATATTTGCTTTGGTTTGTGTTGGCATCAATCACCAAAAAGGGGGAGATTGAAAGGGAATTAGGCTTACCCCTAGTTCCTAAATATTTTTTGGTGATTGAATTGCCCAACACAAATATTGAACTAACTAGTTTGCTCTAGTACTCAAGTTATACAGGTGCAAAAGGTTCACACTTAGCCAATAAAAAGACCAAGTTTTGGATTCAACAAAGGAGCAACGGGGCAACCGAGGGCACCTCTGGCTGGAGGCACCGGACTGTCCGGTGTGCACCGGACAGTGTCCGGTGCGCCCAGAGGACTCCAACTCCAACTCTTCGCCCTCGGGATTTCTCGGAAGCCGGCGCGCTATAATTCACCGGACTGTCCGGTGTGCACCGGACATGTCCGGTGCTCCAAGGAAACGCGGTCTCCGGAACTCGCCAGCCTCGGGTTCGCGCGGCAGCCGCTCCGCTAAAATTCACCGGACTGTCCGGTGTGCCAGCGGGGCAACGGCTCTCTGCGGCGCCAACGGCTCCCTGCGGAGCATTTAATGCGCGCGCAGCGCGCGCAGACGTCAGGATCGCCCATACCGGTGCACCGGACATCAAACAGTACATGTCCGGTGTGCACCGGACACCCAGGAGGGCCCAGAAGTCAGAAGCTCCAACGGTCAGAATCCAACGGCAATGGTGACGTGGCAGGGGCACCGGACTGTCCGGTGTGCACCGGACTGTCCGGTGCGCCATCGAACAGACAGCTTCCAGCAACGGTCACTTTTGGTGGTTGGGGCTATAAATACCCCAACCACCCCACATTCATTGCCATCCAAGTTTTCCACTTCTCAACTACTACAAGAGCTCTAGCATTCAATTCTAGACACACCAAATAGATCAAGTCCTCTCCAAATTCCACACAACTCCATAGTGACTAGAGAGAGTGATTTGCTTGTGTTCTTTCGAGCTCTTGCGCTTGGATCGCATTCTTTTCTTTCTCACTTGTTCTTGTGATCATCACTCAATTGTAACCAAGGCAAGAGGCACCAATTGTGTGGTGGCCCTTGCGGGGAAGTTTTGTTCCCGGGTGATTGAGAAGAAGAGAAAGCTCACTCGATCCGTGGGATCGTTTGAGAGAGGGAAGGGTTGAAAGAGACCCGGCCTTTGTGGCCTCCTCAACGGGGAGTAGGTTTGCGAGAACCGAACCTCGGTAAAACAAATCCGCGTGTCACACTCTTATTCGCTTGCGATTTGTTTTGTGCCCTCTCTCTCGCGGACTCATTTATATTTCTAACGCTAACCCGGTTTGTAGTTGTGATTATTTTTGTAAATTTCAGTTTCGCCCTATTCACCCCCCCTCTAGGCGACTATCACATTTAATGCGTTGCAGTCGACCGTTGTGCGCGAAGTAGCCGTTGCTCCGCTGGCTCACCGGACAGTACGGTGTTACACCGGACAGTCCGGTGAATTTTAGCGGAGCGGATTCCCGAAGATGGCGAGTTCAGAGTCGCTCTCCCCTGGGCGGCACCGGACACTGTCCGGTGGTGCACCGGACAGTCCGGTGAATTATAGCAAAGCGCCTCTGAGATTTCCCGAAGGTGAAGAGTTCAGCTTGGAGTTTCCTGGTGCACCGGACACTGTCCGGTGGCACACCAGACAGTCCGGTACGCCAGACCAGGGCAGCCTTTGGTTGTCCCTTGCTCTCTTTGTTTGAACCCATTCTTGGTCTTTTTATTGACTTTTTGTGAACCTTTGGCACCTGTAGAACTTATAGACTAGAGCAAACTAGTTAGTCAAATTATTTGTGTTGCGCAATTCAACTACCAAAATCAATTAGGAAATAGGTGAAAGCCTAATTCCCTTTCAATCCGTAAGCACTCATTGTTGTTAGTTTTGTTACTGATTCTGTTTGGCTCAGCTTATTTTCAGCTTCTTCGCAGAAGCTTTATTAAACAGGTAACTTCTATAACAATTTATCAGTTCAGCTACTTCTTAACTTAGAATGAACTAAAAACATATAACAAACACAAATAAGTTGCCTTTTTCAGAAGCAGTTGTGGCAAACAGAGCTTAGTCATACGATGATACTAGGTATGTGCCCGCAAAAAATTGCTATTTTATCATTCTTAGTGTGGGCTCTCTGCTATTATGTCCCCCTATGTTTATGACTTGTGGGACCATTTGTTTTATGACTTATAGGACTATTTGTGTCTATGATCTTCCCACCGTTTGGAACGAATTATTGCTGAGGAATGTTGGCTGCTACACCCAAGGGTTTAAATTTCGATAAAATTTCGCTGAGTTTTATGGAATACCATCCTTTTTAGCTGGGGTCTGAAAATTTCAACAGCAAAGGCTAGCACAACGAGGTTGTATATGGCCTAAAACATCATGTTTTATTATATAAATAATCTTTATTATATAATAAATAATTTCATAGCAAAATAGTATGCATATCGGATGTTATTTATTACAGTCATCAATTAAGCTATGGATACAGGTGCCGAAAAGAATGAACTGTACACCTCTACCAGTACCACCCCCGTAGTCATTGGAGGCAACAAGCATGCATGGCCGACAAAGAAAGGCGCATCTAGATCTTAAGCTTAAAACTGCAGGAATTGGAGCGGATGCTGAGCTGCGTGCCTGCCTGGATATTGTCCACCACCAGGTTGCAGTTTGCCTTGCCCGTCATCGTCCACAGCCTGACGGCGCCGAACTTGATGCGGATGGGCACGCGGGCCCGCACGGTGAGCGGCACGAACCCGGCCTCCCGCTGCTGCAGCAGCTGCGCCGCGACGGCGCTGTCGAGCCGCGTCTCCCCCGCGAGCGAGATGTGCGGGTGCACGGTGGTGCGGTGGCCCTGGTACAGCGCCGGGAAGGCGCCGCTGCACAGCACGGTGCCGTTGAAGGACGCCGTCACGTCGCCGCCGTCGTAGTAGATCCCGATGCGCCGGTTCGGGTTGTCGGCCGTCACGTCCACGTCGAACGCGTCGGTCACCGTGGCCGACGTGCCGTTCACGTCGAAGCGGGTCACGGTCAGGCGGTCCACGTGGAACGTCGGGATCTTGGGCCGGAACACCAGGTACAGGATCCCCGCGGTGGCGCCGAGCGCCACGGCGAGCAAAACGAGGGCGAGGACGGTGTAGCACACGCACCGGCAGCAGCGGCTGCGCTTGCGCCGCGACGGCGGGGGCGGGGGCGGGGGCAGCGGCGCCGGGGCAGGGGCCGTTACCGGCAGCTGGTCGTGGCTGGGTTTCTTGCCGCTCCTCGACGCCTGCTCCGGCGGCGAGCCCGCGCTCACTGGGTGGATCCTGTGGTAGTCTGCCATGCTCGTACTCGTACGTGTGCGCTCCTCTCAAACCCGCGGCGCGCGCGGTCCTATACGAAAAATGCACGAACGCAAGCAGCCGCTGCACGACTCGATCGCTTGAGCTATAAAATGTCGTCTCGTCTCGGTGCTCAGTCGTCGTCTATATATGTCGCCATGTCTCTGGTTGGTAATTGGTATGGCTTCTAGACGGCTGCCCTTGACTTGTTCGCGCGATGGGCCATGGCGGCGTGGGTGTTGACTTCCAAGCTCTTGCCTTTTCTTTCCCTCCCGTGTCCTGTCCTGCTTCCTGGAAGAAGAACTGGACGGATCACATGTCTGCCTTTTGTGTTCTCCCTGTGGGGATGAGGTTTTTTTTTTTTTTGACCGACCGGACCGGACCACGCCACGCGTTCTGCTTCTAGTTGAAGCAGGTAAGTCGTGCATGTGGTCAGGCGGCCATGCATCTGTTCGACACGCATGCATCGCGCCACCGTACCAACGCGCACGCGTAGGCTTGCGATCGCCAGGGCATGATATATAGAGGAGTCGCCGTCGTCAGCACGAGACCACCTGCAGCTGCAGGATCGGAGCATGTAGGTTCAGCCATGCACCGATGAACGCCATCGTCGTCGTCATCCCTGTCGGTATATAGAGGAGTCACACGGGAACAGATGCCTAATCATCCCTGCACCTGCACCTAAGCATGCCTGATTTGACCTGACCACCGGCTAGGTTGTTAACGCGTTGAACGTTCTTCACAGGGCATCCGGAACCTGGCCTGTTTTCGTCCGTGATGACGTGATCAGCGGTTGCAGTTGCGGCAAACTTTCCCACCGCACGCTAGTTATCCATAAAAAACACTATCTTCAATTCGTAGTTCCATATGCATATAATTATGGTCCACGTGATATATAAATTATATAATTATCAAATTACGGTACATGTGATTAAATTTGATACTCGCACCCAATCCACGTCTCTACGGATCTCCGGCCCTCACGTAACCAACTACGGGTGACTTTTTTTGTACCCTTTATTCAAATCCATCAGGTGCAAAAACCGTGGGTAAAATTGCCATCTAGTTAACAAGTTTCACTGACTGAATCAACCATATTTCACATGAATAGTTTTTCGCTACTCATGCCGAATCTACTTTGTATCGTAAGTAAATATAAACAGATGCTCTAAAAGAGTGTAGCCAATGGATATAAAATAAAGCATTTCGTCCTCCATTTCGAATCATAAGTCATCGTCGTAAAGCTTTTATTATATATTTAGATAGAACCTATATCCATTAAAAACATTAACAATATAACTATAAAAAATAGCTTAATTTAAAACATATGCACTTTATTGCTAAGCTTATCTGGATAACAAGTACTAAAAGGAAAGAACAGTATATTCAGAAAACACCAGAACTCCTCTTTCCTCCCGTGTCGTGGCATCTCTCTCCTTCCTCCTCTAGACTCTCATAGTCTCATGTAACTTTGATTCCTGTATATTTCTAGAACTTGGTACTCTAGTATTTTCTTTGCCCCCCCCCCCCCCCCCCTGTTATTGGTGCTTCCTTCCCCAAACTCTGTCTCGATCACTCAGTTGATGCAGTACCGGTTGCTGACATAGATGTGATCTGAATGTCTTCGTTTCTAACTCAATCCATTGGTTTGGTATTAAAAATGCTAAGATGCTAGCTCCAGTTGCAACCAACAAACAATTCATGACATAAGATCTATTTTTTCCATCTGTTTTCCCCCAACCGGTACTAGTCCTTATTAGGAAAAAACAATATAAGTACGCTACAATGAACAAGGCACCATTTTACAGTTGTTAAAATCAGGCCCAGTTCTTTCCGGTACGATACCAAAGATCCTAGTTATCTCTAGTAGATCTTTTATCTCATCTCATATTCTAAATTTTATTCTGTAAATAGTGTCATCTACAGTTTCGCATCTCGTATTTTACACTAACCACTGAAGACTAGTCTTACCCCTCAAAAGCATGTGCATGCAACATGCATGATGCGAAGAAAGCAAATCAACATTTTTTTTTCACTTATTCCTTATATCATCTCAACCTCGATCTCCACCTCCTAGTGTCTCGGGGCTTTAGAAGCTACATAACAGAAGAGATCACGAGACACCTGAGAAGATGCTGCAAGCATGAGGGGCCGGAGCTTGAGGAGATTATGTTCCCTGCTTGCACGTGTGCTTCTAGCTGCGAGATGGCCTGTTGCAGAGCTAGGAGTTGTTCCACGGTTCTTCTTGGAGGAGTCAAATGCTCCTATCGACCGTCCACTACCGTAGTGTTTGTTCCATAGCATGAAGAGAGTAGAACCAAGCAAGAAGGCAGGAAACATCAACCAGATCCAACCACTGCAGTTGAAGGCAAGGCGAGGGTGGTCTTGAAATGTGCTGCTAATATGTGGAATCCCTCTTTCACAGTGCGGTATCGCAAAATCCTCTTTCACTTTGGTGGCTGCAAACCAGTAGTCTCGGCGAGTGTGGCCTTTCAACTGTGGGGATTCCAAGAAGACGGGTTCCCCTTTCAACTCAACTCCGTAGACACAAATCTTATTACCACTAACATCAATGGAGTCCTCTCCCTCCCCATTTACCAGCTAAATAACTACGTGAACAAAAAAAGAAAACATTCCGCAACTGCAAACAACAGACGCAGGCTTACAACATAAATATCTGTCTCGAAAAAAAAATGCAGTAAAAAGGAGGCAGAAAATCCGTTTCATGGAATCCCAGCAGTGAGAACCACGCCCCAGGACTTAGGAGTCAGGTCATGGTGATCACTTCACGGTGCAGATCTTGATGACGGAGGCGACGCCGATACGATGAAGAGCCACGATGGCTTCACCAGGCTTGCAGAGCTGCTTCTGCACGGCCGACTTCAACGCGGCCTCCAGGATCACCTCCGTCGACTCTGAATCCGTAGCCTTCGCGGAGCCCTCGGCAAGGAGGGGAATGAGGCCTCTGTAGATCAGGCTGTGCCTAGCTGGGCCCTCGGAGCTGATGGTCCAGTCGAAAGAGTCGGTCGTAAGCACGGGTACGACAACGGAGAGGATGGGGACCCTGGGACGGTACTTGGCGACCAGTTTGGCCGTGGTGCCACCGCGAGTCAGGACGACAATCAGTGCTGCCTTGGCCTTGTTGGCAGTCCTCACAGCAGATGATGCAAGGGACTCCAGAGGGCTCATTGGAAGAGGCGCGGACCTGATCATGGCCTTGAAAACTGCCTCGTGGTCCAGGGAAGATTCTGCCTCGATGCAGATTCGAGCCATGATCTTCACAGCCACCTCGGGGTAGGCTCCAGCGGCACTCTCGCCGCTGAGCATGACACAGTCAGTTCCATCAAGAACGGCATTTGCAACGTCAGTGGCCTCAGCACGTGTCGGCCGAGGAGATTTGATCATCGACTCGAGCATCTGGGTAGCAGTAACAACAGGTTTGCCAGCAATGTTGCACTTGTAGATCATCATCTTCTGCGCAAGGAAAATCTTCTCAACTGGAATCTCCATTCCCAGATCACCTCTAGCAACCATAAAAGCATCAGTCTCCCTCAAGATCTCATCAAAGTTTACAACACCCTCTTGGTTCTCAACCTGCATAGCAGAACCATATCATTAAGGAAATCAGATCCATGACAGCATAACCGACACGATCATATGTTCTATAAAGGCAGGGATTACCTCCAAAAAGAAAATAACGAACAACACTATAGCAGGAAACCATCTAGATTTCAGACATTGCAGTAAATAAGCAATGCATGACATGAACTATTCTAAACAATTTGAGAATTCAAAAAATTCTTGTGCTTCGTAATCAGGGAAAATGACCTTTCTAACTTTGACAGATAGGCAGAACCCACTTTTTACAATAAAGGAATTATCCAGTATTCCAGAGAATTCAGTTAGGAGTATAAAAGCCTACCAGGTGGAAATGTAGTGTCAAGTTAACAGAATTGCATTTCGCTAACCAACTGTAAAGTAAAAATTCTTGTGAAGTTGCAGCCTGGGCAAGCAGTATATCCTAGTTGGTAAAAGGGTACTCAACATACTACTTTCATATGTTACATGATAAATAACATAACATGTGGTTATCATGTGTTCACAGCAAAAATTAAGATGCGAAGGTTTCATTCGAGAGATGCAAACAAAAACATTGTTCTGCATCTATGGTTTCAACAGAAAACAAAGAATGGAGTCGTGCCAAATTATGGACAGAAATATAGCTGATATAACTCTTTAAAGGTCGACAGTGATAGTATATACGAACCTTTGACATCAACTTAATGCGCTTGGCATGCTGCCCAAGAACCTGTCTGACAGTCACCAAATCTGATCCTTTACGGACAAAGGATAGAGCAATCATGTCAATGTCATTTGGAACACCCCAGCCCAAAATATCTTCTTTATCTTTCTCAGTCAATGTAGGAAGATCCACAACAATTCCTGGCAAATTGCAGTTCTTTCTCTCACCAAGCATTGCAGTGTTCTCACACCTACACCGCACAGTTCCAGCATCAGGATCGCAAGACAGAACGGCCAGAGAGATAGTACCATCTGCGCACAGTATGACATTTCCAGGCTTCACGTCAACAGGCAGTTTCTTGTAACTCATAGCGATCATATTTTCGTCACCCTTGATATCATAATCAGTGGTAACAGTGATCTCTTGACCCTTGGTTAGCTTAATTGGTTTACCATCCTTCAAAAACCCTGTACGAATCTCAGGACCCTGCAGAAACAAAAGACTGACTAAGAACACTTCATGCAACAACCTTAAATGTCCTACAAAGAAGAACACAGTCAGAATTTTTTGCTACATATCATGGAGGGCACATAACAACATAAGCAGCAAAGAGCAGGTATAGTATATATGTACTCAATTTTAGTGATGAAGCCAAATCAACAAATATGACCATGGGACCCATAACTGAAACATAAGAAAAATGAAGAGGTAGCAACTTAGTGGCAACTGAAAAAAATTAAGGAATAAATACCCCTAGAAGTTCCATTATATATCATTTTTTGTGTCAAGAAAATGAAACACCAATTGAAAATTGACCGACGCATTAGAAACAATACAATAATATCTGGCCCATACCATTAAAATTAGAACCATAACCATAACAAAACATAACAAATTTGGAACTAACTTCAACCATTCACATGGAGAATTGTTCACATGAATGGCAACAAGGCAAATTTAGAGCCATAGGAAAATCTAATCCTTGACACTATTCTATCGAACTGTCACAAATCAATATCCCATTACTTAAGAAAGCAACTAATGTAATCACAGGAATTGTTGAACATATATGTAGCATTCATTTTGATCAAAATGAATGTCTAAATACTCCTTCAGAAACCATTGAGCTCAAAACGCCGATGTCCATGAAAAATATTTTGGCTTACAATTTGCCAATCTTCAAGTCTAGTGAAGGAATTGACTTCTTAAACCCAAACTCCCACATCAGCTAAAGTAGGAGTGCTCAACATCCACCAACTGTTCAGTACACTCTGGGTAGATAAAGTTAGACATACAAACGAAAGTGCTATTGTACAAGGTAAAAGGATTGAACATACTGACAAAATCTGAAAGTAACTTTAACCAACATGTAGTGCTGTTTCCTTTTTTACAAACACAAATAATCAACAGCATCTTAAATAAAGTAGCAGCAACTGTCAAGAAATCAAGACCTTGGAAGCTCGATGCAGATGAACTCCACAGCAAGCAGTCAAACCATTTATTTAAGTCCAAAAACATTCCAGAGTTGCAGTAACTTGAACAATAAGCAGTCAGAATCTGAAAGTAACTTCAACCAACAAGACGTATATGACATGTGGATCATATTCAAGACACACACCCTTGGCACGATTATGTCAAACTGCCAAAAGTCAGCGCATGTTGCCTACGGAAAGCTACTTGCCGTGGGAGAAGTTTGTTTCGTAGTATTACACGCGTTAATCATATACTGTATGTCGTTATACATGTAGCATGCACTAATTAAGTTGAGATCTAAACCTTGTGCTACCGAAAACCCATTGAGATCAAAATACCAAGTTCCATGAGTGGGAATCATATTGAGATGAGATTAAAAAAATCCAGCTCGTCCGAGTCCGACTGAACAGATCAGTAGATCCCTCCGGCGGCAAAGAGAAAAAGAAACCCCGCCAGGCGCCAGGCCCGATCCAACCAATCGGCAAGCGTAGGCAACCCACACATGCAGCTAAAGCATGCAACGGCAGCAAATCCATGACACAGACAGACAGAAGACAGCAGGGAGGGGGGGGAAGAGACCTTGGTGTCGAGCATGACGGCGCAGAGGATGCCGGTGTTGTGCATGGCCTGGCGGAGGCTGTCGAGCGTCTCCTGGTGGTACTGGTGGGTGCCGTGGGAGAAGTTGAAGCGCGCGACGTTCATGCCGGCGCGGAGCAGCTTCTCGAGCATGGGCACGGAGCGGGAGGCCGGGCCGAGCGTGCAGACGAGCTTGGTCTTGGGCACCCGCGCGTCGCCGGCGCCGCGGTCCAGGTCCGCCAGGATCTTCGCCATGTCGATGTTCGCCATCGCGCGCCGCTCCGGGTCTCGCTCTGTCTGCTCCGCGGTCCGGGGCACGGGGAATGGGGGGGGGGGGAGCGGTGGCGTCGGCGTCGAGCGGCGGAGAGCAGCGAGATGGGATTCGAGATTTGATGGCGAAGTTTCCCTTTATAGAAAGGAGAAGCGGGGGAGTGGGGAATTGCGATTCCGTGGGCGTCTCTGGGCTGGGCGAGGACGACGAGCGGAGACCGGGAAGGCGCATGCACCAGGCAGGGGTCAGTCGCTGGACACGTGGTGCCCACTGAATTTGGGACAGTAGTACCTTCGAGTTCGAGTGGGAGCGAGAGCGATGGTCGCAGGAAAGAGCATGGCGGGCCTACCCGTCAGTGACCCCTGCGTCCATCTGAGGCCTTGTTCGGTTATTCCAATTCCATGTGGATTGGAGTGTATTGAAATATATTAAGATAAATTTTGACTTACTATGAATTTAAACCGATTTAATATCACTCAATCCACATGCATTAATGGTGAAACGAACAAGCCCTGACTGTTATGCTGATGCGTCGTTGTGAGCCAGACCTGTCTCTCGAGGTTTCACTGCACTGCAACGGTGAAAGAAACTAGAAAGGGTCTTCTTTTGCGACTGCAATAGATAAAGAACAATAATAATTATATCTGAAATTAGTGTTGTTGAAGTGGTGGGATTTGCCCGCCTTTTTCGAATTTCGACGCGAGCGCGGGTGGATGCGGCAAAACCAGCGTCGATCGTCAGAAACCAGGATGCTTTCGGTTCGTGTGTTCGTTGTCGGCGGCGCTGCCCGTTTCTTTCGTCACGGTCGTTTTCATCTCTCGTTTTTCCCTGGCATTCTCCCATTCCACAACAAAAGGCACACTAATCATCAGAACGTTTCCTGTTCCTGTTAGCAACGGTTCAGCCTCAACGGCTGGACCAGACCATTCCTCGTCAAAATATTTATACGCTCGAAGGTGGACAGATGGAGCTACCAAAATATACGTTCTCTCCGTGCTAAAATAAATTTTAAATTTTGCATATAAATATTCAATCTTCTCCATCTTAATATGAATTTTCTCTTCTCTCAATATATGACATTTCTTAATGCATCTCTGTCTCTGCACCATATTCTTTTTCTCATTACTAATGAGCTCTCGTGTCCAAATCATCTAACAAGGGTCTATTTGGTTCGTGATCAAATTTATCAAAAATATTACTCATTTGCTGCTAGAATTTACCAACATCTCACAATTGACATGTCAAATCCATGCCAAACATTTTTTAATCATATTTTGATAACTTTTGCACACAGTCTTTGTTATGATGATATATTTGTGTTTGGTTGCGGGATAGCTAGGACAAGGACATCCTCTGGTGTCCTCTCTCGTCCCTCCAATTTTGAGAGATAACTGGGGACAACACTGGAATAGTCTCATTCCAACCTTTGACTCTGAACCAAACAATCTTATTTGAGAGACCGTCCCGTCTCATCCCGTCCTATCATTATAACCAAACGCACCTAAGCAGGCCGGTAATTTATTGTAACGCAGCTGTACTGTACATCATCATGTCATTGTCATGTGGCGATGTGTCCGTGCTCTGGACTCTGGACAGGTTGGTGCAACGGAGCCTGTAGCGAAAGCAAATGAAAATGGTTGGAGTCTGCACAAATCTGCGGGGAACGGACTAGTTTGCCTACACATCTAGAAGAAGAAGACAGGTGGTGACCTGCTTTGTTTTCAAGGGCAAGAAAACAAAGACATTGAGGAAGGGATCGTGGCAGCATGGGCGCACGCCATGTATCACAAATTCTAATCCACCTGACCCTTCAAGTCGCCAATTGAGGACCAGTTCAGTGACAGAGGAATCTTCTTGTTATTTAAAATTAAATAGTAAGTGGATTTCACTAGTATAGAGAAGCTCTATAGTGGTGGTCGTAAACCTATTTACAGTGGCGTTTTTCGTAACCGCCAGTGCTAGGTGCCAGTAGAAATCATCATTTTTACAGGCGGGTAACTGAGGACCGCCAGTGAAAATCGATTTTCACTGGCGGTCGGCGTAATAAAACTGCCAGTGAAAAATCGTTTCCAGGAAACAAGAAACATATTTTTATTAGGGGAGGCCTCGGCCCACCCATCCCATGCCTGTCTGCGTCGAAGTCACAAGTCACAACATTTTTCGTGCACTACGTGATTGCTAGAAATCGAACCCCTGACCTCACCCTCACGCGTACCCTCCTCTATCACTCCACCTATGACATACTTTGTGTCTAGTTTGTAGTTTTGTTGCTCACATATTACAACCAAATGAGTGTAAATTACTTGTTTGATACCATAAACGAATTCAAATAAAAAAGTTGTCAACTACAAAATTGAATAATTTTTGAAGTTCTACAACTTTCATTTTGACACTTTTTCATCCGAGGTCGTTTGCAAAATTTTAATTTTAAATTTGACAAATTTAGATACAATTTTTGAGAGCCGAAATGATTTCAAATAAAAAAGTTGTCAACTATAAAGTTTTATAACTTTCAGAGATCTACAACTTTTATTTTGGTGGTTTCATCATACGAGGTCGTTTGAAAAACTCAAAAAATTAAGGATAAAAATGATTTCTAGTGGCGGTTCCTTAAGAAAACCGCCACTAGAAATCGATTTTTACAGGCGGTTCCTTATGAAAACCGCCACTAGAAATCATTGATTTCTACTGACGGTTTTCATAAGGAACCGCCTCTGGAAATACGATTTCTAGTGGCGGTTTTTTTTAAGAAACCGCCACTAAAAATAACATAGACAGTTGATAACCGAATCCGCCTGTAAAAAATGTATCGCACCGCAGGCTTTGAGCCTTTTTCTACTAGTGTTTCTTCCAACCTCCTCTTTGATAGGATCACCAAATCAGTCCTGAGAGTTAGTTAAATTTCGAGAAAGCTCAATTTGGACTAATGGGAAATGACAATCATCTGATGGTTGATGCACTGAGCCACTGCCTACGTACTAGGCTTAAGCCATGTCTAGTACAATTTGTTTTTATAGAGCCCTTTTAAGGTAGAAGATGTTTAGTTTGTGGAATTTGATTGTCTAAAGAAACTATTCTGAAGATAATATCAGTATTTAGCAATGATATACTCTCGTTTACGGGCTATGCATACATTGGCATGCTCTCGTGAAGACAGGATAGGGCAACATCGCGCTTAGACCTAGTTAGAACGGGAGAGAAGATGACCATGACAACAACCAGAGAAGAGGAGGGTCATCACAGACCTAGTAGAGCTTCAACGAGACCAAGTTGTTCACTTGACCTAAAGTGTCACCTGTGCAGCTGTGTGGCTGCTGGACCCTCAACAAAACTTAGCTCAGTTGAGCAACCCCTTAGAGCATCTCCAACAATGCCTTAAACTAGTGCCTTAAATTGGAATATAGGGCTCTACACAAGAAAAATCACTCCAACAGTGCCTCAATTCAACAAATTTTGTCAAAAAACTATAGGGCACCTTTTCAAGTGCCTCAAATATACTACACCGTAGTGGACTGCCCTATAATCTAGATTTAGGGCTTTACTGTTGGAGCGAAGTGTTTTGTTGGTGCCCTAAATTCTATAAAATTTACTTATTTTAAAATTATAAGGCATTTTTATAGGTCACGTTGTTGGAGATGCTCTTATCACGACGGGATGGTGGACGGTGGATAACGACAATGCCTTAGAAGAAAGAAGATGACTCACGAAAAATAATTGAATGGTTGGGTTACTTATGTAGTGTTTAGTTCTAAATCCTAGTTGAACAGAGTGCCTAGTTTCAGATAATGGAATGTTCCTTCCGAGTTTGAAAGATAGAATGACTATTCTGTTCCACAAGCCAAAAGTTAATAGTTTTTAGGGAGCAGCAAGATTTAGCATATTAAGAGAATATTTTTTTAGAGCTCCATTCTGTTCCACCCCACCCCCACAACCAAATAACGCTATTTAAAAGTAACTCCAATAGATTAGCTGAATTTAATGGTTTAGCTATTCTCTAAAATAAATTTCTAAAAAAACAGTAGACTAGTCCAAGAGACACGGTAAATCTAGAACTATATATGGCGAATAAAGCAGACTATCCAAAAATAGAGAGCGAAAGTATAGGGATGTAAACTTGAAGAGCTATTTATAGAGTCTATTGTAGATATTTTTTTAATAATAAACAAATTTACCTTTACAAAACGATTGTTGGGGGCCTTCGTCCTCCGAAGGTCCTCAAAAACATGATTTAATAATGTTTTTCAAGTGTAACATGTGAACAGGTACCTTCGGACATAGATCAAAATTGTACACGACGTAAGAAGCGTAGTCAAGACGAAGGGTGATGCTACTCCGAAGCTACGGGCGAAAAAGCTTTGGCTCAATAGCGGAAAAAGAAACCGACTTAAAGGGGAAAAGGCCATCCAGTCCTCATTGAGTTGTCCATAATTCAGTAGTAGATATGAAGGACATAAATGTAATTTTACACAGGCTGCGTCCTGTGCCTATAAATAGATGAACAGTACTCCTGTACTATTCACGCTAACTTGTATTCTCTCGTGCGTCACGCTCGGACTTTTACCTTCTGTCAAGCCGAATGTATCAAATGTAATACAATATTGTTCCTGTTTATTTACGATAATAATAAATATGTTAACAATGTCATATCATTATTCATGTTGTCTTTTATGTTTCATACATCTCTTTTATTATCATATGCTGTGATGATGAAGGTATGTTCTTCATCACCTTCGTCTGAAGATCATTATATCCTAAGGGAAATAATGTTCTGAAGGACGAAGGGCATTAAACTTTAACATTTTATGTTGCCTTGTTCTTAATTCATAGCATTTGAGAACAAGTCCCCAACATTGGCGTCCACCTCCGGTGAACCCTTTTTTCGACCACCTTCGACAAGCACTGACCTTCGTCATGCCGCCGAAGAAAGCTTCAGCGCCAGGGGCTGCTGCACTACAGCCACTGGATCCAAATCAGGAGATCCTTTCTCTCCGAGAGGCCCGAAGCCAGAAGAGGAAGGCCACTAGTCCAACACTCCAGGAGGAAGAGTTGGACCAAGAAATCAGAAACATGGAGATAATCCATCAGCAAGTACAAAGGAAGAAGGAGAAGATGGCCCGGCTGGCTGATCTTCAAAGGCAGATCGACGAAGCCACTGAAGAAGTACGCCATCTTGCTCAAGACGAACAAGATCGAAGGCCCCAACACAGGGAGCTTCATCAAGAAGGATTATTCAACGAGGATGGATGGTATGATGATTTTAATCATGATACATTTACCTTTGATGATGTTTCTCCCTTGGCAGCAAAACTGCAAGTTTTCCCATGGCCTCCATCATACAAGCCACCTCAGCTCCCTATGTGTGATGGGCATTCGGATCCGAAGCAGTTTTTGATGAGTTATGAAGCAACTATATCTTCATATGGAGGCAATACAGCTGTCATGGCCAAGTCCTTCGTCATGGAAGTTCACAATGTGGCCTAGACATGGTATTCTTCTCTTCGGCCAGGGACTATTACTTCATGGCAGAAACTCAAGGATATGCTCTAACAAGTTTCCAAGGTTTTCAGACGAAGCCGGTCACAGCTCAGGCCCTGTTTCAATGCACGCAAGACCATGAGGAGTATCTCCAGGCATATGTCCGAAGGTTCTTGCGTCTGAGAGCACAAGCGCCTACAGTGTCCAATGAAATTTTCATTGAGGCCATGATCAAGGGGCTTCGTCCAGGACCTACTGCCCAGTATTTCGCTAGAAAGCCTCCACAGACTCTGGAGAAGCTGCTTCAAAGGATGGATGAATACATCCGGGCTGACAATGACTTCCGCCAAAGAAGGGAGGAGGCTTACAGGTTCTCTGAGATGACCAGGGGCTTCGGAGGAAGAATCCACCCAAGGCATGTCAGGTCAATTTACAACTCCACTCAGAGTGATGACAGAGGAAGTCAGCTGCAGAGGCCGCAGTATACTTCACAATCTTCGCGGCACCAACAAAGCTCTTTCCGGCCGCCAGCTCCAAGAGGCAGAGGCGCTAGGTGTGGGGGATAGATGTCCCCCGGGTCCACTAAAGGAGTAAAAGACCTCACGAAAGGCCCAAGGGCCCAATAAATCGTAAGGTCATTCTTTCGTGGGCCTGGGGAGAAACAACCAACAAAGCAGAGCGACGTGAGACCAGATTGGTGCAAACCCGGACGGCCCACAACGTCGAGCGAGTAAATCGCAACAGAGACCCGACTTTCCCGCGCTAAAGCCCCCATGCAATGGAGCCATGCGAGGATAAGTCGGCGAGGGTTACGCAGGGATAAACTCAAGAGGTTCACTACCTTTTAGCTACTTGTTGTTATCATATCCACGTGTACTGCCCCACGGTCGAGTATATAAGGCCTAGGGGGCACCCCTTCAGAACGATCGACCCTTTACTTAGCCACCCACATCAACTCTCTGTATTCTCGATCCAGAGAGCTCTCTTGTAACCACATCCACCAAGCATATTCATCAGGACGTAGGGTGTTACGCATCTCTAAGCGGCCCGAACCTGTAAAACTTGTCCACTGTCCCTCGTGCGATCGGCGCGAACCATTTTGCTACAGTTGTCGACACCGTCCTACTCCTAAAACACCTTGAGGGGCAACCCCGGGTGTGCGGTCGGGCCCAAAACACCGACAGCTGGCGCGCCAGGTAGGGGGTGTGTCGACAATCCAAGCTAGCTCAATGGCCATCTCCTTCTACAGCAAGATCACCCTGCGTCCCGGATCCTAGTTCTGCTTTGGAACAATCTCATTTGTAGCGGATGAAGAAGGAATTCTGCACCGTATCGCGGATCCGTCGGAAAAGAAGTTTCCCCCAACGCACTCCGAAAATACCGGAGAAGCACAACCTCCAGCTCTTCGGATGAGGATTGTCTCCGGAAAGCCGGGGGCCGAGAGAACTCCACTGCCTACCTCTCCGACAAAAGAGTGGACGCAGATTGCAAGGAAGAAGGTAACCGGGGAGAAACAAGTTGCTCTTTCCGTTCCTCATGCCTCAAAGGGGAACGGGAAGAAGATCACCACGACAGCAGCACCGTTCTACCCCGACGTCCTCTTCATCGGGAGAGCGGAGTCGCCCATCATCTCCGACGACGAGCCGACTGTACCCGGGGAGGAACCGCCTCAACGAGAGTCCCGTCGATGGAGGAACCGGCGCAGGAACGTTCGACGACATCACGCAGCCGGAGAGCGGAATCCGGAACAGCCTGTCTCGCGAGACGAGGTCTCGGAGGTAGGAGAAACTCCGGAAGAACGCGTCTTCAGAGAACGAAGGAACTCCCGACGACGTGATCGCCGACGAGCTCAGGAACAGGCTGAGCAGGATGCAAGGCAGCGTCGAGAGAATCCATTCTTCGGGCGCAACCTGAACCCCGACTTCGCCCGAGCTATGAACACGCCGAGCGAAGTCGGAGGGGTACTGGCTCGGATAGCTGAGGGACTTCCTCGGACTCCTGACGCCGATGGCTACCGACGACTGTTCACCCAGGCGGCCAACCATCTTCTACCGCTTGCTCACCCGCCGAACGATCTACGACACGCCATCAACAGTCGCTGAGACGCGCGAAGCTCCATCAATGCTTCGCGCGAGCGGCGGCATGAGAACGAGATTCGCCGTCGGGAGGAGTATGACAGGGATCATGGCATCCCGACTCAGAGCCAAGCTACCAGGACTGAGTCGGCAACGGCTTCAACTAGCGGAACCACCCGGGGACGGTCGAGGAATCACAATCACAACTCCCCTCCCCGGGACAGACATCGTCCCCGACGACAGGAGGACACGTGCGGAGTGTCCGCCCTCACTCCGCGCCTTAGGGCCATCCAATGGCCTCCCAACTTCAAGGTATCCAATGTTGACAAATATGAACCTAAGCAGGATCCATGGGGTTGGCTAGCCGTCTACACCACCGCCGCTCGAGCTGCTGGGGCGTCCGAAGACGTGATGACCGCGTACTTACCCATTGTCCTTGGGCAAGACGCGCTGCAATGGCTGCGACATCTACCCCGACACTGCATCGACGTCTGGGGCGACTTCAGTCGACGCTTCACCGCCAACTTCCAGTCCCTCTCCGACAAGCCGGCGCAACCGTGGGACCTCAAATCCATCAAGCGCCGGGGGGACGAGAATCTCCGGTCGTACCTCAAAAGGTTTCAGACCATGAGAAATCGTATCCCTGAGGTCACGGAGGCGGCCGTGATTGAGGACTTCTACAGAGGCTCCAATGACTCGGTTTTCGTCTGAGCCATACTACAGAAGGCACCGACTACCTCCGAGGAGCTGTTCCGGGAAGCCGACCTCTACATCACCGCCGATGAGCGAGCCCAGGACCTCATCGGAGGAGCAAAGCCCACACCGGCAGCACCACGACGCGACACGAACCAGCAACCCGACAAACGATGGGAGAAGAGGCCTCGCGAAGAAGTGCACGCTGCCGGACCACCTGCCTCTCGCGCCCGAGGAGGACCTCGTGGAGGCGAACGCACATTGGACGACATCCTCGACGCCCAGTGCCCGTACCACAAGGACATGCGCCACACTCTTCGTAACTGCCGAGACTTCAAGCATTCCGTCGGACACGGCCGACCCTTCCAACCTCTACCTCCTCCTCCGCCGAGGGGAGGACCAGATGAACCACGACAACCCCATCGGCAGGAGGAGGGAGGGGGAGGAGCTTTCCCACGCGTTGACAGGGAGGTCAACGTCATCTTCGGCGGACACGGATCGCAGGAGAACAGAAGACAGCAAAAGCTCAACGATCGCCAGATACTGGTGGCGACCACCGGCCCTCCCGCCCCATACCGGTGGTCGGAGCACCCGATCACCTTCACTCGGGCAGATCAATGGCTCAACTTCGACCATCCGGGCAAATACCCACTTCTCGTCGATCCGGTGATCCGAGAGAGCCGGGTGAAGAAGGTGTTAGTGGACGGGGGGAGCAGCATCAATGTCACCTCCCCCCGGACACTCCAAGGCTTGGGAGTTCACCTCAGAGAGCTC
Source organism: Zea luxurians (assembly GCA_029449295.1). Classification (NCBI taxonomy): domain Eukaryota; kingdom Viridiplantae; phylum Streptophyta; class Magnoliopsida; order Poales; family Poaceae; genus Zea; species Zea luxurians. Next base: position 4,046,330 of record JAOPSE010000039.1, on the reverse strand, counting down.
CACGAGTCGGACACTCCTTTCTTCGGCATCGTGCCGATGGAAGGGGAATACCCGCTGGGCCACATCTACATGCCAGTCACCTTCGGAACTCCGGAGAACTACAGAACCGAGTTCCTGAGGTTTGAAGTGGCGAACTTCGACTGCGGGTACAACGCCATCATCGGGAGGCCTGGATTGGCCAAGTTCATGGCCATTCCGCATTACACATACATGATACTGAAGATGCCAGGACCGCAAGGGATCATAACTGTGCGCGCCGACTTCCAAGGTGCCGCAGAGTGTTTCCGAGTGGCTATTCAAGCAGCCCTCACCGCCAAACCATCGACGGCTCCCTCCACACTGGCGAACTCTAAGCCTGAGGAGGACCTCGCAGTACCGGCGAGCGAAGCTCAGACCGCGACCTCTATGCGGCCGACTGAAGAAACCAAGAGAATCAACCTGGGGTTCGCTGATGAGCGCAAGGCGGCCATCATCAGCTCCAGCTTGGATGACAAATAGGAAAGCGCGCTCGTCCGGTTTCTGCAAGATAACCGAGATGTATTCGCATGGCAACCTGCGGATATGCCGGGAGTCCCAAGAGAACTGGCCGAGCACAAACTGAAGGTTTATCCCCAGGCAAGGCCGATTCGGCAAAAACTACGTCGTTTCACGCCTGACAAGAGAGAGGCCATCCGCACTGAGTTAGCTCGCTTGGTCGCAGCTGGATTCATTAGAGAAGTATTACATCCCGAGTGGTTAGCCAACCCTGTTCTTGTACTCAAAAAGAATAAAGTGGATTGGCGCATGTGTGTTGATTATACTGATCTCAACAAACACTGTCCGAAGGACCCTTTCGGGCTCCCGAGGATAGATCAGGTGGTGGATTCCACCGCTGGATGTTCTATGCTGTCTTTCCTGGATTGCTATTCTGGATACCATCAGATTAGTCTGGCAAAGGAAGATGAAGAAAAAACGGCATTCATTACTCTGTTTGGTGCTTTCTGTTATACCTCCATGCCGTTCGGCCTCAAAAACGCTGGAGCAACTTACCAGAGAGCCATTCAAACATGCTTAGCCGATCACTGGGGCAAGCGTGTGGAAGCCTATGTGGATGATGTGGTAATCAAAACACAGGACTCAAAAGACTTCATCGAAGACTTGCATCTGGTTTTCAACAGTCTGAGGCGGTATAGATGGAAGCTTAATCCCGAGAAATGTGTTTTCGAGGTACCAGCCGGAAAGTTGCTCGGGTTTATTGTCAGCCACCGGGGAATTGAGGCTAATCCAGATAAGATTGAAGCTATCATGAAGATGGAAGCACCTCGATCGCAGAAGAAGGTTCAGCGGCTTACTGGATGTATGGCAGCTCTAAGCAGATTTATATCCAGGCTGGGAGAAAAAGGTCTGCCATTTTACAAGTTACTCAAAAAGGTGGATAAGTTTCAATGGACTTCAGAAGCACAAGAAGCTCTAGATGCTCTGAAAAAATTCTTGACAACACCACCAGTACTGAAACCACCTCGGCGAGCCACGTCAACTCAACCAGCTGAAGATTTGCTACTGTATATCTCTTGCACGACTCACGTGGTAAGCACCGCGTTAGTAGTCGAGCGAGTAGAAGAAGGACATGCCTATCCAATACAACATCCTGTCTACTTCATTAGTGAAGTTCTAGGCCCCTCGAAGAAAAAGTACCCGCAAGTTCAGAAGCTATTGTACGCAGTACTTCTAACTGCCCGCAAGCTGCGTCACTACTTTGACGACCACAAAGTCATAGTAGTCACAAGTTTTCCAATAGGGGATATTCTTCACAACAAGGAAGCCATCGGTCGAATAGCCAAGTGGGCTTGTGAGCTGGGATCTCATGACATCGAGTTCCGACCTCGCACTGCCATCAAAACTCAAGCACTGGTTGATTTCGTATCGGAGTGGACTGAACAACAAGTACCAGACAACCCGGAGACTGCAGAAGTATGGCGAATGTATTTTGATGGCTCACTAAAGCTGCAGGGAGCAGGAGCAGGGATTCTCTTCACTGCGCCTGGAGGCGAACACCTCAAGTACGCCCTCCAGTTGCTATTCCCAGCCTCCAACAATGCAGCCGAGTATGAAGCTTTGATCCATGGATTGAACATTGCCATATCGTTGGGCGTCAAAAGATTAATGGTATACGGAGACTCTCTGGTAGTCATCAGCCAGATAAACAAGGAGTGGGATTGCTCAAGCGATTCAATGGGAAAATACTGCACTGCCGTCCGAAAGCTGGAAGATAAATTCGAGGGTCTGGAATTTCATCATGTAGAAAGAGATCAGAACACAGCAGCCGATGTACTGTCCAAACTGGGGTCCGGTCGAACTCAGGTCCCACCCGGGGTTTTCGTGCAAGAAATTATGCGGCCAAGTATCTCAATGGATCAGATAGAAGAATGCAACATCATAGATCAACCCGAGTCAGACCCTGACGACTGGAGGAGGCCGATCATTAAGTATATAAAGAATGAAGAGGAACCAGACGACAAAAATTTGGCAGAGCGCATTGCAAGACAGTCGGCTCACTATACACTTATTGGGGAGACATTATACAGAAGGGGTGCATCAGGCGTCTTCATGAAGTGCATTCTCCCATCCACTGGAAAGCAACTTCTGGAGGAAGTCCATGCTGGGCAATGTGGAATACATGCAGCCTCCAGAACACTAGTCGGGAAGGTCTTCAGGTCAGGATTCTATTGGCCAACAGCAAAGAACGATGCAGCCGAGTTAGTTCGAAGGTGCGAGGCCTGCCAATACTTGTCAAGGCAACAACACATGCCAGCACAGCAACTGCAGACCATACCAGTAACTTGGCCTTTCACATGCTGGGGACTGGATATGATTGGACCTTTCAAGAAAGCTCAAGGGGGATACACTCATGTATTGGTAGCAATTGACAAGTTCACTAAATGGATAGAATTCAAGCCCATTGCCTCCCTAACCTCTGCTAAGGCCGTGGAATTCATACAAGACATAATATTCAGATTCGGGATACCAAACAGCATCATAACTGATTTAGGATCCAACTTCACAAGTTCAGAATTCTTTGACTTCTGCGAGCAAAAGAGCATTCAGATCAAGTATGCATCTGTAGCCCATCCAAGAGCCAACGGGCAAGTTGAGCGAGCCAACGGGATGATATTGGATGCACTCAGGAAAAAGATCTTCGATAAGAATGAAAAATTCGCAGGAAAGTGGATAAGGGAATTACCCTATGTTGTTTGGAGCCTAAGAACCCAACCTAGTCGAGCTTTGCATGGAAACACTCCTTTCTTCATGGTCTATGGGTCGGAGGCAGTGCTACCTGCTGATCTCAAGTTTGGGGCGCCAAGGCTGACCTTTGAAAACATAGCAGAAGCTGAGACCACCAGGCTGGAGGACATAGATGTACTCGAGGAAGAACGGTTAAACGCAGTAATCCAATCAGCAAGGTACCAGCAGACTCTAAGGCGCTATCACGACAAGGCTGTGCGACAACGATTCTTCTCAGTAGGAGATCTCGTCCTCCGCCGAATTCTAACGGGAGAGGGACGACACAAGTTATCACCCTTATGGGAAGGACCCTTCGTGGTAACAGAAGTCACTCGGCCCGGATCGTATCGCCTTACTCAGATGGATGGCACAGAAGTTGGGAACTCCTGGAACATAGAACACCTCAGAAAGTTTTATCCCTAGTTGTACCTCAAAACTGCTGGGATGATGATGATGTACTCTGTAAAGTGGAAATATGTCGTCAATAAAAAAGAGGTCTCAAGGATACTCAATTCATTTACGATTGACTTGCATTCTTACTTAACTCAGGGTGACCACTATGCCCTGCTAACGGAGCAATCGACTTAAGTCGGCAACGACTTAAGGCGGTGCAACATGCTCATGCTTACTTAACTCAGGGTGACCACTATGCCCTGCTAACGGAGCAATCGACTTAAGTCGGCAACGACTTAAGGCGGTGCAACATGCTCACGCTTACTTAACTCAGGGTGACCACTATGCCCTGCTAACGGAGCAATCGACTTAAGTCGACAACGACTTAAGGCGGTGCAACATGCTCACGCTTACTTAACTCAGGGTGACCACTATGCCCTGCTAACGGAGCAATCGACTTAAGTCGGCAACGACTTAAGGCGGTGCAACATGCTCACGCTTACTTAACTCAGGGTGACCACTATGCCCTGCTAACGGAGCAATCGACTTAAGTCGGCAACGACTTAAGGCGGTGCAACATGCTCACGCTTACTTAACTTAGGGTGACCACTATGCCCTACAAACGCAGCGATCGACTTAAGTTGGCAGCAACTTAAGACCGGTGCAACGTGCTCGCGCCTATATAATTTAGGGGATGACTTCCATATCCCGCAAACAAATTTCATAATCATCATGCGTCATTACTGCCAACTCATTAACTAATAAATTCTGATACAATGAGAGAGTAATTATGTCATTCGAATGGTAAACTGGTGTTCTCTAACAAATACTCGATCATGCAAACCGCGCGCTTGGAGCACGCAAAATGTTTTTCTATTTTGCAACGTCTTTCTCAGGAGCGACCGACGAAGAAGGGCGACTCGAGGAATCAGGGGCGGCGTTCACGTCAGCCCTTATGTCTTCAGGAACAACCACGCCGGGTCTCCTCATCAAGATTCGTCCCGCCCGAATAGCCTTGTCCAGGGCTTTGTCGCGTTGGGCCTTGAGAGTAACAGAAGTTTCTTCAGCAGTTTTAGCAGCCAGTCGAGCGCTCTCTAACTCCTGGGCAATGGATTTTTTGGAAGCTCGGAGCCCTTTGATAGTAGCATCCTTCGCTGATATCAACTGCTTAAGCCGGGTTACCTCCTCCATGGATTCCTGCAGATTACGACGCTGGAGATCTAATTCTTCCATGGTGAAGCGATGACTTCTTTCCAAGATAGTCAGCGAATTGCTAGAATCTCGATACAACCTGTCAAGATTGTCACGAGAAGCAGCAAGGATACACTTTTCTTCCTGCAAGCACAAGTCAGTTCCTTCAAAAAACCAAGCAAGTAATAGGAGCACAGCAAGGCAAAGCACAGTTTCGTATATCACCTTTTCAGAGTCGAGCTGAGCATGAAGAGAAGAACTCAGTGCATTGGCATCATCTAAGGCAGTGGAGACCTGACTCAGCTCAATCTGACTTTGAGAGTACTTTTCCTCAAAATCAGTGCATCGCTGGGCCAATTCAGCCTGATCTCGAGAATGTTTTTCCTCAAGAATTGCAATCTGCCGAGTCATTCCTAGCAAGAGGTAATCAAACAAAACGAGGTCAGAAGGTAAAACAGTCCACAACAAAGGCGAAGAAAAGAAAAAGGGCACTAACCAGCGTTAGTTGCCTCCAACTCGGATACACGACGATGAAGTGACACTGGATTCCAACACGTAAGAGACGAAGCCACTTCTGGGACGGAAGCACCCTGCGATCTCAGCTGGCTGGCCATCCCATCCACCAAAACCTGATGAGAAGAACAGATGAGCATAATGACAAAAGTTCATGCAATGTAAAGATCAAGTTAAAAAACAGCACAGTACCTGGAGGTTGGAAAAGAACGAAGGGATCCCCAGATCAGGAGAAATCAGCTGATAACCAGGCGCAAGGCCACCACCCGAAGCAGCTTGCAACGGACCAGTAGGAATCAGCTCAGCGCCTTCAACAGAGCCGAACGCCCGATCAGCGGGGACGCTGCCCTCTAAAGCGACCCCCTGGTCCAAAGTTTGGGCTACCACCATGCAGCCAGAGTGTGGAGGTGATCCCGCGTGAACGTCCATGGAAGTGCAGGAAGGAGACCCTGCTTGGGCACCCTCGGGGGCTGGGTCATAGTTGGCACTGCCCACTTGAGCCAGATCATCCCCGGCAGCACCCTCGGGGTCTGGGCAGTGGCTTACACTCTTCACCCGAGCTAAGCCATCCCCGGCGACATCCTCGGGGGCTGGGCATGTGTCAGCACCATTCTTGAGGTCCAGACTCTCCGCAGTAACCACCTCTAAGGTTGACGGGCCTCCAGCCACTTCCATGGAACCAGGACAATCCAAGTTAGCATCCCGACCCTCGAGATCGCCCTCTAAGGTCGACGAGGCACGGGATGACCTCAACCCAGCATCAGGCACGGCAGCGCAAGCCTCCATCGCATCATCATCCACTGGCTCTGATAACAAGTCCTCTGGGACCATATCCTCAAGAGTTTGATCAAAGTTGGCCAGGGACAGTTCTTGCAGACCAATGAGGGCAGACAAAGCAGGAGAGGGAACTCCACTACTTTCACCACTGGCGAGGAATTGCCGACTGTTCTTCCGAGTCAGAGGAACCTCATTCTCTTCCTCCTTGTCGTCTTCATCAGCAACACAGGCAACACCCCCATTGGGATCAGCGACAGATGGAGTACACCCATTGGGATCAACAACAGACATACCACACCCATTGGGGTCAGCATCAACAAATTCAGGCACAGGAACCTCCTCAGCAGCAGGAACCGAGGGACCAGCGCCCCGATCCAAACTAGATACTTGCCGAAGACGTCTCTTTTTCTTTTTCTGCTCATCAGCAGAAAGATCAGTTTGATTGGCTCGGCAAGGACGTCTCGGGCGAACACGGACAGGTCTCTGAACATCCAAGGTTGTACCAGCTTCTGGGAGAGGCGCCACCGCCAATGTCCCAGCAGGAGTAGCATCAGAAGAATCTTCAGCTAGCATATCAAGCATAGCACTTATTTCTGCATCATTAGGATCCAAAGGCACCTCAAAATGGACTTGTCGTTCGTCATCAGGAATCTCCCCAAGCGAGGCAACCAAAGCACTGACTTCTTCATCAGAGGGTCACGTTCTAAGGCCCAAATTGCCATCAGTCGCAGGTGGATTTGACGCGAAAAGAGTGAAGACTTTGGCAGGAGGCAAATTCCAGGCCGAGTACGCCACCGGAGCACCAACATTGGACACCTTGCCCCTGAGAATCATTTCCAGTCGGCTCACCAAGTCTGCAGAAGGGATTCTCCTGTTGGTAACCCGAGTTGAGTCGGCTAGCCCTCGATACAGATAAGCTGGGTATACCCTATCTTTCAGTGGCTGAATGTTCTTGAAAACGAAGTCAGCAACCACAGCTTCAGCAGTTAGACCTCTCTCTTTCAGCAGTCCAACTTCAGCTAGCAACACACCTGCTTCAGCTACCTCCTCATCTGTGGGAGACTCGGTCCAGCTTGGGGTGCGAACGTCTGGCTGTCTTCCCGACCGGGGGGGAGAGAATTTCCATAATTATCAACTATGAACCACTCTAGACGCCATCCCTTAATGCTGTCTTTAAGGGGAATCTCAAGATATTCAGTCTTCCGTCCCCGGCGCATCTCCAAACTGGCACCTCCGACCAACTGATGTTGTCCCCCGGCCATCCCAGGGCGACAATGATACAGATATTTCCATAAGCCGAAATGCGGCAGCACGCCAAGAAAGGCTTCGCATAAGTGAACAAAGATGGAGATTTGCAGAATTGAGTTAGGGTTCAAATGGGTCAGGTTAATGTGGTAGAAATCAAGGAGACCGCGGAAAAAGGGAGAGATGGGAAGGCCAAGGCCGCGGAGAAGAAAAGGAGCGTAAACTACAGACTCGTGGGTATCCTCTGTCGGGACAGTAGTCCCGTGGCAAATCCGCCAAGAACAGAGTTCCCGCGGAGGAAGAACCCCGATGGACACGAGGTGGAGAAGCTCAGCTTCGGAAATGATGGACATGTGGTTACCTGCAAAAGGCAACTGGCTGTTGGGATCGATGGGAGGAATCACCACAGCGGATGAGCTCGCGGTTTTCCTCTTGGGCGCCATCTCGATTCTACCGGCGAGCAGAGTGGAGGCGAGCGGCAGAGAGGATTCGGAAGCGGGAATGCAAGAACTAGGGCACGGAAAGCAAAGGCGGCTAAAAGCGCAGCTCTTATGGGATATTCTCGAACCAGATACCGTTTCAAAAAGTGCCCAGTCATCACCCGGCGGTTATTTCCAAAACCTCAGCATGCCACGTGGTCATTCGGCAGTTATTTCCAAAAAGCCGAGGGGCCACCTCATCACTCGGTTATCATCCTCAAAATAGCTCATGCGGCCTGCTATCACTCGGCGTTGCCTCTAAAACGCTGATCTCGTGTTCAATCGCTCGGCATTACTTCTAAAATGCCGACGGCGACCTTCAATCACTCGGCGTTGCCTCTAAAACGCTGATCTCGTGTTCAATCGCTCGACATTACTTCTAAGATGCCGACGGTGACCTTTAATCACTCGGCGTTGCCTCTAAAACGCTGATCTCGTGTTCAATCGCTCGGCATTACTTCCAAAATGCCGACGGCGACCTTCAATCACTCGGCGTTGCCTCTAAAACGCTGATCTCGTGTTCAATCGCTCGGCATTACTTCCAAAATGCCGACGGCGACCTTCAATCACTCGGTGTTGCCTCTAAAACGCTGATCTCATGTTCAATCGCTCGGCATTACTTCTAAGATGCCGACGTCGACCTTCAATCACTCGGCATTGCCTCTAAGACGCTGGTATAACGTTCAGTCGCTCGGCATTACTTCTAAAACGTCGATACAGACTACAAGATTACTCGGCAGCTACTTCTGGAAGCGTCAGTATGATGTCCAAGTTATTCGTCTACTGTCTCAAAAGAATCAGTTTCATAATCAAGCAAAGCAAGTCATCAAGAAGAAGCCAACGTCATTCTTTCATTAAGGGAAGACAATAAGCTTACAAATCAACTCTTTGCGAGTTGATGCTTCCCTACTATTACTACATTACATTACTACTACTACTATACTACGCTATACTACACTACATTACTACTACATTATTCTAACTACACTATACTAATATCTAAAGACCAGTGGCTTTTAGCCACTGGCCTTGCTGCTGCTGCCGCCGCCGCCGCCCTTGGTGCTGCCCTTGCTGCTGCCGCCCTTGGTGCTGCCCCTGCTGCCGCCGCCGCCACCGTCCCTGCCGCCGTCGCCGCTGCCCCTGCCACTGCCGCTGCCGTCGCCGTCGCCGCCGTCGTCGCCGTCGTCGTCGTCGTCGTCCTCGTCCTCGCCGCCGCCGTCCGAGTCCTCCTCATCCGAGGAGTACTCCGACTCATCCGAGCCCTCGAGCCCGGAGCGCTCGACGGCCCGGATGTATGTCCAGACTTCCGCGGCTATCCCCTGGGAGTCGTCCGAGTCATCGGACGACGCTGGGGGAGAGACGGGAGCCGGAGATCCCTCGGACTCGGAGGAGAACTCCTCCTCCGAGTATTCCGAGTCACCGAAATCCTTCGATGGAGGAGTCGGTTCGCGCTTGCGCTTGTTGCTCTTGCCCATGGCGAAAGCAGACGGGAGAGAAGAGAAGGAAGCAGTAAAGAACAGCGAAGAGATGTGAAAAAACCAGAGGGGCAACAGCGTTATTTATAGAAGGGAAAGGCAACCGCTCACCTCCAACCGCGGTCACTGAACAGTCGCAAAGCATTCAATAAGCACTTCCACCCGTCTGGAGACACGTCAGGCGGCTGACGCCGTTTCATGCAACACTACACCCATTGGGACTCCAGTCAACAGCGCAAAGGATATGATTACACTCGCCGTCCCATCACATTACTACTCAGAAGCAGCCGGCTAAAACACTCAGCGTACCAAGCCGTCCCTTGCCCACACCCATTGGGGGGGGGGACGCCCAGGAATTATCAGTATATTTTTCAAAATGGTCACATCTGTGCAGGGCACACAGTGAATGCCTCAAGACAAAAATGAGATATCAGCGAGAGTTAGAGGGAAGCCAAATATAGCCAGTAGAGTGCAGAATATGGTCGACAGACACGACTTGAAGACTAGACAGAGAACGTCCATCAAATGTCCAATCAGTCACAGAGCAAATAAATTACACTACCTAGCAAGATATGGATGGATTGCGAACTAGGCTACAAAAGACAAAATACATGCTGACCTCTGAAGCATAATATCGATGACATAGCGCGGATGACATCATGCCAACTTTTTTACAGGCAGAAAGGATAATCTTCAGCAAAAGGACATAAAAAGAAGACCTTCGAGTGAATTATTCTCAAAAATCCACTCGAAGCTCGGGGGCTACACCCATTGGGTGCACCTCCGGTGCACCCCATGGATTATCATTCCAAGTCGAGATAGAGCCGATTTCTAAAGCGTGGGACCAGATTAAAGAAGCCAACCCTCAACCAAAATGAAGGAACACAAATGGAAATAACCCATACTGAAGACCTTCGAGTAGATTATTTTCTAAAATCTACTCGAAGCTCGGGGGCTACACCCATTGGGTGCACCTCCGGTGCACTCAATGAAGTTCAGAATCCTACAAATTGGAATGCCGATCTCTAAGGCACAAACTCGAAACTAAGCTTCAGTCAAATGAGTGATCGGAGCAAGAGAAGACAGCAGGAAATCATTTTTCTTCGAAAAACCCGCAAGTTGGACCTGGGATCTTTGGGCTGATTACCTCTAAATTAACCCAAAGATCGGGGGCTTGTGGGGGATAGATGTCCCCCGGGTCCACTAAAGGAGTAAAAGACCTCACGAAAGGCCCAAGGGCCCAATAAATCGTAAGGTCATTCTTTCGTGGGCCTGGGGAGAAACAACCAACAAAGCAGAGCGACGTGAGACCAGATTGGTGCAAACCCGGACGTCCCACAACGTCGAGCGAGTAAATCGCAACAGAGACCCGACTTTCCCGCGCTAAAGCCCCCATGCAATGGAGCCATGCGAGGATAAGTCGGCGAGGGTTACGCAGGGATAAACTCAAGAGGTTCACTACCTTTTAGCTACTTGTTGTTATCATATCCACGTGTACTGCCCCACGGTCGAGTATATAAGGCCTAGGGGGCACCCCTTCAGAACGATCGACCCTTTACTTAGCCACCCACATCAACTCTCTGTATTCTCGATCCAGAGAGCTCTCTTGTAACCACATCCACCAAGCATATTCATCAGGACGTAGGGTGTTACGCATCTCTAAGTGGCCCGAACCTGTAAAACTTGTCCACTGTCCCTCGTGCGATCGGCGCGAACCATTTTGCTACAGTTGTCGACACCGTCCTACTCCTAAAACACCTTGAGGGGCAACCCCGGGTGTGCGGTCGGGCCCAAAACACCGACACTAGGGGCTTCGGAGGAAGATATGGGGATCAGCCCAGAAAGATCTACTGCTTATTTTGTGGAGAAGACAAGGGCCATACTACAAGAATGTGCCAAATCACCATCCAAAAGCAGAAGGAGATCGCAGAAGCCGAAGCTCGGCAAAGTCAACCGAAGCAGGTCCTGCATACTGCTTAGTGTCACTCACCCTACATACCAGAATATGTGGGCAATCATCCTACAGCCTCTGTTGCTTCGGCTAATCAGCCACAGGCTTCTTGGCCACAACTTCCACCTCCACCGCCACTACAACCTGCCTATTCACAAGGTCAGCAGCCAGAAGGGAGCCATCAGACCCATCAGCAGCGAGATCTCAGGGAGGAATCCGAAGCCCACACAGTCAACAGTACTGTGCCAGAATCCAAACACATCTATTGAGAGATATCCTACCCCTGAAGCATTTTTATATTCATTGTCATTTTCTTTTTTAATAAAGAACAATCAATGTAAATCTAGTCTTCTTGTCATTTTTTAATAGCTTCGTTCTTGTGAAATATATCTTTTTCACAGATTTACGAAGCTCAAAAATTGCTGAAGCTCAAAAGTCGTTCCTAAGGGAAAGTAGAGCTAAAAATCGCATTGTAACTTTTACCGAAGCTACAGAAAGTCGTTCCTAAGGAACGCAGCGTAAGTTTGCTGAAGCTACAAAAAGTCGTTCCAAAGGGAGCACAGTGTAAGTTTTCTGCTCAAAAGTCGTTCCAAAGGGAATGCAGAGCCAAATACCGCCAAAATATAAGGCGAAGCGCGAAAAGTCAACGCGAATACCGCTGAAATATAAGGCGAAGCGCGAAAAGTCAACGCGAATACCGCCAAAATAGAAGACGAAGAAGTTCAAAAGACGTTCCTAAGGGGATGCAGAACTTACACCAAAAAATAAGTGGTGAAGCCGAAAAATAAACGGCAAAGAGATTTGATTGTTCCTAAGGGTACGCAGAGATTGTGTTTCAGTGGGGGTATGTGTCTTCGGCATTAGCATCATTTTTTGCATCATATCATCGCATCATATCGCATAGCATCTCATCATACATCATACCACACCAATGAAATCAATTGGAAACGAAGCCGATCTTCGGAGAATGCCTTACAAAAATGAAAAGGTGCTAAGACACAAAAGCAAGCTAAGAATCACGGCTTCATCAGTTCTGATATGGAAGAAGAGATCTATTGTTTACGAAGCATCGACGTTTTTACGAAGTGTGGATATTCTTACGAAGGATAAAAATTCTTTTTTGCGAAGCATGAAAAGAAGGGAAGGTGTTTTTTTCGCCAAAGGCTCAAAAACGGTATGTACATAAAATTTCATGCATCGCAAAGAGTTGACTTACAAGTAACTTACATATTACATTGAAAAATATAAACATCAAATATTACAAACTTAGTTCAGCAAATGTTACATTAACACCCTAGAAATGTTTTTACAATAACTCCTATTCTTCCTTCAGAACTTTCTCTGCAACTTCATTAATCAGTTTGGTAACAACTTCGTCGACAATAGCTTCGGCCACATTAATGACTTCTAGTGCTTTTCTCGTTTTTGGGTCAGCTAATGGGTCGAACGGCTCTAGAGGAGGAGGTAGTTTAGCTGCGGTAGAAAACATCAATCAGTTCGAAGTCACGAAGATAAACGACAAAGCTAAAAGCCATTAAGAAATACCTATCCGTCTTTCGAGTTCTGCAGCTTTCTCAGCTTCTTTCGTTGCTTCCCGAGCGTCATTGTTGGGGACTTGTTCTCAAATGCTATGAATTAGGAACAAGGCAACATAGAATGTTAGATGATAAAGCCCTTCGTCCGCTGAAGCATTATTTCCCCAAGGATTTAATGAGCTTCGGACGAAGGTTATGAATAATATATCACGAAGGTCGCACCTTCGTGATCAAAGATAAAACAATGCAAAATGAAATATAAAATATAAAACATTACAGAATACCAAGAATAAATAACATTATTCATTTATTTTATAATGTGAACTTAAATATTAAAACATAATATTTAGGTACATTTATACCTTCGCCTTGGCAGAAAACAATAATTCCAGAGTACTCTGCGTTAGCAATTACAAGATTGCGTGAACAGTAAAGGAGTACCGTTCATCTATTTATAGGCACAGGACGCAGCCTGTAAGAAATTACAATCATGCCCCTTACAGAAGATTACAATTATGACCCAGACCCTTATGGACTAAAAAGTCATTCCATCTTTAAGTCGGTTCGATCCTTCGTCTTTGGATACGTTATAGTATCGAAGCTTCATGAGCGGTAGCTTCGGTATCACGTATAAACAGATTTGCCGAAGGTGTTTCTTCCTGCAGGACCTTCGGCGACGAAGCATGGTCCCAACAGTCATGAATATCTTTTTCGCTCTTCTTCATTATTTCATGAGCCATCTTTTGGCCGCCATTTTCCCAGATATCAGTGAATAAATTTCCGCCTGTTAAACTTGCTTCGGTTGAGGGGTCTTTCATATCGTCAATAGAGAAGGCACCTTTGGCCTGGGCCAAGATTTTAACATGTTCGCAACCCGCCTTCTCCAGGACAGCGGCAACTCCTCTCGCGCCAGAGAAGGCGCAGACGTCCCCACGATCACTTAAGATTTCCTCAAAAGCTTCGGCTTCACAACTGATCCACTCAATAACGCCCTCAGGGTCGCCTCGTATGAAATTGTCTTCGTTAGAGTAGGCGCCCACGTTGGCGAAGCTAGTCTTCATCTTTTTCACGCACTCCACAGATTTTTCAAAACACCTTTCCTTCCATGCGCGAAGCTCTACAACTGTCTTTTCAAAATAATTTTTCCAGTACTCACTGGCATCTCGATCAGCTTCAGCGACCGCACATTTTAATTTGGCCTTAGCCAATTGTCTCCGAAGATCTTCAATTTCACTCTTCTGGGCCTCAGCTTGAACTTTGGAATTAGCTTCGTCTTCTTTTATTTTGTTTATCAATGAAATTAATATTTTATCTTTTTCAAGGCCTTCGTTCCTTAGTTCAATCACCTCTGAGTGAAGGTTGTTCAGAGCCATTGTATACCCTTCATCTTTGGTATTTTTCTGTGCCCTGAGGGCATTGCTAAGGATCAAGCCTTGCAAGAGGAGTACAGAATTAAGTATAAATAAATAAAATAATTTGTTTTCAAATACAAGAATTGATTTTCATACCTTTATACTATTATATGCTAAACTGTCAGCTAATTCATCCTTTGACAATACGGAGAGGCCGTCTTCTAGCTTCGGAAATCCAAAGCTTCTTCCTATCTTCTGGCTGACGGATATCTCTTTGTTATCCGGGAGACAGTATAAAAAATCTTCTTCTCCGCTGCCATTAAATACCAGTGCCCCTTTCGGGTATTTCAGTCTTTGGGCATAATGTCGGGCTTCTCGTTTTTCTTCCGAAGTAAGCGTCTTTCGCGAAGCATGGCGGATGATGTAATCAATGCTCTCTTCCAAAGCTTCGGGAGCAGGAGTAGCAAACTTTTCATGCGAAGTTTGCTCTGAGGTTTTTTCTTCTACTGCCTTTTCTTTAGTTTCTGAAGGTTTTTTCTCGGCAAGCTCTAAAGGCCCAGCTTTGGCACTAGCTTGGCTTGCTGCAGCTTTGATTTTAGCCGGTTTTGTTTCAGATTCGGTTTGCAGTTTCGAAACCTCGGTGATTTTCCCTGAAGAGTAGAGCTTAAAGCTTTTACTGATTCTAACACATCTAGTACATTTGCCATCCTTCTTCTTTTGGGAGTTGCCGTAAAACTTTTTTCAACCTTCGGCATTGTTACTTCTGCCGAAGGGCTTAAAATTCCTAACACTTTTGTTCCTTCAATTTTTGGTGCTTCCACCTTATTTTCATCGGCTTTTGACTCAGTTAGCCCGGATGAAGGTACCTTCAGCATCGTAGCTGGATCCTCAGCCTTCTGTGTAGAAGGAATAGGCTCCTTTGGTTCAGCAGCTGAAGAAGTTTCCCCGCCAAACTTGGGTACCACGGCCGGCTCGATATAGCGTGGCTGGTGGGTAAGGACTTTCAACCTTTTGCTCTTTGGCGCAGGCTCATTTGGAGTGGCCGAAGCAGCGGTTTTCCTCTTCCTTCCCCGTCCCCGCAGCAGGTAGCAGTAGTCGGGGTAAACAAAACCAATGGCATCAAAAACTCTATTCAATCTCTTTTTTCCTCGGCCCCCGAAGGATGTGGATAATGCATCATCTTCTGCTTTGGAATATGATCCAAGCAATTCATCACTTATAGATTCGATACATTTCAACTAGTTGTCATTTGGTTCATCAAATTTGTCTCCATATCTGAAGGTTTATTTTAGCCGAACTAGGTCACCTTTGCTAGACTCGGTGACAGTCTTCTTCAGCATCTCCCAATTCTCTACAAGAGGCCATACTCTGAATGCTATATGTTCTTGAATTAGGTCTCTTGTACCAATGAAGAAGCATATAGTACCAAAGGCCTTCTGGCATGCTTCGGCGGCTTCATCGATTTCAACCTTCGGCTTCCGAAGGCCGAAGCGGGACCATATGGGACGCATAATAACCTCCTTAACATCCTCTCTCTCTACCAAATCGTTCTTCACATAGAACCATTCCTCCATCCAATTTTCCGACCATCTTTTCCTAAATGTTGGTACTGGGTAGCTTGAGTTGGGACGGGCGATAAATCCGTAACAACCGAAGTTGTTGTGATACTGTTCCTTTCCCGTAGCCTTCGTCTCATACATAAGTTCATGCATGCTGTAGAAGCATTTTGCGCTTGGCTCTATCCCTTGGCTCCTTACTGCCCAGACGAAGACTCCCATCCTCAATATGGCTTTGTGGGTCAGTTGATGAAGGAAAATTTGGAAGGTTTTCAACACTTCCACTACGAACCTGCTCAGTGGGAACCGAAGCTCAGCTTTAAAGAAACTTCGGAAGATCACAACTTCATTCTTCTCAGGCGCAGGAGTGGTATTGTCTTCGCCAGCCCTCACAATAGATATATCCCGAAAGTACCTTCCCCTCATGCTCTCAAGGTGACTTTGCTTGATGGTTGACTTCCCGAAAATTGTATGGCTTGGCCTCCACGGCCGATCTTCGGAGTCTTCACCCCCACTTTCTGCATCATAACTGTCACTGTCACCAGTATCCTCAGACAGGCCCTCCAATATCTCTTTTGTAATCTTCTCTGTATTTGATTTTGCCATTGATTCTAGAAACCCAGCTATATAAGGATTCGCAGCCTTCTTCTGTTCAAGGAGCTTCTCCTCTTCGGTTAGCTTCGTCTTAGTAACAATTTTCTTATCTTTAGACATCTTCTCTTCGGAAATAATGAAAACGTGCCCCTCAAGACGAAGCTTAGAGAACTCAAGAAACTAAGCAAGCGTTGGTGAGCAAGAGCTATAAAATTGAGCAAATAAAGCAAGCGGCATAAATAGCATACCAAATGTGGTCAGGGTGAGTTCTTATTTATACGCTCGACGCGCCCTGAGTTGGGGGGTCCCGTCTGTCATTGACTGTTGCTATTCTAGCAAAGGGAAGGTGTTTTTTCGGACCTTCGGCTTAAGGCCTTCGTCCAGGTCGCAGTCTGAATTCGTTACCTTAAACAAATTAATACTGCGAGGGGCTACTGTTGGGGGCCTTTGTCCTCCGAAGGTCCTCAAAAACATGATTTAACAATGTTTTTCAAGTGTAACATGTGAACAGGTACCTTCGGACATAGATCAAAATTGTACATGATGTAAGAAGCATAGTCAAGACGAAGGGTGATGCTACTCCGAAGCTACGGGCGAAGAAGCTTCGGCTCAATAGCGGAAAAAGAAACCGACTTAAAGGGGAAAAGGCCATCCAGTCCTTGTTGAGTTGTCCATAATTCAGTAGTAGATATGAAGGACATAAATGTAATTTTACACAGGCTACGCCCTGTGCCTATAAATAGATGAACAGTACTCCCGTACTGTTCACGCTGACTTGTATTCTCTCGTGCGTCACGCTCGGACTTTTACCTTCTGTCAAGCCGAAGGTATCAAATGTAATACAATATTGTTCCTGTTTATTTACGATAATAATAAATATGTTAACAATGCCATATCATTATTCATGTTGTCTTTTATGTTTCATACATCTCTTTTATTATCATATGCTGTGATGATGAAGGTATGTTCTTCATCACCTTCGTCTGAAGATCATTATATCCTAAGGTAAATAATGTTCTGAAGGACGAAGGGCATTAAACTTTAACATTTTGTGTTGCCTTGTTCTTAATTCATAGCATTTGAGAACAAGTCCCCAACAACGATCTTGCTAGTTGTTTGAAGTCGCTTAAATCACTCGACTGTGGTAAAAAATCTATTTTAATCCACGAAATTCATTTTCATGAAACCTTTTCATCAAGATTGGTTTTAAAAACTAATATTTTACCATTGTACGAAGAGAATGACAAACTAAATATCTTGTGAGTGACTCAACTGATCCCACCTATTAGTGATCGGTGTGTCATCGGTGAGGATGACAGAAACAAATGTCCAAGTGGTCTAGCCCCCTCCCCAAATTATTCTGTCAGACTATGGCCAACAAATCACATGTCTGGCTATATAAATCATTGTTTTGTAATGTAAACCATATTGTTTATATTGTGGTTTCAGAAATTAAGGGACAATAGAATTTGTGTTTGGTGGGGTATGCTAGCGCGAACCCACTCCGAATAGTGAACCACGAATATTCGAAAAGAGGGGGTGTTGAGATGGTAGTTTATAATGGTTAATGCTCGCGCCCTAGTCTAGTGTAATGTTGATCGTAGTATTATCGGAGAACAATGTTATAGCTTGTGCGCGTGTCAAAGGAGGAGGAGTGTGTCTTTTTATAGTTCAAGGGTAAGACCTTACAATGAAACTTGTTCTCTATTGGTAAGATGGTGTTCTGTTGCCTCGGGTTGAGATAGTGTTCCCGATGTCATTCGTAGGGTCGTGTGTAGCCGTACTTCTGGTATGATGTATTGTCTCTCTGTCATACAAGTCCCTACAGCGAGTCCACAGGTGATGTCTTCGTAGTAGTGCACGGTGGGTCCCGTGGGCTAGCCCCACGATGCGGTCACTCGTGGTGAGGCTTCCCCTGTGAAAGGAAAATAGGGTCAAACCTTTTCCTATAAATAATTTTGGTGGTTAAATTCCCAACACAAATATTGGACTAACTAGTTTGCTCTAGATTATATATTCTACAGGTGCATAAAGGTTCAACACAAACCAATAAAAAGATCAAGTTAGGGTTCAAAAGAAAGGAGCAAAAGAAACTGAAGATAACCCTAGTCTGGCGCACTGGACTGTCCGGTGTGCCACCGGACAATGTCCGGTGCACCAGAGGTCGTACACTTCGAACTCACCACCTTCGGGTTTCTCAGGGCGCACTCCGCTATAATTCACCGGACTGTCCGGTGTGCCACCGGACTGTCCGATGCACCAGCGGAGCAACGGCTATCCAGCGCAACGGTCGTCTGCAAAAGCATGAACAGTGCATGAACAATGCACGCAGAAGTCAGAGCAGGCGTCAGAGGCGCACCGGACAGTAAATAGTACCTGTCTGGTGCAGCATTGGACTGTCCGGTGCGACATGAAGTCAGCGCTCCAACGATCAGAATCTTCAGAATCCTAACGGTTGGGTGATGTGGCTGACGCACCGGATAGTGTCCGGTGGCGCACCGGACTGTCCGGTGCGCCCATCGACAGCAGCCGTCCCCAATGGTTGAATTGGTGGTTGAGGGCTATAAATACCCCCAAGCACCTCCACTCCAACCATCCAAGCATTCACAATAGTGCATTCAATACAAGAGCAAACTGCAACACTCCAAGACACAAATCAAAGCCTCCGATCCAATCAAAGTCCCCAAATTCAATTCTAGTGCTCTAGGACTTGTGAGAGGATCGCTTGTGTTTCTTTGTTGCTCTTGTTGCTTGGTTGGCTTTCTTCTTCCTCATTCTTGTTCTCTAAGTGACTTGTAATCAAAGCAAGAGACACCAATTGTGTGGTGGTCCTTATTGGGTCTAAGTGACCCGTTTGATTAAGGAGAAATCTAACTCGGTCTAACTGACCGTTTGAGAGAGGGAAAGGGTTGAAAGAGACCCGGTCTTTGTGACCACCTCAACGGGGACTAGGTTCTCAAGAACCGAACCTCGGTAAAACAAATCACTGTATCATCCGCTTTATTTCTTAGTTGATTTGTTTTTGCCCCTCTCTCGGACTCAAATTTAATTCTAACGCTAACCCCTGCTTGTAGATTGTGTTTTAAGTTGTAACTTTCAGATTCCGCCTATTCACCCCCCTCTAGGCGACTTTCAATTGGTATTAGAGGTCGGTACTTCATTAGAGTCTAACCACTCGAAGTGATGTCGAGAGATCACGCCAAGAGGGAGATCGTGACCGGCGACAAGTCCACAAGCCACGGGAAGGCACCATTGAGGGAGTTCGGCAACAAGCTAAAGGAGGGATCACCTCCTCACAAGTCGCATCGGAGCGGCGACAAGAAAAAGAAGATGAAGAAGGTGGTCTACTTCGAGACCGACTCTTCGTCGCCATCCACCTCCGGCTCCGACGCGCCATCCGTCACTTCTAAGCGCCATGAGCGCAAGAAGTATAGTAAGATGCCACTTTGTTATCCCCGTATTTCTAGACGCACTCCTTTACTTTCCATCCCACTAGGAAAACCACCGATTTTTTACGGTGAAGATTATTGTATGTGGATTGATAAAATGAGGCATCATCTAACCTCACTCCACGCTAGCATATGAGACATTGTTGAGTTTGGAGCGCATGTACCATCCGTGGGGGATAAGGGCTACGACTCGGACGAAGTCGCCCAAATCAAGCACTTTGACTCCCAAGCCACTACTATACTCCTTGCCCCTCTATGTCGAGAGGAGTATAACAAAGTGCAAGGGTTGAAGAGCGCCAAGGAGATTTGGGACGTGCTCAAGACCGCGCACGAAGGAGATGAGGTGACCAAGATCACCAAACAGGAGACGATCGAGGGAGAGCTCGATCGATTCGTCCTCAACAAAGGAGAGGAGCCACAAGCAATGTACAATCGGCTCAAGACCTTGGTAAACCAAGTGCGCAACCTCAGGAGCACCAAGTGGGATGACCATGAAATGGTCAAGGTTATTCTTAGATCACTTGTTTTTCGTAATCCCACTCAAGTTCAATTAATTCGTGGTGATCCTCGATACAAGTTAATGTCTCCCGAGGAAGTGATAGAAAAGTTTATGAGCTTTGAATTGATGATCAAAGGCTCCAAACAAATCATCAACTTGGAGCAAGGCGGCACCTCCACACCCGAGGTGCAACCCGTCGCATTCAAGGCGATGGAGGAGAAGAAAGAAGAGTCTATATCAAGTAGGCTTCCCATTGACGCCTCCAAGCTTGACAATGAGGAGATATCGCTCATCATCAAAAGCTTCCGTCAAATCCTCAAACAAAGGAAGGGGAAGGACTACAAGCCCCGTTCCAAAAGGGTGTGCTACAAATGTGGTAAGCCTGGTCATTTTATCGCTAAATGTCCTATGTCTAGTGATAGTGACAGGGGTGACGACAAGAAGGGAAAGAGGAAGGAGAAGAAGAGATACTACAAGAAGAAGGGCTGTGATGCCCAGGTGTGTCGGGAATGGGACTCCGATGAGAGCTCCACCGACTCCTTCTTTGACGAGGACGCCACCAACATCGCCGTCAACAAGGGTCTCCTCTTCCCCAACATCGGCCACAAGTGCTTCATGGCAAAAGACGGCAAAAAAGATGGTAAAATCTAGAGCCTCCACCAAATATACAACATCTAGTGATGAAGGTAGCTCTAGTGATGATGAAGATGATTTGCTTACACTTTTTGCCAATCTTAACATGCAACAAAAGGAAAAATTAAATGAATTGATAGGTGCTATTCATGAGAAGGATGAACTCTTGGATAGCCAAGAGGAATTCCTTATTAAGGAAAACAAAAAACATGTTAAAGTAAAAAATGCTTATGCTCAAGAAGTAGAGAAAAATGAAAATTTGACTAAGGAGCTTAGCATTTGCCATGACACTATTTCCAACCTTAGAACTAAAATGCTAATTTTATTGCTAAGGTTGAAAAATTAAATGCTTGCAATGCTTCAATTATCAGTCTTAGAAATGAAAATGATAGTTTAATTGCTAAGATTGATAAAGTGAATGAATCAATTTCTAGCCTTAAAGTTGAGAATGATAAATTAATTTTTAAGGCTAAAGATTTAAATGCTTGCAATGATTCTATTTCCAATCTTAGAAATGAGAATGCTATATTACATGCTAAGATTGATGATTTAAATGCTTGCAAACCATCTACATCTATTGTTGACCATGTTTCTATTTGCACTAGATGTAGAGATATTGATGTTGATGATATCCATGATCACCTTGTTTTAATTAAACAACAAAATGATCACATAGCTCAACTAACTGCTAAAATCAATGAGCATGAACTAGAGAATGAAAAATTTAAATTTGCTCGTAGCATGCTTTATAATGGGAGACGCCCTAGGATTAAGGATGGCATTGGTTTCCAACAGGGAACCAATGTCAAGTTTAATGCCCCTAAGAGATTGTCCAATTTTGTTAAGGGCAAGGCTCCCATGGCACAGGATAACAAGGGTTACATTTTGTATTCTGCTGGTTATCCTGAGCATAAAATTAGGAGAATTCATGCTAGAAAACCTCACATTGTTTCTCATCATGCTTTTATGTATAAAAATGAGGCATCTAGTTCTAGGCAATCAACCGATGTTAAATTGTCTAAAAGGAAATCTCCTACTGCATCAAATGAGCCTATTATTTTATTTAAGACTTTTGATGCATCATATGTTTTAACTAACAAATTAGGCAAAGTAGTTGCCAAATATGTTGGGGCCAAACACAAGGGCTCAAAGACTTGTGTTTGGGTGCCCAAGGTGCTTGTTTCTAACGTTAAAGGACCCAAGACTGTTTGGGTACCTAAGAACAAGGCCTAAATTGTTTTGCAGGTTTCTGCATCCGGGGGCTCAAGTTGGATCATTGATAGCGGATGCACAAACCACATGATAGGGGAGGAAAAGATGTTCTCCTCCTATGAGAAAAACCAAGATCCCCAAAGAACTATCACATTTGAGGATGGAAATCAAGGTTTGGTCAAATGACTTGGTAAAATTGCTATATCACCTGACCATTCAATTTCTAATGTTTTTCTTGTAGATTCTTTTATATTACAACTTGCTTTCAGTTTCTCAATTATGCAAAATGGGTTACAACTGTTTTTTAGTGATGTAGGTGTTACTGTCTTTAGAAGAAGTGATGATTCAGTAGCATTTAAGGGAGTGTTGGAGGGTCAGCTATACTTAGTTGATTTTAATAGAGCTGAACTCGACACTTGCTTAATTGCTAAAACTAATATGGGTTGGCTCTGGCATCGCCGACTAGCTCATGTTGGGATGAAGAATCTTCACAAGCTTCTAAAGGGAGAACACATTTTGTGACTAACAAATGTTCATTTTGAGAAAGGCAGGGTTTGTAGCGCATGTTAGGTAGGAAAGCAAGTTGGCACTCATCATCCACACAAGAATATCATGACAACAGACAGGCCACTAGAGCTACTCTACATGGATCTATTCGGCCCGATCGCTTACATAAGCATCGGTGGGAGTAAGTACTATCTAGTAATTGTGGATGACTATTCTCGCTTCACTTGGGTATTCTTTTTGCAGGATAAATCACAAACCCAAGAGACCTTAAAAGGATTCTTGAGACGGGCTTAAAATGAGTTCGGCTTAAGCATCAAAAAGATAAGAAGCGACAATGGGACGAAGTTCAAAAACTCTCAAATTGAAGGCTTTCTTGAGGATGAGGGCATCAAGCATGAGTTCTCTTCTCCCTACACACCTCAACAAAATGGTGTAGTGGAGAGGAAGAATAGAACTCTACTTGACATGGCAAGGACCATGCTTGATGAGTACAAGACAACGGACCGGTTTTGGGCTGAGGCGATTAACACCGCCTGCTACTCCATCAACCGGCTCTACCTTCACCAAATCCTCAAGAAGACATCTTATGAACTCCTCATCGGTAAAAAGCCCAATATTTCATATTTTAGAGTCATTGGTAGCAAATGCTTTATTCTTGTTAAAAGAGGTAGAAAATCTAAATTTGCTCCTAAGGCTGTAGAAGGCTTTTTACTAGGATATGACTCAAACACAAGGGCATATAGAGTCTTCAACAAATCCACTGGATTGGTTGAGGTTTCTTGTGACATTGTGTTTGATGAGACTAATGGCTCCCAAGTGGTGCAAGTTGATCTTGATGAGCTAGATGATGAAGAGGCTCCGTGCGTAGCGCTAAGGAACATGTCCATTAGGGATGTGTGTCCTAAGAAATCAGAAGAGCCTCCATAAGCACAAGATCAACCATCATCTTCCATACAAGCATCTCCACTAACTCAAGATGAGGAACAGGCTCAAGGTGATGAAGAAGAAGATCAAGAAGATGAGCCACCTCAAGAAGAGGGCAATGATCAAGGGGGAGATGAAGATAATCAAGACAAGGAAGATGAGCAAGAAATTCAGGGTCAAAGACCACCACACCCAAGAGTTCACCAAGCGACTCAAAGAGATCACCCCGTGAACTTCATCCTCGGCGATATTCATAAGGGGGTAACTACTCGATCTCGAGTCGCTCATTTTTGTGAACATTAGTCTTTTGTTTCATCTATTGAGCCATACAGGATAGAGGATGCACTACGAGATTCAGATTGGGTGTTGACAATGCAAGAGGAGCTCAACAACTTCACGAGGAATGAGATATGGCATTTGGTTCCACGTCCTAATCAAAATGTTGTAGGTACCAAATGGATATTCGGCAATAAGCAAGATGAGCATGGTGTGGTGATAAGGAACAAAGCCCGACTTGTGGCCAAGGGTTATTCACAAGTTGAAGGTTTGGATTTTGATGAAACTTATGCACCCGTAGCCAGGCTTGAGTCAATTCGCATATTACTTGCCTATGCTACTTACCATGGCTTCAAGCTTTATCAAATGGACGTGAAGAGTGCCTTCCTCAATGGACCAATCAAGGAAGAGGTCTATGTTGAGCAACCCCCCGGCTTTGAAGATAGTGAGTACCCTAACCATGTTTATAAACTCTCAAAGGCACTTTTTGGGCTCAAGCAAGCCCCAAGAGCATGGTATGAATGCTTGCGAGATTTTCTTATCACTAATGGCTTCAAAGTCGGTAAAGCCGATCCTACACTCTTTACTAAAACTGTTGCAGATGATTTGTTTGTATGCCAAATTTATGTTGATGATATTATATTTGGGTCTACTAACAAATCTACTTATGAAGAGTTTTGTCGGGGACCATAATTAGGGGTACCCTCAAGACGCCTAATTCTCAGCTGGTAACCCCCATCAGCATAAAGCTGCAGAGGCCTGATGGGTGCGATTAAGTCAGGGATCAGTCCATACGAGCGACTCGATCCTGCCTCGCCCGAGCCTAGCCTCGGGCAAGGGCAGCCGACCCTGAGGTGTTTCCGTCTCGCCCGAGGCCCCCTTTTTTTACGGCGGACGCATCTCCGGCTCGCCCGAGGCCTTGCCTTCGTTAAGAAGCAACCCTGACTAAATCGCCGCGCCGACCGACCAAGTCACAGGGGCATTTAACGCAAAGGTAGCCTGGCACCTTTATCCTGACGCGTGCCCCCTGGCAGAGCCGAAGTGACCGCCGTCACTTCGCCGCTCCATTGACCGGTCTGACAAAAGGACAGCGCCGCCTGCGCCGTCCCGATTGCGGTGCCACTTGACAGAGTGAGACTGACAGGCAGCCAGGCCTTGCCAAAGGCGCCATAGGAAGCTCCGCCCGACCCAGGGCTCGGACTCGGGCTAAGGCCCCGGAAGACGGCGAACTCCGCTCCGCCCGACCCAGGGCTCGGACTCGGGCTAAGGCCCCGGAAGACGGCGAACTCCGCTCCGCCCGACCCAGGGCTCGGACTCGGGCTAAGGCCCCGGAAGACGGCGAACTCCGCTCCGCCCGACCCAGGGCTCGGACTCGGGCTAAGGCCCCGGAAGACAGCGAACTCCGCTCCGCCCGACCCAGGGCTCGGACTCGGGCTAAGGCCCCGGAAGACGGTGAACTCCGCTCCGCCCGACCCAGGGCTCGGACTCGGGCTAAGGCCCCGGAAGACGGCGAACTCCGCTCCGCCCGACCCAGGGCTCGGACTCGGGCTAAGGCCCCGGAAGACGGCGAACTCCGCTTCGCCTGACCCCTAGGGTCGGACTCCGCCCTGGCCTCTGCCGAACGACCTCCGCCTCGCCCGACCCAAGAGCTCGGGCTCGGCCTCGGCCATGGAAGACAGACTCGACCTCGGCCTCGGAGGAGCCTCCACGTCGCCCGACCTAGGGCACAAGTCCGCCACGTCAACAGGAAGCGCCATCATCACCCTACCCCGAGCCGACTTGGGCCGCAGAGAACAAGACCGACGTCCCATCTGGCTAGCTCCGCCAGATAGGTAATGATGGCGCCCCGCTAGACCCATGACGACGGCGGCTCTCAGCTCCCTTACGGAAGCAGGGGGACGTCAGCAAGAGCCCAACTGTTCCGACAGCTGTCCCTCCACCAGGCTCCGTTACTCCTCCGACAGCCACGACACCACACCAGCTGGGTGCCAAGTTCTCTCCGGCTGCCACATTGGCATGTACCTAGGGCGCTAGCTCTCCCCGCTAGACACGTAGCACTCTGCTGCACCCCCATTGTACACCTGGATCCTCTCCTTACGCCTATAAAAGGAAGGACCAGGGCCTTCTTAGAGGAGGTTGGCCCCGCGGGAACGAGGGCAGGGGCAGGCGCTCTCTTGGGGCCGCTCGCTTCCCTCACCCGCGTGGACGCTTGTAACCCCCTACTGCAAGCGCACCCGACCTGGGCGCGGGACGAACACGAAGGCCGCGGGATCTCCACCTCCCTCACGACTCGGCTCCGGCCACCTCGCTTTCCCCCCTTCGCGCTCGCCCACGCGCTCGACCCATTTGGGCTGGGGCACGCGGCACACTCACTCGTCGGCTTAGGGACCCCCCGGTCTCGAAACGCCGACAGTTGGCGCGCCAGGTAGAGGCCTGCTGCGTGTTGACGAGCAGTTTCCCGTCAAGCTCCAGATGGGCAGTCTCCAACGACCTCTCCAACCCGGGACGGTGCTCCATTTCGGGAGTCTCGAGTTCATGTCTTTCGACGGCAGCTACGACATGATACTCCTTCCACCGCCGCGCGACGGCGACAATGGTGGCCGACAGCTCGCCCGCCGGCGGCGGAATCGACGACGTCTTCCCCGCGTGGGGGAAGAACAACATTCGAGCTCGCCCCATCCTCTCCCTCGCCATCGGAGGAGGAGGCGGGGCAACCAGGGCCGAGCGGGAGGCCGCGCTCCATCGGCTTTCGAGCGAATCGACATCCCCAGCACCCCAACGGAGGACGCGTCGGGCGTCACCCTCGCGTTTGAGGCGAAGGCGAGCGCCGTCCCCCCGCAACACGCCAACCCCGAGCAAGTGGACGACGCCAGCACGCTCACGGAGGGCCTGCAGGACGTCGCCCTCGTACCCAAGACGACGGCGCGATCAGTCCCTGATGTGACTTCGTCGCTCCTCGTCGACCAAAAGGTACTGACTGATTCCCATCCTTCGTCATTTCGACTCGACCTCAACCCGCCTAGCGACCTCGCTCTGGCGGGCGCTCACGTTGAGGCGAGTGCAACCTCTCTTGGGTTTCGTGTGCGGTCGCCTTGGGACCGATTGACGGGCGTCTCGACCTACGGGCCCTCTGGGTCCGAGGAAGATGACGACCCCAGCATCTGCTGGGATTTCTCTGGATCTGGCAACCCCAGTGCCATGCGGGACTTCATGACCGCATGCAACCACTGCCTCTCCGACTGTTCCGACGGCAGCCGCAGCCTTGACGACAAGGACTGTGGCCCGAGCCGCGAATGTTTCCACATCGAGCTAGGGGATCCCTCCGGAGGCAACCGTCTCGGCATGCCGGAGGATGGTGATCTCCCTAGGCCAGTGCCTCGCGCCGACATCCCGCGGGAGCTAGCTGTGGTCCCCGTTCCGGCGGGGGGTCACGACCCACAGCTCGAGCAAGTCCGCGGGGCGCAGGCCGGGCTCGACGAGGGGGCAGGAGCGCTCGAGTCGATCCGCCGGGACGTCGGGCAGGTATGGGCGGGCCAGCCCCCGGCCGGAGAAATACGTCACTTGCCCCAGGGTCTCCAGCACCGCATCGCCAACGATGCCAGGGATAGGCCGCCACCCGCATCTAGCGGGACCGGTCAGGACCTGGCAGCCGCAGCGATGCTCCTCCGCGCGATGCCGGAGTCATCAACCACCGAGGGCCGGCGAATCCAGGGAGAGCTCAAGCATCTCCTGGAAGGCGCTGCGGCCCGTCGGGCCAAGAGCTCTGCCTCCCGAAGGCAGGGGTACCCCTCGGAACCTTGTGCCGCGACTTCCCGACTCATGCGGGAAGCCTCGGCCTACACCGGGCGCACACGCAACACTGCGCCTGCGGCCCCGGGCCACCTCGGCGACAAGCACCCTCATCGCGACCGTCGGGCCCGCTTCGACGAAAGGGTGCGCCGAGGCTATCACCCCAGGCGTGGGGGACGCTACGACAGCGGGGAGGATCGGAGTCCCTCGCCCGAACCACCCGGTCCGCAGGTCTTCAGCCGGGCCATTCGGCGGGCGCCGTTTCCGGCCCGATTCTGTCGGTGTTTAGGGTCCGACCGCACACCCGGGGTTGCCCCTCAAGGTGTTTTAGGAGTAGGAAGGTGTCGACAACTGTAGCAGAATGGTTCGTGCCGGTCGCACGAGGGACGGTGGACAAGATTTACAGGTTCGGGCCGCTTAGTGATGCGTAACACCCTACGTCCTGATGAGTATGCTTGGTGGATATGGTTACAAGAGAGCTCTCTGGATCGAGAATACAGAGAGTTGATGTGGGTGGCTAAGTAATGGGTCGATCGTTCTGAAGGGGTGCCCCCTAGGCCTTATATACTCGACCGTGGGGCAGTACACATGGATAAGATAACAACAAGTGGCTAAAAGATAGTGAACCTCTCGAGATTATCCTTTACGTAACCCTCGCCGACTTATCCTCTCGTGGCTTCGTTGCATGGAGGCCCCGACGCGGGAAAGTCGGATCTCTGTTGCGGCCAATGGCTCGACGCTATGGGCCGTCCGGGTTTGCACCAATCCGGCCTCATGTCGCCCTGCGTTGCTGGTTGTCTTTCCCCAGGCCCACGAAAGAATAACCTTACGATTTATTGGGCCCTTGGGCCTTTCGTGAGGTCCTTTACTCTTTTAGTGGACCCGGGGGATATCTATCCCCCACAAGCCCCCGATCTTTGGGTTAATTTAGAAGTAATCAACCCGAAGATCTCAGGTCTAGCTTGTAGGTGATTTGAAGAAAAATGACTCCTTGCTGTTCTCTCCTGCTTCGATCATTCGTTGACCAAAACCTAGCTTTGTGCCTGTGCCTTAGAGATCGGCATTCCTGTTTGTAGGATTCTGAACCTCATTGGGTGCACCGGAGGTGCACCCAATGGGTGTAGCCCCCGAGCTTCGAGTAGATTTTAGAAAATAATCTACTCGAAGGTCTTCATCAGAGATTACTTCCATTTGTGTTCCTTTATTCCAGTTGAGGATTGGCTTCTTAATCTTGTCCCATGCCCTTAGAAATTGGTGCTATCTTGGCTTAGAATGACAATCCATGGGGTGCACCGAAGGTGCACCCAATGGGTGTAGCCCCCGACCTTCAAGTGGATTTTTTGAGGATAATTCGCTTGAAGGTCTTCTTTTTGTGTCCTCTTGCTGAAAATTACTCTTTCTGCTTATAAAAAGGTTGGCATGATGTCATCCGTGCTATGTCATCAATATTATGCTTCAGAGGTCAGCATGTGTTTTGTCTTTTGCAGCTGAATTTGCAATCCTTCCATATCTTGCTAGGTAGCACAGTGTATTTGCTCTGCACTCGATTGGACATTCGATGGACGTTCTCTGTCTAGTCTTCAAGTCATGTCTGTCGACCATATTTTGCACTCTGCTGGCTATACTTGGCTTCCCTTTAACTCTTGTTGATATCTCATTTTTGTCTTGAGACATTCACTGCATGCTCTGTACAGATGTGACCATTTTGAAAAATATACTGACAATTCCTGGG
This sequence comes from Zea luxurians, assembly GCA_029449295.1. Lineage (NCBI taxonomy): Eukaryota > Viridiplantae > Streptophyta > Magnoliopsida > Poales > Poaceae > Zea > Zea luxurians. Next base: position 4,016,987 of record JAOPSE010000039.1, on the reverse strand, counting down.
CGTCCCCCCCCAATGGGTGTGGGCAAGGGACGGCTTGGTACGCTGAGTGTTTTAACCGGCTGCTTCTGAGTTGTAATGTGATGGGACGGCGAGTGTAATCATATCCTTTGCGCTGTTGACTGGAGTCCCAATGGGTGTGGTGCTGCATGAAACGGCGTCAGCCGCCTGACGTGTCTTTGGACGGGTGGAGGTGTATATTGAATGCTTAGCGACTGTTCAGTGACCGCGGTTGGAGGTGAGCGGTTGCCTTTCTCTTCTATAAATAACGCTGTTGTTCCTCTGGTTTCTTCACATCCCTTCGCTATTCCTTACTGCTTCCTTCTCTTCTTTTCTGCTTGCCTCCATGGGAAAGAAGCGCAAGCGCGAGCCGACTCCTCCATCGGAGGACTTCGGCGACTCGGAGTACTCGGAGGAGGAGTTCTCCTCCGAGTCCGAGAGGTCCCCGGCCCCCGTCTCTCCCCCGGCGTCGTCCGATGACTCGGACGACTCCCAGGGGATAGCCGCGGAGGTCTGGTCGTACATCCGGGCCGTCGAGCGCTCCGGGCTCGAGGGCTCGGATGAGTCCGAGTACTCCTCGGAGGAGGAGGACTCGGACGACGGCGGCGAGGGCGGGGACGGCGACGACGACGACGATGATGACGACGACGACGACGACGACGACGACGGCAGCGGCAGTGGCGGGGGCGGCGGCAATGGCAGCAGCAGGGGCAGCACCAAGAGCGGCGGCAGCGGGGGCGGCACCAGGAGCGGCGGCGGCGGGGGCGGCACCAAGAGCGGCGGTGGCGGCAGGGGCAGGGCCAGTGGCTAGATGCCACTGGTCCTTTTAAATATTAGTATAGATTAGAAGTAGTATAGTTAGATAATGTAGTAGTATTAGTAATGTAGAGTAGTATAGTGTAGCGTAGTAGTAGTAGTAGCAGTAGAGTGTAGTATAATAGTAGAAATAGGGAAGTATCAACTCATAATGAGTTGATTTGTAAATGTTGTCACTTCCCTTGAATGAAGAACGAGTTTGGTTTCCTTTTGATGAATCGTTTCGTTTGACTATGAATCTGAGTCTTTTGAGGCCATAGACGAACAGCTTGATCATTATACTGATGCTTCCGAGCAATATTGCAATCTGTATCAATGTTTTTAGAAGTAATGCCGAGTGATCGGAAGTCGCCGTCGACATTTTAGAAGTAATGCCGAGTGATCGGAAGTCGCCGTCGACATTTTAGAAGTAATGCCGAGTAGTTGAACTCCAGATCATCGTTTTAGAGGCAACGCCGAGTGACTAAGTAGTGACTTCGGCATTTTAGAGGCAATGCCGAGCAATTAGACTCGAGGTAAGCGTTTTAGAGGCAACGCCGAGTGATTAAGTAGTGACTTCGGCATTTTAGAGGCAATGCCGAGCAATTAGACTCGAGGCAAGCGTTTTAGAGGCAACGCCGAGTGATTAAGGGTCAACGTTGGCATTTCTAGAAGTAATACCGAACGGTTGAACCCAAGGTCAGTGTTTTAGAGGCAACACCGAGTGACTGAATAGTGACGTCGGCATTTTAGAGGCAGCGCCGAGTTATTGAACTCGAGATCAGCGTTTTAGAGGCAACGCCGAGTGATTGAGGGTCAACGTTGGCATTTTAGAAGTAATGCCGAACGATTGAACTCAAGATCAGCGTTTTAGAGGCAACGCCGAGTGACTGAATAGTGACGTCGGCATCTTAGAGGCAACGCCGAGTTATTTCGAGGATTAGCACCCGAGTAAGGAGAGGGCCCACCAGTTTTTTGGGAAATAACTGCCGAATGACCATGTGGCATGCTGGGATTTCGGAAATAACTGCCGAGTGATGACTGGGCACTTTTTGAAACGGTATCTGGTCCGAGAATATCCCATAAGAGTTGCACTTTTAGCCGCCTTTGCTTTCCGCGCCCTAGTGTTTGCATTCCTGCTTCCAAATCCTCTCTGCGCTTGCCCCCAATTTGCTCGCTGGTGAAATTGAGATGGCTCCCAAGAGGAAAGTCGCGAGTTCTTCTGCTGTGGTGATTCCCCCAATTGATCCCAACAGCCAGTTGCCTTTCGCAGGTAACCACATGTCCATCATCTCTGAAACCGAACTCCTCCACCTCGTGTCCATCGGGGTTCTTCCTCCACGGGAACTCTGTTCTTGGCGGATTTGCCACGGAACTACGGTCCCGACGGAGGATACCCACGAGTCTGTGGTTTACGCTCCCTTTCTTCTCCGCGGCCTTGGCCTTCCTATTTCTCCCTTTTTCCGTGGTCTTCTTGATTTCTACCACATCAACTTAACCCATCTGAACCCTAACTCAATTCTGCAAATTTCTATCTTCGTCCACTTATGTGAGGCCTTTCTTGGCGTGCTGCCGCATTTTGGCTTGTGGAAACACCTGTATCATTGTCGCCCTGGGATGGCCGGGGGACAGCATCAGTTGGTTGGATGTGCCAGCTTGGAGATGCGCCGGGGACGGAAAACTGAGTATCTTGAGATCCCCCTTAAAGACAGCATTAAGGGATGGCGCCTGGAATGGTTTATAGTTGATAACTATGGAAATTCTCTCCCCCCCGGTCAGGAAGACAGCCAGATGTTCGCACCCCGAGCTGGACCGAGTCTCCTACAGACGAAGAGGTGGCTGAGGCCAGTGTGCTGCTAGTTGAAGTTGGGCTATTGAAAGAGAGGGGTTTAGCTGCTGAAGCTATAGTTGCTGACTTCGTTTTCAAAAACCTTCAGCCACTGAAAGACAGGGTCCACCCGGCTTATCTGTATCAAGGGCTAGCCGACCCAACTCGAGTTACCAATAGAAGGATCCCTTCTGCAGATTTGGTGAGCCGACTGGAGATGATTCTCAGAGGCAAAGTATCCAATGTTGGTGCCCCGGTGGCGTATTCAGCCTGGAATCTGCCTCCTGCCAAGGCCTTCACTCGTTTCGTGTCAAACCCACCTTCAACTGATGGCAATTTGGGCCTTAGAACGCGGCCCTCTGATGAGGAGGTTAGTGCTTTGGTTGCCTCACTTGGAAAAATCCCTGATGATGAAAGACAAATCCATTTCGAGGTGCCTTTGGATCCTACTGATGCTGAAATGAATGCCGTGCTTGACATGTTGGCTGAAGATTCTTCTGACGCTACTCCTGCTGAGACATTGGCAGTGGCACCCCTCCCAGAGGTCGGTATAATCTTGGATGCTCAGAGACCTGTCCGTGCTCGCTCGAGGCGTCCCCGCCGAACCAATCAGACTGATCTTTCTGTTGATGAGCAGAAAAAGAAGAAGAGACGTATTCGGCGAGTATCTAGTTTGGATCAGGGTGCTGGTCCCTCGGTTCCTGCCGATGAGGAGGTTCCTGCGCCTGAATTTGCTGATGCTGAATCCAATGGGTGTGGTCCGTCTGTTGCTGACCCCAATGGGTGTGGTCCATCTGTTGTTGATCCCAATGGGGGTGTTGCCAGTGTTGCTGATGAGGATGACGAAGTGGAAGAGAATGAAGTCCCTCTGACTCGGAAAAACAGTCGGCAGTTCCTCGCCAGTGGGGAAAGTAGTGGGGTTCCTTCTTCGGCTTTATCTGCTCTTGTTGGTCTGCAAAACATATCCCTGGCCGACTTTGATCAAACTCTCGAGGATATGGTCCCAGAGGACTTGTTATCAGGGCCAGTGGATGATGATGTGACGGAAGCTTGTGGTGCTGTGCCGGACGCTGGGTTGAGGTCATCCCGTGCCTCATCAACCTTAGAGCGCGATCTTGAGGGACGGGATGTTAAATTGGATTGTCCTGATTCCATGGAAGTAGCCGAGGGCCCATCAACCTTGGAGATGGTTACTGCTGAAAGTTTGGACCCCAAGGATGGTGTTGACACATGTCCAGCCCCCGAGGGTGTCGTCGGGGATGACTTAGCCCGGGCGAAGAGTGCGAGCTACTGCCCAGCCCCCGAGGGTGTTGCCGGGGATAACCCGGCTCAAGTGGGCAGTGCCAACTATGGCCCAGTCCCCGAGGGTGCCCAAACAGGGTCTCCTTCCGGCACTTCCATGGACGTTCACGCTGGGTCACCTCCACACTCTGGCTGCATGGTGGTGGCCCAAACTTCAGACCGGGGCGTCGCTTTGGAGGGCAGCGTCCCCGTTGATCAAGTATCCGGCTCTGTTGAAGGAGATGAACTGATTCCCACTGTTCCATTGCATGCTGCTTCGGGTGATGACCTTGCGCCTGGTTATCATCTGATTTCTCCTGACTTGGGGATCCCTTCGTTCTTCTCCAACCTCCAGGTACTGTGCTGTTTCTTAGCTTGACTTTTACATGAACTCTTGCCATTATGCTCATCTGCTCTTTCTCATCAGGTTTTGGTGGATGGGATGACCAGCCAGCTGAAATTGCATGGTGCTCCTATCCCGGAAGTAGCTTCATCCTTTTCGTGTTGGAATCCGGTGTCTCTTCATCGCCGTGTATCCGAGTTGGAGGCGACTAACGCTGGTTAGTGCCCCTTTTTTCTTTTCTTCGTGCTTGTTGTGGACTGTTTTATCTTCTGACCTCGCTTTGTTTGGTTATCCTTCGCTAGGAATGACTCGACAGATTACACTACTTGAGGAGAAACATTCTCAAGATCGGGCTGAATTGTCTCAGCGATGCACTGATCTTGAGGAAAAGTACTCTCAAGGTCAGATTGAGCTGAGTCAAGTCTCTGCCGCCCTAGATGATGCCAACGCGTTGAGTTCTTCCTTGCATGCTCAGCTCGACTTTGAAAAGGTGAAATACGAAACTGTGCTTTTATGCTCCTGTTATTTGCCTGGTTTTCTGAAGTAACCGATTTGTGCTTGCAGGAAGAAAAACGCATCCTTGCCGCTTCTCGTGACAATCTTGATAGGTTGTATCGAGATTCTAGCAACTCGTTGACTATTCTGGAGAGGAGTCATCGCTTTTCCATGGAGGAGTTGAACAATCTTCGCTATAAGCTGCAGGAGTCCTTGGATGATGTGATTCGCCTTCGGGAGTTGATATCGGCTAAAGACGTTGTCATCAAGAATCTGCGTGCTTCCAAGAAATCCGTTACCCAGGAGCTAGAGGCTGCCCAGTTGGCTGTCAAGGTTGCTGAAGAGACTTCCAATACTCTGAGAGCCCAACGCGATAGGGCCATGGATAAGGCCATTCGAGCGGGACGAATTCTGATGAGGAGGCCTGGCGTAGTCGTTCCTGAAGATATAAGGGCTGACGTGAACGCTGCCCCTGACTCCTCGAGTCGTCCTTCTTCGTCAACTGCTCCTGGAAAAGACATTGCAAAATAGAGAAAACATTTCGCGTGCTCCGAGCGCGCAGCTTGCATGATTGAACATTTGTTAGAGGACACCGGTTTATTTGAATAACATAGTTATTTACTTATTGTATCAGAATTTTTTAGTTAATGAGTTTGGTAGTTATGACACATGATGACTATAAATTTTGTCTGTGGGATATGGAAATCATCCCCTGAATTAAATAGGCGAGAGCATGTTGTATTGGTCTTAAGTAGACGCCAACTGGGGTTGATTGCTTCGTTAGCTGGGCATAGTGGTCGCCCTGGGTTAAGTAAAGCGTGAGCATGTCACACCGCCTTAAGTCGTTGCCGACTTAAGTCGATTGCTCTGTTAGCAGGGCATAGTGGTCACCCCGAGTTAAGTAAGCGTGAGCATGTCGCACCGCCTTAAGTCGTTGCCGACTTAAGTCGATTGCTCCGTTAGCAGGGCATAGTGGTCACCCCGAGTTAAGTAAGCGTGAGCATGTCGCACCGCCTTAAGTCGTTGCCGACTTAAGCCGATTGCTCCGTTAGCAGGGCATAGTGGTCACCCCGAGTTAAGTAAGCGTGAGCATGTCGCACCGCCTTAAGTCGTTGCCGACTTAAGCCGATTGCTCCGTTAGCAGGGCATAGTGGTCACCCCGAGTTAAGTAAGCATGAGCATGTCGCACCGCCTTAAGTCGTTGCCGACTTAAGTCGATTGCTCCGTTAGCAGGGCATAGTGGTCACCCTGAGTTAAGTAAGAATGCAAGTCAACCGTAAATAAATTGAATATCCTTGAAACCTTTTCTTTATTGATGACATATTTCCACTTTACAGAGTACATCATTGTTATCCCAGCAGTTTTGAGGTACGGCTAAGGATAAAACTTTCTCAGGTGTTCTACGTTCCAAGAGTTCCCGACTTCCGTGCCATCCATCTGAGTGAGGCGATATGATCCGGGCCGAGTGACTTCTGCTATTATGAAGGGTCCTTCCCATAAGGGTGATAACTTGTGTCGTCCTTCTCCCGTTAGAATTCGGCGAAGGACGAGCTCCCCTACTGAAAAGGATCGTTGCCGCACAGCCTTGTCGTGATAGCGCCTTAGAGTCTGCTGGTATCTTGCTGACTGGATTACTGCGCTTAACCGTTCTTCCTCGAGTACGTCTATGTCCTCTAGCCTGGTGGTCTCAGCTTCTGCTATGCTTTCAAAAATCAGCCTTGGCGCCCCAAACTTGAGATCAGCAGGCAGCACTGCCTCCGACCCATAGACCATGAAGAAAGGAGTGTTTCCATGCAAAGCTCGGCTAGGTTGGGTTCTTAAGCTCCAAACAACATAGGGCAATTCCCTTATCCATTTTCCTGCGAACTTTTCGTTCTTATCGAAAATCTTTTTCCTGAGTGCATCCAATATCATCCCGTTGGCTCGCTCAACTTGCCCATTGGCTCTTGGATGGGCTACAGATGCATACTTGATCTGGATGCTCTTTTGTTCGCAGAAGTCAAAGAATTCTGAGCTCGTGAAATTGGATCCTAAATCAGTTATGATGCTATTTGGTATCCCGAATCTGAATATTATGTCTTGTATGAACTCCACGGCCTTAGCAGAAGTTAAGGAGGCGATGGGCTTGAATTCTATCCATTTAGTGAACTTGTCAATTGCTACCAACACATGGGTATATCCCCCTTGAGCTTTCTTGAAAGGTCCAATCATATCCAGCCCCCAGCATGCAAAAGGCCAGGTCACTGGTATGGTCTGCAGCTGCTGTGCTGGCAGGTGTTGTTGCTTTGACAAGTATTGGCAGGCTTCGCACCTCTGAACTAACTCGGCTGCATCATTCTTTGCTGTTGGCCAATAGAATCCTGACCTGAAGACCTTCCCAACTAGTGTTCTGGAGGCTGCATGTATCCCACATTGTCCAGCGTGGACCTCTTCTAAGAGTTGCTTTCCAGTGGATGGGAGAATGCACTTCATGAAGACGCCTGATGCACCCCTTCTGTATAATGTTTCCCCAATAAGTGTATAGTGAGCTGACTGTCTTGCAATGCGCTCCGCCGAGTTCTTATCATCTGGTTCTTCTTCATTCCTTATGTACTTAATGATTGGCTTTCTCCAGTCATCGGGATCTGACTCAGGTTGATCTATGATGTTGCATTCTTCCATTTGACCCAATGAAATACTTGGCTGCAGAATTTCTTGCACAAAAACCCCGGGTGGGACCTGAGCTCGACTGGACCCTAGCTTGGACAGTACATCGGCCGCCGCGTTCCGATCTCTCTCCACATGATGAAATTCTAGACCCTCGAATTTATCCTCCAGTTTTCGGACGGCAGTGCAGTATCTTCCCATCGAATCGTTTGAGCAATCCCACTCCTTATTTATCTGGCTGATGACTACTAGAGAATCCCCATACACCATTAATCTTTTGACGCCCAGTGATATGGCAATGTTCAATCCATGGATCAAAGCTTCATACTCGGCTGCATTGTTGGAGGCCGGGAATAGCAGCTGGAGGGCGTACTTGAGGTGTTCACCTCCTGGTGCAGTGAAAAGAATCCCCGCTCCTGCTCCCTGCAGCTTGAGTGAGCCATCAAAATACATTCGCCATACTTCTGCAGTCTCCGGGTTGTCTGGTACTTGTTGTTCAGTCCACTCTGATACGAAATCAACCAATGCTTGGGTTTTGATTGCAGTGCGAGGCCGAAACTCGATGTCATGAGATCCCAGCTCACAGGCCCACTTGGCTATTCGACCGATGGCTTCCTTGTTGTGAAGAATATCCCCTATTGGAAAACTTGTGACTACTATGACTTTGTGGTCGTCAAAGTAGTGACGCAGCTTGCGGGCAGTTAGAAGTACTGCATACAATAGTTTCTGAACTTGAGGATACTTTTTCTTTGAGGGGCCGAGGACCTCACTGATGAAGTAGACAGGATGTTGTACTGGGTAGGCATGCCCTTCTTCTACTCGTTTCGACTACCAACGCGGTGCTCACCACGTGAGTCGTGCAAGAGATGTACAATAGCAAATCTTCGGTTGGTTGAGTTGACGTAGCTCGCCGAGGTGGTTTCAGCACTGGTGGTGTTGTCAAGAATTTTTTCAGAGCATCCAGAGCTTCTTGTGCTTCTGAAGTCCACTGGAATTTATCCACCTTCTTGAGTAACTTGTAAAACGGCAAACCTTTTTCTCCCAGCCTGGATATAAATCTGCTTAAAGCTGCCATGCATCCAGTAAGTCGCTGAACCTTCTTCTGCGATCGAGGTGCTTCCATCTTCATGATAGCCTCAATTTTATCCGGATTAGCCTCAATTCCCCGGTGGCTGACAATAAATCCGAGCAACTTTCCGGCTGGTACCCCAAAAACACATTTCTCGGGATTAAGCTTCCATCTATACCGCCTCAGGCTGTTGAAAACCAGTTGCAAATCTTCGATGAAGTCTTTTGAGTCCTGTGTTTTGATCACCACGTCATCCACATAAGCCTCCACACGCTTGCCCCAGTGATCGGCTAAGCATGTTTGAATAGCTCTCTGGTAAGTCGCTCCAGCGTTTTTGAGGCCAAACGGCATGGAGGTATAACAGAAAGCGCCAAACGGAGTAATGAATGCCGTTTTTTCTTCATCTTCCTTCGCCAGACTAATCTGATGATATCCAGAATAACAATCCAGGAAAGACAGCATAGAACATCCCGCGGTGGAGTCCACCACCTGATCTATCCTCGGGAGCCCGAAGGGATCCTTCGGACAGTGTTTGTTGAGATCAGTATAATCAACACACATGCGCCAGTCCACTTTATTCTTTTTGAGTACAAGAACAGGATTGGCTAACCACTCAGGATGTAATACTTCTCTAATGAATCCAGCCGCGACCAAGCGAGCTAACTCGGCGCGAATGGCTTCCCTCTTATCAGGCGTGAAACGACGTAATTTCTGCCGAATCAGCCTCGCCTGGGGAAAAACCTTCAGTTTGTGCTCGGCCAGTTCTCTCGGGACTCCCGGCATATCCGCAGGTTGCCATGCGAATACATCCCGGTTATCTTGCAGAAACCGGATGAGCGCGCTTTCCTATTTGTCATCCAAACTGGAGCTGATGATGGCCGTCTTGCGCTCATCAGCAAACCCCAGGTTGATTCTCTTGGTTTCTTCAGTCGGCCGCATAGAGGTCGCGGTCTGAGCTTCATTTGCTGGTATTTCGAGGTCCTCCTCAGGCTTAGAGTTCGCCATTGCGGAGGGAGCTGTCGATGGCTTGGCGGTGAGGGCTGCTTGAATAGCCACTCGGAAACATTCTGCGGCGCCTTGGAGGTCGGCGCGCACAGTTATGATCCCTTGTGGCCCTGGCATCTTCAGTATCATGTATGTGTAATGCGGAATGGCCATGAACTTGGCCAACCCTGGCCTCCCGATGATGGCGTTGTACCCGCAGTCGAAGTTCGCCACTTCAAACCTCAGGAACTCGGTTCTGTAGTTCTCCGGAGTTCCAAAGGTGACCGGCATGTAGATGTGGCCCAGCGGGTATTCCCCTTCCGTCGGCACGATGCCGAAGAAAGGAGTGTCCGACTCGTGGAGCTCTTTGAGATGAACTCCCAAGCTCTAGAGTGTCCGGGGGAAGGTGATGTTGATGCTGCTCCCCCCGTCCACTAACACCTTTTTCACCCGGCTCTCTCGGATCACCGGATCGACGAGAAGCGGGTACTTGCCCGGGTGGTCGAAGTTGAGCCATTGATCCGCCCGAGTGAAGGTGATTGGGTGCTCCGACCATCGGTATGGGGCGGGAGGGCCGATGGTCGCCACCAGTATCTGGCGATCATTGAGCTTTTGCTGTCTTCTGCTCTCCTGCGATCCGTGTCCGCCGAAGATGACGTTGACCTCCCTGTCAACGCGCGGAAAAGCTCCTCCTCCTCCTCCCTCCTCCTGCCGATGGGGTTGTCGTGGTTCATCTGGTCCTCCCCTCGGCGGAGGAGGAGGTAGAGGTTGGAAGGGTCGGCCGTGTCCGACGGAGTGCTTGAAGTCTCGGCAGTTACGAAGAGTGTGGCGCATGTCCTTGTGGTACGGGCACTGGGCGTCGAGGATGTCGTCCAGCGTACGCTCGCCTCCACGAGGTCCTCCTCGAGCGCGAGAAGCAGGTGGTCCGCCGGCGGCGTGCACTTCTTCGCGTGGCCTCTTCTCCCACCGCTTGTCGGGTTGCTGGTTCGTGTCGCGTCGTGGTGCTGCCGGTGCGGGCTTTGCTCCTCCGATGAGATCCTGGGCTCGCTCGTCGGCGGTGATGTAGAGGTCGGCTTCCCGGAACAGCTCCTCCGAGGTGGTCGGCGCCCTTTGTAGTATGGCTCGGACGAAAACCAAATCATTAGATCCTCGGTAGAAGTCCTCGATCACGGCCGCCTCCATGACATCGGGGATTCGATTCCTCATGGTTTGAAACCTCTTGAGGTACGATCGGAGAGTTTCATCCCCCCGGCGCTTGATAGATTTAAGGTCCCACGGCTGCGCCGGCTTGTCGGAGAGGGACTGGAAGTTGGCGGTGAAACGCCGACTGAAGTCTCCCCAGGCGTCGATGCAGTGTCGGGGTAGATGTCGTAGCCATTGCAGCGCGTCTTGTCCGAGGACAATGGGCAAGTACGCGGTCATCACGTCTTCGGATGCTCCGGCAGCTCGAGCAGCGGTGGTGTAGATGGCTAGCCAACCCCATGGATCCTGCTTAGGTTCATACTTGTCAACATTGGATACCTTGAAGTTGGGAGGCCATTGGATGGCCCTAAGGCGCGGAGTAAGGGCGGACACTCCGCACGTGTCCTCCTGTCGTCGGGGTCGATGCCTGTCCCGGGGAGGGGAGTTGTGGTTGTGATTCCTCGACCGTCCCCGGGAGGTTCCGCCAGTTGAAGCCGTCGCCGACTCAGTCCTGGTAGCTTGGCTCTAAGTCGGGGCACCATGATCCCTGCCGTACTCCTCTCGACGACGAATTTCGTTCTCATGCCGCCGTTCCCGCGAAGCGTTGATGGAGCTCTGCGCGTCCCGGCGACTGTTGATGGCGTGTCGTAGATCGTTCGGCGGATGAGCAAGCGGTAGAAGATGGTTGGCCGCCTGGGTGAACAGTCGTCGGTAGCCGTCGGCGTCAGGAGTCCGAGGAAGTCCTTCCGCTATCCGAGCCAGCACCCCTCCGACTTCGCTCGGCGTGTTCATGGCTCGGGCGAAGTCGGGGTTCAGATTGCGCCCGAAGAGTGGATTCTCTCGACGTTGCCTTGCATCCTGCCCAGCCTGTTCCTGAGCTCGTCGGCGATCACGTCGTCGGGAGTTCCTTCGCTCTCTGAAGACGCGTTCTTCCGGGGTTTCTCCTACCTCTGAGACCTCGTCTCGTGAGACAGGTTGTTCCGGATTCCGCTCTCCGGCTGCGTGATGTCGTCGAACATTCCTGCGCCGGTTCCTTCGTCGGCGGGACTCTCGCTGAGGCGGTTCCTCCCCGGGTACAGTCGGTTCATCGTCGGAGATGGTGGGCGATTCCGCCCTTCCGACGAAGAGGACGTCGGGGTAGAACGGTGCTGCCGCCGTGGTGATCTTCTTCCGGGGGGTCGGAGGTCGCGCCTCTCCGGTATTGTCGGAGTTTGTTGAGGAAGACTCCTTTTCCGGCGGATCCGTGATACGGTGCAGAGTTCCTTCTTCGTCCGCTACGAATGAGATTGTTCCGAAGCAGAACATAGATCCGGGGCGTAGGGCAATCTTGCTGTAGAAGGAGACGGCCATTGAGCTAGCTTGGATTGTCGACACACCCCCTACCTGGCGCGCCAGCTGTCGGTGTTTAGGGTCCGACCGCACACCCGGGGTTGCCCCTCAAGGTGTTTTAGGAGTAGGAAGGTGTCGACAACTGTAGCAGAATGGTTCGTGCCGGTCGCACGAGGGACGGTGGACAAGATTTACAGGTTCGGGCCGCTTAGTGATGCGTAACACCCTACGTCCTGATGAGTATGCTTGGTGGATATGGTTACAAGAGAGCTCTCTGGATCGAGAATACAGAGAGTTGATGTGGGTGGCTAAGTAATGGGTCGATCGTTCTGAAGGGGTGCCCCCTAGGCCTTATATACTCGACCGTGGGGCAGTACACATGGATAAGATAACAACAAGTGGCTAAAAGATAGTGAACCTCTCGAGATTATCCTTTACGTAACCCTCGCCGACTTATCCTCTCGTGGCTTCGTTGCATGGAGGCCCCGACGCGGGAAAGTCGGATCTCTGTTGCGGCCAATGGCTCGACGCTATGGGCCGTCCGGGTTTGCACCAATCCGGCCTCATGTCGCCCTGCGTTGCTGGTTGTCTTTCCCCAGGCCCACGAAAGAATAACCTTACGATTTATTGGGCCCTTGGGCCTTTCGTGAGGTCCTTTACTCTTTTAGTGGACCCGGGGGATATCTATCCCCCACAGATTCCGTCCCCCGACTACTATCACAAAGTACTCGGGGGAAACGAGACCGGAATTGTGGCTCGCGGACTACCGCCTGGCCTGTCAACTGGGTGGAACGGACGACGACAACCTCATCATCCGCAACCTCCCCCTGTTCCTCTCCGACACTGCTCGCGCTTGGTTGGAGCACCTGCCTCCGGGGCAGATTTCCAACTGGGAGGATTTGGTCCAAGCTTTCGCCGGCAACTTCCAGGGCACGTACGTGCGCCCCGGGAATTCCTGGGACCTCCGAAGCTGCCGGCAACAGCCGGGAGAGTCTCTTCGGGACTACATCCGGCGGTTCTCGAAGCAGCGCACCGAGCTGCCCAACATCACCGACTCAGATGTCATCGGCGCGTTCCTTGCCGGCACCACTTGCCGTGACCTGGTGAGCAAGTTGGGTCGCAAGACCCCCACCAGGGCGAGCGAGCTGATGGACATCGCCACCAAGTTCGCCTCTGGCCAGGAGGCGGTCGAGGCCATCTTCCGAAAGGACAAGCAGCCCCAGGGCCGCCCGTCGGAAGATGCTCCCGAGGCGTCTACTCCGCGCGGCGCCAAGAAGAAAGGCGAGAAGAAGTCGCAAGCGAAACGCGATGCCGCCGACGCAGACCTTGTCGCCGCCGCCGAGTACAAGAACCCTCGGAAGCCCCCCGGAGGTGCCAACCTCTTCGACAAGATGCTCAAGGAGACGTGCCCTTACCATCAGGGGCCCGTCAAGCACACCCTCGAGGAGTGCGTCATGCTTCGGCGCCACTTCCACAAGGCCGGGCCACCCGCTGAGGGTGGCAGGGCCCGCGACGACGACAAAAAGGAAGATCACCAAGCAGGAGAGTTCCCCGAGGTCCGCGACTGCTTCATGATCTGCGGAGGGCATGCGGCGAATGCCTCGGCTCGGTATCGTAAGCGAGAGCGTCGGGAGGTCTGCTCGGTGAAGGTGGCAGCGCCAGTCTACCTAGACTGGTCCGACAAGCCCATCACCTTCGACCAAGATGACCACCCCGACCACGTGCCGAGCTCGGGGAAGTACCCGCTCGTCGTCGACCCCATCATCGGCGACGTTAGGCTCACCAAGGTCCTGATGGATGGGGGCAGCTGCCTCAATATCATCTACGCCGAGACCCTCAGGCTCCTGCGCGCCGATCTGTCCTCCGTCCGAGCAGGCGCTGCGCCCTTCCACGGGATCATTCCTAGGAAGCGCGTCCAGCCCCTCGGACGGCTCGACCTTCCTGTCTGCTTCGGAACACCCTCCAACTTCCGAAGGGAGACTTTGACGTTCGAGGTGGTCGGGTTCCGAGGAACCTACCACGTAGTATTGGGGAGGCCATGCTACGCGAAGTTCATGGCCATCCCCAACTACACCTACCTGAAGCTCAATATGCCGGGCCCCAACGGGGTCATCACCGTCGGCCCCACATACAAACACTCGTTCGAATGCGATGTGGAGTGCGTGGAGTACGCCGAGGCCCTCGCCGAGTCCGAGGCCCTCATCGCCGACCTGGAAAACCTCTCCCGAGAGGTGCCAGACGTGAAGCGACACGCCGGTAACTTCGAGCCAGCGGAGACGGTTAAGGCCGTCCCTCTCGACCCCAGTGGCGACACCTCCAAGCAGATCCGGATCGGTTCCGGGCTCGACCCCAAATAGGAAGCAGTGCTCGTCGACTTTCTCTGCGCAAACGCCGACGCCTTTGCGTGGAGTCCCTCGGACATGCCTGGCATACCGAGGGATGTCGCTGAGCACTCGCTGGATATTCGGGCCGGAGCCCGACCGGTCAGGCAGCCTCCGCGCCGATTCGACGAGGAAAGGCGCAGGGTGATAGGCGAGGAGATCCACAAGCTAATGGCAGCAGGGTTCATCAAAGAGGTATTCCATCCCGAATGGCTTGCCAACCCTGTGCTTGTGAGGAAGAAAGGGGGGAAATGGCGGATGTGTGTAGACTACACTGGTCTCAACAAAGCATGTCCGAAGGTTCCCTACCCTCTACCTCGCATCGATCAAATCGTGGATTCCACTGCTGGGTGCAAAACCCTGTCTTTCCTCGATGCCTACTCAGGCTATCATCAAATCAAGATGAAAGAGTTTGACCAGCTCATGACTTCTTTCATCACGCCCTTCGGCATGTACTGCTATGTCACCATGCCGTTCGGTTTGAGGAACGCGGGTGCAACGTACCAGCGGTGCATGAACCATGTGTTCGGCGAACACATCGGTCGCACGGTCGAGGCCTACGTCGATGACATCGTAGTCAAGACAAGGAAAGCCTTTGACCTTCTCTCCGACCTTGAAGTGACATTCCGGTGTCTCAAGGCAAAGGACATCAAGCTCAATCCCGAGAAGTGTGTCTTCGAGGTGCCCCGAGGCATGCTCCTGGGATTCATCGTCTCCGAGCGGGGCATCGAAGCCAACCCGGAGAAGATCGCAGCCATCACCAACATGGGGCCCATCAAGGACTTAAAAGGCGTACAGAGGGTCATGGGATGTCTCGCGGCCTTGAGCCGTTTCATCTCGCGCCTCGGCGAAAGAGGCCTGCCTCTGTACCGTCTCTTAAGGAAGGCCGAGTGCTTCACTTGGACCCCCGAGGCCGAGGAAGCTCTCGGGAACCTGAAGGCGCTCCTCACCCAGGCGCCCGTCTTGGTACCCCCAGCTGATGGAGAAGCCCTCTTGGTCTACGTCGCCGCTACCACTCAGGTGGTTAGCGCCACGATCGTGGTCGAAAGGCAAGAAGAGGGGCATGCATTGCCCATTCAGAGGCCAGTTTACTTCGTCAGCGAGGTGCTGTCCGAAACCAAGATCCGCTACCCACAAGTTCAGAAGCTGCTGTATGCAGTGATCCTGACGAGGCGAAAGTTGCGACATTACTTCGAGTCTCATCCGGTAACTGTGGTGTCATCCTTCCCCCTGGGGGAGATCATCCAGTGCCGAGAGGCCTCGGGACGGATCGCAAAGTGGGCGGTGGAAATCATGGGCGAGACAATCTCGTTCGCCCCTCGGAAGGCCATCAAGTCCCAGGTACTGGCGGACTTCATAGCCGAATGGGTCGACACACAGTTGCCGACGGCTCCGATCCAACCGGAGCTCTGGACCATGTTTTTCGATGGGTCGCTGATGAAGACGGGAGCCAGCGCGGGCCTACTCTTCGTCTCGCCCCTCGGGAAACACCTGCGCTACGTGCTGCGCCTCCATTTCCCGGCGTCCAATAATGTGGCTGAGTACGAAGCTCTGATCAACGGATTGCGAATCGCCATCGAGCTAGGGGTCCGACGCCTCGACGCTCGCGGCGACTCGTAGCTCGTCATCGACCAGGTCATGAAGAACTCCCACTGCCGTGACCCGAAGATGGAGGCCTACTGTAATGAGGTTCGACGCCTGGAAGACAAGTTCTATGGGCTCGAGCTTAACCACATCGCCCGGCGCTACAACGAGACTGCGGACGAGCTGGCAAAGATAGCCTCGGGGCGAACGACGGTTCCCCCGGACGTCTTCTCCCGGGATCTGCACCAACCCTCCGTCAAGATCAGCGACACGCCCGAGCCCGAGGCGCCCTCGGTCCCGTCCGAGGCAACCTCGGCCCAGCCCGAGCCGTCCTCGGTTCAGCCCAAGGAACCTTCGGCTCCCAAGGGCGAGGCGCTGCGCATCGAGGAGGAGCGGAGCGGGGTCACGCCTGATCAAGATTGGCAGGCCCCGTACCTGCAATATCTCCGCCAAGGAGAGCTACCCCTCGACCAGGCCGAGGCACGGCGGGTAGCGCGACGCGCCAAGTCGTTCGTCTTGCTGGGCGATGAGAAGGAGCTCTACCACCGCAGCCCCTCGGGCATCCTCCAGCGGTGCATCTCCATCGCCGAAGGTCAGGAACTCCTGCAAGAGATACACTCGGGGAATTGCGGCCATCACGCAGCGCCTCGAGCCCTTGTCGGGAACGCTTTCCGGCAAGGCTTCTACTGGCCGACGGCGGTGGCTGACGCCACTAGAATTCTACAAGGGCTCAAGCCTCGGATTTACAATGACCTCAACAAGTTCGACAAGCGATGGATGAAGGAACTCCCCTCGGTGGTCTGGAGCCTGAGGACGACGCCGAGCCGAGCCACGGGTTTCACGCCGTTCTTCCTGGTCTACGGGGCCGAGGCCGTCTTGCCCACTGACCTGGAATACGGCTCCCCAAGGACGAGGGCCTACGACGATCAAAGCAACCAAGCTAGCCGAGAAGACTCGCTGGACCAGCTGGAAGAGGCTCGGGACAGGGACTTACTACACTCGGCGCGGTATCAGCAGTCCCTGCGACGCTACCACGCGCGAGGGGTCTGACCCCGAGACCTCCAGGTGGGCGACCTGGTGCTTCGGCTGCGGCAAGACGCCCGAGGGAGGCACAAGCTCACGCCCCCCTGGGAGGGGCCATTCGTCATCGCCAAAGTTCTGAAGCCCGGAACGTACAAGCTGGCCAACAGTCAAGGCGAGGTCTACGACAACGCTTGGAACATCCAACAGCTACGTCGCTTCTACCCTTAAGATGTTTCCAAGTTGTTCATATACCTCGCACCCACGCAAAGTTTAGTCAACAAGGAAGGGTCGGCCTCGCCTCGGCAAAGCCCGACCCTCCCTCGGGGGCTAAAAGGGGGGAAACCCCCTCTGCGTCAAAATTTTCCTCGAAAAAATCCTTGAAGCCGAACGATGGCTGAAAGGTACCAACTCCCACGGAGTTGCGTTCCTCCAACGATGAGGCGAAAAGACAGCGGTTTCCCCCATCCGGGGGCTCGGAAGGTGGAAAAACACAGTGCATAAGGGAGAAAGAAGACGTGGTCGCCTTACGGAAGGGGTCGCCCTCCTTTTAAAGGCGACTCTCCCTGCTTGCGCCCCCAACCGTCACGGGCTGAGTCTTCTCCAACACGCCTCCAAAGCCCTCCCCTGCGGCGCGGGGGCTGGGTCCCGCATGTCATGCAGACCGGCTCCGAGCAGAAGAAGCCGAACCGCCGCGCACGGCGCACGCAACCACCCAGCGGTTACAAGTGACCCTCCACTTTTGCCCAGGCCAACGGGCGAAAGGGGCAGGCAGCCATGCAGGCGGCATGCAACCGCACCAAGTGGACGCGCCTCTCCGACTCCTGACATGCCAGCACGGAGGCCCAAGCCCACGCGTCGCGCGACCGGCGCGCCGGATGCTGCATGCAAGCAACTGTACCACTTGCGCCACCACCGCACCTCCTCGATTACGGAACCGATACCGCGACCCGAGGCGACCCAGCGCGCGACCCAGCAGCGCCAGCCTGACGCAACGGTCAAACGCGGTCAAAAGTGGGCCGGCAGTAATGACGGTGGCAGGCACGCGGGAGCAGCGGTCACGCCGTCAGCCAAGTTCACGTCCCATCCGGAGGCAGCGAGAGAACCCCCTCTCACGGCGTGAAGACGACGCGCCCGTGACCCGTTCCTCGAACGGCTCGCGCACGCGCAACGGCAGCCTCGCCAACTACTCGCCCCGTCGCATTAACTCCGCGGCTGGACAGGCGGCGCTTCTGGCAGGAGCAGCTGGCGACGCTTCGCCTTCGCCAAAACAACTGCGCCAAAAAAGGTACGCCGCGTCGTTCAATTTCGTATCCTTTTTCCTTTTTCCTCTTTCTCTATCTCTTGCAACAGGGACCGGGGAAGGGGATACCCCTAAAGGGATCCTTCCCCGTGAAGGAACTAGGCTCCGAGCCTCCTTACTGATCAGGGGTTCGAAGGCTGGCCCCCCGAAGGGTTCAACAGCCGCCTCAGATCGCGTGGGCCCGACACCCACTACTGGTCAGAGGTTCGAAGGTCGGCCCCCCGAAAGGTTCCATGGCCGCCTCAGGCTACTCGGGCTCCGCACCCATTACTGATCAGGGGTTCGAAGGCTGGCCCCCCGAAGGGTTCACAGTCGCCTCAGACACCGAGCGAGGGATGACCAAGGGTACGTTTGATACATAACCGAGGCTCGGGCTGCGCTCCCGAGGTACCCTAGGACATTTCCGAGACCAGCGGGAACGATCCTGTAACGGAATCCCATCGGAGGGAGGCATCGAGCCCTTGGACCCCGTCGCCAGGGGACCGGGTCCGGCAGATCACCCGCAGGTACTTTTGGGCGTGCCTCCGGGCCCCTAGCCGACCCCCAACGAACGGGGCACGGACGTCCACTCGGATTACCCGCTTGCAGCTCACCGGAGACACCATGTTCGGTGCCCATCGAGGGTAACATGGCGCTCTCCCCCCCTCCTCCTTGCGGAAAGGCGACGTAGGGGCGTATGTAAAAAAGCCGAGTCTGTCCCTGATCGCCCTCTCGCCCTGTGCGGAGGCTCGGGGGCTGCTCTCGCAAACCCGGCTCCGGCCAAACCGTTGACAGCGTCAACATACCAGCCCGAGAACTTGGGCCCCGACAGTGCACCCGGGCTACGGCCAGTTCGCATGAGGGAACCACCAAACCAGCCGAAGCATTACGCAAGGCATTAAGACCTCGAAGGAGTGAAACCACTCCTCCGAGGCCTCGGGGGCTACACCCGGCGGGTGCGCTCGCGCGCACCCACCGGAACAAAATGCAACCGAGAAAGGCTGGTCCCCTTGCAAAAAAGTGCGACGAAAGCCTCCAAGCGAGTGCTAACACTCCCTTCGAGGCTCGGGGGCTACTGTCGGGGACCATAATTAGGGGTACCCTCAAGACGCCTAATTCTCAGCTGGTAACCCCCATCAGCATAAAGCTGCAGAGGCCTGATGGGTGCGATTAAGTCAGGGATCAGTCCATACGAGCGACTCGATCACGCCTCGCCCGAGCCTAGCCTCGGGCAAGGGCAGCCGACCCTGAGGTGTTTCCGTCTCGCCCGAGGCCCCCTTTTTTACGGCGGACGCATCTCCGGCTCGCCCGAGGCCTTGCCTTCGTTAAGAAGCAACCCTGACTAAATCGCCGCGCCGACCGACCAAGTCACAGGGGCATTTAACACAAAGGTAGCCTGGCACCTTTATCCTGACGCGCGCCCCCTGGCAGAGCCAAAGTGACCGCCGTCACTTCGCCGCTCCACTGACCGGTCTGACAAAAGGACAGCGCCACCTGTGCCGTCCCGACTGCGGTGCCACTTGACAGAGTGAGACTGACAGGCAGCCAGGCCTTGCCAAAGGCGCCATAGGAAGCTCCGCCCGACCCAGGGCTCGGACTCGGGCTAAGGCCCCGGAAGACGGCGAACTCCGCTCCGCCCGACCCAGGGCTCGGACTCGGGCTAAGGCCCCAGAAGACGGCGAACTCCGCTCTGCCCGACCCAGGGCTCGGACTCGGGCTAAGGCCCCGGGAGACGGCGAACTCCGCTCCGCCCGACCCAGGGCTCGGACTCGGGCTAAGGCCCCGGAAGACGGCGAACTCCGCTCCGCCCGACCCAGGGCTCGGACTCGGGCTAAGGCCCCGGAAGACGGTGAACTCCGCTCCGCTCGACCCAGGGCTCGGACTCGGGCTAAGGCCCTGGAAGACGGCGAACTCCGCTCCGCCCGACCCAGGGCTCGGACTCGGGCTAAGGCCCCGGAAGACGGCGAACTCCGCTTCGCCCGACCCCTGGGGTCGGACTCCGCCCTGGCCTCTGCCGAACGACCTCCGCCTCGCCCGACCCAGGAGCTCGGGCTCGGCCTCGGCCATGGAAGACAGACTTGACCTCGGCCTCGGAGGAGCCTCCACGTCGCCCGACCTAGGGCACAAGTCCGCCACGTCAACAGGAAGCGCCATCATCACCCTACCCCGAGCCGACTTGGGCCACAGAGAACAAGACCGACGTCCCATCTGGCTAGCTCCGCCAGATAGGTAATGATGGCGCCCCGCTAGACCCATGACGACGGTGGCTCTCAGCTCCCTTACGGAAGCAGGGGGACGTCAGCAAGAGCCCAACTGTTCCGACAGCTGTCCCTCCACCAGGCTCCGTTACTCCTCCAACAGCCACGACACCACACCAGCTGGGTGCCAAGTTCTCTCCGGCTGCCACATTGGCATGTACCTAGGGCGCTAGCTCTCCCCCGCTAGACACGTAGCACTCTGCTGCACCCCCATTGTACACCTGGATCCTCTCCTTACGCCTATAAAAGGAAGGACCAGGGCCTTCTTAGAGGAGGTTGGCCCCGCGGGAACGAGGGCAGGGGCAGGCGCTCTCTTGGGGCCGCTCGCTTCCCTCACCCGCGTGGACGCTTGTAACCCCCTACTGCAAGCGCACCCGACCTGGGCGCGGGACGAACACGAAGGCCGCGGGATCTCCACCTCCCTCACGACTCGGCTTCGGCCACCTCGCTTTCCCCCCTTCGCGCTCGACCCATCTAGGCTGGGGCACGCGGCACACTCACTCGTCGGCTTAGGGACCCCCCGGTCTCGAAACGCCGACAAGTTTAGTAGGATCATGGTTCAAAAATTCAAGATGTCTATGATGGGGGAGTTGAGATATTTCTTAGGATTTCAAATCAAGCAACTCCAGGATGGGACCTTCATCAGCCAAACCAAGTATATTCAAGACATTCTTAAGAAGTTTGGAATGAAGGATGCCAAACCCATCAAGACACCCATAGGATCCAACGGGCCTCTCGACCTCGACACGGGAGGTAAATCCGTAGATCAAAAGGTATACCAGTCGATGATAGGATCTTTACTCTATTTATGTGCATCTCGACCGGATATTATGCTTTCCGTATGCATGTGTGCAAGGTTCCAAGTCGATCCTAAGGAAGTTCACCTTAGGGCCGTGAAAAGAATCATAAGATATTTAGTTTACACTCCTAAGTTTGGGCTTTGGTACCCCAGGGGATCAACCTTTGATTTAATAGGATATTCCGATGCCGATTGGGCAGGATGTAAAATTGATAGGAAGAGCACATCAGGGACTTGTCAGTTTCTGGGGAGATCCCTAGTGTCTTGGGCTTCAAAGAAACAAAACTTAGTAGCTCTATCAACCGCTGAAGCCAAGTATATTTCTGTAGGCCATTGTTGTACGTAATTACTTTGGATGAGGCAAACCCATAGGGACTATGGCTACAAATTGAGCAAAGTCCCTCTCCTATGTGATAATGAGAGTGCTATCCGCATGGTAGAGAATCCCGTTGAACACAGCCGCACTAAGCACATAGACATTCGGTATCACTTTTTGAGGGATCACCAACAAAGTGGGGATATCGAGATAGCTTACATTAACACCAAAGATCAATTAGCCGATATCTTTACCAAGCCTTTAGATGAGAAAACCTTTAGCAAACTTAGGAATGAGCTAAATATTCTTGATTCTCGGAATTTTGATTGAAACATTGCACACATTGCTCATTTATATACCTTTGATCTTATCTCTTTCATTTGCTACGACTAATGTGTTTCCAAGTGTGTTTATATGCTAAGTCGTAGATTGAAAGGGAAATGGAGTACTCGACTATAACACCCCTGGTGTTACTGCCATTAAAACTTGAGCATAACATCATAAGCATTGGCATATCATGTGTTTGTTACACCTAGAGTGCATTTACTAGGCAAAAAGTTCAAACAAGTTGTATTGATGTGACATGTTATAAGTGAAACCCTGGGATACAGTGCTTAACCCTAGATTGGGCTTAAAAGAATAAACAAGGCTTAATAAGGGAAAACTTCAAAACTCAATTGAAATAGTCATAAAATGTCACCAGGAATGGACTTAAGTAACATCCAAACCCTAGAAGTACTAAAAACCCTAAATAGAACCCTGGAAAACCCTAGACTAAAACCCTAGGGGGCTAAGTGCAAAATTAATACACTTTTGGACTAAAGTGCAAAAACCATGAAATTAAGGCATCTTAACTCATGTGGTTCACAAGTATGTGGATTTGCAACTTAAACCCTAAGTTTTGGGCCTATTTGCAAAAAGCCCTATTTGCAAAAAGTCTGATTTTTAGGGCTTTTGGCTCAACTTTGAAGCTCTGTATCTTCAAAATTATGAGAAGTTTGCCCTAGGTCACCACATCAAGTTTGTAGAGCTATAAAAGGGGAACAATTTTGCTATAGAGAACAAGTCCTGGTACTATGAAAAGTTTTGAGAAAATTGGACCCAAAGATGGGCTGTCAAATTGTCTAAAGTCTGAATTCAGACTGACAGTGTGATTGAGCCACCTTTGAGCTGGAATTTGAGCATGATTCAGTCGTAAGAATTTGTGGGTGACTGCTGTAGTAAGATTGAAGCTGGATAGTAGAGCAACAACTTTCTTAAAGATGGATTAGGGAGTCTCTGCATGAGAAATCGAGATTCAAGCCCTACAAAATGGTCTGTCAGGCTGATTAAATGAGTTGTGCGATGGTACAGTACCCTGAACAAGATCGCTGGTGCAGCGCAGCTGACCACCGGTGACCGTGCGCCTAGATCCATGCCGCCATTACGATTTGTGCTCACCAGTGACCGGATAGCGCTCCTAGGTAAAAGATCTTCACTTGGGGATAACTCCGGTGGCTGGCCGCCGTACCCCCTTGCCTTGCGGCCGGCGCAGATAAGCTCACCGGCGTTGGCTGCCTGCTGATCCTATGCCACGTGCCCAGACATCTTACCATGTCGCAGTTAGTCGTGTTAAACATATCCGATGATCACCGGAGGGTCCGCCACGGTGAAAGCCACTAAGCGCTTGCACCAGTGCCCCTCTTCCTCTCCGGACGCCGCGCGTCTTCATCCAATTCACCGGCCACCGCTCATGGACTCTATAAATTGGGCACGCCATGAGCTCCGTAGGGTAGTCAAGCACCAAGCCACCAAGCCGTGCCCTCAATTGATCACCAGAGCTCGCTAATTTCTCATTCGCCCCAAATCTGTTCTCCGCCACCATGAAAGAGCCCTCACCGTGGTCAGCGTATTCCAGGTCTGTTCGTACTCCCTACTCTCTTGTTCTAGCATCCTTAAGTCCTCCTGAAGCTCCTCGACCAATTCAATTGGGTTAGGCTGCCCTGGATCGCCGGGAACACGTTAGTTCCTTTGACTATCTGCACCGTCTCCGTGAACCGGATGATTCAGAGCCTTGTTAGTAAAATTAAGTGGGGGGAAATGATTGGGTGGGGTCCAATTTGGTGTCTGCCACTTGGGAGCACCAGTCTTTGCATGATTCGGCTGGTATAGGCTCGCCGGAGAGCAGTGTGTCGTCGTCCACCATCGTGGACCAAGCGCTGTGAAGAATTAGAAGTTCAGGGGTCTAACTGTAACTGTCAGCGACTCATAGAAATAGTGCGGTGAACTTAGTTCGGGATATTTAAAACAACATGGGTCTCTGTGCAAAGTCTACGTGCGAGCGCGCGCGGGCGCGTTCTGTTCTAGCTGGGCCGGTTCGGGCCAGATTCAGCCCGGGACTGTTCATAGTTTTCCTTTTTCTTTTTTCTACCAGACTTTGGAAATTCATAAGAAATTGTAGAAAAATGCTAAAAATACCAAACCAATTTTGCTAGACTCCTGATTTTCTATAGTATTTAATAAAAATAGTTTCATGATTTTTAGTTCTAATAGAGAATTTTGGGGTATTTTAAACGGTTAAAATACATACTTCTGGAATTTTATAGAGTAATTTATAATCCCAAAATTCACCAAACTTTTTAGGTAAACTTTAAATATTACCTAGAAACTTTGGGTAAAATTTGGTATGTTTTGGACCATGTTTGATACTTAGAACCCAAAACCCTAGCCCCCCTGCCCTATGAACTTCACTATAGACTCCGAAAACCCTAAGTTCTTGGAGATCCGTGAAGGAAAGTTGTATTCAATACTTTAGATAATAAAAATTTATTATCTTTGCATCCTCATGAGCATTACATGAACATTCATTATTATATATGGCTATATTTAGAAAACGAGGAGGAAGTAGAGGTCGAAGAAGCGAGGACTTCACCACCACCACCTGAAGAACATCAGGCAGGAAACTGTTTTTATTTTGATTTCTGCAGAACAGAGCCTGATTCACCAGTGACACAAGGCAAGCCCCGGAGCATTTGCCACCTCCTTGTTATTTTAAAATCTTTCTCACTTACTTGATGCATTAGGTGATAGGAGTTGTGTGCTAAACCCGTTGCTGCATTTCTTTCCTTGGATTTGGTTACTTCTCCTGAATCCCTGATTTACAAAAGGTTTCCTTATGCTTAGCTTGGCTCTAGAAAAACAAAATATTTTGTTTTTACAAAAGATGATGCTTCAAAGTGGGTGGGATGTTTTCAAAAACAAAAACGTGATGGTGGATCCATCATGGCCATGATAGGTTCAACATCGAAAAAGATGTACCTTTGCCAGGTACCAAACTTTGGGTTGAAATGATAAAGCTGAGACCAGGCGGGTGACTTGCACGAGAAGAGAGTCTCGGTGTAGTGTCTCCGTCTGAGTCAATTAAGGACCGTGTCGATGTAGGCCTGCTGACC
This sequence comes from Zea luxurians, assembly GCA_029449295.1. NCBI lineage: Eukaryota > Viridiplantae > Streptophyta > Magnoliopsida > Poales > Poaceae > Zea > Zea luxurians. The sequence continues at coordinate 3,991,967 of JAOPSE010000039.1, read as the reverse complement.
GAGGACCCTTTAACTGGTCACATGCCTCGTCATGGGTAAGCTTTGCCTCGGGCAGACTAATACCAGAATAAGATAACACGCAATGGGAGTGGAGAGATGGCGAGAGTAGCGTGTACCCTCTGTGGCAAGAGGCTGGACGGTGGTGTATCTGTGCTCTCGGTTGGCGTGAACCTGATCTGGTCTTAAGAACCCCGGTGGCGAGTTGACATATACAAGGTTTAAGTGCTACATATGTCGTGTGATTGGAGATCCTCAGTTGAGTATAATCGATTCGGATCGCCGTAACTTCGCGGATATGAAGACTTGGTCACTGACTTACACGTAGCATTCTAGTGAATAAGAAGGGTGGTTAAGAAATTGGCTAGTATAGGTCAAGTGATTGAACTAGGGTAGAAAAAACTCTAGCTGCAGGTAACTTCACTTAACCTGATAAGTAAAATTTGATTTTTAAGGATCCAATGTTAGTAAGCATTTCTGCAAACAGAGTCCTTGACTATTGATAAGCCATTCCTTGATCCCAAAAAAGGCCAGCATATCCTTGAGAGTCTTTTACTTTGACGGGTAAGTCTTGCGAAAGTACACTTCGTACTCAGGGCTTTGTCCCATGTTGTTTTAGGTGAGGAAGCGGCAAACTTTTGCTGCTTTTGTTCGAAGGTGGTACCCAAAGAAGAAAGCCAGGAGTGAAGCTTCGGGAGGAAAGGATCCTCCGTCAAAACTTTTGTTTAATGTTTATCGGGAGGGGTTTTTGCCTCCCATTGATGTAATAATAATACTTCTGCACTCTTATATTTTACCTCTGGTCTGTAATAAATATTACTCTTTCTTACTTCAATATAAGGTAAGTTATTGTAATTGCTTCCGCATTTTCGTACCCCCGATGTATTGTAATGTCTGCGTGACGGGTGAAACGCTTTTGGGAAAGGTAAAGAAAGCAGATATCGAACTTGTCAAGTGATTTAGGGGCTGAAAGGGAAATGTGCCCTTGGGCCATTTCTAAGTATTTTGGTGATTGAGTGCCAACACAAGTGCTTTTGTGCTAATCTATGCAAAGTGGTGGACAAAGTGCAAATCATGTCAAAAGGTATGTTTCTAGACTTAGTACATTGTTTTATGGACTAATGTATTGTGTCTAAGTGCTGGAAACAGGAAAAATTGAATGGGAAATGAGATGGCCTTGTTTAGCCAAAGTCTGCTCAGTCTGGGTTCACCGGACTGTCCGGTGGTGCACCGGACATTGTCCGGTGCGCCAGGCTGGCTCTGGCGAATAGGCTGCTCTCGGGACTTCGACGGCGGTGTACGGCTAAATTTCACCAGTCTGTCCGGTGGTGCACCGGACTGTCCAGTGAGCCGTTCACAGGCGAACTCATTGCTCCCGGGAGAGGATTTACGGCGTACGGCTAAAATTCACCGGTCTGTCCGGTGGTGCACCGGACTGTCCGGTGAGTCAACAGTCAGCCGGGGCAACGGTCGGCCGAGGATTCCGCGCGTGACGCGTGGCCGAGCCAACGGTCACATTGGTGCACCGGACTGTCCGGTGTGCACCGGACAGTGTCCGGTGCGCCAATGGCTCTCAGACTCCAACGGTCGGCTTCGCCAAATAAGGAAGGATATCTGCACCGGACAGTGTCCGGTGGTGCACCGGACTGTCCGGTGCGCCAGTCGACAGAAGGCAAGATCTGCCTTCCAGGATTGCTCTCAACGGCTCCTAGCTGCCTTGGGGCTATAAAAGGGACCCCTAGGCGCATGGAGGAGTAGACCAAGCATTCCTTGAGCACTCTTGATCACGATTCCCTTCCCCTTAGGATCCATCTCTTCGGGTGATTAGTCCCTTCGTGAAGAGAACGGCTCTGATACCAATTGAGAGCACCTAGAGGGGGGGTGAATAGGTGATCCTGTAACACTTGAAACTTAAGCCACAAAAACTTGGTTAAGTGTTAGCACTTAAGTGTTAGCACAATAATCGCCAAGTGGCTAGAGAGGAGTCTTCAACAAAACACAATAACCACAAAGATATCAATCACAGAGATGGCACGGTGGTTATCCCGTGGTTCGGCCAAGACCAACGCTTGCCTACTCCATGTTGTGGCGTCCCAACGGACGAGGGTTGCAATCAACGCCTCTCAAGCGGTCCAAAGACCCACTTGAATACCACGGTGTTTTGCTTGCTTTTCTTAATCCCGTTCGCGAGGAATCTCCACAACTTGGAGCCTCTCGCCCTTACACTTGAAGTTCACAAAGAAGCACGGAGTAAGGGAGGGATTAGCAACTCACACAAGACACTAAGATCACAGCAAATACACACACACAAGACCCAGACTTAAGCTCAAAAGACTGGCACACTAGAACGGAGCTCAAATCACTAGAATGTCGAACGAGTGCGCAAGAATGAAGTGTGAGTGATCAAGAGTGCTCAAGGAATGCTTGGTCTACTCCTCCATGCGCCTAGGGGTCCCTTTTATAGCCCCAAGGCAGCTAGGAGCCGTTGAGAGCAATCCTGGAAGGCAGATCTTGCCTTCTGTCGACTGGCGCACCGGACAGTCCGGTGCACCCCCGGACACTGTACGGTGCAGATATCCTTCCTTATTTGGCGAAGCCGACCGTTGGAGTTTGAGAGCCGTTGGCGCACCGGACACTATCCGGTGCACACCGGATAGTCGGTGCACCAATGTGACCGTTGGCTCGGCCACACGTCACGCGCGGAATCCTCGGCCGACCGTTGCCCCGGCTGACTGTTGACTCACCGGACAGACCGGTGAATTTTAGCCGTACGCCGTTAATCCTCTCCCGAGAGCAATGAGTTCGCCTGTGAATGGCTCACCGGACAGTCCGGTGCACCACCGGACAGACCGGTGAATTTTAGCCGTACACCGCCGTCGAAGTCCCGAGAGCAGCCTGTTCGCCAGAGCCAGCCTGGCGCACCGGACACTGTCCGGCGCACCACCGGACAGTCCGGTGAACCCAGACTGAGCAGACTTTGGCTGAACAAGGCCATCTCATTTCCCATTCAATTTTTCCTGTTTCCAGCACTTAGACACAATACATTAGTCCATAAAACAATGTACTAAGTCTAGAAACATACCTTTTGACATGATTTGCACTTTGTCCACCACTTTGCATAGATTAGCACAAAAGCACTTGTGTTGGCACTCAATCACCAAAATACTTAGAAATGGCCCAAGGGCACATTTCCCTTTCAATCTCCCCCTTTTTGGTGATTTATGCCAACACAACATAAAGTGACTAGAAAAAGTGCAATATCAATGCAAATGAAAACCAAAAGTTGTTTTGAATCAATTTTGGCATATATGGATCACTCTTTGCCACCACTTGGTTTGTTTTTGCAAATCAAACTCAACTTTCTATCTCTAAGTCAAATCCACTTGTAGAGACATAAAGAGAGGTATTCCAAAGAAAATTGATCAAGGATTTCAAAAACTCTCCCTTTTTCCCATAATCAACACTTCTCCCCACAAGAGGCCAACTTTTGACAACAGAGACAATAAAAGAGTTTTGACAAACCAAAAGCTCTAATCTACTATTTTCAAAATTTCTCAAGTGGTAGCTGATCCATCTATTGCTTTGGCCTTTATTTTCTCCCCCTTTGGCATCAAGCACCAAAACGGGATCAATCTTGGCCCTAGAACCCCATTGCCTCACCAAAATCTTCAAATAAGAATACAAGGGCAATAAGAGCACATGAGATGAACTTGGAATAAGTTACTGTCGGCGTTTCGAGACCGGGGGGTCCCTAAGCCGACGAGTGAGTGTGCCGCGTGCCCCAGCCCAGATGGGTCGAGCGCGTGGGCGAGCGCGAAGGGGGGAAAGCGAGGTGGCCGGAGCCGAGTTGTGAGGGAGGTGGAGATCCCGCGGCCTTCGTGTTCGTCCCGCGCCCAGGTCGGGTGCGCTTGCAGTTAGAGATGGCAATGGGTACCCGAAACCCGAAACCCGATGGGTTTTTACCCCATTAGGGTACGGGCTTAGGTCAATTTTCATACCCATGGGTTTGTTAATGGGCATAAATCTAAACCCGGTGGGTTTATGGGTACGGGTTTGTTCCTATAGTACCCAAACCCGTGAACCCGTGGGTTTTTTAAACCCGACCAAACCTAGTGCATATTGTCATCTTATTTTATAAACGAACAACACACTTGTTATTCCTTATTTACTTCATAATTTTTATCAATTGGTGAATGTATCAATAGTCGGTGATAGTGTTGCTTGCTTGCTATTATAGTTTTTTACTAGCGTTATATATGTGGTGGATGGATAACTTAGTGCAACGTCACTTAGTTATACAACTTATTATCTGTATTTCATTCTCTCTACTAATAATTTTTATACCAAATCATGAACTCGTTGTTCATTACATAGATTTTGGATCATGATATCATTAATCATTACGATACTTATTGATTATGAGAAGAACAAGTATATTGGAGATGAAACCCGCGGGTAACCCATGGGTACCCGCCAACCCGATGGGTACGGGTTTGGGCAAAATCTCAAACCCGTCATGGGTACGGGTTTTTTAATGGGCATAGATATTTTTCACGGGTACGGGTTTGGGACGGCAAAACCCAGCGGGTTTGTACCCGTTGCCATCTCTACTTGCAGTAGGGGGTTACAAGCGTCCACGCGGGTGAGGGAAGCGAGCGACCCCAAGAGAGCGCCTGCCCCTGCCCTCGTTCCCGCGGGGCCAACCTTCTCTAAGAAGGCCCTGGTCCTTCCTTTTATAGGCGTAAGGAGAGGATCCAGGTGCACAATGGGGGTGCAGCAGAGTGCTACGTGTCTAGCGGGGGGGAGCTAGCGCCCTAGGTACATGCCAATGTGGCAGCCGGAGAGAACTTGGCACCCAGCTGGTGTGGTGTCGTGGCTGTCGGAGGAGTAACGGAGCCTGGTGGAGGGACAGCTGTCGGAACAGTTGGGCTCTTGCTGACGTCCCCCTGCTTCCGTAAGGGAGCTGAGAGCCGCCGTCGTCATGGGTCTAGCGGGGCGCCATCATTACCTATCTGGCGGAGCTAGCCAGATGGGACGTCGGTCTTGTTCTCTGCGACCCAAGTCGGCTCGGGGTAGGGTGATGATGGCGCTTCCTGTTGACGTGGCGGACTTGTGCCCTAGGTCGGGCGACGTGGAGGCTCCTCCGAGGCCGAGGTCGAGTCTGTCTTCCATGGCCAAGGCCGAGCCCGAGCTCCTGGGTCGGGCGAGGCGGAGGTCGTTCGGCAGAGGCCAGGGCGGAGCCCGACCCCAGGGGTCGGGCGAAGCGGAGTTCGCCGTCTTCCGGGGCCTTAGCCCGAGTCCGAGCCCTGGGTCGGGCGGAGCGGAGTTCGCCGTCTTCCGGGGCCTTAGCCCGAGTCCGAGCCCTGGGTCGGGCGGAGCGGAGTTCACCGTCTTTCGGGGCCTTAGCCCGAGTTCGAGCCCTGGGTCGGGCGGAGCGGAGTTCGCCGTCTTCCGGGGCCTTAGCCCGAGTCCGAGCCCTGGGTCGGGCGGAGCGGAGTTCGCCGTCTTCCGGGGCCTTAGCCCGAGTCCGAGCCCTGGGTCGGGCGGAGCGGAGTTCGCCGTCTTCCGGGGCCTTAGCCCGAGTCCAAGCCCTGGGTCGGGCGGAGCTTCCTATGGCGCCTTTGGCAAGGCCTGGCTGCCTGTCAGTCTCACTCTGTCAAGTGGCACCGCAGTCGGGACGGCGCAGGCGGCGCTGTCCTTTTGTCAGACCGGTCAGTGGAGCGGCGAAGTGACGGCGGTCACTTCGGCTCTGCCAGGGGCGCGCGTCAGGATAAAGGTGCTAGGCTACCTTTGCGTTAAATGCCCCTGTGACTTGGTCGGTCGGCGCGGCGATTTAGTCAGGGTTGCTTCTTAACGAAGGCAAGGCCTCGGGCGAGCCGGAGATGCGTCCGCCGTAAAAAAGGGGGCCTCGGGCGAGACGGAAACACCTCAGGGTCGGCTGCCCTTGCCCGAGGCTAGGCTCGGGCGAGGCGTGATCGAGTCGCTCGTATGGACTGATCCCTGACTTAATCGCACCCATCAGGCCTCTGCAGCTTTATGCTGATGGGGGTTACCAGCTGAGAATTAGGCGTCTTGAGGGTACCCCTAATTATGGTCCCCGACAGTAACCCCCGAGCCTCGAAGGGAGTGTTAGCACTCGCTTGGAGGCTTTCGTCGCACTTTTTTGCAAGGGGACCAGCCTTTCTCGGTTGCATTTTGTTCCGGTGGGTGCGCGCGAGCGCACCCGCCGGGTGTAGCCCCCGAGGCCTCGGAGGAGTGGTTTCACTCCTTCGAGGTCTTAATGCCTTGCGTAATGCTTCGGCTGGTCTGGTGGTTCCCTCATGCGAACTGGCCGTAGCCCGGGTGCACTGTCGGGGCCCAAGTTCTCGGGCTGGTATGTTGACGCTGTCAACGGTTTGGCCGGAGCCGGGTTTGCGAGAGCAGCCCCCGAGCCTCCGCACAGGGCGAGAGGGCGATCAGGGACAGACTCGGCTTTTTTACATACGCCCCTACGTCGCCTTTCCGCAAGGAGGAGGGGGGGAGAGCGCCATGTTACCCTCGATGGGCACCGAACATGGTGTCTCCGGTGAGCTGCAAGCGGGTAATCCGAGTGGACGTCCGTGCCCCATTCGTTGGGGTCGGCTAGGGGCCCGGAGGCACGCCCAAAAGTACCTGCGGGTGATCTGCCGGACCCGGTCCCCTGGCGACGAGGTCCGAGGGCTCGATGCCTCCCTCCGATGGGATTCCGTTACAGGATCGTTCCTGCTGGTCTCGGAAATGTCCTAGGGTACCTCGGGAGCGCAGCCCGAGCCTCGGTTATGTATCGAACGTACCCCTGGTCATCCCTCGCTTGGTGTCTGAGGCGACTGTGAACCCTTCGGGGGGCCAGCCTTCGAACCCCTGATCAGTAATGGGCGCGGAGCCCGAGTAGCCTGAGGCGGCCGTGGAACCTTTCGGGGGGCCGACCTTCGAACCTCTGACCAGTAGTGGGTGTCGGGCCCACGCGATCTGAGGCGGCTGTTGAACCCTTCGGGGGGCCAGCCTTCGAACCCCTGATCAGTAAGGAGGCTCGGAGCCTAGTTCCTTCACGGGGAAGGATCCCTTTAGGGGTACCCCCTTTCCCGGTCCCTGTTGCAAGAGATAGAGAAAGAGGAAAAAGGAAGAAGGATACAAAATTGAACGACGCGGCGTACCTTTTTTGGCGCGGTTGTTTTGGCGAAGGCGAAGAGTCGCCAGCTGCTCCTGCCAGAAGCGCCGCCTGTCCAGCCGCGGAGTTAATGCGACGGGGCGAGTAGTTGGCGAGGCTGCCGTTGCGCGTGCGCGAGCCGTTCGAGGAACGGGTCACGGGCGCGTCGTCTTCACGCCGTGAGAGGGGGTTCTCTCGCTGCCTCCGGATGGGACGTGAACTTGGCTGACGGCGTGACCGCTGCTCCCGCGTGCCTGCCACCGTCATTACTGCCGGCCCACTTTTGACCGCGTTTGACCGCTGCGTCAGGCTGGCGCTGCTGGGTCGCGCGCTGGGTCGCCTCGGGTCGCGGTATCGGTTCCGCAATCGAGGAGGTGCGGTGGTGGCGCAAGTGGTACAGTTGCTTGCATGCAGCATCCGGCGCGCCAGTCGCGCGACGCGTGGGCTTGGGCCTCCGTGCTGGCATGTCAGGAGTCGGAGAGGCGCGTCCACTTGGCGCGGTTGCATGCCGCCTGCATGGCTGCCTGCCCCTTTCGCCCGTCGGCCTGGGCAAAAGTGGAGGGTCACTTGTAACCGCTGGGTGGTTGCGTGCGCCGTGCGTGGCGGTTCGGCTTCTTCTGCTCGGAGCCGGTCTGCATGACATGCGGGACCCAGCCCCCGCGCCGCAGGGGAGGGCTTTGGAGGCGTGTTGGAGAAGACTCAGCCCGTGACAGTTGGGGGCGCAAGCAGGGAGAGTCGCCTTTAAAAGGAGGGCGACCCCTTCCGTAAGGCGACCACGTCTTCTTTCTCCCTTATGCACTGTGTTTTTCCACCTTCCGAGCCCCCGGATGGGGGAAACCGCCGTCTTTTCGCCTCATCGTTGGAGGAACGCAACTCCGTGGGAGTTGGTACCTTTCAGCCATCGTTCGGCTTCAAGGATTTTTTCGAGGAAAATTTTGACGCAGAGGGGGTTTCCCCCTTTTAGCCCCCGAGGGAGGGTCGGGCTTTGCCGAGGTGAGGCCGACCCTTCCTTGTTGACTAAACTTTGCGTGGGTGCGAGGTATATGAACAACTTGGAAACATCTTAAGGGTAGAAGCGACGTAGCTATTGGATGTTCCAAGCATTGCCGTAGACCTCGCCTTGACTGTTGGCCAGCTTGTACGTTCCGGGCTTCAGAACTTTGGCGATGACGAATGGCCCCTCCCAAGGGGGCGTGAGCTTGTGCCTCCCTCGGGCGTCTTGCCGCAGCCGAAGCACCAGGTCGCCCACCTGGAGGTCTCGGGGTCAGACCCCTCGGGCGTGGTAGCGTCGCAGGGACTGCTGATACCGCGCCGAGTGTAGTAAGGCCCTGTCCCGAGCCTCTTCCAGCTGGTCCAGCGAGTCTTCTCGGCTAGCTTGGTTGCTTTGTTCGTCGTAGGCCCTCGTCCTTGGGGAGCCGTATTCCAGGTCAGTGGGCAAGACGGCCTCGGCCCCGTAGACCAGGAAGAACGGCGTGAAACCCGTGGCTCGGCTCGGCGTCGTCCTCAGGCTCTAGACCACCGAGGGGAGTTCCTTCATCCATCGCTTGCCGAACTTGTTGAGGTCATTGTAAATCCGAGGCTTGAGCCCTTGTAGAATTCTAGTGGCGTCAGCCACCGCCGTCGGCCAGTAGAAGCCTTGCCGGAAAGCGTTCCCGACAAGGGCTCGAGGCGCTGCGTGATGGCCGCAAGCCCCCGAGTGTATCTCTTGCAGGAGTTCCTGACCTTCGGCGATGGAGATGCACCGCTGGAGGATGCCCGAGGGGCTGCGGTGGTAGAGCTCCTTCTCATCGCCCAGCAAGACGAACGACTTGGCGTGTCGTGCTACCCACCGTGCCTCGGCCTGGTCGAGGGGTAGCTCTCCTTGGCGGAGATATTGCAGGTACGGGGCCTGCCAATCTTGATCAGGCGTGACCCCGCTTCGCTCCTCCTCGATGCGCAGCGCCTCGCCCTCGGGAGCCGAAGGTTCCTCGGGCTGAACCGAGGATGGCTCGGGCTGGGCCGAGGTTACCTCGGACGGGGCCGAGGGCGCCTCGGGCTCGGGCGTGTCGCTGATCTTGACGGAGGGTTGGTGCAGATCCCGGGAGAAGACGTCCGGGGGAACCGTCGTTCACCCCGAGGCTATCTTTGCCAGCTCGTCCGCAGTCTCGTTGTAGCGCCGGGCGATGTGGTTAAGCTCGAGCCCGTAGAACTTGTCTTCCAGGCGTCGAACCAAATTACAGTAGGCCTCCATCTTCGGGTCGCGGCAGTGGGAGTTCTTCATGACCTGGTCGATGATGAGCTACGAGTCGCCGCGAGCGTCGAGGCGTCGGACCCCTAGCTCGATGGCGATTCGCAATCTGTTGATCAGAGCTTCGTACTCAGCCACATTGTTGGACGCCGGGAAATGGAGGCGCAGCACGTAGCGCAGGTGTTTCCTGAGGGGCGAGACGAAGAGCAGGCCCGCGCCGGCTCCCGTCTACATCAGCGACCCGTCGAAAAACATGGTCCAGAGCTCCGGTTGGATCGGAGCCGTCGGCAACTGTGTGTCGACCCATTCGGCTACGAAGTCCGCCAGTACCTGGGACTTGATGGCCTTCCGAGGGGCGAACGAGATTGTCTCGCCCATGATTTCCACCGCCCACTTTGCGATCCGTCCCGAGGCCTCTCGGCACTGGATGATCTCCCCCAGGGGGAAGGATGACACCACAGTTACCGGATGAGACTCGAAGTAATGTCGCAACTTTCGCCTCGTCAGGATCACTGCATACAACAGCTTCTGAACTTGTGGGTAGCGGATCTTGGTTTCGGACAGCACCTTGCTGACGAAGTAAACTGGCCTCTGAATGGGCAATGCATGCCCCTCTTCTTGCCTTTCGACCACGATCGCGGCGCTAACCACCTGAGTGGTAGCGGCGACGTAGACCAAGAGGGCTTCTCCATCAGCTGGGGGTACCAAGACGGGCGCCTGGGTGAGGAGCACCTTCAGGTTCCCGAGAGCTTCCTCGGCCTCGGGGGTCCAAGTGAAGCACTCGGCCTTCCTTAAGAGACGGTACAGAGGCAGGCCTCTTTCGCCGAGGCGCGAGATGAAACGGCTCAAGGCCGCGAGACATCCCATGACCCTCTGTACGCCTTTTAAGTCCTTGATGGGCCCCATGCTGGTGATGGCTGCGATCTTCTCCGGGTTGGCTTCGATGCCCCGCTCGGAGACGATGAATCCCAGGAGCATGCCTCGGGGCACCCCGAAGACACACTTCTCGGGATTGAGCTTGACGTCCTTTGCCTTGAGACACCGGAATGTCACTTCAAGGTCGGAGAGAAGGTCGGAGGCTTTCCTTGTCTTGACTACGATGTCATCAACGTAGGCCTCGACCGTGCGACCGATGTGTTCGCCGAACACATGGTTCATGCACCGCTGGTACGTTGCACCCGCGTTCCTCAAACCGAACGGCATGGTGACATAGCAGTACGTGCCGAAGGGCGTGATGAAAGAAGTCGCGAGCTGGTCGGACTCTTTCATCTTGATTTGATGATACCCTGAGTAGGCATCGAGGAAAGACAGGGTTTCGCACCCAGCAGTGGAATCCACGATTTGATCGATGCGAGGTAGAGGGTAGGGAACCTTCGGACATGCTTTGTTGAGACCAGTGTAGTCTACACACATCTGCCATTTCCCCCCTTTCTTCCTCACAAGCACAGGGTTGGCAAGCCATTCGGGATGGAATACCTCTTTGATGAACCCTGCTGCCATTAGCTTGTGGATCTCCTCGCCTATCACCCTGCGCCTTTCCTCGTCGAATCGGCGCAGAGGCTGCCTGACCGGTCGGGCTCCGGCCCGAATATCCAGCGAGTGCTCGGTGACATCCCTCGGTATGCCGGGCATGTCCGAGGGACTCCACGCAAAGACGTCGGCGTTTGCGCGGAGAAAGTCGACGAGCACTGCTTCCTATTTGGGGTCGAGCCCGGAACCGATCCGGATCTGCTTGGAGGTGTCGCCACTGGGGTCGAGAGGGACGGCCTTAACCGTCTCCGCTGGCTCGAAGTTGCCGGCGTGTCGCTTCACGTCCGGCACCTCTCGGGAGAGGTTTTCCAGGTCGGCGATGAGGGCCTCGGACTCGGCGAGGGCCTCGGCGTACTCCACGCACTCCACATCGCATTCGAACGCGTGTTTGTACGTGGGGCCGACGGTGATGACCCCGTTGGGGCCCGGCATCTTGAGCTTCAGGTAGGTGTAGTTGGGGATGGCCATGAACTTCGCGTAGCATGGCCTCCCCAATACTGCGTGGTAGGTTCCTCGGAACCCGACCACCTCGAACGTCAAAGTCTCCCTTCGGAAGTTGGAGGGTGTTCCGAAGCAGACAGGAAGGTCGAGCCGTCCGAGGGGCTGGACGCGCTTCCCAGGAATGATCCCGTGGAAGGGCGCAGCGCCTGCTCGGACGGAGGACAGATCGACGCGCAGGAGCCTGAGGGTCTCGGTGTAGATGATATTGAGGCAGCTGCCCCCATCCATCAGGACCTTGGTGAGCCTAACGTCGCCGATGATGGGGTCGACGACGAGCGGGTACTTCCTCGGGCTCGGCACGTGGTCGGGGTGGTCATCTTGGTCGAAGGTGATGGGCTTGTCGGACTAGTCTAGGTAGACTGGCGCCGCCACCTTCACCGAGCAGACCTCCCGACGCTCTCGCTTACGGTACCGAGCCGAGGCATTCGCCGCATGCCCTCCGCAGATCATGAAGCAGTCGCGGACCTCGGGGAACTCTCCTGCTTGGTGATCTTCCTTTTTGTCGTCGTCGCGGGCCCTGCCACCCTCTGTGGGTGGCCCGGCCTTGTGGAAGTGGCGCCGAAGCATGACGCACTCCTCGAGGGTGTGCTTGACGGGCCCCTGATGGTAAGGGCACGTCTCCTTGAGCATCTTGTCGAAGAGGTTAGCACCTCCGGGGGGCTTCCGAGGGTTCTTGTACTCGGCGGTGGCGACAAGGTCTGCGTCGGCGGCGTCGCGTTTCGCTTGCGACTTCCTCCTGCCTTTCTTCTTGGCGCCGAGCGGAGTAGACGCCTCGGGAGCATCCTCCGACGGGCGGCCCTGGGGCTGCTTGTCCTTTCGGAAGATGGCCTCGACCGCCTCCTGGCCAGAGGCGAACTTGGTGGCGATGTCCATCAGCTCGCTCGCCCTGGTGGGGGTCTTGCGACCCAACTTGCTCACCAGGTCACGGCAAGTGGTGCCGGCAAGGAACGCGCCGATGACATCTGAGTCGGTGATGTTGGGCAGCTCGGTGTGCTGCTTCGAGAACCGCCGGATGTAGTCCCGAAGAGACTCTCCCGGCTGTTGCCGGCAGCTTCGGAGGTCCCAGGAATTCCCGGGGCGCACGTACGTGCCCTGGAAGTTGCCGGCGAAAGCTTGGACCAAATCCTCCCAGTTGGAAATCTGCCCCGAAGGCAGGTGCTCCAACCAAGCACGAGCAGTGTCGGAGAGGAACAGGGGGAGGTTGCGGATGATGAGGTTGTCGTCGTCCGTTCCACCCAGTTGACAGGCCAGGCGGTAGTCCGCGAGCCACAATTCCGGTCTCGTTTCCCCCGAATACTTTGTGATAGTAGTCGGGGGACGGAATCGGGCCGGAAACGGCGCCCGCCGAATGGCCCGGCTGAAGACCTACGGACCGGGTGGTTCGGGCGAGGGACTCCGATCCTCCCCGCTGTCGTAGCGTCCCCCACGCCTGGGGTGATAGCCTCGGCGCACCCTTTCGTCGAGGCGGGCCCGACGGTCGCGATGAGGGTGCTCGTCGCCGAGGTGGCCCGGGGCCGCAGGCGCGGTGTTGCGCGTGCGCCCGGTGTAGACCGAGGCTTCCTGCATGAGTCGGGAAGTCGCGGCACGAGGTTCCGAGGGGTACCCCTGCCTTCGGGAGGCAGAGCTCTCAGCCCGCCGGGCCGCAGCGCCTTCCAGGAGATGCTTGAGCTCTCCCTGGATTCGCCGACCCTCGGTGGTTGATGACTCCGGCATCACACGGAGGAGCATCGCTGCGGCTGCCAGGTCCTGACCGGTCCTGCTGGATGCGGGTGGCGGCCTGTCCCTGGCATCGTTGGCGATGCGGTGCTGGAGACCCTGGGGCAGGTGACGTATTTCTCCGGCCTGGGGCTGGCCCGCCCATACCTGCCCGACGTCCCGGCGGATCGACTCGAGCGCTCCTGCCCCCTCGTCGAGCCCGGCCTGCGCCCCGCGGACTTGCTCGAGCTGTGGGTCGTGACCCCCCGCCGGAACGGGGACCACAGCTAGCTCCCGCGGGATGTCGGCGCGAGGCACTGGCCTAGGGAGATCACCATCCTCCGGCATGCCGAGACGGTTGCCTCCGGAGGGATCCCCTAGCTCGACGTGGAAACATTCGCGGCTCGGGCCGCAGTCCTTGTCGTCAAGGCTGCGGCTGCCGTCGGAACAGTCGGAGAGGCAGTAGTTGCATGCGGTCATGAAGTCCCGCATGGCACTGGGGTTGCCAGATCCAGAGAAATCCCAGCAGATGCTGGGGTCGTCATCTTCCTCGGACCCAGAGGGCCCGTAGGTCGAGACGCCCGTCAATCGGTCCCAAGGCGACCGCACACGAAACCCAAGAGAGGTTGCACTCGCCTCAACGTGAGCGCCCGCCAGAGCGAGGTCGCTAGGCGGGTTGAGGTCGAGTCGAAATGACGAAGGATGGGAATCAGTCGGTACCTTTTGGTCGACGAGGAGCGATGAAGTCACATCGGGGACTGATCGCGCCGTCGTCTTGGGTACGAGGGCGACGTCCTGCAGGCCCTCCGTGAGCGTGCTGGCGTCGTCCACTTGCTCGGGGTTGGCATGTTGCGGGGGGACGGCGCTCGCCTTCGCCTCAAACGCGAGGGTGACGCCCGACGCGTCCTCCGTTGGGGTGCTGGGGATGTCGATTCGCTCGACAGCCGACGGAGCGCGGCCTCCCGCTCGGCCCTGGTTGCCCCGCCTCCTCCTCCGATGGCGAGGGAGAGGATGGGGCGAGCTCGAATGTTGTTCTTCCCCCACGCGGGGAAGACGTCGTCGATTCCGCCGCCGGCGGGCGGGCTGTCGGCCACCATTGTCGCCGTCGCGCGGTGGTGGAAGGAGTATCATGTCGTAGCTGCCGTCGAAAGACATGAACTCGAGGCTCCCGAAACGGAGCACCGTCCCGGGTTGGAGAGGTCGTTGGAGACTGCCCATCTGGAGCTTGACGGGAAACTGCTCGTCAACACGCAGCAGGCCCCTACCTGGCGCGCCAACTGTCGACGTTTCGAGACCGGGGGGTCCCTAAGCCGACGAGTGAGTGTGTCGCGTGCCCCAGCCCAGATGGGTCGAGCGCGTGGGCGAGCGCGAAGGGGGGAAAGCGAGGTGGCCGGAGCCGAGTCGTGAGGGAGGTGGAGATCCCGCGGCCTTCGTGTTCGTCCCGCGCCCAGGTCGGGTGCGCTTGCAGTAGGGGGTTACAAGCGTCCACGCGGGTGAGGGAAGCGAGCGGCCCCAAGAGAGCGCCTGCCCCTGCCCTCGTTCCCGCGGGGCCAACCTTCTCTAAGAAGGCCCTGGTCCTTCCTTTTATAGGCGTAAGGAGAGGATCCAGGTGTACAATGGGGGTGCAGTAGAGTGCTACGTGTCTAGCGGGGGGGAGCTAGCGCCCTAGGTACATGCCAATGTGGCAGCCGGAGAGAACTTGGCACCCAGCTGGTGTGGTGTCGTGGCTGTCGGAGGAGTAACGGAGCCTGGTGGAGGGACAGCTGTCGGAACAGTTGGGCTCTTGCTGACGTCCCCCTGCTTCCGTAAGGGAGCTGAGAGCCGCCGTCGTCATGGGTCTAGCGGGGCGCCATCATTACCTATCTGGCGGAGCTAGCCAGATGGGACGTCGGTCTTGTTCTCTGCGGCCCAAGTCGGCTCGGGGTAGGGTGATGATGGCGCTTCCTGTTGACGTGGCGGACTTGTGCCCTAGGTCGGGCGACGTGGAGGCTCCTCCGAGGCCGAGGTCGAGTCTGTCTTCCATGGCCGAGGCCGAGCCCGAGCTCCTGGGTCGGGCGAGGCGGAGGTCGTTCGGCAGAGGCCAGGGCGGAGCCCGACCCCAGGGGTCGGGCGAAGCGGAGTTCGCCGTCTTCCGGGGCCTTAGCCCGAGTCCGAGCCCTGGGTCGGGCGGAGCGGAGTTCGCCGTCTTCCGGGGCCTTAGCCCGAGTCCGAGCCCTGGGTCGGGCGGAGCGGAGTTCACCGTCTTCCGGGTGATATGACCACGCCATTAAGCAACACATTACAACCCCCAAGTTATACTACATCAACTCAAGTACAACCAACATCATCACTAATCCGAGTCTTTGATGGACCAATTACACGTAGCCGAGCTAAGAAGCTACAGCAAGAGGTGCACGCGCTACTTTATGAATTTCAATTAAACATTAATGCGAACTTTATGCTACCTAAGTCGTGTATGTTGATATTACTTAGGTTCACCAAGAGGAAGGACAAAACATATCAAAGGCGAATCAGCAAGAAGAGCTACGTCCGAGTCAGTCCAGCGCTATAGAACCGTCCAGAAGAAACAGTCATAACTTTTGATTCCCAAAAGCTATGAAGGCCCATAAGTACTTTTTGGAAAGCTCTTGAAGTCTAGTTTCCAATGCTTCTACAGCCGACTTAACCACGTCTACCAGAAAGGCAGCCGACCTACTTTAGTGCTGACTGGTCAGAAGGTCAACAGTCTGCTTGATGACCAAGTTTTCGTATTAAACTGCATCATTCTACGAAGTTTCATTAAGCATGCTATATATGGTGAGAAAGCTTATCAAGTTAGCTTTCCAATGCAACCAGTCCCACGTCATTTGAAGATTCCTAGAAGAAGTTATTGTCAAAATACTGAAGGCTACGCAGAAGTCAAACAGCCACACGGAAATCAGCTCTGCAGATCTCCCGAAGAGGCTCCTTCACATTAGCTCGTGAAAATACTTTTGTTCTGTGTTTATACCTTGCTAAGGCTAGTTGTTACTAGTATAAATACCCCCCTATGTCTATGATGTAAGGCAGCTTATGATAATCTAAAACAGAACCCCTTTGTTCAGCTGTGTGCTAACAAATATTGAGAGTGATCTCTACCCCTTTGCTCTTGTGAATTCCTTCGCGGGATTGCAGAAGCGGCGGCTTCATCCGCTCCCAATTGGTGCTCCTACTCCCTTCGAGGTCTCCTTGATTGATTGTAGGCTGTGTTGGTTGGTTCTTTGAGGGTGTGGTTGGGCGAATCCTCGATTCAGGCTGCCGGTTAAAGACGGTGGTTGGCTTCGAGTTTTATTTGTCAGGTTGCACTAGTTATCGCTGCTTGCAGCAAGTTATCTTGGCTTCTTTGAAGCTAGTTATCTGAAGATTGATCCTACGTCGTGAAGATCGGGCATCGTGACACATCATCTGGTATCAAAGCCTCAGTTGCCACGGTAGGATTCTTTACCCTTAGCTACATATATTTTGTGTTCGTCCTATCCACCCAAAAGCCATAAAATATTTTTGCCATAGCCTTTTCTTTCAATCTGTTGTTCCAGTGAGTTTTGTTAAGTTTCAGTCCTTAGAATCTTTGTTTAGTTGCTGGTCACTCTATCCTTTGTGTTTTCCTTTGAGCCTCTTATATATATCTGAAAATATCCACAAAAAGAGTATTCTGAAAAAAAAACCTCATCATTTCCTTCGCGTTAACTTTGATCCTATTTAAGTTATAGCTGCTGGTTGAGTTGTTTGTTAAGTATTATAAAGTGTGCAATATCATATCAGATCTCTGTGTTTAGTTGTATAAAAAAAGTATCAAAAAAAAGAGAAGAAAGAAAAGTACCAAAGAAAAGTGTTGAACAAGATTGTGAAAGAAAAGTAGAACAATCAGTTTGTTTATGTGCACAAGTGCTGAAAATTTTATCAAGTTATTCAACCAGTTTGCTATTGTCATTTGGTGCAAAACTTTGGTTGGATCTGATTGCAACACTTGCATTCCAATCATACTCCTTGTCTGCATCAAATCTGAAATTTCTTGCGCGTGTGTTTGATCTATTTACATCACTCGAATCTTGTGGTCAGCACTAGGCAGGGAACTTCTAGTCGGATGGTTATTTAACTTAACAACAACTAGAATTCAGATTGTATCCCTTGTTTATTAATCCCCACCAAGCTCCACATATAAGCCATCGTAATCGGTACTCTGGTCTTGTATTCGCTTAACCATCACTTTCTTGTTACCACCACACATTTTCTTGCAACCCGCAGGGAACTCATAAGAGCTTTGGTTGGTAAGAGTGGTGAGGTTGTGAGATTCTATATAGCTTCATATTCCACCTATATTTGTTGCCTTGTTGTCACTAACTTCGCAGGAAGATGGATCCCAACGTTGAGATTGAAGAATGTGTCACCCTGATACAATTCAATGAGCTCAAACAAAGCATAGAAGCCAAGCAAGATCTGTTGGCACAAGATCTTCAGACACTTATGGCTGAAATCAGAGGTCGTCGTCGACTCCCCGACGGTGTAAGAAACCATGATGAAGATGGGGAAGAAGATGAAGGAAATTATTCTAGAAGAGCAAGTGAACATGGGAGGAGAAATCAAGGTGCTGCATATGGTAGAGGAAGAGGCCGGAATCGAAGAAATAATGACAATGAAGAATCTGAATTTGGGGATGATCAGTCTCAACATCGCTATGGTCGTCGTCATCATAGAGGTGTCAACCAAGAAGAGAGATTTGGGAAACTTAAGTTTACCATGCCAAAATTTGATGGTAGATCTGATCCTGAAGATTATTTCACATGGGAATTGAAGGTGGAGAAAATCTTTCGCCTACATAATTATTCAGAGGAGAAGAAACTCGCAATGGCATCTCTTGAGTTTGAGGGATATGCTCTGATTTGGTGGGAGCAACTTCTTCGTGATCGTGAAGAAGATGGAGAGGACCCTATTGTTACTTGGCAAGAGATGAAGCGAGAAATGAGAATTCGTTTTGTGCCAAAGCATTATCGGCGTGATCTTTTTGATAAATTGCAGAATTTGAGGCAAGGAAGTTTCTCTGTTGAGGAGTATTATAAGGAGATGGAGAAGGCCATGATTAGAGCCAATGTGTATGAAGACGAAGAGCAAACCATTGCACGATTCATGGCTGGGTTACACCGCAACATTCAGCGTATTGTTGAGTTTCAGCCGTACCAAAGTCTTATTGATTTGGTACATCAAGCCACCAAAGCTGAACGCCAGCTGCAACAAGATGCTAAGAGCAGCAAGCCTTTGTCATATGGTGCACGAACCATGACTGGAGGAAGCAAATCGATCTCAAGGTTTACTGTTGCATCCTCAGCGACAAAAGGTTCAACTGGGGGCTTGCGATCCAATATTCAAGGCAATTCTAGTGGAAAGAACGGTGCTGCTCCAAACACGAGTTATAAACCAGCAGCATCCACTTCAACATCAGTGGGTTCAACAGCCAAGAGTAGTGGTATTCAGTGCTTCAAGTGTGGAGGTCGTGGTCATGTCATAAAAGAGTGTCCAAATAATCGTGTGATCCTTGTGACTGATGATGGAGAATATACATCAGCGAGTGAAGAGGAAGCTGAAGCAGGAAATGAAGATGACATTGATAAATCTGAAGAACATACGGGATGTGAATTTGAGCATGGTACTACTCTTGTGGTTACACAAATCTTGAGTGTTCAAATGAAAGAAGCTGAAATTGGACAGCGACATAATCTTTTTCAAACGCGAGCCAAAGTGCAAGACAAAGTAGTAAAGGTGATCATTGATGGAGGGAGCTGCCATAATCTTGCAAGTCGTGAGATGGTTGACAAGCTTGGTTTGAAGTTGCAGCGACACCCTCATCCATATCATGTCCAATGGTTGAATGAATCGGGAGATATCAAGATTGGTTATAAGGTGAAAGTTTCGTTCAAGATTGGAGAATATGTTGACACGGTGGAGTGTGATGTTGCACCCATGTCTGTTTGTCACATGCTACTTGGAAGACCTTGGCAATATGACCGATATTCTCAGCATTGTGGAAGAACAAATCAATACACGCTAGATCTAAAAGGGAGAAAGTTTGTACTCAAGCCTATGACCCCTCAACAAATCATGGCTGAACATTTACAAAAGAAAACTGAAATTAGTACAACCAGTAGAGGAGGAGAAGAGCAAAAGAAATTGAGTGCCATCCACAATTCGGTGAGCGAGTGCTACAAGCCAAATTCAAGAGATAAAAGGAAGGAAGAGGGAGAACATCTAGTTATGCTACCCACAAAATCTGAGCTGAGAGAAGTGAGGAACAACCCATATCAAGTACTCTTTGTACTTGTGAACAAAGATGTTTTGATTTCTGCTAACGACATAACATCTCTTCCTAGTGTTGTGGCTGATCTTTTGCAGGACTTTGAAGACGTGTTTCCACAAGAAACACCGGCTGGACTACCTCCAATTCGAGGGATTGAGCATCAAATCGATCTTATTCCAGGGGCTACACTTCCTAACCGTCCACCATATCGAACCAATCCCGAAGAAACTAAGGAAATACAAAGGCAAGTACAAGAACTTCTTGATAAAGGTTTTGTTCGTGAAAGCTTAAGCCCTTGTGCTGTTCCTGTGATTTTAGTACCTAAGAAAGATGGATCTTGGAGGATGTGTGTTGATTGTAGAGCGATAAATAATATTACCGTTCGCTATCGCCATCCTATTCCACGACTAGATGATATGCTTGATGAATTAAGTGGTTCCACAATTTTTACTAAAATTGATTTGAGAAGTGGATACCATCAAATAAGAATGAAAACTGGAGATGAATGGAAGACTGCATTTAAAACAAAATTTGGGTTGTATGAATGGTTAGTAATGCCCTTTGGGTTGACTAATGCTCCTAGTACTTTTATGAGATTAATGAACCATGTCTTAAGAACTTTCATTGGAAAATTTGTTGTTGTCTACTTCGATGATATTCTAATTTACAGCAAGTCTTTTGATGAACATGTGAAACACATTCGACAAGTTTTAGATGAGCTTATAAAGGAGAAATTATTTGCTAATCTTGAGAAGTGCAGTTTTTGCACAGACCATGTTGTGTTTCTTGGCTTTGTTGTTTCAGCAAAAGGAATAGAGGTGGACGAATCCAAGGTGAAAGCCATCAAGGATTGGCCAGCTCCAACGAATGTAAGTCAAGTAAGAAGTTTTCATGGTCTTGCTGGTTTTTATAGAAGATTTGTGCGAGATTTCAGTACCATCGCTTCTCCTTTAAATGAATTGACAAAGAAAGGTGTTGAATTTAAATGGGGAAACTCACAAGAAGATGCTTTTCAAGAATTGAAGAAACGTTTGACTGAAGCACCTGTACTTATTCTTCCTGATTTCACTAAAACTTTTGAAGTAGAATGTGATGCTAGTGGGATTGGGATAGGAGGAGTTTTAATGCAACAAGGAAAACCTATAGCATATTTTAGTGAAAAACTGGGAGGTGCTCAATTAAATTATTCTGTGTATGACAAAGAATTGTATGCTTTGGTCCGAACACTTGAAACATGGCAGCACTACTTATGGCCAAAAGAATTTGTTATTCATTTCAAACATGAAGCCTTGAAGTATTTGAAAGGGCAAGCCAAACTAAACCGTCGCCATGCCAAATGGGTTGAGTTTATCAAAACATTTCCATACATTGTGAAATATAAGAAAGGTAAGGACAATGTGGTCACTGATGCCTTATCTCGAAGGAATGTGTTGTTGAATCAACTAGAGATAAAAGTTTTGGGTCTTGAAAATTTGAAAGAAATGTATAATGATAATCCTGAATTTTCAGAACCATACATTCGTTGTAAAGATGGAAAAGGTTGGGAGAAATATCATATACATGATGGATTTTTGTTTAGAGCTAACAAACTTTGTGTACCAAATTCTTCGGTTAGATTGCTTTTATTGCAGGAGCCACGAGGGAATGGTCCATTTCGTGTTCTTGCCAAGATCAATGATAATACATACAAGATAGATCTTCCACCGAGCTATGGCGTGAGCAACACGTTCAATGTTGCTGACCTCTTACCATTTACAAGTGAAGACACTTCAGAGTCGAGGACGACTCCTTTTCAAGGGGAGGAGGATGATATGACCACGCCATTAAGCAACACATTACAACCCCCAAGTTATACTACATCAACTCAAGTACAACCAACATCATCACCAATCCGAGTCTTTGATGGACCAATTACACGTAGCCGAGCTAAGAAGCTACAGCAAGAGGTGCACGCGCTACTTTATGAATTTCAATTAAACATTAATGCGAACTTTATGCTACCTAAGTCGTGTATGTTAATATTACTTAGGTTCACCAAGAGGAAGGACAAAACATATCAAAGGCGAATCAGCAAGAAGAGCTACGTCCGAGTCAGTCCAGCGCTATAGAACCGTCCAGAAGAAACAGTCATAACTTTTGATTCCCAAAAGCTATGAAGGCCCATAAGTACTTTTTGGAAAGCTCTTGAAGTCTAGTTTCCAATGCTTCTACAGCCGACTTAACCACGTCTACCAGAAAGGCAGCCGACCTACTTTAGTGCTGACTGGTCAGAAGGTCAACAGTCTGCTTGATGACCAAGTTTTCGTATTAAACTGCATCATTATACGAAGTTTCATTAAGCATGCTATATATGGTGAGAAAGCTTATCAAGTTAGCTTTCCAATGCAACCAGTCCCACGTCATTTGAAGATTCCTAGAAGAAGTTATTGTCAAAATACTGAAGGCTACGCAGAAGTCAAACAGCCACACGGAAATCAGCTCTGCAGATCTCCCGAAGAGGCTCCTTCACATTAGCTCGTGAAAATACTTTTGTTCTGTGTTTATACCTTGCTAAGGCTGGTTGTTACTAGTATAAATACCCCCCTATGTCTATGATGTAAGGCAGCTTATGATAATCTAAAACAGAACCCCTTTGTTCAGCTGTGTGCTAACAAATATTGAGAGTGATCTCTACCCCTTTGCTCTTGTGAATTCCTTCGCGGGATTGCAGAAGCGGCGGCTTCATCCGCTCCCAATTGGTGCTCCTACTCCCTTCGAGGTCTCCTCGATTGATTGTAGGCTGTGTTGGTTGGTTCTTTGAGAGTGTGGTTGGGCGAATCCTCGATTCAGGCTGCCGGTTAAAGACGGTGGTTGGCTTCGAGTTTTATTTGTCAGGTTGCACTAGTTATCGCTGCTTGCAGCAAGTTATCTTGGCTTCTTTGAAGCTAGTTATCTGAAGATTGATCCTACGTCGTGAAGATCGGGCATCGTGACACATCACCGGGGCCTTAGCCCGAGTCCGAGCCCTGGGTCGGGCGGAGCGGAGTTCGCCGTCTTCCGGGGCCTTAGCCCGAGTCCGAGCCCTGGGTCGGGCGGAGTGGAGTTCGCCGTCTTCCGGGGCCTTAGCCCGAGTTCGAGCCCTGGGTCGGGCGGAGCGGAGTTCGCCGTCTTCCGGGGCCTTAGCCCGAGTCCGAGCCCTGGGTCGGGCGGAGCTTCCTATGGCGCCTTTGGGAAGGCCTGGCTGCCTGTCAGTCTCACTCTGTCAAGTGGCACCGCAGTCGGGACGGCGCAGGCGGCGCTGTCCTTTTGTCAGACCGGTCAGTGGAGCGGCGAAGTGACGTCGGTCACTTCGGCTCTGCCAGGGGGCGCGCGTCAGGATAAAGGTGCCAGGCTACCTTTGCGTTAAATGCCCCTGTGACTTGGTCGGTCGGCGCGGCGATTTAGTCAGGGTTGCTTCTTAACGAAGGCAAGGCCTCGGGCGAGCCGGAGATGCGTCCGCCGTAAAAAAGGGGGCCTCGGGCGAGACGGAAACACCTCAGGGTCGGCTGCCCTTGCCCGAGGCTAGGCTCGGGCGAGGCGTGATCGAGTCGCTCGTATGGACTGATCCCTGACTTAATCGCACCCATCAGGCCTCTGCAGCTTTATGCTGATGGGGGTTACCAGCTGAGAATTAGGCGTCTTGAGGGTACCCCTAATTATGGTCCCCGACAGTTACCCTCTCATCGGAGTGCAGTGGAAGTCTTTTATGGTCCAAGTCCACATTTTCCCTTTCAAACCTCCTTTGAGACTAAAACAAGTAGACTCAAGCACACGGTTAGTCTCAAGGGGTCAAGTTGTAGCACAGCTCCCCCTAAATATGTGCATCACTTGCAAAGAGGACTTGTGAGGTCCAGGGAGTGTTTGTACAACTTGAGCACCACAAGTAAGCAACAAAATGCATAAGGAACATGATCAAAGGTATAAACTCATGTATGCTATAAATCAATCCAGGTTCCACGAATCTAGGACATTTAGCTCACTACGCAGCCTGCAAAAGGTCTTTTCATCTAAAGGCTTAGTGAAGATATCGGCTAGCTGGTTCTCGGTGCTAACATGAAACACTTCGATATCTCCCTTTTGCTGGTGGTCTCTCAAAAAGTGATGCCGGATGTCAATGTGCTTTGCGCGGCTGTGCTCAACGGGGTTTTCCACTATTCGGATAGCACTCTCATTGTCACATAGGAGTGGGACTTTGCTCAGATTGTAGCCAAAGTCCCGGAGGGTTTGCCTCATCCAAAGTAGTTGCGCGCAACACTGTCCTGCGACAACATACTCGGCCTCAGCGGTGGATAGGGCAACGGAAGTTTGTTTCTTAGAGTTCCACGACACCAGGGACCTTCCTAAGAATTGGCACGTCCCCGATGTACTCTTCCTATCGACCTTACATCTAGCATAGTCGGAATCTGAGTATCCAATCAAGTCAAAGTTAGACCCCTTTGGATACCAGATCCCGAAGCAAGGCGTAGCGACTAAATATCTAAGAATTCGCTTCACGGCCACTAAGTGACACTCCCTTGGATCGGATTGAAATCTAGCACACATGCATACGCTAATTAAGCATAATATCCGGTCTACTAGCACACAAATAAAGTAAAGACCCTATCATAGACCGGTATGCCTTTTGATCAATGGACTTACCTCCTTTGTTGAGGTCGGTGTGTCCATCAGTTCCCATCGGCGTCTTTGCGGGCTTGGCGTCCTTCATCCCAAACCGCTTTAGCAAGTCTTGCATGTACTTCGTTTGAGAGATGAAGGTGCCATCCTTGAGTTGCTTCACTTGGAACCCAAGGAAGTAGTTCAACTCGCCCATCATCGACATCTCGAATTTCTGCGTCATCACCCTGCTAAACTCTTCACAAGACTTTTGATTAGTAGAACCAAATATTATGTCATCGACATAAATTTGGCACACAAAAAGATCACCATCGCAAGTCTTAGTAAAAAGAGTTGGATCGACTTTCCCAACCTTGAAAGCATTAGCAATTAAAAAGTCTCTAAGGCATTCATACCATGCTCTTGGGGCTTGCTTAAGTCCATAGAGCGCCTTAGAGAGCTTACATACGTGGTCGGGGTACCGTTCATCCTCGAAGCCAGGGGGTTGCTCCACGTACACCTTCTCCTTGATCGGCCCGTTGAGGAAAGCACTCTTCACATCCATTTGGTACAACCTGAAAGAAAGGTGAGCGGCATATGCTAGCAAAATACGAATTGATTCTAGCCTAGCCACAGGAGCAAACGTCTCCTCAAAGTCCAAACCTGCGACTTGGGCATAACCTTTTGCCACAAGTCGAGCCTTGTTCCTCGTCACCACCCCGTGCTCGTCCTGTTTGTTGCGGAACACCCACTTGGTTCCCACAACGTTTTGCTTGGGACGAGGCACCAGTGTCCAAACTTCATTACGCTTGAAGTTGTTGAGTTCTTCCTGCATGGCCAATACCCAGTCCGGATCTAGCAAGGCCTCTTCTACCCTGAAAGGCTCAATAGAAGAGACGAAGGAGTAATGCTCACAAAAATTAACTAGTCTAGAACGAGTAGTTACTCCCTTGCTAATATCACCCAATATTTGGTCGACGGGATGATCCCTTTGAATCGTCGCTCGAACTTGGGTTGGAGGTGCCTGAGGTGCTTCTTCTTTTTCAACTTGAACATCCTGTGCTCCCCCTTGATCATGCGCCTTCACTTGAGGTACCTATTCGTCATCTTGGGTTGGGGGATGCACCATAGTTGAGGAAGAAGGTTGATCTTGCTCCAATTGTTCCTGTGGTCGCACATCGCCAATCGCCATGGTGTGCATTGCAGCCGTTGGAACTTCTTCTTCATCTACATCATCAAGATCAACAACTTGCTCTCTTGGAGAGCCATTAGTCTCATCAAATACAACGTCGCTAGAGACTTCAACCAAACCCGATGATTTGTTGAAGACCCTATACGCCTTTGTATTTGAGTCATAACCTAATAAAAACCCTTCTACAGCTTTGGGAGCAAATTTAGAAGTTCTACCTTTCTTCACAAGAATATAACACTTGCTCCCAAATACACGAAAGTAAGACACATTGGGTTTGTTACCGGTTAGAAGCTCATATGAAGTCTTTTTGAGGAGGCGGTGAAGGTAGACCCTGTTGATGGCGTGGCAAGCCGTGTTCACGGCTTCCGACCAAAAGCGCTCGGGGGTCTTGAACTCTCCAAGCATAGTCCTCGCCATATCGATGAGCGTCCTGTTCTTCCTCTCTACCACACCATTTTGTTGTGGTGTGTAGGGAGCGGAGAACTCGTGCTTGATCCCTTCCTCCTCAAGGAACTCCTCCACTTGAAGGTTCTTGAACTCGGACCCGTTGTCGCTCCTTATCTTCTTCACTTTGAGCTCAAACTCATTTTGAGCTCTCCTGAGGAAGCGCTTGAGGGTCCCTTGGGTTTCAGATTTATCCTGCAAAAAGAATACCCAAGTGAAGCGGGAAAAATCATCAACTATAACAAGACCATACTTACTTCCTCCTATACTTAGATAGGCGACGGGTCCGAAGAGGTCCATATGAAGCATCTCCAAGGGTCTTGATGTGGTCATCACATTTTTGGTGTGATGAGAGCCTCCCACCTGTTTCCCTGCTTGACAAGCTGCACAAGGTCTATCTTTTTCGAAATGTACATTAGTTAGACCTATCATGTGTTCTCCCTTTAAAAGCTTGTGGAGGTTCTTCATCCCCACATGTGCTAAGCGGCGATGCCACAACCAGCCCATGCAAGTCTTAGCCATTAAGCATGCATCTAGACCGGCCTCTTCTTTTGCAAAATCAACCAAATAAAGTTTGCTGTCTAGTACACCCTTAAAAGCTAGTGAACCATCACACCTTCTAAAGACAGACACATCTACATTTGTGAATAGACAATTATATCCCATATTGCATAATTGACTAACAGATAACAAATTATATCCAAGCGACTCAACTAAAAACACATTAGAAATAGAGTGCTCGGATGAAATAGCAATTTTACCTAACCCTTTTACCTTGCCTTGGTTTCCATCACCGAATATTATTGAATCTTGGGAATCCTTATTTTTGACGTAGGAGGTGAACATCTTCTTCTCCTCCGTCATATGGTTTGTGCATCCGCTGTCGATAATCCAGCTTGAACCCCCGGATGCATAAACCTGCAAGGCAAATTTAGGCTTGGGTCATAGGTACCCAACTCTTGTTGGGTCCTACAAGGTTAGTCACAATTGTCTTAGGGACCCAAATGCAAGTTTTATCTCCCTTGCATCTTGCCCCTAACTTCCTAGCAATCACCTTCTTATTCTTTCTATAAATGGCAAAAGAAGCATTGCAAGCATGATATATTGTGGAAGGTTCATTAACTTTCCTAGGAACATTAACAACATTTCTCCTAGGCATATTATGAACAACATTTCTCTTACCAACATTTCTATCATGCACATAGGAAGAACTAGAAGCAAACATGGCATGAGAATCAAAAGCATCATAGGCATTCCAACTCCTATAAGTATTTCTAGATTGACACAAAGACACTTGTGTTGGCACTCAATCACCAAAATACTTAGAAATGGCCCAAGGGCACATTTCCCTTTCAATCTCCCCCTTTTTGGTGATTTATTACTCTTTCTTACTTCAATATAAGGTAAGTTATTGTAATTGCTTCCGCATTTTCGTACCCCCGATGTATTGTAATGTCTGCGTGATGGGTGAAACGCTTTTGGGAAAGGTAAAGAAAGCAGATATCGAACTTGTCAAGTGATTCAGGGGCACCTGCAGGGTTGTCTGGGGTTTGTTGGACAAGGACAACTGTAGGTGGGCCTAATGACTTGGGAGGTTCCGTCACAGCTGGTATCGGAGCGAAGCCCATCCCTGCAGATGTTATGAAGCATTTTCAAAAAGTATTTTTCAAAGACTTATCTAGAAAATTTCTTTCTTTCTTATCTAAGTATCTTCTCTACTTCAAGACCAGATACTAGGGTGCACTGTATAGAAGGTTGTGAATCAACTAAAGTTGATTCTGTAATTATGCATGCATCATACTATAAACTATTTTAATAATATTTTCCCCCTTAGAGAAATGTCGCCGCGTACAAGGAAAATTGCGCGCAAGTCTACCGGACCAATTGGCGTACCCCGCCATCAACTAGCTCCAAGGCATGAGGACAGTAGTAGTGATAGCAATGATCCTATCAGAGATCTGGAAGCTCAGGTAGAGCATCTTCGAACGGAGCTCCGTCACAGGAACAAAGTGTGGGTTGAGGATGGTCAGCGAATAAACGAGTTAAGAACTGACATCCGACACTTGCAAGACCAACTTGCTGAACGAGATTTAGCGCTCGATTGGACTGTTAACTCCCGTTCACTTGCTTGGGCCAAGGAAGCCAAAGCTCGAGCCCGTGTGGAGGAGCTTAGCACAACCGTGGACCACTTGCAAGTGTATTGTAATACACTACATGAGGAGGTACATGTGTTGTATTCACAATTGCACCATAACGTACCAGCGGATCCTGTCGGAATAGGAGCCGGACCTTTTGGAGTAGCGAGAGAAGTACTTGGTGGTCAACTGGACCTTTTCAGGCCTCCTCCCTCTATGAAGCTGGTTGATGAATGTTCTCCTACGCCCGACAGTGAAGCTACCAAAAGTGATGAGAAGTTAGATTAGTGTAGTATAGACATAGTGCTAATGTATAATAAGTAATGTAATCCTGTTGTAAATTCGAGTCTGTATCATTACTCTTTTTGGTAATGTAAAATGGATGGTTTGCTTTGGCATATTATATTTTTCTAAATGTTCTTTGCCTCAGATGTCGTCCAAGACTCGTGCACAGGATAGTGCAGAAACCTCCCATGGGAGGCAAGCAACTCCTAATCCGCCCCAGTACCTCCAACATTAGCTGAAGCCATCGCTGTCTTAGTTAATGCTACGGCCGACAACACCCGCTTTCTGCGGGAAATGGCGGGACAACAAATGCAACAGCAAGGCGGGCGAGCGTATTCGCAAGGACCCCATGAAACATCATATTTGGACTTCTCCGAAACACGTCCCCCGTTATTTGTCAAGGTTGAAGATCCTCTGGAAGCGGATGAGTGGATCCGAGTTATCGAGCAAAAGTTCGGGCTTCTGCAATGCACGGAGACTCAAAAGCCCTTATTTGCGGCACAGCAGTTGCGAGGCCCTGCCAGTACCTGGTGGGGAAATTATGTGGCTATTCAACCGGCTGGTCATCAAATTACCTGGGACGAATTCAAACTGGCTTTCCGGGAGCACTATATTCCTGAAGGAGTGCTCCATATGAAACAGGAGGAGTTTATGAAGCTTAAACAAGGTGGGGATACTGTCACCCAGTATCTCAATAAGTTCAACCACTTGTCCCAGTATGCCATCGATCAGGTCAACACTGACCTGAAGAAAGAGAAATTGTTTTATGAGGGGCCTCAGTGATCAGCTGCAGCGGAAAATGGCCACCTGCCTCGACCTCACTTATGGCCGGGCTGTTAGCACGACACTGTCAGTCGAAGCCAAGTATGCAGGCCCAGGAAAATCAAAGGGTTATGGAGGCGACCGGCCCAATCAGGGGCCTGAGAAAAGACAAAGGTTGGTAATTCGACCTTTTAATCTGAATCGTTCTTCACCCCGTCTGTCCTCCTACCCTTTCAAGCAACCGGTATTTATCCGTCCTGCTACTGACCCCACTTCAACCACTCAGCCGGGTGCCACTGGTACTTGTTTCCCTGCTCTCCTAAGCTCCTCAACAGGCTGCTTTAATTATGGAAAGTCCGGACATTTTATCAAGGACTGCCCATACCCAAAGCAAAACAGATCAAGTAATCAGCAGAGTTCTGGGAGTTCCGCTCAAGGAAAGGGAAATGCGGCGAACAATACCATGGGCAAAAATATGAAGAAAACTGGGCGGATTTACTATACACAAGTGGCCACGACACCGGAAGGAGAACCGGTTATGATGGGTACGTTTCTCGTGGCCAATCACCCTACAGTTATTCTCTTTGATTCTGGTGCTTCGCATACTTTCATAAGCAAAAAGTTTGTGGAGAAACATTGCATTCCATATACTGAATCAAGGGAAGGGTTTACTATTCATTCGCCCGAGGGACAAATATTCACTAAAGAAGTGGCTTTCCAAGTGCCCGTAATATTGGCTGAACGGGACTTTCCTACTAATATGATTGTTCTGAAAGGCCAAGATATAGATGTAATTCTGGGCATGAATTGGTTAGCCCAACATAAAGCAATCCTCAACACTGATCTGATAACAATCAGGTTGAGTTATGGCCAAGAAGAGGTTCTCCTGTCTATCCCTGTAGCTATTCCAGCTAGACCATTTGGTAGAGTTTATGAAGCCAACATACCGGAGATCCAAGATATTCCGGTAGTATGTGAGTTCCCAGATGTAACACCCCGGGCTTTAAGGGACAAAGCCGGGTGCATCTTATACATGCGCCAAAGAAGACAACATATATAATCATAGAGTGTATAGAGATAAATGTCATAATAATCAGAGTACTTATTACAGAGCGGAAGTCTTACAAAATAAAAGATAAATATAACAGGATCTAAAATATCCTTGGCGCCAGAAAGTCAACTGGGAGACGCCACCTAGATCGAATCAAACTCCTCGATATGCGGCTCCCCTTGAACCACCTGTTCTTCTCCTGTGGGGGGTGTGAGACAGCAAGGGTGAGCTCACACATGTTCATCGCTCAACAAGTTGTGGGGAATAATGTGACATGAACTCACCAAAGGTGGGAGTTCATGTGAGGTGTAAGGCTGATCAGCAAAATAAAGGTTGAAGCTGAGCATTGCTTTTATAAGTTAGTCAAAATTTTATTAGCAGTTACTAAGTGTAAGTAAATACCAAACCATAATAAATAATAGAACAAAATTAATAAATAATCCCATGCAAATGCATATGACAAATTGAATTTAGGTTCCATAATTTAATCATGTGAGGGTCCGAGCCGCTCATGGCCGTGAGCACGGCTAGTATACTAGTTTTACACTCTACAGAGGTTGCACATCTTTACCCACAAGCCGTGTTACCCATCTGCCAAGGGGTCATGAATCCCATACACCTCTACCAAGGAAGCGAGGCAGGGTAACACTACGAGGCCTTTACAAAGTTCCACTAGCTTCAGAAAACCCGCTACAGTTTATAGGAAGCTCCAGTGTAGGAATCCCTCGCCTGACCGCCATCGCAACATAATCAACCCAAGGACCTCCCTACACTGACCACTCCCTTACTGCCCTTGCCCCTTTCGGGTAAGGTAGTCATCCACTAGCTTTCCTAGTTAATCAGCCAAGAGCGTCCCATTAAACCCTTGTGGTAGCACTATTTTCCTGGGTGGTCGCTCCATGTTCCAATTAACATAATGATCTTATCATGAACATAAATGACATAACAAAGTAATTGGAACATGGATATAATGTAATATTAAACCCAAAACCATAGATAAAGCAATAGCATAACTACCCAAGTGAATCAGGGGTAAACAAGGTAAAAGGATAAACAGACTAGGATGACCTATTGGATCCCATCAAAATTAAACCTATGCATTGAATAAGTGACAATAAAGAATATTATTGGGTAACAAATGTGATCAAGGGCACAACTTGCCTGGCACTTGAGATTATAGTTACCAGGATGATTCTTCAAATCCTTGAAACCTCGTGCTAGTCGTAGCAGTACAAACAAACATGGTATAGATAAAATTAACATCACACCAAACAAAAGTATAAACTGCGTAATAATAATCTACGCGTCGCTACGAGATTGCGGAATCGAGAATTACTAAGATCGGAGTTACGATTTTATAGAAGATCTATGTGATTAAAATATTAAACTATATTATAAATTGGTTAGTATAGATCATATGAGAAATTATTCTATAAATAAGTATCTCAACTAATCTAAATCATAAGTTGACCATAGGTCATATTCTAGTAGATTGTAATGATAAGCAGTTTAACCAGACTAATCAACATAAGTTAAATATAAGCCTAATTATAAAAGAACAAGCTATGATATAATAAATGTTGTTATTGCATAGTAAATATTTATACGAGAATAACGCAACTTGAACGGATCAAATCGGAGTTACAACGGGAAAGTTATGAATTTCCGAAGGTTTTATGTACTTGGTTTTTGATTAATTAAGAAAGCAATTCTAATATTATTTTCATGCCAAAATAGAGACACTAGGTGATAAACAATAATATTTTAAAATTATAGGAACTGGAATGGATTAATTTGGACTAAGTATGAATTTCCTATGAATTAAACGAGTTCTAGAATAATTCATACACTAGAAATTCATTTTTCTAATTCATTTATCAATTTCCCATGGGTCCTGGATTGCGCGCGCAATTAGCAGATAGTACAGGGTCTTCTACGCAAGAATGCCTATGACTCATAACTCCTCTGTTGTGGACTGCGGGTCGATTCCATTTAAACTAGGGGTCTCTTTTGCAAAGATGCACAGCCGAAGAGATATGGATGGATTCTGGCCATTGGATCTCATTCTGAGGGCCATGATTAGATGACGCATTAGGTGAATAGGTACGCAGTCCTGGCCACCGGATTTCAGTCGGAAGGATATGATTTTAAAAGGGTTCGATCTAATCTACGTCGTTCATCGCAAGATCGATGGTCGAGGGCAAGCACACTGCCAGATCTAATCGTGTGCGCCCACCATGAATCCGACGGTCATAAGCGATTGGGGCGAATCGTTTTCTTATCTCAATCTCAGTCGGCCATCCGGAGATCAACGACTGAGGGGCATCTTCCCCAGTCTAGTCGCGTGAAGCGGCGCCGCCCCACCATTACGGCGGAACTCGCCGGAGCTACCTGGTTTCCCAACCCCGACGCCCTAAATCCTGATTGAGTTGCTTCTATACGCTGCGAGGCACAAAACGAGTACGCGGGTGGGTAACGTACCTAGCTTGGTGACCGGCGAAGAAGTGTTTCACCGTGCGGCGCGACGCACGCCGACGGCGAGAAATTCCGAGCTTCCCAGGCTTCAAGTCCACACGGCGGTGCCCTGAACTTAACCCAAGGAACCCCGCGAACCCACAAGGCCAGCCCTTTTGGTCCGAAAAGCTTCGCAGGCTAGGTTCCATGGCGGCGTTCACCCGGCACCCTCTCTCCTACTATGATCTCTCCCTGGTGGTGGCACAAGGTGCCCTGGGTTTTTTTCTTTGGGATCCACATGGGCGCGGTCGTATAAGTAGCCAGGTAGGGAGGATTCACGTAGAGGGGAAAGGTTGACTTCCACCGGCGAGAATCCCGGTCGGTTCTCAACGAACCGCGCGACATTACCGGCCGGGGTGCTCACACGAGGATTCCACTGGTTAAAGGTTAGGGATAAGGCGCTGCGGGAATTGGCACAGCCTTTATGCGCGCAGGTGGATTCCAAGTCGCAGCCGATTTTACCGTGCGGACCCACCACCTGCGCATACTTCCCCGGCGGAATCGGTCAGCCCACAACGGAAATTCCCAAACGCGGGCGGGGACAATGACTCTGCCAAAGAGACCCACACGACAAAGACATGACGAGAGAAGGAAAATATCAAGGCGACTAGCACCAAGGGCCCACACGTCAGATTCCGAGGGCTCACGGTCGCGCGCACGGACGCCGAATAGGTGGGGTCCGCTGGTCAGTGTCTTGTAGTGGGATCCGCAGTTGGGCTGCGCGGGTTGAAGAGTGGAGGTGGGCCGCGACGAAAGGAGTTGGCCCAAGAGCAGATCTGTTCTCTTTTTCTTCTTTTCTTTTCTTTTCCTTTTTATTTCTAAATTCATAGTTTAAATTCCTGTTTTGAGTTACAATTTTCAAATTCAAACTTGTGATTAATCTACACTCAGATTATAAGTATGACTAGTGTAGGATTTATTTATTTATGAATTTATTTTGTATTTTATAACATTTCTTTCTCCTATTTTCATTCTCTTGATTTTCAAATCTAAATTTAAATTTTGTTATGAGTCACATCATGGATCAAAAGGTACCAAATTCACATATTGGTGTAAGGACATATATTCTTATTGATATATTTTATTTTAACTGATTCATTTGTTTGGTAGATGTCTGAATCATGCATAACACTCATATTGCTTTCGATCTTTTTAGAAAAATAACATCTTGGATATGGGATGAGAAATTAAAAGTCACTTCAAAAGTAGATATTCATGTAAACAAATGATTAGGGTGCAACATTTAATGATATGCATAATTATTTAGTTGAATTAAAAACTTTTCTATTACTTCTTTTTTTAAAGAATTCTTGGTTTTCACAAATTCAGTTCTCAATTTTCAATACTCCAGGACAATTCCAGATATCTAAATTTACTATTTCATTTCTTCGTATATTTATTTTATTATTATGATTTTTTTCTTATACAAAATTTTGGGCCTTACACCAGACGTCTTTCCAGAAGATTTGCCCGGATTGCCTCCAGAGAGAGATGTAGAATTTGTGATTGAGTTGAAACCCGGTACGGCTCCTATTTATAGAAGGTCGTACCGAATGCCTCCGAATGAGTTGGCAGAACTCAAGACCCAGTTACAAGATCTACTAGAGAAAGGATTCATCTGGCAAAGCTCATCACCATGGGGTTGTCCAACCATCTTTGTCAAAAAGAAGGACCAAACACTTCGGATGTGCGTGGATTATAGACCCCTTAATGAGGTTACCATCAAAAATAAGTACCCTCTTCCACGAATTGATATTCTATTTGATCAACTAACTAGAGCGAGGGTCTTTTCTAAGATTTACCTCAGGTCGGGCTATCATCAGATCCGTATCCGGCCCGAAGATATACCAAAGACCACATTCACTACGCGGTATGGATTATTTGAATATCTGGTTATGTCTTTCGGACTAACAAATGCTCCTGCCCACTTCACATATCTTATGAACTCGGTATTCATGCCCGAGTTGGATAAATTCGTGGTGGTATTCATTGACGATATCTTGATATATTCTAAGAATGAAGAGGAGCATGCTCGGCATTTACGGATCGTATTAACGCGCTTGCGGGAGCACCAATTATATGCTAAGTTCAGTAAGTGCGCGTTCTGACTGGAGGAAATCCAATTTCTGGGACACGTATTATCTGCCAAGGGGATTGCGGTAGATCCTAGCAAAGTCAAGGATATTTTGGAGTGGAAACCCCCAACCACTGTACATCAAGTCCGAAGTTTCCTTGGACTGGCTGGTTATTACCGCCGATTTATTCCAGATTTTTCCAAGCTTGTGAAACCAGTCACAAGTTTATTGAAGAATGATACCAAATTTAATTGGTCTTCAAAATGTAATGAAGCCTTTGAGCAGCTGAAAATATTATTAACCACTGCTCCGGTATTAGCTCAACCGGATATTGAAAAGCCATTTGATGTGTATT
Organism: Zea luxurians; assembly: GCA_029449295.1. NCBI lineage: Eukaryota > Viridiplantae > Streptophyta > Magnoliopsida > Poales > Poaceae > Zea > Zea luxurians. Next base: position 3,957,121 of record JAOPSE010000039.1, on the reverse strand, counting down.
GTGACGCATCGGGCAGTGGTTTAGGCTGTGTTCTAATGCAAGAAGGTCGAGTAATAGCCTACACTTCAAGGCAGTTGCGCCGGCATGAAGACCATTATCCAACTCATGATCTGGAATTATTCGTTGTGGTTCATGCCGAAAAATTTGGCGTTATTATCTGCTGGGGAACATCTGTCACATTTATATCGATCATAAAAGTTTGAAGTATATCTTCACCCAATCAGACCTTAATATGAGACAAAGGAGATGGCTTGAGCTTATTAAGGATTATGAACTGGAGATTCATTATCACTCAGACAAGGCCAATGTAGTGGCAGATGCGCTAAGCCGTAAGGCTTTCTGCCATTGTCTAACGATGAAGACTTCTGACATTACATTATGCCAGGAAATGGAAAGGTTGAACCTAGGAATGATACAACATGGAACTTCAAATCGCTTGAGGTTTGAGTCAGTCCTCCTATAGAGGATAATTGGTGCCCAAAGAAATGATGTGGGTATGAAGCACATTCATGAGAAAATGGGGGCCGAAAAAGCCAACTGCTTTAGAAAAGATGAGCAAGGTGTTGTATGGTTTAACAGCTGCATAGTTGTGCCCAAGAATGATGAAATCCGCCATCAAATATTAGATGAAGCACATCTTAGTCACTATTCTATTCATCTCCGAAGCACTAAGATGTATCATGATCTAAAACAACATTATTGGTGGACAAAGATGAAGATTGAAATTGCACGCTATGTGGCAAGATGTGACACTTGTAGACGTGTCAAGGCCATACATATGAAGATTGTGGGTCCTTTGCAATCTTTACCTATACCAACATGGAAATGGGAGGATATAAGCATGGACTTTATTGTGGGATTGCCCAGGACAGCAAAAGGATATGATTCTATCTGGGTTATAGTTGATCGACTTACTAAGATAGCCCATTTTCTTCCAGTCAAAACAAATCAACCGGTTGCTCTCTATGCCCAATTATACATTGCTCGTGTTCTTAGTTTGCATGGGGTTCCAAAAACTATAGTGTCGGATCGTGGACCGCAATTTGTAGCAAAGTTTTGGGAAGCACTTCATAAATCCCTGGGTACCAAGTTGCTTCACTGTTCGGCCTACCATCCCCAAACCAGTGGGCAGACTAAGAGGGTAAATCAAATCCCTGGGTACCACGTCGCAATTAGTCGTGTTAAACATATCCGGTGATCGCCGGAGGATCCGCCATGGTGAAAGCCACTAAGCGCTTGCGCTAGTGCCCCTCTTCCTCTCTGGCCGCCGCGCGTCTTCGTCCAATTCACTGGCCACCACTCACGGACTCTATAAATTGGGCACGCCATGAGCTCCGTAGGGTAGTCAAGAACCAAGCCACCAAGCTGTGCCCTCAATTGATCACCAGAGCTCGCTAATTTCTCATTCGCCCCAAATCTGTTCTCCGCCACCGTGAAAGAGCCCTCACCGTGGTCAGCGTATTCCAGGTCTGTTCGTACTCTCTGCTCTCTTGTTCTAGCATCCTTAGGTCCTCCTGAAGCTCCTCGACCAATTCAATTGGGTTAGGCTGCCCTGGATCACCGGGAACACGTTAGTTCCTTTGACTGTCCGCACTGTCTCGATGAACCGGATGATTCAGAGCCTTGTTAGTAAAATTAAGTGGGGGGAAATGATTGGGCGGGGTCCGATTTGGTGTCTGCTACTCGGGAGCGCCGGTCTTTGCATGATTCGGCCGATACAGGCTCGCTAGAGAGCGGTGTGTCGCCGTCCACCGTCGTGGACCAAGCGCTGTGAAGAATTAGAAGTTCAGGGGTCTAACTGTAACTGTCAGCGACTAATAGAAATAGTGCGGTGAACTCAGTTCGGGATATTTAAAACAACAGGGGTCTCTGTGCAAAGTCTACGAGTGAGCGCGCGCGGGCGCATTCTGTCCTAGCTGGGCCGGTTCGGGCCGGATTCAGCCCGGGACTGTTCATAGTTTTCCTTTTTCTTTTTCTGCCAGACTTTGGAAATTTATAAGAAATTGTAGAAAAATGCTAAAAATACCAACCCAATTTTGCTAGACTCCTGATTTTCTATAGTATTTAATAAAAATAGTTTCAGGATTTTTAGTTCTAATAGGGAATTTTGGGGTATTTTAAACAGTTAAAATACATACTTCTGGAATTTTATAGAGTAATTTATAATCCCAAATTCACCAAACTTTCTACGTAAACTTTAAATATTATCTAGAAACTTTGGGTAAAATTTGGTATGTTTTGGACCATGTTTGATACTTAGAACCCAAAACCCTAGCCCCCCTGCCCTATGAACTTCACTATAGACTCCGAAAACCCTAAGTTCTCGGAGATCCATGAAGGAAAGTTGTATTCGAGACTTTAGATAATAAACTTTTATTATCTTTTCATCCTCATGAGCATTACATAAACATTCATTATTATATATGGCTATATTTAGAAAACGAGGAGGAAGTAGAGGTCGAAGAAGCGAGCACTTCACCACCACCACCTGAAGAACATCAGACAGGAAACTGTTTTTATTTTGATATCTGCGGAACTGAGCCTAATTCACCAGTGACACAACGCAAGCCCCAGTGCATTTGCCACCTCCTTGTTATTTTAAAATCTTTCTCACTTACTTGATGCATTAGGTGATAGGAGTTGTGTGCTAAACCCGTTGCTGCATTTCCTTCCTTGGATTTGGTTACTTCTCCTTAATCCCTGATTTACAAAAGGTTTTCCTTATGCTTAACTTGGCTCTAGAAAAACAAAATGTTTTGTTTTTACAAAAGATGATGCTTCAAAGTGGGTGGGTGTTTTCAAAAACAAAAACGTGATGGTGGATCCATCATGGCCATGATAGGTTCAACATCGGAAAAGATGTACCTCTGCCAGGTACCAAAGTTTGGGTTAAAATAATACAGCTGAGACCGGGCGGGTGACTTGCACGAGAAGAGAGTCTCAGTGTAGTGTCTCCGTCTGAGTCAATTAAGGACCGTGTCGATGTAGGCTTGCTGACCAAGGACCCTTTAACTGGTGACATGCCTCATCATAGGTAAGCTTTGCCTCGGGCAGACTAATATCAGAATAAGATAACACACAATGGGAGTGGAGAGATGGCGAGAGTAGCGTGTACCCTCCGTGGCAAGAGGCTGGACAGTGGTGTATTTGTGCTCTCGGTTGGCGTAAACCTGATCTGGTCTTAAGTGCTACATATGTCGTGTGATTGGAGATCCTCAGCTGAGTATAATCGATTTGGATCGTCGTAACTTCACGGACATGAAGACTTGGTCACTGACTTACACGTAGCATTCCAGTGAATAAGAAGGGTGGTTAAGAAATTGGCTAGTATAGGTCAAGTGATTGAACTAGGGTAGAAAAAACTCTAGCTGCAGGTAACTGTTAGAAATATGCCCTAGAGATAATCATAGAGATGAGCATATTTCTTTGTATCCATGATATATATATTGCTTAATTGAATATCCATGGAAGGCACCTTGTATTGATTAGCAATTATGTGAATTGTTTGTGAGATTCTTTACTTATATGGTTATTCTAAATGATGTCCCTAGTCAGAGTCGATGACTAGCACATGTATTAGTTGATGACTACATTTCACAAGTCATGAACATGGAGATGTTAAATTAATAATGTGGGCGCATGTATGACATGAGGCTGGACCGACCCAACGTGAGATATTGTAATATAGTTCTCTTCTTGCAACATGAATACTGTATCCTTAGGCCTGAGATTGTCGCATGTTCTCAAGATGTGAATTGACTTACTTATGGACTATCAAACGCTATCCCGTAACTGGGTAGTTATAAAGGTAGTTTTGGGTTTGTCAGGAAGCATGCTATGAGGCATGGTCAGTCAAGATGGAATTTGTCCCTCTCTTTGTGAGAGAGATATCTCTGGGCCCCTCGAGTGATTGGATCAAGAAATGCATGGCCGTGCTAGGGTTAAGAGTTAACCATTGAAAGGATTCCAATTCACAGTATCGAGAAAGAGAGGTCAGCTTAGAGCCAGACCAAATATCGTGAGACAAAGGGAACAGCATGTACTTAATGTCGCAATGGTTCGTCTGATATGATCTTTACGTACACATAGGAGTTGACATGCCTTGCTAGAGGCCGCTGTCAATTATTAGGCCAAGTAAGAGTACTCGGGCTATGTCTATTTGTACGTGAACCTATAGGGTCACACACTTAAGGGGAAGGAAGCCTAATTCGGATTAGATCCGAAATTAGACTGGGCTTTAGGGTTAATGATGGGCCTCGGCGTCAGAAGCCCATCATAACACCTATATAATGAGGGGCGGGGGCGCGGTTAAGAGATAACCTAATTTGCCACCTGCAAATCAGCAGCCGCCGCTCGCCTCTCGCCCTCGCCAAGCCGCCGTCGCGAACCTAGCAGTTCGGTACGCGGCGCTTCCTCCCTGTACGTGTGGATACCTCGGAGGTGCTGCATCTGGAGCACTTGGACGAACCGTGCGAGGACGTGAAGGACGCCGGCGACTGCACGACACTGCTCGACGCGTTCGTCTACATCGAGACGTCTTCCGCTGCCCTGCGCGTCTAGTGGTAATTCCATGACCTATAACCGCAGTAGTTCTTGGTATTATGGGGATGAAAATTTTGTTTTGCGCTAGCGTAGCCTCCCCGTAATCCTACAGTAACTTCACTTAACCTAACAAGTAAAATTTGATTTTTAAGGATCCACTGTTACTAAGCATTTCTGCAAACAGAGTCCTTGACTATTGATAAGCCATTCCTTGATACCCAAAAGGCCAACATATCCTTGAGAGTCTTTTACTTTGACGGGTAAGTCTTGCGAAAGTACACTTCGTACTCAGGGCTTTGTCCCATGTTGTTTTAGGTGAGGAAGCGGCAATCTTTTGCTGCTTTTGTTCGAAGGTGGTACCCAAAAAAGAAAGCCAGGAGTGAAGCTTCGAGAGGAAAGGATCCTCCGTCAAAACTTTTGTTTAATGTTTATCAGGAGGGGTTTTTGCCTCCCAGTGATGTAATAATAATACTTCTGCACTCTTATATTTTACCTCTGGTCTGTAATAAATATTACTCTTTCTTACTTCAATATAAGGTAAGTTATTATAATTGCTTCCGCATTTTCGTACCCCCGATGTATTGTAATGTCTGCGAGACGGGTGAAACGCTCTTGGGAAAGGTAAAGAAAGCAGATACCAAACTTGTCAAGTGATTCAGGGGCACCTGAAGGGTTGTCTGAGGTCCGTTGGATAAGGACAACTATAGGTGGGCCTAATGACTTCGGAGGTTCCGTCACATCGACGAAGACAAGGCTTCCACTCCACTCTACCGGTGTCATTTACACTTCGTCGTTACTTCACATCACTCTAATTTGGTATAATCATTCACTCATATATTGTTTACCAAAGGGGGAGAAAATGTTAAAGGGCTCTCAAAGTCTCCGTTTTTGGCGATTAATGCCAAAGGGGGAGAAAGTATTAGCCCAAAGCAAAAAGACCGCACCACCACCATTTTTTTAAAAAACGAAGCTTTCAAATTGGTATCTTAATGTTTTCAAAAGGGGGAGAAAGTTATTAGTGTTTTCAAAAATTTGAAAAACCCTCTTGAACACTAAGGGGAGAATTTCATTCAGAGGGAGTTTTGTCGTAGTCAAAGGAAAAGCATTTGAAACAGGGGAGAAATTTCAAAATCTTGAAAATGCTTCTTGCAATCTTATTCATATACCCTTGACTATTTGCAAAAAGACTTTGAAAATAATTTCCAAAATAATTTGCCAAAACAAAACAAGTGGTTCAAATGTAGTCCAAATGTTAAATAAAAGAAAGCAACCATGCATATCTAATAAAACTACAAATTGGTTTAATTCTAAGTAACCTATGCACTTACCTTATGCAAACTAGTTCAATTCCGCACTTATATATTTGCTTTGGTTTGTGTTGGCATCAATCACCAAAAAGGGGAGATTGAAAGGGAAATAGGGTCAAACCTTCTCCTATAAATAATTTTGGTGGTTGAATGCCCAACACAAATATTGGACTAACTAGTTTGCTCTAGATTATGTATTCTACAGGTGCATAAAGGTTCAACACAAACCAATAAAAAGATCAAGTTAGGGTTCAAAAGAAAGGAGCAAAAGAAACCGAAGATAACCCTGGTCTGGCGCACCGGACTGTCCGGTGTGCCACTGGACAGTGTCTGGTGTGCCACCGGACAGTGTCAGGTGCACCAGGGGCTGTACACTTTGAACTCGCCACCTTCGGGTTTCTCAGGGCACACTCCTCTATAATTCACCGGACTGTCCGGTGTGCCACCGGACTGTTCGGTGCACCAGCAGAGCAACGACTATCCAGCGCAACGGTCGTCTGCAAAAGCGTGAACAGTGCGTGAACAGTGCACGCAGAAGTCAGAGCAGGCGTTAGAGGCGCACCGGACAGTAAACAGTACCTGTCTGGTGCAGCACCGGACTGTACGGTGCGACATGAAGTCAGCGCTCCAACGGTCAGAATCTTTAGAACCCTAACGATTGGGTGACGTGGCTGGCGCACCGGACTGTCCGGTGCGCCCATCGACAGCAGCCTTCCCCAACGGTTGAATTGGTGGTTGAGGGCTATAAATACCCCCCCAACCACCTCCACTCCAACCATCCAAGCATTCATAATAGTGCATTCAATACAAGAGAAAAGTGCAACACTCCAAGACACAAATCAAAGCCTCTGATCCAATCGAAGTCCCCAAATTCAATTCTAGTGCTCTAGGACTTATGAGAGGATCGCTTATGTTTCTTTGTTGCTCTTGTTGCTTGGTTGGCTTTCTTCTTCCTCATTCTTGTTCTCTAAGTGACTTGTAATCAAAGCAAGAGACACCAATTGTGTGGTGGTCCTTGTTGGGTCTAAGTGACCCGTTTGATTAAGGAGAAATCTCACTCGGTCTAAGTGACTGTTTGAGAGAGGGAAAGGGTTGAAAGAGACCTGGTCTTTGTGACCACCTCAACGGGGACTAGGTTCTCAAGAACCGAACCTCAGTAAAATAAATCATCGTCTCATCCGCTTTATTTCTTGGTTGATTTGTTTTCGCCCTCTCTCTCGGACTCGAATTTAATTCTAACGCTAACCCCCGCTTGTAGATTGTGTTTTAAGTTGTAAATTTAAGATTCCGCCTATTCACTCCCCTCTAAGCGACTTTCACCCTGTTGTCGTGAGTCCTGCGTCACCTTCTAGTGTGCGTAGGCATATACTCTGTATGGCGCATTGTGATGTCTTCCCCGTATACCGGGTCACGGTAGAGGCTCCAGTGCTGAGGTTTTTTCTATGATTGGGGTTGACTGACCCCACATGGCAGTGGGGATACGCCTCAGAGCGTACATGGTGGCATCAGTCATGTCGATAGTGACCTCCTGGCGCCCTTCGATATGCTGCACATATGTCCGGACGTGGGTTGATGATGACGCGTCTTGTCGTAGCCATCACGGGTTAATAGCGTCAGGTCAGAACCTCCGCGTCGTAGGGTTGCCCAATTTGGTGTTGGTCAACCGCTCCTCCTCAAAGGGTTTCTCAGTGGGGAGTTGGTCGGTCGCTCCGCTTTGTAGGGTTGCTTGGTGATGAGTTGGTCACCACTCTGCCTCTCGGCGAGGAATTGGTCGTCCACTCCGTCTTGCAAACTTGCTCAATGGAGGACCTGGTCGTCTGCTCCACGTCGTAGGCTTACTTGGCAGAGGGCTGGTCGGCTAATGGACCGAAAGGAGACTGTGGGCTTACTTTTGGTTACTCTGTTCCTAATTACCAGACAGTTTACATAGTGGAATTCTATTTGGTAGAGCTCTTTTAATGGCCCCCTCAACAGCTTCTTCAAAAAGTCTACCAAATGGTGGGCTCCTCTAATGGCTTCTCCATAAAAATAGGAATGAGATGTCCCTAAAAACCGAGGGAAGACTAGATCCTTTTTGCTTCCCCGGCTTTCTCCTGTCACCCACTCTCCCCTGAAAATAGGAGTAGTTGTGTTTTAACCAAATAGAGTGTTCTCAAAGTGCTCCTAAAATATGGAACAAACTATTTTTTCAGATGAGCCAGAACAAGAGCGGGCGATGCCAAAATTCTACCAAAAGGTAGCCTTAGAGGAGTCAGAGCCATGAGAAAAATGGGCTAAGGTAGAAGATAAGATAATAAGTAAGGTGCTGAAGATAGCCTTAACCCCTTTTTGGTGGGGCTCTACTATCTACTACTCCAACTCTGGCTTTTGTTCCTTTGCGAAAACAACTTCTATCTTTTTTGGCCATCTATAGATAAACGAGGTTCAACAAATGTTTTCTATCTCATCTAGTATAGTATTTAATATCTACTAGGTGGGTGCCCGTGCGTTGCAACGGAAATATATCGTCGGTATAGGGAACGCGACTCCTACCAATCTGGTATCAAAGGTCTCGACGATCATGAGCTCTGCCACTGCCCCCAGGCAGCAGCCGCCGCCAGCATCAGGTGGCCCCAGCAACGTCCGGCGCGCTGGTCGCAGCCCTTGCTTCGTCGGGAGCCATGATGCTTCGCCGATACTCCCCCAAATACCTAGCCTCCTTGCCGGGCAGCGCCACTGGGGGCATGGTGGCCCCGCAGCCAATGGTACGCTGTACGGCGTGGTAGACGGGCTGCTCTCCCAAGAGCACAGCAGCCTGCTGCCCCACGTAAATGGACAAACAAAAAAAATATTGCTACAAACTTATGATCAGCTAGACAAAAAAACAATATAAATGATATATAAAGTTGTTATTATGAGTAAGTTAGAAAGCGCTACAACAATACGGCAACCCTATGAGGCCATGATGCACAATAACAGAGATTCAATATGCATAAAACTCCCAAGTGAACAACACCTGTGATGAATCTGCTACTGACGCTAGAGCTGTCAATGCTCCCCCGTGCACCATTTGCTTACCATTCTAGAATATGAACATGAGCAGTTAGCATTGTTTACTAACCATAATAACAAATATATTTGAAGCAACCTGAAACCTAATTCAACACAAGTAATTGTGTACCAGAAGAAGAACAAGTAATTTATTCACGATTTCATCCAGTTAAGGCGTCAAAAATTCTGGTGTACAATTCTCACTAAAATTCAAAATCGCTGAAACAGCATGTGCCTATAAACAAGAAGAGCAATACAGGTCAAAATAGATTGCCAAGCTAAGATGTATGACATGAACATGTAATCTGGTATAGTAGAATATAGGCATACAAATTGTATAAACTTAATATCTCAATGCACACAAAAGACTTAAACAACATTCAGTTCATAGGTCTGGCATATATAAAGTTAGTAGTTGCTTGGTAATCAAATTACTTTTTTATCGAGAAAACTTGTAAGCTCAAAGATCAAAAGGGATTTGTTTGACATTTAGATGTGCTAGCTGCCCACATATATTTATATTTAAAACATGTAAACTACACACAAACCATATTGGTCTACATCAACCTGTTTATTGATGCAACCTCAATTAAAAAATGTGATGTCTTACAATTTTTAATAATAGGCAAATATATCGACAACCGTGCATTAATCTAATCCTTTTTAGCGATATTGATAAGTCTTTGTTGTATGTTAGCAGGGATGGCATAGCGACAGATCCAAAAAAGAAGGAAGAGAAGCATGTGAGAAAGAAAATTGTGAGCAGATGCAAATCACCATACACAAATCATACTATTAGCTAAGCCTTCCCACTATCATTAGATAAATAGCATCAACCTCTATATACAGGAAGCATGCATATAAACTTTACACTACCCTAATAAATACCCGAAATACACACAAGTTTGGAATATTACACTAATTACTGTGTCAATTAGTACTCGACCAATCAGGTGTTTCTAAATATTGCCGCTACTTAAAAACAAACACATTTGACCATTTATTAAAGGATCACCAATATTATATCACCAAGCAAAACTTAAAAAATGACTAAATCGATAGAAGTTGATATATTTGGGAGGGAAAGAAGCATACTTTAAAAGGAAAGAAGTAGCAACAAACCTCAACGAGTAGAAAATATATGTCGACTCTTTTGGGGTAAAATGATTGTTGGACCGAAGATCAATGCGAACTGCAAAACAAGAACAACAAACATAGAATTCATTTGATATAGATGGCATCTTTATAGAAATGCGAACTGCAAAACAAGAACAAATCTTTAGATAGGGGTTTAGGGAGCTTCTAAGCATTTTATCAATATCTCAACCTTTTTTAGAGCTTCTCAGTTTCTCCAATATTATGCTATCCATTCAACATTTTCTCTAAAGTATCAGGGAAAAAAACCTAAAGTTACAAATTTTCTCGTTCAGGTGGACTTTTACTCTCCATGGGCCTTATTGGATTTCTCTTCTGGAGGAGCCCTGCGAGTCTTACCTTTGGCGTTGCACCTGGCCTTGCCATATTGGCCCTGGCTGTACTTAGCCTCAAGGTCTAGAGGAGCGGGAAGTCCAGCTTACTGTTCATACTGGCGCAAGCATGTAGTTTTGTTTTCTACAACAAACCGTCTTGGCAGGTTTTGTTGGACCAGGGCTTAGAGTTTGGATGTAGGCTGATATTCTCTGGATCTCATTATAGTGCATTCTGAACAGGCAAACTATAGTGTCTGAAAATGTTTGGCCCTGTTAACCAGCTGTCATAAGCTTTGGTGCAGGCTGGCGATCTCGTACATGTCTTTTACTCTTTTGTAGTCGTACACAACTCGTTGTGCTGCTGTTTGCTTTATTATAGTGGTGGACTGAGTTGGTTTCAGAAGTTTAGTTTTTTTTGGCAAGAGATTGCAGAATCACTGTTGTGAACTGCGCTTAAAATTGGACTTGATTGCATAGATCTTACACCTATTTTATAGACCTTTAGACGTGAACGCACTCAGCATTGCTTCCTCTCTGGTTTGTTTTACATTGTTCATTTGAGCAGTACTGGGATGAGTGGATGAAGGTTTGTACAACCTGAGTTGAGCTGCTGTTCATTAACATGATCGTTATTAGTTTCTGGAATAGATGTGTGCGAATGGAGATTATGGATTGAGATCGCCCATTTGAAATGACCATTTACCTATGCCATGTAGAAGTTATGCATGCACCATTTTTTCTTATTTTCAACAATTAGTTTCAAGCTTGTCATTTGTTGGTTTAATTTCATAAGGGCTTCCAGAAGCTAGTGCCTGCATTTTTGGAGTCCCCTAACACGTCACTATACACTCCATAGAATGTCTTTGCTTCGCAAAAGAATTCTGTTCTCATGCACTTCATAGAATGTCTTTGCTTCACAAAAGAATTTTGTTCTCGTACATTATATTCTAATAGAATAAAATATTCATTGGGTTTAGGGTTAAGTTAATCCTTATTCCCCATCCAGTTGTGTCGGGGACCATAATTAGGGGTACCCTCAAGGCTCCTAATTCTCAGCTGGTAACCCCCATCAGCATGAAGCTGCAAAGGCCTGATGGGTGCGATTAAGTCAGGGATCAGTCCATCCGAGGGACACGATCACGCCTCACCCGAGCCTAGCCTCGGACAAGGGCAGCCGACCCCGGAGGATTTCCGTCTCGCCCGAGGCCCCCCTTCAGCGGCGAACATATTCCCGGCTTGCCCGAGGCCCAGCCTACGCTAAGAAGCAACCCTGACCAAATCGCCGCACCGACCGACCAAGTCGCAGAGCATTTAATGCAAAGGTGGCCTGACACCCTTATCCTGGCGCGCACCCCCCGCCGGCAAAGCCGAAGTGACCGCCGTCACTTCGCCGCTCCACTGACCGGCCTGACAGAAGGACAGCGCCGCCTACGCCACACCGACTGCAGTGCCACTGGACAGAGTAAGACTGACAAGCAGTCAGGCCCTGCCGGAGGCACCATAGGAAGCTCCGCTTCGCCTGACCAAGGGCTCGGACTCGGGCCAAGTCCCGGAAGACGGCGAACTCCGCCCGACCTAGGGCTCGGACTCGGGCTAAGTCCCGGAAGACGGCGAACTCCGCCCGACCCAGGGCTCGGACTCGGGCTAAGTCCCGGAAGACGGCGAACTCCGCCCGACCCAGGGCTCGGACTTGGGCTCGGCCCCAGAAGACGACGATCTCCGCCTCGCCCGACCCAGGGCTCGGACTTGGGCTCGGCCCCAGAAGACGACGATCTCCGCCTCGCCCAACCCGGGGGCTCGGACTCGACCTCGGCTTCGGAGGAGCTTCCACATCGCCCAACCTAGGGCGTAGACCAGCCACGTCAACAGGAGGCGCCATCATCACCCTACCCCGAGCTGACTCGGGCCGCAGGGAACAAGACCGGCGTCCCATCTGGCTCGCTCCGCCAGATAGGCAATGATGGCGCCCCGCATGCTCTGTGACGGCGGCGGCTCTCAGCCCCCTTATGGAAGCAAGAGGACGTCAGCAAGGACTCAACCGCTCCGACAGTTGTCCCTCCGCCAAGCTCCATCGCTCCTTCGACGGCCACGACATCACACCAGCTGGGTGCCAAGATCTCTCTGGCTGCCACAACGGCATGTACCTAGGGCGCTAGCTCACCTCCGCTAGACACATAGCACCTTGCTACACCCTCCATTGTACACCTGGATCCTCTCCTTACGCCTATAAAAGGGAGGACCAGAGCCCTCTTAGAGAAGGTTGGCCGCGCGGGGACGAGGACGAGAACAGGCGCTTGCTTGGAGCCGCTCGCTCCCTCTCCCGCGTGGACGCTTGTAACCCCTTACTGCAAGTGCACCCGACCTGGGCGCGGGACGAACACGAGGGCCGCGGGATTCCCACCTCTCTCACGCCGGTCTCCGGCCGCCTCGCTCTCCCCCCTTCGCGCTCGCCCTCGCGCTCGACCCATCTAGGCTGGGGCACGCGGCGACATTCACTCGTCGGCACAGGGACCCCCCGGTCTCGGAACGCCGACAGTTGGCGCGCCAGGTAGGGGCCTGCTGCGTGTTGACGAACAGCTTCCCGTCAAGCTCCAGATGGGCAGTCTCCAGCAACCTCTCCAACCCGGGACGGTGCTCCGTTTCGGGAGTCTTGAGTTCGTATCCCTCGACGGCAGCTACGACATGATGCTCCTTCCACCACCGTGCGACAACAACGGTGGCGGCCGACAACCCGCCTGCCGGCGGCGGAATCGGCGACATCTTCCCCGCATGGTGGAAGAGCAACCTTCGAGCTCACCCTGTCCTCTCCCCCGCCGACGGAGGAGGAGGCGGGGCAACCAAGGCCAAGCAGGAGGCAGCGCCTCGTCGGCTGTCGAGCGAGTCGACGGTCCCGGCACCCCAACGGGGGGCGCACCAGGCGTCGACCTCGCGTTTGAGACGAAGGCGAGCGCTGTCTCCCCGCGACACGCCAATCCCGAGCAAGCGGACGACGCCAGCACGCTCGCGAAAAGCTTGCTGGATGTCACCCTCGTACCTGAGACGACGGCGCAGTCAGTCCCCGACGCGACCTTATCGCCGCCCGTCGACCAAAAGGTACCGATCGATTCCCATCCCGCGTCTTTCGGGTTCAGCCTCAACCCGTCTAGCGACTTCGCTTTGGCGGGCGCTCTCGTAGAGGCAAATCCAGACCCTCTGGGGTTTCGTGTGCGGTCACCTTGGGACCGGCTGACGGACGTCTCGACCTACGGGCCCTCTGGGTCCGAGGAAGACGACGAACCCAACATCTGTTGGGATTTCTCTAGACTTGGTAACCCCAGTGCCATGCGGGACTTCATGACCGCATGCGACTACTGCCTTTCCGACTGTTCCGACGGTAACCGAAGCCTCGGCGACGAGGATCGCGGCCCAAGTCGCGAATGCTTCCACGTCGATCTAGGGGGTCCCCCCGAAGGCAGCCATTTCGGCATGCCGGAGGATGGTGACTTCCCTAGGCCGGTGCCTCGCGTTGACATCCCACGGGAGCTAGTTGTGGTCCCCGTTCAGGCGGGGGGTCATGACCCACAGCTCGAGCAAATCCGCGGGGTGCAGGCCAGGCTCGACGAGGGAGCAGGAGCGTTGGAGCCGATCCGTCGGGACGTCGGGCAGGCATGGGTGGGCCAACCTCCGGCCGGAGAAATACGTCATCTACCCTAGGGTTTCCAGCACCGCATCGCCGATGACGTCAGGCTCAGGCCACCACCCGCATCCAGTGGGGTCGGCCAGAACCTGGCGGCAGCAGCAATGCTTCTTTGCGCGATGCTAGAGCCATCAACCACCGAGGGGCGGCGAATCCAGGGAGAACTCAAGAATCTCCTGGAAGGCGCCGCGGTCCGACGGGCCGAGAGCTCTGCCTCCCGAAGGCAGGGGTACCCCTCGGAACCTCATGCTGCGACTTCCCGATCCATGCGGGAAGCCTCGGTCTACACCGGGCGCACGCGCAACACCGCGCCTGCGGCCCCGGGTCGCCTCGGCAACGAGCACCACCACCGCGACCGACGGACCCACCTTGACGAGAGGGTGCACCGAGGCTACCACCCCAGGCGTGGGGGACGTTACGATAGCGGGGAGGATCGGAGTCCCTCGCCCGAACCACCCGGTCCGCAAGCCTTCAGCCGAGCCATCCGACGGGCGCCGTTCCCGACCCGGTTCCGGCCCCCGGCTACTATTACAAAGTACTCGGGGGAGACGAGACCGGAACTGTGGCTTGCGGACTACCGTCTGGCCTGCCAACTGGGTGGAACGGACGATGACAACCTCATCATCCGCAACCTCCCCCTGTTCCTCTCTGACTCCGCTCGCGCCTGGTTGGAGCACCTGCCTCCGGGGCAGATCTCCAACTGGGACGACCTAGTCCAAGCTTTCGCCGGCAATTTCCAGGGCACGTATGTGCGCCCCGGGAATTCCTGGGACCTCCGAAGCTGCCGACAGCAACCGGGAGAGTCTCTCCGAGACTACATCCGGCGATTCTCGAAGCAGCACACCGAGCTGCCCAACATCACCGACTCGGATGTCATCGGCGCGTTCCTCGCTGGCACCACCTGCCGCGACCTGGTGAGCAAGCTGGGCCACAAGACCCCAACCAGGGCGAGCGAGCTGATGGACATCGCCACCAAGTTCGCCTCCGGCCAGGAGGCGGTCGAGGCTATCTTCCGAAAGGACAAGCAGCCCCAGGGCCGCCCATCGGAAAGTACTCCCGAGGCGTCAACTCAGCGCGGCGCCAAGAAGAAGGGCAAGAAGAAGTTGCAAATGAAACGCGACGCCGCCGACGCGGACCTCGTCGCCGCCGCCGAGTACAAGAACCCTCGGAAGCCCCCTGGAGGTGCCAACCTCTTCGACAAGATGCTCAAGGAACCGTGACCCTATCACCAGGGACCGGTCAAGCACACCCTTGAGGAGTGCGTCATGCTTCGGCGCCACTTCCACAGGGCCGGGCCACCCGCGGAGGGTGGCAAGGCCTGCAACAACGACAAGAAGGAAGATCACCAGGCAGGTGAGTTACCCGAGGTCCGCGACTGCTTCATGATCTATGGTGGGCAAGCGGCGAATGCCTCGGCTCGGCACCGCAAGCAAGAGCGTCGGGAGGTCTGCTCGGTCAAGGTGGCGGCGCCAGTCTATCTAGACTGATCCGACAAGCCCATCACCTTCGACCGAGACGATCACCCCAACCATGTGCCGAGCCCGGGGAAATACCCGCTCGTCGTCGACCCTGTCATCGGCGACGTCAGGCTCACCAAGGTCCTCATGGACGGAGGCAACAGCCTCAACATCATCTACGCCGAGACCCTCGGGCTCCTGCGTGTTGATCTGTCCTCTGTCCGGGCAGGCGCTGCGCCCTTCCATGGGATCATCCCCGGGAAGCGCGTCCAACCCCTCGGACAGCTCGACCTTCCCGTCTGCTTCGGAACACCCTCCAACTTCCGAAGAGAGACCCCAACGTTCGAGGTGGTCGGGTTCTGAGGAACCTACCACGCGGTACTGGGGAGGCCATGCTACGCGAAGTTCATGGCCGTCCCCAACTACACCTACCTGAAGCTCAAGATGTCGGGCCCCAACGGGGTCATCACCGTCGGCCCTACGTACAAACACGCGTTCGAATGCGACGTGGAGTGCGTGGAGTACGCCGAGGCCCTCGCCGAGTCCGAGGCCCTCATCGCCGACCTGGAGAGCCTCTCTAAGGAGGTGCCAGACGTGAAGCGTCACGCCGGCAACTTTGAGCCAGCGGAGACGGTTAAGTCCGTTCCCCTCGACCCCAGCGGCGACACCTCCAAGCAGATCTGGATCGGCTCCTGGTTCGATCCCAAATAGGAAGCAGCGCTCGTCGACTTTCTCCGCGCGAACGCCGATGTCTTCGCGTGGAGCCCCTCGGACATGCCCGGCGTACCAAGGGATGTCGCCGAGCACTCGCTGGACATCCGAGCTGGAGCCCGACCTGTCAAGCAGCCACTGCGCCGATTCGACGAGGAGAAGCGTCGAGCCATAGGCGAGGAGATTCACAAGCTAATGGCGGCAGGGTTCATCAAAGAGGTATTCCATCCCGAATGGCTTGCCAACCCTGTGCTTGTGAGAAAGAAAGGGGGGAAATGGCGGATGTGTGTAGACTACACTGGTCTCAACAAAGCATGTCCGAAGGTTCCCTACCCTCTGCCTCGCATCGACCAAATCGTGGATTCCACTGCTGGGTGCGAAACCCTGTCTTTCCTCGATGCCTACTCAGGGTATCATCAAATCAAGATGAAAGAGTCCGACCAGCTCGCGACTTCTTTCATCACACCCTTCGGCATGTACTGCTATGTCACCATGCCGTTCGGTTTGAGGAATGCGGGCGCAATGTACCAACGGTGCATGAACCATGTGTTCGGCGAACACATTGGCCGCACAGTCGAGGCCTACGTCGATGACATCTTAGTCAAGACGAGGAAAGCCTCCAACCTCCTTTCCGACCTTGAAACGACATTCCGATGTCTCAAGGCGAAAGGTGTCAAGCTCAATCCCGAAAGGTGTGTCTTCGGGGTGCCCCGAGGCATGCTCTTGGGGTTCATCGTCTCCGAGCGGGGCATCGAAGCCAACCCGGAAAAGATCGCAGCCATTACCAGCATGGGGCCCATCAAGGACTTGAAAGGCGTACAGAGGGTCATGGGATGCCTCGCGGCTTTGAGCCGCTTCATCTCACGCCTCGGCGAAAGAGGTCTACCTCTGTACCGCCTCTTAAGGAAGGCCGAGTGCTTCACTTGGACCCCTGAGGCCGAGGAAGCCCTCGGGAACCTGAAGGCGCTCCTCACAAAGGCACCTATCTTGGTGCCCCCAGCTGCCGGAGAAGCCCTCCTGGTCTACGTCGCCGCGACCACCCAGGTGGTTAGCGCCGCGATTGTGGTCGAGAGGCAAGAAGAGGGGCATGCATTGCCCGTTCAGAGGCCAGTCTACTTCATCAGTGAGGTACTGTCCGAAACCAAGATCCGCTACCCACAAGTTCAGAAGCTGCTGTACACGGTGATCCTAACGCGACGGAAGCTGCGACACTACTTCGAGTCTCATCCGGTAACTGCGGTGTCATCCTTCCCCCTTGGAGAGATCATCCAGTGCCGAGAGGCCTCGGGTAGGATTGCAAAGTGGGCGGTGGAGATCATGGGCAAGACAATCTCGTTCGCTCCTCGGAAAGCCATTAAGTGCTAGGTCTTGGCGGACTTCGTGGCTGAATGGGTCGACACCCAGCTACCGACGGCTCCGATCCAACCGGAGCTCTGGACCATGTTCTTCGACGGGTCGCTGATGAAGACAGGGGCCGGCGCAGGCCTACTCTTCATCTCACCCCTCGGAAAGCATCTACGCTACGTGCTACGCCTCCACTTCCCAGCGTCCAACAATGTGGCCGAATATGAGGCTCTGGTCAACGGGTTGCGGATCGCCATCGAGCTAGGGGTCCGACGCCTCGACGCTCGTGGTGACTCGTAGCTCGTCACCGACCAAGTCATGAAGAACTCCCATTGCCGTGACCCGAAGATGGAGGCCTACTGCGATAAAGTTTGGCGCCTGGAAGACAAGTTCTACGGGCTCGAGCTCAACCACATCGCTCGGCGCTACAACGAGACTGCGGACGAGCTGGCTAAAATAGCCTCGGGGCGAACGACGGTTCCCCCGGACGTCTTCTCCCGAGACCTGTATCAACCCTCCATCAAGATCGACGACACGTCCGAGCCCGAGGTACCCTCGGCCCAGTCCGAGGCACCCACGGCTCAACCCGAGGCACCCTCGGCTCGACCCGAGGCGCCCTCGGTTCAGTCCGAGGTACCCTCGGCCCCCGAGGGTGAGGCACTGCGCGTCGAGGAAGAGCAAAGTGGGGTCGCGCCTAATCGAAACTGGCAGACCCCGTACCTGCAATATCTCCACCGAGGAGAGCTGCCTCTCGACCGAGCCGAGGCTCGGCGGGTGGCGCGGCGCGCCAAGTCGTTCGTCTTGCTGGGAGATGAGAAGGAGCTCTACCACCGCAGCCCCTCAGGCATCCTCCAACGATGCATCTCCATCGCCGAAGGTCAGGAACTCCTGCGAGAGATACACTCGGGGGCTTGCGGCCATCACGCAGCACCTCGAGCCCTTGTCGGGAACGCTTTCCGGTAAGGCTTCTACTGGCCGACGGCGGTGGCCGACGCTACCCGAATCGTCCGCACCTGCGAAGGGTGCCAATTCTACGCGAGGCAGACCCATCTGCCCGCTCAGGCTCTGCAGACGATACCCATCACCTGGCCTTTTGCGGTGTGGGGTCTGGACCTCGTCGGCCCCTTGCAGAAGGCACCCGGGGGCTACACGCACCTGCTGGTCGCCATCGACAAATTCTCCAAGTGGATCGAGGTCCGACCCCTGAATAGCATCAGGTCCGAGCAGGCGGTGGCGTTCTTCACCAACATCATCCATCGCTTCGGGGTCCCGAACTCCATCATCACCGACAACGGCATCCAGTTCACCGGCAAAAAGTTCCTGGACTTCTGCGAGGATCACCACATCCGGGTGGACTGGGCCGCCGTGGCTCATCCCATGACGAATGGGCAGGTGGAGCGTGCCAACGGCATGATTCTACAAGGGCTCAAGCCTCGGATCTACAACGACCTCAACAAGTTCGGCAAGCGATGGATGAAGGAACTCCCCTCGGTGGTCTGGAGTCTAAGGACAACACCGAGCCGAGCCACGGGCTTCACGCTGTTCTTTCTAGTCTATGGGGCCGAAGCCATCTTGCCCACGGACTTAGAATACGGCTCCCCGAGGACGAGGACCTACACCGACCAAAGCAACCAAGTCAGCCGAGAAAACTCGCTGGACCAGCTGGAGGAGGCTCGGGACCAGGCCTTGCTACACTCGGCGTGGTACCAGCAGTCCCTGCGACGCTACCACGCCTGAGGGGTCCGGTCCCGAGACCTCCAGGTGGGCGACCTGGTGCTTCGACTGCGACAAGACGCCCGAGGGCGGCACAAGCTCACGCCTCCCTGGGAGGGGCCATTCGTCATCGCCAAGGTTCTGAAGCCCGGAACATACAAGCTGGCCAACAGCCAAGGCGAGGTCTATGACAACGCCTGGAACATCCAACAGCTACGTCGCTTCTACCCTTAAGATGTTTTCAAGTTGATCATATACCTCGCACCCGCGCAAAGTTTAGTCATCAAGGAAGGGTCAGCCTCGCCTCGGCAAAGCCCGACCCTCCCTCGGGGGCTAAAAGGGGGGGAACCCCCTCTGCTTCGAAATTTTCCTCGAAAAAAAAGAGATCTTTTCTGCCAGAATGTCTTTCGCGCTTTTTGGCTACTTCAAAAAGTGGATCCTGGAAACGATGGAGTACACGTAAGCAGCCAAGGCTGACCGAGCCGAGGGACTCCTACGCCTCTGGGATACGGATACCTCACTCATCACCTTCTGCGATAAGTAACTCACGTTCGGATAAGTGATTATGCGGACCGGACAAGTCTTCACGCTCGAAAGCTCTTCTGCCGAAGCGATCCTTCGAGCCTTTTCGACTGCGTCGGTGACAGAGCCCCATGGACGGGTAAGAGTGCGCGTAAGCGGCAAGGCCGACCGAGCCGAGGGACTCCTACGCCTCCGGGATACGAATACCTCACTCATCACCTTCCGAGAGAAGCAACTCTTGCTCGCACAAACATTTCTGTTACCGACAAAACAGTCCAGATGCTCGAAATAAAAGGAAAAAAGACGCAGCTTTACAACACGGCAAGGGTGTGTTTAGGCCTCGGCGGCCGCAGGAAACACACGCTACAAGACAATCCAATCCTGCAGGCTCGGATCTTGACGGCTGAAGGGAGCAGCAGCACCCTTGGCATCGACGACACCTTCGGCAAGGGCCAACCTAGCCTCGGACGGCGACGCGGTGAAAGTGCATTCATCCCTTTTGTGAGTTTTGGTGATTTGGATAATAACACATTTAAAGGTCTAACAAGTTTGCTAAGTGTTGAACAAGAAATTCAGTATGATGAACATACTTGAATAGTGTATAATGATCAGTGAACAAGGTTCAACACAAGGTCAAATAACCAGTGAGACAATGCAAATGGATATAATATGGTCTCTATATTGGTTTGAATATATGGACAAGTCCTGAGAAATCACTATGCATAAATATGATCATAATAGAGGTTGAAGTGATTAAGAGGATTGGTCAAGCCAAAGTGAATAAGATATGAGGAATCGTGAATTGGCTTGACCATATTACTATTAGTCCATATATGAATATATGAGAATCAAACTAGAGCTTGATTGATCTTAGCAGTTATATCTAGATGACATTCAAGCAAGGTTCACAATATTGAAGAAATGATTCTCTCAATGGATGCTCAATAGGATGTGACTCAAGAATGGCTTGATAGGGTGAAGTTAGCAAGGAAAGGGCTTCGAGGAACTAAGCGAAGGTGAAGGCCAAGCGACGGCTTGTAGACCGAGGTACCATGGCTAAGGTGAAGAAGAGAGTACTTGCACTAAGTCGATGAACTAATCAGCTATGAAGAGTTACAACATGTTGATGCATCAGTAAGGTGACTTGAAGCCATGATTTGAACTCATATAAGGTGATATGGTACAAGTCACAGGGTTTGATTTGAGTTTGCTTCAAAAGGTGAGACAAAGATGTTTGTGATCCTTATGAAGCAATGCCATGGAGAAATCACACATGAGACACCAATTTCTCAAGGAGTTTACTTCATTATATTTTATTTAACTTGAGTATAGGAATCGTCGTACTATAAAGGGGGATCCAAAAAGAAGGATGGTGTTTGCCAAAGCTCAAACCTCTCTATTCAAAAGCTATTTTTGAAAAGCAAAAATCTCTTTAACGATCTATGGTTGACCGTGGTTAGGGTTGAGAAACCTAGAGTGTTCTTGCTGAAAAGCAGCTGAACTTCTTCAACTGCAGCTGAGCTTTCCAACTGAACTTGACTTCAGCTGAGTTGAGCTTCTTCAGCTGCAGCTGAGCTTTTCAGCTGAGCTGAACTTCAGCTGAGTTGAGCTTCTTCAGCTGCAGCTGAGCTGAACTTCAGCTGAGTTGAGCTTTCTCAACTTCAGCTGAACTCAACTTCAGCTGTGAACCTCTTTGACCATACACCAGCTGAATTTGCCTCCGGGCAGTTGAGCTGGGGTTTTCTCTCCTAAACTCACTGGTCAAGACCGGTTGAACTGGTCCTGAGGGGCAGTTCAGCTGGTCTCTGACCCCTCTGACCTCTGATCTGCAGTCTGCCAGTCAGACTGGCAAACAGGTCACCAGGAGCTGTCAGGGGCGGTTCAACCGCCCCCCCTGGGCGGTTCAACCGGTGTTGGTCAACTTTGACCAGTCTGTGGTCAGTCTGCGCGTCAGTCTTTCTCAGACTGGCAGACAGGCTGCCAGGCCTACCAGGGGCGGTTCAACCGCCCTAGGGGGCGGTTCAACCGGTCTCAGGCAGAAAAATCTGCCCAAACGGCTAGTTTTGAGCTCCACCTATATATACTCACTCCTACCTCTCACCCCATAGCGAAGAGCACGATTTGAACTCCATTTCCAACTTGAGAAACACCTCCCACTCTCTCTCACACATCTCTTGCCTCTCCCATTTCAAATCTTTGGAGAGAAATCTTTGAGTGAGCTTGAGAGCTGCGGTTTTTGTGCTTCATCTCTAAATCTCTCTCGCTCTTCTTCATTCGAGCTTTGGCACTACATCGAGTTCTTTGTGGATTCATTACTCTTGGAGCTTCTAGCTCCTAGACGACTAGGTGTCTCTTGTGAGTCTCCAAATCTTGTGGAAGACCACAAGAAAGTTTGTATTACCCGCTCGTTTGAGCAAAGATTAGTGTGTGAGCTTGACCTTTGTGGTCGGCAAAGGGAGGATTAGGGTTGAAAGAGACCCGGCTCTTTGTGGGCGCCTCAACGAGGAAGTAGGGCACCTTGGTGGTATGACCGAACCTCGGGATAAATCTTGTGTCTCTTGTGTTCTTGCTCATTGTGTTTGTTTGTGTTCTTCGTTCTCTCACCATTCCGTGAAAGATTTGTTTATATCTTTTTAGTGTGTGGATTTTGAGAAGTGCCCTTCTCAGATCTACTACTTTGAACCCTGTGGATCATTTAGAACATCTCATTTCCAAAGTTAACTGGGTGAATTTCAAGATCAATTCAGTTTTACCCAGTTTGCTTCTAATTTTTGTTGAAAAAGTTTTAACTTGCCTATTCACCCCCCCTCTAGGCAACTTTCAATTGGTATCAGAGCCTAATCCTCATTCTAACGCTTAACCGCGTGAGGAAAGATCATGTCGGGGGGACTAAGAAACGAAAGAGCTTCTAAGCTTGAAAAAGTTGAGGTTGCCTCGACTTCATCTTTTGTTGCAGATGTTGATCCTAGGGCAATAGATCTTGCCATGAGAATCGCCGAAAGGATGTTCCTCAAAATGAAGGAAGATGAGGCGAAGAACATTATTGAAGAAGAAGAAAATGATCGATGGAGACCAAACGACGAATCCACCTCTTCACAAGGTTCATCATTCAAATCCACTTCTCATATGTGCTTTGTTGCTAATGAGAGTGACAGTGAAAGCGAAAGTGAGGATGAGGAGGAGCATGAAAGTGATAGTGAAGATGAGGATGATCTTCAAAAATTCTTCGCTCAACTAAGTAAGAAGAACCGGATGAGCTTGCTCAAACTCATGAAAAGAGCAGAAGAACAAAAGGAAATGCTTCATAAGCAAGAAGATATCCTCATCGAAAAAATCAAAGACTTGGAGAAGTTGACCAAAGAGCATGAGAAGCTAAAGTGCTCTCATGATGATTTGGTCCAAAGGTATGAAGACATTTCAATTGAGCAAATTAAAGCTATTAATCATTCATCATATATTGCTCAATTAGAAAATAAAAATGTTATGCTCAAGAACACGGTAGAAAAGCTAAACATTGAAAATCTAGCTTTGCAAGAAAAACATGATATGCTTGTATGCTCTCATAATAAATTTATGGATTCACATATCATGTTAGAAATGGCTCATGAGGTTGTGTTAACTAATTTGAAATCATACCAACCTCACATGTGCACATGTGTTGAAATTGAAACTATATTACCATGTGCTAACAATTGTTGTTATCAAGCAAGCCAATCTTCCATTGAGCTAGAAATTTCAGGAATTAGTGATATTTCTATCACACAAGAAAATAAAGAGCTCAAGGAAGAAGTTGGAAGGCTAAGAAGGAGCTTAACTTTTTTGAAGGGAAAGTGTCATGCTCAACCTTCTCACGATAATCATGATAACATGGTGAAGAAGCTTGAGAAGGGGACAACCGTAGCATGCACAATCCCGCTTCAAAATAATGCTAAGTTCCCTAAGAAAGGCATGAGCAAACATCAAGAGAAGAAAGCCAAAGCTCATGACAAGTGCCTCAACCATGCCTCCACATGCTCCACACAAGGTAACAAACAAGCCACTCTTCCAA
Source organism: Zea luxurians (assembly GCA_029449295.1). Lineage (NCBI taxonomy): Eukaryota > Viridiplantae > Streptophyta > Magnoliopsida > Poales > Poaceae > Zea > Zea luxurians. The sequence goes on along the minus strand of JAOPSE010000039.1, from coordinate 3,933,302 downwards.
ATAAGAGAAGATGCACTAGAAAGTGTTATCAATGTCATGAGAAGGGACATGAGATTAAGTCATGTCCTTACATAAAAGATAGTGGTTTAACTTTGGAAAGAAAGAGGCTCACTAACCATGTAGCAAACAAGAAGCAAGGCAAGAAGGAGTCTTGCAAAATTAAAGATCATATTTGCTACGCTTGCCGAAGAAAGGGACACCTTTGCAAGGATTGTCCCATGAGTAAGTATCCTAAGTCTACCATGTCAATTCATTCATATTCGCTTAGGAGACCCAAAAATGACACTTGTGCTAGAAAGGTAATTAGTTCACCTAAAACTAGCACAAAGGCCATTTGGGTGCCTAAGTACTTATTAGCTAACCTTGGTGGACCCATCCAAAAATGGGTACCAAAATGTACTTAATAAGTTTTGCAGGTACCCAGAGATGATATGAAGCTTTGGGGTGCTTGAGAAGTTTAACTCGATTCTTATCTCAAGCTATCAATCTTACATTGTCTATCCTTTAAGATTGACCCAAAGATGAATTGAGTTGTTATATCACTAACTTCATATTCATCTCTAGCAAGAACTTGTGTTGTAGTGAATAAGGATTAACCTTTGTGGGAATCAAGCAAAAGGCCTACAACCAAGTGATATCCAAAGGATGGTAACATTTAATTCTTAAGTGCACATTGCTTTTAATTGGTACATTCCTTTGTGTCTTTTGTAGCCACATAGGAAAAATGAAGCACTTGAGAATGAACTTAAAAGATTTTACCTTGCTTTGGAAAGGATCTAATTATATGGTAGATTGCAAGTTCATATTTTTATATTGTGACAATCTACATGCTTTAAATTGATTGTATGTATCTTGTGGCATATTTCAAATTGATTATCGTATTATTGCCATGACCTAGACATAAAGAGGATTATCCCATGTTCTTAAATGAATAGAGTGCTAAGTAAGAAATTCAAATTCTTAAAGCACTTACCAAAAGGGAAATTCTCTATATGATTAGAGTTGTGAGACTAATGTTTTTATCTAAGTGATTTATGTAGTTTCACAACATGAGAATGTGTTTCCCAAATGGAGTGTGACATTCAACGTTCAAAGAAGATCTAACCAATACTATGTGATGTATTCATTCTCATTTAAATTGGTTTTGAGTCTTCTACATTAATCACCTCACCATGCTATGAATTAAACTTGCCATGTAAACTTAATTAAATAATCATGTTTTTTCACCTTGTTTAATTTTGGTGTTATGCATGATGCTTGTAAGGGCAATTTAGTTCATATCATGAAGTTTCCTTATTTTAGTAACCTTCTTGTCATTCATATACTAGAGGTTTCTAAATAGGAAACTATTGTTTGTGTTTCTAATGCAATCTCTTTTAAGCCATTTCATCGAAATTCATAAGTAGAGATTGTGCTCTTTCATTTGGTAAAATCACAAGCATTAAAGGTTAATCTTCACCTAAAAGAAAGATTAGGAATGCTTAAGGCAAAGGTATGGAACTAGTTGTTTCATTTGGTATGTGACCAATAATAGTTCCTTTCAAGTGGCATTTTTTCAACTGGTAATAATCTATTTTATAGAAAGAAATGTCAATATGAAGGTTAAATTCCTTTTGGCTTAAATTTGTAAATTGGTGCATATTATTAATTCACTCCTCCATGTGCATTAACTTAAAAGGAATTTCAATTTATGTCTTTATGCCTCATAAATGATGATTTGTTTGCCATTCATATATAGATATCATCCTTCATTAAATACTTCCTTGTACTACTAATACCTCTTCTCAAAGTGTTTTATCGACTAGTTTTAAAAGGGAAAGAGATAACAAAGAAGGAAGTCTCCACAAATGATGAAAAGAAGAATACTAAGGTGACACCACCACAGATAGTAAGATCTGTCAAATTGGTATAACAAATGGTACGTTCTATATGGTGGTAAGTATTCTTAGGCATAAGTTAATTCATTGCAAATTTGTCATGCCTTGACCATGATATGTAATGTACTCCCCATGAGACTCTTAACTGAATTGAAAGTGCATGTAGCAAGTCATTCAAATACTTGATGCACATATCTAGTGGGAGAACATTATATATCTTGTGTCATAGAGAATAAGTTTCCCTTGAGTAAGCTATACTAAGACAATCCAAAATGGAAAATTTGTATCTCATTCATATGGATTGTAATCTTTGTTTTTTTAATAGCTACTCTTGATGCAGTTTAAAATTCCCTTATAGTTAAATCTAAAAGTGCATAAGAATCTTTTTTGTTGATATTCATCTCATACATATGCACTAACATGGATATGATTTTTAAACTGTAAAATGTACAATTAGTGATCCGTACTCTCTAAATTTTGGAAACCCATATTTTGATATCTTAGAAATCTACTTCAATCGGTATCCATATGCTTCACATTGAATTGGATCACTAAGTTGTAAATTACATGCATAACTTGTCTTTATGATATGAATGCTTGTGCAATTAACCTTAATAAGCTAGGTGCACCCAAGGTCAAGCTAGGTTCATCATCAAGAAGGCAACACAATGATGTATCAAGAAAAGGAGAAAAGGCTCCTATTCTTAACTCTAGCTTTTATCTATGTGATTAAACATTGACTTGAAACCATGTAAGATGGTTGTCAAGTATATGTGGGTGCCTACACAAAGAGAAAGGTTACAATAAGGATTGTGTGGGTACTCAAGGCTCTTCCTACTAATGTCAAAGGACCCAATTCAAATTGGGTACCAAGATATGCATCTTAAACTTGTTTTGCAGGATCACGCCTTCAATGGATCAAGTTGGGTGCTCGATAATGAATGTATAAATCATATTTGGAGATAGTAGCAAGGGTGGTAACAACTGAATCTCAAGTGCATATTATTTTCAAATCTTATCTTTTTTGTGACTTATGTAGCCACTAAGGAAAAAAGAAGCACTTGAGGATATACATCAGTTGTTGATTATGAAATAAAGGTCTAATTGGAAGATGAATGAATATTATCATATGGTGAACAATCCAAAATTATGTGACGTATTCTCTATCTAGTTAATTTGGATTTGATTCTTCTTTATTAGACACTCACCAAAATATGGATTAAGTCAGCCCTTTAGACTTCATTGAACAACCATGCATATTATCCATGTCATTCAAAATATATTGTACATGAGGGCTCAAGGGAAATTTAGTCCATATTATGATGTTTCTCTATTTTAGCAACTCGCTTGCCTTCCACATATAAAGGGTTGCTAAATAAGAAACTAGTGCTTGTGCTACTAATGTCATCTCTTGTGTTGAGTTTATCCATAGAAAATCTATGTTAAGAGATGGTGCTTGTTTTAAATTGGATAAATCACAAGCTTAAAGGATACTATTCAACTAAAGTAAGAAGAAGTTGATCAGAGGCCAAGGTATGAAAACTTCCTCTCCTTCGGTTGTTTTAGTATTCTATCCTTAGTGGGATGTACCATAGGTTAAATTCCTTGCAATATAAAATGTTCAATAGTGCATATAACTTTGACATCAACTATATGTGTGCACTAATTTAAAGGAATTTAGTCTATCCTTTTGGGTTTCAATAATGATGATTCATTTGCCATCCACATATAAGGATCATCATTTGTGAAACCCTCTCTTGTGTTTCTAATGCTCTCTTTTCTAAGTGTTTCAACAAGGTCTTCCCAAGTTCTTTGAAGATGAATTCAAAATCTACAAATATAAGAGTCTTGGTTCTTTCAATCATTGAGTTTCAATAGGTCTCATATCAAGTATGATCGAATCAAGAAAAGATGAAAGAAGTTCAAGATCACTTGGTTGGATGAAATCGTAAAGAGAAAAGAGATCACAGTGATTCAAGAAGGGAGTTATTTTTTTCAACCAAATAATGAAGATGTAGTGACATATTAATATGATATCCTTCATTATGAGGTTTGAGATTTATATCAGCATGCTTTACCCTTCAGGATTTCAATTGATATACTTTCAGTTCTTAAACTTTCAATTGGTTTAATTTTAATCATCTATGAAGGCATGTTATGTTCAACCAAGATATAGTGCAAACATCTTCTTCAACCTCGTATTGTTGAAGTGCATAAGTATACTTTGTGTACTCTTGCAAGCACAAATTGAGGGAGAGTTTAGCCTATATCTTGTGAGACTAATGATTTCTTTCAAGTTCATGTTGTGTAGTCTCACACCCTAGAGAACATCAAACGAGGATGAATGGTTCCATAGAAATGAAAATGAGTTTCTCTTGATCGTGTGAAGAGGATAAGTTTCTCTTTGAAATGTCAAGCCTATCAAAAGCTAAGATGGAAATTCATGATTATAATGGAGACCATGTGGCGTAGAACAAAGGTGTGTCACTCCATGAATTATTGTAGTACATTTGTGTATCTAGGCTCTTACATGCTAGTGTATGCATGTATATGCAATATCTTAAGTCACATCATAAGGTTGCACTTGTGGTGACGATTAAAGAATCTCTAAATATTTGATTAATACCTCTTATGGTGATGTCATAAGTTAGTCTTAAGTCATCTTAGTGAGGTATGAGTCAAACATATTAACTTCTCAAGAATCTTGGCTTAAAATATTGCATATCATGTCTATTAGTATACCTTTTGATTATGAGTAATACCTTCAATTGGTGCAATTTCATATTTTCATACTTTAGTTGTACCAAGGTTCAAATTGTAGAACTTAATCCCCTGGCCTCATAAGTCCAAGTGCATAAGCTAAACAAGTATTCATCACTTGTATGCACACATTTAGGGGGAGAATGGTCTATAATTTGAATCTTTGAGACTAACTTCATTTCCAAGTCTATTATGTGTGTAGTCTCAAATTAGAAAGGAATTTTCGGGCAAAGACAATCGCTTCCACTGCAAATTTGATGGGTATCAAAAATTCTTTGCTCCAATAAATGTATCTTTTATACATTTCATAAGGGAATGAGTTTCTCTTTTATATGCTACTCCAACATCATCTAAAACTGGTAAACATGTATCATATTCTTTTGGTTTGCATATGTCTAAAGTAGCATAACTTATAAATTCTCCTGTCTAGAACTTAATTGATTAAGTAGTGCACATGTTCCTTATGTTGCATGATTATGTTCAATTGATACTCCTTTTATGCCAATGGTACTTTAAGTTGCAAATAAGTACTCTCAACAAGTATCAATTGAATTCATATATATGTGCGCACTAAAACTTGAGGAGAACTTAGTGTAATATGCAATTAGTGATCTGCTTATCTAACAAATTGTATCAACTGGTGGTTTTCAATTGATATTTTTCATACATGATCACTAGCTGTAAAATCCATACTTGTGCAGTTTTCTTGTTGCCTCTTGTTGTGATAAGAAAATACTAGGTGACGTCTAGACTCCAAGTATCAAGTTTCACCTTCGATTTAGTATGACAATCTTCATTTTATATCTTGGACTTAAGTCACAACTATACCAACAAGAGCGTGCAAATGAATTCAAAATCCAACACAAGTTTGGAACACCCCCCCTAAAAAGGTAAAACACAAAGGTACATCACTTCATGTCACTTCTCCATTACCTTTGTGCCATCTAAGGACCCTTTTCATAATAGTGTGTTCACATCTTGCTTAAATCATAATTTCTACCCTTTATATTCTTTGTATCCTTTTTGGAGATTTATGACAAAGGGGGAGAAATTTGCATTAAAGCTTATCTTTATTTTTAAAAAGGGGAGAAATAATTAACAAAAAGGGGAAGTCATAAGAAAAACATAAGATGAAGAAAGTTGATAAGTGCATTCCATGTCATGAGCATCACGGTTATTTTATGACACACTGCACCCTATGAATAGTATAATATAAGTTGTCTATACTTTGACCTAAGTACAAAAGTGTTATTTTCTGAAATGCACATGTTTAGGGGGAGGAAACTATATCATAGGATCCAAAATCTTATTTATCAAATCTTATGTAAGCTTTAAATGTGTTGTCATCAATCACCAAAAAGGGGGAGATTGAAAGTGCATTCATCCCTTTTGTGAGTTTTGGTGATTTGGATAATAACACATTTAAAGGTCTAACAAGTTTGCTAAGTGTTGAACAGGAAATTCAGTATGATGAACATACTTGAATAGTGTATAATGATCAGTGAACAAGGTTCAACACAAGGTCAAATAACCAGTGAGACAATGCAAATGGATATAATATGGTCTCTATATTGGTTTGAATATATGGACAAGTCCTGAGAAATCACTATGCATAAATATGATCATAATAGAGGTTGAAGTGATTAAGAGGATTGGTCAAGCCAAAGTGAATAAGATATGAGGAATCGTGAATTGGCTTGACCATATTACTATTAGTCCATATATGAATATATGAGAATCAAACTAGAGCTTGATTGATCTTAGCAGTTATATCTAGATGACATTCAAGCAAGGTTCACAATATTGAAGAAATGATTCTCTCAATGGATGCTCAATAGGATGTGACTCAAGAATGGCTTGATAGGGTGAAGTTAGCAAGGAAAGGGCTTCGAGGAACTAAGCGAAGGTGAAGGCCAAGCGACGGCTTGTAGATCGAGGTACCATGGCTAAGGTGAAGAAGAGAGTACTTGCACTAAGTCGATGAACTAATCAGCTATGAAGAGTTACAACATGTTGATGCATCAGTAAGGTGACTTGAAGCCATGATTTGAACTCATATAAGGTGATATGGTACAAGTCACAGGGTTTGATTTGAGTTTGCTTCAAAAGGTGAGACAAAGATGTTTGTGATCCTTATGAAGCAATGCCATGGAGAAATCACACATGAGACACCAATTTCTCAAGGAGTTTACTTCATTATATTTTATTTAACTTGAGTATAGGAATCGTCGTACTATAAAGGGGGATCCAAAAAGAAGGATGGTGTTTGCCAAAGCTCAAACCTCTCTATTCAAAAGCTATTTTTGAAAAGCAAAAATCTCTTTAACGATCTATGGTTGACCGTGGTTAGGGTTGAGAAACCTAGAGTGTTCTTGCTGAAAAGCAGCTGAACTTCTTCAACTGCAGCTGAGCTTTCCAGCTGAACTTGACTTCAGCTGAGTTGAGCTTCTTCAGCTGCAGCTGAGCTTTTCAGCTGAGCTGAACTTCAGCTGAGTTGAGCTTCTTCAGCTGCAGCTGAGCTTTTCAGCTGAGCTGAACTTCAGCTGAGTTGAGCTTTCTCAACTTCAGCTGAACTCAACTTCAGCTGTGAACCTCTTTGACCATACACCAGCTGAATTTGCCTCCGGGCAGTTGAGCTGGGGTTTTCTCTCCTAAACTCACTGGTCAAGACCGGTTGAACTGGTCCTGAGGGGCAGTTCAGCTGGTCTCTGACCCCTCTGACCTCTGATCTGCAGTCTGCCAGTCAAACTGGCAAACAGGTCACCAGGAGCTGTCAGGGGCGGTTCAACCGCCCCCCCTGGGCGGTTCAACCGGTGTTGGTCAACTTTGACCAGTCTGCGGTCAGTCTGCGCGTCAGTCTTTCTCAGACTGGCAGACAGGCTGCCAGGCCTACCAGGGGCGGTTCAACCGCCCTAGGGGGCGGTTCAACCGGTCTCAGGCAGAAAAATCTGCCCAAACGGCTAGTTTTGAGCTCCACCTATATATACTCACTCCTACCTCTCACCCCATAGCGAAGAGCACGATTTGAACTCCATTTCCAACTTGAGAAACACCTCCCACTCTCTCTCACACATCTCTTGCCTCTCCCATTTCAAATCTTTGGAGAGAAATCTTTGAGTGAGCTTGAGAGCTGCGGTTTTTGTGCTTCATCTCTAAATCTCTCTCGCTCTTCTTCATTCGAGCTTTTGCACTACATCGAGTTCTTTGTGGATTCATTACTCTTGGAGCTTCTAGCTCCTAGACGACTAGGTGTCTCTTGTGAGTCTCCAAATCTTGTGGAAGACCACAAGAAAGTTTGTATTACCCGCTCGTTTGAGCAAAGATTAGTGTGTGAGCTTGACCTTTGTGGTCGGCAAAGGGAGGATTAGGGTTGAAAGAGACCCGGCTCTTTGTGGGCGCCTCAACGAGGAAGTAGGGCACCTTGGTGGTATGACCGAACCTCGGGATAAATCTTGTGTCTCTTGTGTTCTTGCTCATTGTGTTTGTTTGTGTTCTTCGTTCTCTCACCATTCCGTGAAAGATTTGTTTATATCTTTTTAGTGTGTGGATTTTGAGAAGTGCCCTTCTTAGATCTACTACTTTGAACCCTGTGGATCATTTAGAACATCTCATTTCCAAAGTTAACTGGGTGAATTTCAAGATCAATTCAGTTTTACCCAGTTTGCTTCTAATTTTTGTTGAAAAAGTTTTAACTTGCCTATTCACCCCCCCTCTAGGCAACTTTCAATTGGTATCAGAGCCTAATCCTCATTCTAACGCTTAACCGCGTGAGGAAAGATCATGTCGGGGGGACTAAGAAACGAAAGAGCTTCTAAGCATGAAAAAGTTGAGGTTGCCTCGACTTCATCTTTTGTTGCAGATGTTGATCCTAGGGCAATAGATCTTGCCATGAGAATCGCCGAAAGGATGTTCCTCAAAATGAAGGAAGATGAGGCGAAGAACATTATTGAAGAAGAAGAAAATGATCGATGGAGACCAAACGACGAATCCACCTCTTCACAAGGTTCGACATTCAAATCCACTTCTCATATGTGCTTTGTTGCTAATGAGAGTGACAGTGAAAGCGAAAGTGAGGATGAGGAGGAGCATGAAAGTGATAGTGAAGATGAGGATGATCTTCAAAAATTCTTCGCTCAACTAAGTAAGAAGAACCGGATGAGCTTGCTCAAACTCATGAAAAGAGCAGAAGAACAAAAGGAAATGCTTCATAAGCAAGAAGATATCCTCATCGAAAAAATCAAAGACTTGGAGAAGTTGACCAAAGAGCATGAGAAGCTAAAGTGCTCTCATGATGATTTGGTCCAAAGGTATGAAGACATTTCAATTGAGCAAATTAAAGCTATTAATCATTCATCATATATTGCTCAATTAGAAAATAAAAATGTTATGCTCAAGAACACGGTAGAAAAGCTAAACATTGAAAATCTAGCTTTGCAAGAAAAACATGATATGCTTGTATGCTCTCATAATAAATTTATGGATTCACATATCATGTTAGAAATGGCTCATGAGGTTGTGTTAACTAATTTGAAATCATACCAACCTCACATGTGCACATGTGTTGAAATTGAAACTATATTACCATGTGCTAACAATTGTTGTTATCAAGCAAGCCAATCTTCCATTGAGCTAGAAATTTCAGGAATTAGTGATATTTCTATCACACAAGAAAATAAAGAGCTCAAGGAAGAAGTTGGAAGGCTAAGAAGGAGCTTAACTTTTTTGAAGGGAAAGTGTCATGCTCAACCTTCTCACGATAATCGTGATAACATGGTGAAGAAGCTTGAGAAGGGGACAACCGTAGCATGCACAATCCCGCTTCAAAATAATGCTAAGTTCCCTAAGAAAGGCATGAGCAAACATCAAGAGAAGAAAGCCAAAGCTCATGACAAGTGCCTCAACCATGCCTCCACATGCTCCACACAAGGTAACAAACAAGCCACTCTTCCAAATAAGAGAAGATGCACTAGAAAGTGTTATCAATGTCATGAGAAGGGACATGAGATTAAGTCATGTCCTTACATAAAAGATAGTGGTTTAACTTTGGAAAGAAAGAGGCTCACTAACCATGTAGCAAACAAGAAGCAAGGCAAGAAGGAGTCTTGCAAAATTAAAGATCATATTTGCTACACTTGCCGAAGAAAGGGACACCTTTGCAAGGATTGTCCCATGAGTAAGTATCCTAAGTCTACCATGTCAATTCATTCATATTCGCTTAGGAGACCCAAAAATGACACTTGTGCTAGAAAGGTAATTAGTTCACCTAAAACTAGCACAAAGGCCATTTGGGTGCCTAAGTACTTATTAGCTAACCTTGGTGGACCCATCCAAAAATGGGTACCAAAATGTACTTAATAAGTTTTGCAGGTACCCAGAGATGATATGAAGCTTTGGGGTGCTTGAGAAGTTTAACTCGATTCTTATCTCAAGCTATCAATCTTACATTGTCTATCCTTTAAGATTGACCCAAAGATGAATTGAGTTGTTATATCACTAACTTCATATTCATCTCTAGCAAGAACTTGTGTTGTAGTGAATAAGGATTAACCTTTGTGGGAATCAAGCAAAAGGCCTACAACCAAGTGATATCCAAAGGATGGTAACATTTAATTCTTAAGTGCACATTGCTTTTAATTGGTACATTCCTTTGTGTCTTTTGTAGCCACATAGGAAAAATGAAGCACTTGAGAATGAACTTAAAAGATTTTACCTTGCTTTGGAAAGGATCTAATTATATGGTAGATTGCAAGTTCATATTTTTATATTGTGACAATCTACATGCTTTAAATTGATTGTATGTATCTTGTGGCATATTTCAAATTGATTATCGTATTATTGCCATGACCTAGACATAAAGAGGATTATCCCATGTTCTTAAATGAATAGAGTGCTAAGTAAGAAATTCAAATTCTTAAAGCACTTACCAAAAGGGAAATTCTCTATATGATTAGAGTTGTGAGACTAATGTTTTTATCTAAGTGATTTATGTAGTTTCACAACATGAGAATGTGTTTCCCAAATGGAGTGTGACATTCAACGTTCAAAGAAGATCTAACCAATACTATGTGATGTATTCATTCTCATTTAAATTGGTTTTGAGTCTTCTACATTAATCACTCACCATGCTATGAATTAAACTTGCCATGTAAACTTAATTAAATAATCATGTTTTTTCACCTTGTTTAATTTTGGTGTTATGCATGATGCTTGTAAGGGCAATTTAGTTCATATCATGAAGTTTCCTTATTTTAGTAACCTTCTTGTCATTCATATACTAGAGGTTTCTAAATAGGAAACTATTGTTTGTGTTTCTAATGCAATCTCTTTTAAGCCATTTCATCGAAATTCATAAGTAGAGATTGTGCTCTTTCATTTGGTAAAATCACAAGCATTAAAGGTTAATCTTCACCTAAAAGAAAGATTAGGAATGCTTAAGGCAAAGGTATGGAACTAGTTGTTTCATTTGGTATGTGACCAATAATAGTTCCTTTCAAGTGGCATTTTTTCAACTGGTAATAATCTATTTTATAGAAAGAAATGTCAATATGAAGGTTAAATTCCTTTTGGCTTAAATTTGTAAATTGGTGCATATTATTAATTCACTCCTCCATGTGCATTAACTTAAAAGGAATTTCAATTTATGTCTTTATGCCTCATAAATGATGATTTGTTTGCCATTCATATATAGATATCATCCTTCATTAAATACTTCCTTGTACTACTAATACCTCTTCTCAAAGTGTTTTATCGACTAGTTTTAAAAGGGAAAGAGATAACAAAGAAGGAAGTCTCCACAAATGATGAAAAGAAGAATACTAAGGTGACACCACCACAGATAGTAAGATCTGTCAAATTGGTATAACAAATGGTACGTTCTATATGGTGGTAAGTATTCTTAGGCATAAGTTAATTCATTGCAAATTTGTCATGCCTTGACCATGATATGTAATGTACTCCCCATGAGACTCTTAACTGAATTGAAAGTGCATGTAGCAAGTCATTCAAATACTTGATGCACATATCTAGTGGGAGAACATTATATATCTTGTGTCATAGAGAATAAGTTTCCCTTGAGTAAGCTATACTAAGACAATCCAAAATGGAAAATTTGTATCTCATTCATATGGATTGTAATCTTTGTTTTTTTAATAGCTACTCTTGATGCAGTTTAAAATTCCCTTATAGTTAAATCTAAAAGTGCATAAGAATCTTTTTTGTTGATATTCATCTCATACATATGCACTAACATGGATATGATTTTTAAACTGTAAAATGTACAATTAGTGATCCGTACTCTCTAAATTTTGGAAACCCATATTTTGATATCTTAGAAATCTACTTCAATCGGTATCCATATGCTTCACATTGAATTGGATCACTAAGTTGTAAATTACATGCATAACTTGTCTTTATGATATGAATGCTTGTGCAATTAACCTTAATAAGCTAGGTGCACCCAAGGTCAAGCTAGGTTCATCATCAAGAAGGCAACACAATGATGTATCAAGAAAAGGAGAAAAGGCTCCTATTCTTAACTCTAGCTTTTATCTATGTGATTAAACATTGACTTGAAACCATGTAAGATGGTTGTCAAGTATATGTGGGTGCCTACACAAAGAGAAAGGTTACAATAAGGATTGTGTGGGTACTCAAGGCTCTTCCTACTAATGTCAAAGGACCCAATTCAAATTGGGTACCAAGATATGCATCTTAAACTTGTTTTGCAGGATCACGCCTTCAATGGATCAAGTTGGGTGCTCGATAATGAATGTATAAATCATATTTGGAGATAGTAGCAAGGGTGGTAACAACTGAATCTCAAGTGCATATTATTTTCAAATCTTATCTTTTTTTGTGACTTATGTAGCCACTAAGGAAAAAAGAAGCACTTGAGGATATACATCAGTTGTTGATTATGAAATAAAGGTCTAATTGGAAGATGAATGAATATTATCATATGGTGAACAATCCAAAATTATGTGACGTATTCTCTATCTAGTTAATTTGGATTTGATTCTTCTTTATTAGACACTCACCAAAATATGGATTAAGTCAGCCCTTTAGACTTCATTGAACAACCATGCATATTATCCATGTCATTCAAAATATATTGTACATGAGGGCTCAAGGGAAATTTAGTCCATATTATGATGTTTCTCTATTTTAGCAACTCGCTTGCCTTCCACATATAAAGGGTTGCTAAATAAGAAACTAGTGCTTGTGCTACTAATGTCATCTCTTGTGTTGAGTTTATCCATAGAAAATCTATGTTAAGAGATGGTGCTTGTTTTAAATTGGATAAATCACAAGCTTAAAGGATACTATTCAACTAAAGTAAGAAGAAGTTGATCAGAGGCCAAGGTATGAAAACTTCCTCTCCTTCGGTTGTTTTAGTATTCTATCCTTAGTGGGATGTACCATAGGTTAAATTCCTTGCAATATAAAATGTTCAATAGTGCATATAACTTTGACATCAACTATATGTGTGCACTAATTTAAAGGAATTTAGTCTATCCTTTTGGGTTTCAATAATGATGATTCATTTGCCATCCACATATAAGGATCATCATTTGTGAAACCCTCTCTTGTGTTTCTAATGCTCTCTTTTCTAAGTGTTTCAACAAGGTCTTCCCAAGTTCTTTGAAGATGAATTCAAAATCTACAAATATAAGAGTCTTGGTTCTTTCAATCATTGAGTTTCAATAGGTCTCATATCAAGTATGATCGAATCAAGAAAAGATGAAAGAAGTTCAAGATCACTTGGTTGGATGAAATCGTAAAGAGAAAAGAGATCACAGTGATTCAAGAAGGGAGTTATTTTTTCAACCAAATAATGAAGATGTAGTGACATATTAATATGATATCCTTCATTATGAGGTTTGAGATTTATATCAGCATGCTTTACCCTTCAGGATTTCAATTGATATACTTTCAGTTCTTAAACTTTCAATTGGTTTAATTTTAATCATCTATGAAGGCATGTTATGTTCAACCAAGATATAGTGCAAACATCTTCTTCAACCTCGTATTGTTGAAGTGCATAAGTATACTTTGTGTACTCTTGCAAGCACAAATTGAGGGAGAGTTTAGCCTATATCTTGTGAGACTAATGATTTCTTTCAAGTTCATGTTGTGTAGTCTCACACCCTGGAGAACATCAAACGAGGATGAATGGTTCCATAGAAATGAAAATGAGTTTCTCTTGATCGTGTGAAGAGGATAAGTTTCTCTTTGAAATGTCAAGCCTATCAAAAGCTAAGATGGAAATTCATGATTATAATGGAGACCATGTGGCGTAGAACAAAGGTGTGTCACTCCATGAATTATTGTAGTACATTTGTGTATCTAGGCTCTTACATGCTAGTGTATGCATGTATATGCAATATCTTAAGTCACATCATAAGGTTGCACTTGTGGTGACGATTAAAGAATCTCTAAATATTTGATTAATACCTCTTATGGTGATGTCATAAGTTAGTCTTAAGTCATCTTAGTGAGGTATGAGTCAAACATACTAACTTCTCAAGAATCTTGGCTTAAAATATTGCATATCATGTATATTAGTATACCTTTTGATTATGAGTAATACCTTCAATTGGTGCAATTTCATATTTTCATACTTTAGTTGTACCAAGGTTCAAATTGTAGAACTTAATCCCCTGGCCTCATAAGTCCAAGTGCATAAGCTAAACAAGTATTCATCACTTGTATGCACACATTTAGGGGGAGAATGGTCTATAATTTGAATCTTTGAGACTAACTTCATTTCCAAGTCTATTATGTGTGTAGTCTCAAATTAGAAAGGAATTTTCGGGCAAAGACAATCGCTTCCACTGCAAATTTGATGGGTATCAAAAATTCTTTGCTCCAATAAATGTATCTTTTATACATTTCATAAGGGAATGAGTTTCTCTTTTATATGCTACTCCAACATCATCTAAAACTGGTAAACATGTATCATATTCTTTTGGTTTGCATATGTCTAAAGTAGCATAACTTATAAATTCTCCTGTCTAGAACTTAATTGATTAAGTAGTGCACATGTTCCTTATGTTGCATGATTATGTTCAATTGATACTCCTTTTATGCCAATGGTACTTTAAGTTGCAAATAAGTACTCTCAACAAGTATCAATTGAATTCATATATATGTGCGCACTAAAACTTGAGGAGAACTTAGTGTAATATGCAATTAGTGATCTGCTTATCTAACAAATTGTATCAACTGGTGGTTTTCAATTGATATTTTTTATACATGATCACTAGCTGTAAAATCCATACTTGTGCAGTTTTCTTGTTGCCTCTTGTTGTGATAAGAAAATACTAGGTGACGTCTAGACTCCAAGTATCAAGTTTCACCTTCGATTTAGTATGACAATCTTCATTTTATATCTTGGACTTAAGTCACAACTATACCAACAAGAGCGTGCAAATGAATTCAAAATCCAACACAAGTTTGGAACACCCCCCCTAAAAAGGTAAAACACAAAGGTACATCACTTCATGTCACTTCTCCATTACCTTTGTGCCATCTAAGGACCCTTTTCATAATAGTGTGTTCACATCTTGCTTAAATCATAATTTCTACCCTTTATATTCTTTGTATCCTTTTTGGAGATTTATGACAAAGGGGGAGAAATTTGCATTAAAGCTTATCTTTATTTTTAAAAAGGGGAGAAATAATTAACAAAAAGGGGAAGTCATAAGAAAAACATAAGATGAAGAAAGTTGATAAGTGCATTCCATGTCATGAGCATCACGGTTATTTTATGACACACTGCACCCTATGAATAGTATAATATAAGTTGTCTATACTTTGACCTAAGTACAAAAGTGTTATTTTCTGAAATGCACATGTTTAGGGGGAGGAAACTATATCATAGGATCCAAAATCTTATTTATCAAATCTTATGTAAGCTTTAAATGTGTTGTCATCAATCACCAAAAAGGGGGAGATTGAAAGTGCATTCATCCCTTTTGTGAGTTTTGGTGATTTGGATAATAACACATTTAAAGGTCTAACAAGTTTGCTAAGTGTTGAACAGGAAATTCAGTATGATGAACATACTTGAATAGTGTATAATGATCAGTGAACAAGGTTCAACACAAGGTCAAATAACCAGTGAGACAATGCAAATGGATATAATATGGTCTCTATATTGGTTTGAATATATGGACAAGTCCTGAGAAATCACTATGCATAAATATGATCATAATAGAGGTTGAAGTGATTAAGAGGATTGGTCAAGCCAAAGTGAATAAGATATGAGGAATCGTGAATTGGCTTGACCATATTACTATTAGTCCATATATGAATATATGAGAATCAAACTAGAGCTTGATTGATCTTAGCAGTTATATCTAGATGACATTCAAGCAAGGTTCACAATATTGAAGAAATGATTCTCTCAATGGATGCTCAATAGGATGTGACTCAAGAATGGCTTGATAGGGTGAAATTAGCAAGGAAAGGGCTTCGAGGAACTAAGCGAAGGTGAAGGCCAAGCGACGGCTTGTAGACCGAGGTACCATGGCTAAGGTGAAGAAGAGAGTACTTGCACTAAGTCGATGAACTAATCAGCTATGAAGAGTTACAACATGTTGATGCATCAGTAAGGTGACTTGAAGCCATGATTTGAACTCATATAAGGTGATATGGTACAAGTCACAGGGTTTGATTTGAGTTTGCTTCAAAAGGTGAGACAAAGATGTTTGTGATCCTTATGAAGCAATGCCATGGAGAAATCACACATGAGACACCAATTTCTCAAGGAGTTTACTTCATTATATTTTATTTAACTTGAGTATAGGAATCGTCGTACTATAAAGGGGGATCCAAAAAGAAGGATGGTGTTTGCCAAAGCTCAAACCTCTCTATTCAAAAGCTATTTTTGAAAAGCAAAAATCTCTTTAACGTTCTATGGTTGACCGTGGTTAGGGTTGAGAAACCTAGAGTGTTCTTGCTGAAAAGCAGCTGAACTTCTTCAACTGCAGCTGAGCTTTCCAGCTGAACTTGACTTCAGCTGAGTTGAGCTTCTTCAGCTGCAGCTGAGCTTTTCAGCTGAGCTGAACTTCAGCTGAGTTGAGCTTCTTCAGCTGCAGCTGAGCTTTTCAGCTGAGCTGAACTTCAGCTGAGTTGAGCTTTCTCAACTTCAGCTGAACTCAACTTCAGCTGTGAACCTCTTTGACCATACACCAGCTGAATTTGCCTCCAGGCAGTTGAGCTGGGGTTTTCTCTCCTAAACTCACTGGTCAAGACCGGTTGAACTGGTCCTGAGGGGCAGTTCAGCTGGTCTCTGACCCCTCTGACCTCTGATCTGCAGTCTGCCAGTCAGACTGGCAAACAGGTCACCAGGAGCTGTCAGGGGCGGTTCAACCACCCCCCCTGGGCGGTTCAACCGGTGTTGGTCAACTTTGACCAGTCTGCGGTCAGTCTGCGCGTCAGTCTGCCAGTCAGACTGGCAGACAGGCTGCCAGGCCTACCAGGGGCGGTTCAACCGCCCTAGGGGGCGGTTCAACCGGTCTCAGGCAGAAAAATCTGCCCAAACGGCTAGTTTTGAGCTCCACCTATATATACTCACTCCTACCTCTCACCCCATAGCGAAGAGCACGATTTGAACTCCATTTCCAACTTGAGAAACACCTCCCACTCTCTCTCACACATCTCTTGCCTCTCCCATTTCAAATCTTTGGAGAGAAATCTTTGAGTGAGCTTGAGAGCTGTGGTTTTTGTGCTTCATCTCTAAATCTCTCTCGCTCTTCTTCATTCGAGCTTTGGCACTACATCGAGTTCTTTGTGGATTCATTACTCTTGGAGCTTCTAGCTCCTAGACGACTAGGTGTCTCTTGTGAGTCTCCAAATCTTGTGGAAGACCACAAGAAAGTTTGTGTTACCCCGCTCGTTTGAGCAAAGATTAGTGTGTGAGCTTGACCTTTGTGGTCGGCAAAGGGAGGATTAGGGTTGAAAGAGACCCGGCTCTTTGTGGGCGCCTCAACGAGGAAGTAGGGCACCTTGGTGGTATGACCGAACCTCGGGATAAATCTTGTGTCTCTTGTGTTCTTGCTCATTGTGTTTGTTTGTGTTCTTCGTTCTCTCACCATTCCGTGAAAGATTTGTTTATATCTTTTTAGTGTGTGGATTTTGAGAAGTGCCCTTCTCAGATCTACTACTTTGAACCCTGTGGATCATTTAGAACATCTCATTTCCAAAGTTAACTGGGTGAATTTCAAGATCAATTCAGTTTTACCCAGTTTGCTTCTATTTTTTGTTGAAAAAGTTTTAACTTGCCTATTCACCCCCCCTCTAGGCAACTTTCAATTGGTATCAGAGCCTAATCCTCATTCTAACGCTTAACCGCGTGAGGAAAGATCATGTCGGGGGGACTAAGAAACGAAAGAGCTTCTAAGCTTGAAAAAGTTGAGGTTGCCTCGACTTCATCTTTTGTTGCAGATGTTGATCCTAGGGCAATAGATCTTGCCATGAGAATCGCCGAAAGGATGTTCCTCAAAATGAAGGAAGATGAGGCGAAGAACATTATTGAAGAAGAAGAAAATGATCGATGGAGACCAAACGACGAATCCACCTCTTCACAAGGTTCGTCATTCAAATCCACTTCTCATATGTGCTTTGTTGCTAATGAGAGTGACAGTGAAAGCGAAAGTGAGGATGAGGAGGAGCATGAAAGTGATAGTGAAGATGAGGATGATCTTCAAAAATTCTTCGCTCAACTAAGTAAGAAGAACCGGATGAGCTTGCTCAAACTCATGAAAAGAGCAGAAGAACAAAAGGAAATGCTTCATAAGCAAGAAGATATCCTCATCGAAAAAATCAAAGACTTGGAGAAGTTGACCAAAGAGCATGAGAAGCTAAAGTGCTCTCATGATGATTTGGTCCAAAGGTATGAAGACATTTCAATTGAGCAAATTAAAGCTATTAATCATTCATCATATATTGCTCAATTAGAAAATAAAAATGTTATGCTCAAGAACACGGTAGAAAAGCTAAACATTGAAAATCTAGCTTTGCAAGAAAAACATGATATGCTTGTATGCTCTCATAATAAATTTATGGATTCACATATCATGTTAGAAATGGCTCATGAGGTTGTGTTAACTAATTTGAAATCATACCAACCTCACATGTGCACATGTGTTGAAATTGAAACTATATTACCATGTGCTAACAATTGTTGTTATCAAGCAAGCCAATCTTCCATTGAGCTAGAAATTTCAGGAATTAGTGATATTTCTATCACACAAGAAAATAAAGAGCTCAAGGAAGAAGTTGGAAGGCTAAGAAGGAGCTTAACTTTTTTGAAGGGAAAGTGTCATGCTCAACCTTCTCACGATAATCGTGATAACATGGTGAAGAAGCTTGAGAAGGGGACAACCGTAGCATGCACAATCCCGCTTCAAAATAATGCTAAGTTCCCTAAGAAAGGCATGAGCAAACATCAAGAGAAGAAAGCCAAAGCTCATGACAAGTGCCTCAACCATGCCTCCACATGCTCCACACAAGGTAACAAACAAGCCACTCTTCCAAATAAGAGAAGATGCACTAGAAAGTGTTATCAATGTCATGAGAAGGGACATGAGATTAAGTCATGTCCTTACATAAAAGATAGTGGTTTAACTTTGGAAAGAAAGAGGCTCACTAACCATGTAGCAAACAAGAAGCAAGGCAAGAAGGAGTCTTGCAAAATTAAAGATCATATTTGCTACACTTGCCGAAGAAAGGGACACCTTTGCAAGGATTGTCCCATGAGTAAGTATCCTAAGTCTACCATGTCAATTCATTCATATTCGCTTAGGAGACCCAAAAATGACACTTGTGCTAGAAAGGTAATTAGTTCACCTAAAACTAGCACAAAGGCCATTTGGGTGCCTAAGTACTTATTAGCTAACCTTGGTGGACCCATCCAAAAATGGGTACCAAAATGTACTTAATAAGTTTTGCAGGTACCCAGAGATGATATGAAGCTTTGGGGTGCTTGAGAAGTTTAACTCGATTCTTATCTCAAGCTATCAATCTTACATTGTCTATCCTTTAAGATTGACCCAAAGATGAATTGAGTTGTTATATCACTAACTTCATATTCATCTCTAGCAAGAACTTGTGTTGTAGTGAATAAGGATTAACCTTTGTGGGAATCAAGCAAAAGGCCTACAACCAAGTGATATCCAAAGGATGGTAACATTTAATTCTTAAGTGCACATTGCTTTTAATTGGTACATTCCTTTGTGTCTTTTGTAGCCACATAGGAAAAATGAAGCACTTGAGAATGAACTTAAAAGATTTTACCTTGCTTTGGAAAGGATCTAATTATATGGTAGATTGCAAGTTCATATTTTTATATTGTGACAATCTACATGCTTTAAATTGATTGTATGTATCTTGTGGCATATTTCAAATTGATTATCGTATTATTGCCATGACCTAGACATAAAGAGGATTATCCCATGTTCTTAAATGAATAGAGTGCTAAGTAAGAAATTCAAATTCTTAAAGCACTTACCAAAAGGGAAATTCTCTATATGATTAGAGTTGTGAGACTAATGTTTTTATCTAAGTGATTTATGTAGTTTCACAACATGAGAATGTGTTTCCCAAATGGAGTGTGACATTCAACGTTCAAAGAAGATCTAACCAATACTATGTGATGTATTCATTCTCATTTAAATTGGTTTTGAGTCTTCTACATTAATCACTCACCATGCTATGAATTAAACTTGCCATGTAAACTTAATTAAATAATCATGTTTTTTCACCTTGTTTAATTTTGGTGTTATGCATGATGCTTGTAAGGGCAATTTAGTTCATATCATGAAGTTTCCTTATTTTAGTAACCTTCTTGTCATTCATATACTAGAGGTTTCTAAATAGGAAACTATTGTTTGTGTTTCTAATGCAATCTCTTTTAAGCCATTTCATCGAAATTCATAAGTAGAGATTGTGCTCTTTCATTTGGTAAAATCACAAGCATTAAAGGTTAATCTTCACCTAAAAGAAAGATTAGGAATGCTTAAGGCAAAGGTATGGAACTAGTTGTTTCATTTGGTATGTGACCAATAATAGTTCCTTTCAAGTGGCATTTTTTCAACTGGTAATAATCTATTTTATAGAAAGAAATGTCAATATGAAGGTTAAATTCCTTTTGGCTTAAATTTGTAAATTGGTGCATATTATTAATTCACTCCTCCATGTGCATTAACTTAAAAGGAATTTCAATTTATGTCTTTATGCCTCATAAATGATGATTTGTTTGCCATTCATATATAGATATCATCCTTCATTAAATACTTCCTTGTACTACTAATACCTCTTCTCAAAGTGTTTTATCGACTAGTTTTAAAAGGGAAAGAGATAACAAAGAAGGAAGTCTCCACAAATGATGAAAAGAAGAATACTAAGGTGACACCACCACAGATAGTAAGATCTGTCAAATTGGTATAACAAATGGTACGTTCTATATGGTGGTAAGTATTCTTAGGCATAAGTTAATTCATTGCAAATTTGTCATGCCTTGACCATGATATGTAATGTACTCCCCATGAGACTCTTAACTGAATTGAAAGTGCATGTAGCAAGTCATTCAAATACTTGATGCACATATCTAGTGGGAGAACATTATATATCTTGTGTCATAGAGAATAAGTTTCCCTTGAGTAAGCTATACTAAGACAATCCAAAATGGAAAATTTGTATCTCATTCATATGGATTGTAATCTTTGTTTTTTTAATAGCTACTCTTGATGCAGTTTAAAATTCCCTTATAGTTAAATCTAAAAGTGCATAAGAATCTTTTTTGTTGATATTCATCTCATACATATGCACTAACATGGATATGATTTTTAAACTGTAAAATGTACAATTAGTGATCCGTACTCTCTAAATTTTGGAAACCCATATTTTGATATCTTAGAAATCTACTTCAATCGGTATCCATATGCTTCACATTGAATTGGATCACTAAGTTGTAAATTACATGCATAACTTGTCTTTATGATATGAATGCTTGTGCAATTAACCTTAATAAGCTAGGTGCACCCAAGGTCAAGCTAGGTTCATCATCAAGAAGGCAACACAATGATGTATCAAGAAAAGGAGAAAAGGCTCCTATTCTTAACTCTAGCTTTTATCTATGTGATTAAACATTGACTTGAAACCATGTAAGATGGTTGTCAAGTATATGTGGGTGCCTACACAAAGAGAAAGGTTACAATAAGGATTGTGTGGGTACTCAAGGCTCTTCCTACTAATGTCAAAGGACCCAATTCAAATTGGGTACCAAGATATGCATCTTAAACTTGTTTTGCAGGATCACGCCTTCAATGGATCAAGTTGGGTGCTCGATAATGAATGTATAAATCATATTTGGAGATAGTAGCAAGGGTGGTAACAACTGAATCTCAAGTGCATATTATTTTCAAATCTTATCTTTTTTGTGACTTATGTAGCCACTAAGGAAAAAAGAAGCACTTGAGGATATACATCAGTTGTTGATTATGAAATAAAGGTCTAATTGGAAGATGAATGAATATTATCATATGGTGAACAATCCAAAATTATGTGACGTATTCTCTATCTAGTTAATTTGGATTTGATTCTTCTTTATTAGACACTCACCAAAATATGGATTAAGTCAGCCCTTTAGACTTCATTGAACAACCATGCATATTATCCATGTCATTCAAAATATATTGTACATGAGGGCTCAAGGGAAATTTAGTCCATATTATGATGTTTCTCTATTTTAGCAACTCGCTTGCCTTCCACATATAAAGGGTTGCTAAATAAGAAACTAGTGCTTGTGCTACTAATGTCATCTCTTGTGTTGAGTTTATCCATAGAAAATCTATGTTAAGAGATGGTGCTTGTTTTAAATTGGATAAATCACAAGCTTAAAGGATACTATTCAACTAAAGTAAGAAGAAGTTGATCAGAGGCCAAGGTATGAAAACTAACTCTCCTTCAGTTGTTTTAGTATTCTATCCTTAGTGGGATGTACCATAGGTTAAATTCCTTGCAATATAAAATGTTCAATAGTGCATATAACTTTGACATCAACTATATGTGTGCACTAATTTAAAGGAATTTAGTCTATCCTTTTGGGTTTCAATAATGATGATTCATTTGCCATCCACATATAAGGATCATCATTTGTGAAACCCTCTCTTGTGTTTCTAATGCTCTCTTTTCTAAGTGTTTCAACAAGGTCTTCCCAAGTTCTTTGAAGATGAATTCAAAATCTACAAATATAAGAGTCTTGGTTCTTTCAATCATTGAGTTTCAATAGGTCTCATATCAAGTATGATCGAATCAAGAAAAGATGAAAGAAGTTCAAGATCACTTGGTTGGATGAAATCGTAAAGAGAAAAGAGATCACAGTGATTCAAGAAGGGAGTTATTTTTTTCAACCAAATAATGAAGATGTAGTGACATATTAATATGATATCCTTCATTATGAGGTTTGAGATTTATATCAGCATGCTTTACCCTTCAGGATTTCAATTGATATACTTTCAGTTCTTAAACTTTCAATTGGTTTAATTTTAATCATCTATGAAGGCATGTTATGTTCAACCAAGATATAGTGCAAACATCTTCTTCAACCTCGTATTGTTGAAGTGCATAAGTATACTTTGTGTACTCTTGCAAGCACAAATTGAGGGAGAGTTTAGCCTATATCTTGTGAGACTAATGATTTCTTTCAAGTTCATGTTGTGTAGTCTCACACCCTGGAGAACATCAAACGAGGATGAATGGTTCCATAGAAATGAAAATGAGTTTCTCTTGATCGTGTGAAGAGGATAAGTTTCTCTTTGAAATGTCAAGCCTATCAAAAGCTAAGATGGAAATTCATGATTATAATGGAGACCATGTGGCGTAGAACAAAGGTGTGTCACTCCATGAATTATTGTAGTACATTTGTGTATCTAGGCTCTTACATGCTAGTGTATGCATGTATATGCAATATCTTAAGTCACATCATAAGGTTGCACTTGTGGTGACGATTAAAGAATCTCTAAATATTTGATTAATACCTCTTATGGTGATGTCATAAGTTAGTCTTAAGTCATCTTAGTGAGGTATGAGTCAAACATACTAACTTCTCAAGAATCTTGGCTTAAAATATTGCATATCATGTATATTAGTATACCTTTTGATTATGAGTAATACCTTCAATTGGTGCAATTTCATATTTTCATACTTTAGTTGTACCAAGGTTCAAATTGTAGAACTTAATCCCCTGGCCTCATAAGTCCAAGTGCATAAGCTAAACAAGTATTCATCACTTGTATGCACACATTTAGGGGGAGAATGGTCTATAATTTGAATCTTTGAGACTAACTTCATTTCCAAGTCTATTATGTGTGTAGTCTCAAATTAGAAAGGAATTTTCGGGCAAAGACAATCGCTTCCACTGCAAATTTGATGGGTATCAAAAATTCTTTGCTCCAATAAATGTATCTTTTATACATTTCATAAGGGAATGAGTTTCTCTTTTATATGCTACTCCAACATCATCTAAAACTGGTAAACATGTATCATATTCTTTTGGTTTGCATATGTCTAAAGTAGCATAACTTATAAATTCTCCTGTCTAGAACTTAATTGATTAAGTAGTGCACATGTTCCTTATGTTGCATGATTATGTTCAATTGATACTCCTTTTATGCCAATGGTACTTTAAGTTGCAAATAAGTACTCTCAACAAGTATCAATTGAATTCATATATATGTGCGCACTAAAACTTGAGGAGAACTTAGTGTAATATGCAATTAGTGATCTGCTTATCTAACAAATTGTATCAACTGGTGGTTTTCAATTGATATTTTTCATACATGATCACTAGCTGTAAAATCCATACTTGTGCAGTTTTCTTGTTGCCTCTTGTTGTGATAAGAAAATACTAGGTGACGTCTAGACTCCAAGTATCAAGTTTCACCTTCGATTTAGTATGACAATCTTCATTTTATATCTTGGACTTAAGTCACAACTATACCAACAAGAGCGTGCAAATGAATTCAAAATCCAACACAAGTTTGGAACACCCCCCCTAAAAAGGTAAAACACAAAGGTACATCACTTCATGTCACTTCTCCATTACCTTTGTGCCATCTAAGGACCCTTTTCATAATAGTGTGTTCACATCTTGCTTAAATCATAATTTCTACCCTTTATATTCTTTGTATCCTTTTTGGAGATTTATGACAAAGGGGGAGAAATTTGCATTAAAGCTTATCTTTATTTTTAAAAAGGGGAGAAATAATTAACAAAAAGGGGAAGTCATAAGAAAAACATAAGATGAAGAAAGTTGATAAGTGCATTCCATGTCATGAGCATCACGGTTATTTTATGACACACTGCACCCTATGAATAGTATAATATAAGTTGTCTATACTTTGACCTAAGTACAAAAGTGTTATTTTCTGAAATGCACATGTTTAGGGGGGGGGAAACTATATCATAGGATCCAAAATCTTATTTATCAAATCTTATGTAAGCTTTAAATGTGTTGTCATCAATCACCAAAAAGGGGGAGATTGAAAGTGCATTCATCCCTTTTGTGAGTTTTGGTGATTTGGATAATAACACATTTAAAGGTCTAACAAGTTTGCTAAGTGTTGAACAGGAAATTCAGTATGATGAACATACTTGAATAGTGTATAATGATCAGTGAACAAGGTTCAACACAAGGTCAAATAACCAGTGAGACAATGCAAATGGATATAATATGGTCTCTATATTGGTTTGAATATATGGACAAGTCCTGAGAAATCACTATGCATAAATATGATCATAATAGAGGTTGAAGTGATTAAGAGGATTGGTCAAGCCAAAGTGAATAAGATATGAGGAATCGTGAATTGGCTTGACCATATTACTATTAGTCCATATATGAATATATGAGAATCAAACTAGAGCTTGATTGATCTTAGCAGTTATATCTAGATGACATTCAAGCAAGGTTCACAATATTGAAGAAATGATTCTCTCAATGGATGCTCAATAGGATGTGACTCAAGAATGGCTTGATAGGGTGAAGTTAGCAAGGAAAGGGCTTCGAGGAACTAAGCGAAGGTGAAGGCCAAGCGACGGCTTGTAGACCGAGGTACCATGGCTAAGGTGAAGAAGAGAGTACTTGCACTAAGTCGATGAACTAATCAGCTATGAAGAGTTACAACATGTTGATGCATCAGTAAGGTGACTTGAAGCCATGATTTGAACTCATATAAGGTGATATGGTACAAGTCACAGGGTTTGATTTGAGTTTGCTTCAAAAGGTGAGACAAAGATGTTTGTGATCCTTATGAAGCAATGCCATGGAGAAATCACACATGAGACACCAATTTCTCAAGGAGTTTACTTCATTATATTTTATTTAACTTGAGTATAGGAATCGTCGTACTATAAAGGGGGATCCAAAAAGAAGGATGGTGTTTGCCAAAGCTCAAACCTCTCTATTCAAAAGCTATTTTTGAAAAGCAAAAATCTCTTTAACGTTCTATGGTTGACCGTGGTTAGGGTTGAGAAACCTAGAGTGTTCTTGCTGAAAAGCAGCTGAACTTCTTCAACTGCAGCTGAGCTTTCCAGCTGAACTTGACTTCAGCTGAGTTGAGCTTCTTCAGCTGCAGCTGAGCTTTTCAGCTGAGCTGAACTTCAGCTGAGTTGAGCTTCTTCAGCTGCAGCTGAGCTTTTCAGCTGAGCTGAACTTCAGCTGAGTTGAGCTTTCTCAACTTCAGCTGAACTCAACTTCAGCTGTGAACCTCTTTGACCATACACCAGCTGAACTTGCCTCTGGGCAGTTGAGCTGGGGTTTTCTCTCCTAAACTCACTGGTCAAGACCGGTTGAACTGGTCCTGAGGGGCAGTTCAGCTGGTCTCTGACCCCTCTGACCTCTGATCTGCAGTCTGCCAGTCAGACTGGCAAACAGGTCACCAGGAGCTGTCAGGGGCGGTTCAACCGCCCCCCTGGGCGGTTCAACCGGTGTTGGTCAACTTTGACCAGTCTGCGGTCAGTCTGCGCGTCAGTCTGCCAGTCAGACTGGCAGACAGGCTGTCAGGCCTGCCAGGGGCGGTTCAACCGCCCTAGGGGGCGGTTCAACCGGTCTCAGGCAGAAAAATCTGCCCAAACGGCTAGTTTTGAGCTCCACCTATATATACTCACTCCTACCTCTCACCCCATAGCGAAGAGCACGATTTGAACTCCATTTCCAACTTGAGAAACACCTCCCACTCTCTCACACACATCTCTTGCCTCTCCCATTTCAAATCTTTGGAGAGAAATCTTTGAGTGAGCTTGAGAGCTGCGGTTTTTGTGCTTCATCTCTAAATCTCTCTCGCTCTTCTTCATTCGAGCTTTGGCACTACATCGAGTTCTTTGTGGATTCATTACTCTTGGAGCTTCTAGCTCCTAGACGACTAGGTGTCTCTTGTGAGTCTCCAAATCTTGTGGAAGACCACAAGAAAGTTTGTATTACCCGCTCGTTTGAGCAAAGATTAGTGTGTGAGCTTGACCTTTGTGGTCGGCAAAGGGAGGATTAGGGTTGAAAGAGACCTGGCTCTTTGTGGGTGCCTCAACGAGGAAGTAGGGCACCTTGGTGGTATGACCGAACCTCGGGATAAATCTTGTGTCTCTTGTGTTCTTGCTCATTGTGTTTGTTTGTGTTCTTCGTTCTCTCACCATTCCGTGAAAGATTTGTTTATATCTTTTTAGTGTGTGGATTTTGAGAAGTGCCCTTCTCAGATCTACTACTTTGAACCCTGTGGATCATTTAGAACATCTCATTTCCAAAGTTAACTGGGTGAATTTCAAGATCAATTCAGTTTTACCCAGTTTGCTTCTAATTTTTGTTGAAAAAGTTTTAACTTGCCTATTCACCCCCCTCTAGGCAACTTTCACGCGGTCCGAGGATCTCCACTCTGGAGGACGACGTCATCACCACGCCTGGGCCATCGCCGCTAGGGTCTTCTCCGGGAATCCGGCCCGAGCAGGCGGCTCGGCCGGTCACCCCGGGGCCTCGGCCAGTTACCTTCCGAGGACGTCGATCCGGCCCGAGCAGGCGGCTCGGTCGGTCACCCCGAGGCCTCGGCCAGCTGCCCTCCGAGGACGTCAGCCCGACCCGAGGCCTCGGCTGGTCAATTCCGGCGCGCGACCCAGCAGCACCAGCCTGGCGCGACGGTCAACACGGCCAAAAGTGGGCCGGCAGTAATGGCGGTGGCAGGCGAGCAGGCGCAGCTGTCGCGTCGTCAGCCAGGCTTACGTCCCATCCGGGGGCAGCGAGAGAACCCTCTCCCACGGCGTGAAGACGACGCGCCCGTGATCCGTTCCTCGAACGGCTCGCGCACGCGCAACGGTCGCCCCTCCAACCACTCGCCCCGTCGCATTAACTCCGCGACGGGACACGCGGCGCCTCTGGCAGGAGAAGCGGGCGACGCTTCCCCTTCGCCAAAATGAATGCGTCCAAAAAGGTACGCCGCGTCGTTCGATTTCGTATCCTTTTCCGTTTTTCCTCTTTCTCTCTCTTGCAACAGGGACCGGGAAAGGGGGATACCCCGAAAAGGATCCTTCCCCGAGAAGGAACCAGGCTCCGTGCCCCCTACTGATCAGAGGTTCAAAGGCTGGCCCCCCGGAAGGGTTCAACAGCCGCCTCAGATCGCGTGGGCCCTACACCCACTACTGGTCAGAGGTTCAAAGGCCGACCCCTCGAAAGGGTTCAACGACCGCCTCAGGCTACTCGGGCTCCGCGCCCAATACTGATCAGGGGTTCGAAGGCTGGCCCCCGAAGGGTTCACAGCCGCCTCAGACGCCGAGCGAGGGATGACCATGGGTACGTTCGATACATAACCAAGGCTCGGGCTGCGCTCCCGAGGTACCCTAGGACATTTCCGAGACCGGCGGGAACGATCTTGTAACAGAATCCCACCAGAGGGAGGCATCGAGCCCTCGGACCCCGTCGCCAGGGGACCGGGTCTGGCAGATCACCCGCAGGTACTTCTGGGCGTGCCTCTGGGCCCCTAGCCAACCCCTAACGAACGGGGCACGGACGTCCACTCGGATTACCCGCTTGCAGCTCGTCGGAGACACCATGTTCGGCGCCCATCGAGGGCAACATGGCGCTTTCCCCCCTCCTCCTTGCGGAAAGGCAACGCAGGGGCGTATGTAAAAAAGTCGAGTCTACCCCTGACCGCCCTCTCGCTCTGTGCAGAGGCTCGGGGACTGCTCTCGCAAACCCGGCTCCGGCCGAACCGTTGACAGCGTCAACATACCAGCCCGAGAACTTGGGACCCGACCGTACACCTGGGCTACGGCCAGTTCGCATGAGGGAACGACCAGACCAGCCGAAGCACTACGTGAGGCAGTAAGACCTCGAAGGAGTGAAACCACTCCTCCGAGGCCTCGGGGGCTACACCCGGCGGGTGCGCTCGCGCGCACCCACCGGAACAAAACACAACCGAGAAAGGCTGGTCCCCTTGCAAAAAAGTGCGACGAAAGCCTCCAAGCGAGTGCAAACACTCCCTTCGAGGCTCGGGGGCTACTGTCGGGGACCATAATTAGGGGTACCCTAAAGGCTCCTAATTCTCAGCTGGTAACCCCCATCAGCATGAAGCTGCAAAGGCCTGATGGGTGCGATTAAGTCAGGGATCAGTCCATCCGAGGGACACGATCACGCCTCACCCGAGCCTAGCCTCGGACAAGGGCAGCCGACCCCGGAGGATTTCCGTCTCGCCCGAGGCCCCCCTTCAGCGGCGAACATATTCCCGGCTCGCCCGAGGCCCTGCCTTCGCTAAGAAGCAACCCTGACCAAATCGCCGCACCGACCGACCAAGTCGCAGGAGCATTTAATGCAAAGGTGGCCTGACACCCTTATCCTGGCGCGCGCCCCCCGCCGGCAAAGCCGAAGTGACTGCCGTCACTTTGCCGCTCCACTGACCGGCCTGACAGAAGGACAGCGCCGCCTACGCCACACCGACTGCAGTGCCACTGGACAGAGTAAGACTGACAAGCAGTCAGGCCCTGCCGGAGGCACCATAGGAAGCTCCGCTTCGCCTGACCAAGGGCTCGGACTCGGGCCAAGTCCCGGAAGACGGCGAACTCCGCTCGACCCAGGGCTCGAACTCGGGCTAAGTCCCGGAAGATGGCGAACTCCGCCCGACCCAGGGCTCGGACTCGGGCTAAGTCCCGGAAGACGGCGAACTCTGCCCGACCCAGGGCTCGGACTCGGGCTAAGTCCCGGAAGACGACGAACTCCACCCGACCTAGGGCTCGGACTTGGGCTCGGCCCCAGAAGACGACGATCTCCGCCTCGCCCGACCCAGGGCTCGGACTTGGGCTCAACCCCAGAAGACGACGATCTCCGCCTCGCCCAACCCGGGGGCTCGGACTCGACCTCGGCTTCGGAGGAGCTTCCACATCGCCCAACCTAGGGCGTAGACCAGCCACGTCAACAGGAGGCGCCATCATCACCCTACCCCGAGCTGACTCGGGCCGCAGGGAACAAGACCGGCGTCCCATCTGGCTTGCTCCGCCAGATAGGCAATGATGGCGCCCCGCATGCTCTGTGACGGCGGTGGCTCTCAGCCCCCTTACGGAAGCAAGAGGACGTCAGCAAGGACTCAACCGCTCCGACAGCTGTCCCTCCGCCAAGCTCCATCGCTCCTTCGACGGCCACGACATCACACCAGCTGGGTGCCAAGATCTCTCCGGCTGCCACAATGGCATGTACCTAGGGCGCTAGCTCACCTCCGCTAGACACGTAGCACCTTGCTACACCCTCCATTGTACACCTGGATCCTCTCCTTACGCCTATAAAAGGGAGGACCAGGGCCCTCTTAGAGAAGGTTGGCCGCGCGGGGACGAGGACGAGAACAGGCGCTCGCTTGGAGCCGCTCGCTCCCTCTCCTGCGTGGACGCTTGTAACCCCCTACTGCAAGCGCACCCGACCTGGGCGCGGGACGAACACGAGGGCCGCGGGATTCCCACCTCTCTCACGCCGGTCTCCGGCCGCCTCGCTCTCCCCCCTTCGCGCTCGCCCTCGCGCTCGACCCATCTGGGCTGGGGCACGCGGCGACATTCACTCGTCGGCACAGGGACCCCCCGGTCTCGGAACGCCGACAAGTTGATTTGCCTCACGCACTCACCCTAATCATTTAATCCATGTCCTCTTTGTGACCAAACTGAGGAAACAATTGATCATCTCTTAGTTTCTTGCATCTTCACAAAACAGGTCTGCTTCAACTTGCTACAAAGTCTAGGATTGCAGGCTCATTCTCCATAACCTGACGATATGTCCTTCGATGATTGGTACGAACCGCAATATGCATGATATTACATTGGCTGGATTTAGTTTTCTTGATGAGAGTTATTCAGACTATGGATATTCTTTTCTAACATTGGTTGATTGGATAATTGGACAGATACTGCAAGTGATGGCCGATACCCGGCTGATTCCTCGGGCTCCACCTCTAGCCCTTCAATTACAAGGAGGTCATGGCCGAGTAACAGGCAGCCCCAACCAGATGGATCGAACAATGCCATCAACAGAAAAGGCAACCCTCCTTCAATCGTGGCTAAGAAAAATTTGGCTCCTTCACGCCGCAGCACAGACCAATTCAAGAAATCTGAGGACAGGGTTGTTGTTACTATGGCTCCAAACGCAACGCCAATCAAAATGGTGGCTGAGGAGAAGCTACTGAAAGAAGGCAATGTTAGGGAGAGGCTTGAAGCGCGGCGGGTGTTGTTTCAAAAGACTGGTGACAAAGGTTACAAGAAGGTGGCTGGTCCCAAGTCAGGATCCAGAGTTGTTCCATACAGCGGGGAAGGGGATGGTGACTCGGAAGAGACGGCTGAGACTGAGGACGCGCCCGAAGAATTTTAGTCAGCTCACAAAGATGAGGACCTGTCGAAGATCAGGATGCAGCTCGTTCAGATTGAGAATCAGCAGGCCAGTTTGCTTAATCTTCTCCAGGTAGTTATGCCTTGTTACAAGAATTCTGGAAGTAGAGAAGAACTCTGCTCTTTCGTCAGATTTAACTAAGGTTAAATCAAATTGTCTTATTACGTCCATTGTTTCACTGTGGTTTACCTTTATCATCTTTTTTTATATTTGTTTGTTCACTTATATTTATCTTGCAGCATACATTGTCTTAAGAGGGAAGATCTCCACCAAGGATAGGAATTGTTGGTCATATGACAAAGGATACCTAACAGGCTCCTTTAGCCAAGTTCATACTTTGGAAAATTCGTACAAGGCACTGAATGATGGTTTGGTTAGCTCAGAAGCATCCCCATCTCCAAATTCAGAAATAAGGAACACAGAGAGTAGATAATAACGTAAATAACAAAAATCACCTCCCATGGTGCAGGATAGATACAGTAATTTTACATGTTATAGTAGTAAGAAAAATCTTTTTAAGAAAAAAATGGTATCCAAAACACCAAACTAATCAAACTATTAATGAAAGCACTAAAAACTCAATCAGTAAAATTAATGAAAGCACTAAAAACTCAATCAGTAAAAATAGATACACATGTTTAAATTAGTGAATAGTGAAGAGATCAATGTATTACGTATTCCTATTAATGAAAGCACTAAAAACTCAATCAGTAAAATTAAAAAAAGCCAACCAGCAGACAGTTTCAACAGCAGAGGCTAGAAAACAGCTTGATACCTTCCACACTTTAATGTGGAGATCCTTATTAGGGATCCTGACGGGTCCCTTAACCTCAAATGCTTGTCCTTGGCTCCCTTTACCAAATCCGCTCAAACTGAAATGTACTAGAAATCGCACACATTTGTTACTTCAATAATTCATTGAAAATAACTCTGCAATGACAGTCCAATACTCTGGTGTAGCTTGCATCATAGCCAATGAACAAATGCAGATTAATCAGCCTAGTGATAGAAGGTAGTAAGCAGACTACCCTTGGACTGTTTGCAAGGTTTAGGTTCTCACATTTTAAAGCTGTCTAGATAAAATGACACCAACAAATAAACTTAGGGAACATTTCCTGTACAGCAGTTACCATAGTTCTAAAGTTGCCTAGATAAAATAACACCAACAAATAAACTTAGGGAACATTTCCTGTACAGTAGTTACCATAGTTCCCTCTAATATGTTCTAAAACAGCGCAATACAGTTCAGTGCATGTATAAAATCAATAGATACCATACCAGGACAATATTTAAGGATCCTTTTTTGTTGAAATGCTCAGGCCACACAGCGTTATAGAAGGCATATTAAATCAATTTGCAGCAGGCTGAAAGCTAAAGAAGGCAGGATTAGAGGAAATCATTGGAATGGGCAAGCGTGTTCATTTCTCGACTCGTACAGTTATCACACCAGATCCGAACATAAACATTGGTTTTTGGGACAAAATTAAAACCTCAGAAAGTTACTTATTTTGGCACGGAGGGAGTAGTTATTATGTGTTAGTAGAGATGCATGGATGGCGAAGTGCACCCTCATTACTCACTGAAGATATTCTATTAATAAATATGTTTAAGGGCTACTACTTCAGTCCATGTGGTAAAAAAGGTATTTATTTCAAAGCTTTTCACTGTGATTCTTATTGGCCTTTGCGCTGTTTCTACATGATGATCTGACTCATCAGTTAGCTATGATAATACGACATAATGAGAATTTGAGGAGGCAAGAGAGAAATGGTGCTCCAGCTCACATTATAACAGAGTTTGCTCAGCTGTTGCAATTTCATATTGCAACATACTTCGATAATGATCTTCCTGGCCAACCCAGGGTGAGTGGTTTAGAATGTCAATTTGCATGTATAAAATCAATAGATACCAGGACAATATTTAAGGATCCTTTTTTGTTGAAATGCTCAGGCCACACAGCGTTCTGGAAGGCCTATTAAATCAATTTGCAGCAGGCTGAAAGCTAAAGAAGCCAGGATTAGAGGAAATCATTAGAATGGGCAAGCGTGTTCATTTCTCGGCCCGTACAATTATCACACCAGATCCGAACATAAACATTGATGAATTGGGAGTACCATGGAGTATTGCTTTGAACCTGACATATCCTGACACTGTCACTCCATATAATATTGAAAGGTGAACCAGTTTGTTCTTATTGACAAATGTTATTTAATTAGTGTGCTTTTGCTGATCATTTGCAGTTAATTCCAATGATTTCAGGTTGAAGGAACTTGTTGAATATGGGCCTCACCCTCCCCCAGGAAAGACCGGTGCAAAATATATTATCAAGGAAGATGGTCAGATGCTTGATCTTCGGTATGTGAAGAAAAGCAGCGATCAGCATCTGGAGCTTGGTTACAAGGTAAATATCAACTTTCACTATGATTATAGCTGCTGCTGACTATAGAAGTTGCTGCTTTTGTAAAGTTCATGTTTTGACTCAGTTTGGATTCTCCCAGGTGGAGAGGCATCTCAATGATGGGGATTTTGTTCTTTTCAATCGGCAACCAAGTCTTCAGAAAATGTCTATCATGGTTTTCAGCATGGCATTCGGAAGAAGAAAAAGGATTTATTACTCCCAGTGATACTATGGTCAGGATAGAGAAGGGAGAGCTTCTGTCTGGCACACTTTGCAAAAAGAGTATTGGAACAGGCTCTGGAAGTCTTATCCTTGTCATTTGGTTATTCCAATCTTCTATTTTTTTTATAACATATGATTTTCTCTAGCATTCTAGGAGGCATATGCCGTTATTTAATTCTATTCTCCTTATTTGAAAGGCAGATCTCCTGCCGTTATTTAAAAAGAAAAGAATTCCCAACTCTGTGCATCCTATGGTCATCAAACTCAGACTTAGTCACTCACCAGTCACCATAATTTTTTGAGCCTAATACTTTTAACACAGCTATAGCTGAAATGGATTGTTACTCTCCTTAATTATAGAGGTTAACTAACTAATTAAAAGTCCAGTCATCTCATCTATATAAGGATTGTCCCTCTATTCGTTGATCAAGAAATATTTCTAGTATATCTTTTGCACAGTAAGACACGAGACAGAAGTATACGGCAGGTGACGGCGCGACGGACAAGATTGCGGCGGGGGGGGCTTGGGATTGTTGGTAGTCGCGGCGAACGGATTGCGTCGCCCCCATCCAAATCCTGCCGAGAATCGCGCCGCAGCTAGAATCCGGAGGTCGAGCGAGCGGGGGTTAGCGGGCGGGGTTGGCTGGCGGTGAATCCGGAGGTCGGGCGAGCGGGGATGGCTGGTAGTTTGCGGCGGCGCGGAATCCGGAGGTAGGGCGGGGTTGGCGGGCGGTTTGCGGCAGCGCGGAATACGGACGTCGCAAGCGGGGGCGGGGGCATTCTACGCTGAGCCCTTAATAGTTAGTAGAGAAATATTCTATAGATTATCATTTTTATCTGGCTCAAGTTGTTCTTCCACATCTCCAACCAGCCTTTTCTTGCTTGCCACCAAGGATTTGCCAAAGGAAGGATCCCCTCATTAAGTAGACGTGGAGATGCAGCAATCAACCTCTGCTTACAAGTCAACATAAACAATGGTTAAATCAAAATTTCAAATTTAAAACCACTCGTAAGTTAGCCTGCAGATCGATCAATCTTACCTGCAGAACCTTGGCTAGCTTCAGGTCACGACTCTGCCTTCTGCTACTGAGCCACCATGGCATTCATATGTAGGACCTTATGCAGGAAAAAAAATAGTGTGTTTCCGATCTTATAGAAAAACAGATGGAAGAAGAATTGCAGCATGTATACATTATAATGGATATATGTTGAGAAATCATAGATATACATCTATCAAGGCCGGAGAGACCTTCGTACGTTCAGAGTTCCAGTTCTAAATCCTGAGCCACTGACTAGATGAAATTGTAAATATAAACCAAGAGCAATCCATATTAAGATAAAACAATTCGTGAGTGAAAACTAAAAGTAAAATCAAACCTATTATGCATGAAGAAATTCAACGTTTAATGTCCATGAAAAACCGAGGGAGGGAGAGGAACATAACTCTGGCCCTCCCTCTCGATATGCCCAAAGTTGACACCACTATGCCGTCTAATGTGCTCTGTCTAATGGGATAGAAAGCCCTGCATGCTCTGCAAGATGTTTCCATGCATATAGATGACAAGGAAGGATTTTTCCAACGGTTATTTGCATATATAATTTACCTGTTTTTTCTATTATTAAAAAGGAAAAAGAATAGCCAAAGTGCCATCCAGGTAGGTGTGATTGTGCGCCTGCTTTATGCATTCAACACAGTTAGTCAGTGTGCATATAACTTTCTGCTTGGGTATTTGCAAATAACCTGTAAACATATAGGTTACATGAAAATACCAGCAAACAACAGATTTAACCTTGTTTTTTGCTGACCAAATTATATAGCCTTGTTTTCACAGGAAGAAACATGAGTAATAAACTGCACTTTGGAACCACATGCAAGACTGTACCAACAGGAACTTAAAGTGAATATATTTGTGGTCACTAATCTTATTTTGTAGGCGTGATTGTTTAGAATATTAACACTGACATGAACATCAACCCAAACACCGTGCAAGCATGCGGAGGGTGTAGAACGAGATAGTAAGAAGAGAAGACACCATTTTCCACAGAGAGACAAAGCACGGGGACGACAGTTACAGACGGATCCACGAGGTCAGGGGAGAGGGAAATTGGAGAATTGGAAGCAGTGGGACCGCTGTACCTCGGGTGCCATCGCGGAAGGCCTTGGAGACATGCTTGGGTGTCCAGCACAGGCCCTCATGGCGGTCGTCCTCATCAAGCCCCAGCACCAGCGCGCACACCGTTGGCTCCACTGTGTAGCCCCGTCACCGCGGTGTCCCCTGAGAGCAGGTCGATGTAGTCGTTTTGCTCATCATCATCGCATGCGCAAGCGACGGTCGCGAGGTGGGCCTGCTCGAGCGCTCCCATGGCGGTAGATGCACCCATCTCAGAAACGAGATTAGATCTCGACGGATCCCTTGGCGACTTCGCGAGCCAGTCAGCAGCTTGGGGAGGAGAGAGAGTGCGTACAGGAGAGATGGGGGAGAGGAGATGGAGCGAAGCCCGGGTTCCTGTCGATGCCGCTAGACTCGAGATCGACAAGGACGAGAACGGCGGGCGAGATGGTAGGTGCGTATGGGTATCGTGCGGTGTCGGCGGTGTCTCAAGCATAAATTTGATGTCGGTTTTCAGTTTCTACTTACCCGAAGTCCCCAGGTGCTCGCACCCTACCTCCGGCGTGCCCTCCCTGCCTGCTTCGCTGCCGCGCGGCCGTGCTGCACGCGTTGCTTGCACCGTCGCTGGCCCCTGGTCGTGGTGCTTGGAACGGCATTCACGGACAACGCCGAGGTTGTTACGAGGATGGGGGGTTGCGGATCCCCGGCATCACGGACGCGCGTGGAGTGGGGAGAGCAGGGGAGGGGGCTGGGGGATGGGGGGTTGCGGATCCCCGGCATCACGGACGCGCGCGGCGTGGGGGAGCAGGGGCGGGGAGGGGGCTGGACGGCAGCTATGCGCAGGGAACCCCGGTATCGCGGACGCGATAAGGATGGAGGCGGGGACGTGGTAATGGTCTACAATAGCATCTTAATAGACAGTAGAGATTCACTATTTTAAACTCCAGTCTACGGAACAGTTCTTTAGACGGCCATATCAGCTGGACACAGCCACCGTACTCCGAGATTAGCGCCCCCCGTCGGCCAAACAGTACCGGACTGGCCGCCGTTCACAGTTCACGCCCCCGCGTGGTCCCTATTTCCGGCGAGCACTAGGCTACCGCCGCCGCCGTCAGGTGCCGGTGCCCAGACCTTCGTCGTGCCCATTTCGCCGGCGACGAGCACCCACCAGGTATGCCCGTCCCTCCTCTCCCCTATCTGCTTTGCGAAACCGAGCACTCAAAACCTAGCTTAAGAATCGGATCTGATTCAGGAGTAATTGCAAGTATATGCATGTATTATTATGCCTACTAAATTACTAATAACTTCGATTTTTCTAATAGCCCCTGCCCGCAGGTGTTGGGAACTGGGGATAGAAATGGATCACCACCACCCGCAGCAGCAGCAGCAGTACGGCGACCCTTACCGTGGGCTCATGACGTCCCCGCAGCCCGACCACCACCTCCACGCTCTTCAGTACCACCAGCCGCAGCCGCAGCAACAGCCGGCGCTTATGTCTCCACCGCAGCCACAGCCAGCACTGATGTCTCCACAGCCGCAGCAGACACTGATGTCTCCACCGCAGCCACAGCAGCATCACCACGCTTCTCTTGCCTCCCACTTCCACCTCCTACATGTAAGTAACGGAGTGTTTGGAGTTGTGTGGAGTTTTGTGTTTTGGGGGCCTTTGCTCTTAGTTTAAGATAGCATAGATGATAGATACCCTCAAATGAACCCTTCTTTTTGTAGCGATGCCATTGATGTTGTTGGAGTGTGCCCTCTGTGCACCGGAATTTCAAAATTCTGAACTTGGGATTTTGCTAGCCATTAAAGGTTGTCATTAATTTGTCCTGTATTTGTTGCTCAGCGATTGCAATTTCTTCACACCATGATTTGTCACTTTGGCCGGTAGTGAAGATTGCCATATTATAGGTGTACATGAACGATATACAAGCGTCAAAGTGTGCAACATTGGTAATGGCCAGAGAAAATGTTGATTCTAATCACTCGAGTTGGTTTGACAAGAAATACATAAATTAAAAATATATATGAGGGCACTTTAGGTATTGTAGGTTTTCTTAAGCTGGCAATCACATGTCTGTATTGGCATCTAACATTTAGGCTTATTTCCAATGGCTTTTTTGCAAGTAGCAAATCTTTGTTTCCACTTTTATGATGGCTCTTCTCCTTTTACTCTTAGAGAAAGTACTAGAATGTATTGTGAAATACTGATAGTTTTCTTCTTTGCATAATTTTGTTCTCTGTTAGTTGGTTACAAGATTAGCCGATGCTATTGGTACAGGAACAAGGGACCAAAATTTCGATGCACTGGTAAGGATCACCATTTACTAATTTTCATTTGTTTTATGGATCAATGTTCTTGTACTCATAGTGCATGATCTTGTCAGAAACAATAGTTGTAGCTTCTTCTAGGCGTGGAGCCTGAATATTCTTATACAGAGTTTGAATTGACATGTGATATAATTCTTAAATCACCTCCCAGAGAAGAGACAGGTCACAAACAATGCTCTAGTGTTGGTGGTGCACAGGAAGCTTGAGACCAGCCCAGGGTGACAGGGTCTGCACGGTTCAGTTTTCAATAGCCAAAACCAAGCCAGTGGAAGACAATACCCTTAGTTATGCAATTATGCAATTGCATAATCATGTTAAAATTACTACTATGTATTGTGTAATTCCATGCTGATTTCTTATAGAATACCAGCTAAACACCATATTTTTACCAGTGTTTTGCTAAATCCTAATTCCAATAGCTACTGTATTAAGAGAAGCTTTTTATATATATCTAGGTTGAAGAATTGACCAGCCAATTTGCTAGGTGCCAACAATTGTTGAACTCCATATCAGGAACAATAAGCTCAAAGTCTACTGTAAGTTTTGTTACTTCTCTTTCCTGACTCATATGCTTTATTCTTAGTTGTCTTCTGAATTTGATAATAATTACTAAGTTAAATTGAACTATTCTGGCTAATGAATCTCAATTACTTTGTTTTGGTATCCAATAAAATTTTCAATTGCGCAAGAATTAAGAATTTTTTCCAGAAATGAATAATAAGACGGGGTATAGTAGATCTGTTGCAGGTTTTTGTGTTGTCTCATAAAATGTCTATAAATATTCATGTCTCTAGGCATATCCTTTTAAAAAGTTAATTCACATTTATTTAAACATACCAGGAGCATTGCCATATTATATAGAAGGCTTGGGACTAAAAGGCTTTCTTTGGGACTGCCCTAACTTGATTGGAGCTAAAAGGCTTTGTTGTTGCCAGAAGCACTGGCATATCATATAAGAACTCAAATGTGCACGGTGCACACATGTTGTCCTCATGCTCAAACACGGATGAGGCTGCCCAAGCAGTCTTGGAACGTGCCTGCTGAGCAACTCACACACACAGAGGCTTAGTCCCCTCTGATGAAAATCCCGTGTGACACCTGAGTCTTCCGTCAGGGATCAAACTCAGGTGGGTAGCGCTCGCACCGAGCGGCCTTGCACCCTTACCACTGACTCATTGAGCCATTGTCTCGTTTTCTAATTCACAATTATTAGTTATTAAGATTGTCTAAAGTCTGGCTAGTTGTAACACCCGGTTTTAAGGAACAAAGCCGGGTGCATCTCATACATGCGCTAAGAAGACAACACATATAATAACAGAGTGTATAGAGATAAATGTCACAATAACATCAGAGTATTTATTACATAGCGGAAGACTTATTACAAAATAAAGGAATAACCATAAAACGAACTAAGGATCGTCGGCGCCAATGTCGACTGAGAAACGCCACCTAGATCAGATCGAATGCCTCAGTGTTAGGTGGCTCCTCTTCGACCACCTGTTCTTCTCCTGTGGGGGGTGTGAGACAGCAAGAGTGAGCTCACATACGTTCATAGCTCAACAAGTCGTGGAGAATAATGTGGCATGAACTCACCAAAGGTGGGAGTTCATGTAGTGTAAGGCTAATCAAT
The DNA here is from genome assembly GCA_029449295.1 of Zea luxurians. Classification (NCBI taxonomy): domain Eukaryota; kingdom Viridiplantae; phylum Streptophyta; class Magnoliopsida; order Poales; family Poaceae; genus Zea; species Zea luxurians. The sequence continues at coordinate 3,893,074 of JAOPSE010000039.1, read as the reverse complement.
GAAGTAAAGGCTGAGGCTGAGCATTGCTTTTATAAGTTGGTCAAAATTTTATTAGCAATTACTACGTGTAAGTAAATACCAAACCTTAATAATAATAAAGAACAGTAATAGTAAAATAATCCCAAATGCGATGCAAATGTCAAATTAAATTTAAGTTTTATAATTAATCATGTGAGGGTCCGAGCCGCTCATGACCGTGAGCACGGCTAGTATACTAGTTTTACACTCTGCAGAGGTTGCGTATCTTTACCCACAAGTCATGTTACCCATCTGCCAAGAGACGGCCAATCTCATACACCTCTACCGAGGAGGCGAGACAGAGTAACACTACGAGGCCTTTACAAAGTTCCACTAGCTTCAGAAATCCCGCTACAGTTTATAGGAAGCTCCAGTGCAGGGTTCTTGCCTGACCGCCATCGCAGCAAAATCAACCCAAGGACCTCCCTACACTGACCACTCCCCTACTGCCCTTGCCCCTTTCGGGTAAGGAAGACCTCCACTAGCTTTCCTAGTTAATCAGCCAAGGGCGTCCCATTAAACCCTTGTGGTAGCACTGTTTTCCCGGGTGGTCGCTCCATGTTCCCATTAATTTAATGATCTTAACATGAACAGTAATAATAACAAGATAACAATAGAATAATCAAGAGTAGTGTATCTCCATACCCAATCCACATAAAGCAATAGCAAGTACTACCCAAAAATATTTCAGTGGTGAACAAGGTATAGAGGTAATCAAAACTGGGGTAACATAAAGGATCCCATCAAAATTAACCTATGCAGATCATTAAAATTAATAAGAACATGGCTGGGAAAAGTAAGTGATCAAGGGCACAACTTGCCTTTAATGAGCTCCTGCTCAGCTACTTCTACTTGTTGAACCTCAGATTCCACAGTGGCTTGTTCGTCTACTCGCATCAACACAATACATACATAGTATAGCATAAATTAACATTGCACCAAACATGTAAATAAAATACACAGTAAAAATCTACACATTAAAATGAGATCATAGGAACTGGAATCACTAAATTTGGAGTTATAGAATTCAAGTTATGAATTTCCTAAGGTTTAATGTGATTAAAATAGGATTAGATGAGAAATTAATTTTCTAATTGTTTTCATGTCAAAACAGAGACACTAAATGGTAGAGAATATTATTACAAAATTTTAGAAACTGGAATGGCTCAATTTGGACTAAAAATGGATTTTCTATGATTTATGCAAGTTCTAAGGTTTATTTTCATATTAAAAATCCAATTTCTAATTCATTTAATCAATTTAAAACAGTTCTGGATCGGGCCTCATTTACTGGTAAGTTCAGGGGCTAACCCGCAAGATCTCCAAGACACAGCGCGCCACTGGTCTGGACTGCGGGTTGATTTCCAGAGAGGTTAGGGTCTCTTTTACAAAACCCACGGCCGAAGGGGTACGGTTAATTCCTAGCCGCTCGATCAAAAACTAACCGCTAGGATTAAATCCAGTCTAACCGAACCGGTATGCGCTCGCGGCCACAGGATCTATCTCCTACGGTCCGGATTTAAACTAAGTCGATGCACCCGTGGCCATCGGATCCCGCATCGGACAATCAACGGCAAGGATCACCGCATCGTGAAGCGGTACCCCGAATCAATCTCCACCGTGGATCAAAGAATCAACGGCCCCGGCGCCTTCGCCCACCCCTTGACGAGCTACGGTGGCGCCGCCCAGGGCACACGGCGGACCATCGCCGGAGCGCAGCGCGCGCCCGATTTGAGGCCCCGTAACCAAATTCCCTGCTTCTACTCTATCCCCATGAGCTAGCGAATGCAAGGGTAGTGTTAATACCTTAATTCGACGTGCTGAACGCCCTGGCCACGGCGCACGGCGGAAATCCCCGTCTACCCGACGACAGCGAGCGATTCCGGTGGGGTAGAACAAGTCCAGGGCCGAGGAACCCGTGGACACCAACCGGACGACGTCGCGATCACCCCAGATCAAGCACCGAGGCACGCACGTCGGTGAATCCGCTGGTCGACGACGACGGACGGTGGCCTTCTCTCACCCAGCCGATGGCGCGCGGCGACGGTGGCTAACTTCGATGCTCGGGTCCAGCGCATGGATAGAGGGAGGCGAGGGATAGACGTAGTCGCAGGGTAAGCTTTATCCCCGAGCTCCACCTCTTCAACCGAAAGCCCGCGATTCCCCCGCAAGGTCCGCGCACGCCGTTGGGGAAGAACCGGTCAGAGCACGCGTGGGAGGCAATGCTGACAATTGGGTCCCACACGTAAGTGAGGCGCTGCGCAGCGGAACGTGGGCCCATGTGGCAGTGGCAAGCGAGAGTGGGCGGAGCGCGCGCGTGGAGGAGGGTTAGTAGTTGGGCCGCGCGGGTGAAAACGCGGATTGGGCTGGAAAGGTGGTCGTCGGCCCAGGTAAGGTTTTAATCCTTTTCTTTTTATTTTCTTTCCTAATCTCTTTTCTTCCTTTCCAAATTCATATTTCCATTTCAAATTTAAATTCCACCCTTGTGTCAAGTTTATCCACAGGTTATAAGTGCAATTTTAACATACCCAAAAATGAGAGGAATTTATTTATTTATATATTTATTTTGCATTGTACAATATTTATTCCTTTCCTTCTCCACTTTCATGGTTTTGTTTTCAATTTAGGGTTTGGATGTCATGGGCACATTATTACATTGCTATTGATGCTTTTATTTTTATTATCCACAAATGCACAATCAAATAAACTCCAGCATGATGCACAGGTTATCTATGTGTTCTTTGTGTTAATTATCCACTTATAACTAGGGTTGATCACATGTGATGATAAGTAGAGAACACAAATTACTGAGATTACCTTTATTCTCATTATTGCTCTTTTGAGTATTACACTAGTTTTGGCAGTTTTTACTGCAGGGTTACTATACGTAATAACTGATGTTACTAGCCAGTAGTGACTGGCGGTTTAGTGGAGACCGGCATGAGCTGCCTTCCTTAAAAAGCCCTAGTTTTCCAGTTGATACCGGTGTCAGTGCTGTCATTACGGTCTACAATATTTAGAACTATTTTAATAGATCTAAATATTGCTAATTTTATATGTTGTATAGTGCTGGTTATTTTGTGAATTTCAAAGAAATTGGTGGAATATTGTTAGATCAGCATCATTGGTGTTGATAATATTGGGAACATGTTTTTTATAGCATGATTGCTGTTGATAACCATTTTAAATAAGTTAGGCAACAATGTGTTGATCTTTTCTTTCGTAATTTGTTTTGGAATAATGCATTATATGTAACAAATGTGCATATACATTATGAATGTCACCCAAAAACTAGTTGTATGTTGAGTTGCAACATAATTGTAGTCCTCTCATAGAAATGTAAGAACCAGTTATTGATGCTTGAAGTTTCAGTACTCATGGTAATTGCTGTATTTGTTACCAACAGACGGTTGAGGGACAAAGGCAGAGTTTGGACGAAACACGGCAGCTGCTTGATCAAAGAAAGTAAGTTCCGCTGTCTGCCTAGTTTCGTAGCTTGTGCCCCATATAACCCAGGATGTATGGCCATGGTTTTCGAAAGACACCTTTAGAAATCCCAACCTAAGTTGGTCCTACCAGAAGTGATTGATGACCAACCCTTCAACAGTAAGGGGCCAGCATGACTGCTTCAGTTTGTGGATTTGTACAAGTCACGAGATTTACTCTGCCTTTTAAGTACGTTTAACTTACCAATGTACATCTTTCTGTCAGGGAGCTGATTACAAAGTACAGAGGCTCTGTCGAAGAGCTCCTTAAGGGAGATCAAAGATAAAGAAAGCATCATAAGGCTTAATATTTAAGGATTTATTGTCGTCAATACTTGAACCTTGAATTCGGTGGTATGCATCAATAGAGCCGGAACATGGTCTGGAGTAAGGACCTGGCACTGTGATACGGGAACTTGACATCTGAATAGACATTCTCCCTTGTCCCTCTGGCAAAAAAAAAATAAAAATATTGTCACATTTGCCTTCGCTGTGACTTGGATGTATATCTTTGACCATTGATATCTTGGTTAATCAGACGGTGCATTGCAATCCTGGCCTCATTCATATACCACGATTGGTTTGCATAAGTAGTACCCCCTCCGTTTCAAATTATGTCGTATTTTGATTTTTTAGATACACTTTTTATATAATTTTCTATTTTAAATTAGAAGGTAAAAGAAACGAGAAAAGGAGGGTAATGGGGAATTATAGTTCAGTTTTTACGAGTTTTCATTATGCAAACATGTATGCACGTCTTCCCTTGGTTGATGCTTCTTTTTGGCACATCTTCGTTTGATACCTTCGGTTGCATCTTCTTGCTTTCAATTCACCTCTAAATAGTCCAAGTGTCGTGGTGAAGGTTTCATTGGACGAAGGTCCAAGTCCTTCAGATCATCTCAAATTTCTTTGACCTGAAACAACAATTTAAAACTGATTTTTGTTACCTTAGACTTGTCGATGACCTTCCAACGAACGGTACTGTAAAAATACTGTAGCTCAGATTTGTGATTTCAATTCGATTCGGGTCTCCTGGCTGGATGAAACCGATGCGAGAGAAGAAAAAAAAATTGTTGCATGTACGCTCAGTCGATCGGTTACGAGCACGTAGTTGGCGCCTGTCACCCAACCAAACCAGTAGTTGAGGCACGCCCTGTTTGCTCACGATCACGAACGTACAGCACTATAAAACACGCAGGGACTGGAAAGCGAGATTTCACAGCTCAAAGCAGACAAAACGCAGAAGCTGCACTGCATATACAGAAGATACATCGAGCTAACTAGCTGCAGCGATGTCTCGCTCCTGCTGCGTCGCCGTGTCGGTGCTTCTCGCTGTCGCCGCGACAGCCAGCGCCACCGCGCCGGCATGGCTGCACGAGGAGGCCATGGCCACGGGCCCGCTGGTCGCAGAGGGTGCGAGGGTGGCGCCCTCTGCGTCCACCTGGGCTGCCGACAAGGCGTCGCCGGCGAGGCCGAGCGGCGGCATGGCCACGCACACGCAGGGCGACGACCAGAGCTCGTCGGGCGGCAGTGGCAGCAGCGGCGAGCACGGCAAGGAGGAGGGCGAGAAGCAGGGCAAGAGCTGCCTCACCAAGGAGGAGTGCCACAAGAAGAAGATGATCTGTGGCAAGGGCTGCACGCTCTCGGCGCACAGCAAGTGCGCCGCCAAGTGCACCAAGTCCTGTGTCCCCACCTGCTAGGAGCCGAGGCCGGAGCTTGCCGGCGGCGAGACCTCGATCGATCGAGTGCTTCACTTCACTTCTTTGGTATAGTTCTTGTGTGTCGCCGTTGCGTTGCGTTGCGTAGACGAAGGGAATAAGGAAGGGTAATTGGATTACCTGTTCCAGATCTCTGTGTAAGCGTGTTGTCGTGACAAGTCATTTGATCCAGAGCGAGCGATGGATAGATCTCGCTCGCAGTTTTAATTGCAATGCTAGTTCAATATGTCTGCATCATGTTGGCAACTACATAGTTCAGATTCAAACCGATATCGCTGTTAATAATAACGGTACAGTCATATTATATTTTATACAATTGCGCAATCTGTCTCCCAGAATAACAGTACAAACACACAGATATTTGCCAGACAAAAGGGAATTTCCGAAAAGCTGTCAAGGCAAGTACACAAGATATCATTTTCACTCAAGTATAACGAGGGGAGTCATCAAGGAAAAAGAAGATATCAAATCTTCAACCAAAAAAAAAAATTGATGTACATGGCTCGCTTCACTCATCAATGACCACTAAATCGACCACCACACAGCACAACCATAAACTACCAAATGCAACCACTTGACTGTTGCACATGCACATGATAACCGGTACATGAGAAAGATGTTACAGACAGCTAAGAACTACGAGTGCCAGAAAAGCCCACGCAAGTCTCATCTGCTGATCACCATTCGATCGGGGCCTAACATCTGCAGCTGCCGCCATCCACATAATATTGTGGATGAAGTCACTGTCCATGGCAGCTTCTCTTCACAAATGACATGGATTATGTGTTAGCATGTGTACAAAAGGCACCAACAGCATCAACAAAATGCATTTGTTGGTGCTGTGGCCTTGGAGCTTGATGACGTCGCTAAGACTGAATAGCTAGCACCCTCCATGGCAGCTGATATCCAATCTTGTTGCCATCAGAGGTCGAAGCATGTCCCATCTAATTGTGTATATCTAGTGTGTCGTCAGTCAACTCATGATTTCCTGGAAGACAAGAGCAAGTTCTTGTGCAGCATTTGCAACCGCCCCTTTTCTTCTGTCGAGGTTAAACACAAGGACAGATATGAGCATTGCAAAATTTTAAATGATAAAGGACTGAAACCAAAGCCACACATCAAGTTCAGAGAAGTATGGCCTCAAAGTGCCAATAAATAATAATTCACTCAACTAAGGAGGTGTTTGAATGCACTAGAGCTATAGTTAGTAGCTAAAATTAGTTGTAGACATCCAAACACCCTAGCTATTAGCTATTTTTAGTAAATTAGTTAAAGCTAGCTAATTCTACTTGTAATTTTTTTAGCCAACTAACTGTTAGCTCTAGTGCATTCAAACACCCCCCTAAACCATGTAGGATATATGTCACATCCCAAATTTTTTAATCTAGAGACTAATTTTTAGTCCCTCTATTCTAGTCCCTTTTAGTACCTAAATTGCTAAACACAGAGACTAAAAGAGGGATTATTTCTATTTTAGTCCCTGTGTTTGGTAATTTAGGGACTAAAATGGAGAGACTGAAAATTAGTCCCTAAACTAAACACCCCCTAAGTAGACTGCAAATACATGGTTTAGTATCTAGATTCCCAAATACCTTGTTAGAGATGGAAGCTTATTTTTGGCCTTCTCCAATTCGATGAAGCATAAGTTGCAGCGCTCCCTCCTACGATAAATAAATCGCATCAAGTAGTCTAGTAATGACCTTTCATAGAAGCAGCAGCTATCTGAAACAATACCTTTGCTCTGCCTCAAGGTCTACACCAACACAAGGACCTGACGATACTGTTGAATGTATCATTGGACCAAAAGTCCTTACAAGCTTCACCAACAATTCCAATGCGACGACTAAGTGTCTGCAAACATTCAACACAAACCATACATAAATCAATCAAAACTTCTTGCCAATAACGATTGTTGGAAATGGCCCCAATAAATCATCATAATCGCTCTCAAACGTTGCAGCAAGCACCTGTCAATTTTGCTCTCCAGAAGATCAGTGACGACAGGCAGGATAGAGGTACATAAATCTAGTGTGATTGTTTCACTTTTCTCCATGAGAACGCTAGCCATATCAGCACAGACCTGAATTTTCCAGAAAGCGCACAATCATTAACATGCTGGTTATTGCAAACAAAGAGAGAGCTGTGAAGTACTGACAGCATGATCACCCATCCTGTCCATCGCAGAGAGCACACCCCTGATGTCATTTCTTTCCCACATTTGATGAATAATCTGCATGTCAACAAAAAGGGGGGCAGCTTTTTGAGAAATTGTACCTTGAAAAACATATCTTCTGTCCAGTGCCCGTCTATGCTGTACTCCACTGAGCAAAACAATGATTTACAACATCTATTATAACTGGAGCAAAACAGTTTGAAAGCCTATCGTCTATCCGAATTATAAGCTTAGAAACCACAACATAGGAAACATGCATATGACATTACACGACATAGGAAACATATATATATATATATATATATATATATATATATATATATATATTCATTTATTAATCTGGAGCATTTGTACCATCTGATCAATTGGTAGGAGTATACTGAAATTATAAAATTGTTTTTTTCTTGAGCAGCATTACACGACCAATACAGCCAAATTGTCAAGCAGGGCACTGACCTGCAATTTCATCAGCCGAGACTTAGTTGAGCTTAAAAATAGATCATGTCGCTCCATGATAAGAGATAGAACATCTTCATCACTAGCTATGATTGGAGCTTCAGAAGCTTGATTGCTTCCTCTCTGCAGAAGGGAAGAAAGGTTTCATATATATCTGTGTAAAAAGCATAGATGGCCAAACATGCAATTCCATGTATAAACTGTTGTGTCAAATAAAGTCTAAGGACCGCAAGTCTTCACTCTTCAGTATAGTAAGCACAGGACAGTCAAGCATGATTGCCATGATAATTTCACAGGAATTGTTGGAAATCAACCGTGTTTCAAAGGGGAACTAGCGATAGGTCTAGGCAGAGCATGGGGCCAAGAGTGACCAAAAGAATGGTTTGTCATACTTTATCTTAGGTCCATGATGTATGCACATGAATCAATGGGACAGCAGCAGCCACCAAGATAAATGAAATCAGACAATAAAGCAAGCACATTATCTTCAAACTTAACTACCCCACATTTTTACAACCTTCAGAAAATTAAAGAAAAAGATGAAGTAACAGAATGTATAAAATGTTTATAGCTTTGTCTTGGACATACAGATGAATGTGGATGGCCGGTAGGAGCCAGTGTAGAACTGCTTGTTGTTGGTTCTTCATGACTAGGGGGCTGATCCCTCCCTTCCCAATTAGAGACACTTGACCTTGCTCTTCCTACATGATAATTAATTCATATCCATGAACAGATTACTGAAATCAAAACAGTAGCACCTCCCATAAAATGATACACGATACCAAAAAAACATACCTGCTCTTGAAACTTCGATATAGCAGTTGTCTCCTGGTTTGCGCATTCTAGGAACATCTGTAAAACACAACCAAATGGACCGATTACCCCAAAGTAAATGTTGCCAAAAAAACACAAGGATACCTAATAACTCTACAAAACAACAGACATGTTTGGTGTTTCTCACACAATTCAGAATGTAAGCTTTGAGGAACCATGCTTCGTCCAGATAATGCTGAGTAAACAGCATATTAGTAAATCAAATCCATGACAACTATGAGATACCTATGAACTATTGAGCTCCTTAAACAAATGATTGTGTTAATTCTTTTCTTTAGTAAGTAAATTGTATGATCATCAATGACTGATTCAATGAAAGAAAATGGTAACTTGACTAGATATTGTAAGAATATTGCTATTGGATTCAAATCCCTAATTCCAAAGCATTTAGAACTTACTATGACGAGTATATTATTGCATAACTCTGTGATATGTATATTTTTAGATAAAAGATATAATTAATAGAATTACAAATATGTGCAGATAAATGCACAATCAAATCATTACATGCATGTAGGGACATAGACATGCAATGCAAACATGCATAGAACATTATGAACACAACATAAGTATCAAGCAATAATAGTTCGACTTGTTAGTCCATTAAACACGTTATGAAGGAAATGAAGCACCACTAACAATTATGAAACATGTGAATCAAAGTGATAGCAGCACATAAAACATATAAATGGGTACAGATCATACAATTCTCATTGCGGACACTCGCATTTGGTTCTGATGAATTTGAAAATCCCACCCTGTCAACTGGACCACACTTTACATCTTCACGAGGTTCTTCAGAACTTATTGTTTGAAAAACACTGTTTCTACGGGGAAGAAATATTTGGCAATTGAAGTCTTCTGTTTCCGTAATTTTACTTCTGCTATCAACTTTGTTTGAATCAGTTCTGGCATGGGCTAGCTTCCGTGGCTCAGCATATCTTGACTGGATTCTGAATGGTGATATTCTTCCAGCAGAGGGTTCTCTCCTAGAATCAGAAATCATTTCCATTCTAGAATTTGTTCTGGGTACAATGACTGCATCAGCACTTTCTTTCTTTGAATTAGTGCCAGAATCTAGCTTTCTGTTTGACTTTGAAAGAGCGGGCCCAGAATCAGAGACTATTTCCATTCTTACATTAGCCCTGGGATTGGAAACAACAGGTGCTGTATCAGCACTTTCTTCTTTCGAATCAGGGGCAGACTCCAACCTTCTGCCTGACTTGGAACTAGAAATGGGTGCTAAATCGGCTATTTCCATTCTTGAGCTTTCTCTAGGAACAACAGGTTCCACATCATTACTTTCTTTTCTAGAATCGGTAGCAGGTTCAACCCTTCTGGTTACCTTCAGAAGAACGGGTGCCACATCAGCAGCATCGCTTCTAGAATCAGTAGCCAACTCCCCTCCTGAGCTAGTTCTGGGAACAATGACAGGCACTACATCAGCTTTACTGAAATTGTGAACATTAGAGGCACTGTTATTCCTCAACGAACTTCTCTTCAAGGTGGTACCACCAGATTGAAAAGCTGAATTTCCAACAGATCTATTATGGGAGCCAACTCCAGCCCTATGTGGTGTGCTTGGGATCAACCCGCTTGCTTCAGTATATTAAGAACAGATAAAAGACAGATAAGGCTTATGAAATGCTTTAACCATTAAATGTGGAAATGAGTAGATAGAGATGAGCAAGAACATACAAGGTGCCGAGTTAGTTTCTTTGGGTGCAGAATCTGAGTTCTGTGAAGCCGACAGTCTTCCTGAAGTAGTTTTAAGGTTGTTCTCTGTATTTTGCAAGACTGATGATCGCCCTATGTTAGCCCTTGAACCACTATCATTTTGTAAAGGCAAAGTGCCGCTAGAAACAGTCTTCAATTCAGAATGACCATTTACTTTTGTTGAAGTACCCATTGTATATGGCTCAAGACGCTGTCAATTGATTACTTTATTAGTATATTCAAGAAAAAAAATATTTCAATTGAACGTAACTGATCAGTGTTACAGATGTAGCCGAAGCCAACATACCGTCAGATCAACAACCCATATTCCAACACAACTTTGATTGAAAGAACAACCAAGAAGTTTTCCCTCATGGACATTCAAATCGGCAAGTCTAGACCATCCCACGTCCACAGTATCATGGCATCTTATTGGCTCCCAAGAGAAAACCTGCTTAATTTAAGAAAAGTTTATCTCTAGAAGTCATAGGGTACAAGAAGCTATGTTGACATGATCACTTGGGAAAACAATAGCCCTACCTTTAAGCTTTCGTGCAGCCCACATAACAAAGATCTTCCATCAGGATTGAATGTCATGGATCGGACACCTGTTGTCTAGTATTTTTTATGGAAACACAAGAAGTGATTCAAATGAATTAAATGATGGAAACAAAAGAGGTATCCAAATGAATTAAATAGGTGCCCAAATTGAACTGAATTATGCTGCAAAACATTAGCATATGACCGTTTGTTGTATAAAGAAGCATCAAACAGGGACATCTAAGTTTATGTTCATTTTCCATTTCTTTTTCGATGTAACGTTAGAGATGGGATCCCCACCCAAGCTACTTATTAAGGAAATAATGCTCAAATTATGAGGATTACAAATGCAAAGGAAATAAACAATTGTGAACTATCAGCTCCAAATACCGATGTACCTCAGGTCCTGTAGATCCAATCAATTCAAATGTCTCCAAATCCCAGAATTTGACAGTTTTATCAGCTGAACCTGAATGAAGCAACAAGTTTTACATAAGAGAGATATAGTTTCAAAAGGAATACAGTCTTCTGAGCTCCCACATAAACATATGAATACACTCTTCACTGCCAGACAGGAGAGAATATGTGTCTCCAACAAAACAAAAAATGAAATGTGTTAATTGATGACATGGAAAGAAAGTTTATATGGAACGTATCGTACAGAGTTTCAATGCATCTCTTACAGATGTCACCAACGAAAACAAGCATGATATCTCATAATGAAAATTTTACACAATACATGTATAGTGATTTACTTAAAGCAAGCTGAACTATGCCAAGATACGACTACCTAGGAATTTTTTTGGTAAACAATCAAAAAGTTATTATGAGGTGCGGTGGGGCAGACAACAATTACAACCATAGTATGATCCATTACACTTTACCACTTAAAACATCAAAGGAACAGCCATTACAGTTTGGTTCAGGTCTAGTTAGGAAATCATACTTAAACAGCTTCTCCACTTAACGGACAAATGCCAAGCTTGGTTTTAGAGAGCACCTAAATACTTAAATTAGTTTACTAGCTCAACGAATAGAAGAGTTTTTTCATCAAGCAAATACCAAGACAGAAGTCTGATATTTGACCATAAACAAGTACATACTACATTGTACAACCAAAAGAGACAAAGAAAAGATAACAGTCAAGAAACAGACAGGCATTGTAAATTCTGAATCTAACCTGTCGCTAGAAGGAACTCGTGCGGGTGGAAATCTATGCACTGGATCTGACCCTCATGACACTTGAATTCATGTAATAACTTCCCAGCTGTCAGATCCCAGAGCTGCCAAAGAAAAACATATTGTAATATGTTCCAAAAAAATAAGGATTTTTTCATTAGAAATATTAAGGCAAAAGAAAAATCAAATTCCAGCAGAAGAACTAGCAATTGAACACACACAGCATAGAGTTATTGGCAAATTCTTACCTTTACTATATTATCTTCGCCACCAGACACAACCCACCGCCCATCGGGTGTAAATCTAATAGCGTTCACCCCTCGTGTGTGACCTTTGTATGTATGGATGCAATTCTTCCTTCTTATATCCCATATCTTCAGATTAGTGTCCAGTGACCCAGAGGCAAAGAATTCCCCAAACGGATGAAAATCAACTGACATGCAGTTTGATCTATGTCCAGTAAGAGTGCGGACAACTGCATAGAAAATGAGCCAAGAGATGCAATTACTGAACGATTCATACATATACACATATAGTAAGTTAAATATTCATATCTGCATACTCTTTGCCTCCTCCAAATCCCATAGTTTTATTGTTCCACTGGCTGCTCCTGCAGCCACAAACACTTCCGTGGAATCAAAACCAACCGACTCCACAGCACTTGTGTGACCTGATAAGCTCTGTATGGCCACCAAAAAGTTAAAGTGGATTAAATAAAGTACTCCGTCCTTAAGAAACATTATTCATGACACCTATGTTAACTATATAAACGAACCATCCTCAAAACGCATTGCTGTGCGGTAGGTTGATATAACTAACTTAAAAGTATCTTTCTATTAATTGAATACTGGCATAAGGAGAACTGTGCTACATAAAAATCTGTTAGCGGTTGAAAAGGTGAAGTTCTCATCTTGTAACCACTTAGGTCAGCCAATAGTTTTTCAAGTGAGTTAAGAGTTTTGTTTTCCTACCCAACTGTGGAGCCGCAGTTTACAATCAGTCCATACGTAGAAACAGAACTAGAAAAACAGTCTTACCAGTATTGAATTGGGCTTCCCAATAGCCCAAAGATTGACCTTATGGTCCTCTCCTCCTGTGACAAGAACCCGTGAGGTCTTCCTCCCAATCTTGAGGCAGTTAACATTGGACGAGTGCGCCACAAACTCCTCTACACCAAATGCAAGTCAAGGCATTCCAATGTGTGCGAATTTAACAGCCCAATCTCCCTCCATGACTGATATTATTTGCATCAATGTACCACTTCAGACATTTTCACATACATGCCGGAATGCCAGCAATCGCACTTCTAGGATAATCAACGACAAATCAGTAACTACTACTCGATAATCACCAACGGCTAAATGTGACCTGCCGAATCTCGCAACCACCAAATACCTATTTAACAACTCAACAGAAACAGAAAAATAAGAGTCGGGAGCTCCTTCTCAAACTTGCTGACCCAAATGTTCCCCCCTACTGGTTGAACGACCGCGGCAGCAGCGATGGATCGGTCATACAAAAACCACTATGCAGCAACCCCGACAAGGAATTAAAAAAAGGAAGCGAAATAGCGCAAACGAAGCGACGAGGATACGGAGCTTGTAGGCGCGCTTGGTGTTGGTCGTCATGGCCGTCTACCTCCGCAGCGAATACCGCGCAGCCGGGTCCAATCTCATCTCAGATCACGCCGACGCCACGGCGCCACCAACGGGACCCGCCAGCCCTTCCAGCCCGGATCTCGCGCCGCGCCTGTCACCAGCACGAGGCGGCCGTAAGCCCGAAACACACTCCCGCCAGAGCCTCCCTCCCTCTTCCGGAGAACAAACCCTCCCTCGTTCGCCGCCGCCACTGCCCTGTGGGGGCGGGCGCCGCCGCCGCCGCCGCCGCCGCTCGGGGTGACGCGCAGCGGAGGGGCGCGAGAGCGGAGGGGAGGGGGGTGGCTGCAGGAGGGAATGTGGCTGCGTTTTCGGGTTTGGTGCGCGGTCGAGGTGGATGCAGGACGGGGAGGGGAAACGGAGCTGTCTAGTCTGGTCTCTGGCTGGGGCCGGACAGGGCGCTGTGCGGTGGGGTGGGGAAGGCAGGAGGTGGAAGACGAGAGAGATGAGGGCTTGGTTCGAAAATTTTCGAATTAAAAACAGCTGGGGGTTGGAGCTGAGGAGGGATCGCCGATTAAAAATGGCGCTGCGGCGTTGGGCAGTGGGGGGAGGTGGATCTTGTCTTCAGCTCGTCTCACCTCCCGTTTTGTTATGATAGCATTTTCCAAGTCTGTATTCTCTAACCTTTTTCAACTTGCTTTTAAATTTTTGTTTTGAGTCTAACTGAATTTTTTGAACACAACAATAATACGTACAGCACCAAATCAAATCAGCGCCCTTCGCTTCCTAATTTATTACAGTTTAACTAACTTTAGTTTTCCGGTTTGATCGACTAACTTTAAACAAGTTTATAGAAAAGATAACCGAGAACTAAACACACCCTTATTATAAAATAACTGTTCATAATAACTTTAAACAAGTTTATAGAAAAGATAACTGAGAACTAAACACACCCTTATTATAAAATAACTGTTCATAATTGTCACACCCGGTTTTAAGGAACAAAGCCGGGTGCATCGCATACATGCGCCAAAGAAGTCAACATATATGATAACAGAGTGTATAGAGATAAATGTCATAAAACATCAGAGTATTTATTACATAGCGGAAGACTTATTACAAAATAAAATAATAAATATAAAACGAACTAAGGATCGTCGGCGCCAATGTCAACTGAGAAACGCCACCTAGATCAGATCATATTCCTCGCCTTGTGGCTCCTCCTGAACCACCTGCTCTTCTCCTGTGGGGGGGTGTGAGACAGCAAGGGTGAGCTCACACATGTTCATCGCTCAACAAGTTGTGGGGAATAATGTAGCATGAACTCACCAAAGGTGGGAGTTCATGAAGTGTAAGGCTGATCAATGATAGGGGTTAAAGCTGAGCATTGCTTTTAAGTAGTTGGTCAAAATTTTATTAGCAGTTACTAAGTGTAAGTAAATACCAAACCATAAGTAAAGTAATAGAACAAAGTAATAACAAACCCATGCAATGCAAATGACAAAATTGAATTTAAGTTCCATAATTTAAACATCAGAGAGTCTTGAGCCGCTCATGACCGTGAGCTCGGCTAGTATACCAGTTTTACACTCTGCAGAGGTTGTACCCTTTACCCACAAGTCATGTTACCCATCTGCCAAGGGGTCGCGAATCCCATACACCTCTACCTAGGAAGCGCGGCAGGGCAACACTATGAGGCCTTTACAAAGTTCCACTAGCTTTCGAAAACCCGCTACAGTTTATAGGAAGTTCCAATGCAGGGTTCTCGGCTGACTGCCATCGCAGCAAAATCAACCAAGGACCTCCCTACACTGACCACTCCCCTACTGCCCTTGCCCCTTTCGGGTAAGGTAGTCTTCCACTAGCTTCCCTAATTAATCAGCCAAGGGTGTCCCATTAAACCCTTGTGGTGGCACGTGTTACTCAAGTTAAGCTCTATGTTCCAATTAACATTAATGATCTCAACATGAACATAAATAGAATAACAAAAAGAATTGGAACATAGAGGTAATAAATGATTATCCCAAAACCATGTAAAGCAATAGCAAACTACCCAAGTGATTCAGGGGTAAACAAGGTAATGAGATAAACAATCTAGGGTGACCTATTAGGTCCCATCAAAATTAACCTATGCATGGATAAGTGATATTAAAGAACATTATTGGGTAAAAAGTGGTCAAGGGCACAACTTGCCTGCAATGAGCTCCTGCTCAGCTACTTCAACCTGCTGCTCACCAGGATCCTCGGTCACGGGCTCTTCTACTCGTCACAATACAAACAAGCACAGTGCATATAGAGAAATTAACATTACACCAAACATATAAACAAAATACACAGAAATATTCTACACATTAAAATAAAATTCTAGGAACAGGAATCATAATTTTTGGAGTTATAGATTTTAAGTTATGAATTTTCAAAGGTTTTATGTGTTTTAAATAGGATTAAGTGGGAAATTAAATTTCTTATTATTTTCATGATAAAACAGAGGCTCTAAGTGATAGAGAATAAAATTATAAAATTTTAGAAACTGGAATGGAGTGATTTGGAGTTAGTATGAATTTTCTATGAATTATTGAAGTTCTAGCATATATTTTTGTATTAAAAACCTATTTTCCAATTTAATTATTCCATTTTAAACAGCTCTGGACTGGGCCATCATTCCTGAGAACAGCAGGGGCCCAGGCGCAAAAGATCCTAAGACTCAGAACACTATGCAGTAGGACGGCGGGTTTATTTCAATGAAACCGAGGGGCTCTTAAGTAAAATGGACCCGCGAAGGGGCATGGTTGTATCTGGGCCGTTAGATCTAAAGAGTGCGGTCCAGATTATATCGATCGACGATGATTCCCCCATAACCCCGAGCCGTCCGATTGAGTTTCGATGATCCGGATTCAAAATCTCCTAACACAGATCCGAACCGGATACTGTTAATCCAATGGTTCAGATTTTCCCCCAGACTTGGTGCGATCAGGGCCGTAGATCCATGCATCTACCGTCCACGAGTCCTCTCCTTCCCCAGGCACTAGCTCACGGCGAGCAGGCCACCGCACGACGGTGGGTTCACCGGAGCCCTCGAATCCGGCCAATTCGAGCGCCAAACTCAAATTCGTTCGGCCCCCGCGAGATCGACGACTCCCTGAACCCAATTCCCAAACAAATTTCGGCCGACATCGAGTACAAGACTCGGTCCACGGTGATATGCGATTCATGGCGGCCGGCTGTGCTCCAGCGAGAAATCTTGGAGCCACCCGCCATGGTTTCTTCGCGGCGCGACATTGACTACCTTCTACCGATCATCAGGGAGGGTTCGATGCATACCTCGATGTTCCGGTCAAAGTAGAGGCTCGTTCTCCCCGGTGAGGTATGATTTCGCGGTGTCGCTTGCCCACCGGCGAGCAATTCACCACGCGCCGTTGCGTCCCACAACCCGCGGAGTCTCCCTACACGATCCTGGGGACGTGGCGGCGGTCTTCGAATCCTTCCCTGGTGACTACCGACGATGGCCCGCACGATCACGGCGGTGGCGGGTGCTCCTCTCCCACGGACAGATGCAGCACTGGCTACGGCGTCTATGCGAATTAGCTCTCGGGAAGGGGGGGGTAGCGTCTGTATAAAACGGCAAAAGCCCCGGCGCCCCCAGCTGACGAGGCGATTGCAACGGACTCCGCCATCGTCGGGATCCTCTGCTCTCAACCATCGCCGCGACAACGGTGGGAAGGTGCTGACAGCATGGCCCCATGTGTAAGTGTCCAAGCGCGGAGGCTGGTTCGCGGACCCAGTGGTCAGGTGCGCGCGTGGGGAAGCCAGCGGCTGGCATGCGGGCCCCAGCTGTCGGCGCGAGGGTGTAGATGGGCTGCGCTGGGTGGAAAAGGGAGAATGGGCCAAATGTGGGTTCCGAGGCCCAGTTAGGTATTCCCCCCCTTTTCTTTTTCTTTTTTTTATATTTTCCTTTCTCTTTTCCCTTTTAGATTTTCCAATTCAAATTTAAATTCTAGTTTTAAATTCAAACTTGTGACATATTTATCCTTTTATTATATTGTGCCATGACAAGTTCCAATTTGGATTTATATATATCATTTATATTCTTATATCACATAATAGTTGTTTGCTCCTCTTTTCTAAATTCTAGAATCTCTTTTAGGTTTTAAATTCCATTTTGGGCTGTTTAATATATTCCTTGTCACATTCTTATTTTATGTTGTCACAAAATGCACACCAAATAAAACCTCAGCATGATGCACAATTTAATGGTATATCCTTTTATTATTTATATTTTTTTTGAATATGGTGTTCACAAGTGATGATACATAAAGATCAAACTCACATAAAGAGAAATTGTTTCTCTATTGGTATTATTCTTAGCAAATTACAAAGTGGGTGTTACAATAATTTACGTCTAGAATACCATAAATAATTCCTCTGTCCCAAAATAAAATTCTATTTAGCAACACTTGATGTATATACTCTGGATATGTATCTAGATTTATTGTCATCCATTTGAATACAGACATAAAAGTCAGAGCTAGAATGATTGTTATTTTAAGACGAATGGAGTATTACTTTACAGATTTTCTTGTATAAACTAGATTTAATTTATAATAAGTTGTTTTAGGATAAACTTATATTTTGGAACCGAAGAGAGTTGAATCTTTCGCGTGAAGTAACTTGATTTATTCACTAAACACATGACAGATGAGTTGTTTGTCGGGTCATTTACACGCTACTAAGATAAGATTGTACGCTATCATGTAGTACAATTAGGCAATCACATCTATCTAAGCGTTTGGTCTAACCAAATAAGGTAGGGAGTAATCAATGGTGGTGACAAATGTCCTGCACTTGGTTGAACTGAACGCAGCGGAGGGATTCACAATGGTTCTAGTTCTTTTGTATAAAACCGATGCAGAAGCAAAAATTTCACCGAGGTGACAGAGCTCGCCGAAACTCTATATCAAACAGAGGCTTTTTTCTCTCTGAAAAAAATAATCGAAACCACTGCATGGCATAAGACTTTGTTTGCATATTCGTATGTTCATAATTGGATAATGTATTATGTGTAAACCAAGTTTCTATGCAAATTCCGTGCAAACCAACTAACAAAAATCACAAAAAAAAATCACGAAAAAATTATAGATGTACTTTTTTTTGCCTAGTCTACCATTATATAAAATTTTAATTTTAAATTCATTATATGTTAAGAGATAAAAAAAAGAAAATTCTAAAATACAAAAAAAGGTGAAAATTATCTCAGAATTTTCTCTTTTTAATCTATTAATATACGATGAATTTAAATTTGAAATTTTATACAGTGGTAGACAGATAGAGTGGGCATTGAAGTATATCTATAATTGTTTTGATAATTATTTGTGAATTTTGTTAGTTGGTTTGTACGGAGTTTACACGGAAACTTGGTTTGCACCTGATCGTCGCCTCATAATAGTAGCACCAGAGGCGGACCCAGCCAAAAGTTTAAGTGGGGGCCCAAAACTTGAGTGGAGGCCTAAATAGAAGCCTACTTACTAGTGGACCATTATAGCTACAGTGAATAAGATAAAAACACCACTAGGATCAAAAAATTGAGTGGGGACCCGGGCCCCCACCCAGCCTAACGTGGGTCCGCCCCTGAGTAGCACTAGTTGCACGTCTACACCACGTCCCTCTCCATCTCAAATTTGACTAACAATTTCAGCTGATCAGTTAGTTTTCTTAAATAACCAGTGATATGTGTCTAGACTCTATATATTACAAATCATGAAAAGTTGTTGAAAATACACGACGTATAAAAGTCAATATATATCATTTCATGTAGTAAAACGGGTACATACACTACGCACTGGTGTATGTAGCACGTTTAACGAGAAAATAACGAATGAGTAGATGATATTGGATTGTGACGGCTACGCTGTGGGACATCGTCTCTTGATTTTAACCTAGCACGCACACGAGCACATACATCTATAAACATCTGCGAATAGACCTTTTTTAACCTAAAATTCAGTTAGCATTTTCGTAAATTATAATGATCACTCGAACATATCATCGACATTTTAGGTTAATTTAAAAAAGTGTAGCACAAAGGTTATGTCTTTTTTGAAACGGTGTGGGTATAGACCAGGCGTCGAAGCCTATTCCCGTACTCCCTTCTTGGACCAGAAAAAAAAAACGTGGCACGGACTACAGAGGAACAATCGCTAAACAATACTAGTACTACAGTAACGTATACAGCTGCTTAACTGTATGGACGAGAAGACCGCCGACGACACGCCTGCCTGCCTGCCTATGGTTGGTCGTTGTCACTCCATTTGGACACGGCACCCACTCCCTCTCCTCGTGGCCATTTCGATGTGGTCGCACGGCGGTGTTCTTCTGCTCCTGCTCCGCCGCGCCGAATCCACACGTGCTATGCCGCACACAAAGGCCTCCCCTGTACTACAGGTAGAGTCTCAGCGGTTGCTCTCTCTCTCGGTTTGACACGTGGTATTCATTTGCTGGTGATGCACGCAGCAGTAGCATAGGGGCAGTGCGAGCTGCATGTGCAGTTGTAAAAAAAATTGTCTGCATGCATGTGTGAGCCGGCCGGCTGATACTATCATTGCGGATGTTTTGGTGGGTGTTGGAACTGTCTCTCGACAGCAAGGAGATCCAACACGAGTAGATGGAGATGGCAACAGGGCACTCGCGGTGATGACAAAAGCTCTGTTAATCTGGCCTCTCACGGGCACTGTGCGGGGGTATTTATAGGTATCCGAGTGCACGGCGCCTTGCGTTAAGGACGCATGTGCCCTCAGGTGCCTAGTTTATCCCCAGAATATTCCCATAAAGCGGGGTTACAAGCTGTAATTACAAGTACACCTTTACAAATTAGGCCCGTAACACAAACGCGGCCACGCAGGGCCCGTTACAATGGGCCTGATCTCATGTGGGCCTCGGAGCTGACCGAGGCCGCGCCGTGGAGAGGCGTTGCCGCAGGCCTTCGTCTGGTGCCGAATCGAGCGAAGGGTCTCCATGTTGTCTCTGGTGCCGATGAGGCGAAGGGTGTCCCTGCCTGCTTTGTCTCAGGGCAGGGGCTAAGCGGTGGAGACTTCGGGCGAAGGGTGGCGTTTCTGCCTTCGCTCCAACATTTGCCCTCCGAGGGACCAGTTCGACAAAGTCACCTGGTGCCGAAGACGTCGCTAGATGGCGGAGACGCTGCCCTCGCTCGAAGTGGTTCCGCGGGGGTTTTTGATGTGACCGTTGATGGACATCGTACTGTTGGACTGCGGGTTTTCCGAAGCGTCGCGCCCTGTGGGATTGCGGGTTTCCCGAGGAGCCGCGCCCTGCCTATAAAGGGGGGCGGGGGACGGCGCTGTTTGCACTTTGCCTTCCGCGCTCCGTGAAAACCCTAGCCGCCCGCCGTCTTTCTGCTCCTCTTCTTCTACTGCTCCCTTTGCTCGTCGGAGATCTGGCTAGAGTGAAGCAAACCGCCCGCCGCCGCCGACGGTACGTAGCAATGCCATCCTCTTCTTCTACTGCCGACGCCACGCCGCCGGCCGCCGCCTCGTCTGAGGAGACGTTGAGTAGCGTGATGGTGGAGGAGCTGCGCGCTGGCGACTCTGTTGATTTTGGTGTGTCACGGATGACGTCGGCCCGCGTCGAAGAGATGCAGCGCTTGGGCTACTTTGGCGGCGGAGTTGCCCGTGCTCCGGGGACGGAGGAAGTCCCCGAGCCGGAGGGTGAGTTGGTTGTTTTCGAGGCGTTCTTCGTCGCCGGTCTCCGCTTGCCTGCGCACCGGTTTGTTGGCGAAGTCCTGCGTAGATTCAACGTTCAAATTCATCAGCTGACACCGAACGTCGTGGTGGCGCTGGCGAAGTATGTCTGGGCGACGACTTCGTACGGCGGACAGCCGTCGGTTGAAGTTTTTGCGAAGAATTACTGCTTGCATTGGCAGAAGAGGGTGATTGAGGACGGAGTTGCCCAGTTTGGGTCGTGCACATTCACGCCGAAGACCGGCAAGACCACAATGCCAGTAGTGGAGTTGGTTCCGTGCGCCCGCAACAAGTGGGGCAATTGGAATGAATTTTGGTTTTACGTTGCTGAGGCTACTGTCGAAGGCCACGAAGGACTTCCCGTGTCTGAGATGTGTTCTCACTATTATTCTGCGTATCCGCCTTTTGAAGTGGCAGAAGAGGATGCAAACGAAGGGGCCCTTCGATGCGCTGCCGGCCAGAGCAGTGGTCGTGATTTAGTTGAAGAATTTGTGGCGTACGGGGTCTGGCCCTTGGCGCACGGCTAGGTGCTGGGCGAAGTGTGCCCTCGCCAGATGCCTTTTCACGGAGGAAGGGTGGTGCGAAGTCCTGCCTTTGCACTGAATTTGTGAAACCGTGATCCGGCCGCCTTTGTGCGTGATGCGGAGGACTTGGCGGTGCGGCTCGTGGGGCGGTACGTGGCGAGGACGGAAGGCCAGCGCAGCTTTGATATTCGCGGGTCAAATGAACGTTTGAACAGGGTCTTCAAATTAAATCAATTGCCGTACGACGGCTACCCTGGTCAAGACGAAGCGGACCGCCGTGGGAAGAAGCCGGCGGTGGAGACTGGAGGCGACCCTGCGCTGACGGCCGCCCCCTCCTCAAAAAGGAGAAAATTAGGTACTGCGATGGGAGGAATCGGGGTGTCTGATAGTTTTGCTAGGGAGTTGATGAGGACGTGTGCGGCCCCGGGGGAGAGGATGTCTTCGCCCGAGCTCCGGGAGTCTTCGGCTCGGATGCTGAGGGTTACCGGGGGCTGTTGGCCTAGAAATGTTCCTGTCCCCTGCGCGGCTGAGGAAGACTGTTTTATATCTCGTATGGTTCGTCGGTGGAGGGTTTTTCCTTACGGGCGAAATATCGGTGCTGTTGTGTGGGCAGTGATGGACAAGGATCGCCAAGGGGCGACGCAAAAACGCCAGGCGACCGTCAGGATTCACGATCCCCGGCCGAAAAGGCAGCGGGGAACGGCGAAGGCTGCGGCCTCCAGCGGAGGCAAACCGCCGCTGGCGGCGAAGGCGGGCGCCTCTGCACCCAGCAAGGCGCCGGAGACAACGGCGGGCGCCGGAGTCTCCAAGCTGACGAAGGTGGTGCCGTCGGCCAGCGGGGTGGCGGAGGCTTCGAAGGCGGCCCGAACGTTGCCGCCACCGGGCAAACTGAGAGCACCTAGAGGGGGGGGGGGTGAATAGGTGATCCTGTAAAAACTTCAAACTTAAGCCACAAAAACTTGTTAAGCGTTAGCACAGTTAATGCCAAGTGGCTAAGGTGAAGTCTTCAACAAAACACAATACCACAAGAATCAAGCACAGAGGGACACGGTGGTTTATCCCGTGGTTCGGCCAAGCCAATGCTTGCCTACTTCCACGTTGTGGCGTCCCAACGGACGAGGGTTGCAATCAACCCCTCTCAAGCGGTCCAAAGACCCACTTGAATACCACGGTGTTTTGTTGTTCTTATCTCAATCCCGTTTGCGAGGAATCTCCACAACTTGGAGCCTCTCGCCCTTACAAAAGATGTTCACAAAGAATCACGGAGTAAGGGAGGGATTAGCAACTCACACACAACACAAAGATCACAGCGAATACGCACACACAAAACCCAGACTTGAGCTCAAGAGGCTAACACACTAGAACAGAGCTCAAATCACTAGAATTTCAAACAAGTGCGCAAGATTGATGTGTGAGTGATCAAGAGTGCTCAAGGAATGCTTGGGTCTTCCTCCATGCGCCAAGGGGTCCCTTTTATAGCCCCAAGGCAGCTAGGAGCCGTTGGGAACAAATCTGGAAGGCCATCTTTGCCTTCTGTCTCGTGGCGCACCGGACAGTCCGGTGCACACCGGACACTGTCCGGTGCCCGATTTGTTTCCAAAAACAGCACTTCTGACCGTTGCTGGCTGCTTCAGATCTGCGCTTAGTTGGCGCACCGGACATGTCCGGTGCACACCGGACAGTCCGGTGTTCCTTCCCGACCGTTGGCTCGGCCACGTGTCTCGCGCGGATTGCGCGGCCGACCGTTGGCCCTGGCCGACCGTTGGCTCACCGGACAGTCCGGTGCACACCGGACAGTCCGGTGAATTATAGCCGTACGCCGTCGGCGAATTCCCGAGAGCGGCCAGTTCGCGCCGAGGAGGCCTGGCGCACCGGACACTGTCCGGTGCACACCGGACAGTCCGGTGCTCCAGACCGAGCAGGGACTTGGCTGCACACAGCCAAGTCATTCTCTCCCCTTTTCTCTTTTTCTTCTTGCTGTTTCTAACACTTAGACAAACATGTTAGTCCACAAAACCAATGTACTAAGGCTTAGAAACATACCTTTACTTCATGATTTGCACCTTGTTCCATTTTACAATTAGGCACCTGTGTTGAGCACTAAATCACCAAAATACTTAGAAATGGCCCAAGGGCACATTTCCCTTTCAATCTCCCCCTTTTTGGTGATTTATGCCAACACAACATAAAGCAAATTGAACAAGTACAAAAATACTTCAAATAATAACTCAAATCTATTTTGATTCATTTTGATTTATATGGATCACTCTATGCCACCACTTTGTTTGTTTTTGCAAATCAAACTCAAATCTCTATCTCTAAGTTAAACACACATGTTAAAGCATAAAGAGAGTCATTATCAAGATTTCAAAAACTCCCCCTTTTTCCCATAATCAATACTTCTCCCCACAAGAAGCCAACTTTTGATAAGAGAGACAACATAAGAATTTTGACAAACCAAAAACTCTATTGCCCTATTTTCAAAATCTCTCAAGTGGTAGCTGATCCATTTATTGCTTTGGCCTTTATTTTCTCCCCCTTTGGCATCAAGCACCAAAACGGGATCAATTGAGGCCCTTTAACCCCATTGCCTCACCAAAATCTTCAATTAAGAGCAAATGGCAATAAGAGTTCATGAGATGGACTTGGAATAAGTTACCCTTCATCAGAGTGCAGTGGAAGTCTTTCATGGTCCAAGTCCAC
Organism: Zea luxurians; assembly: GCA_029449295.1. NCBI lineage: Eukaryota > Viridiplantae > Streptophyta > Magnoliopsida > Poales > Poaceae > Zea > Zea luxurians. The sequence continues at coordinate 3,868,385 of JAOPSE010000039.1, read as the reverse complement.
CTTTTCCCTTTCAATTCTCCTTTGTGACTAACACAAGCAAACTCAAACATATGGTTAGTCTCAAAGGGTCAAGTTGTAACACATCTCCCCCTAAACATGTGCATCACATTGCAACGGACTTGTGAGGTCCAGGGAGTGTTTGTACAACTTGAGCACCATAATAAGCAACAAAATGCAGAAGGGAACATGATTAAAAGCATAAATACATGTATGCTACAATTCAATCCAAGTTCCGCGAATCTAAGACATTTAGCTCACTACGCAGCCTGCAAAAGGTCTTCTCATCTAAAGGCTTGGTAAAGATATCGGCTAGCTGGTTCTCGGTGCTAACATAAAACACTTCGATATCTCCCTTTTGCTGGTGGTCTCTCAAAAAGTGATGCCGGATGTCTATGTGCTTTGTGCGGCTGTGCTCAACGGGATTTTCCGCTATTCGGATAGCACTCTCATTATCACATAGGAGTGGGACTTTGCTCAGATTGTAGCCTAAGTCCCTGAGGGTTTGCCTCATCCAAAGTAGTTGCGCACAACACTGTCCTGCGGCAACGTACTCGGCCTCAGCGGTGGATAGGGCAACGGAGGTTTGTTTCTTAGAGTTCCATGACACCAGGGACCTTCCTAAGAATTGGCACGTCCCCGATGTACTCTTCCTATCGACCTTACATCCAGCATAGTCGGAATCTGAGTACCCAATCAAGTCAAAGTTAGACCCCTTTGGATACCAGATCCCGAAGCAGGGCGTAGCGACTAAATATCTAAGAATTCGCTTCACCGCCACCAAGTGACACTCCTTAGGATCGGATTGAAATCTAGCACACATGCATACGCTAAGCATAATATCCGGTCTACTAGCACATAAATAAAGTAGAGATCCTATCATTGACCGGTATGCTTTTTGATCAACGGACTTACCTCCTTTGTTGAGGTCGGTGTGTCCGTCGGTTCCCATCGGAGTCTTTGCGGGCTTGGCGTCCTTCATCCCAAACCGCTTCAGCAGATCTTGCGTGTACTTTGTTTGGGAGATGAAGGTGCCGTCCTTGAGTTGCTTCACTTGGAACCCAAGGAAGTAGTTCAACTCGCCCATCATCGACATCTCGAATTTCTGCGTCATCACCCTGCTAAACTCTTCACAAGACTTTTGATTAGTAGAACCAAATATTATGTCATCGACATAAATTTGGCATACAAACAAATCACCATCACATGTCTTTGTAAAAAGAGTTGGATCGGCTTTCCCAACCTTGAAAGCATTAGCAAGTAAGAAATCTCTAAGGCATTCATACCATGCTCTTGGGGCTTGTTTAAGTCCATAGAGCGCCTTAGAGAGCTTACACACGTGGTCGGGGTACCGCTCATCCTCGAAGCCAGGGGGTTGCTCCACGTACACCTCCTCCTTTATTGGCCCGTTGAGGAACGCGCTCTTCACATCCATTTGGTACAACCTGAAAGAATGGTGAGCGGCATATGCTAGCAAGATACGAATGGACTCTAGCCTAGCCACAGGAGCAAAAGTCTCCTCAAAGTCCAAACCTGCGACTTGGGCATAACCTTTTGCCACAAGTCGAGCCTTGTTCCTCGTCACCACCCCGTGCTCGTCCTGTTTGTTGCGGAACACCCACTTGGTTCCCACAACATTTTGCTTGGGACGAGGCACCAGTGTCCAAACTTCGTTGCGCTTGAAGTTATTGAGTTCCTCCTGCATGGCCAACACCCAATCCGGATCTAGCAAGGCCTCCTCTACCCTGAAAGGCTCAATAGAGGAGACAAAAGAGTAATGCTCACAAAAATTAACTAATCGAGATCGAGTAGTTACTCCCTTGCTAATGTCACCCAAAATTTGGTCGACGGGATGATCCCTTTGAATCATCGCTCGAACTTGGGTTGGAGGTGCCGGTTGCGCTTCTTCCTCCATCACTTGATCTTCTTGTGCTCCCCCTTGATCACACGCCTCCTTTTGATGAACCTGTTCGTCGTCTTGAAGTGAGGGATGCACCGTCGTTGAGGAAGAAGGTTGATTACGTTCATCCTGTTCCTGTGGCCGAACGTCTCCAATCGCCATGGTTCGTATAGCAGCCGACGGAACATCTTCTTCATCTACATCATCATAATCAACAACTTGCTCTCTTGGAGAGCCATTAGTCTCATCAAATACAACGTCGCTAGAGACTTCAACCAAACCCGATGATTTGTTGAAGACCCTATACGCCTTTGTATTTGAATCATAACCTAATAAAAACCCTTCTACAGCTTTGGGAGCAAACTTAGAATTTCTACCCTTCTTTACTAGAATGTAGCACTTGCTCCCAAAAACACGAAAGTACGATACATTGGGTTTGTTACCGGTTAGTAGCTCATATGACGTCTTCTTGAGGAGGCGGTGAAGGTAGACCCTGTTGATGGCGTGGCAAGCCGTGTTCACGGCTTCCGACCAAAAGCACTCGGGGGTCTTGAACTCTCCAAGCATTGTCCTCGCCATATCAATTAGCGTCCTGTTCTTCCTCTCTACCACACCATTTTGTTGTGGTGTGTAGGGAGCGGAGAACTCGTGCTTGATCCCTTCCTCCTCAAGAAACTCCTCCACTTGAAGGTTCTTGAACTCGGACCCGTTGTCGCTCCTTATCTTCTTCACCTTGAGCTCAAACTCATTTTGAGCTCTCCTGAGGAAGCGCTTGATGGTCCCTTGGGTTTCAGACTTATCCTGCAAAAAGAATACCCAAGTGAAGCGGGAAAAGTCATCAACAATAACTAAACCATACTTACTTCCTCCTATGCTTAGATAGGCGACGGGTCCGAAGAGGTCCATATGCAGCAGCTCCAGAGGTCTTGACGTGGTCATCACATTCTTGCTGTGATGTGCTCCTCCAACTTGTTTACCTGCCTGACAAGCTGCACAAGGTCTATCTTTTTCGAAATAAACATTGGTTAGACCTATCACGTGTTCTCCCTTTAGAAGATTGTGGAGGTTCTTCATCCCCACATGTGCTAAGCGGCGATGCCACAGCCAGCCCATGCAAGTCTTAGCCATTAAGCATGCATCTAGACCGGCCTCTTCTTTTGCAAAATCAACTAAATAAAGCTTGTCGTCTAGTACACCCTTAAAAGCTAGTGAACCATCACATCTTCTAAAGACAGACACATCTACATTTGTAAAAAGGCAATTGTATCCCATTTGACATAATTGACTAACAGATAGCAAATTATATCCAAGACTCTCTACTAAGAATACATTTGAGATAGAATGCTCATTAGAAATTGCAATTTTACCTAGCCCTTTTACCTTGCCTTGATTCCCATCACCGAATATAATTGAATCTTGGGAATCCTTATTCTTGACGTATGAGGTGAACATCTTCTTTTCCCCCGTCATATGGTTTGTGCATCCGCTGTCGATAATCCAGCTTGAACCCCCGGATGCATAAACCTGCAAGGCAAATTTAGGCTTGGGTCTTAGGTACCCAACTCATGTTGGGTCCTGCAAGGTTAGCACAAATATCTTTAGGGACCCAAATGCAAGATTTATCTCCCTTGCATCTAGCCCCTAATTTCCTAGCAACTACCTTCTTACCCTTTCTACAAATAGCAAATGGAGCATTATAAGCATAATAAATGGTAGAAGGTTCATTCACTACTTTCCTAGAAGCATGAATAACATTTCTCCTACACATATCTCTACCATGATTGTAAGAAGAACTAGAAGCAACCATTGCATGAGAATCATAAACATGTGAATCAAAATGATTATAAGCACTTCTAGCATGTCTCCTATCATAATACATAAAAGCATGGTTCTTTTTAGCACTATTAGCCATAGGGGCCTTCCCTTTCTCCTTGACGAAGACGGGAGCCTTATGGCTTGTTAAGTTCTTGGTTTCCCTCTTGAAGCCAAGCCCATCCTTAATTGAGGGGTGTCTACCAACCGTGTAGGCATCCCTTGCAAATTTTATTTTATTAACTTCATTCTTGCTAGTCTTAAGTTGGGCATTAAGACTAGCCACTTCATCATTTAATTTGGAAATTAGAACTAGGTGTTCACTACAAGCATTAACATCAAAATCCTTACACCTAGTACAAATTTCAACATGTTCAACAAAAGAATTTGATTTACTAGCTACTTCTAGTTTAGCACTTAAATCAATATTAACACTTCTTAAGGTAGAAATGGTTTCATGACAGGAAGATATTTCACTAGAAAGCATTTCATTTCTTTTCACTTCTAAAGCATATGATTTTTGTGCCTCTACAAATTTATCATGTTCATCATACAATAAATCTTCTTGCTTTTCTAAAAGCCTATCCTTTTCATTCAATGCATTAATCAATTCATTGATTTTCTCTATCTTAGATCTATCTAAGCCCTTGAACAAGCAAGAATAATCTATGTCATCATCACTAGACTCACTATCACTAGATGAAGCATAAGTGGAGTCTTGAATACTCACCTTCTTCTCCCTTGCCATAAGGCAAGTGAGACGCTCGTTGGGGAAGAGAGCCGATTTGTTGAAGGCAGTGGCGGCGAGTCCTTCGTTGTCGGAGTCGGAGGAGGAGCAATCCGAGTCCCACTCCTTTCCTAGATGCGCCTCGCCTTTTGCCTTCTTGTATTGCTTCTTCTTCTCTCTTTTGTTCCCCTTTTCCTGGTCACTTTCATTATCGGGACAGTTAGCAATGAAATGACCAAGCTTACCGCATTTGAAGCATGAGCGCTTCCCCTTGGCTTTGGTCTTGCTTGGTTGTCCCTTGTGACCTTTAAGCACCGTCTTGAATCTCTTAATGATGAGAGCCATCTCTTCATCATTAAGGCCAGCCGCCTCAACTTGCGCCACCTTGCTAGGTAGCGACTCCTTGCTCCTCGTTGCCTTTAGAGCAATGGGTTGAGGCTCGTGGAGTGGTCCGTTCAACGCGTCGTCGACGTATCTTGCCTCCTTGATCATCATCCGCCCGCTCACGAATTTTCCAAGCACTTCCTCGGGCGTCATCATCGTGTACCTGGGATTCTCACGAATATTGTTCACGAGATGAGGATCAAGTACGGTAAAGGACCTGAGCATTAGGCGGACGACGTCGTGGTCCGTCCATCGCGTGCTTCCGTAGCTTCTTATCTTGTTGATAAGGGTCTTGAGCCGGTTGTACGTTTGCGTTGGCTCCTCGCCCCTTATCATCGCGAACCGTCCAAGCTCGCCCTCCACCAACTCCATCTTGGTGAGTAAGGTGACGTCGTTCCCCTCATGAGAAATCTTGAGGGTGTCCCAGATTTGCTTGGCGTTGTCCAAGCCGCTCACCTTATGGTATTCATCCCTGCACAAGGAAGCTAGAAGAACAGTAGTAGCTTGTGCATTTTTATGAATTTGTTCATTAATGAACATGTGACTATCCGAACTATCAAAGTGCATTCCACTCTCTACAATCTCCCATATACTAGGATGGAGAGAGAATAGGTGACTACGCATTTTGTGACTCCAAAATCCGTAGTCCTCTCCATCAAAGTGTGGGGGCTTGCCAAGTGGAATGGAGAGCAAATGAGAATGTGAACTTTGCGGAATACGAGAGTAATCAAAGGAAAAGTTCGAATTAACCGGTTTTCTCCTCTCGTAGTCGTTGTGGTCCTCATCCTTTTGGGAAGAAGTAGACTCGTCGCTGTCGTAGTAGATGATCTCCTTGATGCGCCTGGTCTTCTTCTTCTTCCCATCCTTTCGTCTTTGACCCGAGCCGGAGTCGGTAGGCTTGTCGTCCTTCGGCTCGTTGACGAAGGTCTCCTTCTCTTTGTCGTTGATCACTATACCCTTCCCCTTAGGATCCATCTATTCGGGCGGTTAGTCCCTTTGTGAATAGAACGGCTCTGATACCAATTGAGAGCACCTAGAGGGGGGGGTGAATAGGTGATCCTGTAAAAACTTCAAACTTAAGCCACAAAAACTTGTTAAGCGTTAGCACAGTTAATGCCAAGTGGCTAAGGTGAAGTCTTCAACAAAACACAATACCACAAGAATCAAGCACAGAGGGACACGGTGGTTTATCCCGTGGTTCGGCCAAGCCAATGCTTGCCTACTTCCACGTTGTGGCGTCCCAACGGACGAGGGTTGCAATCAACCCCTCTCAAGCGGTCCAAAGACCCACTTGAATACCACGGTGTTTTGTTGTTCTTATCTCAATCCCGTTTGCGAGGAATCTCCACAACTTGGAGCCTCTCGCCCTTACAAAAGATGTTCACAAAGAATCACGGAGTAAGGGAGGGATTAGCAACTCACACACAACACAAAGATCACAGCGAATACGCACACACAAAACCCAGACTTGAGCTCAAGAGGCTAACACACTAGAACAGAGCTCAAATCACTAGAATTTCAAACAAGTGCGCAAGATTGATGTGTGAGTGATCAAGAGTGCTCAAGGAATGCTTGGGTCTTCCTCCATGCGCCAAGGGGTCCCTTTTATAGCCCCAAGGCAGCTAGGAGCCGTTGGGAACAAATCTGGAAGGCCATCTTTGCCTTCTGTCTCGTGGCGCACCGGACAGTCCGGTGCACACCGGACACTGTCCGGTGCCCGATTTGTTTCCAAAAACAGCACTTCTGACCGTTGCTGGCTGCTTCAGATCTGCGCTTAGTTGGCGCACCGGACATGTCCGGTGCACACCGGACAGTCCGGTGTTCCTTCCCGACCGTTGGCTCGGCCACGTGTCTCGCGCGGATTGCGCGGCCGACCGTTGGCCCTGGCCGACCGTTGGCTCACCGGACAGTCCGGTGCACACCGGACAGTCCGGTGAATTATAGCCGTACGCCGTCGGCGAATTCCCGAGAGCGGCCAGTTCGCGCCGAGGAGGCCTGGCGCACCGGACACTGTCCGGTGCACACCGGACAGTCCGGTGCTCCAGACCGAGCAGGGACTTGGCTGCACACAGCCAAGTCATTCTCTCCCCTTTTCTCTTTTTCTTCTTGCTGTTTCTAACACTTAGACAAACATGTTAGTCCACAAAACCAATGTACTAAGGCTTAGAAACATACCTTTACTTCATGATTTGCACCTTGTTCCATTTTACAATTAGGCACCTGTGTTGAGCACTAAATCACCAAAATACTTAGAAATGGCCCAAGGGCACATTTCCCTTTCACAAACGCGTTGCCGACTTCGGCACCGACATTAGTGTGGACGATTATCTTGGGGGTAAGCCACCCGGCCGCTTTTTTTTTGATCGTTGATGCGTTGCAGGGTCGGACGAAGGCCGGCTTGCTATAGCTGTGCCTGCCGGGGCAATCGCGACGGCTGCGCTGTCATCGAAGGCGAGGGGCGGGACCCTTGGCGCCGGAGGCGAGGTGTCGGCCCTCGCGTTGGTCAGAGACGAGGCTGGCGCGGCGACCCGCCGGCTGAAAGGAGTGACGGAGGCGCTGAGTCAGGCAACGGAGGCGCTGAGTCAGGTCCGCCGAGCTCTTTTTTTTTTGGCAATGGCCTTACGTGTGCTCTGCAGGTGGCTGACTTCACCAGCCGTACTGCGTCGGGGGCACTTACGGCAGCCTTATCTGCCGAAGTCGAGGGACTTCGGACGCAACATGCTGACGCTGTCCGTGAGAAGTCTGCCTCCGACAGCAGGTGTCGTAAACTGGCGGACAAGGTGGCCGCCCTGGAGGAGGAAAAGGCTGACCTCCGGCGCCAGCTGGCGGGGGAGAGGAGGGAGACCAACGAGGCCGTCGCCAAGGAGCAGGCCGCGCAGGCGGAGGCTAGGCTGGCACGGGCGGAAGCCAATCTTGCCAAGGATCTTGCCGAAGACCTGCGGGGGCGGCTCACCGCTCTGGAGAGCCGCGCGAAGGGGGCCGAAGCCGCGGTGCGAACGGAGGCCGAACGGACGCGCACACAGCTTATGGCCACATATCGCGAGCTGGGTGCGTGGACCGGTGACTTCGTGGTGCCGGAGCGAGAGGCCGGGCTTCGCTGTTTGGAATGGGTGCAAGAGGAGCTGCGGGAGCTCCCCACCGTCCTGGGGGGATTAATGTCGTTCGCCTCCCTGGTCACCTGCGAGGGGGCGATGAACGCACTCTCTCGCGAAGGGTGCCGGCACTATGAGGCCTTCGACCAGGCAGATGAAGATTTCGGGCGAGACATCTATAAGGTCGAAGACCCCGTGGTGAAGGAGTCCGCCGGCGCCCTCTATGACCGGATGTGGGGTCTGTATGGTGGTGAAGTGGTCAGGGAGCGGGCCGAGGCTGCGAGGGCTCAGGTACTGTTGTCGTTTGTTCTGCGTTTGCTGAATGTGGTCTGTGCGTGTGTTTGCTGACTTTTTGTATGTTTTGTTTTAGGCGGAGCGAGGCGAGCGGGTGGACGACTTCGGAGCACTGAACGACGCCCTGCCTGACCCGGAGCCGACCCCGGAGACCACGGAGGACGCACCAGGCGCCCCCACAACTGCTGCGACAGTGGAAGACCTGCCCCTGAAGGTGGCCGAAGGCGCTCCCGATGCCCTCGCAGCAGCTGCGCCGACCGTCGAAGATCCGGCGGCGGAGGCGGTGGAAACAATGGCGGAGGTGGCAGCAGAGCCAACGGCGGAGGCCCCCGCAGCGTCAGGGCCCTCGCAGGTGGCATAGTGGTTGTTTAGGGTTGAGGATTTTTGGATGTTGTACTGAATTTTGGTTGCTGCGCAGGTTCAAGATTTTGGGCCTGCGCACGCAACCGCTGCTACTGAGTTTTTGGCGGCCTCGACCGCGGAGGGTGGTAATCAATATAGTGGGTCTGCATCTGAGTTTTTGGACTTTGCTGACTCCGGGAGCTCGGGTGAGTGGACTGAGGAGTCGTCGGAGAATTTGGATTATTTTGCGGCCTTGGACGTGGCTGCGGCGGAGGCCTCGCCACACGCCGCGGACGCGTCGGACGTGCCAGGCCCTAGCGCCGGGCGCCGTCGACGAAGAGCGGTTGCAAAACGTAGGGTTAGCGCGGAGGAGCGGGCTCTGCTTCGTGTGAGTGGGGCTGGTCGACAGGGACTGTTGTCTCTGCCGACCGCCGAGAGTGTGGGTGAAGGGGAACTGCGAAGGCTTTTTGCGGGTGAGGAGCTCAGGATAATGTTATTTAATTATAGGGAGATGGGAATTATTCCTAAGGTTGAGCCGATGTAGAGTGTGGTGCCCTCGCTTGTGTATGTGGAGGCTTGTGTGGTGGAATTGTGCGCCCTCGCGTGCATGTGTGTGAAGGCGTTTTGTACTAACTGATTCGTTCGGCTGCGCTGTGCTTGCTTGATTATAATTGGTCTTGGCGTGAATGGTTCGATGTTGTCGTTTCGACCGTTGTTGTGCTAGTCCAGGTGTACTTAAGTGTCTTCTGCACAGATAGTCTTCGCGATAGACTTAGATTTTTTCCCGGCTGCACCCTTAGGCGACTTCTGCACGGATAGTCTTCGCGATAGACTTAGATTTTTTTCGCACTTGTTGTGCTAATCCGGCTGCACCCTTAGGCGACTTTTGCGCGGATAGTCTTCGCGATAGACTTAGATTTTTTTCGCACTTGTTGTGCTAATCCGGCTGCACCCTTAGGCGACTTTTGCGCGGATAGTCTTCGCGGTAGTCTTAGATTTTTTTCGCACTTGTTGTGCTAATCCGGCTGCACCCTTAGGCGACTTTTGCGCGGATAGTCTTCGCGATAGACTTAGATTTTTTTCGCACTTGTTGTGCTAATCCGGCTGCACCCTTAGGCGACTTTTGCGCGGATTTGTCGCACGCGAGGGTAGCTAACGCTTAGCCTCGCGGTGACCTCGTGGTGGTCGAATGTCGAAGACCGTCATCGCGGTCTTTTTCGACGCATGTCTTTTTGCGGGGGATTTCTTACGCACATATTACATGGCTCTGCCTCGTTAAAAACCTCACCCCCCGGGAGGAAAAGAGTGCGGGCCGGTGCAAGATTGTTTTTGCGAATTACAAGGGCGAAGACGCGGCCCCCAGGCGAAGTCTTTTGCGCCATTATGGATCGGCTGACTTCGACCAGGTCGAGGGCGGACCAGGCGAAGACATCTTTATTCTTGGCCAGGCAGCAGAGGAGCTTCTCTTCTTCATGCAAAGTAAGGTCTTCGCTGATAGTGACTGTCTACTTGGGCGTGGCCTGATCGAGGGGGACAGTCTTGGTCCCATCCTGACTCTGCAACTGAGCCTTTTCGTGCTGCTTGTCAGTTGGGCTGTCGGGCGCAGGGACCTCGCACTGTGTCGTGAGACAGTGCACGTTCCTCTGACCCGGCACGAAGTCTCGCTCTATGTTGCGCGCTGTCTGCTGGTTACCGAAGACCGTAATTACGCCTAGCGGGCCTGGTATCTTCATGCACAAATACAACCCGTGGATGGCAGCTTCAAACTTATTGATGGAGCCCCGGCCCATGATGGCGTTGTATGGATATACCATATCCACAATGTCAAAAGTCACTTGCTCACTTCGGGCATTGGGTGCTACACCGAAGGAGAGGGGCAGCTCTATTTTGCCGACGGGGAAGGTGCCTTTGCCGCCGAAGCCATACAACGGGTTGTCCGAAGGCTTAAGCAGGCTGTGGCTGATGCCCATGCGATCGAAGGCGTGGAGGAAGATGATGTCTGCCTGGCTGCCGTTGTCAACGAGGACCTTGTGTAGGTCCCAGCCTGCCACGCTGCAATTGATGACCATGGCATCGCAGTGGGGGGCGCTGCGCAAATCGACGTCCCGTGCGTCGAAGGTGAGCGGTACGTGGGACCACTTTGTCTGTACAACTGGGCCCGTGACGGCTACATGGTTTACGCTGCGGTAGTGGTTTCGCTTCTGCCGCTTGGTGTCGAAGTCGGTGCTGGACCCCCCAGTTATCATATGAATGACTCCGCGATAAGGTTGATCGGCGAAGTCCTCCTACTTTGGGGCGTTGGGGATGTTTTGTTGTTGCTGGTGTGGTGGAGGAGGCGGAGGATGTACGATTTGTACTTCCTGATGATGTTGGTAAGCGTGGTGCGGTGGATGCGGGGCGGGAGCGTGGATATAAGGTGGAGGGAGTGGCTGGTAGTTATGCGCGACCATTCTGGGGTTGTCGGCTGGCTGCGCCCTCGCCATTCTGTCTCTGGTGGCCTTCACTTCGGGGCAGTCTTTGGTTGGGTGGGCGCAGTCTTCGCCATGGAAAAGACAGTAAAATCGGCGCGGTGGAGGGGGTGGCTGCGCACGCCCTCGGCCCCTGCCGCGAGTTTCATCTTCGCGGCCCTGGGGGGGATATTCCTGGCGCCGAAGGGGGTCGGCGGCCGGCTGCTGGTTGGCAATGTTGTGCACTTGCGGCTGACCGCGGCCATCTCGACCGGAGTCTGGTTGCGGAGTTCTTGTCCACGTGTGGCTGGACTGTGGAGCGTCTTTTGGCTTCCGCTGGGACTCAATCTTGCGCTGGTGGAGCTCCTCGGATCTGGCATACTTTTCAAACAGCTGGTACAGCTCTTGGAGGTTCTTCGGCGGATCTCTGATGCAGTGGCTGTAAAGGACGCCAGCGCGAAGACCACTGATAGCATAGTGGATGGCAATCTGGTCATCGACTGAGGGTAGCTGTGACTTGAGTGTGAGGAATTTGCGGTAATATTCCCTCAGGGTCTCCCTCTCTAGCTGCTTGCAGAGCGAGAGCTCGGCCAGGGCGTCGGTGTCCGGGCGGTACCCTTGGAAGTTGAGGAGGAACTTGTCCCGGAGACTTCTCCAGGAATCGATGGACAGCGGAGGCAACCTGGTGAACCAGGTGAGCGCGGGGCCCTCGAGGGCGATGATGAAGGACTTCGCCATTGTGGCGTCGTCCCCCCCGGACGATGCGACGACGACCTGGTAACTCATTATGTATTGAGCCGGGTCGGTGCTGCCGTTGTACTTGGGGTAGGTCCCAGCCCGGAAGTTAGCTGGCCACGGCGTCACTTGCAGGTGAGGCGCCAGGGGACTTCGCTCATCGAGATAATTGACCCCTTGGAATGGCGCGGCGTGCGGGAAAGTGAAGTCGCGCTGGGGTAAACGCGGGTCCTCCGGTTGCGCGCGGTGTTGCAGGGGTGGCTCATGCTGCAGGCCGGGGTGGCCTTCGCGCGTGTCTTCGTTTTGTGCGCGCTGCTGGAGGGATGACTCGTGCTGCGGGCCGAGGTGGCCTTCGCGCTGCATCAGCGCGATCTCCCGCTCGAGTTCCTGGGCCTTGTGCTCTTCGTCGCGTATCATCTGCCGCACTTTGGCGAGTGCGGACACACGCTGGCGCTTGGCCTCCAATATCTCCTTCTGCCTCTGGAGGTTGCGGTTCTTGAGGCGCAGAGCGCGCAGCTGTAGCTGTTCTTCTGCGGAGATGCCGAGGACCTCACCGTCCTCGGCGAGGTCCGCGCCCTCCGGTGGTGCGAAGCCTGAGGGAGGTGCGAAGCCTGGGGGAGGTGCGAAGCCTGAGGGTTGTCCCTCAGGGTTGCAGGTGCGGAGGGTGTCGTCTTCAGTGGCCTCTTGGTGGGTGGATTGGGTGAGGGCGAGGGCCTTGCCCTTTCTTGCGGCGAGCAGTGCTGCCTTCGCAGCCTCGTCAGCCTTCGGGTTAGCTCTCTTGGGTGCCATCGCGGGTGGTTGTCTCGTAGCACGAACGGTGGGCGCCAAATGTTGGAACTGTCTCTCGACAGCAAGGAGATCCAACACGAGTAGATGGAGATGGCAACAGGGCACTCGCGGTGATGGCAAAAGCTCTGTTAATCTGGCCTCTCACGGGCACTGTGCGGGGGTATTTATAGGTATCCGAGTGCACGGCGCCTTGCGTTAAGGACGCATGTGCCCTCAGGTGCCTAGTTTATCCCCAGAATATTCCCATAAAGCGGGGTTACAAGCTGTAATTACAAGTACACCTTTACAAATTAGGCCCGTAACACAAACGCGGCCACGCAGGGCCCGTTACAATGGGCCTGATCTCATGTGGGCCTCGGAGCTGACCGAGGCCGCGCCGTGGAGAGGCGTTGCCGCAGGCCTTCGTCTGGTGCCGAATCGAGCGAAGGGTCTCCATGTTGTCTCTGGTGCCGATGAGGCGAAGGGTGTCCCTGCCTGCTTTGTCTCAGGGCAGGGGCTAAGCGGTGGAGACTTCGGGCGAAGGGTGGCGTTTCTGCCTTCGCTCCAACAGTGGGCCTAGGTGCTGCTTCCCACCGGCTCTGCGGAGTCGCTGACAACGGGGGCGTCTCAGTCCCAGCGCACCCTACGCCGCCAGCCCCTTGTACTAGTTTCCAAGCGCTTGGCAATGGCAAGCATTCCATCCGCTTCGTCAGAAAACAAAACGAAAAGGAAAAGGCGAGCTGTGGTGACGTAGCAAAGCGACCGGCAAGTACAACGAACCTGCCGCTGCGAAACAGTCTAAGGCCTCTTTTATCTCATCTCTATTTCAAACAGAAACAGAAGACATAATTTATGTCTGTATGATTATAAATCGTATGCGGCGGCGGAAGGGAATAACAGTTGCAAATTTCTCCGTTGCAGGGGCCGAGCAGCTAGCTGCTTGCATAATGGAGGCGGGCACATGGCTGGAAGCCGATGATTGTTCATGCTAGCTGCGCGGCCGTTCCACCAAACAACACACATGGGCAAACGAGTCGCTATATAGATACTAGACTAATCCGGCAGAAACCACAGCTCACTCAACACATGCCACCGCACACCCCTCCTCAGCCGCGGTCGGACGACGACGACGGACCCAGGTCGTCCAGTCAGCAGAAGGGGCACTAACTACGCAGTGTGCCTGTCGGTGCGCCCTTGGATTGGATGGAAGAGAAAAAAAGGGACGGATTGCAACAAGCCAACGGCCGGCTTACATGCACAAGCAACCCGCCCCGGATTCATTGAATTCATTGCAGTCGCGGCCCGCGGGCCTTTGACCCGTCCGTCCCGGGCGGATCATCCCTTTGAACCGTGGGGGTGCGTGGACGAAACTCGTGTGCTCGAGTCGGCCGCCTTCTGATTCGGCGGTGTTTACAAGCGAAAGCGGGATCCGGGTTCGTTCGTTGGGCGCCGAAAGGCCCTCCTGGTCCCGGGTGCCATTAATCCAGGAGACCGACCTACCTGCCTCCCCCCGCGCGCGTGACGTTCATAAATTATCCGCGCCCGTGCCGCGGCGGTCTACGGCTACCGGGGCAATGCAGCTTGCCGCGTACGACAAACTCAACAAGGTATGGCCTGCCTGGTCAGCCCATGTCCAAAGCCCGGTCCAGGACTCGAGTCACCACGCCCACCGCAACCGTGCTACCCTGCGACCGCAGGAACACCCGCGCGAGCGCCTTCAGCGTCGAGAATTCCTCCACGCACGCTTCTCTGTCCAGCCTCACCTGAACACAACACAACAAGAGGGCCGATCAATAAGCATCGCCGACGACGAACTTGCGTGCACACGCACACGTTAATTACCTCGACCAGGGCCGCCTGCCTCGCGGTGAGCAGACGCGGCGCTTTCTTCAGGGCCCTGCCGGTCTTCTGGTCCAGGGACGACAGTATTCTCACCAGCCTCGCGGACGACTTGGCGTGGCGTATGTGCAGCTCAAACTGGAAATAATGGCTCTCGTGCAAACAAACACATAAGAAGATCGCACCAGACGAACAAGAACAATGCTATTCGTCGTGCTGTTTCCCACTGACCTCAAGGCCAACCAGTATTGGCACGCTGATTTCCAGAACCAGAATTTTCAGCTCCAGGTGAGACGCCACGCGCACGGGAAAATCTGGATGGCAGAGAACTCCGCCTGCCCCGATGTGGCCAGGGTCCACCCCGTGCAAACCAACGGCGACGTTGTCCCCGGCTCTAGCCAAGCTGCAGGTAGAGGAATCCCGCTCCATGGTTTTCACCGTAGCTATGTCTCCAGAAGGCATGACAAGGACCTGATGCCGGGGTACTCATCAAGCCATGATCAAAAATAACAAATCGAGAAACTTGTATGTAGATAAAACAAAAATGCAGATATCATAGCTAGCTTGGTCATGCAACAAAATATGTTGTTTAGCAGCAGGTAAAAGTAGACAGGACAGGAAAGCCACCAAATCTATAGCTAGCTACTATATCGTGATGCACAATCGTAGCATCAAAATGGTACCTTACAGCCAGTTCGGATCCCTCCAGACTCGACTTTACCGCAGACAGCCACCTGGCCCAGCGTGTGAGATGCAATGACATCACATATTGGAAGGCGCAGTGGACTTGAAACGTCACGACGGGGAGGAGGTAACGAGTCGATGGCTTGCAGCAGACAGCCTCCATTGTACCTGACATCAGGCATCAACAAAATTGATGATCAGCCACCAAGTCTGGGGGGGGAAGAAAGTGATGCGCAAAGAGGCCCACCATTAGAACGGTCTTACCAAGATAAAAGTCGAGGGTCTGAAGAAGCTGTGACTAAATTTTCGTTGGCCATTGCGCTCAAAGGAACCCAGGTGACTGAAGAGTCCTTGTACCCACACGACCGAAGAAAGACGCCGAGCTGCGATTTAACGGACTGAAACCGCTCCTTCGAATATCCCACCTCATCCATCTTATTAACAGCAACTATCAAGTTCTCAACACCAAAGCTCCTAACAAGCTGCGAGTGCTCCTTCGTCTGACCAATCCCATTGACACCCATGCCTGCTTCAAATGAGCCTATAGATGCATCAACAACTAGGATGGCGGCATCAGCTTGTGTAGCACCAGATATCATATTAGGAACAAAATCCTTGTGACCAGGGGAGTCAAGCAGAACCACACGGTATTTTTCGCTATTAAAGTATGCTACAGCCACAGTCATCGTAATGCCACGCTCCCTCTCATCACTGCTCTCATCCATAGCCCAGGCATATGCAAAGGACCCTTTTCCCTGTCAGAACAAGCATCCCATCACAAAAACGTAAACAGCTAGAGATGCACAGAAGTACAGGTTGAGATGTGCTAGCAATCTGAATAACATAACTGACCTTTTCTTTAGCTTCTTTCTCATATTTATGCATTTGCTTTTTTGAAATCAATCCCAGAGCATGTCGCAATCGACCACATAAAGTTGATTTCCCAGAATCAACATGACCAACCTGGCAAATTGTTTCAGTCAAACTTGAGCAGAACAAATCAATTATCTACATGTAAACACTTGAAAAAGAAATATGCAATTGTTGCTTACAATGGCAAGACTTAGCTGATTACGGATTTCTTGATTTTCACTCTGGAGCATCCATGGTTCTGGCTTGTAGTGAGAAACAGAAGCTGTTTTCTTACCATTCGTTTTACTGTTCTTCGGTTTGCTCTCCAAACTCAAATGTTGTAGCTCATGGTCCAAAGCAAGAGTTATATTTTGACTACTCGAAGGAACATTGCTACTAGTTCCACCATCATCCAACTGTACTAATGCACTTGGGTCCATGCTTGTATTCTTTTCAGTTAGAAGAATATCATTATTCATCATCTCCTTTCCAGTCACGCCAACAGAATCCTTAACTAGAACCTCTGTGTCAACTGGTATAAATTTAAGTCAATATGCAACTATAGAAAGAAATACATAACCAAAGGTTTTCAGGAAATAATCTTTGACTTTAGATATTTTTTTAAAAAAAGACTGGGAGCTCAAACCATTCATCAGCAACATTTGGGCAATTTCTCAAGGGGCAAAAAAAGAGCCAGGAGATATCTATGCCATTAGATTTGTCCATGGTTCATAATCATACAGACATAAATTCTGTCTTCTGTTTGATCAGGTTCATTCTTCATCATAAACATATAATTAATCAAAATCAGGTTAATTTGGAGAAAATCACAAAACAATGAAAATTTGGCAATGAAAGGATCCGCACGTAAAATATTGCATTTGTCATGGTCGGTAAGACATATTAGAATACGATGGCTGAGTGACTAACGGGCTAATCAAATAGGGAGTGGCAGAGGCCCATATGTTATAAATTAGATTAAAATAGGAGTTATGGCCTCTATTGAGGCCAAGCCCATTAACATCTTGTAAACCCCTTATATATGAGGGAGAATTACAAATGAAGGCAGACAAGTTTAGGGTTAATCCCTTTATCTCCCCCCCCCCCTCTTTCTCTGTCTACAGCTACCGCCACCCTTCCCTACACCCGTGCCACCGCCAGAACCGGCGGCGCCACCAGGCCCTCCGGCAGCCCCTCCTGCAGCCACCGCCTGGATCATCCAGGCTGGCCGCTAGCCCCTGCTGCCGTCGTCCAGGCCGCATTGACTAGCCCAACAGCTGCCGCTGCCCAGACCGGCCCCAGCCAACCTCCACTGCCCAGTTTGGAATCCGACATGTGACACATTCATTTTCAGTAAGCTGATGTCCAGCTGTAAATAGAGGGAGGCAGCATTGCTAGAGTACCTTTTCTAAAGTTTCTGGATGATTTTAAGCCTGTAGTGACCATGTCATCAGGAGATGGTGTATCAAACTTGAAAGGCACTGTCAATATCAACATAATGCAGTTATGTTCCAGTTCATTTTACTGTAAAAATAAATAAGAAAATGAAACAAAATATCAAGTGTGCAGTGGAAAGGTAAGAGGAGAGGAGTGCCAGACCATATCCTACAAAATTACATTATAGCCCCCCCCCCCCCCCCCCAACACACACACACACACGTCTCACCCCACACCCCCCCCCCCCCCAAAAAAAAGAAATATCCCAATTACAATGGAACATAAATCTGCAAGTTGATTGATATAGTTACTACCATATTGGCTTTACTCAATAAAGTCTGCTAGTGCGTACAGTGACTCTGAAAAGATAACAGGTAAACAAATATATTATTAATGTTAATAACTAAAATAGGATAGTATACTTAGAGCAATAAGAGTTTGGATTATGTCATTCTATGAAAAAATTGGACAAAGCGAAGAACGCCACAGTTTAACTATGTAGCGTACCTATGTTAATGTGGCGCTTTTTGCGAGTCATGAATGTCTTATGTAGAGCATCCATTGTAGCTTGCTTATTCCCTGTTGTATTTCTGCTATCTTTGAAATCATGAGAAAAAACAATAGCCTTTGACTTTGCACTAGGTGGTGCAAAAGAGATCTTGCAAGGATGGATACTCCAAAATACTTGTGTCTGCATTTAGCTAGATTTCAGAAGGGAGGAGTAACTAAATTAAAAGGCTAGACAGAATTAATTACATTGCATCACTGTAGTAGAATAAAGTATAAAACAATTGCTATATACCTCCATCTTCTTCTTCACTGATATCATTGAAATACAGTGAGAGATCATAAAGCACACCACATAGCTCACAAGATGAATTATATGTAGTATTTTCATGCGTGCAAATGGAGCATTGCCACGTCCCAGAAATTTTAAAGGGCTCCTCAAAATCAGACATGTTATCTAACACGGGAACAAACTAAAGAGTAATTAGTGAATAGGTCTTGTGGTTCTAGAAAAAACTTGGATCCACCATGTTGATTTAGCAAGTGAAAACTATTAACTTACCATCTCTTTACACCCAGTTCGAGAGCTTTACTATCCCTGTGATCGACACATCTGGCACATGTATCTTCCGGATTATCTGTTCATATCAATCGTGAGTCTTTGAGAGAAAAAAAAAGCACAGAACAAAAACCCTACAAGAGTTGCTAAATGAGTAAGAAAACTTGATAGGTGGAAACAGATATTCAGTAGAGACAGTTCCCTCCAAAGCCAAATCAGCATTATATATTACATATACATAGAAAATGAAAAATTGATCAGATGATACACAGCCCGTCAATCTCTCAGAATACCATGTGCGGTGGGCACTATCGAATAAGAGCGTGAAGCCGATGAGGGAGGAAACGAGCAATAGGACACACCTAACCAGCATCAGAACGTCCATCCCAGGTACCAAAACACCCCAGAACACACAGGCTGAAGTAAATATGTTCGATCGCATACTCGAGCAAAAAATCTAGATCGCAAATATCATGTTCGTGGCTAACCATGATTCATGTGTTGAGTTGCATAATGGAGCCCTAATCAAATTGAGCACAAGTCGCAGATTCGTGGCTAGCCCCGTTTCCTCGAACTCAGTAACCTACTCCCAGTGGCGCACTTGACATTCGGAATGGACAGAAGCAGCAAGCTTCTCTCCACACTACATGCAGGGGCGAATGCGAATCCAGCACAGGACATGTTTTTGCGAAGAATCGAAGTTAGTGTGTAAAATAACAATACATGCTGGACCAGATCCAGCTAAAATAGCTTAGCTTAGAGTTTGGGGTGCTCGGTTCCGCACGGTTGGCGGAGAAGGGCGTACCAGGTTGGATTATCGTCGCCGGCGAGGGTCCCCGACGGAAGAGGGCGTCGCCGCTCGCCCGGCCGTCCACCCGAAGCAAAGAAGCCGACGAGAGGACAGAGGAGAGTAAACGACGAGTGAGTTAATGGGCCAGCCCGTATAGGCAAATTGACGGACCTACGGACATGAGCAGCCCAGATCGTAGGGGAAAAAAAGGCCGTTTTATTTATTTATTTATTCCAATCTCCTTATAATCTTTGTGGTTAGTTTTTTATATTTATTATTAGTCCGACAATTTTGCTATGTGGACGTACAACAAATAAAAAACTCGAAAAAAATGTAATACATGTAAGCAAATAATTTATGACAAACACAACTAGCTAGTAACTAGCTGTATTTAAAACAAAGAATAATAACCGTTTTTTTATGTTCGGATTAGACATGAAAATATACCTAAACAAAAGCTGCTTACGAATAACCTAACTTAAAAAAATGGAAGGTAACATACAAGCAAGCTAGGCCAACATAGCTGGCAGCGAACAAATGACAGTCATGGTTTATCCGTCTTCCCGTGGCAGCTAGCTTACAGAGCTAGCAATCGCATCCGTTCTATAGAAAACAAACCTAATATAATATTTTTATATATAGATTTTTTTTTTTAAAAAAAATGGAGAGGCAGCACGTCAGTCCAGGATAGCTAGATAAAGACCATTATCACTGAAAGTTTCATATGTTTCATTTTTATTAAATAACATGTTTTCCTAAGTAAACAGGATGATATGTATGTATTTTCATAAAAAGAGATATGAATGAGGTTTATGGGAGATGGGGCAGTTTTATGAGATAAAACTCTGAATACACTGTCTGACATGGCAGTGCCATGAAACTATTCATTGTGAATGGATTGAGAAAAGGCAGCACAGGGGGTACAAGACTATCCGGCGTTCGGCTAAGCTGTTCGGAGTCCGGACGTTATTCTGTCCCTTTCCTCCATTTCCCACCTCAATCAGGTACTCGTCCATCTTTGATGCACACACACGTTTTTCGATCCTGGTTTTGCTTACCGACGCTCGACGTCGCAAAGAAAGTACACACTGGCAGTCCGAGTCCGAGGCAAAGAAAAGTTGCGAGCACTTGGGAGGAGAATCTGGGCTGGGCGGCGAGGAAAGGATGCGGGAGGTGGTGGTGTTGTGCAGCCGAGCCGACCGGACCCGAGTCGCGAGCGGGAGGGACGTAGCGATGCAGATAAAGCTGGGCAGCTGAGCTGGCTAGATAGCGTGTCAACGTCAGGGACGCATCGCCACCTCGCTAA
Organism: Zea luxurians; assembly: GCA_029449295.1. NCBI lineage: Eukaryota > Viridiplantae > Streptophyta > Magnoliopsida > Poales > Poaceae > Zea > Zea luxurians. The sequence goes on along the minus strand of JAOPSE010000039.1, from coordinate 3,847,913 downwards.
GCTAACCCCTCCCATCTAGTAAGTAAGTACGTACTTGTGTGTGTCTTTTGCCGACGGTGCCAAAGGAAAGCGCGCGGTCAATTGATCCCTATCTATATCTAAGGCCTAGCTAGCCAGCTCGGTCCGGCGAGAGAGGCCGCCATGGCGTCCATCATCGTCATCGCCGCCGTGCTCGTCCTGGACGTCCTCGCCTTCGTGCTCGCCATCGGCGCCGAGCGCCGCCGGAGCTACGTACGTGACGGATCATCGTCTCAGCTCTATCAAACGGTTTCTTTCGACGACCGATCGACTCACCTGTGGTTTCAACTCCTTCCGGCTGCTGCTCCTGCGCAGGTGAACTACGTGAGCGTGGACCCGGCCGGGCGGTCCTACTGCGTGTACAGCTCCGACGCGTCCACGGCGTACGGCGTGAGCGCGCTGCTGCTGCTGCTCGCCGCGCAGGCCGTGGCCATGGTCGCCACCCGCTGCTTCTGCTGCGGCCGCGCGCTCTCGCCGGGCCGCTGGCGGGCGTGGTCCGGCATCTGCTTCATCGTCTGCTGGTAACTCTGCTCATTTATTAACTAGTAGTAAAATAAAGAGATTTAATTTAATTTAAAGCCCATCGCTTTACCGGCACCGCTGCGCTTTGGTTAATCAGCAACTAACCAAACATGATCCTCTTGTGCAATTACCCCCCCTGGAATCTGTGGATTCACGGTCGTACACCTTGCCTGCGCTGTACTATAGTAGTTTACATCGACTGACTGACTGACGAGCTGTGGGGGTGGGTGCAGGGTGACGTTCGTGATCGCGGAGCTGTGCCTGCTGGCCGGGTCGGTCCGGAACGCGTATCACACCAAGTACTTCCCCAAGGGCGACGGCCCGCCGCCGTGCGCCATGCTGCGCAAGGGCGTCTTCGCCGCCGGCGCCGCCTTCACCTTCCTCACCGCGCTCTTCGCCGAGCTGCACTACCTCTTCTACGCCAGGGCGCGCGACGCCGCCGCCGCCGTGGCCCCGCCCATCGTCGGCGGCATCGGCATGACCCGCATGTGATGTGGAGGATATTGTCCTGTGGTTGTGATCGCGGTGGCCGGGCGGCGCTAGCTGCAGCCGTGCAGCCCCGCCACGCTAGAAACCTCAGCTCCTGGAGTCGTGTGTGCGTGCCTGACCGGCCGCTTGCGTCTACCTGTCTGTACATGTGCTCGATGAATTCCACGCGGCGTTGCCGCCCGGGCTCACCTGAAAGCGTGTGATATTACTGTACTACTACTGACTGCTGTGACTACAGCGTGCTGGAACTGTTGGGTTTGTAATTCTGTCAGGAACACGTACGCAACATAGCTGCATTGTTAGCCATCGCCCATCGGCATTCAGCAGCAGACTGGACTAGTTTTTTTTCCCCTCTCCCTGTGCGTGCATTCACCACAAATCACAAGGAATCAGCAGATATATTTGGCCATCCACATGCCTACTCATATAGATAGGGTGCTAGCTCTTTGATTTTTTTAGGAAATTATAAAGTTTTAAATATTAATACCTACTAACTGATATATTTGTCAGTCACCCATTGGTTTTAGTAACCCATATGTGTCTTGAAATCAATTTTCCTAGTCAGGATACTTGAGGGCGTGTACCAAGGGACCTCTTTGTTTCAGCTTATAAATTATATAATCTGGATTATAATCTATATGTAGTTATTTGGTAGTTTAGATTATACAAATGTAGATTATTCACAAAGACAACAATACCCTCGTTTTTATTGGAGGTGAGAAAAAAAGGATAACATATATTGTAATTCTTATTTGCATAACCATAGGTATTGGGTCTTTTGCCAAAATAATCTCAAATAAGCTACTCTTGAGGAGATTATGAGATTATCATAATCTGAGCTTTAGATTAGATAATCTGAAGCCATAATCTAGTTGTTTGTTTACCTATTGGATTATTTGCGCTGGACTATATAATCTGAAGAGATTATGATCTGAAACAAACAGAGCGTAAGGGTTACAATCTCCACCGAACACTAACTATATATTGCATCACGTTTTGTGTATAAACAAACCGCTAGTTATTGTAACTAACATCACAAAACATAATCCAGGTGTTACAGCAACTCGTATTTACAGTGACGTCTTGAATATTCTCTCTCTTATAGTTTCTACTGATATAAAGCGATAGTTCCTACCTTCGTATGTTCCCTTCCTTGAACACCATTATTTCCTACACGCCCAGCAAAATATTATGAAATATATAAAAAAGACACGTCCACTGGGATTCAAACCGTGATCTCTAGGAACAAAACACTTATTTTTAACCACCGCAGCTTATATTGGTTTGTGTTATATAAAAGAACCATATATAGTATATAAAAACTGTATCGATGCATGGTTAATTACATACGAGTGAAACTATCTAGCTTAACATTTTTTTTTCAAATAGCTTAAACTTTAACGGATACGTTTGGCTGAAGTAGTTTTTTTCGAAGTCAGAGCTCTTCGGGGCTTGTTTGAGCGCAGTTGCATATAAAAAGATTTTAGCTTACTTAATTCCCTCAAATCTCCTTTCTTCTAAGGGCTAATTTGTAAGTTTAAATCCTCTTTGAGATTAGAGAGAATCGAGGGGAAATAGAATAGCAAGTAACAAGGCCTTCCAATTCCCTTCCACAACATATGCGAGTGATCCAGACAGCTCGGTTCACCACTCGCTCTCCCACGCACCAGTGACCACTGTGACAATTTGTGAAGTATGGACAAGACAATGTTACGGTACTCTGTTTACTTTCGTAGCGATCATCTAAAAAGTATGAACGACTTTTAACTACAGTAAAGTACGAGTGAGTGGCTGGCGTGTCTACTCTACACATTGAAAAATGATGGTTGTAGACTGGTACTAGGGCTTAGGTTGGGCCTTGCTCTACCGGACCCGGCCGGCCTACCTCTTTTGTCATTGGGTCGTACGCAGGCTTTTGTCATTGGAAGAAAGGAAAAGAGAAGGAATTTTGAAAGACCGAAATCATATAGGAAATTTTGCCCTTTAGAACATTTGATTAAGTCCATATAAATTCTATAAAAATCCTAAAAATAAACCATTATAGTAATGATATTTTAGAGGATTTTTAACATGAGGTCCAACCTCTTAAAAAGTTTTGTATGGAATTGTAAGTGTCATATAACTATACTAGCTGTGTGCCCGTGCGTTGCAACGGGAGTATGCTAGGATGAGCATCAACACATATCTAATCGAATCTTATATTTTCTTGGGAATCTGGAGAAAGTTTGCTCGGAAGCCAAATATGTTAAGACCTGAGCATGTGTTACTCTTGTGCCCCATCAGCACACAGTTCCGCGCTTGTATGAGTCTTGTTAATTTGCATGTCTCGTGCATAGTCTCTCATGTCTCGGTAGCGGCATGGTGTAGCGGCAGGGCTTGCCCACGTAGTTCCTGATCATGGCAACGGTGGCGTCGGCGTGCGGACCGACGACGACGGCGACGCGGTGCGCGGCGGGGCGGAGCGGGAGTACGTCCCTGTTGTGCTTGGCGCCGCGCCGATTCTTGAGGAGCATGACGCGGTGCGCGCCGCGTCGAGTGCCAGGTCCTGGTGCTCCCTGGAGCACACGTCCGCGGGGCCCAGGCGCCCGAACGGTCCGGCCGCGGGGTCCCCGTCGAACATGCCGAGCCGCATCTGCACGGTGACGGTGTTGAGGAGATACATTCAGTGAATCAAATGTGAGTTCTCTCTTTATTCAAGTTCCTCAAAAGGTTTGGGTGCAAACTGATTCGACATTCCATAAATGGTAATGGAAAAAGGAATAAACATTCAATGGCTTGGCAAAGAAAGAGGTGTGAGGCAATCAAAAAAATATGTTAACATATTACAGTCCTTTCTATAGGTCTTGCATTGTGTTAAAGGGCCCTATTTACCAAGACAAGGAGAGTAACACCAACCAAAACATGACACGTACAAGTACCTAATAGTTAATACTACCACTTGGTAGTTCAAAAAACAAATGTCACAGTGCATAATTAGGAAGTGAGTGACACAAGCAAATAATCAGCAATCACATACAAACAGTGGTACTCAAGTACACAGTCAATTACACCCATATGGAAGGAAAACATACCAGCTGATTAAAGCATTCATGTGTAGCTAATATCGCTTTAGCCTTCTTGCAATGTTGTCATATGATTGGTGCCTGCCAGCCTTAGCAAAAAGCACGCTTCATATTCTCCATTGTGGACCGTGACAACTCGACTCTCATGTCAATCATCTCATCAGCACGCTTCGTCACCTCAGTAAACCTGCCAAAATCAAGCAGCCCTGCTATTAGCTCTTTGGCAGAGTCCTCAGCTGGGGTAATGTTGTGCTCCACAATACAGCGCCACACGTCGATTGCTGCAGATGGGTTAAACTCCTTAAATAACAAGCTGATAGCAGCAGCGCAATTGGATGCAGTAGGTAGTTGCTCATTCTTGCTCATCTCCGTTAGGAAACTTTCAGCCTCACGAGCCTTACGATGCTTGATGAATCCTTCCAGTATGGTGTGGTATGTGACAGAATTTGCAAAGACGCCGTTGAGGGGCATTTCGTCAAGCAACCCAAGAGCATCGTCTATGCTACCAGCATTGCAGTGGAGGCCAATCATGGCGCTGTACATTGAGAAATTGGGAACGAGGCCGGCTTCAGAGACCATCATGTGTCAGATGGCTACGGCGTTGAGGTAGTCACCCTTGCGGACGACCAGATCCACAGCTGTAGAAAAAAAATTGATCCCCGGCAAGCAGCCCTTGCTCCGCATCACCTGCAGAAATTTGAAGGCCTCGTCCAACAGGTCGCCCCGAACGAGAGTGGAGAGGAAGGAGTCGTACGCGGATACGTTGGCTGCGTCCCAGCCGATGCGGACGACCATCTCGCCAAAGACGCTCTTGGCGCGCACCGCGTTCCCCTCCTTCTCCCATGCCTCGAGCAGTATCGCGAACGTGTCGCCGTCGGGTGGGATGGTGGCCTTGGTACGCTCGAAGACGTCCTGCGCATCCTGCGCGCGACCCTCGACGCGGCAAATCACCGAGAGCAGCGAGTTGAGCGCGACGACGTCGTGCTTGAGGCCGTAGCGGTCCATGACGTCTAAGGCCGCGATTGCATCTTTGATGTTGCCAACGGCGCAGTAGGAGGCGAAGACGGAGGCGAAGGTGGCGACGGAGACGAGCCCGCCGTCGCCCTCCTGCTTCATGGAGCGGATGGCGTCCCACATGGGCTCGAACATGGCGGCCTTACCGAGGATGTCGACAAGGAGGTTCCATGCGTAGGCGGTGTGCGACACGGACTGTCCCGCCCAGCGGAAGAAGCGGACGGCGGACTTAGGGCGCTTGTAGCATTCGCGGGACTTGAGCACCAGTTCCTCGACCTCGGCCGTGGGGCCGATGCCGCAAGCGGACAGCGCCGCCTCCACCTCCCCCGCCGGGACGCGGCAGATGATCTCCAGAAAAGCCTCCGCGCGCGGGTTTGCCTCCTCCTCCTCCTCCCTTTCGGGGCTCTTCTCCTCCGCCGTAATCATCAGCGAAAGTGCTCCTCTTCTATTCTACTATCCTATCTACTAATCCCAAATACTCTTATCCCTTGGGTCGCGGCTGGATTTCAATCCGAAGGGCGGGGCAGAGCGGTAGCACGTCCCTGTTGTGCTTGGCGCTGCGCCGGTTCTTGAGGAGCATGACGCGATGCGCGCCGCGTCGAGCGCCAGGTCCTGGTGCTCCCTGGAGCACACGTCCGCGGGGCCCAGGCGCTCGAACGGTCCGGCCGCGGGGGTCCCCGTCGAACATGCCGAGCCGCATCTGCACGGTGACGGTGTTGAGGAGCGCGGCGTAGACGTCGGTGTCGGCGACCTTGCCCGCGGCGACGGCGGAGCCGGCGTAGAGCGCGAGGAACGGCCCGCAGTCGAGGTCGGCGCGGAGCGTGGCGGCGACGGCGTCCTCGGGGGTGCGCGTAGTGGGTCGCGGAAGAAGACGTCGACGGAGTCGCAGTCGGAGACGATGTAGTCGTTCAGGCCCCAGCGTCCGCGGATGGTGCCATCGACGGAGTCGCAATCGGGCGTGCGGTGCGGGCGTGCTGCTGCAGCACTCGGAGGCCAAGGTCGTTTTCGTGGACGCCGCGCTGCTGGGCGTCGCCCGGGAAGCGCTCCGCTTCATCTCCCAGCAGGCCGGCGGAGCGAGCAGGGTACCCGCCGTGGTGCTAATCAACGAGGCGCTCGACGAGCCGCCGCCAGCGGTGACAGGAAACGACAAGATCCCAGGCGTCGATCGGTGCTACGAGTACGAGGCCCTCCTCAGCAACAACAGAGGCGGCGATCCAGAGTTCTTGATCCGGTGGCCGACGACGAGAACGAGCCGATCGCGCTGGATCCTGAAAGGGAAATGTGCCCTTGGGCCATTTCTAAGGATTTTGGTGATTTAGTGCTCAACACAGGTACCTATTTGTAAAATGGAACAAGGTGAAAATCATGAAGTAAAGGTATGTTTCTAAGCCTTAGTACATTGGTTTTGTGGACTAACATGTTTGTCTAAGTGTTAGAAACAGGAAGAGAGAAGAGGAGAAATGACTTGGCTGTGTGCAGCCAAGGCTCAGCTCGGTCTGGAGCACCGGACTGTCCGGTGTGCACCGGACAGTGTCCGGTGCGCCAGACCTCCTCGGCGCGAACTGGCCGCTCTCGGGAATTCGCCGACGGCGTACGGCTAAAATTCACCGGACTGTCCGGTGTGCACCGGACTGTCCGGTGTGCACCGGACTGTCCGGTGAGCCAACGGTCGGCCAGGGCCAACGGTCGGCCGCGCAATCCGCGCGGGACACGTGGCCGAGCCAACGGTCGGGAAGGAACACCGGACTGTCCGGTGTGCACCGGACATGTCCGGTGCGCCAACTGAGCGCAGATCTGGAGCAGCCAGCAACGGTCAGAAGTGCTGTTTTTGGAAACAAATCGGGCACCGGACAGTGTCCGGTGTGCACCGGACTGTCCGGTGCGCCACGAGACAGAAGGCAAAGATGGCCTTCCAGATTTGTTCCCAACGGCTCCTAGCTGCCTTGGGGCTATAAAAGGGACCCCTTGGCGCATGGAGGAAGCAACCAAGCATTCCTTGAGCACTCTTGATCACTCACACATCAATCTTGCGCACTTGTTTGACATTCTAGTGATTTGAGCTCCGTTCTAGAGTGTTAGCCTCTTGAGCTCAAGTCTGGGTTTTGTGTGTGCGTATTCGCTGTGATCTCTGTGTTGTGTGTGAGTTGCTAATCCCTCCCTTACTCTGTGATTCTTTGTGAACATCTTTTGTAAGGGCGAGAGGCTCCAAGTTGTGGAGATTCCTCGCAAACGGGATTGAGATAAGAACAACAAAACACCGTGGTATTCAAGTGGGTCTTTGGACCGCTTGAGAGGGGTTGATTGCAACCCTCGTCCGTTGGGACGCCACAACGTGGAAGTAGGCAAGCATTGGCTTGGCCGAACCACGGGATAAACCACCGTGTCCCTCTGTGCTTGATTCTTGTGGTATTGTGTTTTGTTGAAGACTTCACCTTAGCCACTTGGCATTAACTGTGCTAACGCTTAACAAGTTTTTGTGGCTTAAGTTTGAAGTTTTTACAGGATCACCTATTCACCCCCCCCCCTCTAGGTGCTCTCAATTGGTATCAGAGCCGTTCTATTCACAAAGGGACTAACCGCCCGAATAGATGGATCCTAAGGGGAAGGGTATAGTGATCAACGACAAAGAGAAGGAGACCTTCGTCAACGAGCCGAAGGACGACAAGCCTACCGACTCCGGCTCGGGTCAAAGACGAAAGGAAGGGAAGAAGAAGAAGACCAGGCGCATTAAGGAGATCATTTACTACGACAGCGACGAGTCTACTTCTTCCCAAAAGGATGAGGACCACAACGACTACGAGAGGAGAAAACCGGTTAACTCGAACTTTTCCTTTGATTACTCTCGTATTCCGCAAAGTTCACATTCTCATTTACTCTCCATTCCACTTGGCAAGCCCCCACACTTTGATGGAGAGGACTACGGATTTTGGAGTCACAAAATGCGTAGTCACCTATTCTCTCTCCATCCTAGTATATGGGAGATTGTAGAGAGTGGAATGCACTTTGATAGTTCGGATAGTCCTATGTTCATTAATGAACAAATCCATAAAAATGCACAAGCTACTACTGTTCTTCTAGCTTCCTTGTGCAGGGATGAATACCATAAGGTGAGCGGCTTGGACAACGCCAAGCAAATCTGGGACACCCTCAAGATTTCTCATGAGGGGAACGACGTCACCTTACTCACCAAGATGGAGTTGGTGGAGGGCGAGCTTGGACGGTTCGCGATGATAAGGGGCGAGGAGCCAACGCAAACGTACAACCGGCTCAAGACCCTTATCAACAAGATAAGAAGCTACGGGAGCACGCGATGGACGGACCACGACGTCGTCCGCCTAATGCTCAGGTCCTTTACCGTACTTGATCCTCATCTCGTGAACAATATTCGTGAGAATCCCAGGTACACGATGATGACGCCCGAGGAAGTGCTTGGAAAATTCGTGAGCGGGCGGATGATGATCAAGGAGGCAAGATACGTCGACGACGCGTTGAACGGACCACTCCACGAGCCTCAACCCATTGCTCTAAAGGCAACGAGGAGCAAGGAGACGCTACCTAGCAAGGTGGCGCAAGTTGAGGCGGCTGGCCTTAATGATGAAGAGATGGCTCTCATCATTAAGAGATTCAAGACGGTGCTTAAAGGTCACAAGGGACAACCAAGCAAGACCAAAGCCAAGGGGAAGCGCTCATGCTTCAAATGCGGTAAGCTTGGTCATTTCATTGCTAACTGTCCCGATAATGAAAGTGACCAGGAAAAGGGGAACAAAAGAGAGAAGAAGAAGCAATACAAGAAGGCAAAAGGCGAGGCGCATCTAGGAAAGGAGTGGGACTCGGATTGCTCCTCCTCCGACTCCGACAACGAAGGACTCGCCGCCACTGCCTTCAACAAATCGGCTCTCTTCCCCAACGAGCGTCTCACTTGCCTTATGGCAAGGGAGAAGAAGGTGAGTATTCAAGACTCCACTTATGCTTCATCTAGTGATAGTGAGTCTAGTGATGATGACATAGATTATTCTTGCTTGTTCAAGGGCTTAGATAGATCTAAGATAGAGAAAATAAATGAATTAATTAATGCATTGAATGAAAAGGATAGGCTTTTAGAAAAGCAAGAAGATTTATTGTATGATGAACATGATAAATTTGTAGAGGCACAAAAATCATATGCTTTAGAAGTGAAAAGAAATGAAATGCTTTCTAGTGAAATATCTTCCTGTCATGAAACCATTTCTACCTTAAGAAGTGTTAATATTGATTTAAGTGCTAAACTAGAAGTAGCAAGTAAATCAAATTCTTTTGTTGAACATGTTGAAATTTGTACTAGGTGTAAGGATTTTGATGTTAATGCTTGTAGTGAACACCTAGTTCTAATTTCCAAATTAAATGATGAAGTGGCTAGTCTTAATGCCCAACTTAAGACTAGCAAGAATGAAGTTGATAAAATAAAATTTGCAAGGGATGCCTACACGGTTGGTAGACACCCCTCAATTAAGGATGGGCTTGGCTTCAAGAGGGAAGCCAAGAACTTAACAAGCCATAAGGCTCCCATCTTCGTCAAGGAGAAAGGGAAGGCCCCTATGGCTAGTAATACTAAAAAGAACCATGCTTTTATGTATTATGATAGGAGAAATGCTAGAAATGCCTATAATGATTTTGATTCACATGTTTATGATTCTCATGCCATGTTTGCCTCTAGTTCATCTTATAAGCATGATAGGAGGAATGTTGTATATATGCCTAGGAGAAATATTGCTCATATGCCTAGAAAGAATGCCATTCATGCTCCTAGGAAAATAGTGAATGAACTTTCTACCATTTATTATGCTTGTAATGCTCCTTTTGCTATTTGTAGAAAGGGTAAGAAGGTTGTTGCTAGGAAATTAGGGGCTAGATGCAAGGGAGATAAATCTTGCATTTGGGTCCCTAAAGATATTTGTGCTAACCTTGCAGGACCCAACATGAGTTGGGTACCTAAGACCCAAGCCTAAATTTGCCTTGCAGGTTTATGCATCCGGGGGTTCAAGCTGGATTATCGACAGCGGATGCACAAACCATATGACGGGGGAGAAGAAGATGTTCACCTCCTACGTCAAGAATAAGGATTCCCAAGATTCAATTATATTCGGTGATGGGAATCAAGGCAAGGTAAAAGGGCTAGGTAAAATTGCAATTTCTAATGAGCATTCTATATCAAATGTATTCTTAGTGGAGAGTCTTGGATATAACTTGCTATCTGTTAGTCAATTATGTCAAATGGGATATAATTGCTTATTTACGAATGTAGATGTGTCTGTCTTTAGAAGATGTGATGGTTCACTAGCTTTTAAGGGTGTACTAGACGGCAAGCTTTATTTAGTTGATTTTGCAAAAGAAGAGGCCGGTCTAGATGCATGCTTAATGGCTAAGACTTGCATGGGCTGGCTGTGGCATCGCCGCTTAGCACATGTGGGGATGAAGAACCTCCACAAGCTTCTAAAGGGGGAACACGTAATAGGTCTAACAAATGTGCATTTCGAAAAGGATAGACCTTGTGCAGCTTGTCAAGCAGGGAAACAGGTGGGAGGAGCACATCACAGCAAGAACGTGATGACCACGTCAAGACCCCTGGAGCTGCTACACATGGATCTCTTCGGACCCGTCGCCTATCTAAGCATAGGAGGGAGTAAGTATGGTTTAGTTGTTGTTGATGACTTTTCCCGCTTCACTTGGGTATTCTTTTTGCAGGATAAGTCTGAAACCCAAGGAACCCTCAAGCGCTTCCTCAGGAGAGCTCAAAATGAGTTTGAGCTCAAGGTGAAGAAGATAAGGAGCGACAACGGGTCCGAGTTCAAGAACCTTCAAGTGGAGGAGTTTCTTGAGGAGGAAGGGATCAAGCACGAGTTCTCCGCTCCCTACACACCACAGCAAAATGGTGTGGTAGAGAGGAAGAACAGGACGCTAATCGATATGGCGAGGACGATGCTTGGAGAGTTCAAGACCCCCGAGTGTTTTTGGTCGGAAGCCGTGAACACGGCTTGCCACGCCATCAACAGGGTCTACCTTCATCGACTCCTCAAGAAGACTTCGTATGAGCTACTAACCGGTAACAAACCCAATGTATCGTACTTTCGTGTATTTGGGAGCAAGTGCTACATTCTAGTGAAGAAGGGTAGAAATTCTAAGTTTGCTCCCAAAGCTGTAGAAGGGTTTTTATTAGGTTATGATTCAAATACAAAGGCGTATAGGGTCTTCAACAAATCATCGGGTTTGGTTGAAGTCTCTAGCGACGTTGTATTTGATGAGACTAATGGCTCTCCAAGAGAGCAAGTTGTTGATTGTGATGATGTAGATGAAGAAGATGTTCCGGCGGCCGCTATACGAACCATGGCGATTGGAGACATTCGGCCACAGGAACAGGATGAACGTGATCAACCTTCTTCCTCAACTACGGTGCATCCCCCACCTCAAGACGATGAACAGGTTCATCAAAAGGAGGCGTGTGATCAAGGGGGAGCACAACACGATCAAGTGATGGAGGAAGAAGCGCAACCGGCACCTCCAACCCAAGTTCGAGCGATGATTCAAAGGGATCATCCCGTCGACCAAATTCTGGGTGACATTAGCAAGGGAGTAACTACTCGGTCTCGATTAGTTAATTTTTGTGAACATTACTCTTTTGTCTCCTCTATTGAGCCTTTCAGGGTAGAGGAGGCCTTGCTAGATCCGGACTGGGTGTTGGCCATGCAGGAGGAACTTAATAACTTCAAGCGCAACGAAGTTTGGACGCTGGTGCCTCGTCCCAAGCAAAATGTTGTGGGAACCAAGTGGGTGTTCCGCAACAAACAAGACGAGCACGGGGTGGTGACAAGGAACAAGGCTCGACTTGTGGCAAAAGGTTATGCCCAAGTCGCAGGTTTGGACTTTGAGGAGACTTTTGCTCCTGTGGCTAGGCTAGAGTCCATTCGTATCTTGCTAGCATATGCCGCTCACCATTCTTTCAGGTTGTACCAAATGGATGTGAAGAGCGCGTTCCTCAACGGGCCAATAAAGGAGGAGGTGTACGTGGAGCAACCCCCTGGCTTCGAGGATGAGCGGTACCCCGACCACGTGTGTAAGCTCTCTAAGGCGCTCTATGGACTTAAACAAGCCCCAAGAGCATGGTATGAATGCCTTAGAGATTTCTTACTTGCTAATGCTTTCAAGGTTGGGAAAGCCGATCCAACTCTTTTTACAAAGACATGTGATGGTGATTTGTTTATATGCCAAATTTATGTTGATGACATAATATTTGGTTCTACTAATCAAAAGTCTTGTGAAGAGTTTAGCAGGGTGATGACGCAGAAATTCGAGATGTCGATGATGGGCGAGTTGAACTACTTCCTTGGGTTCCAAGTGAAGCAACTCAAGGACGGCACCTTCATCTCCCAAACGAAGTACACGCAAGATCTGCTGAAGCGGTTTGGGATGAAGGACGCCAAGCCCGCAAAGACTCCGATGGGAACCGACGGACACACCGACCTCAACAAAGGAGGTAAGTCCGTTGATCAAAAAGCATACCGGTCAATGATAGGATCTCTACTTTATTTATGTGCTAGTAGACCGGATATTATGCTTAGCGTATGCATGTGTGCTAGATTTCAATCCGATCCTAAGGAGTGTCACTTGGTGGCGGTGAAGCGAATTCTTAGATATTTAGTCGCTACGCCTTGCTTCGGGATCTGGTATCCAAAGGGGTCTAACTTTGACTTAATTGGGTACTCGGATTCCGACTATGCTGGATGTAAGGTCGATAGGAAGAGTACATCGGGGACGTGCCAATTCTTAGGAAGGTCCCTGGTGTCATGGAACTCTAAGAAACAAACCTCCGTTGCCCTATCCACCGCTGAGGCCGAGTACGTTGCCGCAGGACAGTGTTGTGCGCAACTACTTTGGATGAGGCAAACCCTCAGGGACTTTGGCTACAATCTGAGCAAAGTCCCACTCCTATGTGATAATGAGAGTGCTATCCGCATAGCGGAAAATCCTGTTGAGCACAGCCGCACAAAGCACATAGACATCCGGCATCACTTTTTGAGAGACCACCAGCAAAAGGGAGATATCGAAGTGTTTTATGTTAGCACCGAGAACCAGCTAGCCGATATCTTTACCAAGCCTTTAGATGAGAAGACCTTTTGCAGGCTGCGTAGTGAGCTAAATGTCTTAGATTCGCGGAACTTGGATTGAATTGTAGCATACATGTATTTATGCCTTTGATCATGTTCATTCTGCATTTTGTTGCTTATTATGGTGCTCAAGTTGTACAAACACTCCCTGGACCTCACAAGTCCGTTGCAAAGTGATGCACATGTTTAGGGGGAGATGTGTTACAACTTGACCCTTTGAGACTAACCATATGTTGAGTGTGTCTGATTTAGTCTCAAAGGAGAATTGAAAGGGAAAAGGTGGACTTGGACCATGCAAGACTTCCACTGCACTCCGATGAGGGGTAACTCATTCCAAGTTCATCTCATGACCTCTTATTGCCATTTGCTCTTAATTGACGATTTTGGTGAGGCAATGGGGTTAAAGGGCCACAATTGATCCCGTTTTGGTGCTTGATGCCAAAGGGGGAGAAAATAAAGGCCAAAGCAATAAATGGATCAGCTACCACTTGAGAGATTTTGAAAATAGTAGAATAGAGTTTTTGATTTGTCAAAATTCTTAAGTTGTCTCTCTTGTCAAAAGTTGGCTTCTTGTGGGGAGGAGTATTGATTATGGGAAAAAGAGGGAGTTTTTGAAATTTTTGATCAATCTCTTTTTGAATGACTCTCTTTATGCTTAAACATGTGTGTTTAACTTAGAGATAGAGATTTGTGTTTGATTTGCAAAAACAAACCAAGTGGTGGCAAAGGATGATCCATATATGCCAAAATTGAATAACACCTAAATTTATATCATTTGAATTGGGTTTGCACTTGTTCTAGTGGCTTTATGAAGTGTTGGCATAAATCACCAAAAAGGGGGAGATTGAAAGGGAAATGTGCCCTTGGGCCATTTCTAAGGATTTTGGTGATTTAGTGCTCAACACAGGTACCTATTTGTAAAATGGAACAAGGTGAAAATCATGAAGTAAAGGTATGTTTCTAAGCCTTAGTACATTGGTTTTGTGGACTAACATGTTTGTCTAAGTGTTAGAAACAGGAAGAGAGAAGAGGAGAAATGACTTGGCTGTGTGCAGCCAAGGCTCAGCTCGGTCTGGAGCACCGGACTGTCCGGTGTGCACCGGACAGTGTCCGGTGCGCCAGACCTCCTCGGCGCGAACTGGCCGCTCTCGGGAATTCGCCGACGGCGTACGGCTAAAATTCACCGGACTGTCCGGTGTGCACCGGACTGTCCGGTGAGCCAACGGTCGGCCAGGGCCAACGGTCGGCCGCGCAATCCGCGCGGGACACGTGGCCGAGCCAACGGTCGGGAAGGAACACCGGACTGTCCGGTGTGCACCGGACATGTCCGGTGCGCCAACTGAGCGCAGATCTGGAGCAGCCAGCAACGGTCAGAAGTGCTGTTTTTGGAAACAAATCGGGCACCGGACAGTGTCCGGTGTGCACCGGACTGTCCGGTGCGCCACGAGACAGAAGGCAAAGATGGCCTTCCAGATTTGTTCCCAACGGCTCCTAGCTGCCTTGGGGCTATAAAAGGGACCCCTTGGCGCATGGAGGAAGCAACCAAGCATTCCTTGAGCACTCTTGATCACTCACACATCAATCTTGCGCACTTGTTTGACATTCTAGTGATTTGAGCTCCGTTCTAGAGTGTTAGCCTCTTGAGCTCAAGTCTGGGTTTTGTGTGTGCGTATTCGCTGTGATCTCTGTGTTGTGTGTGAGTTGCTAATCCCTCCCTTACTCTGTGATTCTTTGTGAACATCTTTTGTAAGGGCGAGAGGCTCCAAGTTGTGGAGATTCCTCGCAAACGGGATTGAGATAAGAACAACAAAACACCGTGGTATTCAAGTGGGTCTTTGGACCGCTTGAGAGGGGTTGATTGCAACCCTCGTCCGTTGGGACGCCACAACGTGGAAGTAGGCAAGCATTGGCTTGGCCGAACCACGGGATAAACCACCGTGTCCCTCTGTGCTTGATTCTTGTGGTATTGTGTTTTGTTGAAGACTTCACCTTAGCCACTTGGCATTAACTGTGCTAACGCTTAACAAGTTTTTGTGGCTTAAGTTTGAAGTTTTTACAGGATCACCTATTCACCCCCCCCCCTCTAGGTGCTCTCAGATCCGCGTGCGGGCGGGCGGTGAATCGCGGGGAGGGGCGCTGGATCCGCGGGCGGTGAATCGCGGTGGGGAGGGGGGGGGGGGGCGCTGGATCCGCGGGCGGGCGGTGAATCGCGTGCGGGCTGACGTGAGCGCTGAGCGGGATTCGCGGCGTGGACGTTGAGGCGGGGGCAGTCTACACTCTACTCTTAATAGTTAGTAGAGATTCCTATATTTTTCCTATCCCTATCTTTTATCAATCGTGTATTTTAAAGGAGACATAGATTTGGTTTCAAAATAATAACCGTACCGCTGTATGCGTGCACGTAGTTTCCGGTCCAAGCTAGGCCGACGCAGCAGCCACAGCCGCCTTCGGATTCCTTTCTCCTTCCAGCAGCCTTTAGCTAGCACCAGCTACCGCAGCTGCCATTTGCCTTTTTTTTTGCAGATCTAAAAAAGCTAGCCAGCGGATCATCAGTGAACCCAAGCCTCCATTAATTCGTTAGGGACTTAGTAGAGTGTATAAAAATATAAAAACTACGTGTAACGTGTGATCCAGAGCTAGAACGTGCTCCCCTGTTTTTTTTATTAGCAGAGAGCCACTGACTACTTGACGAAATGGAAAGCTAGCGCGTCGCAACGTGACGCCGAGTACGACCTCCTCCATTATTGCACGCCCCCCAGACCACGAGCGCCATTGCCATCACCTGCGCGCGCGGCCTCCTCCTCATGCTCGATGCATGCCGATGTGCGGGCGCGGCACAGGCCACCACCAACTGTCCTTGCCGTTTCACTCAGCTTTTCGCCTGCTTGGTTGCCCCCAATTCTAGCGAGGTATTTGCCCCGGGCCCCGCCCGTCATCGTCAGGAGATCCTCGGCCGCACGCCTCGGCCTCGACGTGCCGAGCAGCTTCCCGTCCCGTCCGCGAGACGCCAGCCAAATGGCGCCGTGCGTGCTCAGCACTTCCACCTCCATGGGGATGGGGCTCCCACTTCCACCCCGTCTCTGCTGAACTGAACCATCCTAGGTGTCGGCTCCGGCTCCGGGCTCCCTCTCCCCCTTTCCCTTCCCTTCCACCAGCCGGAGTGCCGGACTCCGAACCGAAGGAGAGTGACGACGCGCCCCGCGCACGCATCGCAGTCGCATCAGTAACAAACAAAGGCAGAAGCTGTAACAACGACAGGAAACCAAACACCTCGCGTATAGAATCCGCTCGCCTGGTGGGGCCAGTAGGTGGCTGCCGGTGCCGGAGGGACGGCAATGCCGGAGGCGGCGCGGGGCCTGCTGGATCCGGCGGCCGAGGGGGAGGTGGAGCAGGAGGAGGAGTTCTACGAGTCGCTGGATCGGATCCTCTCCTCCTCCTGCTCCTCCACCTCCGCCTCCGACGACGACGCCGACCACCACCGCCGCCGCGGCAGCAGGCGCCACCACCACCCGCCATCCTCCGCGTACGACGTCTGGATCTCCGAGCCCACGTCCGTCGAGGAGCGCCGCCGCCTCCTGCTCCACCGCCTCGGCCTCACCACCGACACGCCGCCGCCTCCTCGCCGCTCGCCATCGCCTCCCGCGTCTCCCCCGGCCTCGCCTCCGGCGCCCGCGGAGGAGCCCAGATCCGGCGGTGCGCTCGGGAGGCCCCCGCTGGCGCGGAACCCCAGCTCCAGCGGCGGGGAGCAGCAATGCCGGATCCGGAACCTGGACGACGGCACGGAGTTCGAGGTCGGGGAGGTGCAGGTGGTGCGGGAGGTGGGCACCGGCCGCCACCTCACCCTCGAGGAGTTCGAGCTCTGCGTCGGCCGCTCCCCGATCGTGCACGAGCTCATGAAGCGGGCCACCACCGCGGCCTCCGCGTCCGCCTCCGGGCACGCCGCCCCCGCGTCCAGCAAGCCCCGGAGGAAGCCCGGAGGCGGCTGGCTGCGCGGCATCAGGCAGCTGGCGGGCACCGTCGCCTACGGCCGCCGCTGCGCCGACGAGGGGGACAAGGTCAAGGAGAAGAAGGAGAGGGAAGCTCGGCGCCTCAGCTCTGCCACTGATGACAGCCTCGATGGCACGGGCTCGCGCAATGCGGGAAGGGTTCGGGTGCGCCAGTACGGGAAGGCGTGCAAGGAGCTCACCGGGCTGTTCATGACGCAGGAGTTGGCTGCCCACTCGGGCTCCGTGTGGTGCATCAACTTCAGCCTGGATGGACGATACCTTGCTACTGCTGGAGAGGACCGCGTGATCCATGTGTGGGAGGTGTCCGAGGGAGACCGAAAGGGCGAGTTGCTCGGGGAAGCTTCGGTGGCAAAGGAGAATGGTGGTGGCTGCAGTCCGTTTCTCGCGATTGTGGGGAATGATTCACCGGAGATGGCTGCATTGTCGTTCACCTGCGCCGAAGGGGGCTATGTGGACAAGAAGAGAAGGCCGAGGAAGCAGAACAATCACAAGTCTGTAGGGTCCGATCATCTGGTTGTTCCTGAGTGTGTGTTTGGTTTCACAGACAAGCCAGTCTGCTCACTTCTGGGGCATGCTGCCGATGTTCTTGATCTGTCATGGTCCAAATCTCAGGTGCGAATTCATCATCTCCGTCTCAATTTCAACTGCCTATATGCATTTTGGGGGTATTTGTGGTATTAATTCTGAAACATCTCATTCAATAACTGCACAGCTCAATGTTCTTCAGACAGAAAAGAAACACTTAATGTCTGTTGTGATGATTTCTAGTATAGCTGTAAAGAATTTTGCTGTCAAAATGACTGTAAACCAAATGAATGTACAATGGTGCAAACAAATCATTTTGGCATTTGGCCGCATGGAAAATTGAGCATAATCCTCAGCATGTAACAATAAACTGCATGTAACAGTTCTTGTTGCTGAGCACTACACAAACTTTGCAACAGGTCCCAGTGAATTTTCTTGCTGCTTGTAATCTGGTTTGTGCATTACTTATCTGTGCAAATCTGATATTATCGACATGTCTGTCCGATAAACAAAAATACAACATATTTATATTCATCATGAACCTTCCACTGTTATAAGGTTACTGCCCTACTCTCTTAGGCCTGCTTCTTTTTGGCACTATAGGTCTTATTACTGATCAACTAGGAAACACTTAGTACAAGTTATTAGCCACTACTGTCAGAAAATAGTTAATGATTTACACCTTGTCTTGCAGTACTTGATCTCATCCTCCATGGACAAAACTGTTAAGCTCTGGGACATCACTACCAGTACCTGTTTGAAAACATTCTCTCATACGGACTATGGTGAGTTTTTGTCACATGATATATCTCTATCCATTTGTTGCATTCTCTTATTTTTTCTTAAAAGAAAGGTGCGTTCCTTTTGTTCCTGAGTACAAATTGTTTTAACTTTTGACCATCTTAACAATTGGTTTGCTTCTTTGCAATCAATTTTTTTGGCAGTGACTTGCATCCAGTTCAACCCTGTAGATGATAACTTCTTCATTAGTGGATCACTGGATGAGAAAGTTCGCATTTGGAATGTCCGAGATCGTAAGATTGAGGATTGGAATGATCTTCATGAGATGGTTACTGCTGCTTGCTATTCCCCTGATGGACAGGTTGAAGTAGTTCCTTTCTTGTACATATTTCTTTTTAGTATAAAAATGTGCTTTGATTTTAATCTCTGTGGCCTTTGAAGGTTGCGATGGTGGGCTCTCACAAGGGAAGCTGTCATATATTTGATACATCTGGTATGACTGCCTTGCTCTTGGCTCGCGCACATTCTGATTCATGTTCAATTATTTCTTTTTTATTTTTTGTTAAAGATGTATACACCGACAAGTGATAACCTTGAGAGCTCCAGTTTCCTCATATGATGAACTCATATTCATATTGGTTTAATTGTTACAGAGAAGAAGCTTCAGTACAAAAGTCAGATAGATTTAAGAATTAGGAAAAAGAAGTCAGGCCAGAAGAAGATAACTGGCTTCCAGGTAATATAGCACAGAGTGTCCATTTCCCGACCAACTTTTTTTTTGTTAAGAAAGGCACATTCTTGTTTTGGATGCCAGAAGGCAAACACCATTCTGACACATCCAACCTCCGACGTGATACTGCTGTATACCACTGAGTTAAATATCTGTGTTCCTTGTGACAGTTTGCTCCTGGAAGCTCCTCGGAAGTTCTGATTACTTCTGCGGATTCGAGAATACGAGTTGTTAACGGCGATGAATTTGTTCACAAGTTTAAAGGTACTGCCTCATTCTCCTGCCATGGTAAATTTCAGATAAGTCACATGTGTATTTTCATCTAATGTAAAGGACATCCGCTTGCCGTATGGAGCTGTATAGGCTTGTGTTGTAGTTGTGGGTTTTTTTTTAGATAAGATTTACTTGGTGTTTGACTTCAATCCTTTCACCAGGGTTTCGGAACACGAGTAGCCAAATCTCAGCTTCTGTAGCTCAGAACGGGAAATACGTGATCTGTGCCAGCGAGGATTCTCACGTCTATGTGTGGAGACATGACAACAGTTCCCACCCTAGCAGGAGCAGGAGCACAGTTGACGTAACCAACTCATACGAACATTTCCACTGCCATGGTGTGACCGTGGCTGTCACATGGCCTGGTGCTGAAGCCCGAGGTTCGTTTGGACCTGGAAGCAGCAGGCACAGTGATTCAGATGGGGCAGTGAACTCTGGCCGGGACCTCCCAGTTGAGAACACTCGGCACAGCTCTGATGCAGCTGATATCAGATGCAACGAGAGCCCAGCTTGCGAAGGCGTGACCAGCAGAAGCACCAGCAGACATCCAGGCGACGGAGCGTCCACGTCCTGGCCTGACGAAAAGTTGCCGTCAGCCAAGAGCAGCCCTGGTCACTGCTCCTACGATCTTTGCATTGGAGCTATGGATGTCCAGCGCCGGTCTGCGTGGGGCTTGGTGATTGTCACCGCTGGACGGGGAGGCGAGATCAGGGTGTTCCAGAATTTTGGCTTCCCAGTCCAAGTGTAAAGCTAGCGTGAGAGCATGCAGATAGAGAGGGGTTTGTTTGGTTCTTTTTACTGTACAGATATCGGTAGATCGTCGACAGTTTTTTTACTGAAAAGTTCTCCCTGTTTCCCTGTGTCGTTGGATGCATCGGATTGTAGTCCAGAACCACACTACCAATATGCTTAACACTCTCACTTCTTGTTGACACAGTGCAAAGCATAGTGTAATTGTATGCTTAGCACACATTTCCTTAATCTCTTCGTACGTTTTTTTTTAGTACAGAGTGATGTACGAGTCAGTAAAATTAGAGGTCGAAAGTGTCTATCCTTGCATTGGTCTGCGTGATGTAAAATTTGCAGAAAACGAGAAGGATCCGGTGGGGAGATGGAAAGAGGAGAGGGGCAGCCGGGCAGGCGTTCCTCGGGCCCATGGACGAAGACTCTGTTTGGTGTAGGGCGACTCATTTTTAATCGCTAAAGAACCAAACAAGGTGATTAAAATCTCTTAACTAAAGTTTAGTCTTCTAGTCAACCACGAGTAGTACCAATCCTCCACATCCAATTTTTATAGAATTAAATACCCTGTCACATAAGCAAAATGCAAACATAATTATTGTGGAGAGAGAAGAAAAATAGAGGATACAGTTTCCTCCGTGACGAAGATAGGGATGCCACTCGAGAATTATCCGTCGGGGAATAGCTTCATATCCTCATTCCGCGATGAAAAAAATCTCCTAAGACATTGTTCGTTTATGTCGGATTGCACCCGAAACCGTTCCAACTAATCAAAGTTTATATAAATTAGAAAAACAATCCGGTTAAAAATCATTCCGACCCACTAATCCGGCACAAATGAACAAGGCCTAAGGAGATCCACACGGACGTTTGCGGGTGACGTTTCTTTTCCATCCTCGTTCCTCGCGGCAATAAATACCCGACGGGGATGACTGTCCCGCTTAAACTACAATTAGTATGTACATCCTTCGTTATTAGTGCATAACATTATCACTTATACATATTGTCAGACATAATAAATCATTATATGTGCATCAAAACAAACAGAATTATACAATGAGTAATCTTTAACAAGGTAATTATTTATCTCTACTACTCCTTAAGAAAGGAGTGTAGGCGTGCACAGGAGAGTGTTCTGCCTCTGCGCGTCCGCGCCCCGCAAACCCACATTCTGCCGCGCGCATCCGCCCCGCAACCGCCCGCAGTCGAACCCTCCCCACATATCGCCGACAGCCCGCGGCTGAACCCTCCGCCGCAACCGCCCGCGGGAGGGAGCGCGGCATCCTTCCATCCTCCGCCCTCCTTTCATCCTCGCGGATCCCGCGCTCCCTCCCTCGCTCCTCACCTTCCCAGCTGCGAACAATCCGAGCCCCGTCAACGCCCCCGCAATCCCCGTCAGCCGCCGTGCCCCATCAACGGGAGTTGCGACCACAAAAGCACCCAAGCCCGCGCCCACCCTCCTCCCAGCGCTCCACCATCGGCGCCCCTTCCCTGGCGAGATGGACGGCATCTGCGCCGTGCCCCTCGGAGATCCCCTTCCATCTTCGAGGCCGAGAGGAAAGTGGACGCCAATCCATTCCAACGGCGCCCTCCATTCCTTACGCGATCCATTCCATCCCGAAATCCGCGGCACCGCTCACCCATCGGAGCTGCTTCCGTTGATGATGCCGCCGTCCACACGTCATCCCCCATCTGCGTCGTGTCCATTCCTTACACGGCGAGGACCACCTTCGGCGCCCCCTCCCTGGCGAGATCCAAGGGGCTGCGCTGTGTCCCTTCCTTACACGGCGAGGACCACCATCGGCGCCCCGCGCCCCCTTCCTTGGCGTGATGGACGGCATCTGCGCCGTGTTCTCTAGAGGCAGTCACGGCCGTGGATCCCTACTACCCCCACCGCCACCCCGAGGGCGCTTCCAAGCAGCTGACCTTCACCGAGTTCTTTGACAACGCTCCTCAGCGCTTCTATTCTGCGCGGACGAGACTCAATGCTTCCTCCTCCGTGCCGCCACTGCTCCGCCCGTTCCCTGGCGACGATAGCGGGTTAGGGTTTCTGTACCTGGAGCCACCACCTCCTCTGTCGTGTCCTCTGCCGCCTCCACCTTATGGTTGGTGCTCAGGCCTTCGGGACTTCTGCAGGCATCACGCACCCACCAGGTATTGGCACTACACATTAGCACCAATTTTTGGATGGTTTGTCATAAGACACTGTGAGGACCACTTCTTTTAATAAATTTGCTAGACCGGATCGCAGCATGTCAATGACTCTGTCTACATGTCAACATGGTCTAATTCGTGAGGCAAGTGTGTGGATCTTGGTCCAATTCAGTTCAGACTTCATCTACTTGTTAACGACGAAGGGAATCTATCATGGCTGGTAATTCACTTTTTATTTGTTGTTGTCAGCTTCTCATTGTTTTCTTATGTACTCTGATAATCTGCAGCTCAACTTTTCGTAACAATCCTAGGTTACTGTTCTTTCTCTAAAATCTTGAGAATGTGACGCCGTTGAAAAAAACAGCTGAAGGATATCATATTTTGTGCACGCTCATACTGACAATTTGATGTTGAATGATCTAGGCTGCAACAGAGGCCGAGCCTGCAACAATGTCGATCGCAAAGAGGGCCATACCTGAGGCTACATCAATCGAAGAGGCCAACCAAATCGTCCGCGGCAACTGGCTGAATGTAATTGAGGAGCATCATCTGAAGTACTTGGGGAGCTCTCAGGTAACCTGGACATTGGCTGCTCTGTTGGAGTAAGCACCAGATACCTCGCCGAGAAGTTCCCATCAGCTCAAGCTGTTGTAAGCCCCGAAATCTCCTTCTGTGCATGGATCATTCACAAGCAACCAATGTTCACCAAAAGAGTACTGTAGTAGTGTTTCTGAATGATGCAGGGGCTCGACCTATCACCGTACTGTCTTGCTGTGGCGGCACAAAAGGAAGAAAAACTGTCACGGCCAAAGCCTATTCGCTGGGTTCATGCCAATGGTGAAGCGACCGGCCTGTCTTCAGATTCATTTGACCTTGTCTCCCTTGCTTATGTGGTAAATTTCTACCATATTCAAAATCTTCTTTATTACATGGATTTAAAATCTGTAGTAGTGGTTACCACAAATTTTTCGCTATATTCGAGATTCTGTGGAGTACCATAATTCTTAAAAAAAACCTGCAGTGCCATGAGTGCCCAGCACGAGCGATAACCGGATTGGTGAAGGAAGCATTCAGGGTCCTTCGCCCAGGAGGAACAATCGCCTTAACAGACAATTCGGTAGGAGTTTCTTTTGTCTCGCTTTTCATAGAGTACAAGTGTGCAAACTTGTTCAAGAAATCGACTGTAACATACAAAACTCCATTTTTCATTATAAAATCCTTTGCAGCCGAAGTAAAGTACTTGAGGTAAGCTTCAGCAGCCATCAGCAGCACCATGTTTCAACGACACACCTTAGATGGTGACATTTATTTCCATGTATTTCAGGAACTATCCCCAGTTTTGTTCACTCTGATGAAGAGTACCGAGCCTTTTCCTGGACAGTTCCTGGAATTCAACATGCTGCAATTCAACATGTATTGTGAGCTTGTTCTCTTTTTTTTGTTCTATATCTTATGGGCTCTAATTTCATTGATGCTATTTGTCTGGTTTCTTATCTATACTGCTTGAGTTTTGAGTAAACTGCCGGATGACCCAAAGTGAAAACCATTTCTGTACCCTATTACTAAATACTTGAAAACATAAATGATACCTCTTGACGTACATTTGATCATGTATCAATACTTCAATGTTGGAAGAAATTATTTTTAACTTCATTTCTTCACTTCTACCATCTTACATATTATCAGCTCCAGCTGAAATCATTCAAGTCAAAATGTCTGTAAGCTTGATCAGTGTCATCTACATTATGGGTGTTCAGATCAAGTTTCTTCCCTGAACACGAATTATCAAAATCTATTAGCTTGCTGTGTCACTTTCAGGATGGCCTATTTATTGTAAACAATAACCTTAATCTTGTTGAAGGAAATCCTCTTGCCATTTTAACACCAAATGTCTATGAGTACAACCGTCTTAACTATGACGTAGTGCTCCGGTTTAGAGAGTCTGAACAGTTTTGAGTGTTCTGAAATTCCAGACGAGCTATAAATTTTCTAAAGACTTGCAGAAATAGATGTTAGAAGTTCATGTGTAGGCATCACGTTGGTGTGTTTTTCTATTACCCACTTAGATCTTGTTCGGTTATTCCTTTTCCATATGGATTAGATGGAATTGGAAAAAAATTATGAAAGATTTTGACTTGTTTTGGAATTTAAACTCACCTAATCTCACCGAATCCACACAGATTGAGAGCAAAATGAACAAGCCCTTAGGTAAATTGCTAGAGTCACTTATCAATTATCATTGTACATCGTCGTAACACACTATATTGGTTGTTGGCAAAAAGAATTTATGAGACAATTATACTTTGTTAATATATGTATTCGTTTTCATGTGATCATTGTGCTCAAACATGTTATTGATAATTGTGCACCGTCGCAACGCACGGGCACTATACTAGTTTTATTATTAAGGGCTAGTTTGGCAACACTATTTTCCCTTTGGATTCTCGTTTTCCTTGGGAAAATGAATTAATTTTCTTAGGAAAATGAAAATCTCTTGGAAAATGTGGTTGTCAAACTAATCCTAGCTATTAAAAAAAACATTGTCACGTGCAAATTTAATGGATCCCCACCGAGAACAGAGATATGGAATGCTCCCCGTCGTTGTTTACCTGACAGAAGAAAAAATTTCCCCATTTCCATCTCCGTGGAGGAAAAACTTCTCCATCTATATTCCCTAATGGATGAATTCCAAGCGGAAAATCGGAGATCGGGTTCCCATTCCCATGCCATCTTTAGCTGAAGAGAGGCAGAAGCGGTTGAAACACAGTGGTGATCAGGATGACGAGGATCCGAATCAGTTGTTTTCGAGTTAGCGATCAAGGAAGATGATTTTCAGTAGATCGTTTTTGTAAGCTCTACGTCCCTGATGGGTTCTTTCCCATCCTCGTTCCTCGCAGCAATAAATACCTGATGGGGTCTCCGTCACTGCTTAAATTATAATTAGTATATACATCATTCGTTATTAGTGTAAAACATTGTCAGACATAAGAAATCATTATACGTGCATTAAAATAAACATAATTGTACAATAAATAATATTTGACAAGGTAATTGTTTATTTTATTATTAAGGGCTAGTTTGGCAATACTATTTTTCCCATATATTCTCATTTTTCAAGAAAAAATAAACTAATTTTTTTGGAAAATGAAAATCTATTGAAAAAATATGGTTGCCAAACTAGTCCTAACCATTACACAAAAACATCATCAAGTGTAAATTTAACGGGTCCCCACAGAGAATATAGATAGAGAATGCTATCCATCCTGTTTACCCGTCGGAAGATAAATTTTCCCCATTTACATCTCTGTGGAGGAATTCTTCATCTATATCCTCTAATGGATGAATTCCAAGCGGAAAATCGGAGATTTGAGTCCCTATTCCCATGCCATCTTTAGCTGAAGAGAGGTAGAAGCGGCTGAAACACAGTAGTGATCAGGATGACGAGGACCGGAATCTGTTGTTTTCGAGTTAGCGATCAAGGAAGAAGATGGTTTTCAGTAGATCGTTTTTGTAAGCTCTACGTTGTTTTTTTTTGCGGCATGTTATCGTGAGGTACACTTTTTATATGTATAAATGTGGTCCACTCTTTTTATACATAAACCGGTGGAGAAACCGTGCCAAATATACCTGACATCTGATGGGTGTGTTAGTGGCATGACTCGTGAGAGAGAGGGAAAAGAAAAAGAAAATCAGGCACCTGATGACTGTTGCATATCAACCATTCTTCTGTGGCCATGGTGTTTTGCTTGAGCTAGCAAAGTTAATTTTATTGTCTAGCGACTGAACGGTTTGACACAAACTAAACTTAATTTTATTGTGCACGATAAATCACTGCACAGATCTTACACTCTGGCTCCAGCTACAGATCAAGATTCACTGATCTAACTAGCAGCCCCACCATTTGATTCGCAGTAAGGACGAGAAGAAACAGTGGAGGCGACATATATAGGAGAATTGTGAGCTGGTTTACATTCTTAGCTCTGCATGCTAGGAACTGAACTGAACCTGACGAGGCCGCACTGCTAAAACCGGAGCCCCTCAAGACGGCGGCTGACGGCGCCTGAAACCGGAACTGAACTGAAATGAACTGAACTGAACCTGACGGCGGCTGGCACTCAGTTCCCCGGCAGTGTCCAGCTGAGGTCGAGGCCACCGATGTCGCCCCACGCGGCCGCCGTTGCTCCGTCGTCCCACGGCGCGAGCCCGTCGTACAAGTCCGGGACCAGCACCGAGTGCCACGAGGAGGAGAAGGCCGGGGGTGCAAGCGCAACGCCGCCGAGGTCGAGCTGCGGGAAGAAGCTGCCGTCGCTGAGGAACGGGAAGGCGGACGGCAGGCACGCGTCCGCGAGCGACGGCGGCGGCGGCGGCGACGACGCCTGGGATGAGGGCTCGGCGGAGACCCTGCGCCGCTTGCCGCCGCCGCCAGTGGCGGCGCGGCGCGAGGCGCCGCCGACGGGGACGTCGCGCAGCGTGCCCCCGTGCGTCCAGTAGCGGCGGCACGCGCGGCAGAAGTGGCGCGGCTGCGCCGTGCTGTAGTTGTTGTAGTAGCAGAACTTGGTGTTGGTGGAGCGGCAGCGCGGGCACTCCAGCTGCTGCTGCCGCGGTTGCTGGCCCTGGCCCTTGCGCGCGGGCTCGTCGCCCTGCATGCAGTGCCGCCCACGTGCAACCGCACGCCTAGTACGTCAGTGAGCTGAGCGATCGTCGCAGAAGTGCCGGCGTGGGTAGGTAGGTAGGATCGGTCAGGGTGCAGCTACTGACCTGCACCTGCTGGTGGGGCGCGGAGGAGTCGTCGTGCAGGAGCTCATCAGCGTCGGAAGTGGCCGGGCGCTTGGCGGAGGCGGCGGCGGTGGCCGAGAGGATGGAAGCTGCAGGCGCCATCTCGCTGGTGAGCAGAACCGCGCATGCCGAGGACGAGCGGCGGCGGTTTAATAGACGTGCGGCGATGCGGCCGAGAGCTAGATAGGGTGACCTGGCTGGGATATATGGGATGGGAATGGACTAGGAGAGGAAGAGAATGCGACCGAGAGGGCTGCAAGTGCTAGCCGCCTAGCCGCCGGCCAGGCTATTTGTAGCCGGTGGAGTGGAATGGAATGGGATGGGATGCCATGCCATGCCAGTGGCAGCAGCGAGAGAGACGTAGCAGCAGCCGTCGCTGTCAGGTCCGACCTGGACGGCAATCAGCTCGCGCGGCGTTGGTTGGCCGGTCTGGTGTCTCTCGAGACGACGGGGTCGTTGGTTGCATTGCAGATTCGCAGTTGCGGACATGGGGACTGGCGAGAGGGGCAGGCCGCCGCGCCGCCGGACCGGACAGCATGCTGCATTGCAGTGCGGCGTGGAGCCCGCGGGTGACGCGGCAGAGATGCTCTTCTTCGGCGTGAAGCTACCTCGTGTGACCGTGCGTGGTCTACTATTAGTAGTAGTAGTAAAAAAAAAAAGGAGCAGGAGCAGGGGCAGTCGTTGCGCTAGGCACGGGCCACGGCCACGGCCACGACACGAGCAGGACGACGGTCGACGGGGTCGTTGTCGTTCGCACGCGACGGCACGCCGCTTACACACGAGACAAGAGAATGGCTGCGCGCGGGTTTGTTTTGGCGGCCGGGGTCGAGAGAGTTCGCTGCGACGCGATTTGGCGCCTTGCACCGCCATTGGCATGAGATGGCGTCCGGCCAGCTCGACGATGAGGGCGGCAAGCGGATGGAGATCGACCCGGGTCGGGGTCGCGTCGGCGGGGCGTTCACAGGGACCCGCGCCGCGCGCGTGGAGAGGGAGAGGGGAGAAAAAGACGCGGGCGGCGGGCCCTGGTCGGTGCCTTTTCCTACGCGGCTGGGCCCCGCGAAAACGTAGGTAGGGCGGGCGGTGATAGACTGACTGACGCAGCGCTGTCCACATGTGGGGGTGCGGGGCCCGGCTGCCAGTGGCCATCCCATCCTTCCCATTCGATGGGCGGCCGGCGGAGGCGTAGGGCAAACCGGCGGACAACTCACGTTGACTGGCGATCCAGAGGCGTGGAGCCTTCCCACTCCTCCTTAACCCGGATGCATGATGATGTTTGTATTGTACGTAGCTGCTGCGACCATTCTCATGCTGTCATGCACACGCCCCCGATTTGTTTGTTGTTCGTAACGCAAACCTCTGCTCTGTATGTTTATTTTACCTCAACTAACAATGCTGCTGGTTCATGGACTCATGGTTGTTGTCAAACATGCTAAACTATGAAGCTTTGGCCTGCACGTGATGATGGATGAATCCACAGGAGCCGAAGCCCGATCGAAAGAAGAAAAAAAAGAAAAGAAAAGGGTTCAGTACGATTAATCATTCTGAACCGTTGGCTGATTGGCTTGTTCGAGAGAGTAATTTGTTTTAGCGACAGGCTACCTGTGTCTTTTTTTTGGCCGTGCACGCACACGCCTCCTCGTTACCATGCATGCGTCGACCATCACCACCAGGCCAATTATATATGCACCACACCGACCCACGCCTGACCCTGAGCTACGTTGCACGTTACACAATAATGCAAGACAGAGATGCACGTACGGTTATGGGCGCATCGATTGCGTCAGAATGAGCGACACATACATAGTAAACGACAAAATTTCCGACGGCTAAAACCGTCGGACATAAGAGCTAAACCGTCGGACATAAGCTATGTCCGACGGCAGTATCTTATCTCCGACGGTTTTAAGCGGTCGGCGTTAAAGCGTCGGAAATAACGTTATGTCCGACGGCTGCCGTCGGACATAGTTTATGTCCGACGGCCCCATCCGACCGTCGGAGATAAGGCGGAGTAACGGTTTTAACCGTTGACTGGGCCCACAACTGCTATGTCCGACGGTTTTAAGCCGCCGGACATAACATATAGCATATGTCCGACGGCTTTAAGCCGTCGGACATAACATACAGCATATGTCCGACGGCTTACACGAAAGCCGTCGGACATAACGTTTTTCAGAAATTGCACAAAAATCTGAATTTTAAAAAATCTGACATTTGCAAATACAAAACAGAATTCATACACATATACACATTCACATTAACAAATATACTCACATAAGTATACACATTCACAAATATAATCACATAAGCATTCACATTCACAAAATTTAACATAACAACATAGTTCCAAATGGTTGCAATAAGTGTTTACATAAACATAGTTGTCCAAACTCCAAAATGAACATTATTCGACGGGTAGGCTTTCACATGAAAGGTTTCAACAAGTGTTTTACATCAGTATCACTCATATCCATCGCCACCTCCTCCGGCTGGACTATGCGTGCTGAAAAGATTATTCACCCACGAATGTGTTGGGTCGTCCTGACCAGACCCATCTCCAGGTGCGGCAACTGAAGCGGGTGGTGTCTGAAATCCCTATAACACAAGCACATGAAATAGTAACCACTCAGTTGTTCATTTAAACACATAAGACATCTATGAACATGTCACACACGCATATGTGTACATACCATAGGGAATTGTGACGGAGGCGGAGGCGGTGGTGGAGGCGCCAACATTGGCATTGGCAGTGCAAACTCTGGAGGCGGCATCCCATATGTCGGCATCGGGACGCCCGCTTGTTGGGCTAGTTGCTACAAATTATATACAAGTCATTGTTGAGCTAATAAGATACACATCAAGTGTTTTGCAAAATAAGCTACAAAATGTTACTTCAGCTTACCGAGAGAAGAGCTTGATTTTGGGCCTGGAGGTTTGCATAATACTCGTCCCTCTTCTTCTGGTACTCGGCTTGTTGCCTCTGGTACTCAGATTGTTGCCTCTGGTACTCCAATTGTTCCCTCAAGACTGATTGATGGTACTCTGCCTGTTGACGCAACACTGCCATCTCTATGTCGTGGGCGGATGATCGTGAACGGGACGACTGTGAAGACGACGATGTGGACTGTCGTCCACGGCGTCTTAGCTCTCTGGAATCAATCGTAGAATCAAAAATACCCAACCTACAAGAGTGAACCATGCACTTAGTATAGTAACTCATGCCTCAGTTGAATCGCAAGCATATGATGCCAATTTTGTAATCCAAATTAAATAATCTCACCGTCCGTGGGCTTGTCCTCCTCCGCTAGCATATGCTGCCTGAGGGTCGATTGGCTGGCTCCTCCAATCGTACTCCTGCCCATGGCGTTGAACCATCTCGTCCCCATACGAAGCCTGGAGGCAAACAATATCAAATATAAGTGCATAACCCCTATATATGCCCTTGCAAACAATATCAAACACATAATAGAGTATCAAAAACTCACTAGACGGTCGGTGGCCGTCTGAGTGCATAACACATCAGGATTCTGAGGATCAGAACCCCTATGCCCTTGCATATACACCTCCACATCCGTGGGCGTACGACCGAATTTGACTTCCTGTACATAAAAGTTACAATGACACATTTCTATGTAATTCAAAAGTTACAACAAACTGTGACTTACCATTCGCTTAGCCAAGCGCACATGACCATCACCACCGTAGTTGTGGAACGACTCGGTCCCACGGTTTCCCCTGTTCCTTTCGGAAATGGCACGAAACTCAGGGGAAGCCCACCATCTGCACAATGCCCGATAACCCTCCGATCGGGTGGCCATCCACGGCACCGACACCTACATGAAATTTTTTAAATAAAGCAAGCAAATACATGGCTTCGTGCGATTTGAGAGGCAAGAACCTGTTTACCTCTAGGTATTGCTCCTCCGTCAAGTAAATTGATGACCACTCGGCCTTGGTATTTGGCATCGGTCGATCATCAGCATTTGCTCTGTACCATGCCTTTATAGCCTGAATTCGTGCATAGTACATTGCATCTGCAACGACATCGTTCGCGTTATACTCAAACACGTAACGAGCGTTCATATCATATGATCCATCGTCCGGCAACTTGTACCGTTTCTGCAAAAAAAATTAGTGTTATCATAAAAGCAAACATGTATGGAATAACTAAAATAGTATAAATAATTCATACCCAGAATGCATCCCAAACTAGTGCCTGTGTGTTGCCAAACGTTCTACAGACACCATAGCGATAATGCTCCCAAGTGGTGGCGGGGACAGACTCGCCAGTAGGCAAAGTCACAACACCAGGCCAGTGCAGACGAACAAGATTACCAAGCACCATGTTCACCTGCCTGTAGTGTCCTGTGCCTGTGAACGAGTCGTCGATCCAAGACCTGGAAATAGTATACACAATGTGGAAATTAAAACATAACTTTCAATAACATTTAAGCAAAGACATGTCACTCACTTTCCACTAGGCTTTATCAAAACCCGAGATTCGGGTGGAAGCTCTGGAGGTGGTCCAACAAAATGCAGCTTCCTCATTCTCCTAACTCGAGAAGTTCCAGACCCAGCTGCGGAATCTCCACCAGCCCCAGAATCCCCAGCATCGTCTCCAGCATCATCTCCACCATCATCTCCACCATCATCTTCAACATCATCTCTTGCATGATCCTCTACCACTGGTTCCTCAATTTCAGCATCCTATGAAACAAATACCGTACATCATACAATATTAAGTAACTCAAATAATGTAATTTAACAACTAACTTACATCTTGTGGAGGCAAATGTTCTGCCAGCGCTCTCCGTCTGCTCATGGTAGAACCTGAGCCCTGAAAAACTGAATCCTCACCCCTCGAGCTGCTCCTCGAGCTACTCCTCGTCCCAAGCAAACTACGAGCAAAAGACTTCATTTTCTTTGACATCCTATTTTAACAACAACAAGTTAGTACATAAATCGACAATAAAATATGCAACAAAATCATAAAATATGCAATAAAATAATAAAATATGCAATAAAATCATGTTCCATACTCGTCAATCGTAATCGTAATCAAAATCAGGATCTAGTTGCTTTCGTCGATTTAATGGACGCCAAGTAGCTTTCTTCTTTCTCGTCACTCGTTTTCGTTTTGGAGGAACCTCTACATCATTTTGATCACCTAATAAAGATTCTTCCAACATTTCAGTTTGTACATTAAACGTGCTTGTAAGTTCTTCGTCTTGGAAAATCTCAGCAGCCCCCACTTCGTGCTCGATTTGACTTTCAACATAACCAGCATCACCAGGAGCATATAGTCGTTCACGAGGATTAACTTTGTACACTACCCTCCAATCAACCAAACCCTTTTTCTTAGATGGATATGTCATATAATACACCTGCTCGCATTGGTGGGCAAGGATTATAGTGTCGTGGCCTTTTAATCTGTCGTTGTGTTTGACTTCCACCATGCCATATTGATTTTCTCGCGTTGAGTTTGGAGAAAACCAATCACAATCAAAGAACACCACTTTGAGTTGTTTATCTCCAAAAAACTTGTACTCGATTATATCATTAATGACTCCATAATAATTAGTCACCTTCCCTTCATCATCGACAGCTCTAGTTACAACTCCGGAATTTGTCGTGGCTGCTAGAGGATGATCATCTTCGAACCTTGTGGAACGGAATCTAAAACCATTGACATCATACCGACCATAACATCTGCCAGTTACTGCTCCTAGGGATAATTGTCGAAGGTCCGGGTGTATATTGTCATTTTTATCTACATAATCTCGAAACCAACACAAGAAATTAAGTCCCCCATCTTTTCCCTCTCGACGAATCTGGTCACGTTCACAGCCAGAGATGCAATTTTGAGAATCAAATTCCCTGTTAGTACAAGGAAACAAACATTTTAGTCTCACAACAAAAATTCTAGCGGCAATGACTAAAATAAAGTTTACACTTACAGGAGAAACTGACTCATCTCTTCCATGTTGTTATACATGTAGAGTAAAGCAGTCTTCCATTCGTCGTTGGTGAAACAGTATGTTGTGCTGGGTCCTACAGTTTTGCCCCTCCATTGAAAAATTTCAATATCACTGATAGGGGGCTCGTCGACATGATACCGCAACGTATGGGCATTGACATTGTGTTCCTCTGCAAAGTACAGGCCCGTGAACGATGCTATCTCTTTATATTTGAATTCTTCAGCGATGCACCCTTCAACTCGTCTCTTATTACCAACCATTGCACGTAGCTTCTTTAGTGTCCTTTCGATGTGATACATCCATCTATATTGCACAGGACCTCCTACCTTAGCTTCGTATGGTAGGTGAACAAGTAGATGTTGCATCGGATTGAAGAAACCTGGTGGAAATAGTTTTTCAAGTTTGCATACCAAAATCGGTATTTGTTGCTCAAGCTTCTCCATCATCTCTTTCTTTATTTCTTTGGCACAAAGATGTCTATAAAAGTAGCTTAGCTCCGCTAATGCTTTCCATACATCATTTTTTACAAAACCACGAAACATAACAGGAAGGAGTCTTTCCATTATTATGTGGTAGTCATGACTCTTCAACCCAGAAAACTTGCCCGTCTTCAAATTCACAGACCTTCTAAAGCCCGCGGCGTAACCATCTGGGAACTTTAAGTTTTTCAACCATTTCATCAATTGTTTCTTCCTTTTAGGTTTAATACTGAAAGGAGCACGTGGCTTCTTCTGATTCTCTCCTATCTCCATAGTTGGTCTTCTACAGATTAAGGCCAAGTCTTTCCTTGCCTTAGGGTTGTCTTTTGTTTTGTCAGTGATATTCATGCAAGTGCTGATAATGCTTTCACCCATATTTCGTTCCTGGTGCATGACATCAATGTTATGCATTAGAATCAAGGCTTTCATATAAGGGAGTTCCCATAGACCACATTTGTGAGTCCAATTATGCTCGGTTCCATAACCTTCAAAACGATTTCCATGTTCGTTTAGTTTCAAATCATTAAGTCTCGCGAGAATCTCTGGACCACTTAGACGCTTGGGTGGTCCCCTCGTCATAATCGTGTCCTTTTTAAAAGCGTTCCTATCGAACCTGAACGGGTGATCCTCTGGCAAAAAACATCTATGGCAATCGAAGTAACATATCTTTCCACCAAACTTTAGTCGAAAGCATGAAGTGTCTTCAACGCATATCGGACATGTCAAAATCCCATGACAACTCCATCCAGCAAAGATACCATAAGCCATAAAATCATGAATAGACCATAAAAACGCGGCTCTCAGGTTGAACTTCTGTTTCTTGTAACAATCGTACGCCTCGACTCCTGCCCACAAAATTTTCAATTCTTCAATCAGGGGCCTCATCATCACATCGATCTTTGTTCCAGGATGATCCGGACCAGGTATTACAAGACACAAGAAAATAAATTCATATTTCATGCAAAGAGCTGGTGGAAGGTTGTATGGAACAGCAAAGACGGGCCAACATGAGTACGACGTTGCAGTTAGATTGAATGGCGAGAAACCATCTGTTGCCAAACCGAAGCGAACATTCCTCACTTCATCAGCAAAGCTGGAATCAAAAGCATCTAGTGCCTTCCATGCATCTGTATCAGCTGGGTGCACCATGACATTTCGATTCTCACGTACCCCTTCTTTGTGCCACCTCATGTGTCTGGCTGTATTCTTGGAGATGAACAAACGTTTCAACCGAGGTATAAGAGGCATGTAACGAAGCTGCTTACGTGCAATCTTCGTAGTCACGGTCAAACCATCGTCGTTTTCAACCTCAACGAATCTACGCTCACCACATACAGTACACTCCTTCTCACCTGCGGTCTCCTTCCAGAAAAGCATACAATTATTTTCACAGACATCGATTTTTTCGTAGTCCATACCGAGGCCAGATAACAGCTTTTTAGACTGATACATGTCCTTTGGCATCTTGTGATTCTCCGGAAGTACATCACTGATCAAGTTCAAAAGTTCCTTGTAACAGTTGTTTGAGAATGCAAACTTAGACTTAATAGCCATAAGTCGAGTCACAAATACAAGGACGGTCACTTTTGTGTGCTCATGCAATGGCTCTTCGGCAGCTTTAAGGAGCTCGAAGAACTTCTGAACCTCAGGTGTAGCTGGATCCTCAAACTCGGTGGGTTGACCGGGGTTCTCCGAATCGACGATTAGAAGCTCATGGCGTACATCGTCAAGCATCTCTTCCATCCTATCGTAGTCCTCCTCTTCATGTGACTGAACTTCCGATACAGTACGAGGAGGTGGGTCCTCACCGTGGTGCACCCACACCTCATAGCCTGGCATATAACCGTTCTTGCAAATATGTATAGACATAGTCCTCCTGTCAAGGAAATTAATGTTCCGACACTTGCTACAAGGGCACCTAACATCGGTTCTAGTCTCTGACCGAGCAAAAGCATGGTCGAGAAAAGCATCAGTCTTGGCAACCCACTCACTTGATAGAGCACCTCTTTTCTTCCAACCTTCATACATCCATCGACGATTCTCCTCCATACTAGATACGAGACGTTAACTTAATTAGATAAGTAATGCACGGACAATCCGTTTTTACGAAGAAATCACGCCCCTACATCTGTAGGAAAGGATAGGTCCTAAACCCACCCAAGCGTGACCGACGAGCCCGTATTTATGACAAGACATGTGGTCGTGCGAAATTTCGGCAGCATAACCCCGCTGTTCTCCAATCGCACGCCTAAAAATGGTGCAATTGGAGAACACAGGGGTTATGCTGCCGAAACTAAGCAGGAGCACATGCCTTTGTTATAAACACGGACTCTGTCGGTCACCCCGAGGCTGTCCAATAAAGGGACAATTCCGGCCCAACATACCTCACATGCGTCGCATGTAAGGTGTGTTGGGCCGAAACGGGTGACGTCTAGGTTTCGTTAACTTAATTAGTTATGATTACTAATTAACCACACTAATACAATAGCCACTAATTAACCAAACTAATACAATAGCACTACAAAAAATCATTTCACGGGACCCTAAATCAAATAAAACAACCTTATTTCCGAGGGCTTAATAATTACCCTCGGAAATTAAGAGTTTAAATTATATAGACACCACTACATAACATTATTACGGGTGACAAATCATATAAACTGACCTTAATTCCGAGGGCATAATAATTACCGTCGGAAATTAAAAATTAAAATTATCTAAGCAGCACTAATTAAATTTAGGCCCTCGGATATAATAAAATAAACTACAAAACAATATTAATATATACAAAATATTAATAATACATTAAATACATTAATATTAAATACCTTACGGCGGGCGGGCGGGGCGGGCGTCGACGGCGGGCTGGGCGTGGCGGCCGACGGCGGGCGGGGCGGCGGGCGGCCGCGGCGGGGCGCCGGGCGGCCGCGGCGGGGCGGCGGGCGGCCGCGGCGGGGCGCCGGGCGGCGGGGCGGCGGGCCTCGACGGCGGCGGCGGCGGCGAACGTCGACGGCGGCGGCGGTGAGCGGGCAGAGAGAGAGAGAAGCGAGAAGCGAGCGCGCGCGCGTGAAAATGAACCGCGCCGGGCCGGTCCCGTGTGTTAAAAAAGCTTATGTCCGACGGCTAGTTACGAGGCCGTCGGAGATAACCTTATGTCCGACGGCCTCGTAACTAGCCGTCGGACATAAGTCTTTATATCCGAGAGCCCCTGTTGGCCGTCGGACATAAGATAATATCCGACGGCCTCGTAGGAAGCCGTCGGAGATAGAGTGGCCGTCGGAACTTTCTTCGTTTACTGTAGTGGCTCAAAATTGTCTAAGCTCACATACTAGTGTTTCGCTTGTTTCCTAAAAATTATGTGTTCTTATCCAAGATACGTGAATAATATATGTGGATACTTCAAGATCTATGCGTACTCCAAGATACGTGAAAATTGTCTAAGCTTACATACTACCGGATTCGCAGGAAGCACTCGGCAAAGCCGAAAAAACATTCGGCAAAGCCTTTGCCGAGTGTTGTACTCGGCAAAAAGGCTCGGCACACAGTGCATCGGCAAAGCCTTTTTTGCCGAGTGTTTTTTCTCGGGCACTCGGCAAAGAAAAGCAGCCGTTACGGCACCGGGTGACGGAGACGGCGGCTTTGCCGAGTGTCCCTAGGGACACTCGGCAAAATAGTTATCTTTGCCGAGTGTTTGCCCGGCAAAGAATCCATCTTTGTCGAGTGCCACCTAAGACACTCGGTAAAGAACCCGTCAGGGAAGGTCCCCATGTCAGGTTCTTTGCCTTCTTTGCCGAGTGTCAGAGACATTACACTCGGCAAAGAACCTATGCCGGTGCCCAGGTCTTGGTTCTTTGCCGAGTGTTGTGGCCTTGACACTCGGCAAAGCCTCTCTTTACCGAGTGCAACACTCGGCAATGTGACCAGTATGCACCTTTTTTATTTGCTTTTTGTATTCTATCCACACAAACAAAAGATATCACATATATACATCACAGATATTATCACAAACATAAATAGCCAACACAAACATATATATACATCACAAACATAAGTGTTCAACATTTCAATCCCAACACAAACATGTCTCATACGTCTCAATCTCTGACATAAGTATCCAACACAAACATAAGTGACTAACACAAGTTTTAAAGTCTTCAAACACAGACAT
Organism: Zea luxurians; assembly: GCA_029449295.1. Classification (NCBI taxonomy): domain Eukaryota; kingdom Viridiplantae; phylum Streptophyta; class Magnoliopsida; order Poales; family Poaceae; genus Zea; species Zea luxurians. The sequence goes on along the minus strand of JAOPSE010000039.1, from coordinate 3,810,101 downwards.
AAGTATTCAACACAAACTCATGGAGGTGGGCGGCTTGACCGGGGCTGCGTTGGGCTGAACCCTTCCGGAGGGTTGTTGGATGCCGCCCCAGATTGGCCCTGCACAGAGAAGAGATTGCATGTGTTATACCAGATGCATTACAAACATCTAACTATAATTTTGATACTCACAGGAGTGTGGAAGAGAGCAGGGTCAACTGGAGGGAACAATGGAGGTGGCGGAGCGATGCCCTGTGCGGCGCCAAGGCTCTGCATGTACTGGAACATCTCCGCCATCCTCTGATGATCTGCCCGGCGCTCCGCCTCCCGCTCCGCCATCATCCTCGCCTCCATCTCGTGATGTTCCCTCCTCTCTTCTTCTAGTTGGGTCTATAATATTACAAGCCAACGTTATAGTAACTCAAAGAGTAGGTATATAACTCAAGGAAGGACGAGTTACAGAAGCACTAACCTCAAGTTGCTGCATGCGATGCTGTGAGCTGTCGTGCCGAGGTCGTTTGGCTGGATTCGAGCCCGTGCTCCTTGCTCTCACCTGAGACAGAGTGGGAGTGGAGGACGAGTCGATTGCCCCGTCGGCAATCCAGTACCGCCCATGTCTCTTGCCTCCTCCGACCCTCATGAGCACATCGGGGTCGATCGGCTCGGTGCTCGGATCATAGTCTGGGCCATGGACCTCCTGTGCCATGGTGGTGTAGTCATGGAGGCGGCTGTAGACGGCGGGGTTGGTGTAGGCCTCGGGCCCGTCATTCGGGTTGTAGGTGATGTCGGACATCGCCTTACCCTTATGGGCCATAGCATAGGCCGAGAAGGTGGAGCAAGGCCGGCCACCATGTGACGCCGACTGTAAAGAAAACCAATAAGATGTTAGAAATAATATCTAATTCAGTGCTATATATCTAAATAAAAAAGAGGGCGTACCCATGCTTCGGCATATTGGCCCAGGCTCCGGCTGCCTTGGTGGTGGGAGGGGCCTTGCATCATCAAACGCCGCTCCCGGCTAGCTGAGTGCGCCTCGTCCCACTCAGCCGAACACCACCTATCCACTATCTGCTCCCAGCACAGAGGATGTGCGGCGCACCAATGTGGAATCACCTACAAAGTAAACACGTAAAGTGCATATCAGAAGATAAAATAAAATTCATGCATGGAGTGCTGGAACCAAACATGCATGACTTTACCTGCAGGTACTGGTCCCTAGTCAACGACATGGTTCGGGCTTGCTGCTTGTTCACCCTCTCCCCAAGGACGGAGCCATGGTAGGTGACGATGGCCTGAATTCGGGCCTCATAGTGCATGTCCACGACGAGCTTCTTATAGCTCGTGGTGGCCACCACATCCGCCCTAGCCTCGTATCCAGCATCGCATCTGAAGAAATCCTGCATACAAAAACGATGTATCCATACATTATTTCAAGAATTTGCAACGAATGTGACATATTTTACATTATACTAAGACTTACCCACAGCTCTTGCTTCACCCGCTCTGCCTTGTTTGCGAATTCCCGGCCGCCCCGGTCTACTGCATCGGGGGCGACGACGTAGTGGTCAAAGGTGAAAGCTGGGCCCGTCACTCCGGCGTACTCCACCAGTCTAGGGAAGTGTTCCCTGCACAGCAGGCCGAGGATGCCATTGAGGGGACGACGATGACCCCCAGCCTAATCCAGAACCGTCCAAGACCTGTCCAAGTGATAAATAAGAAGTATTAGTTTATATTATGATTTTGAACACATAATAGAATGAAGAACATAAAGTTACATACCTCTCCCCATCCGGCCGAATCAGCGGTCGCTTGTCCCGAAGTATGGGACGCAGAGGGAGACTCGCGGGGCCTCGCAGGTAGATGCTCCTCGAACTTGAGCCGCCAGAACCAGAGGCGTCATGCTGCTGGTCGTCGTCGTCCTGCTGCTGGTCGTCGTCGACATGAGGCTCCACCTGCTGCTGGACAAGGTCGTCCTGCTGCGCCGCCTGCTGTGCCTCGACCTGCTTTGCATCGTCCGCCGTCCTACTCTTCCTCCCCCTCCTCCTCCTCAGGAAACCGCCCACCATATTTGTCCAACAACCTGCAATTAAGAGTATACAAATAAGCACATATAAAAAGATGTATTTAAAAACAAGTGCGAAATAAAAAGTCATATAGCATTACATCGATTAAAAATAATCTTTATATGTGTCGGGGTTAGCCGGATCATAACTCTTATCATCACTATCAAGCATTTCAATCTCAACACCATCGGAAGACGCAAGTTCGTCATTAATGTCATTGCCTTCAAGGATTACTAAGTCATTATCATTTTGCACCTCATCATCCTCCTCATCAACGACCATTTCAATATCTACATCCATTCCGATAGCTTCAGTTAAGTCTATCTCAAATCGCCCTTCTAGCCCATCTTCTAGCCCATCATATGTGTCCGGGTCTAAGTTGTAATCTTCATCGTTAGGAACAGGTAACCTCCCGTGCGACGATACCTTATACACAACATCCCAACCCTTAAGATATTCTTTCGTTTGGCACGCATATGGGAGATAATACACTTATGTGGCCTATTGGGCCACGATATAGACATCATCTCCTGCTAAGGTGGAATCTTGTCGAATTTCGACTATCCCAAGATTAGAATGTGTCTGTCTCGTCACTTGAGGGTCAAACCAATGACATTTGAATATCACTGGAGTAAGAGGTTTGGAACCATAAAAATTGAGCTCATATATTTCTTCAATTCGTCCAAAATAATCGACATTGTCAAGGCCGGGCGTAAAGACTCCAGAACACGTTGTTTTCCGATTGGGCCGACTTTTGTCGTAGTTTGTTGTGCGAAAACGGTATCCATTGACGTCATACCCAGAATATTTCTTGACCCTATAAGCAAAGCCGTTGGCTACTTGTCTCAACTCGGCACTCATAGACGGATCTCTTTGGCCCTGCAAGTATTCGCAAGTTAAAAGACGCTAAATTGAGTTCAAAGACGTATCTCTTTTACAAACTAAGCACGTACCTTACGTTTGAACCCGGAAATGAAATCGGGCAACCCATTTCTCGCACCCTTTCTAAGAAGAGTGTCATATTTCTGTGGAGTGGGGTCCCTTGATCGACGCCAGAATTCATGAAGAAATTGTTCCATGTATGGCGTCACCTCTTCAAGGTTGGTCAATACGTATAGCATGATATGCCACCACTCTTCATGTGTCAGGGTCTTGGTGGTCGAGCCACTTGCGCTTCCGAGTTGGCCTCGAAATATGCTAAGGTTCGATTCATTGTCGCCATCATTGTAACGAGGGGGTGGATTATGCACGCTCGGCAGTTTGTCACCATAATAAGTTGTTGTGAAGTTTGAGACCTCCTCTAGAATGTATGCCTCTGCAATGGAAGCCTCGATTTTGCATTTATTTCTACATTTTCTTTCGAATAGTCTTTAGACATCTCTCGATTGGATAGCACCAACGTCCCTGCACGCCCCCCCATTCGTGCCTCATAGGGGAGATGAAGAATCAAATGCTGCATTGGATTGAAGAAGCCGGGTGGAAATATCTTCTCAAGCTTACACAGTAACATGGGTGCCAATCTTTCCAAGTCTGCAACCACGGTCCAAGATAACTCTTTTGCACAAAGCTGATGGAAGAAATAGCTCAACTCTGAAAGCGCTAGCCAGGCATGCTCAGGGACATAACCTCAAACCATCGCAGGAAGAATCCGTTCAATCCATATGTGGAAGTCATGACTCTTCATCCCTAAGACTCGCATAGTAGATAAGTTCACCCCCTACTCAGGTTAGCTGCATACCCATTAGGGAACATCAACATCTTGATCCACTGAAGTACTTCCTTCCTCTGGGCCCTGCTTAGGACAAAATCGGCCTTAGGCCTTCTCCACGTCTTTCCGCCACTTGGCGGCTTCATCTCTAGTTTTGGTCTATCACATAACGCTGCCAGATCCACTCTTGCCTTCACATTATCCTTTGACTTATCAGGAATGTCCATAATTGTTGCCCATAGTCCCTCGGCAACATTCTTTTTAGTGTGCATCACGTCAATGTTGTGTGGAAGAAGCAGGCCGTCATAATAGGGGAGCCGAGTCAAGCCAGACTTATGTGTCCACATATGCTGCTCACCATATCCCACAAAACCACCTTCTGTATAAGCCACGAGCCCATCTATCTGTTGACGAATTTCGGCACCAGACATCGTTGCAGGTGGGCGGTCTGTCACTACGACACCTTTCGTAAAGTTCTTGATGTCTAGGCGAAATGGATGGTCAGCAGGAAGAAATTGTCGATGTTTATCGAAGGACGAATATTTGCCACCCTTTTTCAACCAAATGAACCTGAGAGCTTCCTTGCAAACTGGGCATGGGAACTTACCGTGAACACACCAGGCACAGAATAGCCCATACGCCGGTAAGTCATGCATGGAGTACTGGTACCAAACATGCATTCTGAAGTTTGTCTTCGTAGCTCGGTCATACGTCCATACCCCTTCCTCCCAGGCACGTACCAATTCATCGATTAAAGGCTCCATGTACACGCCCATTTTGTTCCCCGAGTGTCCGAGAATTATCAACGACACGAATATATTCTGCCTTTGAAAGCACACACCAGGGGGGAGATTGATTGGGATAACAAACACGGGCCAACATGTGTACAGGGCAGCGCTCATTCCATAGGGATTGAACCCATCTGTGGCCAACGCAACACGTACATTACGAGCCTCTTCGGCTTTCTCACGGTGAATGTCATCAAAGTGTTTCCATGCTTCACCATCAGATGCGTGCACCATCTTGTCAGGATTGTATCGTTTTCCATTTTTGTGCCATGTCATCTGTTTCACGGATTCCTCTGTCATGTAAAGACGCTGGATCCTCGGTATGAACGGAAGGTGCCGTAGGATTGTCACGGGGATGTCGAGCTGCCTCTTCTGTCCATCACTAGAGTCTACCTCCATAAACCTAGACGAATTACACTTGGGACAGTACTTTGCCTCCGCGTATTCTTTCCTAAATAGCACGCATCCCTTCAGACAAGCATGAATCTGCTCATACGTCATCTTGAGTGCACGAAGGAGTTTCTGTGTCTCGTACATGCTCTTTGGCAGAACGTGATCATCCGGAAGTAGGCTCCCAATAACCGTCAACAAGCCATCGAATGCGTCTCTACTCATGTTGTACTGCGACTTAAACGCCATTACACGCCCAATGGCATCCAATTGAGAAACCTTTGTCTGGCCGTGAAGGGGCTTCTGTGCCGCATCGAACATGTCGTAGAACGCCTTTGCAGTCGGCTCTGGCTCGTCATCCATACATCCTCCCGTGTACTATGCCTCTTGATAGTCGTTGAACATATCCGCTACCCCCGCATCCGCGTCATAATCCTCGACACGTTGTCTAAGCACCTCCTCTCTCGTACGATGCGCTTCACCATGAAATATCCACCGAGTATAGCCCGGCGTAAATCCATTCTTCCAAATATGTTCTACCATGGACTTCTTTGGTTTTCTTTTCCGGTTGGCACATTTGCTGCACGGGCATGGGACTAGACTCGCTCCTTTAGCAGCTTCGCCATATGCCCGTTCCACGAAATCATCGGTCTTTCTAATCCATTCAGTGGTGACATCGTTCCTTTCTCTATGGCCCGTGTACATCCACTCACGGTCCTCCATCCTATAACAGGAAATTTCGGCGGCACCTCCCCTACACGGGGAGGTTTCAAAATCCTGCAAATAAAATTATTAGCACGATGGCTGACATCCACACATAATTCAACGGCACGATGGCCGGCAATCATCAATACTCAATATTAACCTAATCATACACGTACATAAATTTAACACAATAAAACTAAATATTAATCTAATCAACACAATATTAAACCTAATCATACCCAACGGGTGGGACGACGGGTCACGGACGAATCGACAGGTCGCGGACGAGTGGCGGGTCGCGGGGCGAGGCGGCGGGGGCACGGCGAGGGCACGACGAGGGCACGCACGGCGGGGACGCGGCGGGGGCACGGCGAGGGCAAGCACGGCGGGGGCACGGGGAGGTCACGGCGTACGACGTACGACACGGTCGCGGCTGCGGCGGCTACGGCCTCGCGGCGAGGGCGTGGGCGGGGCGAGCGCGGCGTGGGTGAGGGCGTGGGCGAGCGTGAGCGCGCGCGCGACGTTCGCGGGCGCGCCGTGGGCGGGCGCGGGCGCGGCGGGGTTGCAGCGGGGCGACGGGTCGCGGCGGCGATCTACGGCGGCGGCGCGGCTGAGAGAGTGAGAGAGAAAGAAGAACATACCAGCGCTATGTAAACGCGCTTTGCCGAGTGCCCGTGATCTGGCACTCGGCAAAGATTTTTTTATTTTAAAATAAGCTTTGCCGAGTGCCAGATCGGGGCCTTTGCCGAGTGTCGACGAGGTGACACTCGGTAACGTCTAACTTATACTTCTTTGCCGAGTGTCACCCAGTTGGCACTCGGCAAAGCTTCCTTTGCCGAGTGTCAACCAACTGACACTCGGCAAAGTATATTTTTATTTTTTTTTGTTTTTGCCCCCAAACTTATGTTCCTATACTATGTAGACCTACATGTATCATTTTTGGACAATTATAACAGAGTTTTCAATCATTAGTAGATTAAGTTCGTTTATTTGAATTTCTTCGGAAAATTCAGATTTGAACTGCAGGTCACTCGAAACTTGGAAAACCGTGCATGCAAAAATGATATTCATATTACTGAGCATAAGTTACGACCGATTCCAGAAGCGGACCGGAAACTTCGATCAACATGCTCACTAAACATGGTCGTGAACTTGCCATCCACATGTTTAAAAATTGTATAAAACACAAACAAAGTCAGAAAATCATAAAACTTGTCCACGTGTCATGATATCATATGTACAGGCTGTGATAAAATTTTTAGAATGTTTGGAGAAAGTTGTGAGATACTATGCGTAGAAACCTAAGAGAACTACACATGAAATCATAGAGTTTCAATGTGGATCTCTTAGTTTTGTACACATAGCGCGTCATAGTTTTCTCGAAACTTTTTCAATTTTTTATCACAGCCTGTACATATGATATCATGACACGTGGACAAGTTTCATGATTTTCTGACTTTGTTTGTGTTTTATATAATTTGTAAACATGTGGATGGCAAGTTCACGGCCATGTTTAGTGAGCATGTTGCTCGAAGTTTCCGGTCCGCTTCTGGAATCGGTCGTAACTTATGCTAAGTAACATGAATATCATTTTTGCATGCAAGGTTTTCCAAGTTTCGAGTGACTTGCAGTTCAAATCTGAATTTTTCGAAGAAATTCAAATAAATGAACTAAATCTACTAACGATTGAAAACTCTGTTATAATTGTCCAAAAATGATACATGTAGGTCTACATAGTGTAGGAACATACCACAAAAAGTTTGGGGGCAAAAACAAAAAAAAATAAAAATATACTTTGCCGAGTGTCTAGAGAAGACACTCGGCAAAGAGTACTTTGCCGAGTGTCCACTATTTGGCACTCGGCAAAGAAGCCTCTTTGCCGAGTGCCAACCGTCGGCTCTCGGCAAAGACTGACGACCGTCAGCTTTGGGACGGCCGCTGACGGCCCTTTGCCGAGCGCCCCCTTTGCCGAGTGTTTGACGCTCGGCAAACGTGTCTTTGCCGAGTGGGGACCTGTGCCGAGTGTCCAGCACTCGGTAAAGAGGCTCGTTGTCGAGTTCCTAACTTTACCGAGTGCGGCTCTCAGCAAAGCCTTCTTTGCCGAGTGCCCGACAAAAGGCACTCGGCAATGAGGCCGACACTCGGCAAAGCCTCGGATTCCGGTAGTGATGTACAGTTTTCCAAGTGAATTGAAATAGTGAAAAATGAAAAGGTGACGTCAACACCCCTTCATTCCTCTCATCTGCCCCTCCAATCTACCCACCACAACCCACTACATACCCGTCGCAACATGACGTCTCTGATTAGGTATATTTAAAGTGTCGGTGTTTTAAACCGAGGATCCTATGGACTAGTAAATTAGTGTTGCATGCCCTGCCTCAGATGGGTGATGCAAGGAGATACAAGTCTTTATTATGGTTCAGTCAAGAGAGAAGACTCTACTTCTAGCAGACGGGGGATGAAACTTATATTACCTGCACCTAAGTGCTTGAGTAGGTAATACGAGCTTGTCGCATACTGTCACACCCGTTTTGAAAGGTAAAACGAATGTGAACCATGTACGTGCCAAGATAAGAAATTCACATACACAACGATTACATATCTGGACATCATCAAAAAGTGCTCAAATACTAGCGTAAAGAAGTATTACTTTATTACATCATGATGTTCAAAACATCCACATAATCATTAACTTAAACAGAAATCAAAGTGCTAAATGAAACAAAGTAGAGATAAGGCCTTCACAGGCAGCTGACTGGGGTTTGCCGCTAATATAGTTTAAAACTCTTTGAAGTCCTGAAACTCCTGAAAGTCCTCCGCATTGCCTTCATCTTCTACTCAGCAATGGTTGAATGTGAACAACCTAGTTTTTTGTGTTTAAGCAAGGGTGAGTACACATCAACGTACTCAACAAATGCCTCGTTTGGCTGAAGTGGACTAGCTATACGTGGGGTTAAGCTTAAAGCGGTTGCTTTTAGTTTGTCAGGTATTTATCATTAGTAGAAGCCAAGTTTTATCATAGAACTCAAGTTGATAACCCAAAAGAAAGCACCTCAGAGAGGAAAGTACCATATATCATCTGTATAGCCATCACCATTAAACCATCAACATTAATGTATCCAGAGTATATCTAATCAAATAGGATACCAAGGCTGCTCTAAACTGTGACCACGACTGATATACCAATTTCTAACCCTTTGCAGAGGTTGCATACTTTATCCACGAGCCGTGATTCTCTTTCTGCCCAAGGAGCGCTACTCCCCATTGATCACTTCCTAGGTGGTCTGGCAGGGTATCGATATGTATCCTTTACAAAGATTCTCCTGGTATATAGCCACTCGTTAGGTTTCGCCATTCGTACAAACACAATACTCCTCCCTAAGGGGGGTGACTAACAAAACCAAATCGGATAAACTTCGGCACCCACCCTTAGCAGAGCAAGCACTATGCCTCAGCACCTATTGATGGCACAACGACGAAGCAAACTACATCCCTAGATTCCTCCAATTAATCAGCTAAGTGCGAGCACCAAGAAGGGAGTGAATAGGTGATCCTGCAATAATCAACTCTAAACAACACAAACTTGGTTTATAAATGTTAGTAAAATCAAAACCAAGTTGATGTGAATAGAGAGAGAGAGAGAGAGGAAGATAACTCTTCACTTGATTGTTTTTTTAAGATGTGTATTAAACTTTGGAACAATAGCACAAGTGAATATGTGAGGACTCTATGGAAGAAAGACAATCACACTAAAGAAATGCACAAGTGACACGGTAATTTTATCCCGTGGTTCGACCAATGCCTACTCCACGTTGTGTGACCTCCTTCAATCAAGGGTTGCACTCAACCCCTCTCAAGTGATCCAAAGATCAAACTTGAGTACCACAGTTTTCTTCCTTTTCTCAAGTATTCTCTTTGTGAGGAATTTCCACAAGTTGGAGTCTCTTTACCCTTATAAAATTGATCACAAGTAAACCACAAGAGTAAGGGAGGGAATAGAAACACACACAAGAACTAGAGTCGCGACAACAACATGCACACAAGTCAAGAAACGAGCACACGAAACAACATAGCGGAGTTACAACTCAAAGGAGTGCTCAAATCTCAATATCAATGAACCGAATACGTGCTTGCGAAGTCTAAGCGTTGTAGGATGTTCAATGGATGCTTGGTGTACTGCTCCATGCGCCTAGGGGTCTCTTTTATAGCTCCAAGGTAGCTAGGAGCCGTTAGAGTTCCATTTGGAAGGCTCGGGTTGCCTTCTGTCCATGAACGCACCGGGCAGTGAACAATGCGCGATTCCCTTCCTTTTTTGGCGAAGACGACCGTTGCAGGCTTGCAGCCACCGGTCCCGTGGCACACCGAATAGTATGGTGCGACCTGGTGACCGTTGGTGGTGTCTACTTGTCGCACCCTGATCGCGCGGTCAACTGTTGGCTGGGCGCGCTACTGGCACACCGAACAGTCCAGTGAATTATAACCGCGGCGCCTAGTGTTTTTCTTGGGAGTGCCCAGTTTGTTGAGTGCGCCAGCCTGGGCACCGAACACTATCTAGTGCACACCAGACAATCCGGTGCACCGCAGGATGGTGCAAGTCTGGCTTGCCTTAGCCATCCTTCTCTAATTCGATTTCTCTCGCTTTGAGAAGTCTCCTAGCACTTAGAGAATAATGTCAGTACCAAAAACAATTTACTAAGGCTAGAATTATACCTTGCTTTCCCTTTTTGCTTTTCTTTAACTCTTAGCTCATATTTAGAAAAAATAATATGTGTTGAGCATCTAATCACCAAAACATATTAGAAATGGTCCAATGGCACATTTCCCTTTCAATCTCCCCCTTTTTGGTGATTCATGCCAACATATCAAAAGCAACTCAAAATGCAAGAAATTTTTAAATGTGAGCTAAATAGTGCAAATTGAAGATCAATTAAAATGACATAGAATTTGGCATATTTGGATCACTTTTGCCACCACTTGGTTTGTTTTCGCAAAACAAATTTATTTACCTATCTCTGTCAAAAACACTTGTTTTGGCAAATCAAAGTATCTTTTCAAGACTTGTTTTAATCAAATACCAAAAACTCTCCCTTTTCCCATAATCGAATTTCTCCCCACAAGAGAGCGGTTTTTTGCAATAAGAGGGTTTTGATTAAAGACCAAGTATTCTTACACTATAATTTTGAAAAATACACAAGTGATAGTTGATCCAGTTGCTTTGGACTTAATTTCTCCCCCTTTGGCATTGAGCACCAAAACAGAAGAACTATTTGGCCTTTTAACCTCGTTGCCTCACAAAAATTGCAAGTAAAACCAAGGGCAATGAGAAAAACACAGACAGTGGCTTGGAACAAGAAACATTGATACCAGAATGCAGTGGAAGCCTCTTTCTTTGTCCAAGTCCACCTTTTCCCTTTCAATCCATCTTTGAGATTATACCAAAATCACTCAAGCAAACATATTAGTCCCAAAGGGTCAAGTTGTAGTACATCCTCCCCCTAAACATGTGCATCATTTGCATAAGGACTTGTGAGGTCCAGGGATGACATGTACAACTTGAACACCACAACAAGTAAAGACAGAAATTCTTAAAAGAACATGATCAAAAGCGGAAAACACATGTATGCTATAGACCAATCCAAGTTCACAAATCTAAGACATTTAGCTCACTATGCAACCTGCAAAACCGTTTCTCATCTAAAGTCTTGGTGAAGATATCGGCTAGCTGGTTCTCGGTACTAATGTGGCAAACATCGATATCTCCCCTTTGCTAGTGGTCTCTCAAAAAAGTGATGTCGGATGTCTATGTGCTTAGTGCGGCTGTGTTCAACAGGATTATCCGCCAAGCGGATTGCACTCTCATTATCACATAGGAGTGGGAATTTGCTCAAATTGTTGCCAAAGTCCTGGAGGGTTTGCCTCAACCAAAGTAGTTGAGCGCAACACTGGCCTACGACAACATACTCGACCTCAACAGTGGATAGGGCAACGGATGTTTGTTTCTTAGAGCTCCAAGACACCAGGGACCTTCCCAAAAACTGGCACATCACTGATGTGCTCTTCCTATCAACCTTTCACTCAGCATAGTTGGAATCTGAATATCAGATCAAGTCAAAGGTAGACCCCTATGGATACCACATCCCGAAGCAAGGCGTATGAACTAAATATCTAAGAATTCACTTCACATCCACAAGATGACGTTCCTTGGGGTCGAATTGAAATCTAGCACACATGCATATGCTAAGTATTACATCTAGGATACTTGCACAAAGATAAAGTAATGAACCTATCATAGACCGGTATGCCTTTGGATCAACGGACTTACCTCCCTTGTCGAGGTCCAAGTGTCCGTCGGTTCCCTTTGGCATTTTAGCGGGCTTTGCGTCCTTCATCCCAAACCTTTTGAGCAAGCCTTGGATATTCTTCATGTGGGAGATGAAGGTTCCTTCCTTGAGTTGCTTTACTTGAAATCCAACAAAGTAGTTCAACTCGCCCACCATTGACATCTCGAATTTCTGCATCATTACCCTGCTAAACTTTTCACATGATTTTTTATTAGTAGAATCAAATATTATGTCATCGATATATATTTGGCATACAAACAAATCACCATTACAAGTCTTAGTGAAAATAGTAGGATCCGTTTTCCCGACCTTGAAAGAATTAGAAATGAGAAAGTCTCTAAGGCATTCATATCATGCTCTTGGAGCTTGCTTAAGTCCATAAAGCGCCTTAGAGAGCTTATACACATGGTCAAGATACCTGTCATCCTCGAAGCCAGGGGGTTGTTCCACGTAGACTTCCTCCTTGATTGGTCCATTTAGGAAGGTGCTTTTCATGTCCATTTGAAATAGCTTAAAGGAATGGTGAGCAACATAGGCCAATAAAATGCGAATTGACTCGAACCTTGATATAGGAGCAAAAGTCTTCTCAAAATCCAAACCCACGACTTGGGCATAACCTTTTGCCACAAGTCGAGCCTTGTTCTTGTCACTACCCCGTGCTCATCTTGCTTGTTGCGGAACACCCACTTGGTTCCCACAACATTTTGCTTTGGACATGGCACCAGACTCCATACTTCATTTCTTTTGAAGTTGTTGAGTTCTTATTGTATGGCCAACACCCAATCCGAATCCTGCAAGACTTCTTCTACCCTGAAAGGCTCAATAGAAGAAACAAAAGCGTAATGCTCACAAAAGTTAGCAAAACGTGACTGAGTGGTTACTCCCTTGCTGATGTCACCTAGAATTTGATCCATTGGATTATTTCTTTGAACGGTGACCCGGACTTGAGTTGGAGGGGCATGTGGTGCTTCTTCCTCTTTCTCCTTGTCTTCCTGTGCTCCCCCTTGATTCATGCCTTCTTCTTGAGGTACTTGTTCCTCATCTTGAGTTAGAGGGTGCACCATTGTTGAAGAGCATGGTTGATACTGTTGTTGTTGTTCCTGAGGACATACATCAACTATCGCCATAGTTCTCATTGCGGCTGTTGGAACTTAATCTTCATCTATATCATCAAGATCAACTTGCTCTCTTGGAGAGCCATTAGTCTCATCAAGTACAATGTCACTAGAGACTTCAACTAACCCCGAAGATTTGTTGAAGACTCTATACGCCTTTGTATTTGAGCCATAACCTAGTAAAAACCCTTCTACAGCTATGGGAGCAAATTTTGAATGTCTACCTCTTTTAACTAAGATGTAGCATTTGCTTCCAAAGACACGAAAATATGACACATTGGGTTTGTTACCGGTTAGAAGCTCGTAAGACGTCTTCTTGAGGAGGCGATGAAGGTAGAGTCGGTTTATGGCATGGCAGGCTGTATTTACAACTTCCATCCAAAATTGCTCAGGCGTCTTATATTCTCCAAGCATTGTCCTTGCCATGTTGATGAGTGACCTGCTCTTCCTTTCTACTACACCATTTTGATGTGGCATGTAGAGAGCAAAGAACTTATGTTTGATGCCTTCCTCCTCAAGATACTCTTCCACTAAGAAAACAATAAAAATTGAATGCTCGGTAGTGATGGCATTTTACCCAAACCTTTGACCTTGCTCTTGACGTAGGAGCTGAACATCTTCTTCTCCCCCGTCATGTGATTTGTGTCAATAATCCAACTTGTACCTCCGAATGCATAAATCTGTAAGGTGATTTAAGCTTGGGATTTAGGTACCCAACTCTTGTTGGGTCCTACAAGGTTAGTCACATAAGACTTTGGAACACAAATGCAAGTCTTGCTTTTCTTGCACTTAGGCCCCACATTTCTAACAACAACTTTATCATTTTTACAAACTAGCACATATGAGGCATCATAAGTATGATAAAGCATAGTTGGGCCATTAGTTACATTTCTAGGCGCATGAGAAACGACATGATGAACATGGCACCTAGATCTATTCTTACCATGAACATGCGAAGATCTTGAAGAAGCAAACATGACATGGGAATTAAAAACAACATGATGATGAGTATGTAAGAAACATGATTATAACAACTATCATGATGGGCAACACTAGAAGCATTCGTAACATGAGAAATAGATAAGCATGATTTTTTTTTCATGAAAAGAATGCAAACTGCTAGCTATAGGTGCCTTCCCTTTCTCCTTGATGAGATTGGAGGCCCTTTGGCTTGTTAAGTTCTTGGTTTCCTTTTGGAAACCAAGTCCATCCTTAATGGAGGGATGTCTAAAGGTGTAGGCATCCCTTGCAAACTTTATTTTTTCAGACTCAGTTTTGCAAGTTTTAAGTTTAGCATTAAGGTTTGCAATTCCATCATTCAACTTAAGAATAGTGGAAGCATGAGCATTGCAGGCATCAATATCAATATCTTTATATCTATTGCAAATAGAAACATGTTCCACAGATGAACTAAGCAACATCCACTTTTTCTAGCTTAGCATTCAAATCATCATTTAAATTCTTAAGATTAGAAATAGAATCATGGCAATAAGATAACTCAGAAGAAAGTAATTCAATTTCTTAATTTTAATAGCTAGAGATTTTTCAGCATTGATACACTTATCATGTTCTTCATATAGAATATCTTCTTGTTTCTCTAGCAATCTATCCTTCTCATTAAGGACATCAATTAATTCATTGATTTTATCTACTTTAGATCTATCCAAACCCTTAAAGAGATCACTATAGTCTACATCATCGTCAGATTCCTCACAACTAGAAGAAGTGTACTTAGGGGTATCTCGTGTACGTGCCTTCTTCTCCTTAGCCATGAGGCATGTGTGATGCTCGTTGGGGAAGAGGGAGGACTTGTCGAAGGCTGAGGCAGCAAGTCCCTCATCGTTGGAGTCAGATAAAGAGCAGTCCGAGTCTCAATTCTTGCTGATGTGAGCCTTGCCCTTTACCTTTCGGTAGTTCTGTTTCTTCTCCTTCTTCCATTTCTTTTCTTGTCCCTGGTCATTTCCATTATCGGGGCATTGTGCAATGAAATGACCGAACTTACCACACTTGAAGCAGGAACACTTTCCCCTTTATTTGCTCTTGTTGGGGTAATCCTTGCGTCCCTTCAATGCTGTCTTAAAATGCTTGATCATAAGCACCATTTCATCCTCATTTAGCCCGACAGCCTCCACTTGTGTCACCTTGTTAGGTAGTGCCTCCTTGCCGTTTGTTGCTTTGAGAGCAATGGGCTGCGGCTTGTAGAGAGAAAGCGGTCCATTGGCGATTTCATCAACGTACCTAGCCTCATTTACCATCATGCGCCCGCTTACGAATTTTCCGAGAATTTCCTCGGGCGTCATCTTGGTGTACCTAGGATTCTCATGAATAAAATTTACAAGATGAGGATCAATAACGGTAAATGACCTTAACATCAGTCGAACGACTTCATGATCTGTCCATCTTGTACTTCCATAGCTTCAAATCTTGTTTACTGGGGTCTTGAGCCTGTTGTAAGTTTCGGTTGGCTCCTCTCCCCTTTTCATGGAAAATCTCCCAAGTTCGCCTTCCACCAGTTCCATCTTTGTAATCATGGTGGCGTCATTTCTCCCAAGAAAATCTTGAGGGTGTCCCATATTTGCTTGCCATCATCCAAGCCTCTGACTTTATTGTACTCATCCCTGCATAGATATGTTAACAACACAGTAGTAGCCTGGACATTCTTATGAACTTGCTCATTAATAAATATGGGATTATCATTACTATCGAAATGGATTCCATTTTCCACTATTTTCCAAACACTAGGATGGAGAGAAAACAAGTGACTACGCATTTTATGACTCCAAAATGAATAATCTTCTCCATCGAAGTGAGGGGGTTTTCCAAGTGGAATAGACAATAAATATGCATTTGAATTGTAAGGATACAAGAATAATTAAAAGAATAGTTTTGATTAATCATTTTCTTTTTCGATGAGGAGTCTTCATCGTCGTCGTCCCTTAGTGAAGAAGAAGTGGCGTCACTGTCGTAGTAGATGATCTTCTTGATGCGCCTCTTCTTTCCATCCTTCTTCTTGTTGTTTGAGCCTGAGTCGGTGGGCTTGTCACCTTTTGGCTCATCAACATAAAGAGTCTCCTTCTCCTTGTCGTTGATCACCACCCCCTTGCCTTTAGGATCCATCTCTTTGGGCGGTTAGTCCCTTGATGAAGAGAACAACTCCGATACCAATTGAGAGCACCTAGAGGGGGAGGGTGAATAGGTGATCCTGCAATAATCAACTCTAAACAACACACACTTGGTTTATAAATGTTAGTAAAATCAAAACCAAGTTGATGTGAATAGAGAGAGGAAGAGAACTCTTCACTTGATTGTCCTTTAAAATGTGTATTAAACTTTGGAACAATAACACAAGTGAATATGTGAGAACTATAAAGAAGAAAGACAATTGTTGGCCACTTGTTCTCAAATGCTATGAGTTAAGAACAAGACAACACAAATGTTAATGGATAAAGACCTTCACCCTTCAAAGCATTATTTCCCTTGAGATATAATGATCTTTAGACGAAGGTCCTGAAGGACATACCTTCATGATTTCAACATAAAATGTTAAAAGCAAAGATATATGAAACATGGAAAAAGGACATGAACAATTATATTAAATCATCAGATTATACATACTTATATTAAATGATCATGAACAAATATTAATAATATTAGATTACATTTGTACCTTTGGTTCGACAGAAGGTTAGAATCCGGGAATGACGTGCGAGTGATTACAAGTCAGCATGAACAGTACGGTGTTACTGTTCGTCTATTTATAGGCACAGGATGCAGCCTGGGTAAAATTACATCCATGTCCTTGACACATACTACTGACTAAGGAGTAATCTGTCGAGGACTGGGTAGTACATTCCCCTTTAGGTCGGTTTCATTCTCCACCGCTGCCCTTGCGCTAAGCCGAAGCTTCTTCATTCGTAGCTTCGGAGCTGGTTCATCCTTCTCCCAGACTGCGCCTTTCATACCATGCTGAAAGTTCCCTTTGACCCGGGAACAGGATCTGGATGTCGCCTAGAGGGGGGGGGGGGGTGAATAGGCGAATAAAACTTATTACTTTAAAACTTAAATTCTTACTCTACTCGAAGACTTAGTACGCAGTGGAGTGAGAAGACTCTTCGAGTAGGTTGCAGCGGAATCAGAGATCCTGTCTCAAAAATGTCCTGCACTTCAAATAAAGCTTATACCACAGATAAGTATTGAAGTGCAGATATAAAGACGAGTAAGACAGAGAGTCAGGATACAATACAGAGCACACAGACGCAAGGATTTATCCCGAGGTTCGGCCAAGCCTGAAATGCTTGCCTAGTCCTCGTTGGAGTTAGCCACACCTGGGCTTGGAGTCTATTTCAACTCCTTCCTCCGTTTGCTCAGATCTGTCAGTATGACAGATAGAGCCTTTCACTATTGAGTGGGGTTACAACAGAACCGCGACTGCTTACAAACTTCTTGGCAGCACCCCGGCAGAGTAACGATACGCTCAAGACCTTGCTCTAGCTCTAAGCAGCACTTCTCCTCTCTCTTAAGGCTTATAGCTGTGCCTTCTACACAAACTATAGAGTTACACACAAGAGGGAGAGTGAGAATTGATTCGAGTGAAGTCTACACTTGTTGGCTGCGCTTGTGTATTGCTGGAGGCGCCTAGGGGTCCCTTTTATAGGCACAAGGGGCCTAGGAGCCGTTGGAAGCAATCCAGGAAGGCAAATCTTGCCTTGAGTCGGGTGGCGCACCGGACAGTCCGGTGCACACCGGACACTGTCCGGTGCACACCGGACACTGTCCGGTGCCCGATTTCTTTCCTTCTACGTCGAAGCCGACCGTTGGCAGTCTTGGAGCCGTTGGCGCACCGGACATGTCCGGTGCACACCGGACAGTCCGGTGCCTCCATCTAGCCGTTGGCTCGGCCACGTGTCCCGCGCAGATCGCGCGGCCGACCGTTGGCCCGGCCGACCGTTGGCTCACCGGACAGTCCGGTGCACACCGGACAGTCCGGTGAATTATAGCCGTACGTCGCCGGTGAATTCCCGAGAGCGGCCAGTTTGCTCGAGTTCAGCCTGGCGCACCGGACACTGTCCGGTGCACCACCGGACACTGTCCGGTGCACCACCGGACAGTCCGGTGTGCCAGACTGAGCTGCCTTGGCTATACATAGCCAAGCCCTTTGCACCTCTCTTCTTTTCTTCTTCTTTCTGTTTCTAACACTTAGACAAGTATATTAGTCCACAAAACCAATGTACTTCGTATAGAAACATACCTTCTCTTAATCATTAAATCTATAGCATTTCACATGCTTGAGCTTTGATGTTGGACTCATAAATCATCAAGTCAGCTTGACTTGATCTAGATTAACATTACTTGGCTCCAACATCCTGTAAAGGTCACATAGAACATTTCCAAACATAGGAACAACCCAAACTAAAGATCAAGGTGAACTTAGCTCTTTTGGGCTGCTTCCAGTTCTGGTTTTGACACTTGTTCACCTTCTAGTGACCTTGATCTCCTCCTTAGAGCTTGATCTTGAGCCTTATGACTTACACCACATAACTGCAGCTGTTACCTCATTGGCTGTAAGTCACGTCCTTATGTAGTGATCCTTGATGTGCCATAGCTGTTCTCAACTCGATCACCCTTGACTTTGCAAGCCTCCTTCTTCACCCTTGGCTTTGGGTTCCTCAGCCTCCTTGACCTTCTCCCGTGCACTTGGTACCTCGAAGCTCTTCTTGCCTCCGTCCTTGGCTTGATCAGTTGTCTCCGAGCTACGCACCCGAGTCTCACTTTATGCAATGTCCATCTTACTTGTGATGTCCATTATGTATCCATAATCTAGTTCTTGGACCATCACATTTGTTCACTTGTGTTGAACCTTGTAGACTTTATCTTAAGCACCTGTTCAACACTTAGTACACTTGTTAGTCCTTTAATTGAGTTGTCATCCAAACACCAAAACTCACAAGAGAGCTTTCACATGCACACCTTCATCTTAAGGCCAAAGGTTCCTGTGACAGTATATTATACTTGGAAAGCATGTTAGTCGTGTTTTTGAGGACCTTCAGAAGACGAAGGCCCCCAACAGTAGCCCCTCATAGTATTAATTTGTTCTCGTAACAAATTCAGACTGCAACATGAACGAAGCCCTTAAGCCGAAGGTCCGAAAAAATACCTTCCCTTCGCTAGAATAGCGAAAGTCAATGACAAATGGGGCTTGTCGAGTTGCAATGCACTAGGCGTATAAATATAAACCCACAGCAGCGGCATTTGCTATGCCATTTCTGTTTCTTGCGCTGTTTTCTCAAATTTTAATTCTCTTGCTGTCAGTTTTTGCTTGATTTTCGAGCTTCGTGAAATAGTGAAGTTTTGAAGAAATGTCTGAGGAAAAGAAGGTGTCTGAGGTGATGAAGGTGGCCGAGGAGAATAAGGTTGTGGACCCTTTTTTGCTGGGTTTTACGAATCCATGGCAAAAAAAATACAGAGAAGATCACAAAGGAGATAATGGCAGATTTATCTGAAGATTCTGATGATAGTGATGACTTTGATGTGGAAAGTGGAGATGAAGGTTCCAAAGATCGGCCCTGGTGGCCAAGCCATACCATCTTCGGAAAGTCGACCATTAAACAAAGTCATATTGACGCCATGAAGGGAAGATACTTTCGTGACATGTCTATTGTGAGGGTTGGAGGAGACAACACCGCCCCTGCACCTGAAGAAGATGAAGTTGTCGTTTACCGGAGCTTTATGAAGGCAGGCCTTCGGTTCCCATTGAGCAAATTTGTGGTTGAAGTGCTGAAGATATTTCAAATCTTTGTACATCAAATTACCCCCAAAGCTATAATCAGAATGGGGATGTTTGTTTGGCCTGTGAGAAGCCAAGGGCTAGAACTGAGCGCAAAGTGTTTTTACAATATGCATGAACTATTGTACGAAACAAAGGCCACTGGCAAAGAACAGTATCACAACAACTTCGGTTGTTATAGATTCATTGCCCGTACCAATGCAAGCTACCTAGTTCCAACATTTCAGAAAAGGTGGCCCAGAGCCTGGATGGAGGAATGGTTTTATGTCAAGAATAATCTGATTGAGTGGGAGGACATTAAGGAAATTATCCAGCGCCCGATCTGGTCTCGTTTCAGCCTTCGAAGGCCGATGGGGGCGATTGAAAATGATGACAAAGCATGTCAAAAGGCCTTAAGCAATGTCTGTGCTTTTATTGGCACAAGAGACATAATCCAAGAGCACATAGCCTATAGGGTGTGGCCACTCGTGGATAACTGGGAGATGCCGAAGGAGACTGCTGCCGGGTCCATCGAAGGTGGATTAGTTCGGTTGAAATATACCTTCAGATACAGGGACCGATTTGACGAACCAAATGACGATTGGCTGAAATATATTGATGCTACTAGCGACGAGTTACTTGAGGCATATACCAAAGCCAAAGATGATGCTTTGTCCTCAGCCTTTGGGGGTCAGAGCAAGAAAAGGCTGAACTGAGTTTTCGATGCGATTGGCTTTATGTATCCTGATTACTGCTATCCCTCGCAGAAGCAAGGAAAAAAGAGGAAAGTTGTCACTTCGGCCATTACTATTGTGCCGAGGGGCAAGAAAATCAAGGTTTTAACCCACCGACCAAGATATATTGAAATGACCACAATGCCAAAATTTGGTGAAGAAACATATTCCACTGTCGAAGCTAAACAAGCTGCTCCCATCACTCGAAGTGCCGAGGAATCAACTATAGTGTTGAAGGTACCTATAGTTGATTCTGTCGAAGCTGAAGATGAGACAACCAAAAAACTAGAATTAGAAGAGGCAACAGATCAGCCAGAAATTTTGAGCCAGCCAGTAGAAATAGAGCTACCAAAGGTTGCAAAAGTTCCCACCACCACTCCCAAGAGGAGAAGAATGGCTAGCATGTTGGACGCCGTTGTGGAGACAACAAGAACACTGACTCCCGCTCCTGTGAAGAAGGTTGCCAAAGCTATTACAGCTCATACGAAAACCGAAGCTAGGCTCTTAGTGCCAGCTGAAATGAAGCTTGCCACAACTGAGCAGAAGGCCGAAGAAGAATCTCCAGATACTAGCGTAACTCTGGAGAAAAATGTGGCCAAAGGAGCCAAATCCCCTGCTCCCGAAGCACCATCCAAAGATCATGACTATATTATTCGACATGCTTCGGGAAAAAGATTATCCAAAGAAGAAGTTTTTGAAGCCAAACACTATGCCCGGGAACTAAAGTACCCGAAGGGGGACTTAGGGTTTAATGGCATGGATGAAGATGATTTCCTGTACTGCCTCCCGGACAACAAAGATTATCCGTCTACCAGGAAATGGCCAAAAGTATGGGATTTCCGAAGCTCGAAGCTGGCCTCTGTGCCATGACGAAGGCTGACCTCGCGGACAGCCTCGCATACAACAGTATGAAGGTACAAAAGTGAACTTTGAAGCTTATGGACTTGGAAATGAAGTCTTTTATTCGCACACTAATCCTTTATTCTTTCTTGCAGGGCTTAATCCTTAGCAACGCCCTGAGGGCGCAAAAGAACGTCGAAGACGAGAGCTGCACTGTAGCTCTCAGCAACCTTCGATCAGAGGTCATCAGGCTGAGAAACGAATCCATGGAGAAAGACAAAATTCTACTTTCATTGGTGAATAAAGCAAAAGAAGATGAAGCAAAATTTAATACTCAATCTGAAGCTTATAAAGTCAAAGTTGAAGATCTTCGTAAAAAACTTGCTGAAGCTAATGAAAATTGTGCGCTTGCAAAGGCTAGCCAAGAAATTAGTGAATATTGGAAGACAAAGCTAGAGAAAAATTTTGAGGAGCTTCGCGAATCCAAGGAAAGATGTTTTGAAAAATTCTTGGATTGCATGAATAAATTGAAAACTAGCTTTTCCAAAGTGGGCGCTTATTCTTCTGAGGAGAATTTTATTCGAGGCGACCCTGAGGGCGTTATTGAGTGGATAAGCGGGGAAGCCGAAGCTTTCGAGGAGATCCTAAGCGATCATGGGGATATCTGTGCTTTCTCCGGCGCTCGGGGTATTGCGGCTATTCTGGAGAAGGCTAGATATGATCATGTTAAAGCTGCGGCCAAAGCTAAAGTGGCCTTCTCCATAGACGACATAAAAGACCCCTCGGCCGAAGCTACTTCGGTGGGTGGAAAATTTTATTCTGATATCTGGGTGAACGGTGGCCAAGAACTGGCCAATGAAATAATAAAGAAGAATGAAAAAGAAACCCATGAAGCCCGAGAAGAAGCTAGACGAGCTGAAGAAGCTGCTAAACATGAAAGGCGCATAGGTATTGTTTTTGAATTTTTAGCTTCGACACTTAATTTGTGGCTTTGAACTAATAGTTTGCCTACTACAGCTGAACTGTCACCGCTGCCGGAGCCATACAACCCCCTAGCTGATCAGGTCATGAAGGAAGCACTCGATGTAATGAGTGTTGCTAACTCCATTATCGATGAAGTCGTCGACAAACTGCTGAACAAAGCCACAGAAAAAATACTTAGGGAAGATTAGAATTTATTGCAATAATTCTATGTAACATTCGATGTATGGAACAATTAATCAGACATGTAAATTATTGTAATATATTTCTTTACGATGCATGAAATTTACACACATACCGTTTTTGAGCCTTCGGCAAAAAAACACCTTCCCTTGTTTTCATGCTTCTGTAAAGAAAGAAACCCCCTCTCTGGGAAGTTTCATAAAATTGTTCTTTCCGAAGTTTGCTTCGTGCCTGAGCATATTTTCTTTTAACAAAGTACTGTCAAAGATTTGCTTCGTATCCAATCTTTTTGCTGTTGATGTGATATGATGTATGATGTAATGTTATGCGGAATGATATGATGATATGATGCAAAATGATGGTGATGTCGACCATACACATGCACGCGCCCACACTGGAACACACAAGACTCTGCATCCCCTAAGGAACGACTTTTGAGTCTTTAAGCTCTGCATCTCCTTAGGAACGACTTTTGAGCTTCTTCACCTTCTATTTCGGTGACATTAAGCTCTGCATCCCCTTAGGAATGACTTTTGAGCTTCTTCACCTTCTATTTCGGTGGTATTTGGCTCTGCATTCCCTTTGGAACGACTTTTGAGCAGAAAACTTACGCTGCGCTCCCTTAGGAACGACTTTTTGCAGCTTCGGAATCTAATTTTTGGCTCTGCATTCCCTTAGGAACGACTTTTGAGCAGAAAACTTATGCTGCGCTCCCTTAGGAACGACTTTTGAGCAGCTTCGGAACTTATTTTTTGTCTCCGTATTCCCTTCGGAACGACTTTTGAGCTTCAGATGTCTGTGAGGAAGGCATATTTTACTCATTGATGCAGACCATTATTATAGGAAATCGAAATTTAATCCTTCGTTATTTGTTTCTCATGCAGAAAATAAAATGACAAAAGATAAAAGGTACATTAAGAGTAGGATATTCTTCAGTAGATATGCTTCGATTCTGGTACAGTGTTGTTGACTGTACGAGCTTCAGATTCCTCCGGATAATCACACTGCTGCTGAGCGTGTGGGTGCCCTTCTGGCTGCAGGCTTCGGGTGTGAGGGGGTGGTAATTGTGGTGGTAATGGGAACTGAGCCCAGGAAGCTTGAGAATGACTTGCTGAAGCAGCAGAAGTCGTAGGTTGTTGATTACCTACGTATTCTGGTACGTAAGGAGAGTAGCATGAAGCAGTATGTAGAACTTGCTTCGGCTGACCCTGCCGTGCCTCAGCTTCGGCAATCTCCTTTTGCTTCTAAATTGTAACTTGGCATGTTCTTGTAGTGTGATCCTTGTCTTCACCACAGAATAAGCAATAGAGCTTTCTGGGCTGATCCCCGTACCTTCCTCTGAAGCCCCTACCGCCTCTGCCCCTTGGGCCTGGTGGCCTAAAAGAGCTTTGTTGTTGCCCTGAAGATTGGGAGCTATGTTGTGGCCTTTGAGGCTGACTTCCTCTATCATCACTTAGGCTGGAGTTATGGATTGATCTGACATGCCTGGGGTGGATTCTTCCTCCGAAGCCCCTGGTCATTTTAGGAAACCTGTAGGCTTCTTCCCTTCTCTAGCGGAAATCATTATCAGCTCGGATGTATTCATCCATCTTCTGAAGAAGCTTCTCCAGGGTTTATGGGGGTTTCCTGGCATACTGAGCCGTAGGTCCTGGCCGAAGTCCTTTGATCATGGCATCAATGACAATTTCATTGGGCACTGTGGGTGCTTGTGCTCTCAGACACAAGAAGCTTTGGACATACGCCTGAAGGTATTACTCGTGGTCTTGTGTGCATTGGAACAAAGCCTGAGCCGTGACCAGCTTCGTCTGAAATCCTTGGAAACTGGTGATCAGCATATCCTTCAGCTTCTGCCATGATGTGATTGTTCCTGGCCGAAGAGAAGAGTACCAAGTTTGTGCAACATTTTTGACTGCCATGACAAAGGATTTCGCCATGACTACAGTGTTGCCCCATATGAAGATATGGTTGCTTCGTAGCTCATTAGAAACTGCTTCGGGTCTGAGTGCCCATCATGCATGGGGAGCTAGGGTGGCTTGTATGATGGGGGCCATGGGGTAGCCTATAGTTCTGCTGATAGAGGAGAAGCATCATCAAAAGTAAAATTTCCATGATGGAAATCATCATACCATTCGTCATTGAAAGTCGCCTAGAGGGGGGGGTGTTGGGGACTTGTTCTCAAATACTACGAATTAAGAACAAGGCAACACAAAGTGTTAAATGTTAATGCCCTTCGTCCAACGAAACATTATCCCTTTAAGGATTAATGAACTTTGGACGAAGGTAAAAGTTCAATACAATTACGAAGGTTAAATCTTCGTAATTGAATTCTAACAGATTGTACAAAGTGATATGAGATGTCAAAGGTAGATAAATTATAAACGAGCAACATTATTTTCATAATATGTCTATTTAATGTATTACAACATTGGATACAGGTATACCTCTGTCTTGACAAAGATTGTTTCCCGAATGATGCGATTGCAATTACAGGAATGCGTGAACAGTAAAAGAATACTGTTCACTATTTATAGGCACGGGACACAGCCTGTGAAAAATTACAATTATGCCCCTCATAAGGGATTACAACAGCGACTCAAACATTTATAGACTAAAAGGTCATTCTACTCTTAAGTCGGTTTGCAATGCCGAAGCTTCATGAAGAGGGACCTTCGGTCATCGCATGCGGACAGCTTCAGCCGAAGCCGTTTCTTCCTGCAAGACCTTCGGCGACGAAGCATAATCCCAACAGGGGGTGAATAGGCGACACCTGAAAATTAAAACTTTATCCCCCAACTAGATCCCTTGATTAGTGGTTAGAACAAGATGCACAATTATCGGAGTATAAAAACTAAGTCCTTGCTTGTAAAGAGTATTGCTTTCAAGTAATGCGGAATTGATAAAACAATACAACTAATAGGTCTATGAGAATAAAGCAAGAGGGCTTAGAAAAGAAGAGCAATAACTCAAGTTGTTTCTTGCAAGGTGTTGCTTCACTAAATGAGAATTTAACTTGGAGCAACACCAAATAGTATTACCAAAGAATAGTGCAAGAGAAACTTAGAAAGGGAAAGAGCAAACAAATCACAAGCAATAAGCACACGAGACACAGGTGATTTGTTTTACCGAGGTTCGGCCCTCGAAGGCCTAGTCCCCGTTGAGGAGTCCACTAAGGACGGGCCTCTTTCAACCCTTCCCTCTTCCCACCGATCACGCAAGACCGACGAGCTCTTCTTTTTCTCAAGGATCACTTAAGACCCCGCAAGGACCACCACACTCTTTGGTGTCCCTTGCTAGCTTTACAAGCCTCCAAAACTTTGGAGGAAGTTCAATGGGAGTCAAAACTCCACGCGCAAATGAACACAAAGATGTAGCACACACTATCTCTCAATGAATCTCACAAGGCACTAGTGCTAAACTCAAATGAGTAGCTCTCTCTTGCTTGCTCTCTTTTATGGCACTTGTGTTGGTTGTAGTGGTCTAAATCTTGTGTATAGGATGGATCAATGAATAGAGGTGGTTGGGAGGGCTTGAATATGTCAACTAGATGACTTGGAATGTTGCTTGGGCTCCCACACTTGAAGTGGCCGGTTGGGGTGGTATTTATAGCCACCATCCAAATTGTAGCCGTTGGAGAAGGCTGCTAGTGATGGGTGCACCGGACAGTCCGGTGCGCCACCAGACAATGTCTGGTGCGCCACCGGATAGTGTCCGGTGTGCCGCCACGTCATCCTCCCGTAAGGGCTTGGAGCTGGTCGACCGTTGGAGGCTTTGTCCTCATGCGGCACCGGACAGTCCGGTGGCACTCTGACCGTCTGCTCTGACATCTGATTTGCACTGTTTACTTTGTAGAGTCGACCGTTGCGCGCAGATGACCATTGCTCTGCTGGCGCATCGGACAGTCCGGTGAATTATAGCGGAGGTGCGCCTAGGAAACCCAAAGGTGAAGAGTTTGAAGTTGATCTTCCCTAGTGCACCGGACACTGTCCGGTGGTGCACCGGACAGTCCAGTGCGCCAGACCAGGGAGCACTTCGGTTTCCTTTGCTCCTTTCTTTTTGAACCCTTTTTAATCTTTGTATTGGTTTTGAGTTGAACCTTTGGCACCTGGAGAACATATACTCTAGAGCAAACTAGTTAGTCCAATTGTTTGTGTTGGGCAATTCAACCACCAAAATCATTTAGGAAAAGGTTAGATCCTATTTCCCTTTCAATCTCCCCCTTTTTGGTGATTGATGCCAACACAAACCAAAGCAAATGTATAAGTACAGAATTGAACTAGTTTGCATAAGGTAAGTGCAAAGGTTGCTTGGAATTGAAACCAATATACTATTTCAAGAGATGTGCATGGATGGTTTTCTTCTTATTTAAAGTTTTGGACCACATTTGCACCACGAGTTTTGTTTTTGCAAATCCTTTGTAAAATTCTTTTCAAAATCATTTTGCAAATAGTCAAAGGTATATGAATAAGTTTGAACGAAGCATTTTCAAGATTTGAAATTTTCTCCCCCTGTTTCAAATGCTTTTCCTTTGACTTAAACAAAACTCCCCCTTAATGAAATTCTCCTCTTAGTGTTCAAGAGGGTTTTATAGACTTTTGAAGATATTTTCTCCCCCTTTTTGAACACAATAAGATATCAATTTGAAAACTTCATTTTTAAAATTCGTTGGTGGTGCGGTCCTTTTGCTTTGGGCTAATACTTTCTCCCCCTTTGGCATGAATCACCAAAAACGAATACTTTGAGTGAAATATAAGCCCTTGTACTTTCTCCCCAATGGTAAACAAATAAATATGAGTGAAGATTGTACCAAAGTGGAGAACCATGCAGAATACCGGCAAAGAGTGGATAATACCGATGGAGTTGAGTGGAAGTGTCGTCTTTGCCGAATACTCCATTACCCTTTCAAATCTATGACTAAGCATAAGATTACACTTGAAAACACATTAGTCATAGACATAAAGAGATATGATCAAAAGATATATCAATTAAGCATAATCATAGTTCTATATAACATAGATTGCTCCCCCTAAATATGTGGATGGATAGGAATACATATTTTGGCCTTAAGTGCCAATTGCACATAATTAGGTTAATGAGAACATAGCTACATCATACAGAATATGAAGTGCATTGTGTCATAGAATAAGTGTGATGCTCATGACAGTTTATGCACTTATGAAAGCATGTTATAATCATCTTAAGCATTTTCCCTTAAGGATTTCAAAGAGGCTTAAGGACCATCCACCTTTGAAACAAAGGTAGCTTATCCTCGTTACAAGGTTAAGCTTTAAGCTCTTTGACAATAAAATTACTTCACCTAGTTTTAACAAAGATGCATTAATGCAGGAATGAAATTTTAAGAAGTTAAACTAGGTATGAAGCAGGGATAATGCATGGACATGCTTTCTCTTCCTTTTATACAAGATATGCAAAGAATGTATATAAAAGGGAGATTTAGGTATATGTAAATGAATAGAAGTAGTTTTACCGTTTTGTACCTTCTCATAGAGACGCTCTCTTCATTGTGCTTTGTCCTTAGTCTTGGTTGTTTAAGACCTATACTTAAGACAATATATGGAAATATTTTGCACTAGAGAGAGTTCTACAACTAGTGATCCTTTTCCAAGTTATTGTTAGCATATATCAAATGGATCACAAATTGCATAAATGTATCATGAATTCTCCTTTTAACTTAGTGCATATCAAGAGATATCGATTGATAGTATATGCGGCACTAAGAAACATAAGTGTTAATTGAATTTATTCATTGATCAAACAAATAACAGATGTGATCAAAAGAACAACATTTGCATCATTTAAGCTTAGAATAGAAGAATCCAGTAAATATGCTACTTTAGCAGTGAAGGATATAATTGAAAAGCAGTAGCATACTTCATGAGAAACTTATTCTCACTAGAAAAAACAGCGCCCTATCGGGCGCTATACCAGTCACGTGGGAGTTTTTTTATCTTCATCTTGTTTGGACTCGTCGCTTGCTACAGGTAGCAACTGGAGCTAAAAGTTTATCCCTGGTACCTATCATTACATACTCTGGTGCAGCATCAACCATAAGTGGCAACAACCCGAGTAGATACATGAGCTTTATCACCCGAAGGACCAGCTTTTGCTAAACAGAAATCAGATAGTTTTGTGTTGTACTCCTACATAAGTAAAATCATCACAATTAACAAGGTAACATGCATTGTCTAAGCATGATATGAAACAGATTGAAATTGAACATATAAAATATCACACCAAGAAGAACATTTGATGTCTTAAAATCCATCCTATAAATGACAGGTTTGGGACCTCCATGGAGGAAGGCAATATGATAACATAACAGCAGCAAGCAACAATCATATGTAGTTGGCTCCTCGAACCAATGAATCATAGACTTACTTAAAGCTCTTACCATGTCGGCTTCAATTGTTTCCGTATGATTAGAAATCTCAGTTAGCAACTGAAATGTGGTACAATGGATTACATAAAGCCATTTGGATGGTTGCACAGGTTGCCCAGGCTTTTCGCTAGGTTCCTCGCCCCTACCTGAGGTTCATCCACCTATCTGAGTTTCTTGCCAACAGTTCAACTTCAGGGTTCTGGTCTTGCCATTTCAAGTTTTCGACTCTGTCCTGGTGGACAGCGTTAATTGACAAGCTAAGGCAGAATCGGTACAAGCTGCTCAGGTAGCCACACCATCAGAAGTAGCCACTGGTGAGACAAGATTTAACATCGACGGTCCAATGCCGCATACCTATGCAGATTACAGCAGAACTTTATCACATCAATGCATGCATTCAGTACAGAGACCACAAAGATATCATAATCAATCAATTATTTTTATAAAATGTAGCATTCAAACAGTTCTGCGCGAGCTCATAAATAATAGTGCAAGTTGCTTACAGAATTGACACCAGGTAATCTAGCAAAGGAGGAACAGAAGGTTTAATGCATCATCTAATGTTGTATTAGTCTGCTCTAATCAGCCAAACCAGCAGCAAGAATGGTTTCAGTCAACTCACATCCAAGTAGAGTTTCAGTCCAACGGCTAAAGTTCTTCAGTAGCAGCATTTTCCAATTGAAAGTAGCAACATTTTCCAATTGAATCAAAAGGCAGGCCGATGGTGAAGGTGTGTCCAATGAAAAAAAGCCTCGACGATCCCAACAGCCACCTATCAAGGAAGGAGCCAGGCATTAAAACAAGTAGCTGGAAGGGCAGCACATGCAACGAGCAGGATCAGCATGGTGATTAATATTAAGACCATGTCTGTGACTGTTCTTCCACCATAGTAAATGGATCCTCCATGCACCCGTATTTTACGATAGACTGTATCTACAAATGTCTCGCTCAGATCAAAATGGCACATAGCTGCACATATTCAACAACCTTGTTAACATGCTGTTGGTGATTTGACTAATATAGTTGCTAAGCACAAAATTTGGACTTTTATGCAGCCAGTGTGAAAGAATGCTCACCACATGGAGGCACATAGTATGAGCATGAACAGATACTCGACATTAGGCCAGCAACGACATTTGCTACAGCAATCCATGACGCCTCTGACATATCAAAATGTTCACAATACTTAAATGTCATTTCTTTAGAGATCTCCATCGATGTTACACTTTGTTTTCCTCAAACAGAAAAGACTACAATCGAATTACACTTCATTTTTTAGTCCAGTTTGACAAATAGGCACCAGTTCCTAATGATTAATGCATGAGAAACTTTGCCAAATTTATCAAAAATCTAATTAGCAATTCATAATAGAAAGCGAAGCATGGACCATAGATGCAGAAGAGTATTATTGATGTACCGGTAGTGCCATCAATAGATTTTCAGTTGTGATAGGAAAAATTAGAACATTTTGATGTAGCTCAGTGAGACCCTCGAGACTTGTGTAGTAAGGTTGAATTTTTCTATTAGGTATGTGCTGCCATGCATGGTCAGGCTCGGACTACCTTATGTGCAAAGAATATCAAAGGTTATTAGGCTCGGACTACAGTTGTGGCTTCAGTCTGGCAAGAAAAAAGAATAAATTAGTATAAAAAATAGAAGCATATAAAAAGCAGACATGTGTTGATTACTTTAAGCATAGGTGTCATGAATAATTAAATGTAACTGGTACATTCTATTAAAAAACGCATGAACGACAAACCAGGATATACTGAATTCCATCTAAAATCTATCAAACCCCATGTGCAGGTATTGAAAAGAGGCATATTCCAGTATACATCCATCTATGCCAGTCCTCATAAAGAGCATGGTAATCTAGAAGAATGTGAAATTCATATTCACAGAAAAGTTTTGAGTAATCTTTATTGAATAAGAACTTAGGAAGAAGATTAAGTAAGAAATACTATTTGGTTGACTTGATGGAACTTTGAGTGAATGAGGGGAAATGTTTTTTAATGAATCTAAGATATCATTTGTGTTACATATGACCATTTGAGCTATCAAGATTGTTATTGATCATACATATTCTTCACAGAAGCTATTGTTTTCTTCTAGGAAAGGGACTCAAAAATCTCATCTTAAAACAGTAGTCCAGTGCAATAGCAGCAGGCAGAAATATGAAAATGTTCTCAACCACACTGACTGCAGCATCAAGAGTAACTAATATTAAGGTATCAGTACTCAGCACGAGGGTTCTACCAGATTCCAGCAGAGCAAGGCCTGCAGATAGTTTAGTTCCAGTAAATAAAAGATAATTATCAGGAATATGAGCTTTAACAAACCATGTTGCCTGGTTTTACCTCTAACAAAAGCAAATGCTGCAGGAGCCCTAGTTTTTAGTTGGATATTATCCAGATCTCTTCTAACAGGGTACCGGAATGTGACTCCAAACAAAGCACAACTTAACAAAAGCAAATGCGTATCCGCTGTTGGGTGATGTTTCAGAGCAGTTCCATAGTCTTGTTTCCAAGCTCATGACAAAGCTCACAGATACTGCAGTGAAGAATACGGGCAGGTATGAGACAGGCCAAGGCTGGCTCGCTGAGAAGAGCCAGACTGTATATGGACTTGTGCAGTGTCAAGAGGACATGCTGAAGGGCACTGGCCAGGATTGCCTGAGTAGTGCCATGGCAAAGAGGGAGCAGATGGTTGACCAGATGGGTGGTGCAATCCTCGGCGTGGGATGCAGCTTGTGGTACCAAACAGAAGTTCAGTTCTTTGCTGGCACACCAGCATTGTCGTTAAATATGCCCACACGTAAGTTCATCTCTAATACTGCTTGGTTGACTTTTTTGGAACAATCTTTCATCTTCCTTTCCACTTAACTATCAGATTAGAATTAAGAAACAGAGGGGCATACAGAAAACAGGACTGCCAGCATCAGAAAGACAAATCACAAATTTGCAGAAGGGTTTAGATTGGAACTTGGGTAAATCATAAATATAATAATACTGATACATATAAAACAATCGACCAAAACAATTATGGAGAAAATGAAATGTCACTTCTTTAGTTATAATTTACCCATTAAGTACCAAAATTCTCTGCTATTAGTATTTTTCAAATTAAATAATACTAAGCATTTGAGTATTGAAATTGGTCATAAATCATATACATGGACATGCAGCAAGCAAGTTTTGGATCCGGGTCATGCTTGGATTGTTCTCTGTCGTGGTTTCAATTTCATGGTTACTTGTTCATATTTGGATCAAAACAGAGAGAAAAAGAGGTAACATTAATCTTACATATGTGAGATAGTCAACTAAATGGAACTCCCTATTAGCTGCAAGTAAATAGCCAGCTGAAACAAGTGTTTCCAAGTGAATATAAGTCTCAGTGCAATAACTAAACAGTCTAAGCTAGACGATGAATAAAACGCCACAAAGTGATGAAACCTATCCTTAGGACCAACTCAGGAACAAGCTAGCCTACATCTCCATCGTCAAAAATATCATAATAGAACTGTCACTCACCACAAAGGTCACTAATTTTCTTTGCCATCTCCTTGATCTCCTTCTCTACCTTCTTGATGCCAGTCGAGTACGAAACAAGTCCCTGCAGCGACATCCAGCAAAAAAACAGCAGTTTCTCCCCCTCAAATCACACACGGCGACCTAAATCTGGTAAAAGAACGATGTCGTCATAAACACAAGAGGAGCTTAGAACCCTAAACTGATCTCGAGCGTGAGCCACCAAGGAACACAACTCCTAAGCCCTACCCCAAGACAAAATCACCAGAGAACCCTAGATCCATGAGATGAGAGACATCCAAACGAGGGTCGAGGCACGCACATAAGCACCATGGTTGTCCTCCTGAGCAATCCCCGGCGGCAAGGCGGCGGTGGCGGCTCAGGTCCGTGGGGGCGAAGAGATTGGAGGTGCTTCCCGCCGCCTCAGCCCCCACCCCTGCCGCGGCAGTGTCCTCCCCGGTCTCCCGCGTCGTCTTCGTCATCACCTCAACCTCCATTATGAGCGCGCGAGGGAGGAACAGAGCGAGGCATGAGAAAGGCGGAGAAGCTGTCGGTGCCGGTGGGCGTGCTAGTGGCGGCGACTGGGGAGTAGGAGGGGAGTGTGGTGGCAGTGCTCATAGGTGAGTTAGATAACGAATTCGCGTCCGGAGTCGGACACACGTCGACACCCACGCTAGCCGAAGGAGCCGCCGAACGTGGGGGGTGCTTGAAACCCACCGAGTTTTAGGAAGAAGACGAGTTCGAGCGCGTGCCGACGCGCATGCTGGCCCCGATACTGGAAACGACGACCTCCTCGCCGATAGTGGCTACCCTCCACCCCGCCTTCTCCACCAGGTCCGCGATACCATGGAAGCAAGCAGTAAGGGGGCGCGGAGTCGGCCGCTTCGTGAAGAGGAAGAGGTGGCAGACGTGGGAAGGGATAGGGCGGGGTTGGGGATGGCTCCAAGGACTCAAGGAGTAATAGACCGGGGTGGGCGGCGACGCGAGGAGGAAGATGGTGGGGGTGGCGGCGCGGGGACTACGACGACTGGAGGAAGGGGAAGAGGACGAGAGTGTGGAGGGACCGAGGGAGTCGCGGGCTGGAGGATGGGGCAAGCTGAATTGGATGTAAGTTTCAAGTCCGCGCGGGCGCGTGTCGATAGGCGAAGCAACTCATACGCCGTGAATGCGGAGGAGCCTCCAAAAGCCGTCAGGTTTTAATAAAAGAGATACATGAGACTATATGAGATTATTAAGATAAAGCGATAGTCTCAACATAATCAAGATATAGAGAGAGGCTCCCCCTAAAGATATGCATCAAGTATTTGAATGAATTTGAATGGATGCACTTACTCTAAAGACAAATAGGGAGATGCATTATACATCTTGATCAAGGCTTATAAAATTTGCAATAAACAACTTTAGCCTAGTATTCTCATTATGAAAGGATTTAGAATACTCACAACCACACCATTGATTGTTTTGTAGATCTTACTATCCAACTAGGTGCTGTTGTTCTTGATGTCCTCCCCTTTCATTTGAGAGTTATCCCTTTGTAGTTGTTTCTTTTTCCTTTCAAACTTATTGAAAATACTTAAGAAAGATGTTAATAGCACAAGGGAGCATATGATGAAAGATGATTCTTTTAGGTAGGAGGTAAAAACAATTCATCATCCATAAGTCACATAGACATGAAGTAAAATCCTTAACGTTAGTGCACATTATTAGAAAAGAGGAATGAGCACCTTTTTTAAACATTTTTGATCAATCATAGGAATTTTACTTCTTCATATTGAATTTATTATCATAACTTAGAAGCGCATCAATATGAGAATGGATATAGCAAAGGCATGAATTAGATTCTAATGGATAAGCGCATTTATGAGAATGATATTGAATGTACATCTAGCAAAAATTAAGTCCAATAAAGAATCTATTCCTCATATGGGTAGAATACGATAATTTATATTAAATAGCCATTGAGATGGGAACTATATTTGATTAAGAAGATGAGTTCCCATACCTTTGCTTTTACCTTCCTTCCTTTGGGTGAAGGGAAACCCTTGAGGCTTGTGGCTTGCACTTACTCTATTGTCGATTTTCATAAGTAAGCTCAAGAGATATGTCATTAGTAGCACAAGAACTAGTTTCCCTTTTAGTAATCATTTTTAAAAGGAATGAAAAGCTAGATTACTAAAACATGGAAACTTCATAGTATGAACTAGATTATCCTATAGATGATGTTATGCTCAAATTTATCTCATAAAACAAGCATAAATAATTTCTTAAGATTATGGAACAACTCTAGTTCATAACATGGAGAGCGATAAATGTAGAAGAATCATATCCAATTCAAGCAAGTAGAAATACACCATAAATCATTGGATTGATTTTTCCTTTTATTTTAGATTACGCATTTCCAAAGAGAAACTTATTCTCTACAAGTGAGACTACTTAGGATACTTAGATAAAAGCATTAGTCTCACTATTTTAGTTATAGAGAGAATTTTTCCTTTTATAAGTGTCCTAAGGATTTGAATTCCTTACATGACACCTTATTCTTTTTAAGAACTTGAAACATCTCCCTATATCTAGAATCATGGCAATAATAGAATGACTAGCTAAAAACATGCCATGAGGATCTTGCAATAATTTAAAGCATGTAGATTGCCATAGAATAGAAATGATGAATATGCAATCTACCATATGAGAGGAATTTCTTCAAAGAATGGTGACATAATTTTAAAGACATTTAAAGTGCTTCTTTATCTATGTGACTACACAAGACACATGAGAAATGATAATTTAAGATACTTGCATCTTTTTTAAAAAATATATATAAGTGTTACCATCCTTTGGCTTTCCTCCATGTTGTAGGCTTTGCTTTTTCCGCATAGAATAATTCTTTATTTCCTACAACATCAATATCTTCCCAAGATGATATGAGTTTTAGACATAATAAATTGAAATAACTTTGGGTCAATCTTGGATATATAGATTATTGAAGATTGATAGCTTGAGTTAATGAGTATTGAATGAACTCTCTCAAGCACCCCAAAGCTTCAAATCATCTCCTTCTCCTGCAAAGCTTGTCAAACATATTTTGGTACCCATCGCTTGATGGGTCCATCACGGTTAGTCAACAAAGATCTAGGAACCCAAAAGCCTTTTGTGTTAACACTAGGTAAACTCATTACCTTTCTAGCACAAGTTGCAATTTTGGGTTGCCTAGTTACAAGAGAATTAATTGACAAGATAGGAGTGGAAGTGTTACCAATGGGACAATCCTTGCATTGATGTTCCTTCTTTCGGCATATGTAGCATAGACGATCTTCAAGTCTTAAAGATTTCTTCCTTCCTTGTTTCTTGCTTGCTACATGGTTAGTGAATATTTTCTTTTCTAACATTATGCATTTTTGTTTTAAATGGGGACAAGTTCTAAATAAGTGTCCCTTCTTGGAGCATTTAAAACAAACTTTATCATCCTTGTTAATAATCAAGTCATTTTTAATATAGGGACATGACCTAATCGAGTGCCCCTTTTCAAAGCATTCACTACACTTCTTACTTCTCTTAGTGTGAAGTGTGGCTTGATTATTACCTTGGATGTTACCTTTTATGGAGGCATGGTTGAGGCTTTTGGAGGAGGCATTGATTTTTATCTTTTGTTCCTTCCTCTTGGCAATCCTCAAGTCCTTGACATTTTCTTCAAGGGATTTAGTGCATGCCACGGTTGTTCCATTCTCAAGCTTCTTCACCATGTGATCACGGTTATCTTGAGAAGGTTGAGCAATGCACTTCCCTTTTAGTTGTGTCAAGCTCATTTTTAGCCTCTCATTTTCTTCTTTGAGCTTTTGATATGTATCATCATTTGTTCCTGCAAATTCTAGCTCAAAGGAAGGTTTGCTTGTCGACGGACAACAAGCATTAGCACATGGTAATGTTTTTTTTAATTTGAATACATGTGCATGAGTGAGGTTGTTGGAATTTTAAGTTTTCTATCACAACCTCATGAGCAATATTTAATATGATATGATCATCCACAAGATTTTCATGAGAACATAGAAGCATATCATATTTTTCTTGAAAAGCTAGATTTTCAAATTTTAGCTTTTCTACTTGGTCCTTAAGTAAGGCATTCCTATTTACTAATTGAGCGATACAATGTAAAGAGTTATCTTGCTCAATTGAAATAGTTTCATACCTTTGGACCAAATCAACATGAGAGCACTGTAGCTCCTCATGTTCTTTAGTCAACTCGTCAAAGCTTAGCATTTTTATGGAGAGAATATCTTCTAGCCTTTGACGAGCTTCGCTTTGCTCTCTCGCTCTTTTTAGAAGTTTGAGCATGACCGCCTTATCTTCTTGGCTTAGGCGAGCGTAGAGTTGCAAGAAGCTTCTTTCTTCCTCCTCATCCTCATTTGTGCTTCCGCTATCATTTTCATTAGCCACACAACATATGTGGGAATTGAAATGGAAAGACAAACCTTTTGGAGAGGTGGATTCATCGTTTGGTCTCCATCGTTCATTTTCTTCTTCTTCCTTCAAAGGGTTAGTTTCACAAATACCAAAGGAAGTAGAGGCACAAAATGAACTATCATGTTTAGACTCATCAAATTTGCTTTTAATTCTAGTCCAAATATAATGCACATAACAAATAGGTTTATCATATTTTATTATGAAGGCATGATAATCTTCTTTGCTAAGGGATTTACTTAAGATGTCATAAGCTAGATAGTTTAAGCGTATACATCTTAGATCTTCCTCGGAAGCATTTTCCCTAGTATAACTGGGAGGAATAATACTCTTGTCTAAAATTTGTTCTAATTGAGGATTTATGGTTCTAAAAGCATTTATCACTCTAGTGGACCATGAATCATAATTAGAACAATCAGAAAGTAATATCTCAAGAGTTACCTCCTTGTTCTCCTGGGTCTTCTTGTTCTTTTGGGATCTTCTACGAGCCATCACTTTGAGTTGTTAGACTCAAGATGAAGTGCCTAGCTCCGATACCAATTGAAAATCATCTAGAGGGGGGTGAATAGGCAACACCTGAAAATTAAAACTTTATCCCCCAACTAGATCCCTTGATTAGTGGTTAGAACAAGATGCACAATTATCAGAGTATAAAAACTAAGTCCTTGCTTGTAAAGAGTATTGCTTTCAAGTAATGCGGAATTGATAAAACAATACAACTAATAGGTCTATGAGAATAAAGCAAGAGGGCTTAGAAAAGAAGAGCAATAACTCAAGTTGTTTCTTGCAAGGTGTTGCTTCACTAAATGAGAATTTAACTTGGAGCAACACCAAATAGTATTAGCAAAGAATAGTGCAAGAGAAACTTAGAAAGGGAAAGAGCAAACAAATCACAAGCAATAAGCACACGAGACACGGGTGATTTGTTTTACCGAGGTTCGGGCCTCGAAGGCCTACTCCCCGTTGAGGAGTCCACTAAGGACGGGTCTCTTTCAACCCTTTCCCTCTTCCCACCGATCACGCAAGACCGGCGAGCTCTTCTTTTTCTCAAGGATCACTTAAGACCCCGCAAGGACCACCACACTCTTTGGTGTCTCTTGCTAGCTTTACAAGCCTCCAAAACTTTGGAGGAAGTTCAATGGGAGTCAAAACTCCACACGCAAATGAACACAAAGATGTAGCACACACTATCTCTCAATGAATCTCACAAGGCACTAGTGCTAAACTCAAATGAGTAGCTCTCTCTTGCTTGCTCTCTTTTGTGGCACTTATGTTGGTTGTAGTGGTCTAAATCTTGTGTATAGGATGGATCAATGAATAGAGGTGGTTGGGAGGGCTTGAATATGTCAACTAGATGACTTGGAATGTTGCTTGGGCTCCCACACTTGAAGTGGCCGGTTGGGGTGGTATTTATAGCCACCATCCAAATTGTAGCCATTGGAGAAGGCTGCTGGCGATGGGCGCACTGGACAGTTCGGTGGGCCACCGGACAGTGTCCGGTGTGCCGCCACGTCATCCTCCCGTTAGGGCTTGGAGCTGGTCGACCGTTGGAGGCTTTGTCCTCATGCGGCACCGGACAGTCCGGTGCGACACCGGATAGTCTGGTGCCCCTCTGACCGTCTGCTCTGACATCTGATTTGCACTGTTTACTTTGCAGAGTCGACCGTTGCGCGCAGATGACCGTTGCTCCGCTGGCGCACCGGACAGTCCGGTGGCACACCGGATAGTCCGGTGAATTATAGCGGAGGTGCGCCTCGGAAATCCGAAGGTGAAGAGTTTGAAGTTGATCTTCCCTGGTGCACCGGACACTATCCGGTGGCACACCGGACAGTCCGGTGCGCCAGACCAGGGAGCACTTCGGTTTCCTTTGCTCCTTTCTTTTTGAACCCTTTTTAATCTTTGTATTGGTTTTGAGTTGAACCTTTGGCACCTGGAGAACATATACTCTAGAGCAAACTAGTTAGTCCAGTTGTTTGTGTTGGGCAATTCAACCACCAAAATCATTTAGGAAAAGGTTAGATCCTATTTCCCTTTCAGTCATCGTTGCAGAAATTGTCTTAACGAAGCTCTCTGTGTTGAGGCCTTTGGTCTTGGTCATCTTGGGTAAGATGGCGCATTTCCTCAGCAGCCTCATCAATCTTCTTCTGAAGATCAGCAAGACAAAGCATCTTTTTCTTCTTCCTCTGAACCTATTGATGAATGGCTTCGAGGTCCCTGATTTCTTGGTCCAGCTCCTCGTCCTGAGGTGTCGGACGGGTAGCCTTCCTTTTTTGGCTCCTAGCTTCACGTAATGTTTCTTGGTTGACGTCTAGTGGCTGCAGTGTAGCCCCTAGCGCTGAAGACTTCTTCGGCGGCATGACGAAGGTCAGAGCTTGCCGAAGGTGGTCAAATGAGTTCACCGGAGGTGGGCGCCAATGTTGGCCACTTGTTCTCAAATGCTATGAGTTAAGAACAAGGCAACACAAATGTTAATGGATAAATACCTTCGTCCTTCGAAGCATTATTTCCCTTGAGATATAATGATCTTCAGACGAAGGTCCTGAAGGACATACCTTCATCATTTCAACATAAAATGTTAAAAGCAAAGATGTATGAAATATGGAAAAAGGACATGAACAATTATATTAAATCATTAGATTATACATACTAATATTAAATGATCATGAACAAATATTAATAATATTATATTACATTTGTACCTTCGGTTCGACAGAAGGTTAGAATCCGGGAATGACGTGCGAGTGATTACAAGGCAGCATGAACAGTACAATGTTACTGTTCATCTATTTATAGGCACAGGACACAGCCTGGTAAAATTACATCCATGTCCTTGACACATACTACTGACTAAGGAGTAATCTGTCGAGGGCTGGGTAGTATATTCCCCTTTAGGTCGGTTCCATTCTCCACCGTTGCCCTTGCGCTAAGCCGAAGCTTCTTCATTCGTAGCTTCGGAGCTGGTTCATCCTTCTCCCAGACCGCACCTTTCATACCATGCACACCTTCATCTCAAGGCCGAAGGTTCCCGTGACAAATATATTATACTTGGAAAGCATGTTAATCGTGTTTTTGAGGACCTTCGGAAGACGAAGGCCCCCAACAACAATCAAACTAAAGAAATGCACAAGTGACACGGTGATTTTATCCCGTGGTTCGGCCAATGCCTACTCCACGTTGTGGTGACCTCCTTCGGTCAAGGGTTGCACTCAACCCCTCT
This sequence comes from Zea luxurians, assembly GCA_029449295.1. Lineage (NCBI taxonomy): Eukaryota > Viridiplantae > Streptophyta > Magnoliopsida > Poales > Poaceae > Zea > Zea luxurians. The sequence goes on along the minus strand of JAOPSE010000039.1, from coordinate 3,769,916 downwards.
GAGAGCACCTAGAGGGGGGGTGAATAGGTGATCCTGTGAAACTTAAACTTATAGCCACAAAAACTTGTTAAGTGTTAGCACAATTATTGCCAAGTGGCTAGAGAGGAGTCTCAACAAAAACAATACCACAAGAGATCAATCACAGAGATGGCACAGTGGTTTATCCCGTGGTTCGGCCAAGACCAACGCTTGCCTACTCCACGTTGTGGCGTCCCAACGGACGAGGGTTGCAATCAACCCCTCTCAAGCGGTCCAAAGACCCACTTGAATACCACAGTGTTTTGCTTTCTTTTCTTTATCCCGTTTGCAAGGAATCTCCACAAATTGGAGTCTCTTGCCCTTACACGTATATGATCACAAAGAAGCACAGAGTAAGGGAGGGAAGCAACACACACAAATCCACAGCAAAATGCGCACACACACGGCCAAGAATCGAGCTCAAAAGACTATCTCAAAGTTCTCACTAGAACGGGGCTCGAAACACTGAGAATGACAAACGAATGCGCAAAGACTGAGTGTGGATGATCAAGAATGCTCTAAGGTTGCTTGTGTGTCTCCTCCATGCGCCTAGGGGTCCCTTTTATAGCCCCAAGGCAGCTAGGAGCCGTTGACAGCAAATCTGGAAGGCTATCCTTGCCTTCTGTCGTCGGGTGCACCGGACAGTCCGGTGCACACCGGACACTGTCCGGTGCCCGATTTCTTTCCTTAAATAGCAAAGCCGACCGTTGCAGACCGTTGCAGATCTGGGAGCCGTTGGCGCACCGGACATGTCCGGTGCACACTAGACAGTCCGGTGCCGTCTTCTAGCCGTTGGCTCGGCCACGTGTCCCGCGCAGATTGCGCGGCCGACCGTTGGACCGTCCGACCGTTGGCTCACCGGACAGTCCGGTGCACACCGGACAGTCCGGTGAATTTTAGCCGTACGCCGTCGGCGAATTCCCGAGAGCGGCCTCTTCGCACCGAGTCAGCCTGGCGCACCGGACACTGTCCGGTGCACACCGGACAGTCCGGTGTGCCAGACCGAGCTGAGTCTTGGCTGTACACAGCCAAGTCTTTTTCTCCTCTATTCTTTTCTTCTTCTTTCTGTTTCTAACACGTAGACAAGTATATTAGTACACAAAACCAATGTACTAAGGTCTAGAAACATACCTTTACTCTTGATTTGTACTTTGTCCACCATTTTACAATTAGGTACCTGTGTTGGGCACTAAATCACCAAAATACTTAGAAATGGCCCAAGGGCACATTTCCCTTTCAATCTCCCCCTTTTTGGTGATTTATGCCAACACAACATAAAGCAAGTAGAACAAGTACAAAAACACTTCAAATAAGAACTCAAATTATTTTGATTCATTTTTGGCATATATGGATCATCCTTTGCCACCACTTGGTTTGTTTTTGCAAATCAAACTCAAATCTCTATCTCTAAGTCAAACACACATGTTGAAGCATAAAGAGAGTCATTCCAAAAGAGATTGATCAAAGATTTCAAAAACTCCCCCTTTTTCCCATAATTACTACTTCTCCCCACAAGAAGCCAAAAGAGAAAATAAAAGAGTTTTGACAAACCAAAAAACTCTACTCTACTGTTTTCAAATTTCTCAAGTGGTAGCTGATCCATTTATTGCTTTGGCCTTTATTTTCTCCCCCTTTGGCATCAAGCACCAAAACGGGATCAATCTTGGCCCTTTAACCCCATTGCCTCACCAAAATCTTCAATTTAGAGCAAATGGCAATAAGAGTTCATGAGATGGACTTGGAATAAGTTACCCTCTCATCGGAGTGCAGTGGAAGTCTTTCATGGTCCAAGTTCACCTTTTCCCTTTCAATTCTCCTTCGAGACTAAATCAAGCAAACTCAAGCATATGGTTAGTCTCAAAGGGTCAAGTTGTAACACATCTCCCCCTAAACATGTGCATCACTTTGCAACGGACTTGTGAGATCCAGGGAGTGTTTGTACAACTTGAGCACCATAATAAGCAACAAAATGCAGAATGGACATGATCAAAGGCATAAACACATGTATGCTACATTTCAATCCAAGTTCCGCGAATCTAAGATATTGAGCTCACTACGCAGCCTGCAAAAGGTCTTCTCATCTAAAGGCTTGGTAAAGATATCGGCTAGCTGGTTCTCGGTGCTAACATGAAACACTTCGATATCTCCCTTTTGCTGGTGGTCTCTCAAAAAGTGATGCCGGATGTCAATGTGCTTTGTGCGGCTGTGCTCAACAGGATTTTCCGCTATTCGGATAGCACTCTCATTGTCACATAGGAGTGGGACTTTGCTCAGATTGTAGCCAAAGTCCCTGAGGGTTTGCCTCATCCAAAGTAGTTGCGCACAACACTGTCCTGCGGCAACGTACTCGGCCTCAGCGGTGGATAGGGCAACGGAGGTTTGTTTCTTAGAGTTCCATGACACCAGGGACCTTCCTAAGAATTGGCACGTCCCCGATGTACTCTTCCTATCGACCTTACATCCAGCATAGTCGGAATCTGAGTACCCAATCAAGTCAAAGTTAGACCCCTTTGGATACCAGATCCCGAAGCAAGGCGTAGCGACTAAATATCGAAGAATTCGCTTCACAGCCACTAAGTGACACTCCTTCGGATCAGATTGAAATCTAGCACACATGCATACGCTAAGCATAATATCCGGTCTACTAGCACATAAATAAAGCAAAGAACCTATCATGGACCGGTATGCTTTTTGATCAACGGACTTACCTCCTTTGTTGAGGTCGGTGTGTCCGTCGGTTCCCATCGGCGTCTTTGCGGGCTTGGCGTCCTTCATCCCAAACCTCTTTAGCAAATCTTGTGTGTACTTCGTTTGGGAGATGAAGGTGCCGTCCTTGAGTTGCTTCACTTGGAACCCAAGGAAGTAGGTCAACTCGCCCATCATCGACATCTCGAATTTCTGCGTCATTACCCTGCTAAACTCTTCACAAGACTTTTGGTTAGTAGAACCAAATATTATGTCATCGACATAAATTTGGCACACAAACAAATCACCATCACATGTCTTTGTAAAAAGAGTTGGATCGGCTTTCCCAACCTTGAAAGCATTAGCAATTAAAAAGTCTCTAAGGCATTCATACCATGCTCTTGGGGCTTGCTTAAGTCCATAGAGCGCCTTAGAGAGCTTACACACGTGGTCGGGGTACCGTTCATCCTCAAAGCCAGGGGGTTGCTCCACGTACACCTCCTCCTTTATTGGCCCGTTGAGGAAAGCGCTCTTCACATCCATTTGGTACAACCTGAAAGAATGGTGAGCGGCATATGCTAGCAAGATACGAATGGACTCTAGCCTAGCCACAGGAGCAAAAGTCTCCTCAAAGTCCAAACCTGCGACTTGGGCATAACCTTTTGCCACAAGTCGAGCCTTGTTCCTCGTCACCACTCCGTGCTCGTCCTGTTTGTTGCGGAACACCCACTTGGTTCCCACAACATTTTGCTTGGGACGAGGCACCAGCGTCCAAACTTCATTGCGCTTGAAGTTGTTAAGTTCCTCCTGCATGGCCAACACCCAATCCGGATCTAGCAAGGCCTCCTCTACCCTGAAAGGCTCAATAGAAGAGACAAAAGAGTAATGTTCACAAAAATTAACTAGTCAAGACCGAGTAGTTACTCCCTTGCTAATGTCACCCAGAATTTGGTCGACGGGATGATCCCTTTGAATCATCGCTCGAACTTGGGTTGGAGGTGCCGGTTGCGCTTCTTCCTCCATCACGTGATCATCTTGTGCTCCCCCTTGATCACATGCCTCCTGTTGATGAACCTGTTCATCGTCTTGAGTTGGGGGATGCACCGTTGTTGAGGAAGAAGGTTGATCTCGTTCATCTTGTTCCTGTGGCCGAACGTCTCCAATCGCCATGGTTCGTATCGCGGCCGTTGGAACATTTTCTTCATCTACATCATCACAATCAACAACTTGCTCTCTTGGAGAGCCATTAGTTTCATCAAATACAACGTCGCTAGAGACTTCAACCAAACCCGATGATTTGTTGAAGACTCTATACGCCTTTGTATTTGAGTCATAACCTAACAAAAACCCTTCTATAGCTTTGGGAGCAAACTTAGAATTTCTACCCTTCTTCACTAGAATGTAGCATTTGCTCCCAAATACACGAAAGTACGATACATTGGGTTTGTTATCGGTTAGTAGCTCATACGACGTCTTCTTGAGGAGGCGGTGAAGGTAGACCCTGTTGATGGCGTGGCAAGCCGTGTTCACGGCTTCCGACCAAAAGCACTCGGGGGTCTTGAATTCTCCAAGCATAGTCCTCGCCATATCTATGAGCGTCCTGTTCTTCCTCTCTACCACACCATTTTGCTGAGGTGTGTAGGGAGCGGAGAACTCGTGCTTGATCCCTTCCTCCTCAAGAAACTCCTCCACTTGAAGGTTCTTGAATTCGGACCCGTTGTCGCTCCTTATCTTTTTCACCTTGAGCTCAAACTCATTTTGAGCTCTCCTTAGGAAGCGCTTGAGGGTCCCTTGGGTTTCAGACTTATCCTGCAAAAAGAACACCCAAGTGAAGCGGGAAAAGTCATCAACAATAACTAGACCATACTTACTTCCTCCTATGCTTAGATAGGCGACGGGTCCGAAGAGGTCCATATGCAGCATCTCCAGAGGTCTTGACGTGGTCATCACATTCTTGCTGTGATGTGCTCCTCCCACTTGTTTACCTGCTTGACAAGCTGCACAAGGTCTATCTTTTTCGAAATAAACATTTGTTAGACCTATCACATGTTCTCCCTTTAGAAGCTTGTGGAGGTTCTTCATCCCCACATGTGCTAAGCGGCGATGCCACAACCAGCCCATGCAAGTCTTAGCCATTAAGCATGCATCTAGACCGGCCTCTTCTTTTGCAAAATCAACTAAGTAAAGCTTGCCGTCTAGTACACCCTTAAAAGCTAGTGAACCATCACATCTTCTAAAGACAGACACATCTACATTAGTAAAAAGACAATTATATCCCATATTGCATAGTTGACTAACAGATAGCAAATTGTAACCAAGAGACTCAACTAAAAACACATTTGATATTGAGTGCTCATTAGAAATTGCAATTTTACCTAACCCTTTTACCTTGCCTTGATTCCCATCACCGAATATAATTGAATCTTGGGAATCCTTATTTTTGACGTAGGAGGTGAACATCTTCTTCTCCCCCGTCATATGGTTTGTGCATCCGCTGTCGATAATCCAGCTTGAACCCCCGGATGCATAAACCTGCAAGGCAAATTTAGGCTTGGGTCTTAGGTACCCAACTCATGTTGGGTCCTGCAAGGTTAGCACAAATATCCTTAGGGACCCAAATGCAAGTTTTGTCTCCCTTGCATTTTGCCCCTAACTTCCTAGCAACTATTTTCCTATCCTTTCTACAAATAGCAAAGGAAGCATTTAAAGCACAATAAATTGTAGAAGGTTCATTCACTACTTTCCTAGGAGCATGAATAACATTCTTTCTAGGCACATGATGAATAGCATTTCTCCTAGACATATTTCTACCATGCATATAGGAAGAACTAGAAGCAAACATGGCATGAGAGTCAAAATCATCATAAGCATTATAACTCCTATAAACATTTCTAGTTTGTCTCCTATCATGATACAAGAAGGCATGGTTCTTTTTAGCACTACTAGCCATAGGGGCCTTCCCTTTCTCCTTGACGAAGATGGGAGCCTTATGGCTTGTTAAGTTCTTGGCTTCCCTCTTGAAGCCAAGCCCATCCTTAATTGAGGGATGTCTTCCAATTGTATAGGCATCCCTTGCAAATTTTAACTTATCAAATTCACTTTTGCTAGTCTTAAGTTGGGCATTAAGACTAGCCAATTCATCACTTAGTTTGGAAATTGAAACTAGGTGTTCACAACAAGCATTAGTATCAACATCCTTACACCTAGTGCAAATTTCAACATGTTCAACACAAGAGTTAGATTTATTTGCTTCTACTAGTTTAGCATTTAAATCATTGTTAACACCTTTTAAAATAGAGATAGTTTCATGACAAGTAGATAATTCACTAGAAAGCATTTCATTTCTTTTAATTTCTAGAGCAAGAGAATTTTGTGCACTAACAAATTTATCATGCTCCTCATATAAAAGATCCTCTTGTTTTTCTAGTAATCTATTCTTGTCATTCAAAGCATCAATCAACTCATTAATCTTATTAATTTTAGATCTATCTAACCCCTTGAATAAGCATGAGTAATCTATTTCATCATCATCACTAGACTCATCCTCACTTGAAGAAGTACTAGTATCATGAGTGCTTACTTTCTTCTCCCTCGCCATGAGGCAAGTGTGACGCTCGTTGGGGAAGAGAGATGACTTGTTGAAGGCAGTGGCGGCGAGTCCTTCATTGTCGGAGTCGGAGGAGGAGCAATCCGAATCCCACTCCTTTCCGATATGTGCCTCGCCCTTGGCCTTCTTGTAATGCTTCTTCTTCTCCCTTTTGTTCCCCTTTTCCTGGTCACTTTCATTATCGGGACAGTTAGCAATGAAATGACCAACCTTACCACATTTGAAGCATGAGCGCTTCCCCTTTGTCTTGGTCTTCCTTGGTTGCTCCTTGCGACCATTTAGCGCCGTCTTGAATCTCTTGATGATGAGAGCCATCTCTTCATCATTGAGCCCGGCCGGCTCAACTTGCGCCACCTTGCTGGGTAGCGCCTCCTTGCTCCTTGTTGCCTTGAGAGCGATGGGTTGAGACTCGTGGATTGGACCGTTCAATGCTTCGTCGACGTATCTCGCCTCCTTGATCATCATCCGCCTGCTTACGAATTTTCCGAGTACCTCCTCGGGCGTCATCATCGTGTACCTGGGATTCTCACGAATATTGTTCACGAGATGAGGATCAAGAACTGTAAAGGACCTTAGCATTAGGCGGACGACGTCGTGGTCCTTCCATCGCGTGCTTCCGTAGCTCCTTATTTTGTTGATGAGGGTCTTGAGCCGGTTGTACGTTTGGGTTGGCTCCTCTCCCCTTATCATGGCGAATCGTCCAAGCTCGCCCTCCACCAACTCCATTTTGGTGAGCATGGTGATGTCATTCCCCTCGTGAGAGATCTTGAGGGTGTCCCATATTTGCTTGGCATTGTCCAAGCCGCTCACCTTGTTGTACTCTTCCCTGCACAAGGATGCTAAGAGAACAGTAGTAGCTTGTGCATTTCTATGGATTTGTTCATTTATGAGCATAGAGTTATCCGAGCTATCAAACTTCATTCCATTCTCTACAATCTCCCAAATGCTTGGATGGAGAGAGAATAAGTGACTACGCATTTTGTGACTCCAAAATCCGTAGTCCTCCCCATCGAAGTGTGGAGGTTTGCCAAGAGGAATGGAAAGCAAATGCGAATTCGAACTATGTTGAATACGAGAATAATCAAATGAAAAGTTCGAATTGACCGTCTTTTTGTAGTCGTTGTCGTCGTCCTTTTGGGAAGAAGTAGACTCATCACTATCGTCGTAGTATATGATCTCCTTGATGCGCTTTGTCTTCTTCTTCTTCCCTTCCTTCCGCTTATAGCCCGAGCCGGAGTCAGTGGGCTTGTCATCCTTTGGCTCGTTGACGAAAGACTCCTTTTCGTTGTTGACCACCATCCCCTTTCCCTTAGGATCCATCTCTTCGGGCGATTAGTCCCTTCTTGAAGAGAACGGCTCTGATACCAATTGAGAGCACCTAGAGGGGGGGGTGAATAGGTGATCCTGTGAAACTTAAACTTATAGCCACAAAAACTTGTTAAGTGTTAGCACAATTATTGCCAAGTGGCTAGAGAGGAGTCTCAACAAAACACAATACCACAAGAGATCAATCACAGAGATGGCACAGTGGTTTATCCCGTGGTTCGGCCAAGACCAACGCTTGCCTACTCCACGTTGTGGCGTCCCAATGGACGAGGGTTGCAATCAACCCCTCTCAAGCGGTCCAAAGACCCACTTGAATACCACAGTGTTTTGCTTTCTTTTCTTTATCCCGTTTGCAAGGAATCTCCACAAATTGGAGTCTCTTGCCCTTACACGTATATGATCACAAAGAAGCACAGAGTAAGAGAGGGAAGCAACACACACAAATCCACAGCAAAATGCGCACACACACGGCCAAGAATCGAGCTCAAAAGACTATCTCAAAGTTCTCACTAGAACGGGGCTCGAAACACTGAGAATGACAAACGAATGCGCAAAGACTGAGTGTGGATGATCAAGAATGCTCTAAGGTTGCTTGTGTGTCTCCTCCATGCGCCTAGGGGTCCCTTTTATAGCCCCAAGGCAGCTAGGAGCCGTTGACAGCAAATCTGGAAGGCTATCCTTGCCTTCTGTCGTCGGGTGCACCGGACAGTCCGGTGCACACCGGACACTGTCCGGTGCCCGATTTCTTTCCTTAAATAGCGAAGTCGACCGTTGCAGACCGTTGCAGATCTGGGAGCCGTTGGCGCACCGGACATGTCCGGTGCACACCGGACAGTCCGGTGCCGTCTTCTAGCCGTTGGCTCGGCCACGTGTCCCGCGCAGATTGCGCGGCCGACCGTTGGACCGTCCGACCGTTGGCTCACCGGACAGTCCGGTGCACACCGGACAGTCCGTTGAATTTTAGCTGTACGCCGTCGGCGAATTCCCGAGAGCGGCCTCTTCGCGCCGAGTCAGCCTGGCGCACCGGACACTGTCCGGTGCACACCGGACAGTCCGGTGTGCCAGACCGAGCTGAGTCTTGGTTGTACACAGCCAAGTCTTTTTCTCCTCTATTCTTTTCTTCTTCTTTCTGTTTCTAACACTTAGACAAGTATATTAGTACACAAAACCAATGTACTAAGGTCTAGAAACATACCTTTACTCTTGATTTGTACTTTGTCCACCATTTTACAATTAGGTACCTGTGTTGGGCACTAAATCACCAAAATACTTAGAAATGGCCCAAGGGCACATTTCCCTTTCACCCTCTCAAGTGATCCAAAGATCAAACTTGATTCCTTTTATCAAGTATTCCCTTTGTGAGGAATCTCCACAAGATGGAGTCTCTCACCCTTACAAAATTGATCACAAGTAAACCACAAGAGTAAGGGAGGGAATAGAAACACACACAAGAACTAGAGTCGCGGCAACAACACGCACACAAGTCAAGAAACGAGCACACGAAACAACGCAGTGGAGTTACAGCTCAAAGAAGTGCTGAAATCTCTATCTCAATGAACCGAATGCATGCTTGCGAAGTCTATGCTTTGTAGGATGTTCAATGGATGCTTGGTGTACTGCTATCTGCATCTAGGGGGTCACTTTTATAGCCCCAAAGCAGCTAGGAGCCGTTGGAGTTCCATTTGGAAGGCTCTGGTTGCCTTCTGTCCGTGGGCGCACTGGACAGTCCGGTGTACCACCGGACAGTGAACAGTGCGCGATTCTCTTCTTTGTTTGGCGAAGCCGATCGTTGCAGCCACCAGCCCCATGGCACACCAGACAGTCCGGTGGCACACCTGATAGTCCGGTGCGATCTGGTGACTGTTGACGGTGTCCACGTGTCGCCCGCTGATCGTGCGACAGTTGGGTGGGCGCGTGGCTGGCACACCGGACTGTCCCCTCCTACGTTTCCGTAGAGAACTATATATATAGGCCTAGTGCAGCGGTAGAGCCTATGACCAGAAGGTCACAGGTTCGAGCCCAAGCCTCTCCATATTATGCGGGTAATGCTTGGCGCTTAAAGATATCCTTCCCAGACCCCGCATAGTGCTAGAAGACTACGACACTTGATATGTCCTTTTTTAGTGTTGGGGCGAAGGCGAACACGCTATCCTTCGCTCTATGCCTTCGTCTTCTCATCACTCCGATGAAGGCTACATTCGTAGAACTCGTCCGAACAAGCCCAAGGCGTCGACTGGACGGAGACCGGCGCGGTCCCCTTCACCCTCGGCTGTTGCGAGACGAAGGCTTTGTCGAAGTCTATGGGTCTTCCACACCATCACTGCTAAGGGAGGCCCATGTGGGATTCGACCCATGGTAACGGGCCCCGCAAGGATAAGCGTGTTATGGGTCGCGCCTGTAATAGCTTCTACCGTAATGACTGTCTATAACCCCCCCCCTCGTGAGAATATTATGGGGATAAACCGGGTACTCGAGGGCATAAGCGTCTTTGACAAGGTGCAGGCGGCCACTCGAGTGCCTATAAATACCCTCGTACTGTGCCCGTAATAAAGAGAAGAAAGCCTTTGGCGTTCCACATTGAACCTGGCACATACATTTAGTGTTTCCCCTGTTGGATCTACCTTGCCCAGGAGAGCAAGTTCTAACATTTGGCGCCCACCGTGGGGCTCGAACCCACGACCATAAGGTTAAGAGCGAGGGCACAAAACATACTACATCGGCTCAGCCTTCGGGATAATACCCGCCTCCCGATAATTGAATAACATCATTTTCAATTCCTCACCCTCAAAAAGATTCCGCAGATCCCCCTTACCAATACTCGTCCCAAACGGCGAGGACAGCAGATCTCGTTGGCCACACCGATCTACTCGAAGGGTTTCGTTCCACCCCCATCTGACGGCGCCTACCACTTTGCGACATCTCACCAATACTATGCTTCGACACTACTCTTCGCCACTGGCGCTCGATCCTCGCGCTAGCCGGGGGACCAGACGCTTCGCCCACCTCCAGCCACGGCGAGGACTCCGCCGTGGCCACATCTAATGCAGCAAAGTAATCCAACTCTCCATCCGAAGACTCTTCGGTCCAAAAAATAGGCTACCAAACTCACCACCATCAGATGACCAAGACCCAGATTCAAAACCAGACACACTATCATTAGCGGGCACTGCGGTTGCGGCTGCCACAAAATTAGTATCATCAGTAGGGGTTGCTTGCGCAGGCCCAGACGTCGGAACCTACGCAGCAACCGATTTTTAGTATCACAAAAAGCCCTACATCCAGCACCCCTAACTCTACCCCGCCACCTGCGAAGGGCCGGCCGGCGCTGTAGGGTCTTCGGCAGTCAGCGCGGCTGCCACCGAAGCGTCATCAGGCGGCGCAGCGGCCGCCGCAGGGTCCTCGCCAGCACTAGTCGGTGGCGCCGGTTGCTCCCCAATCCCCGACCTCGCATCCTCCGCCAGAGGCACTGTGCTCTCAAGGTCTCCGAAGTCGTCGACCTCCTCATCATTCACCATCTACAGAAATAGCACCAACTATTGAAAGGGAAATGTGCCCTTGGGCCATTTCTAAGTATTTTGGTGATTTAGTGTCCAACACAAGTGCCTAAGTGTAAAATGGTGGACAAAGTACAAATCAAGGATAAAGGTATGTTTCTCAGACTTAGTACATTGTTTTAGAGACTAATGTATTGTGTCTAAGTGCTGGAAACAGGAAAAGACCAATGGAAATGTCTTGGCTCGAGCAGCCAAGACTTTACTCAGTCTGGAGCACCGGACTGTCCGGTGGTGCACCGGACAGTGTCCGGTGCGCCAGGCTGGCTCTGGCAAATACGCTGCTCTCGGGACTTCGACGGTGGTGTACGGCTATAATTCACCGGACTGTCCGGTGGTGCACCGGACTGTCCGGTGGGCCGTTCACAGGCGAACTCGTTGCTCTCGGGAATTCATCGGCGACGTACGGCTATAATTCACCGGACTGTCCGGTGTGCACCGGACTGTCCGGTGAGCCAACGGTCGGCCGGGCCAACGGTCGGCAGCGCGATCTGCGCAGGACACATGGCCGAGCCAACGGCTAGAAGGAGGCACCGGACTGTCCGGTGTGCACCGGACTGTCCGGTGCCCCAGTCGACAGAAGGCAAGATCAGCCTTCCTAGATTGCTCTCAACGGCTCCTAGCTGCCTTGGGGCTATAAAAGGGACCCCTAGGCGCATGGAGGAGCACACCAAGTATTCCTACAACATTCCTAAGCACCAAGACATCGATTCCGCGCCTTTGATTCTTTGCGATAGCAATTAGAGCTCTAGTCGAGTGGTGAACTCATTGAGTTGTGTTGTGAGCTCTCGTTGCAACTTATGTGTGTGGTGTTGCTGTGATTTCTTGTCTTGAGTGCGTTGCTAATCCCTCCCTTGCTCTGTGCTTCTTTGTGAATTTCAAGTGTAAGGGCGAGAGGCTCCAAGTTGTGGAGATTCCTCGCAAACGGGATTGAGTAAAGCAAGCAAAACACCGTGGTATTCAAGTGGGTCTTTGGACCGCTTGAGAGGGGTTGATTGCAACCCTCGTCCGTTGGGACGCCACAACGTGGAGTAGGCAAGCGTTGGTCTTGGCCGAACCACGGGATAACCACCGTGCCATCTCTGTGATTGATTTCTTGTGGTTATTGTGTTTTGTTGAGACTTCTCTCTAGCCACTTGGCATTTACTGTGCTAACGCTTAACCAAGTTTTTGTGGCTTAAGTTTTTCAAGTTTTACAGGATCACCTATTCACCCCCCTCTAGGTGCTCTCAATTGGTATCGGAGCCGTTCTCTTCACAAAGGGACTAACCGCCCGAAGAGATGGATCCTAAGGGGAAGGGTATCGTGATCAACGATAAAGAGAAGGAATCCTTCGTCAACGAGCCGAAGGATGACAAGCCTACCGACTCCGGCTCGGGCCATAGACGGAAAGAAGGGAAGAAGAAGAAGACGAGGCGCATCAAGGAGATCGTCTACTACGACGACAGCGATGAGTCTACTTCGTCCCAAAAGGACGACGACCACAACGACTACGAGAGAAGGAAACCGGTCAATTCGAACTTTTCTTTTGACTACTCTCGTATTCCTCAAAGTACAAATGCTCATTTATTATCTATTCCACTTGGTAAACCTCCTCATTTTGATGGAGAGGACTACGGATTTTGGAGTCACAAAATGCGTAGTCACTTGTTCTCTCTCCATCCTAGTATATGGGAGATTGTAGAGAGTGGAATGCACTTTGATAGTTCGGATAGTCCCATGTTCATTAATGAGCAAATTCATAAGAATGCACAAGCTACTACTGTTCTTCTAGCTTCATTGTGCAGGGATGAATACCACAAAGTGAGCGGCTTGGACAAAGATTTCACATGAGGGGAACGACGTCACCTTACTCACCAAGATGGAGTTGGTGGAGGGCGAGCTTGGACGATTCGCGATGATAAGGGGCGAGGAGCCGACACAAACATACAACCGGCTCAAGACCCTTATCAACAAAATAAGGAGCTACGGAAGCACGCGATGGACGGACCACGACGTCGTCCGATTGATGCTAAGGTCCTTTACCGTTCTTGATCCTCATTTGGTGAATAACATTCGTGAGAATCCCAGGTACACCAAAATGTCGCCCGAAGAAGTCCTTGAAAAATTTGTAAGCGGGCGAATGATGATCAAGGAGGCGAGGTATGTGGACGACGCTCTAAATGGTCCAATCAATGAGCCTCAACCCGTTGCTCTCAAGGCAACAAGGAGCAAGGAGGCATTACCCAGCAAGGTAGCACAAATTGAGGCGGCCGGACTTAATGATGAAGAGATGGCCCTCATCATCAAGAGATTCAAGACGGCGTTTAAGGGTCGCAAGGGACAGCCAAGCAAGACCAAAGCCAAGGGGAAGCGCTCATGCTTCAAATGCGGTAAGATTGGTCATTTCATTGCTAACTGTCCCGATAATGAAAGTGACCAGGAACACGGGAGCAAGAGGGAAAAGAAGAAAAATTACAAGAAGGCCAAGGGCGAGGCACATCTAGGAAAGGAGTGGGATTCGGATTGCTCCTCCTCCGACTCCGACAATGAAGGACTCACCGCCACCGCCTTCAACAAGTCATCCCTCTTCCCCAACGAGCGTCACACATGCCTTATGGCAAGGGAGAAGAAGGTATGTAGTCGAAACTCTACTTATGCTTCTTCAAGTGAGGACGAATCTAGTGATGAAGATGAAATAGATTATTCATGTTTATTTAAGGGCCTAGATAGAACTAAGGTAGATAAAATTAACGAATTGATTGATGCCTTGAATGATAAAAATAGGCTTTTAGAAAAACAAGAGGACTTGTTGTATGAAGAACATGACAAATTTGTAGAAGCTCAAAAATCTCATGCCTTAGAAGTTAAGAGAAATGAAATGCTTTCTTGTGAATTATCTTCTTGCCATGAGACAATTTCTAGCTTAAGAAGCATTAATGATGATTTGAATGCTAAGTTAGAAATAGCTAGTAAATCAACAACTTGTGTAGAAAATGTTGTTATTTGCAATAGATGTAAAGATTTTGATATTGATGCTTGTAGTGAACACATAGCTTCTATTGCAAAGTTAAATGATGAAATGGCTAGTCTTAATGCCCAACTTAAGGCTAGCAAAAGTGATTTTGATAAACTAAAATTTGCTAGGGATGCCTACACGATTGGTAGACACCCCTCAATTAAGGATGGGCTTGGCTTCAAGAGGGAAGCCAAGAACTTAACAAGCCATAAGGCTCCCATCTCCGCCAAGGAGAAAGGGAAGGCCCCTATGGCAAGTAGTACTAAAAAGAACCATGCTTTTATGTACAATGATAGAAGACAGTCTCATAGGAGTTGTAATGCTTTTGATTCACATGCCTATGACTCTTATGCTATGTATGCTTCCAGTTCTTCCTATATGCATGGTAGAGATATGCCTAGGAAAAATATTCATCATGTGCCTAGGAAGAATATTGTTCATGTTCCTAGAAAAGTTATGAATGGTCCCTCTACAATTTATCATGCTTTAAATTCTTCCTTTGCTATTTGTAGAAAGGATAGGAAGATAGTTGCTAGGAAATTAGGGGCAAAATGCAAGGGTGATAAAACTTGCATTTGGGTCCCTAAGGAAATTGTGACTAACCTTGTAGGACCCAACAAGAGTTGGGTACCTAAGACCCAAGCCTAAATTTGCCTTGCAGGTTTATGCATCCGGGGGCTCAAACTGGATTATCGACAGCGGATGCACAAACCATATGACGGGGGAGAAGAAGATGTTCACCTCCTACGTCAAGAATAAGGATTCCCAAGATTCAATCATATTCGGTGATGGGAACCAAGGCAAGGTTAAAGGTTTAGGCAAGATTGCAATATCCAATGAGCACTCTATCTCTAATGTGTTTTTAGTTGAGTCTCTTGGATATAATTTACTATCTGTCAGTCAATTATGTAATATGGGATATAATTGTCTATTTACAAATGTAGATGTGTCTGTCTTTAGAAGTTGTGATGGTTCACTAGCTTTTAAGGGTGTACTAGACGGCAAACTTTATTTAGTTGATTTTGCAAAAGAGGAGGCCGGTCTAGATGCATGCTTAATCGCTAAGACTAGCATGGGCTGGCTGTGGCATCGCCGCTTAGCACATGTGGGGATGAAGAACCTTCACAAGCTTCTAAAGGGAGAACACGTGATAGGTTTGACTAACGTGCAATTCGAAAAAGATAGACCTTGTGCAGCTTGTCAAGCAGGTAAACAAGTGGGAGGAGCACATCACAGCAAGAATGTGATGACCACTTCAAGACCTCTGGAGCTGCTGCATATAGACCTCTTCGGACCCGTCGCCTATCTGAGCATAGGAGGAAGTAAGTATGGTCTAGTTATTGTTGATGACTTTTCCCGCTTCACTTGGGTGTTCTTTTTGCAGGATAAGTCTGAAACCCAAGGGACCCTCAAGCGCTTCCTAAGGAGAGCTCAAAATGAGTTTGAGCTCAAGGTGAAGAAGATAAGGAGCGACAACGGGTCCGAATTCAAGAATCTTCAAGTGGAGGAGTTCCTTGAGGAGGAGGGGATCAAGCACGAGTTCTCCGCTCCCTACACACCTCAGCAAAATGGTGTGGTAGAGAGGAAGAACAGGACGCTCATTGATATGGCGAGGACTATGCTTGGAGAGTTCAAGACCCCCGAGTGTTTTTGGTCGGAAGCCGTGAACACGGCTTGCCACGCCATCAACAGGGTCTATCTTCACCGCCTCCTCAAGAAGACCTCATACGAGCTGCTAACTGGTAACAAACCCAATGTATCGTACTTTCGTGTATTTGGGAGTAAATGCTACATTCTAGTGAAGAAGGGTAGGAATTCCAAATTTGCTCCCAAAGCTGTAGAAGGGTTTTTATTAGGTTATGATTCAAATACAAAGGCGTATAGGGTCTTCAACAAATCATCGGGTTTGGTTGAAGTCTCTAGCGACGTTGTATTTGATGAGACTAATGGCTCTCCAAGAGAGCAAGTTGTTGATCTTGATGATGTAGATGAAGAAGACGTTCCAACGGCCATGATACGCACCATGGCGATTGGAGATGTACGGCCTCAGGAACAATTGGAGCAAGATCAACCGTCTTCCTCAACTATGGTGCATCCCCCAACCCAAGATGACGAACAGGTACCTCAAGTGGAGGCGCATGATCAAGGGGGAGCACAGGATGTTCAAGTTGAGGAGGAAGAAGCACCTCAGGCACCTCCAACCCAAGTTCGAGCGACGATCCAAAGGGATCATCCCATCGACCAAATATTGGGTGATATTAGCAAGGGAGTAACTACTCGCTCGAGATTAGTTAATTTTTGTGAGCATTACTCCTTTGTCTCTTCTATTGAGCCTTTCAGGGTAGAAGAGGCCTTGCTAGATCCGGACTGGGTGTTGGTCATGCAGGAGGAACTCAACAACTTCAAGCGCAATGAAGTTTGGACACTGGTGCCTCGTCCCAAGCAAAATGTTGTGGGAACCAAGTGGGTGTTCCGCAACAAACAGGACGAGCACGGGGTGGTGACGAGGAACAAGGCTCGACTTGTGGCAAAAGGTTATGCCCAAGTCGCAGGTTTGGACTTTGAGGAGACGTTTGCTCCTATGGCTAGGCTAGAATCAATTCGTATTTTGATAGCATATGCCGCTCACCATTCTTTCAGGTTGTACCAAATGGATGTGAAGAGCGCTTTCCTCAACGGGCCGATCAAGGAGGAAGTGTACGTGGAGCAACCCCCTGGCTTCGAGGATGAACGGTACCCCGACCACGTGTGTAAGCTCTCTAAGGCGCTCTATGGACTTAAGCAAGCCCCAAGAGCATGGTATGAATGCCTTAGAGACTTTTTAATTGCTAATGCTTTCAAGGTTGGGAAAGCCGATCCAACTCTTTTTACTAAGACTTGCGATGGTGATCTTTTTGTATGCCAAATTTATGTCGATGACATAATATTTGGTTCTACTAACCAAAAGTCTTGTGAAGAGTTTAGCAGGGTGATGATGCAGAAATTCGAGATGTCGATGATGGGCGAGTTGAACTACTTCCTTGGGTTCCAAGTGAAGCAACTCAAGGACGGCACCTTCATCTCCCAAACGAAGTACACGCAAGATTTGCTAAAGCGGTTTGGGATGAAGGACGCCAAGCCCGCAAAGACGCCGATGGGAACCGACGGACACACCGACCTCAACAAAGGAGGTAAGTCCGTTGATCAAAAAGCATACCGGTCCATGATAGGTTCTTTGCTTTATTTATGTGCTAGTAGACCGGATATTATGCTTAGCGTATGCATGTGTGCTAGATTTCAATCCGATCCTAAGGAGTGTCACTTAGTGGCTGTGAAGCGAATTCTTCGATATTTAGTCGCTACGCCTTGCTTTGGGATCTGGTATCCAAAGGGGTCTAACTTTGACTTGATTGGGTACTCAGATTCCGACTATGCTGGATGTAAGGTCGATAGGAAGAGTACATCGGGGACGTGCCAATTCTTAGGAAGGTCCCTGGTGTCGTGGAACTCTAAGAAACAAACTTCCGTTGCCCTATCCACCGCTGAGGCCGAGTACGTTGCCGCAGGACAGTGTTGTGCGCAACTACTTTGGATGAGGCAAACCCTCCAGGACTTTGGCTATAATCTAAGCAAAGTCCCACTCCTATGTGACAATGAGAGTGCTATCCGAATAGCGGAAAATCCTGTTGAGCACAGCCGCACAAAGCACATTGACATCCGGCATCACTTTTTGAGAGACCACTAGCAAAAGGGAGATATCGAAGTGTTTCATGTTAGCACCGAGAACCAGCTAGCCGATATCTTCACTAAGCCTTTAGATGAAAAGACCTTTTGCAGGCTGCGTAGTGAGCTAAATGTCCTAGATTCGCGGAACTTGGATTGAATTGTAGCATACATGTGTTTATGCCTTTGATCATGTTCATTCTGCATTTTGTTGCTTATTGTGGTGCTCAAGTTGTACAAACACTCCCTGGACCTCACAAGTCCTTTTTGCAAGTGATGCACATATTTAGGGGGAGCTGTGCTACAACTTGACCCTTTGAGACTAACCATATTCTTGAGTTTGGTTGTTTTAGTATCAAAGGAGGATTGAAAGGGAAAAGGTGGACTTGGACCATGCAAGACTTCCACTGCACTCCGATGAAAAGAGTAACTTTTCCAAGTTCATCTTTATACTCTTATTGCCTTTGTACTCTTATTTGAAGATTTTGGTGAGGCAATGGGGTTAAAGGGCCAAGATTGATCCTGTTTTGGTGCTTGATGCCAAAGGGGGAGAAAATAAAGGCCAAAGTGATAAATGGATCAGCTACCACTTGAGAGATTTTGAAAATAGTAGAATAGAGCTTTTGGTTTGTCAAAACTCTTTTATTGTCTCTCTTGTCAAAAGTTGGCTTCTTGTGGGGAGAAGTGATGATTATGGGAAAAGGGGGAGTTTTTGAAATCCTTGATCAAATTTCTTTGGAAAACCTCTCTTTATGTCTCTACAAGTGGATTTGACTTAGAGATAGGAATTTGAGTTTGATTTGCAAAAACAAACCAAGTGGTGGCATAGAGTGATCCATATATGTCAAATTGAATCAAAACAATTTTGAGTTCTTAGTTGAATTGATTTTGTACTTGTTCTACTTGCTTTATGTTGTGTTGGCATAAATCACCAAAAAGGGGGAGATTGAAAGGGAAATGTGCCCTTGGGCCATTTCTAAGTATTTTGGTGATTTAGTGTCCAACATAAGTGCCTAAGTGTAAAATGGTGGACAAAGTACAAATCAAGGATAAAGGTATGTTTCTCAGACTTAGTACATTGTTTTAGAGACTAATGTATTGTGTCTAAGTGCTGGAAACAGGAAAAGACCAACTGGAAATGTCTTGGCTCGAGCAGCCAAGACTTTGCTCAGTCTGGAGCACCGGACTGTCCGGTGGTGCACCGGACAGTGTCCGGTGCGCCAGGCTGGCTCTGGCAAACAGGCTGCTCTCGGGACTTCGACGGCGGTGTACGGCTATAATTCACCAGACTGTCCGGAGGTGCACCGGACTGTCCGGTGGGCCGTTCACAGGCGAACTCGTTGCTCTCGGGAATTCATCGGCGACGTACGGCTACAATTCACCGGACTGTCCGGTGAGCCAACGGTCGGCCGGGCCAACGGTCGGCAGCGCGATCTGCGCAGGACACGTGGCCGAGCCAACGGCTATAAGGAGGCACCGGATTGTTCGGTGTGCACCGGACTGTCCGGTGCCCCAGTCGACAGAAGGCAAGATCAGCCTTCCTAGATTGCTCTCAACGGCTCCTAGCTGCCTTGGGGCTATAAAAGGGACCCCTAGGTGCATGGAGGAGCACACCAAGTATTCCTACAACATTCCTAAGCACCAAGACATCGATTCCGCGCCTTTGATTCTTTGCGATAGCAATTAGAGCTCTAGTCGAGTGGTGAACTCATTGAGTTGTGTTGTGAGCTCTCGTTGCAACTTGTGTGCGTGGTGTTGCTGTGATTTCTTGTCTTGAGTGCGTTGCTAATCCCTCCCTTGCTCTGTGCTTATTTGTGAATTTCAAGTGTAAGGGCGAGAGGCTCCAAGTTGTGGAGATTCCTCGCAAACGGGATTGAGTAAAGCAAGCAAAACACCGTGGTATTCAAGTGGGTCTTTGGACCGCTTGAGAGGGGTTGATTGCAACCCTCGTCCGTTGGGACGCCACAACGTGGAGTAGGCAAGCGTTGGTCTTGGCCGAACCACGGGATAACCACCGTGCCATCTCTGTGATTGATTTCTTGTGGTTATTGTGTTTTGTTGAGACTTCTCTCTAGCCACTTGGCATTTACTGTGCTAACGCTTAACCAAGTTTTTGTGGCTTAAGTTTTTCAAGTTTTACAGGATCACCTATTCACCCCCCCTCTAGGTGCTCTCAACTATAAACACACATCCCAAAAAACAACAAAAAAACGACTACAAAAAACAACAAAAAAACAACAACAACAATCCATACCTGCTCCATTGCCCGGTCAGACCTCTCTCGGACAATATCACGGCCATGAGGGCCCCACATCCTATCATAAAGCGCCCCAGCAGACCGCTTTAGCACCTCGTCTTTGACCTAGAAAATTCCACGGTCGAAGTCTTCGTCAGATCAGTCAAAGACTTCGAAGTGCCTGCATCCCTCACGGGACAAGGCATTCGCGGCCCCCTTATAGGTGATGAGCGAAGCGAAGGACATGAGACCTGCCACGATCGACGGAAGCACCTCCAGTTCCTCCTGCAACCACCCTAGAAAGCAGAGACCCACCTCCTTACCAGACGCCTCAAAGGGGGCGGTAGCGCACCAAGCTGCCGGTACGCGTCCACGAGCAACGCGCGTGCTCGGTTCACCTCTGTGCGGGTAGAGGCCTCCGCTTTGTCCAGGTAGCCGCGCAGGCTCCTGTGGTTCGCCTCCGCCTCTGCCTCCGCAGCACGTTGGAGAGCGAGCTTGGCCTCGGCACGCGCAACCTAGGCCTCCGCGCAGGCCCTGTCCGCATCCTCCTTTTCCGCCGCCAGCCGGCGGGCGAGGTCCTCTTTTTCGGCCTCTGCAGCCGACAGCTTCTCCATTAGGTTGCGGCTCTTGTTCTCCGCGGCCGATTTGTCCCGGACAGCCTCAGTGTGCTGCGTCCGGAGGCGCTCAATCCTCCCCTCGAGTCGTCGCCTTTCGGCAGCAAACTCCGAGGTTAGGGCCCCCGACGCAACATGTTCGGCGAAGGCGGCCGCCTGGCACAAGAAGCAGTCAAATTCGAAGTCATATAAGAAGAGCAAACCGCCAAAGTCAAAATTTACGTACATGCTTCAGCTGCTGCGCAACTGAGCCTGCCACGTCCTTAGCGGCGGCGGCCGAAACGATCTCGCCGCTGGCGCAAAACCTGGACCATGGGTCCTGCGAAGACCCCTTCGCTCCAGTCGCCACGCCGACCGGCCCAGCCGCCACCGGCGCCGGGACAACAGCCAGTTGCCCAGCCTCTGACCCTGCACCACAGTCTCGTCAAACACCCAAACCTAAATAAAAAAACTTATCGATAGGTCCTCACCCTATATGGGCGTCGAAAATCGCGACCCCGCCCACAAGATAGTCCTCCACGGAAATATCCATGGAGACCTTGGCCCCACCCACCCCGTCTCAGTATTACGAGGCGGGGATGGAGGCCTTCGCTCCTGTGCGGGCGCGGCAAGGAGCGGCTCGCTGGGGCCAGGGGCGGCGGACTTCGTGCCCAGCGGAGGCTTGCTGGTGCCGGGGGCGGAAGACTTCGCACTCTCCCGCGCCATCTTGACCTCGCGACGCGGGTCCCCAACCCTCGCGAACGCCCGTCGTTTGCGCGACGCGTCTTAGAGATCCTTTTCCATCACTACCGATACAACAGAAACAACATTCCGGCCGTAAGGAAAAATCTTCATCTCACAGGCTAATCGAGACGTACACATGTCCTCGTCGGCCACCCGGGGGATCGGAGCATTTCTAGGCCAGCGACCCTCGGTAACCTTTAACATTCGCGCGGAAGATTCTCGGAGCTCGGGCGAAGACATCCTCTCCCCAGGAGCCACGCAAGTTCCCAATAAATCCACAACAAAACGATCAAAAGTCCCCAACCCCACAGCTGTTGTACCTAATTTCCTCTTCTTAGCGGCAGTAGCCGGCACTGTTCCCCACGAAGGGCTTTCGTCAACCGCTGCCACCACCCTTTTCCCCTGGATGGCATCGTCGTCTCCTGGGTAGCCGGCATACGGCAGACGGTTCAACTCAAAAACACGATTCAACCGAACATTCAAACTGCGGATATCTCAACTCCGCAAGGTCTCAATCTTCGGCACATATTGCCCTACAATCTTTGTGGCCTCGGCCTCCACTTCACGCACAAACGCGGCCGGGTTCCAGCCCCGCAAATCCACAGCGAAGGATGGACTTCGCACCAACTGATCGCCCAGGGTCGGCATCCGGCGAGGGCACACCTCGCCAAGTACCCAGCCGTGTGCCAAGGGCCACACTCCATAGCCGATAAATTCCTCAACCAAATCGCCCCCGCTACTCATGAGAGCAGCGTACCGAAGGGCCCCTTCGTCCTCGTCATCCTCCGCCACCTCGAATCGAGGGAATGCCACGTAGCAGTGAGAACACAGAATGGCCGGAGGGAGCCCAGGCAGATCTTCGACTTCCGCACAAGAAACATAAAACCAAAAGTCTCATTAGTTGCCCCACTTGTTCCCGGCACAAAGGACTATCTCCATGACCTCCGCCGAAGTCTTTCCAGTCCTCGGCGTAAAGGTGCACGATCCAAATTATGCAAATCGTGTTTCCTATTTTCCTTTTTTGCCAGTGCAGGCAGTAGTTCTTGGCGAAGACCTCTACAGACGGCTGCCTGCCGTAAGAAGCAACTGCCCAAACATACTTCGCCAACGCAACTACGGCGTTAGGCGTCAACTAGTGGACCTGCACTTCAAACCTCCGCAAAACCTCCACCACGAAGCGATGCACCGGGAGACGAAGGCCGACAATGAAAAACGCCTCAAACACAACTAATTCGCCCTCAGGCTCAGGGATCTCCTCTGCGCCCGGAACCCGCCCGACGACATCACCAAAGTAGCTAAGTCGCTGCATCTCTAGAATGCGGACCAAGGAAATCCTCGACGTACCGAACTCCACGGTGTGCACCGGTTGCAATTCCATCGCCGCCAAATCACTCAAAGTATCCTCAGACGACGGATCGGCCGACGACGCACTCGCAGCAGACGAGGAAGAAGACATTGCTACGTATCGTCGGCGGCGGCGCGCGGTCTGCTTGACGTGGGCCAGATTTCTAGAGCGGGAGAGCAATGAGGGCAGGCGAGCGATTTGCAAAAACTAGGGTTTTCTACGGCACAAGCAAGAGTATGAAGCAGTCCCGGCCACGGTCGCCTTTTTATAGTCAGGACGCGCGACGCTTCGGGAAACACGCAGTCCAACAGTAACACGTCCATCAACGGTCACATTTCAAAAACCCCTACGGGACCACTTCGAGCAAGGGTAGCGTTTTCCCATCTAGCGACGTCTTCGGCATCATATGACTCAGTCAAACTGGTCCCTCGGAGGGCAAATGTTGGGGCGAAGGCGAACACGCTACCCTTCGCTATATGTCTTCGTCTTCTCATCACTCCGACGAAGCCTACATTCACAGAACGCGTCCGAACAAGCCCAAGGCGTCGACTGGACGGAGACCGGCGTGGTCCCCTTCGCCCTTGGCTGTTGCGAGACGAAGGCTTTGTCGAAGTCTACGGGTCTTCCACGCCGTCACTGCTAAGGGAGGCCCATGTGGGATTTGGCCCATGGTAACGGGCCCCGCAAGGATAAGCGTGTTATGGGCCGCGTCTGTAATAGCTTCTACCGTAATGACTGTCTGTAACCCCCCTCGTGGGAATATTCTGGGGATAAACCGGGTACTTGAGGGCATAAGCGTCTTTGACAAGGTGCAGGCGGCCACTCGAGTGCCTATAAATACCCTCGTACTGTGCCCGTAATAAAGAGAAGAAAGCCGTTGGCGTTCCACATTGAACCTGGCACATACATTTACTGTTTCCCCGTTGGATCTACCTTGCCCAGGAGAGTAAGTTCCAACATTTAGTAATGTGGTATACTATAGCAGTGTTGTTTTTGGTTGTTGTGCATTTGCCTGGTCAAACTCTTGTTGTCTTTGAACCGGAAGGCTTCATTTGGTTGAAGAATGGTAGTCTATTGCGCACTGTTTTGTTTGGTTTGTGTATGGAATGGGTTAATTCACCACCATTCTATTTCTCATAAGCTAGTAATGAGGGCATAATCAATGTAAGCATTAGTAATTGAGTCCTACCAAATCTGTTACACTTGTCATCTCATTTAAGATTTCTCATAAGTTTAGTTCGCTCCGGCTTTGTGCAATACGCCCACAGCAAAATTACAGCATATGCTAGTTCATTTTCTACGCCACCACGCCTCCTGGTTATTATTGTATGAGGCCAGGCCAGGTCATAGCCACCCGGCCGGTTACCGCAATGTTCATGGGATGTGACGGCAGAGGATATCCGGTCACCAAACATGCACCGTGTACAGTATATTGCACCCTTTAATTATGTTGGAAAACAGGCAGTGCGCGCTAGTCACGGTGAGGAAAGAGAAAAAAAAAAACAGGTGAAAAAAGAGTAGAGAGCATCACCCACGTAAGCTGCCACGTCATACAGAAGCCCAATGGGCCTCTCCTATGTGTTACGCCCCGCAACCACTCGTTTGCCGCACGTTCACGTGGGCTCATCTCCTGCGCAAAACAACAGATCCGACCAGCTGGTCCCACCCCTCCTCCTCCTCCCCATGCTGCATAATTGCACGCATGTGAAGGTCCCGCGCTAGGTCACCATCTCCAACAATATCCCGCGGCAAAATATCGTCCAAGAAATCCGGGCCACGCGCTGCGATTGGCTGCGGAGGCTCCACGCTGGCCAAAGGGCCCACCCCCTTATCCTATCTTCGTGGCGCTCCTCGCTCCTCGCCTCGGGTATATAAGTACCGCCGGCGAGCTCGCCGCCTCCGTCGAATACAGAGTCACTTCGCCACGAACAAAAGCGCATCGATCTCGCTGTCGTCACTCGTCACCCAGCTGAGCTCGGCTTAGGCAGCTACGGTTCAATTTCCCCGCACCGCACCGAGCATGGCCCTGCAGGCGGCGCTCCTCCCATCCACCCTCTCATCCGTCCCCAAGAAGTGCAGCCTCGCCGTCGCCGCGAGGGACACGGCATTCCTTAGCGTACCCCAGAAGGTCTGTGATCAGCTGCTGCACTCGCAGTCACAATGCGCTTGAATTGAACGTACGACGTACGTGTCACTGACTCTGTCGTGAGCATGCGTGCAGAAGGTCCAGGCGGCGTCGCTGTCGGTGAGAACGCGGGTGGCGACGACGGCGCCTGTGGCCACGCCGGGGTCCAGCACGGCGACCAAGGATGGGAAGAAGACCGTGCGGCAGGGCGTGGTGGTGATCACGGGCGCGTCGTCGGGGTTGGGCCTGGCGGCGGCCAAGGCGCTGGCGGAGACCGGCAAGTGGCACGTGGTGATGGCCTGCCGCGACTTCCTCAAGGCGGCGAAGGCGGCCAAGGGCGCCGGCATGGCGGACGGCAGCTACACCATCATGCACCTGGACCTGGCCTCCCTCGACAGCGTGCGGCAGTTCGTGGACAGCTTCCGGCGCGCCGGCATGCCGCTCGACTCGCTCGTCTGCAACGCCGCCATCTACCGGCCCACGGCGCGGACGCCAACGTTCACGGCGGACGGGTACGAGATGAGCGTCGGCGTCAACCACCTGGGCCACTTCCTCCTGGCGCGCCTGCTCCTGGACGACATGCAGAAGTCCGACTACCCGTCCCGCCGCCTCGTCATCCTCGGCTCCATCACCGGCAACACCAACACGCTGGCCGGGAACATCCCGCCCAAGGCCGGGCTGGGCGACCTCCGCGGCCTCGCGGCGGGGCTGCGCGGCCAGAATGGCTCTGCCATGATCGACGGCTCCGAGAGCTTCGACGGCGCCAAGGCGTACAAGGACAGCAAGATCTGCAATATGCTCACCATGCAGGAGCTGCACCGGCGGTACCACGAGGAGACGGGCATCACGTTCGCGTCGCTCTACCCGGGGTGCATCGCCACCACGGGGCTGTTCCGCGAGCACATCCCGCTGTTCCGGCTGCTCTTCCCGCCGTTCCAGAAGTTCGTCACCAAGGGCTTCGTGTCGGAGGCGGAGTCCGGCAAGAGGCTGGCGCAGGTGGTCAGCGACCCCAGCCTCACCAAGTCGGGTGTGTACTGGAGCTGGAACAAGGACTCGGCGTCGTTCGAGAACCAGCTGTCGCAGGAGGCCAGCGACCCGGAGAAGGCCAAGAAGCTCTGGGAGATCAGCGAGAAGCTCGTGGGGCTTGCCTGAGCTCGCCGGCACGGCGACGGCGACATGATGACTCTGTCGAGCAGAAGAGCTTTCGCTTCGTTGTATGATGTGTACCATTAGCATCCATTTTGTTTGTTTCTAGATTTTGGTAATGACCGTCGGAGAAGAGCCTGTAATTGTTCGATCATGTATTATTGCTTACAATTTTTTTTTTCAAAACCGATGAAATAAAACAACAGGCTTAACATCTCTGTGTGTTTCCATGAAGCAATATCTTTAGACTGAGTTGATATCTAAGAGACAGACTACCTTAAAAAAGGAATGAAAAAATACCGGTTGTCTAAAATTAGTGCTCTACCTTAATGTATAGACCAACAATAATATTGCTATATCTTGATTTAGTTTTTTTTCTAAAATACATGATTTAGGACTTAATTATTGGAGTTCAATTTTATTTTGTAGTGTACAAAACATTTTAAACGAGGTAGTGTTTTAATTTTTAAGGCACTATTTTAAGGTACCTTATTGAAGATGTTCTTACCCGACCTCTAAAGACAACCCATTATGCTCAACCAAACCGTTTTAAACTAAAATTCAGTCTTCGTAAAAAAACGGTAAGTCGTTTGATAACCGCCGGTCGGTTTTCAAACAAACCAACCAGTTTGTAAGTTCAAATTAGAAAACAAAATTGGTTTTTAAATACCGGCGAGAAACATTGTTTCTCGACCAAGAAACCGGATTTTAATTTTTTTTTGATCGGTTTGTATTTTCAAATTCAAATAAAACGGTTTCTCGGATTTCTCTGTTATTTTTTACAGGTTTTCGTTGTCTTTTTTACTTGGTTTCGCTGTTTTTCTATCGGTTTCATTTTTTATGATTTACCCTTTTGAATTTTAGATGAATTAAAAAATACCGTATGGAAAATCGTTAGAGCTTGTTCGGTTAGCTCTCAATCCATATGGAATGAGTGAGATTAGATGAGTTTGAATCCCAAACAAGTCAAACTTGTTCTTAATTTTTTACAATCTCATCCAATCCATATGTATTGGGAATAACCGAACAAGTCCTTACCCAGACCGGTTTTCACGGGTTTTTTAATCCGTGTTCCAGACCGACTGTCCATGGTCGCAAGACAGAAAGATGACTGACGGTTTGCAAGCGTCGCTGTCCATGTCCTGCACACCACGCATTCCGCTGACGACGCTCTGATGCAAGCAAGGGCGCAAGGCGAAGAACGATGCAGAGTACGGCACCATCTGTCGACGACTCGAGGTCCCGTCAGAGCAATGCATTGCCAACTAGAGCAGAGGTCACTGCGCCATTAGTACAGCTACAGCCGCCACCGATGCTGCCGTGCCGAGACCTTACATGCATTCCCCCAATCCATACAGGCCCTTATTGCCCACGGCCCACGGCCCAATGCCGAACCAGGCCCAGCTCGATTTTCGCCGCCGCCGTTGGCCGGCAACGGCATTGCCGCGCGCCCGCCGTATCGGGCTTCGGCTGCCGTCGCCTCCCTCCCCGCCCAGCGCAACCCTTCCTCGCCGCGCCGTCAAGACGCCTGTCTTCTTCTCATCTCGTCAGCGCTCGTCCTCCCTCCCTCCCTCCCTCCAGGTCCTGCTTCCTCCCCATGGCGTGGATCTGGATGGTCCTCGCGGCGGGAGCTGTGCTCCTGTGGGCGATCTCTCTGGGGAGGATCCTCTCCTCCGCCACGCCGTCCTGTGTGCCCCTGAGCCCGCAGTTCATGCCCCCTCTCCGCGGCGACAGGAGGACCCGGAACGTGATGCTCGTCGTCGCCCACCCCGACGATGAGTCCATGCATGTTACTTCTCTCTCCTCAAGTCCCTGCGTATCGAATGTTCAATTGCCATGTCTGTGGAACGTTTGCTTAGTTCTAGTTTGACGTGTTGCTTGACTCTTATCGTTTTCTCATCTTCTGTGTTGCTACAGGTTCTTTGCTCCAACTATCCTTTTCCTCAAGTCAAAAGGTCACAACATTCACATTCTGTGCATGTCTCGAGGTTAGATGTCAAGCAACCAAAAGAACCGTATGTTTATTTCTGTGTGCCAACGCTACTGGCGTCTATGCCTGGCTCTTGTTTTGAACCGTTTGAATCAACACGGGCCAACGAACGCGTTCTCAAATTACCTTATACATGCAGTGCACTTGCGTACATGATTTTTTAGTGAATCAATGACACTGAAAACCAACAGAGTAAAAATACTAGCCCGTACATCTCAGGCGCTATGGAAGCTTTTAGCACTAAGTCTAATAGTATTTTCCTGACATGTGAACAGTAGACCACCCAGAACTAACTTAATCCTTCCACAGGTAATGCTGATGGTCTCGGAGATACTCGTAAAGAAGAATTGTACCATGCCTGTGAAACCCTTAAGGTACTCAGATCTTTAACAAGTTCTTTTTACCCTCAAAGAGCAAATGTTTGTACAGTCCCTGAAGCAGACCATGTCATTACAGATTCCACATGAACAAGTTGAAGTCTTGGACCACCTGAAATTGCAGGTATTTTATTTTGAGTCCATACTTGCTTACTTCTATATACTGTTTGAGAAAAATGTGATCTCGACCCTATACATTTCGTAGGATGGATTTCATGAGAAATGGGACCATGAATTAGTATCAGAACTTGTCATGGAGCATGTCCAACTATGGGCCATTGACACGGTAGTAGCTACATCTCAGAGATCTTATGAACTTCAAAATACATCGTGTTTTTAGTAATGCTACCAGCTTCTCCTCTCACCCTTATTAAGTTACCTTGAACAGTTGAGCCGTTGAGTGTGTTTGTTTCTTCCTTCAATCCTCCAGATTTTAGTGTGAAGTAACATGAGTAGTTGAGTACACAAATGTGCCAGTCTGCATTTTGTGTAATATAAGACATGTTTACAAAGCAATTCCCACAAAGTCACTAGCTCTCTTTTTTTCACTTCTCCTGAATAATTTAGCAAATGACATATATCAGGGTTATGCCTGTTCAAACGTTCTCACTTCCTTCTTTAAAAAAGAACTTGCGACTACAGTTTGTGAACTCTGCTTAAAAATCCTGAGAGCGAACCATTGGTATTTGATACATCTTAAATTCTTAATAAATTTCTATAAATTTCAAATTCAATATGATTACCTTGGTAATAATTACTAAATACTGTACACCATGTTCAGTTGCTACCTACATAAAAAAGTTTGCAGTTCTTTTTTCTTTTGACAGCCTCTGCTTACTGGTGCAATATTTGATGGCATTTTAGATTGTGACATTTGATTCATATGGAGTATCAGGCCACCCAAACCACAGAGATGTTCATCACAGCATATGGTTAGTTCAGTTATCTTTAACACTGCGTGATTACCTGCATGCATGAATTGCTAAAATTGTTTAACATAGGGATTTCGTTATGTTGGACATCAGGACAGTTGTTCTTTGACTGTGCACAACACGTTCTCATTTCATTTACCTGTGCATTTATTTTACACTTGCCTCTCACATTTATGAGATACTCCCTCCATTCCAAACTATAGTTAGTTTTGGCTTTTCTAGATACTTGGTATACAGCTAAATATACGCTGTGTCTAGCTAGATACATAACTATGCATCTAGAAAATCCAAAGTGACCTATAATTTGGGATGGAAGGAGTACTTTTACCACTCATATGGTTTAAAAAAAACTTTATTTCTATATGAACAGCAAGTTTCTCCATGCGAATAGGCAAGGAAATGTTGAAGCTTGGGAACTAGTAAGTTTCTTCCCTTAAATCCTTCGACAACCTTCTTTAGGTTTACTTCTCAGACTGTTTTTCACTGTACAGAGGAATAGAATATGTAATACGTTCTTGACTTTGTTAGTTCTGTATTTAGTTGCTTCAGATCTCATAATTTTTCTTGGGATCAGAAATACAGAAACTATTATGCTACGGCCTATACTTGCCATCTATATTGAGTATTTTGGTTGATGACTTAG
The DNA here is from genome assembly GCA_029449295.1 of Zea luxurians. Classification (NCBI taxonomy): domain Eukaryota; kingdom Viridiplantae; phylum Streptophyta; class Magnoliopsida; order Poales; family Poaceae; genus Zea; species Zea luxurians. Next base: position 3,739,898 of record JAOPSE010000039.1, on the reverse strand, counting down.
GTTCTGTTTGGTTCGATGGCTAACTTACCACACTTTGCCTAACTTTTCTGCTTAAGATTAGTTCTTCAATTCGAACGACTTAAACAAAGTGTGGCACATTTAGCTATGAACCAAACAGCCCCTTAGTTTTTTTAATATTACTTTAGAGATTGCCACCAGGATAATTAACCTCCGAGTGGATTTTGACATCTGAAAATTGCTTTCTTGATTCTTATGCCACAAGGATATTGGATAAAGACAAAGCTACTGACTTTCTATTTCATGAATGAACATCATTTTTATATTGCTAACTGTCTTGTTCACATTATCTTCAGTTTACCCTCTCCTTTTCCTTTCGATGATTGTACCATGTTTTTTTCTTCTTGCTAGAAGTAGCACATAATATTGGAGGAAAGATGATCCATGTTGGATTATTTGGAAATGCAGGCAAGCCTGAATATTCTTCGCAAGTACAGTGGTCCGGTTGACATTTGGCTTTCTTCGCTGATCTCCGTCTCAAGGTCAAAGCAGTCAATCTATACTCTAGTTAACAGTAGCCCGTCCAGAAGCTATGAGGCAATGGCTGCACACAGAAGTCAGTGGGTTTGGTAAGTATAAGAGTTCCATGTGTGCATTTTCATGGAGAAATCATTCTCTTCTGCCAACTTGAATAGAGTGTTGGAGATCAATTCACGTGGCCTCTATAAGTTCATAACAAAGTTTCTGATTGCATCATATTTATATTGTTCCTCGCAATATATAACGAATCACTGACTTGCTGGTTGCTGCCATATATAATCAAAGATGGCATCTATCAATACCTTACCTGTATCAGGAAACAGTAGAGGGACCATGTTTAACTCGGTAGTTAGGGTTTGTCTTTTTTTCTCTCTCTAGAATACAGAGCAGCGCTTTTTTTCAATTGAAGACAATCAGCATATTCATGTGTCTTTGCAGGTTTAGAAGAGTGTTCGTCATGCTCTCGAGTTATACCTACATAAACATGCTACAGAAAATTTAACACATGATGCGACGTCATGTCAGAGCGAGCCGCCATTGTCGTCTCCAATGTCGTACTTGTGCGTTGTCAATTGTATATTTGTACTGTATGTATCAATGATTTTTTAGTCAGTGCTCATAGGGTGACTGTAGGGCTTTTTGTTCCCAATTCTCTACCATAGTATATTTGTAAGTTCTTGGCACTGAATGACTGAAATACAGTCAATTGGAGTATGCTCACCGGCTTAGCTTATGGGTGTGGTCAAACGATTTCTGGTTCGATTTGACGTCCTTGACGAACTGACCTGCTAACTAACCAATCCTTCTGTTCTACTGCTTCTGTCCCAAAAGATGCAATTCTGGCTTTGGATCGAGTCAAACTTAGAATGTATTAACATTGTTTTTACTCTAAATAGGTTACTATGAAAATGTATTTATTCTACACTTAATAATAATATCCATTTGTTATTAAAAATATTTGTGATGATTCGTATCAATTTTATGAACGAATGGATTATCTGCCCCTGCGAGAGTCCGAAATGTCTTGAAAATCACATACTACCACTCTGCTGTAGGTATTCACAAATCGCCAGGAATGAAGGGGCTCATAGGAAAGACTTCCCATTTGAAAACGCAGACCCCGACGCGATGAGTTGAACCTTGAACGGCGACCAAATCGCGCGTCGCGGAAAGTACGACGAACATATTAAAATCTTCTTCCTTCGTCTTCCTCTTCCGTCCTCAGATCCAGCTTCATTGCTAGTCCACTACTAGCACGGTAGCACCATCTAGGCGCCAGAACCACTGCGATTTCGAAAGCGCGGGAAGGCAGAGCAGAGCATGATGCTCCCGAGCGCCGAGCTGTCGTCGTCCAACGGCGGCGGCGCCAGTGGCCTGGCAGCCCTGCCGGGCTTCTTGGGCAGGAAGAACAAGTACGTGCGCATGGACGACGTGCTACCTTCGGAGCAGGAAGGCGAGGACGGCGGGGGCGGCGGCGCCGTCCATGTCCGTGGGCGCCAAAGCAGCAGGAGATACGTCTTCGCCTGCTCCGTCTTCGCCTCCCTCAACTCCGTGCTGCTCGGTTACGGTAATAAGCTTCTTGTTCTCGACTTGCGTAGCCAGTTCTTCGATTAAAAAGTACTATAGAAAAAAAACCGCTCTTGTTTTGGCTGTTCGTAAAGAGTTTCTTGGTGATTGACTGTGCGTAGGATTTGGAGATGGTAAGCGCTGAATCGCGTTAACATTTTTTGTCCTTAGACATCGCTGCTTGTTAATTGTTACTTCTTCTTTTTAACTGTTACTGAGTAGTCTATAGTTGGCTAATGATGTTCCATAATTTCACATCCAAATGTCAGATGTCGGTGTGATGAGCGGTTGCATCCTGTTCATTCAGAGGGACCTTCACATCAACGAGGTGCAGCAGGAGGTCCTGGTGGGCTGCCTCAGCTTCATCTCCCTCCTCGGCAGCCTCGCCGGCGGGAGGACATCGGACGCCGTGGGGCGGAAGTGGACCATCGGCTTCGCCGCCGTCGTCTTCCAGGCCGGCGCGGCCGTCATGACGCTCGCCCCGTCCTTCCAGGTCCTCATGGTGGGCCGCCTGCTGGCCGGCGTCGGCATCGGGTTCGGCGTCATGATCGCGCCGGTGTACATCGCCGAGATATCCCCCGCGGCGTCCAGGGGATCGTTCACGTCCTTCCCGGAGATCTTCATCAACCTCGGCATCCTCCTCGGGTACATCTCCAACTACGCCTTCTCGGGGCTCCCCGACCACATCAACTGGCGCGTCATGCTCGCCGTCGGCATCCTGCCGTCCGTGTCCATCGCTTTCGCGCTGCTCGTGATCCCGGAGTCGCCGCGGTGGCTGGTCATGCAGGGCAGGGCCGACGAGGCGCGAGCCGTGCTCCTCAGGGTCACCGACACCGAGGACGAGGCTAAGGAGAGGCTCGCCGAGATCGAGGCTGCTGCTGCGGCCGCCACGACGGGCGCCGCCGGCAAGCACGGGGACAGGAACAGGACGGTGTGGCAGGAGCTGTCGAGGCCGTCCCCGGTGATCGCCCGGATGCTCGTCACCGGAGTAGGCATCCAGTGCTTCCAGCAGATCACGGGCATCGACGCGCTGGTGTACTACAGCCCGACCATATTCCGGGACGCTGGGATCGCCACCGAGCGCCAGCTCCTCGCTGCCACGGTGGCCGTCGGGTTCTTCAAGACGGCGTTCATCGCGCTGGCCATCGTGCTGATCGACCGCGTCGGCCGGAAGCCGCTGCTGTACGTCAGCACGGTCGGCATGACCGGCTGCCTGGCGGCGCTGTCCGCCGCGCTCTTCCTGCAGGCGCGCGGGTCGGTGTCCCGCGGCGCCGGCGTCGGCGTCGCCATCCTGACGGTGTGCGGCGACGTGGCCTTCTTCTCGGTGGGGATAGGGCCCATATGCTGGGTGGTGAGCTCGGAGATCTTCCCGCTTCGGCTACGCTCGCAGGCCGCGGCGCTGGGGGCGGTGGCGAACAGGGTGACCAGCGGCGCGGTGGCCATGTCGTTCCTGTCCGTCTGCCGCGCCATCTCCGTCTCGGGCGCGTTCGCCGCCTTCGCGGCCATTTCGGCCCTCTCGGTGCTCTTTGTGCACAGGTTTGTGCCGGAGACCAGCGGCAAGACGCTGGAGCAGATCGAGTCTCTGTTCGGAGGCGGCGGCGATGGGGACGAACTTCGGGAGCTGGAGCTCGGCGATGTGGAGCAGTTGGTGCACAAGTGACGAGTAGCACTGCAGCAGCACGCTAACATACATACACAACAAAATTTTGCCAAACATTCTTTGTAGTGTCACACTTGTTTGACAGGTCCTACTGGTACTGGACAGTTTAGCTGCCTGGCTGATGACATGATTGATACACTTCTCCAACTGAATGTAAATTTGCAAAAGAGCTATCAAACACAACATCAGACATTTTGCCATTACAAGATCTCCCATTTGGCAGTTTTTGTACGGTACAAAACAAAAGGGAAATCCACAAAGTTGTTACAAACAGACGCAGATGGTCAGACAACATCCATTATTGTTACAAGAATTAGCCAGCCTAAAGGCAAACACACAAGAACATATGTTATTAGATGCGTCACTATGCTCTGCTAAGCGGTAGTTATGGAGGCCACAAGGCCATCATGTCTCGCCCTCGCTAGCATCACGCAGACGACACCACGGTGTCACGCAGATATCCGTTGTCAGGACTTAGTTCCACAAGTTCACGCATACCAACTACCAAGAGCAAGCGATGTTAATGTAGGTGAACATAGAGGCCAAAGGATGGTGATACATCATCGAGCTTGTGAAACACGTTGAGATCATCTATCACCATGATCGCTTGCTGCTTCACGCGCTGACATGCTAGCCGATCTTCGAGAGAGAAGAATGGTGACAACGACGTGGGTGGTGATTAAGAAGATCCATGTTTGGGTCCAGCAAATCCGTTAGGCTAACACGCATCACCTCCACCACGAGTTTGCATCTTGTTGTGCTAACACAAAAGATTTCGAGAATCGAATCATCTGGCTTGCCGCTGATCTTTGTCTCCTTGGTGATTGCACCACTGTGAGGGTCGGCACGCAGCGGAAGCGGGCCCTAAAACAGCAAGCTAAGCTGTCATGAGCAAATCACCGAACACCTTGTGGGCGTGAACCAAAAGAAACACCTAAGCTTTAAATCAAGCAACCACGTGATGTCCAGTGGTACAACAACACTTTATGCATAACAATCAGCTCACCATAATTTCAACCCCATCAACAGTTCACCAACGTACCAAAGAACACATATACGCCTCTCATGTCAATATGTCCATTTACCAATAAACTTGGGGATGTCTCCAACAGCAAGCAACATGTTGAATAATCAGCATATACGACAAGCAAAATACCCGAGCAAGTGAAGAAACAAAGATTTATGTGGTAAACTCCATGCCGAGAGAAAGCCCACGGACGACGACGAGCAAGAACTCCACTATGAAGATGAAGAATACAAGAGTTGGGAACCAACAAGTGAGGGGAGGCTCTAGATCCCCAAATCACTCTCTCAAGTTTGTGGATTGGTGCCTCTCAATCTCCCCTCTCCTCTCTCTAAGCCTAGCTCTCTATTCTCTGTTTTCCCCAAATGAGCTAGTGCGTATTAGACAGGTTTCCCCTAGAAAGCAGAGCAGCCTGTGGCGAGTCATAAAGGTGTTGGTTTGTCCCTTTTGCAGAAGACCCACCTGGATGACCCCAGGGTGGCTGTGACCAGTCGATCCCTAGGAGGATGCATACAAATGACCCCAGTGGGAAAATGGAGCTGGTGACCCCAATGGTCGACTGGATCTATCGACCATAATTCTCCACCTCAGCGACAATTGAACCATAGAGCCAACAAAAATTCAATCTTCAAACTCTTCATCTTCAAGTCAACAAATCAGCATGTAACAATCTCACTGTCTCCAAAGCTCCACATGGGAGCTAGCTCGGGCAAGCACGAACACCCACCAAGCTCAAGAAGTGCTCGAACTTCGCTCTTGGGACCACCATGGTTAACATGTCAGTTGGGTTGTCTTTGTGCCAATCTTCATCACATACAAAGCTTTGTTTTTCACATGAAGCCAAATGAAGAAATTTCGCACATTAATATGCTTGGTTCTCTCATGAATCTTCTCATCTTTTTGAAAGGAAAATGTGCCCTTGGGCCATTTCTATAAATGTTTTGGTGATTAAATGTCCAACACATGGTTTTAAGTTAATATGTGCTAAGTGGTTGAGAAGTGCAAAATCAAGAATCAAGGTATGTTTCTGGACTTAGTAAATTGTTTTTGGATACTAACACATCTCTCTAAGTGTTAGGAACATAGCCAAGAAAACTGGAATCAGACATGAGAAGTTTTGGCTAAGTTCATCCAAACCAGCACCAGCCTGTGGTGCACCGGACTGTCCGGTGGTGCACCGGACAGTGTCCGGTGCCCAGGCTGGCCTAGCGACAAACTCGTCGCTCTCGGGAAAAAGCAAAGGCGCCGCGGCTAAAATTCACCGGACTGTCCAGTGAGCCAACGGCGCCCGCGGCCAACGGTCGGCTGCGCGATCAACAGGCAACACGTGGCCGAGCCAACAATCGGTTGGTCACACCGGACAGTGTCCGGTGCGCCAACGGGACCGAAGACCCAACGGTCGGCTTCGCCCGATAAGGAAGGAGATCGGGCACCGGACAACTACTGTTCATGTCCGGTGGTGCACCGGACTGTCCGGTGCGCCGCTCGGCAGAAGGCAAGAATTGCCTTCCAATGGATCTCCAACAGCTCATAGCTGCCTTGGGGCTATAAAAGGGACCCCTAGGCGCATGTAACACAACACCAAGCATTCTCTGATCATTCTAAGACGCCTAGACTCCGCCGCCACGCATTCGGATCGTTGTGTTAGAGATTTGAGCATCATTTGAGTTGTGAACTCCCTGTGCCGTGTTTTGTGCTCACGTCTTGGCTTGTGTGCATACGTTTGTTGCGTTTTGAGTCTTGCATGTGTTGCTTTCCCTCCCTTACTCTTGTGATTTTCTTGTGATCAAACATTGTAAGGGCGAGAGGCTCCAATTTGTGGAGATTCCTCGCAAACGGGAAAAGACTGCAAAGGAAGAAAACCGTGGTACTCAAAGTTGATCATTGGATCACTTGAGAGGGATTGAGTGCAATCCTTGACCGAAGGAGGTCACCACAACATGGAGTAGGCTTTGGCCGAACCACGGGATAAAAATCACTGTGTCTCATGTCCCTATTCATTGTGATTGTTTTTCTTCTAGAGTTCTCACTTTAGCAACTTGGTTTTAATTGCACTAACGTCTTTAAACCAAGTTTGTGCTATTTAGTATTGAATTTTATAGGGTCACCTATTCACCCCTCTCTAGGTGCTCTCAATTGACATCAGAGTCGTACTCTTCATCTAAGGGACTAACCGCCCGAAGAGATGGATCCTAAGGGCAAGGGGATGGTGATCAATGACAAGGAGAAGGAGTCCCTCCTCAACGAGCCAAGATAGGACAAGCCCTCTGACTCAGGCTCGAGTCACAAGAAGAAGGACGGGAAGAAGAAGAGGCGCATCAAGAAGATTATCTACTACGATAGCGACGCCTCCTCTTCTTCACCAAGGGATGACAACGATGAAGACTCTTCATCGAAAAAGAAAACGATTAATCAAAATTACTCCTTTGATTATTATCGTATCCCTTACAATTTGAATGCTCATTTACTATCAATTCCACTTGGAAAACCCCCACACTTTGATGGAGAGGATTATTCTTTTTCGAGTCATAAAATGCATAGTCATTTATTCTCTCTTCATCCTAGTATCTGGGCGATTGTAAAAAATGGAATGCACTTTGATAGTACTGACAACCCCGTATGTATAAATGAGCAAATACATAAAAATACCCAAGCCACCACTGTCTTGCTAGCGTCTCTATGCAGGGATGAATACAACAAGGTGAGCGGCTTGGACAACGCTAAGCAAATCTGGGATACCCTCAAGATATCACATGAGGGAAATGATGCCACCATGATTACAAAAATGGAACTAGTGGAAGGCGAGCTGGGCAGATTCGCGATGATAAGGGGAGAAGAGCAAACACTGACATACAACAGGCTCAAGACCCTTGTCAACAAAATCTGAAGCTACAGAAGTACAAGATGGACGGATCATGACATCGTCCGACTTATGCTCAGGTCATTCACTGTTATTGATCCTCATCTTGTAAACCTTATTCGTGAAAACCCCAGGTACACCAAGATGTCACCTGAGGAAATCCTTGGAAAATTCGTGAGCGGGCGCATGATGGTGAAAGAAGCACGATATGTGGACGATGCCTTGAATGGTCCACTTCCCATCTACGAGTCACAACATGTTGCTCTCAAAGCAACCAGCAGCAGGGAGGCACTACCTAGCAAGGTAGCACAAGTGGAGGCTGCCGGGCTCAATGAGGATGAGATGACACTCTTCATCAAGCGCTTCAAGACCGCACTAAAAGGACACAAGGAGTACCCCAACAAGAACAAATCAAGGGGAAATGATCCTGCTTCAAATGCAGTAAGACTGGTCAATTTATTGCACAATGCCTCGATAACGATAATGGTCAGGTACAAGAGAAGCATGGAAAGAGGGAAAAGAAAAAGAACTACAGGAAGGCCAAGGGCGAGGCGCACATCGGGAAGGAATGGGACTCCGACTGTTCCTCATTCGACTCCGAATATGAAAGACTAGCTGCCTCGACCTTCAACAAATCTTCGCTCTTCCCCAACGAACGCCATACACTACCGGAAACAGGCTCTTTGCCGAGTGCCACGAGATTTGTCGAGTGTAATATATCGGGCACTCGGCAAAATAGTCTTTGCCGAGTGCCACTCTCGGCGAAAAAACGACACTCGACACAGATATCTTTTGCCGAGTGCGAAACACTCGGCACATAATGACCCTCGGCAAAGAAATCTTTGCTGAGTGTCAAACTCTCGGCGAAATGAGGCGCACGGCAAAGAGCCATCAGCAGCCGTCAATAGGTGACTGTCGTTATCTATGCCGAGTGTCCAGAGACGACACTCGGCAAACTTACCTCTTTGCCGAGTGTTCCCTGTTGAGCACTCGACAAACCTATATTTTGCTGAGTGTCTTTTCTGACACTCGGCAAAGTATATTTTTATTTTTTTTTATTTTTCCCACCAAACTTTTTGTGGTGTGTTCCTACAGTATGTAGACCTACATATTCAATTTTGGCACAATTATCAAAATGTTTGCTATACCTGTTAGATTTAGTTCGTTTAATTGAATTTCTTCGGATAATTCAGATTTGAACTGCAAGTCACTCGAAAAATAGAAAACGGTGAATGCAAAAATTATATTCATGTTATTTAGCACAAGTTACGGCCTATTTCAGGAACTGACCAGAATTTTTGAGCACCATGCTCACGAAACATGACCGTGAACTTGCGATCCAGTTGTTTTAAAATTGTATAAAACACAAACAAAATCAGAAAATCATGAAACTTATCGACATGTCATGATATCATATGTAGAGCCTATGATAAAAATTTGAGACTGTTTCGTGAAAGTTATCACGCACTATGTGTAGAAACCTAGCCAACCCTCACATGAAATCATAAAACTTATATGGAGGTCGGCTAGGTTTCTACATATAGTGTGTGACAACTTTCACGAAACAGACTCAAATTTTTTATCATAGGCTCTACATATGATATCAAGACATGTCGACAAGTTTCATGATTTTCTGACTTTGTTTGTGTTTTATACAATTTTAAAATAACTGGATCGTAAGTTCACGGTCATGTTTCGTGAGCATGGTGCTCGAAAATTCCAGTCTGTTCCTGGAATAGGCCGTAACTTGTGCTAAACAACATGAATATCATTTTTGCATTCACTGTTTTCCATTTCTCGAGTGACTTGCAGTTCAAATCTGAATTATCCGAAGAAATTCAATTAAACGAACTAAATCTAATAGTTATAGCAAACTCTTTGATAATTGTGCCAAAATGGAACATGTAGGTCTATATAGTGTAGGAACATAGTAGAAAAAGTTTGGTGAAAAAAGAAAGAAAAATAAAATTCACTTTGCCGAGTGTGAGGGAAAGACACTCGACAAATAAGTAACTTTGCCGAGTGTCAGAGAAAGACACTTCTTTGCCGAGTGCCAGATCACAGGCACTCGGCAAAGAAGTTTTACATATCTCCACCAGCGGCCGTTTCTGTCTCTCTCTCTCTCTCACTCGCTCACTCGCTCTACCCGGCCCGACGCACGCCGCGCCGCCGCCGCCACCACGCCCGCCGCATCCCCACCGCCCCGCCGTGCCGCATCACCGCCGCCCCGCCGTGCCGCATCACCGTCGTCGACCGGCCCGCCTCCACGCCCGCCGCGTCCCCGCCACCACGCCCGCCGCGTCCCCGCCGCCCCGCCGTGCCGCATCACCGCCGTCGGCCCGCCTCGAGCACACCGCCGCCGGCCCGCCCGAGCACACCGCCGTCGGCCCGAGCACACCTCCGCCTCTCGATCTCGGTTGCTCCCTCCCCCTCGATCCCCTCTGATCCCCCTGCTACTATAAGAATTTTAGATTGATTTTAGATTGATATAGTCACATTGTATCTCTTGATTTTTCATGAATTTTAGATGATTTTATAAGAATTTTAGATGATTTTAGATTGATATAGTCACATTGTATCTCTTGATTTTTCATGTATTTTATTTTTCATGTATTTTATTTCATGTATTTGATATTCCATGTATTTGATATATATTCCATATTTCATGTTTCCATGTATTTGCTTCTCCATGTTCATTCTTTGTTTTTCATGTATTTGAATTTTTACAATGTTAGATTAATTCGCCTTCTTGAAAAATGGATAAGTCACCGAAAGAAAAAAAAACTCATTTACATACCAAGAGGATAACTCTTTTCTTGTTAAGGTTCTTCCATCTATTTTTAAGTCCAAGTTAGTACCCTTGTGGGTTATTTTGTCTTCACAAGGTTGATCTTTCGGTAGATTGTATCCTCTTATAGCATGAAATGTGTGTGCTTGTCAGCCATCGTGCTGTTTTGTTTTATTTGCAGGTTTTGGAAACCTCCCCGTGCGGGGGAGGTGCTGCTGAAATTTTTTATTGACAGGCATGTGTTTTTTGCAGAGGTCTTCTTAGCTGTTGTGGGTCTGCCTGTACCGCGTCGCGTCGCCACTGCACCGACCCGCCACAGCCCCGCTAGTCTGACTCCACCGCCACCCTAGGTATAACCTCTATTTCCGCATCATGGTCGTAGATCACGTAACCCAGTTAGGCATCTCCCGTTCGAAAGAGATACGGTGTAGATATGCAGATCCTTGCATATCTACAAATGTATCAGTTTCGAATTGTCCACGTTTTTGGGACAGCCCGCGGTTGCGTAGATGGTGTTAGTTTCATGCTCTACTCCGGTCCGAGACAGAGTTTCGACGTCACATCCCTGTTGTTCTTCGGACAGTACACTCTCCCTGCCAGGACGTGTATCCGGAGAACAACGGGGAGGTGCTACCGAAATTCTATCTCGGATAGGAGTAGAGCATGGAAACTAACTCCATCTACGCAACCGCGGGTGGGATTAGGACCTATCCTCACCTATTAGAAGGTAGGAACGTAGTGTACATGCATTACATATCTATATTAAACTATACTCAGTTATATATGTTAGAGGATGGAGGACCGTGAGTGGATGTACACGGGCCGCGTAAGACGTAATGATGTCACCCCTGAATGGATTAGGAAGACCAATACTTCCGTGGAACGGGCATTTGGCGAAGCTGCTAAAGGAGCTAGTCTAGTCCCTTGTCCGTGCAGCAAATGTGACAACAGGAAAAGGAAAACAAAGAAGGCCATGGTAGAACATATTTGGAAGAATGGATTTACGCCGGACTATACTCGGTGGATCTTCCATGGTGAAGCGCATCGCACGAGAGAGGAGGTGGTGAGACAACGCGTCGAGGATTACGATGCTGATGCCGGGGTAGCGGACATGTTGAACGACTATCACGAGGCACAGTTCGCCGAAGGACGTATGGAGGACGAGCCAGAGGCGACCGCAAAGGCATTCTACGACATGTTTGACGCGGCACAGAAACCCCTTCACGGCAAGACAAAGGTTTCTCAACTGGATGCCATTGGGCGTATAATGGCGTTCAAGTTGCAGTATAGCATGAGTTGAGACGCCTTCAATGGTTTGTTGACAGTTATTGGCAGCCTGCTTCCGGAGGATCACGTTCTGCCAAAGAGCATGTATGAGGCACAGAAACTCCTTCGTGCACTCAAGATGACGTATGAGCAGATACATGCTTGTCCGAAGGGCTGCGTCCTATTTAGGAAAGAACACACTGAGGCAAAGTATTGTCCGAAGTGTAAATCGTCTAGGTTCATGGAGGTAGACTCTGGTGATGGACAGAAGAGGCAGCTCGACATCCCCGTGACAATCCTACGCCACCTTCCGTTCATACCGAGGATCCAGCGTCTATACATGACAGAGGAATCCGCGAAACAGATGACATGGCACAAAAAAGGCAAACGATACAATCCTGACAAGATGGTTCACGCATCCGATGGTGAAGCATGGACCCACTTTGATGCCATTCACCATGAGAAAGCCAAAGAGGCTCATAATGTTCGTGTTGCGCTGGCCACAGATGGGTTCAATCCCTATGGAATGACCGCTGCCCCATACACATGTTGGCCCGTGTTCGTTATCCCCATCAATCTCCCCCCGGCGTATGCTTTCAAAGACAGAACATATTCGTGTCGTTGATAATTCCTGGACACCCGGGGAATAAAATGGGCGTGTACATGGAGCCTTTGATTGATGAATTGGTCCATGCTTGGGAGGAAGGGGGTATGGACGTATGACCGAGCTACGAAGACAAACTTCAAAATGCATGTTTGGTACCAGTACTCCATGCATGACTTTCCGGCGTATGGGCTATTTTGCGCCTGGTGTGTTCACGGTAAGTTCCCATGCCCAGTTTGCAAGGAAGCTCTTAGGTTCATTTGGTTGAAGAAGGGTGACAAATATTCGTCATTCGATAAACATCGACAATTTCTCCCTCCTGACCATGCATTCCGACTAGACATCAAGAACTTTACGAAAGGTGTCGTGGTGACAGACCGCCCACCTGCAATGATGACTGGTGCCGAAGTTCGCCAACAGATAGATGGTCTCATGGCCAACCCAGAAGGTGGTTTTGTCAGATATGGTGAGCAACATATGTGGACACATAAGTCGGGCTTGACTCGGCTCCCCTATTATGATGACCTGCTCCTTCCACACAACATTGACGTAATGCACACTGAAAAGAATGTCGCCGAGGCACTTTGGGCAACAATTATGGAGATTCCTGATAAGTCAAAGGATAACGTAAAGGCAAGAGTGGATCTGGCAGAGTTATATGATAGACCAAACCAAGAGATGAAGCCGCCTAGTGGTGGAAAGACATGGAGAAGGCCTAAGGCCGATTTCGTCCTGAGCAGGGCCCAGAGGAAGGAAGTACTACAGTGGATCAAGATGTTAATGTTCCCTGATGGGTATGCAGCTAACCTTAGTAGGGGGTGAACTTATCTACTCTGCGAGTCTTAGGGATGAAGAGTCATGACTACCACATATGGATTGAACGAATTCTTCCGGCGATGGTTCGAGGCTATGTCCCTGAGCATGTCTGGCTAGCGCTTGCAGAGTTGAGCTATTTCTTCCGCTAGCTTTGTGCAAAAGAGTTAGCTCGGACCATGATTGCAGACTTGGAAAGGATGGCACCCGTGTTACTGTGTAAGCTGGAGAAGATCTTTCCACCCGGCTTCTTCAATCCGATGCAGCATTTGATTCTTCATCTCCCGTATGAGGCACGAATGGGGGGCCCGTGCAGGGACGTTGGTGCTATCCAATCGAGAGATGTCTAAAGACTATCCGAAAGAAATGTAGAAATAAATGCAAAATCGAGGCTTCCATTGCAGAGGCATACATACTGGAGGAGGTGTCAAACTTCACAACAACTTACTATGGTGACAAACTGCCGAGCGTGCATAATCCACCCCCTCGTTACAATGATGGTGACAATGAATCGAACCTCAACATTTTTCGAGGGCAACTCGGAAGCGCGAATGGTTCGACCACCAAGACCCTAAGACATGAAGAGTGGCGTCATATCATGCTATATGTATTGACCAACCTTGAAGAGGTGACGCCATACATGGAGCAATTTCTTCATGAATTCTGGTGTCGATCAAGGGACCCAACTCCACAGGAATATGATACCCTTCTTGCAAAGGGTGCGGGAAATGGATTGCCCGATTTCATTTCCTGGTTTAAACGTAAGGTACGTGCTTAGTTTGTCATTTGAAGTTGCTCTTACGTGCGAATAATATAACAATCTAGCGTGTTTGAACTTGCAGGGACAAAAAGAGCCGTCTATGAGTGCCGAGTTGAGACAAGTAGCCAATGGCTTTGCCTATAGGGTCAGGAAATTTTCTGGGTATGACGTCAATGGATACCGTTTTCGCACAACAAGCTACGACCAAAGTCGGCCCAATCGAAAAACCACGTGTTCTGGAGTCTTTACGCCCGGGCTTGACGAGGTCGAGTATTATGGAAGAATTGAAGAAATATATGAACTCAATTTTTATGGTTCCAAACCTCTTACTCCAGTGATATTCAAATGTCATTGGTTTGACCCTGAAGTTACGAGACGGACACATTCTAATCTTGGGCTAGTCGAAATTCGACAGGATTCCACCTTACCAGGAAACGATGTCTATATTGTGGCCCAACAGGCCACACAAGTGTATTATCTTCCATATGCGTGCCAAACGAAACAACATCTTAAGGGTTGGGATGTTGTGTATAAGGTATCACCGCACGGTAAATTACCTGTTCCAAACGATGAAGATTATAACTTAGACCCGGACACATATGACGGAGAGTTCTTCCAAGAAAATGGGCTAGAAGGGCGATTTGAGATAGACTTAACCGAAGCGATCAGAATGGAAGTAGATATTGAAATGGTTGTTGATGAGGAGGATGATGAGGTGCAAAATGAGAATGACTTAGAAATGCTTGAAGGCAATGCCAATGACCAAATTGCGCCTTTAGATGGTGTTGACTATGAAATGGTTGATAGTGATGATGACACTTATGATCCGGCTAACCCGGACACATATGAAGACTATTTTTAATCGATGTAATGCTATATTTCATTTATTTTGCATATGTTTCTAAATACATATTTTTTTTATCTGTGCTTAATTGCTTACTCTTAATTGCAGGTTGTTGGACAAAGATGGTGGGCGGTGGGACGAGGACGAGGAGGGGGAGGGGGAGGGGGAGGAGGAGCACCCGTAGGACGGAGGAGGAGGCGCAGCAGGACGACGCCGTACAGCAGCAGGTGGAGCAGCAAGCCGCTGACGATGCGGCGCAGCAGGACGACGACGACGACGCCGCTCAGCAGGACGTCTCAGGTTCTGGCTCCTCAGGTTCGAGGAGTATCTACCTACGAGGTCCCGCGAGTCTCCCTAAGCGACCCATACTTCGTGACAGACGTCCGCTGATACGACCCGATGGAGAGAGGTAGGTAACTTTAGATGTTGTTGCTGCTTTTTCATATTATATGTTTAAATTAATAATAGAAACTAATACTTTATCTTAATCACTTGGACAGATCTTGGATGGTTTTGGAGACTGCAGGGGGTCACGGTCACAACCCCAATGGCATCCTCGGCCTTCTATGCAGGGAACACTTCCCTGGACTTGTCGAGTACGACGGAGTGACGAGCCCAGCATACACCTTCGACCACTACGCCGTCGCCCCCGATGCAGTAGATCGGGACGACAGACAATTCAACAACAAGGCGGAGCGGGTAAAGCAAGAGCTATGGGTAAGTCTTCCTCGCACTATATTGTTTAATAAGTCGCATTTGTTGCATATTCTTGAAATAATGTTTGGATACATCGTCTTTGTATGTAGGATTTCTTCAGATGCGAGGCTGGATACGAGGCCAGGGCGGATGTGGTGGCTACCACGAGCTGTAAGAAGCTCGTCGTGGACATGCACTACGAAGCGCGCATCCAGGCCATCATCACTTACCACGGCTCCGTCCTTGGGGAGAAGGTGAGCAAGAAGGACGCCCGAACCATGTCGTTGACTCCGGACCAGTACTTGCAGGTAAATACAAAACTTTATTATTGGTACTAAATATGCTTAATTTTATCTTCTGATATGCCGTGTACTTGTATTTTTTTAGACGATTCCTCATTGGTGCGCCGCGCATCCTGAGTGCTGGGAGCAGATGGTGCAGAGGTGGTGCTCGGCTGAGTGGGACGAGGCGCATAACGCTAGTCAGGAACGACGTTTGATGATGCAAGGTCCCTCCCACCATCAAGGCAGCCGCAGCCTGGGCAAATACGCGGAAGCATGGGTACGCGCTCTTTTTTATTTAGGTATATAACTTTCGATTAGACATGATTTCTAACCATCTCGTTGGTTTTCTCACAGTCGGCGTCACATGGTGGCGCGCCTTGCTCCACGTTCTCGGCATATGCTATGGCCCACAAGGGGAAGGCGACGTCCGACGTCACCTACAACCCGGATGATGGGCCCGAGGCGTACACCAACCCCGCCGTCCACAGCCGCCTCAGTGAGTACACCGCCATGGCCAAGGAGGTCCATGGGCCAGATTACGATCCGAGGACCAAGGACATCGATGAAGATGTCCTCATGAGGGTCAGAGGAGGCAAGAGGCATGGGCGGTACTGGATTGCCGACGGGGCAATCGACTCGTCCTCCACTCCCACTCGCTCTCAGGTGCGAGCAAGGAGCACGAGCGCGAGCCCAGCCATACTGAAAGGGAATTAGGCTTACACCTAGTCCCTAAATAATTTTGGTGGTTGAATTGCCCAACGCAAATATTGGACTAACTAGTTTGCTCTAGTATATAAGTTATACAGGTGCAAAAGGTTCACACTCAGCAAATAAAAAGATCAAGTTTTGGATTCAACAAAGGAGCAAAGAGGCAACCGAAGGCACCTCTGGTCTGGAGGCACCGGACTGTCCGGTGTACACCGGACAGTGTCCGGTGCGCCACCGGACAGTGTCCAGTGCACCAGAGGACTCCAACTCGAACTCGCCACCTTCGGGAATTTCTCAAGGCGCTCCGCTATAATTCACCGGACTGTCCGGTGCTCCAAGCGAGCGCGGCCTCAGCAACTCGCCAGCCTCGGGTTCGCGCAGCAGCCGCTCCGCTATAATTCACCGGACATGTCCGGTGTGCACCGGACTGTCCGGTGTAACCACGGAGCAACGGCTATTTCGGCGCCAACGGCTACCTGCTGTGCATTCAATGCGCGGTCTGCGCGCGCAGAAGTCAGGCGCGCCCATACCGGCACACCGGACAATGAACAGGTGATGTCCGGTGTGCACCGGACATCCAGGCGGGCCCAGAAGTCAGAAGCTCCAACGGTCAGAATCCAACGGCATTGATGACGTGGCGGGGGCACCGGACATGTCCGGTGTGCACCGGACTGTCCGGTGCGCCATCGAACAGACAACCTCCACCAACGGTCATGTTTGGTGGTTGGGGCTATAAATACCCCAACCACCCCACCATTCATTGCATCCAAGTTTTCCAACTTCCAACCACTATACAAGAGCTAGCATTCATTGCAAAGCACACCAAAAGAGATCAAATCCTCTCCCAACTCCACACAAAGCCCTAGTGACTAGAGAGAGTGATTTGTAGTGTTCATTTGAGCTCTTGCGCTTGGATCGCTTCGTTTTCTTTGGCATTCTTTCTTGTGATCAAACACTCACTTGTAATTGAGGCAAGAGACACCAATTGTGTGGTGGTCCTTGCGGGAAGTTTGATTCCCAAGTGATTTGAGAAAGAGAAGCTCACTCGGTCCGAGGGACCGTTTGAGAGAGGGAAGGGTTGAAAGAGACCCGGCCTTTGTGGCCTCCTCAACGGGGAGTAGGTTTGAGAGAACCGAACCTCGGTAAAACAAATCCGCGTGTCTCACTTCATTATTCGCTTGAGATTTGTTTTGCTCCCTCTCTCGCGGACTCTATTATATTTCTAACGCTAACCCGGCTTGTAGTTGTGATTATTTTTGAGATTTTCAGTTTCGCCCTATTCACCCCCCTCTAGGCGACTTTCTATTGGTATCAGAGCACGGTGCTTCATTAGAGCCTACCCGCTCGAAGTGATGTCGGGAGATCACGCCAAGAAGGAGATGGAGACCGGCG
This sequence comes from Zea luxurians, assembly GCA_029449295.1. NCBI lineage: Eukaryota > Viridiplantae > Streptophyta > Magnoliopsida > Poales > Poaceae > Zea > Zea luxurians. The sequence goes on along the minus strand of JAOPSE010000039.1, from coordinate 3,722,135 downwards.
AAAAGCCCACTACAAGCCATGGGAGCACTTCATCGGAAGAATCCCGCACCAAAAGGAGGGAGAAGAAGAAGAGCTCCTCCAACAAAGGGAAGGAGAAGAAATCTTCTTCTCACCACAAAGAGAAGAAGGAAAAATCTTCTTCCCACAAGCCGCATCGAAGCGGGGACAAGCACAAGAGGATGAGGAAGGTGGTCTACTACGAGACCGACACTTCATCAACATCCACCTCCGACTCCGATGCACCGTCCGTAACTTCTAAGCGCCAAGAGCGCAAGAAGTTTAGTAAGATTCCCTTACAATATCCCCGTATATCTAGACATACTCCATTACTTTCCGTTCCTTTAGGCAAACCGCCAACTTTTGATGGCGAAGATTATGCTAGGTGGAGTGATTTAATGAAATTTCATCTAACCTCACTCCACAAAAGTATATGGAATGTTGTTGAGTTTGGAGCACAGGTACCATCAATAGGGGATGAGAATTATGATACGGACGAAGTGGCCCAAATCGAGCACTTCAACTCCCAAGCCACAACCATTCTCCTCGCCTCTCTAAGCAAGGAGGAATACAACAAAGTGCAAGGGTTGAAGAATGCTAAGGAGATTTGGGACCTACTCAAGACGGCGCACGAGGGTGATGAACTCACCAAGATCACCAAGCGGGAAACGATCGAGGGGGAGCTCGGTCGCTTTCGTCTTCGCCAAGGGGAGGAGCCACAAGATATGTACAATCGGCTCAAGACCTTGGTGAACCAAGTGCGCAACCTTGGGAGCAAAAAATGGGATGACCACGAGGTGGTTAAGGTTATTTTAAGAGCTCTTATTTTCCTTAACCCCACTCAAGTTCAATTAATTCGTGGTAATCCTAGATATCCACTAATGACCCCCGAGGAAGTTATCGGGAATTTTGTGAGCTTTGAATGCATGATTAAAGGCTCAAAGAAGATCAACGAGCTTGACGAACCTTCCACGTCCGAGGCGCAACCGGTGGCCTTCAAGGCAACGGAAGAGAAGAAGGAGGAGTCTACACCAAGTAGACAACCAATTGACGCCTCCAAGCTCGACAATGAGGAGATGGCTTTAATCATCAAAAGCTTTCGCCAAATCCTCAAGCAACGGAGGGGGAAGGACTACAAACCCCGTTCCAAGAAGGTGTGCTACAAATGTGGTAAGCCCGGTCATTTTATTGCAAAATGTCCTGTGTCTAGTGACAGTGACAGGGGCGACGACAAGAAAGGAAAGAGGAGAGAAAAGAAGAAGTACTACAAGAAGAAGGGCGGCGATGCCTATGTTTGCCGGGAATGGGACTCCGACGAGAGCTCCACCGAGTCCTCCTCCGATGAGGACGCCGCCAACATTGCCGTCACCAAGGGACTCCTCTTCCCCAACATCGGCCACAAGTGTCTCATGGCCAAGGACGGCAAAAAGAAGGTAAAATCAAGGTCCTCCACTAAATATGAAACATCTAGTGATGAGGATGATGATAAAAATGAGGAGGATAACTTGCGCATTCTTTTTGCTAACCTCAACATGCAACAAAAAGAAAAATTAAATGAATTGATTAGTGCTATACATGAGAAGGATGATCTCTTGGATTCTCAAGAAGAATTCCTTATTAAAGAAAATAAGAAGCATGTTAAGGTCAAGAATGCTTATGCTCTAGAAATGGAAAAATGTGAGAAATTAACTAGTGAGCTAAGCACATGCCATGACACTATTGCCAACCTTAGAAATGAAAATGCTAGATTAATTGCTAAGGTTGATTCTCATGTTTGCAATGTTTCAACTTCCAATTCTAAAGATGATAATATTGATTTACTTGCTAGAATTGATGAGTTGAATGTTTCTCTTGCTAGCCTTAGAGATGAAAAAGAAAAATTGCTTGCTAAGGCTAGAGATTTTGATGTTTGCATTTCTAACCTTAGAGATGAAAATGATATACTACATGCTAAGGTTATAGAATTTAAAACTTGCAAACCCTCTACATCTACTGAGCATATCTCCATTTGTACTAGATGTAGAGATATTAATGTTGATGCTATCCATGATCACCTAGCCTTAATTAAAAAACAAAATGATCACATAGCACAACTTAATACTAAGATTAGTGAGCATGACTTAGAAAATGAAAAATTTAAATTTGCTAGAAGCATGCTCTATAATGGGAGACGCCCTGGCATTAAGGACGGCATTGGCTTCCAAAGGGGAGACAATGTCAAACTTAATGCCCCTCCAAAGAATTTATCTAACTTTGTTAAGGGCAAGGCTCCCATGCCTCAGGATAACGAGGGTTACATTTTGTACCCTGCCGGTTATCCCGAGAGCAAAATCAAGAAAATTCATTCTAGGAAGTCTCACTCTGGCCCTAACCATGCTTTTATGTATAAGGGTGAGACATCTAGTTCTAGGCAACCAACCCGTGCTAAGTTGCCTAGAAAGAAAATTCCTAATGCATCAAATGATCATGCTATTTCATTCAAAACTTTTGATGCATCATATGTTTTAACTAACAAATCCGGCAAGGTAGTTGCCAAAATTGTTGGGGGCAAACACAAGGGGTCAAAGACTTGTGTTTGGGTACCCAAAGTTCCTGTTTCTAATGCCAAAGGACCCAAAACCGTTTGGGTACCTAAAATCAAGAACTAAAATTGTTTTGTAGGTTTATGCATCCGGGGGCTCAAGTTGGATACTCGACAGCGGGTGCACAAACCACATGACAGGGGAGAAAAAGATGTTCTCCTCATATGAGAAAAACCAAGATCCCCAACGAGCTATCACATTCGGGGATGGAAATCAAGGTTTGGTCAAAGGATTGGGTAAAATTGCTATATCACCTGACCATACTATTTCCAATGTTTTTCTTGTAGATTCTTTAGATTACAATTTGCTTTCCGTATCCCAATTATGTCAAATGGGCTACAACTGTCTATTTACTGATATAGGTGTTACTGTCTTTAGAAGAAGTGATGATTCAATAGCATTTAAGGGAGTGTTAGAGGGTCAGCTATACTTGGTAGATTTTGATAGAGCTGAACTCGACACTTGCTTGGTTGCTAAGACTAACTTGGGTTGGCTCTGGCACCGCCGACTAGCCCATGTTGGAATGAAGAATCTTCACAAGCTTCTAAAGGGAGAACACATTTTAGGACTAACCAATGTTCATTTTGAGAAAGACAGGATTTGTAGCGCATGCCAAGCCGGGAAGCAAGTTGGCACTCATCATCCACACAAGAACATCATGACTAGTGACAGGCCACTGGAGCTCCTACACATGGACCTATTCGGCCCGATCGCTTACATAAGCATCGGCGGGAGTAAGTACTGTCTAGTTATTGTGGATGATTATTCTCGCTTCACTTGGGTGTTCTTTTTGCAGGACAAATCTCATACCCAAGAGACCTTAAAGGGATTCTTGAGACGGGCTCAAAATGAGTTCGGCTTAAGGATCAAGAAAATTAGAAGCGACAATGGGACGGAGTTCAAGAACTCTCAAATTGAAGGCTTCCTTGAGGAGGAGGGCATCAAGCATGAGTTCTCTTCTCCCTACACTCCACAACAAAATGGTGTAGTGGAGAGGAAGAATCGAACTCTATTGGACATGGCAAGAACCATGCTTGATGAGTACAAGACACCGGATCGGTTTTGGGCCGAAGCGGTCAACACCGCTTGCTACGCCATCAACCGGTTATATCTACACCGAATCCTCAAGAAGACATCCTATGAACTCCTAACCGGTAAAAAGCCAAATATTTCATATTTTAGAGTTTTTGGTAGCAAATTTTTTATACTTGTTAAAAGAGGTAGAAAATCTAAATTTGCCCCTAAAACTGTAGAAGGCTTTTTGCTAGGATATGACTCAAACACAAGGGCATATAGAGTCTTTAACAAGTCCTCAGGACTTGTTGAAGTTTCTTGTGACGTTGTGTTTGATGAGACTAACGGCTCTCAAATAGAGCAAGTTGATCTTGATGAGATAGGTGAAGAACAGGCTCCATGCATAGCGCTAAGGAACATGTCCATTGGGGATGTGTGTCCTAAGGAATCCGAAGAGCCTCCACATGCACAAGATCAACCATCGTCCTCCATGCAAGCATCTCCACCAACTCAAATTGAGGATGAGGCTCAAGATGTTGAACAAGAAGATCAAGAAGATGAGCCACCTCAAAATGACGGCAACGATCAAGGGGGAGATGCAAATGATGAAGACAAGGAGGATGAACAACCAAGGCCGCCACACCCAAGAGTCCACCAAGCAATACAACGAGATCACCCCGTCGACACCATCCTCGGCGACATTCATAAGGGGGTAACTACTCGATCTCGTGTTGCACATTTTTGTGAACATTACTCTTTTGTTTCCTCTATTGAGCCACACAGGGTAGAGGAAGCACTTCAAGATTCAGATTGGGTGATGGCGATGCAAGAGGAGCTCAACAATTTCACAAGGAATGAGGTATGGCATTTAGTTCCACGTCCTAATCAAAATGTTGTAGGAACCAAGTGGGTCTTCCGCAACAAGCAAGACGAGCATGGTGTGGTGACAAGGAACAAAGCTCGACTCGTGGCCAAGGGGTATTCACAAGTCGAAGGTTTGGATTTTGGTGAAACCTATGCACCCGTAGCTAGGCTTGAGTCAATTCGCATATTATTGGCCCATGCTACTTACCATGGCTTCAAGCTTTATCAAATGGACGTGAAGAGTGCCTTCCTCAATGGACCAATCAAGGAGGAGGTCTATGTTGAGCAACCTCCCGGCTTTGAAGACAGTGAGTACCCTAACCATGTTTATAGGCTCTCTAAGGCGCTTTATGGGCTCAAGCAAGCCCCAAGAGCATGGTATGAATGCCTTAGAGATTTTCTTATTGCAAATGGCTTCAAAGTCGGCAAAGCCGATCCTACTTTATTCACTAAAACTCTTGACAATGATTTGTTTGTATGCCAAATTTATGTTGATGATATCATATTTGGGTCTACTAACGAATCTACATGTGAAGAATTTAGTAGGATCATGACAAAGAAATTCGAGATGTCAATGATGGGAGAGTTGAAGTATTTTCTAGGATTCCAAGTCAAGCAACTCCAAGAGGGCACCTTCATTAGCCAAACGAAGTGTACTCAAGACATTCTAAGCAAGTTTGGAATGAAGGATGCCAAGCCCATCAAGACACCCATGGGAACCAATGGGCATCTCGACCTCGACACGGGAGGTAAGTCCGTGGATCAAAAGGTATACCGGTCGATGATTGGTTCATTGCTTTATTTATGTGCATCTCGACCGGACATTATGCTTTCCGTATGCATGTGTGCAAGATTCCAAGCCGACCCTAAGGAATCACACCTTACGGCCGTAAAACGAATCTTGAGATATTTGGCTTATACTCCTAAGTTTGGGCTTTGGTACCCTCGGGGATCCACTTTTGATTTGATTGGTTATTCGGATGCCGATTGGGCAGGGTGTAAGATTAATAGAAAGAGCACATCGGGGACTTGCCAGTTCTTGGGAAGATCCTTGGTGTCTTGGGCTTCAAAGAAGCAAAATTCGGTCGCTCTTTCTACCGCCGAAGCCGAGTATATTGCCGCAGGCCACTGTTGCGCGCAATTGCTTTGGATGAGGCAAACCCTGCGGGACTACGGTTACAAACTAACCAAAGTTCCCCTTCTATGTGATAATGAGAGTGCAATCCGCATGGCGGATAATCCCGTTGAGCATAGCCGCACTAAACACATAGCCATTCGGTATCATTTTCTTCGGGATCACCAACAAAAGGGGGATATCGAGATTTCATACATTAACACTAAAGATCAATTAGCCGATATCTTTACCAAGCCACTTGATGAACAATCTTTTACCAGACTTAGGCATGAGCTTAATATTCTTGATTCTAGGAATTTCTTTTGCTAAACTTGCACACATAACTCATAAGAATACCTTTGATCATGTCTCTTTTATATGCTATGACTAATGTATTTTCAAGTGTATTCCAAACCAAGTCATAGGTATATTGAAAGGGAATTGGAGTCTTCGGCAAAGACAAAGGCTTCCACTCCGCTCTACTACTCATCCTTCGCCGTCGCTCCGCATCACTCTCCAACATTGGTATAATCTTCACTCATTTATTTTATGACCAAAGGAGGAGAAAGTACTTCTAAGAGCTCATGTCTCACTCAAAGTATCCGTTTTTGGCGATTCATGCCAAAGGGGGAGAAAGTATGAGCCCAAAGCAAAAGGACCGCACCACCACCCATTTTAAAATTAATGGTTTTCAATCGGAAAATTTCAAAATTGGTATCTCTTTGTGTTCTAAAGGGGGAGCAAGTAGTAATTTCAAAACTTGATATCTTAAAACCCTCTTGAACACTAAGAGGAGACTTTATTTGAGGGGGAGTTTTGTTTAGTCAAAGGAAAAGCATTTGAACAAAGGAAGAAAATTTCAAAACTTGAAAATGCTTTGCAAAATCTTATTCATTTACCTTTGACTATCTTGCAAAAGGTCTTTGAAAAGAATTTACAAAAGAGTTTGCTAAAACAAAACTTTTGGTGCAAGTATGGTCCAATATGTCAAAAACAAAGAAAACAATCCATGCGCATCATGAAAGTATTTATATTGGCTCAATTCCAAGCAACCTTTGCACTTACATTATGCAAACTAGTTCAATTAAGCACTTCTATATTTGCTTTGGTTTGTGTTGGCATCAATCACCAAAAAGGGGGAGATTGAAAGGGAATTAGGCTTACACCTAGTCCCTAAATAATTTTGGTGGTTGAATTGCCCAACGCAAATATTGGACTAACTAGTTTGCTCTAGTATATAAGTTATACAGGTGCAAAAGGTTCACACTCAGCAAATAAAAAGATCAAGTTTTGGATTCAACAAAGGAGCAAAGAGGCAACCGAAGGCACCTCTGGTCTGGAGGCACCGGACTGTCCGGTGTACACCGGACAGTGTCCGGTGCGCCACCGGACAGTGTCCGGTGCGCCAGAGGACTCCAACTCGAACTCGCCACCTTCGGGAATTTCTCAAGGCGCTCCTGATGCGTCACGATGCCCGATCTTCACGACGTAGGATCAATCTTCAGATAACTAGCTTCAAAGAAGCTAAGATAACTTGCTGCAAGCAGCGATAACTAGTGCAACCTGACAAATAAAACTCGAAGCCAACCACCGTTTTTAACCGGCAGCCTGAATCGAGGATTCGCCCAACCACACTCTCAAAGAACCAACCAACACAGCCTACAATCAATCGAGGAGACCTCGAAGGGAGTAGGAGCACCAATTGGGAGCGGATGAAGCCGCCGCTTCTGCAATCCCGCGAAGGAATTCACAAGAGCAAAGGGGTAGAGATCACTCTCAATATTTGTTAGCACACAGCTGAACAAAAGGGGTTCTGTTTTAGATTATCATAAGCTGCCTTACATCATAGATATAGGGGGGTATTTATACTAGTAACAACCAGCCTTAGCGAGGTATAAACACAAAACAAAAGTATTTTCACGAGCTAATGTGAAGGAGCCTCTTCGGGAGATCTGCAGAACTGATTTCCGTGTGGCTGTTTGACTTCTGCGCAGCCTTCAGTGTTTTGACAATAACTTCTTCTAGGAATCTTCAAATGACGTGGGGCTGGATGCGTTGGAAAGCTGACTTGATAAGCTTTCTCACCATATATAGCATGCTTAATGAAACTTCATAGAATGATGCAGTTTAATACGAAAACTTGGTCATCAAGCTGACTGTTGACCTTCTGACCAGTCGGCACTAAAGTAGGTCGGCTGCCTTTCTGGTAGATGTGGTTAAGTCGGCTTTAGAAGCATTGGAAACTAGACTTCAAGAGCTTTCCAAAAAGTACTTATGGGCCTTCATAGCTTTTGGGAATCAAAAGATATGACTGTTTCTTCTGGACGGTTCTGTTGCGCTGGACTGACTCGGACATAGCTCTTCTTGTTGACTCGTCCTTGATACGTTTTGTCCTTCCTCTTTGGTGAACCTAAGTAATATCAACATACACGACTTAGGTAGCATAAAGTTCTCATTATTGTTTAATTGAAATTCATAAAGTAGCGCGTGCACCTCTTGCTGTAGCTTCTTAGCTCGGCTACGTGTAATTGGTCCATCAAAGACTAGCGCGTGCACCTCTTGCTGTAGCTTCTTAGCTCGGCTACGTGTAATTGGTCCATCAAAGACTCGGGTTGGTGATGATATTGGTTGTACTTGAGTTGATGTAGTATAACTTGGGGGTTGTAATGTGTTGCTTAATGGCGTGGTCATATCATCCTCCTCCCCTTGAAAAGGAGTCGTCCTCGACTCTGAAGTGTCTTTACTTGTAAATGGTAAGAGGTCAGCAACATTGAACGTGTTGCTAACGCTATAGCTCGGTGGAAGATCTATCTTGTATGTATTATCATTGATCTTGGCAAGAACACGAAATGGACCATTCCCTCGTGGCTCCTGCAATAAAAGCAATCTAACCGAAGAATTTGGTACACAAAGTTTGTTAGCTCTAAACAAAAATCCATCATGTATATGATATTTCTCCCAACCTTTTCCATCTTTACAACGAATGTATGGTTCTGAAAATTCAGGATCATCATTATACATTTCTTTCAAATTTTCAAGACCCAAAACTTTTATCTCTAGTTGATTCAACAACACATTCCTTCGAGATAAGGCATCAGTGACCACATTGTCCTTACCTTTCTTATATTTCACAATGTATGGAAATGTTTTGATAAACTCAACCCATTTGGCATGGCGACGGTTTAGTTTGGCTTGCCCTTTCAAATACTTCAAGGCTTCATGTTCGAAATGAATAACAAATTCTTTTGGCCATAAGTAGTGCTGCCATGTTTCAAGCGTTCGGACCAAAGCATACAATTCTTTGTCATACACAGAATAATTTAATTGAGCACCTCCCAATTTTTCACTAAAATATGCTATAGGTTTTCCTTGTTGCATTAAAACTCCTCCTATCCCAATCCCACTAGCATCACATTCTACTTCAAAAGTTTTAGTGAAATCAGGAAGAATAAGTACAGGTGCTTCAGTCAAACGTTTCTTCAATTTTAGAAAAGCATCTTCTTGTGAGTTTCCCCATTTAAATTCAACACCTTTCTTTGTCAATTCATTTAAAGGAGAAGCGATGGTACTGAAATCTCGCACAAATCTTCTATAAAAACCAGCAAGTCCATGAAAACTTCTTACTTGACTTACATTCGTTGGAGCTGGCCAATCCTTGATGGCTTTCACCTTGGATTCATCCACCTCTATTCCTTTTGCTGAAACAACAAAGCCAAGAAACACAACATGGTCTGTGCAAAAACTGCACTTCTCAAGATTAGCAAATAATTTCTCCTTTCTAAGCTCATCTAAAACTTGTCGAATGTGTTTCACATGTTCATCAAAAGACTTGCTGTAAATTAGAATATCATCGAAGTAGACAACAACAAATTTTCCAATGAAAGTTCTTAAGACATGGTTCATTAATCTCATAAAAGTACTAGGAGCATTAGTTAACCCAAAGGGCATTACTAACCATTCATACAACCCAAATTTTGTTTTAAATGCAGTCTTCCATTCATCTCTAGTTTTCATTCTTATTTGATGGTATCCACTTCTCAAATCAATTTTAGTAAAAATTGTGGAACCACTTAATTCATCAAGCATATCATCTAGCCGTGGAATAGGATGGCGATAGCGAACGGTAATATTATTTATAGCTCTACAATCAACACACATCCTCCAAGATCCATCTTTCTTAGGTACTAAAATCACAGGAACAGCACAAGGGCTTAAGCTTTCACGAACAAAACCTTTATCAAGAAGTTCTTGTACTTGCCTTTGTATTTCCTTAGTTTCTTCGGGATTGGTTCGATATGGTGGACGGTTAGGAAGTGCAGCCCCTGGAATAAGATCAATTTGATGCTCAATCCCTCGAATTGGAGGTAGTCCAGCCGGTGTTTCTTGTGGAAACACGTCTTCAAAGTCCTGCAAAAGATCAGCCACAACACTAGGAAGAGATGTTATGTCGTTAGCAGAAATCAAAACATCTTTGTTCACAAGTACAAAGAGTACTTGATATGGGTTGTTCCTCACTTCTCTCAGCTCAGATTTTGTGGGTAGCATAACTAGATGTTCTCCCTCTTCCTTCCTTTTATCTCTTGAATTTGGCTTGTAGCACTCGCTCACCGAATTGTGGATGGCACTCAATTTCTTTTGCTCTTCTCCTCCTCTACTGGCTGTACTAATTTCAGTTTTCTTTTGTAAGTGTTCAGCCATGATTTGTTGAGGGGTCATAGGCTTGAGTACAAACTTTCTCCCTTTTAGATCTAGCGTGTATTGATTTGTTCTTCCACAATGCTGAGAATATCGGTCATATTGCCAAGGTCTTCCTAGCAGCATGTGACACACAGACATGGGTGCAACATCACACTCCATTGTGTCAACATACTCTCCAATCTTGAACGAAACTTTCACCTTATAACCAATCTTGATATCTCCTGATTCATTCAACCATTGGACATGATATGGATGAGGGTGTCGCTGCAACTTCAAACCAAGCTTTTCAACCATCTCACGACTTGCAAGATTATGGCAACTCCCTCCATCAATGATCACTTTTACTACTTTGTCTTGCACTTTGGCTCGCGTTTGAAAAAGATTATGTCGCTGTCCAATTTCAGCTTCTTTCATTTGAACACTCAAAATTTGTGTAACCACAAGAGTAGTACCATGCTCAAATTCACATCCCGTTTGTTCTTCAGATTTATCAATGTCATCTTCATTTCCTGCTTCAGCTTCCTCTTCACTAGCTGATGTATATTCTCCATCATCAGTCACAAGGATCACACGATTATTTGGACACTCCTTTATGACATGACCACGACCTCCACACTTGAAGCACTGAATACCACTACTCTTGGCTGTTGAACCCACTGATGTTGAAGTGGATGCTGCTGGTTTATAACTCGGGTTTGTAGCAGCACCGTTCTTTCCACTAGAATTGCCTTGAATATTGGATCGCAGGCCTCCAGTTGAACCTTTTGTTGCTGAGGATGCAGCAGTAAACCTTGAGATCGATTTGCTTCCTCCAGTCATGGTTCGTGCACCATATGACAAGGGCTTGCTGCTCTTAGCATCTTGTTGCAGCTGGCGTTCAGCTTTGGTGGCTTGATGTACCGAATCAATAAGACTTTGGTACGGCTGAAACTCAACAATACGCTGAATGTTGCGGTGTAACCCAGCCATGAAACGTGCAATGGTTTGCTCTTCGTCTTCATACACATTGGCTCTAATCATGGCCTTCTCCATCTCCTTATAATACTCCTCAACAGAGAAACTTCCTTGCCTCAAATTCTGCAATTTATCAAAAAGATCACGCCGATAATGCTTCGGCACAAAACGAATTCTCATTTCTCGCTTCATCTCTTGCCAAGTAATAATAGGGTCCTCTCCATCTTCTTCACGATCACGAAGAAGTTGCTCCCACCAAATCAGAGCATATCCTTCAAACTCAAGAGATGCCATTGCGAGTTTCTTCTCCTCTGAATAATTATGTAGGCGGAAGATTTTCTCCACCTTCAAATCCCATGTGAAATAATCTTCAGGATCAGATCTACCATCAAATTTTGGCATGGTAAACTTAAGTTTCCCAAATCTCTCTTCTTGGTTGACACCTCTATGATGACGACGACCATAGCGATGTTGAGACTGATCATCCCCAAATTCAGATTCTTCATTGTCATTATTTCTTCGATTCCGGCCTCTTCCTCTACCATGTGCAGCACCTTGATTTCTCCTCCCATGTTCACTTGCTCTTCTAGAATAATTTCCTTCACCTTCTTCCCCATCTTCATCATGGTTTCTTACACTGTCGGGGAGTCGATGACGACCTCTGATTTCAGCCATAAGTGTCTGAAGATCTTGTGCCAACAGATCTTGCTTGGCTTCTATGCTTTGTTTGAGCTCATTGAATTGTATCAGGGTGACACATTCTTCAATCTCAACGTTGGGATCCATCTTCCTGCGAAGTTAGTGATAACAAGGCAACAAATATAGGTGGAATATGAAGCTATGTAGAATCTCACAACCTCACCACTCTTACCAACCAAAGCTCTTATGAGTTCCCTGCGGGTTGCAAGAAAATGTGTGGTGGTAACAAGAAAGTGGTGGTTAAGCGAATACAAGACCAGAGTACCGATTACGATGGCTTATATGTGGAGCTTGGTGGGGATTAATAAACAAGGGATACAATCTGAATTCTAGTTGTTGTTAAGTTAAATAACCATCCGACTAGAAGTTCCCTGCCTAGTGCTGACCACAAGATACGAGTGATGTAAATAGATCAAACACACGCATAAGAAATTTCAGATTTGATGCAGACAAGGAGTATGATTGGAATGCAAGTGTTGCAATCAGATCCAACCAAAATTTTGCACCAAATGACAATAGCAAACTGGTTGAACAACTTGATAAAATTTTCAGCACTTGTGCACATAAACAAACTGATTGTTTTACTTTTCTTTCACAATCTTGTTCAACACTTTTCTTTGGTACTTTTCTTTCTTCTCTTTTTTTTGATACTCTTTTTTATAAAACTAAACACAGAGATCTGATATGATATTGCACACTTTATAATACTTTAACAAAGAACTCAACCAGCAGCTATAACTTAAATAGGATCAAAGTTAACACGAAGGAAATGATGAGAGTTTTCAAATTTTTCTTTTTGTGGATATTTTTAGATATATATAAGAGGCTCAAAGGGAACACAAAGGATAGAGTGACCAGCAACTAAACAAAGACTCTAAGGACTGAAACTTAACAAAACTCACTGGAACAACAGATTGAAACAAAGGGCTATGACAAAATATTTTATGGCTTTTTGGTGGATAGGACGAACACAAAATATATGTAGCTAAGGGTAAAGAATCCTACCGTGGCAACTGAGGCTTTGATACCAGATGATGCGTCACGATGCCCGATCTTCACGACGTAGGATCAATCTTCAGATAACTAGCTTCAAAGAAGCTAAGATAACTTGCTGCAAGCAGCGATAACTAGTGCAACCTGACAAATAAAACTCGAAGCCAACCACCGTTTTTAACCGGCAGCCTGAATCGAGGATTCGCCCAACCACACTCTCAAAGAACCAACCAACACAGCCTACAATCAATCGAGGAGACCTCGAAGGGAGTAGGAGCACCAATTGGGAGCGGATGAAGCCGCCGCTTCTGCAATCCCGCGAAGGAATTCACAAGAGCAAAGGGGTAGAGATCACTCTCAATATTTGTTAGCACACAGCTGAACAAAAGGGGTTCTGTTTTAGATTATCATAAGCTGCCTTACATCATAGATATAGGGGGGTATTTATACTAGTAACAACCAGCCTTAGCGAGGTATAAACACAAAACAAAAGTATTTTCACGAGCTAATGTGAAGGAGCCTCTTCGGGAGATCTGCAGAACTGATTTCCGTGTGGCTGTTTGACTTCTGCGCAGCCTTCAGTGTTTTGACAATAACTTCTTCTAGGAATCTTCAAATGACGTGGGGCTGGATGCGTTGGAAAGCTGACTTGATAAGCTTTCTCACCATATATAGCATGCTTAATGAAACTTCATAGAATGATGCAGTTTAATACGAAAACTTGGTCATCAAGCTGACTGTTGACCTTCTGACCAGTCGGCACTAAAGTAGGTCGGCTGCCTTTCTGGTAGATGTGGTTAAGTCGGCTTTAGAAGCATTGGAAACTAGACTTCAAGAGCTTTCCAAAAAGTACTTATGGGCCTTCATAGCTTTTGGGAATCAAAAGATATGACTGTTTCTTCTGGACGGTTCTGTTGCGCTGGACTGACTCGGACATAGCTCTTCTTGTTGACTCGTCCTTGATACGTTTTGTCCTTCCTCTTTGGTGAACCTAAGTAATATCAACATACACGACTTAGGTAGCATAAAGTTCTCATTATTGTTTAATTGAAATTCATAAAGTAGCGCGTGCACCTCTTGCTGTAGCTTCTTAGCTCGGCTACGTGTAATTGGTCCATCAAAGACTAGCGCGTGCACCTCTTGCTGTAGCTTCTTAGCTCGGCTACGTGTAATTGGTCCATCAAAGACTCGGGTTGGTGATGATATTGGTTGTACTTGAGTTGATGTAGTATAACTTGGGGGTTGTAATGTGTTGCTTAATGGCGTGGTCATATCATCCTCCTCCCCTTGAAAAGGAGTCGTCCTCGACTCTGAAGTGTCTTTACTTGTAAATGGTAAGAGGTCAGCAACATTGAACGTGTTGCTAACGCTATAGCTCGGTGGAAGATCTATCTTGTATGTATTATCATTGATCTTGGCAAGAACACGAAATGGACCATTCCCTCGTGGCTCCTGCAATAAAAGCAATCTAACCGAAGAATTTGGTACACAAAGTTTGTTAGCTCTAAACAAAAATCCATCATGTATATGATATTTCTCCCAACCTTTTCCATCTTTACAACGAATGTATGGTTCTGAAAATTCAGGATCATCATTATACATTTCTTTCAAATTTTCAAGACCCAAAACTTTTATCTCTAGTTGATTCAACAACACATTCCTTCGAGATAAGGCATCAGTGACCACATTGTCCTTACCTTTCTTATATTTCACAATGTATGGAAATGTTTTGATAAACTCAACCCATTTGGCATGGCGACGGTTTAGTTTGGCTTGCCCTTTCAAATACTTCAAGGCTTCATGTTCGAAATGAATAACAAATTCTTTTGGCCATAAGTAGTGCTGCCATGTTTCAAGCGTTCGGACCAAAGCATACAATTCTTTGTCATACACAGAATAATTTAATTGAGCACCTCCCAATTTTTCACTAAAATATGCTATAGGTTTTCCTTGTTGCATTAAAACTCCTCCTATCCCAATCCCACTAGCATCACATTCTACTTCAAAAGTTTTAGTGAAATCAGGAAGAATAAGTACAGGTGCTTCAGTCAAACGTTTCTTCAATTTTAGAAAAGCATCTTCTTGTGAGTTTCCCCATTTAAATTCAACACCTTTCTTTGTCAATTCATTTAAAGGAGAAGCGATGGTACTGAAATCTCGCACAAATCTTCTATAAAAACCAGCAAGTCCATGAAAACTTCTTACTTGACTTACATTCGTTGGAGCTGGCCAATCCTTGATGGCTTTCACCTTGGATTCATCCACCTCTATTCCTTTTGCTGAAACAACAAAGCCAAGAAACACAACATGGTCTGTGCAAAAACTGCACTTCTCAAGATTAGCAAATAATTTCTCCTTTCTAAGCTCATCTAAAACTTGTCGAATGTGTTTCACATGTTCATCAAAAGACTTGCTGTAAATTAGAATATCATCGAAGTAGACAACAACAAATTTTCCAATGAAAGTTCTTAAGACATGGTTCATTAATCTCATAAAAGTACTAGGAGCATTAGTTAACCCAAAGGGCATTACTAACCATTCATACAACCCAAATTTTGTTTTAAATGCAGTCTTCCATTCATCTCTAGTTTTCATTCTTATTTGATGGTATCCACTTCTCAAATCAATTTTAGTAAAAATTGTGGAACCACTTAATTCATCAAGCATATCATCTAGCCGTGGAATAGGATGGCGATAGCGAACGGTAATATTATTTATAGCTCTACAATCAACACACATCCTCCAAGATCCATCTTTCTTAGGTACTAAAATCACAGGAACAGCACAAGGGCTTAAGCTTTCACGAACAAAACCTTTATCAAGAAGTTCTTGTACTTGCCTTTGTATTTCCTTAGTTTCTTCGGGATTGGTTCGATATGGTGGACGGTTAGGAAGTGCAGCCCCTGGAATAAGATCAATTTGATGCTCAATCCCTCGAATTGGAGGTAGTCCAGCCGGTGTTTCTTGTGGAAACACGTCTTCAAAGTCCTGCAAAAGATCAGCCACAACACTAGGAAGAGATGTTATGTCGTTAGCAGAAATCAAAACATCTTTGTTCACAAGTACAAAGAGTACTTGATATGGGTTGTTCCTCACTTCTCTCAGCTCAGATTTTGTGGGTAGCATAACTAGATGTTCTCCCTCTTCCTTCCTTTTATCTCTTGAATTTGGCTTGTAGCACTCGCTCACCGAATTGTGGATGGCACTCAATTTCTTTTGCTCTTCTCCTCCTCTACTGGCTGTACTAATTTCAGTTTTCTTTTGTAAGTGTTCAGCCATGATTTGTTGAGGGGTCATAGGCTTGAGTACAAACTTTCTCCCTTTTAGATCTAGCGTGTATTGATTTGTTCTTCCACAATGCTGAGAATATCGGTCATATTGCCAAGGTCTTCCTAGCAGCATGTGACACACAGACATGGGTGCAACATCACACTCCATTGTGTCAACATACTCTCCAATCTTGAACGAAACTTTCACCTTATAACCAATCTTGATATCTCCTGATTCATTCAACCATTGGACATGATATGGATGAGGGTGTCGCTGCAACTTCAAACCAAGCTTTTCAACCATCTCACGACTTGCAAGATTATGGCAACTCCCTCCATCAATGATCACTTTTACTACTTTGTCTTGCACTTTGGCTCGCGTTTGAAAAAGATTATGTCGCTGTCCAATTTCAGCTTCTTTCATTTGAACACTCAAAATTTGTGTAACCACAAGAGTAGTACCATGCTCAAATTCACATCCCGTTTGTTCTTCAGATTTATCAATGTCATCTTCATTTCCTGCTTCAGCTTCCTCTTCACTAGCTGATGTATATTCTCCATCATCAGTCACAAGGATCACACGATTATTTGGACACTCCTTTATGACATGACCACGACCTCCACACTTGAAGCACTGAATACCACTACTCTTGGCTGTTGAACCCACTGATGTTGAAGTGGATGCTGCTGGTTTATAACTCGGGTTTGTAGCAGCACCGTTCTTTCCACTAGAATTGCCTTGAATATTGGATCGCAGGCCTCCAGTTGAACCTTTTGTTGCTGAGGATGCAGCAGTAAACCTTGAGATCGATTTGCTTCCTCCAGTCATGGTTCGTGCACCATATGACAAGGGCTTGCTGCTCTTAGCATCTTGTTGCAGCTGGCGTTCAGCTTTGGTGGCTTGATGTACCGAATCAATAAGACTTTGGTACGGCTGAAACTCAACAATACGCTGAATGTTGCGGTGTAACCCAGCCATGAAACGTGCAATGGTTTGCTCTTCGTCTTCATACACATTGGCTCTAATCATGGCCTTCTCCATCTCCTTATAATACTCCTCAACAGAGAAACTTCCTTGCCTCAAATTCTGCAATTTATCAAAAAGATCACGCCGATAATGCTTCGGCACAAAACGAATTCTCATTTCTCGCTTCATCTCTTGCCAAGTAATAATAGGGTCCTCTCCATCTTCTTCACGATCACGAAGAAGTTGCTCCCACCAAATCAGAGCATATCCTTCAAACTCAAGAGATGCCATTGCGAGTTTCTTCTCCTCTGAATAATTATGTAGGCGGAAGATTTTCTCCACCTTCAAATCCCATGTGAAATAATCTTCAGGATCAGATCTACCATCAAATTTTGGCATGGTAAACTTAAGTTTCCCAAATCTCTCTTCTTGGTTGACACCTCTATGATGACGACGACCATAGCGATGTTGAGACTGATCATCCCCAAATTCAGATTCTTCATTGTCATTATTTCTTCGATTCCGGCCTCTTCCTCTACCATGTGCAGCACCTTGATTTCTCCTCCCATGTTCACTTGCTCTTCTAGAATAATTTCCTTCACCTTCTTCCCCATCTTCATCATGGTTTCTTACACTGTCGGGGAGTCGATGACGACCTCTGATTTCAGCCATAAGTGTCTGAAGATCTTGTGCCAACAGATCTTGCTTGGCTTCTATGCTTTGTTTGAGCTCATTGAATTGTATCAGGGTGACACATTCTTCAATCTCAACGTTGGGATCCATCTTCCTGCGAAGTTAGTGATAACAAGGCAACAAATATAGGTGGAATATGAAGCTATGTAGAATCTCACAACCTCACCACTCTTACCAACCAAAGCTCTTATGAGTTCCCTGCGGGTTGCAAGAAAATGTGTGGTGGTAACAAGAAAGTGGTGGTTAAGCGAATACAAGACCAGAGTACCGATTACGATGGCTTATATGTGGAGCTTGGTGGGGATTAATAAACAAGGGATACAATCTGAATTCTAGTTGTTGTTAAGTTAAATAACCATCCGACTAGAAGTTCCCTGCCTAGTGCTGACCACAAGATACGAGTGATGTAAATAGATCAAACACACGCATAAGAAATTTCAGATTTGATGCAGACAAGGAGTATGATTGGAATGCAAGTGTTGCAATCAGATCCAACCAAAATTTTGCACCAAATGACAATAGCAAACTGGTTGAACAACTTGATAAAATTTTCAGCACTTGTGCACATAAACAAACTGATTGTTTTACTTTTCTTTCACAATCTTGTTCAACACTTTTCTTTGGTACTTTTCTTTCTTCTCTTTTTTTTTGATACTCTTTTTTATAAAACTAAACACAGAGATCTGATATGATATTGC
Source organism: Zea luxurians (assembly GCA_029449295.1). Classification (NCBI taxonomy): domain Eukaryota; kingdom Viridiplantae; phylum Streptophyta; class Magnoliopsida; order Poales; family Poaceae; genus Zea; species Zea luxurians. The sequence goes on along the minus strand of JAOPSE010000039.1, from coordinate 3,703,593 downwards.
ACACTTTATAATACTTTAACAAAGAACTCAACCAGCAGCTATAACTTAAATAGGATCAAAGTTAACACGAAGGAAATGATGAGAGTTTTCAAATTTTTCTTTTTGTGGATATTTTTAGATATATATAAGAGGCTCAAAGGGAACACAAAGGATAGAGTGACCAGCAACTAAACAAAGACTCTAAGGACTGAAACTTAACAAAACTCACTGGAACAACAGATTGAAACAAAGGGCTATGACAAAATATTTTATGGCTTTTTGGTGGATAGGACGAACACAAAATATATGTAGCTAAGGGTAAAGAATCCTACCGTGGCAACTGAGGCTTTGATACCAGATGATGCATCACGATGCCCGATCTTCACGACGTAGGATCAATCTTCAGATAACTAGCTTCAAAGAAGCTAAGATAACTTGCTGCAAGCAGCGATAACTAGTGCAACCTGACAAATAAAACTCGAAGCCAACCACCGTTTTTAACCGGCAGCCTGAATCGAGGATTCGCCCAACCACACTCTCAAAGAACCAACCAACACAGCCTACAATCAATCGAGGAGACCTCGAAGGGAGTAGGAGCACCAATTGGGAGCGGATGAAGCCGCCGCTTCTGCAATCCCGCGAAGGAATTCACAAGAGCAAAGGGGTAGAGATCACTCTCAATATTTGTTAGCACACAGCTGAACAAAAGGGGTTCTGTTTTAGATTATCATAAGCTGCCTTACATCATAGATATAGGGGGGTATTTATACTAGTAACAACCAGCCTTAGCGAGGTATAAACACAAAACAAAAGTATTTTCACGAGCTAATGTGAAGGAGCCTCTTCGGGAGATCTGCAGAACTGATTTCCGTGTGGCTGTTTGACTTCTGCGCAGCCTTCAGTGTTTTGACAATAACTTCTTCTAGGAATCTTCAAATGACGTGGGGCTGGATGCGTTGGAAAGCTGACTTGATAAGCTTTCTCACCATATATAGCATGCTTAATGAAACTTCATAGAATGATGCAGTTTAATACGAAAACTTGGTCATCAAGCTGACTGTTGACCTTCTGACCAGTCGGCACTAAAGTAGGTCGGCTGCCTTTCTGGTAGATGTGGTTAAGTCGGCTTTAGAAGCATTGGAAACTAGACTTCAAGAGCTTTCCAAAAAGTACTTATGGGCCTTCATAGCTTTTGGGAATCAAAAGATATGACTGTTTCTTCTGGACGGTTCTGTTGCGCTGGACTGACTCGGACATAGCTCTTCTTGTTGACTCGTCCTTGATACGTTTTGTCCTTCCTCTTTGGTGAACCTAAGTAATATCAACATACACGACTTAGGTAGCATAAAGTTCTCATTATTGTTTAATTGAAATTCATAAAGTAGCGCGTGCACCTCTTGCTGTAGCTTCTTAGCTCGGCTACGTGTAATTGGTCCATCAAAGACTAGCGCGTGCACCTCTTGCTGTAGCTTCTTAGCTCGGCTACGTGTAATTGGTCCATCAAAGACTCGGGTTGGTGATGATATTGGTTGTACTTGAGTTGATGTAGTATAACTTGGGGGTTGTAATGTGTTGCTTAATGGCGTGGTCATATCAGCTCCGCTATAATTCACCGGACTGTCCGGTGTACACCGGACAGTGTCCGGTGCTCCAAGGGAGCGCGGCCTCAGCAACTCGCCAGCCTCGGGTTCGCGCAGCAGCCGCTCCGCTATAATTCACCGGACATGTCCGGTGTGCACCGGACTGTCCGGTGTAACCACGGAGCAACGGCTATTTCGGCGCCAACGGCTACCTGCTGTGCATTCAATGCGCGGTCTGCGCGCGCAGAAGTCAGGCGCGCCCATACCGGCGCACCGGACAATGAACAGGTGATGTCCGGTGTGCACCGGACATCCAGGCGGGCCCAGAAGTCAGAAGCTCCAACGGTCAGAATCCAACGGCATTGATGACGTGGCGGGGGCACCGGACATGTCCGGTGTGCACCGGACTGTCCGGTGCGCCATCGAACAGACAGCCTCCACCAACGGTCATGTTTGGTGGTTGGGGCTATAAATACCCCAACCACCCCACCATTCATTGCATCCAAGTTTTCCAACTTCCAACCACTATACAAGAGCTAGCATTCATTGCAAAGCACACCAAAAGAGATCAAATCCTCTCCCAACTCCACACAAAGCCCTAGTGACTAGAGAGAGTGATTTGTAGTGTTCATTTGAGCTCTTGCGCTTGGATCGCTTCTTTTTCTTTGGCATTCTTTCTTGTGATCAAACACTCACTTGTAATTGAGGCAAGAGACACCAATTGTGTGGTGGTCCTTGCAGGAAGTTTGATTCCCAAGTGATTTGAGAAAGAGAAGCTCACTCGGTCCGAGGGACCGTTTGAGAGAGGGAAGGGTTGAAAGAGACCCGGCCTTTGTGGCCTCCTCAACGGGGAGTAGGTTTGAGAGAACCGAACCTCGGTAAAACAAATCCGCGTGTCTCACTTCATTATTCGCTTGAGATTTGTTTTGCTCCCTCTCTCGCGGACTCTATTATATTTCTAACGCTAACCCGGCTTGTAGTTGTGATTATTTTTGAGATTTTCAGTTTCGCCCTATTCACCCCCCTCTAGGCGACTTTCACATACGACCTCGGCAGGACAGCTCATAGCATCGTATCCAGCAACTCCAGGTTATTCCTTATCTATTCATCGTTCATTGATTATTATATATCTTCTCTTTACATTATCGTAACATTAGGGCGAAATATTACAGACTCAGCTAGATGATGAGAGGAGGCAACGTGAGGAGCTGGAGAAGAGGATGGCGGAGATGTTCGCGTACATGCAGAGCCTTGGCGCCGCACAGGGTCATGCTCCACCACCTCCGTTGTTCCCTGCAGCTGAACCTGCTGAGTTCACTACTCCTGTGAGTATCAAAATTTTAGTACTGCATGATATATATTCATATGTTCTCACACATGCAATCTCTTCTCTGTGCAGGGTCAATCGGCGGCGTCGAACAACCCTCACGCTTCGTCCAGCCCTTCGCCGAACCAGTCCAGATGCCCACCTCGTTGATGACCTATTTTGTGATGATCCAGACTTATATTCGTGAGTGTTGGTGATGTTAGTTATACTTGGTCTTGTGAGATACTTATTGAGACTTATGTGCTGTGAAACCTGATTTATGTGGTGATATTTGTGATATATATGATGTTGATGATAAATGTGTTGATTCTGTGATGCGAATGATATATAATGTGATGTGAATGATATATCTCTTCTGTTTGTTTGGATGGAACAACAAAAACAAATAAAAAAGGGACTTCCTGGTCACTTTGCCGAGTGTTACACTCGGCAAAGGGTATCTTTGTCGAGTGCTATGACCATGGCACTCGGCAAAGGAGGAAACCTGGGAACCGGTAAAGCCTTCTTTGCCGAGTGCTATGACCATGGCACTCGGCAAAGTAGGAAACCTGGGAACCGGTAAAGCCTTCTTTGCCGAGTGCTATGACGATGGCACTCGGCAAAGGGGCCCACTGGAGGACTCTTTGCCGAGAGCCAGTCCACTAGACACTCGGCAAAGAAGCCTCCTTTGCCGAGTGCCTACGAGAGCTCTCGGCACAGGGACTGGCGGTGGGGCCCACTGGAGCCGTCTTTGCCGAGGGCCATGATAGCAGACATTCGGCAAAATTGGTCTCTTTGCCGAGTGCCTAAGAAGACACTCGGCAAAAGATCCGTCACCGTCACTTAGCGCCATGACGGTGACTTTTCTTTGCCGAGTGCCAAATGGCACTCGGCAAATTCTTTGCCGAGTGCCCGACAAAAAGTACTCGGCAAAGAGGCCGTTGTCGATGTACAGTTCGCCGAGCGTTCTTTGCCGAGTGTTACAGTCGGCAAAGCCTTTGCCGAGTGTAAAATAGCCTTTGCCGAGTGTCTGAGACACTCGGCAAAGGAGCTGTGTCCGATAGTGATACGTGCCTTATGGCTAAGGAGAAGAAGGTATGTATTCAAGACACTCCCAAATATACTTCTTCTAGTGATGAAGAATCTTTTGATGATGAAGTAGATTACACTAAATTGTTTAAAGGTTTAGATAGAGCTAAAGTAGATAAAATAAATGAATTAATTGATGCTCTTAACGAAAAGGATAGACTGCTAGAAAAGCAAGAAGATATTTTATATGAGGAACATGATAAATTCATTAGTGTTCAAAAATCTTTTGCTCTAGAAGTTAAGAAAAATGAAATACTGTCATCTGAATTGTCTTCTTGTCATGAATCTATTTCTAGCTTAAAGAATTTAAATGATGAGTTGAATACTAAGCTAGAGGAAGTAAATGCAACTAGTTCATGTGTAGAGCATGTTGTTATTTGCCATAGATGTAAAGACTTTGATGTTGATGTTTGTAATGAACATGCCTCCATTATTTCTAAGTTAAAAAATGAGGTTGCAAGTCTTAATGCTCAACTTAAGACTTGCATGGATAAATATGAGAAACTTAAATTTGCTAGGGATGCCTACACTATTGGTAGACACCCCTTAATTAAGGATGGACTTGGTTTTCGAAAGGAAACCAAGAACTTAACAAGCCAAAGGACTTCCGGTCTCAACAAGGAGAAAGGGAAGGCCCCTATGGCTAGTAGCTCGTATTCTTCACATGATCAAAAGAACCATGCTTATCTTTATGCTCATGTCAAGAAAGTTTCTCATCATGATAAATATTATAATCATGCTGCTTTACCTACTTATCATGATTCACATGCTATGTTTACATCGAGCTCCACATATGTTCATGATAGGAGTAGGCCTAGGCGCAATCATACTGTTTCTCGTGCACCTAGGAAAGTTTACACTGGTCCAACTACTATGTATCAAACATGTAATACTTCTTTTGTACTCTCATGCAAAAATGCCAAAGTAGTTGCTAGAAAATTGGGATCTAAATGCAAGGAAGACAAGACTTGTATTTGGGTTCCAAAAGTTGTTGTAACTAACCTTGTAGGACCCAACAAGAGTTGGGTACCTAAAACCCAAGCTTAACTACCTTGCAGGTTTATGCATCCGAGGGCTCAAGCTGGATTATCAACAGCGGATGCACAAACCACATGACGGGGGAGAATAAAATGTTCACCTCCTACATCAAGAATAGGGATTCCCAGGATTCTATTATCTTTGGAGATGGGAATCAAGGCAAGGTCAAAGGCTTAGGCAAGATAGCCATCACATCCGAGCATTCCATCTCTAATGTGTTTTTAGTTGAATCGCTCGAGTATAATTTATTGTCTGTAAGTCAATTGTGTAACATGGGCTATAATTGTTTATTTACAAATATTGATGTATCTGTCTTTAGAATGAGTGATGGTTCATTAACCTTTAAGGGTGTATTAGACGACAAGCTCTATTTAGTTGATTTTTTTTAAAGAGAATGCCGATCTAGATGCATGCTTAATTGCTAAGACTAATATGAGCTAGCTTTGGCATCGCCGTCTAGCACATGTTGGAATGAAGAACCTTCATAAACTACTAAAGGGAGATCATGTGTTAGGACTAACCAATGTGTGTTTTGAGAAAGACAGACCTTGTGCAACATGCCAGACAGGAAAGCAGGTAGGAAGCACTCATCATAGCAAGAATGTGATGACGACATCAAGACCATTGGAGCACCTACACATGGATCTCTTCGGCCCGGTTGCCTATCTCAACATCAAGGGATGTAAGTATGGTCTTATTACAGTTGATGATTTTTCCCGCTACACTTGAGTATTCTCTTTGCAGGATAAATCCGAAACCCAAGGAACCCTAAAGAGCTTCTTAAGAAGAGCTCAAAATGAGTTTGAGCTAAAGGTAAAGAAGATCAGAAGCGATAATGGGTCTAAGTTCAAGAATCTACAAGTTGAAGAATATATTCAAGAGAAAGGCATCAAGCACGAGTTCTCCGCTCCCTACACACCGCAGCAAAACGGCGTGGTAGAGAGGAAGAACAGGTCGCTAATTGATATGGCAAGAACGATGCTTGGAGAGTACAAGACGCCTGAGCGGTTTTGGTCGGAAGCTGTGAACACAGCTTGCCATGCCATAAACCGGCTCTATCTGCACCGTCTACTCAAGAAGACCTCCTATGAACTCCTAACTGGTAACAAACCCAATGTTTCTTATTTTCGTGTATTTGGGAGCAAATGCTACATTCTGGTGAAGAAAGGTAGACATTCAAAATTTGCTCCTAAAGTAGTAGAAGGGTTTTTACTAGGATATGACTCAAATACAAAGGCGTATAGGGTCTTCAACAAATCATTAGGATTAGTTGAAGTCTCTAGCGATGTTGTATTTGATGAGACTAATGGATCTCCAAGAAGCAAGCTGATCTTGATGATGTAGATGAAGATGAGGTTTCGACGGTCGCAATGCGAACTATGGCAATAGGTGATGTGTGACCACAGGAACTACAGGAACAAGATCAACCCTCCTCCTCTACGATGGTGCATCCCCCAACTCAAGGCGATGAACAGATACCATCTCAGTTGGTACCTCAAGAAGAGGGGCAAGATCAAGGGGATCACAAGAAGAACAGGTTATGGAGGAAGAAGCATCACGGTCCATATAACTCAAATCCGAGCGACAATCCAAAGAAATCACCCAGTGGATCAGATTCTGGGTGTCATCAGCAAGGGAGTAACAACTTGCTCACGATTAGCTAATTTTTGTGAGCATTACTCGTTTGTTTCTTCTATTGAGCCTTTTAGGGTAGAAGAAGCCTTGTAGGATTCAGATTGGGTGTTGGCCATGCAGGAAGAGCTCAACAACTTCAAAAGAAATGAAGTCTGGAGCCTAGTGCCACATCCAAAGCAAAATGTTGTGGGAACCAAGTGGGTGTTCCACAACAAGCAAGACGAACACAGGGTGGTGACAAGAAACAAGGCTCGACTTGTGGCAAAAGGTTACGCCCAAGTCGCAGGTTTGGACTTTGAGGAGACTTTCGCTCCTGTGGCTAGATTAGAATCATTTCGAAATTTATTAGCCTATGCCACTCACCATTCCTTTAAGTTGTTCCAAATGGACGTGAAGAGCACTTTCCTAAATGGACCAATCAGGGAGGATGTATACATGGAACAACCCCTTGGCTTTGAGGATGACAGGTATCCCGACCACGTGTATAAGCTCTCTAAGGCGCTCTATGGACTTAAGCAAGCCCTAAGAGCATGGTATGAATGCCTTAGAGATTTTCTAAATGCTAATGCTTTCAAGGTTGGGAAAGCTGATCCCACTCTATTCATAAAGACTTATGTAAGGAAAATGGACCCCGGGCCATTTGGCTAAATGAGTTTTGGTGTTTGATGATTAACACAATCTATGGACTAATGTGTTTGCTAGCATTTATAATTGTAGTTCATAGGATGCGAAGAGGATTGGACTTAGGCAATGAGGATGCAACACCTCAAAAGAAGACATAAAAAGAAGCACAGAAGTCCAAGACTCAAGAACAAATGAAGCCTGAAGGAATCAGCAAAGAAACCCTAGAAAAGGGCTGTCAGCTAGCTCCTGGTGGCTCACCAGACTGTTTGGTGGGACAACCGGACAGTCTGCGCAGAGGGGCCGCAGACATGCGCCCTTGGGCTGTAGCACCGGATTGTTCGGTGGGCACCGGACAGTTGGGTAACGGTCGGATCCAATGGTCAACTGCTACAGACGCTAACGTTCGGCTGACGTGGCGTTCACCGGACACTGCACAATGCCTGTCCGGTGGTGCACCGGACTGTCTGGTGCGCTCGATGACAGAAAATTGCTCCTTTCTGTCCAACAGCTAGAATTGGGGTTGGGGGCTATAAATACCACCCCAACCGGCCATTCTCAAGTGTGGGAGCCCAAGAGACATACCAAGGCATACAATAGACATTCCCAAATGCTCTTACACCCAAGTGCTTAATAGAATCACTCCGTGATTAGCATAGGTGCTTTGCGAAGTGCTTAGGTTAGTTAGACCGCTTTAGCACTTGCTCTAGGTGAACCCTAGTTAGTTGAGTGAGTTCTGTAAAACCACACAACCCCTCAGCTTTTGCACGAGTCGTCGTAATTGTACCGAGTGAGGCGAGAGTCTTGTGAGACCGTGACAACCGCGTTTGTGTCACGGCCGCCACCGTGTACCAGAGGGAATGAGGCCCACGACGTTTTTGGCTGGAAGCTCGATAGTGGAGACGGTGGGGAGCGTCCGAGAGGAGCCGGAAGCGGAGCACCACTTGCGCGTGGAGAAGGCCCGCGACTCTCTACGGAGTTACTCGACCGAGGTGCTTAGCCCTCGCGTGGGCTTCCCTTTGCATAGGGGCACCAACGAGAATTAGTCGGGACCTTGCGTGGTTCCGGATACCTCGGTAAAAATACCAGTGTCATCCACGAGAGTTTGCATCTCTACCTTACTCTTTAAGTTTCCGCATTATATTAAGCATTTAAGTTTCAATCTTGTATTCATACTTATATAGTTGTAATACCCAATTTGTAATTTGCAAGAGCTAATATCAAAGGGAGAAACAAGTTCACTTTATCTATGTGAGAGTTTGAACTTTTGTGCCATCACATGTTAACACCATATTTTAAAACAGATAATTATAAAATATATGCCACTAAATCATTGCATCATGCTGAGATTTTTATTTTATGTGCATTTTGTGACAATATAAAAATAATGTAAAAAAGACATATATTAAAAATCCAAATTTGGAGATTCAACCCTAATTTGCAAGTTGGAGTTTAGAGAAGAGAAAGAAAATGTTATGTAAAAATAAAGAAATATGTATATAAAAATAGTTAGGTCCTTCTATATTAGTATATTCAGATTGTACATTTAAAATGAGTATAAGTTCACAGTTACAATTGAATTCAAAAATTTGAATTTGAAAATCTAAAAGGAAAAGAGAAAGGAAAATAAAATACAAAAGAAAAGAGAAAAGACAGTCACTGGGCCCACTCGGCTGTAATCAGCCCACCAGGGAGTTCCCTTCCGCACAGCCCACTACTCCTTTCCCTTTTCCATTTTCATTTTTTTCCAAAGCCACTGCCATGTGGGCCCGTTCGGCGGGGGGATGTCGCGTGCGCATACAGCCGAGGCGCCGTGACCGTGTACTCCCTCCACCCACTGACGCATGGGGCCCGGTTGACATCAACTACCGCCCAGGAAACTCATGGCGCCGACAGGCGGGCCCTGGCGGTCAGCCACCTCTCCCCCTGGTCATCCGCAATCTCTAGCCATGATTCGCACAACAGAAACGAGCTGCCCCTCCAGCCAACTATCGGGTCAGCGTGCATGGCGAGTGTGGATCCGGGCTTTGCGCGGCTTGCGCCTAGTGGCCCCCTTCTGATATAAAAGCAAGTCCCAGCGGACCGCTCAACCGAAGTGCGCGAGAAGGCCAAGATCTCATCATCGAATGAAATAGAAGAGAGAGAGTTGAGAGCTAGGAGCGCCATCAGCATCGTCTCCATCCACGACTGAGGTTTGGAGGTCTGCGACGAGTCCGGAAGCTTCATGCGCTTGCCGGTGGAACGCCCGTGGCTGGGTAAGGAAGGATTGACCCTGTGACGGCCGGAACTTCGTCGTCGAACACTGGGATCTGCCGCTACCCGTGGATGGATCGGGGCACTCTTGGAATCATGGTGAGCAACCTCCCCACTGTATCGCATCGTTACCCTTTACGTGATATTGCCTTCGGATCGGAGTTCGATCACAGGGACCGGATTTGGGAGAATACCAGCCATGGCTCCGCTGCGGCTGGGCCGTGCGCTGCCGTGCCTGTTGGCCGTGTGGGAAGAAGATGTCGCGGCTGCTGGATCAGTAGCAGGCGGCTGGGATTAGATCTGGCTTGTGTTGGCCCTCTGTGATACCCAATTTTCTGAAAAGAAGTTAAATGTTTTTTTTCCTTTTCTTTTGTGATCTGTGTAGTTGGGGTTGGAGTTTTTTTAGGAAGCATTCACCAATAAAACAGTAGAATACTTGTTGGATTTGTGCGTTGGGGTCGGGAGCAGACGTGAGAGCGAGTTTGGGCCGTGGATCTCGATCCGGCGGTGGGGAGCCCATTAGTTTCTCCCCCTAAACCCTAGCCGCCCCCTCCCTCTCACTCCCCCACCCCTTTGGCCGCCCCTCCCCTCTCTCTTCCACTCTTGAAGCCGCCCCAATCCCTCTCCTTCTTCCCCAAGTGATTGCAGCGCCACCCCTCAACCCTAGCCCCCCCACCTCTTCCTCTCCAAGGTGGAGCCTCCCCGCTTGGTGTCCGTCGTGTGGGTGCGAGTCTTCCATGGGAGTTTGGAGGGAGGAAGAAGGAAGAAAAGGAGGAAAGGAGGAACCCAAGGTGATTTTCGTGATCATTTTGTTGTATTTGTGCTGCAATCCAATTGGTTACATGTTTACCTATGCGATTTGGTAGAGGTGCTGTCCAGAAATTTAGTGGGTGGACGAACAACAGTAGTTCTAGTGATTTCTGGGGATTTTTCGTGGGCAATTAGTAGGGATCAGTGGGAGAATCATGTAGAGCTTTGTCATACCTTTCCAACGAGTACTTATGCGCTCGATTTGGAGTTATAATTTAGGAGATATCGTTGTTTGAATCCGGTTATGTTGCTGTCCAAAAAAACAGAATTTTCAGGTGGGTGAACAGCAGTAGTATTAGCAGTTTCTGGGAACTTTTCGTGGGTAATTAGTGTTAACCAGTATGATAATCATGTAGAGCTTTGTCTTATCTTTCCAATAAGTACTTATGTGCTTGATTTGGAATTATATTTTAAAAGATATCGCTGTTTGAATCCGGGTATGTCGCTGTCCAAAAGACAAAAAAACAGATTACAGGGTTCATCTTGTGGACTGTTTTGGGCTAATTAGATGTTGGAATTTAATTATAAATTGTATACAAAACTTGTGGGGAATTTCATGTAGATGCCTCTGGAGTTTTTGTTTGTTACCACTGCTGTCATAATTTTAAAGTTATGAAATTATTAAGCAGCGTCGCTGCAGTTTGGAGGGTGTGGGGAGAGATGCAACCCGCGGCGGGGTTTGAGTTTGTGCGTAGGTGCGGCGTCGTTTATGAGCCTGATTATGTGAAATTGGTGCACTAAGTTGTGTGTCAAAAACAGGTGGTGGACTTCCGGATCATACTTAGGGATTTGCCCGAACTTCCGGTAAAGGCAAGTAAATACAGTGGTGGTTGCTACCGTTTGGGTTGCATCCTATTCCCTGACATTGAGTATGCATAAGTTTTAATTATGTTAATCATTGAATTCTATGATGAAGTTTATTTGTTTGGAAGTATTAATTCTCAATTGTCTAATATTGTGGTTGATTATAATTTGGTAATGATATATGTGGTTGATTCCCATCTTGGATGAAGTTGAAGTATTTTTTTGAATCACGTTATATGAAGTGTTGTAGGCATGACATGCTCATCGCATCATCCATCTTGCATTTTGAAGTTATGTCGTGATCTTATGGTCCGACCGTACCGGTACATTTTTAGCATCGTACGTTGCCCGAGGAGGGGTACGATGCGGCTTCATATCCTTAGAGGTATGAAGGCAGAAGTCATCCTTGCATTTGCAGACATTTGCACTCATGAGGTATATATGAAGTGTGACATTACTATGTTACTATTGTGGTTTCTACCTGCGAGGTGTGGTGACTAGGTGTGTTGTACGTTGTATACGTGCTGCACCTTCGTAATAAGAAGGTTGTGGAATCAAGTGGTGGTAAAACAATGTTCTTATGTGGTTAAACAGTTTGATATTATTTTACTTGCTGAGATGTGTCATCTCACTCTTGCATTACTCAATGCAGGTACTTGATACATGTTGGGAATGAGGGGAGTAGCAGCACGTCCACTTTCACTCTCACAATAACGCTGCCCAGGAGCAGTCATGATTTAATTAGAAACTTATTGTCAAAGGAAGTTTGTTTTTTAACTAGTCGTGCGCACTAGTTAATTCACTTCATGTCGTATGTTTAACTTCTCTTTGCTAGCCGATTAATAATACTTAGTATGTTTTTGTCATGATATGTGTTTATACATTGTTGCCCCCTCATTTATGCAGTTTTGCAAGGGGGATGCTGCCGAAATTTTATATATAGATGTCAGAAGTGTTGTTTAGTCGCATTCCGGGGTGTTGGTGGACCCCGGGGTGTTACAGTTGGTATCAGAGGATAGGCTTTAGATTCTACGCAATTTGAAGATAAATTTGACACACTTGCACATATAGGAAGGGTATGGGTTCGTATCTCTTTCATATTAGTATTTTATTGTATAGATGACTAGAACTTCCTTACTCCAAATCCCTTTATGGTTTGATGGGGTATGTCGTTAACGACGTAATGCTTGATATGATATGTTACTTCTATTTAGTATTGGTTTCTTGATGTGGTTGTTATTGAAGATATTATGCAAGTGAAGCTACTAATGTACTTGTTTTATATACATATCGTCATGATGTTTTTTTGGGGATGCAATGTTTTCAAATCTCTGAGCTATTACCATCATATATTTCTATATGCTTGACTGTGGATGTTTTTTCCCAAAAGGATTCTTGGGTTCTTGTACTTATAGGACCAATTGTTTATTGAGCTTGTGTATAATGGGTCTAATCCGACTTGGTGTAGTGTGAAAACACTATATAATGTAGTTTTATGGTGTTGTTGAGTTTGATTGACTGTTGGGTTACAACCCAACTTATCAATGTAATATTTCCATGGGTGCAATGCTTTGCGCCTCACTTTTTTTAGGCTAGTGTGGCTACTTGCTAACTTGATCTTAGTATAAAATTGGTTTGTCTCTATAGAGCAGATGCAACGTTGTAATGTCTATGAAATCTTTAGACTGGTAAAACTCGAGTGAATTTGTGACATGACGTAGATTGATAAGTCCAACCATGTCTACCTGATAGGTTTTCTTATTATGTGCAACCTTATTTTTAACAATAAATAGGGTGGTTTCAAGTGGATTTTATGTCGTGCATGTTTTCCTTCTATGGCTTGTTTCAATAGCCATAAAGGCTATGCATATTTTTTTAGTTGTTGCAGGCTAGTCATGTGGGCGATATTGACAACCCGTTTTATATTTTTTTTATTTGCCAACATTGTATGGCAGTTTGATTTTTTTATGAGCAGTTTCTCTATGCATGCTTGTTGAATCATTATTTGGACCGCTTTATCTTAAACGAAGTCAATGCTTAACTGCGAGTTGCTTATGTTTGTTAGTCATCGATCTCTTTAATGATGGGGTTGTTGCATCGGATTGAGATTTTTCTTATATGAATGATGGTTTGATAGATCATGTATGTCTACTACTTTGAATGCATCCTGTGATATCACGAAGTACAAATTGTTCAAGTGCAGTAATAGTAGGTTTTGTTGTATGTGAGGTTAATCAAGGTAGTTTGGTTATGTGGATTGTCTTATTGACGTCCAATTACTCCTGTTGAGCATAGTATCGTGTTATTATTTTAGTATTGAAAGTAATATTTATGAAGCTTTTGCATGAGTCTGTGTCAAGAAGTACATTAGTTTTCTTGTTATCCCTCCATTGCTTTATGAGTATTGCAAATTTTATCTCTTTTGAGAGGAGGAAAAGACGTTACATGACATGAGCACCATTTGCTTCACGTCGACAGAATAGTTGTGGAGAGCTCTAATAGTTGGATTCTAGTGTAATAACAACCATGTTTTATAGTGCTAGAGACGGGTATGTCAGGTGTTTCATACATTGTCGATACATGGATGTTTGACCTTAGTGGCATTAACAAATGAGGTTGTTGAATTCGTTGATTGTGGTGCTTAGTGTTCTAACCTATTAGGTAAAGTGTTGCTTAAAGGCTTTGGGGAGTTGCATCCCCATTTGGTAGTGGAAAATCCTAATGTTGGTCGCACCTGCCAATGCCTTGGGTTTTATTTTATATTGTTTTTTTATTATGGGTAAGGTGTTGTTTTGTTTTGGGAGTCATTTTAAATTAGTTGGAGGCTGAATCAGGCTTCACTTATCTAGAATGTTTTATGTAGGTTTCTTCATCTTTGCATAGGATGCTCAATCACCCAGTTTGGTCTAAACATTTGAGAGTTATGGGTTTCCTATAGCAGCCTTAATTTTGTACGGAAGTATAGACATTGAATACGGTAAATTTTGGGTTTTGTTGGATTATGAAAGTTTTAGTAATTTCACGATCTTCCCAAAGAGTATTGGTTTGTAATTTTCATTGCATATAATTGGAGTTAGGCTACTCTGAAGTTGTTGCACCGTTGTGTCTGAACTTTAGGTGTCGTTAAAACCACTAATAAATCGACCGCGTTTTGATAGTTTCAGAGCCCAAATTTGGGAATTCTCTTTAAGAAAAACTTTTAATTTTTCTTAGTACCTTTTAATGGATATTTACTTGTAATTGTCTGTTAAATAGATTGGGAGAGGTGGTTGTCCGGATATAAGTCGAATCTCTGATGTGCAGTATCTCAGGCTGAGTTTAGCTGTAGGTCATGCAGAGTTGAGGCCTATAAAGATAAATTTGGGTGGAACTTTATTGCAAAAGTCGTGGACAATTTCCAAACTTTTCCAACGCGTGTTCGTTGTAGTTTTAAGTTGAGTATAGCAGGAGTTATAGCATTTTGAATTTTAGTTGTCCATTGTTTCTAACCTATCAGTTTTGCAACAAAGCAGTTGCATTGTTTTATCGGTTTGGAAACCAATTCTGAGACACTCATTATAATAAAAGTTTTAGGGAATGTTATAATCTTTTCAATGAAATTATATTTGTAAAATTTTGTTAGATGCAGAGAGTTATGAGGTTTTGAATTTATGGGTCATGTTCCGTCAGGTTCTGGTGGCAGATCATGTATGTCACCTTACAAGCCAAATTAAAAAAATGGAGATAAAAAAAAACTTTTTTATCCTTTGAATACAAAAGTTGTAGGTCATGAAGTTTAGATGATTTTACAATATTTCTTTGTTATCATTGCTTTTATAGTGAAAGAGGTAGAGACAGAATGAGCATTTGTGCTGTTGATTATCAATTTTCTATTTAGGGATATTTCTTTGGGAGTTTGGTTTAGTTATGGTGAGCTCTTTCGCAATCCATGTTAATTATGTTGTATGGTGGGAGGGAATAGATGTAGTGGTTGTGATAGTTATCTTGTTGTTGTATATGTGGAGCGTGGGCTGAAACAGAGAGATAGCGAGGGATATTTGAATAGGCCAGTACGTATTGTTGTGAAGCCATGTTTTCTGGTCTTGGCGTGTTTGCGTAAGTATGAAATAGTTACGTCGTGTGAAGTCTAGGTGGAGATGCAGATTGTCTGAGTTATTGGATGGATATATGGGCAGGCATAGTATACTTAAATTGATTCTTGCTTGCATGATGTGAGATCAGGCTTAAAATGATTTAAAAAGTAAGCATATTGCTTCTACCCTTATGTTGGCTCTAAGTGTCTCGTAATGAAGAACCTAAAGTTATTAGTCCTTCGATGAACGCTTAATCTTAGAAGAGTATAGAACCTGAATAAATCTATTGCTTGCTGTTTGGGACTACATGACCAGTTTTGGTTATGCCGCTAGTTCAATGAATTACACCATGTTTTCGGTAGAGGTGTTGTATATAAAAAGTTGTAGCCAACTTCTCCATCTTACTTGTGTAAAATTTCATGACCATAGGTCTAGTAGTTTGGGAGTTATGATTTTCTCAAGTCTAGTCTTGGAATCTGTCCAGATTCTGTACAGATTTCAAAACTGACCTTGTTTGCCCAAGTTAAACTTCGAATCAGTTCTTATAAATTATAAAGAAGTGGTAGTACTTTCCTTAAGCTTTCCAACAAATTTTGGATCACCCTTTTTGGTGACCTATAAGTTAAGCTACATCTGTTTTAATTGGAATCTTTGAATCTGTCCAAATTTGGACAGCAAAGCCTTTCTTATGTCTTTTGATCTTGATATGCATTGAATTAACCTGATAGGTTTATAAATGAAATATAGACAATTTTACTGGCTTTCTAAAAAGTCTAGGAGCGCCTGAATGGGATGACTGAGACTCCAATTATGGATTTTTGAAGTGAGTAGTTGAATTCTGTTCAAGTCTGGACAAAATTTACGTTTCGCATTGTTTGGCCTTTCTAAGTGTCAAATCTTGTGGTGATGATAATACCAAGGGTATAGTGGACTTTGTAAGCTTTCCATAAAGTCCTAGTTTACTTCTATTGGATGCATATTTTGTGAGTTATGAGGAAAACAAATAATTGTTGTGTTGCTGTCTAGAAATATGCAAGCATTAAATTGATCTTTTGAAGTTACTCTTGTTTGGATAGGTTTGGTTTAGGCTATTTGAGCACAGTATGTATTGCATTCATATATATATATATATATATATATATATATATATATATATATATATATATATATATATATTGAAGTACTTGCATGTGTCAATGTTGATTTGGTGGTAGGAAAGCTTTGTTCGAGTTATATAGGACCGTCTACTATCTTAGCCCGAGTTGGCAGCTTGGCTTAGCACCTACAATTGTCGGAGTCTATGATCAAAGTACACCATATATTCCATGTCTTTATGTTGAGGAAGTATTTACGGAATCCAGACCATCAAATCGAGCTAGAGCCGATTCCTGTGTAGCAAGACCAGACTCTAGAGTGTCGTCTGCTGCGTATCTTAGAATCCTAGGAGCTTGAGTAGCTGATGCGGCAGAAGTACCCGAACATTTCTTTATGTGTGAGTTTTGTTGATTCATTGATCTTTCCTTGTCATTCCGATAGAAGCGTCGGAATTCGAGGTCGAATTCTTTTTAAGGGGGGTAGAGTGTGATACCCAATTTTCTGAAAAGAAGTTAAATGTATTTTTTCCTTTTCTTTTGTGATCTGTGTAGTTGGGGTTGGAGTTTTTTTAGGAAGCATTCACCAATAAAACAGTAGAATACTTGTTGGATTTGTGCGTTGGGGTCGGGAGCAGACGTGAGAGCGAGTTTGGGCCGTGGATCTCGATCCGGCGGTGGGGAGCCCATTAGTTTCTCCCCCTAAACCCTAGCCGCCCCCTCCCTCTCACTCCCCCACCCCTTTGGCCGCCCCTCCCCTCTCTCTTCCACTCTTGAAGCCGCCCCAATCCCTCTCCTTCTTCCCCAAGTGATTGCAGCGCCACCCCTCAACCCTAGCCCCCCCACCTCTTCCTCTCCAAGGTGGAGCCTCCCCGCTTGGTGTCCGTCGTGTGGGTGCGAGTCTTCCATGGGAGTTTGGAGGGAGGAAGAAGGAAGAAAAGGAGGAAAGGAGGAACCCAAGGTGATTTTCGTGATCATTTTGTTGTATTTGTGCTGCAATCCAATTGGTTACATGTTTACCTATGCGATTTGGTAGAGGTGCTGTCCAGAAATTTAGTGGGTGGACGAACAACAGTAGTTCTAGTGATTTCTGGGGATTTTTCGTGGGCAATTAGTAGGGATCAGTGGGAGAATCATGTAGAGCTTTGTCATACCTTTCCAACGAGTACTTATGCGCTCGATTTGGAGTTATAATTTAGGAGATATCGTTGTTTGAATCCGGTTATGTTGCTGTCCAAAAAAACAGAATTTTCAGGTGGGTGAACAGCAGTAGTATTAGCAGTTTCTGGGAACTTTTCGTGGGTAATTAGTGTTAACCAGTATGATAATCATGTAGAGCTTTGTCTTATCTTTCCAATAAGTACTTATGTGCTTGATTTGGAATTATATTTTAAAAGATATCGCTGTTTGAATCCGGGTATGTCGCTGTCCAAAAGACAAAAAAACAGATTACAGGGTTCATCTTGTGGACTGTTTTGGGCTAATTAGATGTTGGAATTTAATTATAAATTGTATACAAAACTTGTGGGGAATTTCATGTAGATGCCTCTGGAGTTTTTGTTTGTTACCACTGCTGTCATAATTTTAAAGTTATGAAATTATTAAGCAGCGTCGCTGCAGTTTGGAGGGTGTGGGGAGAGATGCAACCCGCGGCGGGGTTTGAGTTTGTGCGTAGGTGCGGCGTCGTTTATGAGCCTGATTATGTGAAATTGGTGCACTAAGTTGTGTGTCAAAAACAGGTGGTGGACTTCCGGATCATACTTAGGGATTTGCCCGAACTTCCGGTAAAGGCAAGTAAATACAGTGGTGGTTGCTACCGTTTGGGTTGCATCCTATTCCCTGACATTGAGTATGCATAAGTTTTAATTATGTTAATCATTGAATTCTATGATGAAGTTTATTTGTTTGGAAGTATTAATTCTCAATTGTCTAATATTGTGGTTGATTATAATTTGGTAATGATATATGTGGTTGATTCCCATCTTGGATGAAGTTGAAGTATTTTTTTGAATCACGTTATATGAAGTGTTGTAGGCATGACATGCTCATCGCATCATCCATCTTGCATTTTGAAGTTATGTCGTGATCTTATGGTCCGACCGTACCGGTACATTTTTAGCATCGTACGTTGCCCGAGGAGGGGTACGATGCGGCTTCATATCCTTAGAGGTATGAAGGCAGAAGTCATCCTTGCATTTGCAGACATTTGCACTCATGAGGTATATATGAAGTGTGACATTACTATGTTACTATTGTGGTTTCTACCTGCGAGGTGTGGTGACTAGGTGTGTTGTACGTTGTATACGTGCTGCACCTTCGTAATAAGAAGGTTGTGGAATCAAGTGGTGGTAAAACAATGTTCTTATGTGGTTAAACAGTTTGATATTATTTTACTTGCTGAGATGTGTCATCTCACTCTTGCATTACTCAATGCAGGTACTTGATACATGTTGGGAATGAGGGGAGTAGCAGCACGTCCACTTTCACTCTCACAATAACGCTGCCCAGGAGCAGTCATGATTTAATTAGAAACTTATTGTCAAAGGAAGTTTGTTTTTTTAACTAGTCGTGCGCACTAGTTAATTCACTTCATGTCGTATGTTTAACTTCTCTTTGCTAGCCGATTAATAATACTTAGTATGTTTTTGTCATGATATGTGTTTATACATTGTTGCCCCCTCATTTATGCAGTTTTGCAAGGGGGATGCTGCCGAAATTTTATATATAGATGTCAGAAGTGTTGTTTAGTCGCATTCCGGGGTGTTGGTGGACCCCGGGGTGTTACACCCTCGGTCGTCGATCGTGCAGCGAACAACCTCGATTAGACATAGAAATACCCCTTCACGTATTGAATCCCAACCATTGACGCGAGATCAGACGGGTGCGTGCTGATCTCGGCCAAATAAAAATCTGGACCGTTGATGCAGATCGGAGGGACGTGGTTGAGAGCTGGTTCAAGATCTAATCTCAACCACGGGTGTGTGATCGTGCGGTTGAGATCCTTCGGTACCCCTTCGCCGAAGCCGTTTTACAAAAGAAACCCTCGGGTTCGGTTGATTAAACCCGCAGTCCACACAGTAGCGCTATGTGTCCTGGGATTTTTATGCTTTAGCCCCTGCGCTTTCCTGTAATTGACGCCGAGTCCAGAAGATTAGAAAATCCATTAAAAGTAAATAAAAATTGATTTTTAATGCATAAATAAATGCCAGAATTTGTTTAATTCATATAAAATTCATATGAACTCCAAATTAATCCATTCCACTTCCTATAATTTTGTAATATTATTCTCTATCAAATAGTGCTACTGTTTTAACATGAAATCTATACTAGAATTGATTACTCAATTAATTTTGTAGCAAGCACACACCAACTTCGGGAATTCATAACTCTTTCATTTTAATTCCGATTTGACTCATTCCAGTTGCGTTAGTTTCGTATAAGTATTTACTACGCAGTAACAACATTGAATATATCATGTCTCATTCTTTTATAATTAGAGTTGTATTTAACTGATGTTGGATAGTCTTGTTAATCTGCTTATCAATATAATCTACCAAAATCTAATTTATGGTCAATTTATAACATAGATAAAAGTTGAGATAATTATTTATAGAATAACCTCTCATATGATTTATATTAACCAATTATAATATAGTTTAATATTTTAATCACATAAATCCTCTATAGAATCATAACTTCTTAACTGTAACTCCGATCTTAGTAGTTCTCGATCCTGCAATCTCGTAGCAATGCGTAGATCATTATTATTCAGTTTGTTCTTATGTTTAGTGTGATGTTAATTTTATCTATACCATGTTTGTTTGTATTGCTACGACTAGCGCAAGGACACGTGTCATCTGAAAAGCAAGTTGGTACCTAGAATCTCAAGTGCCAGGCAAGTTGTGCCCTTGATTCACTTTTCTTACCCAATAATGTTCTTTGTAATCATTTACCATGCATAGGTTTAATTTTGATGGGACCCAATAGGTCACCCAAGATTGTTTATCTCATTACCTTGTTTACCCCTGAATCACTTGGGTAGTTTGCTATTGCTTTATATGGTTTTGGGATAATCATTTATTATATCCATGTTCCAGTTATTATGTTATTTTATTTATGTTCATATCAAGATCATTATTTTAATGTTAATTGGAACATGGAGCTTAACTTGAGAAACACGTGCCACCACAAGGGAGGAATGGGACCCCTTGGCTGACTAATTAGGAAAGCTAGTGGAAGACTACCTTACCCGAAAGGGGCAAGGGCAGTAGGGGAGTTGCATGCAAGGAGGTTCTCGGGTTGATTTGCTGCGATGGCAGTCAGACGGGGGATTCTTGCAAGTGCTCTTCCCATAAACTGTAGCGGGTTTTCGGAAGCTAGTGGAACTTTGTAAAGGCCTCGTAGTGGATCCCTAGCCATTCACCTCGGTAGTGTCTAAGGGCCTAGCTAACCCTGGCGACATGGGAAACACGACTTGTGGGTAAAGGGTACAACCTCTGCAGAGTGTAAAACAGGTATACTAGCCAAGCTCACGGTCATGAGCAGCTCAGGACTCTTCGATGATTAAATTATGGAACCTAAACTCAATTTGTCATTTGCATTTGCATGGGATTTGTTATTAACTTTGTTCTATTATTTTATTATGGTTTGGTATTCACTTACACTTAGTAACTGCTAATAAAATTTTGACTAACTTATAAAAGCAATGCTCAACTTTAACCTCTATTGTTGATTAGCCTTACACATCACATGAACTCCCACCTTTGGTGAGTTCATGCCACATTATTCCCCACAACTTGTTGAGTGATGAACATGTATGAGCTCACCCTTGCTGTCTCACACCCCCCCCCCACAGGAGAAGATCAGGTACCACTGGGCAAGGCGCATGGTGGATGTTGCGCTATGTTCGTGAGCGGTCTAGGTCGTCGTCTCCCAGTTGACTTCCTGGCGCCAAGGATAGATTTTAGATCCTGTTATATTTATTTTTTACTTTTGTAAGTCTTCCGCTATGTAATAAATACTCTGATTATTGTGACATTTATCTCTATACACTCTGTTATTATATATGTTGTCTTCTTGGCGCATGTATGAGATGCACCTGGCTTTGTTCCTTAAAGCCGGGTGTGACAGAAGTGGTATCAGAGGAAATGTTGACTGTAGGATGAAACCTAGATAGAAATGGACAACCCTTACCTACTTACCTTACTCTGATTCATTCTATACTTATCTTATCTTAATCCTATCTCACCTTTTGCTATCATACTCTGATTACTCTTATCTTTTCTACTCTAAGACAAGATGGATTTCACACCTTGGAATCCTACATTTATGAACTTTTTAAGATATAGGAGACCTAAGACAAAACTAAAACTATTTTCTCTATTAAAAAATGTTGATTGATTGTTCTGATGATGAATGCTCGATTTGCTTCTTTGATTGATTGAAACATTATAGTTGGGCATCTTAGCATGTACCACTATAAGGTAATTGTTGGGGGTAAGCTTCGTAGCCGAAGATCCTAAAAGAGGAAAACACCTTCGGCAGATCCTTTCAGAAGCAGCGCCGAAGTTATCACCGATAGAGCTTCGGCACAGTGACAAATCTCAAGACGAAGGGGGCGAACCGACTTAAAGATGAAATGACTCAAAGACCCATGATGTTTTGTGTCAGTATTGTAATTGATTATAAAGGGCATAAATGTAATTTCACATAGGCTGTGTCCTGTGCCTATGCAATCTTATAATTGCTGACGCATCACACTGGAATTATTGTTTTCCGTCAAGGAAAAGGTATAAATGTACCCAAATATCGTGTTTTAATATTCAGATCCATATAATGAAATATACGAATAATGTTATCTGTTTCTGACATATGTTTTACATGTTATACTTCGTTTTACATTGTTGTATAAGTCTATTCACGAAGGTATGACCTTCGTGATATTTTGCCCGCGACCTTCGTTCGAAGTTCATTAAATCCTTGGGGAGATAATGCTTCAGCGGACGAAGGGCATTAACATTTAACATTTTTATATTGCCTTGTTCTTAATTCATAGTATTTGAGAACAAGTCCCCAACATTGGCGCCCACCTCCGGTGAACTCACTTCCACTTTCTAGGCTAATGGCTTCGTTCAACAACCAAGCTGGAGCTGCTTCAGCTACGAAGCTGGTGCTCCCGATAACAGGCGGATCATGCTCAGAACCGGCCAACAAGAAGCAGAAGAAGGAGGCACAGAGAAGGGTACAGCATGTCGGGGTGCAGGGACCCTTCATCAAGTCAAGATGATCTCACATCCCAATTACCTTCTCCCAAGAGGACCTTCAGCTCAAGGATTATCCTCACAATGATGCTATGGTTATTTCTTGTGCTATCAAAGGTTTTCTGGTCCATAATGTTCTGGTTGATACAAGCAGTGCAGCGGATATTATATTTGCTAAGGCCTTCAGACAAATGCAAGAGCCAGAAGATAAGATCCATGATGCTACACACCCTCTCTGTGGCTTCGGAGGAAGACAGATTGTAGCACTAGGCAAGATTACGATGCCAGTGACCTTCGAATTTATTAACAACACCAGAACTGAGCAAGTTGTGTTTGATATTGTCGACATGGAGTACCCCTACAATGCAATCATTGGTCGTGGAACACTCAATGCTTTCGAAGCAATTATTCATCCAGCATATCTTTGCATGAAGATACCTTCGGATCAAGGACCTATTGCTATTCATGGGAGTCAGGAAGCTGCCAGAAAGGCTGAAGGGAACTGGACAGATTCAAAGGCAATCCATAGTATAGATGGAGCCGAAGCTTGTGAGCAGTACAAGTACAGAAGGGAGAAGGCTGCTTCGGTCGATCAGCCGAAGCCCATGCTTTTATGTGAAGATATTGCAGAGCAGAAGGTGCTGCTGGGATCTCAATTGTCTGAAGAACAGGAGAAAACCCTGATAAGGTTTTTGTTCAACAACAAAGATGTCTTTGCATGGTCAGCCAATGATCTCTGTGGTGTTAACAGGGATGTCATTGAACACTCGCTCAATGTTGATCCATCCTTCAGACCCAGAAAGCAGAGGCTTCAGAAAATGTCTGACGACAAAGCCGAAGGTGCTCGGAATGAAGTGAAAAGACTTCTTAGTGCTGGAGTCATCAGAGAAGTGAAATACCCAGAATGGCTAGCCAACACTGTTATGGTGAAGAAGGCCAATGGTAAATGGAGGATGTGTATTGATTTTACTGATCTCAACAAGGCTTGTCTGAAGGATGAGTTTCCATTACCAAGGATCGATTCTCTAGTAGACGCAACAGCTTCGTCAGAGCTTATGAGTCTGCTAGATTGTTATTCAGGCTATCATCAAATTTGGATGAAGAAAGAGGATGAGCCGAAAACCAGCTTCATAACCCCTAGTGGAACATATTGTTATCTTCGGATGCTTGAGGGGCTCAAGAATGCTGGAGGAAGCTTCAGTAGAATGACAGTGAAGGTTCTTCATTCTCAGATAGGCAGAAATGTGCTAACCTATGTTGATGATATTATAGTAAAAAGCACGAAGCAAGAAAATCACATTGCTGATTTGCAGGAGTCATTCGCTAAATTTAGACAAGCTGGTCTGAAGCTGAATCCAGAGAATTTTGTCTTCGGAGTGAAGAAGGGGAAATTCCTTGGTTGTCTGGTTTCAACAAAAGGAATCGAAGCTAATCCAAATAAAATCGAAGCTATTCTTCGGATGGAGCCACCAAGCACAAAGAAGGGGGCTCTACGGCTGACAGGAAGACTAGCATCTCTGAATCGATTCATATCTAGATCAGCAGAGAGAAATTTACCATTCTTTGAAGTGCTGAAGTTAGCCGAAGTCTTTCAATGGGGATCAGCTCAGCAGAAAGCCTTCGAAGAACTGAAGCAATATCTGATAGATCTAACGACCCTAACTCCACCAGCGCCAGGGGCTCCTCTGTTGTTGTATGTGGCAGCTTCGCACTCAGCAGTGAGTGCGGCACTTGTCCAAGAAAAGCTTGAAGGACAAACCAAAAAGCAAGCCCCAATATACTTCGTCTTCGAAGTCCTCAGTCTATCAAAGAAGAACTATACAGAATTGGAGAAGGTGTTATATGCTGTCTTAATGGCCTCCAGGAAGCTACGACATTACTTTCAAGCATATCATATAATTGTTCCTTCGTCACAACCTTTGAAGTATATCATGAGGAATAGAGAAGCTACTGGAAGAATTGGAAAGTGGACTGCGGAACTCAACGAGTTCAGCATTGATTATGTGCATAGATCCTCAATACAGTCCTAGGCGTTAGCAGACTTCATCGCTGATTGGACGCCAGGGGCTCAGGGAGAAGAAACAACTAAAGATGGCGAAGCTTGGACAGTATTCTGCGACGGTTCTTGGGGAACCTTCAGGGCAGGAGCAGCTGCTGTGTTAGTTGCACCTTCCAAAGTTAGAACTTGCTACGCAGTAAAACTTGATTTTAGCTGCACAAATAATATTGCTGAGTACGAAGCTTTGCTTTTGGGGCTTTGGAAGTTAAAGGCAATGGGGATTAGAAGGGCGGTTCTTAAAACTGATTCCCAAGTTATTTCTAGTCATGTTGACAAGAGTTGTAAAGCAAGAGACCCGAAGCTTGAGAAATACTTGGACACGGTCCGAAGCATTGAAGCTTCCTTCGAGGGGTTTTCTGTCAAGAATATTCCTCGAGGAGAAAATGAACATGCTGATTTGCTAGCCAAGTCAGCGGCACAGGGGCTGCCCTTACCTTCGGAAGTATTTTTTGAAACAATAAAAGCACCTTCGGTAGAACTTCTTGAAAGAGCAGTGCTCAATATATCTCCTGTTCATAGTGAAGATTGGAGAACTGAGATTATGTCTTTCCTCCAAGGTAGTTTCCTTTCAGATGACGAAGCTTATAATAAGAGAATAGAGGCAAGAGCCCGACCATATGTCATAATAGAAGGGGAGCTATACAAGCATGGAGTCTGTTCTCCATTGCTCAAATGTTTATCTAGAGCTGAAGGTATAGAATTGATGAAGGAAATACACGCAGGCCTGTGTGGATCTCACATTGGATCTAGGCCCTTGCTGGGAAAAGTTTTTTGTCAAGGATTTTATT
Source organism: Zea luxurians (assembly GCA_029449295.1). Lineage (NCBI taxonomy): Eukaryota > Viridiplantae > Streptophyta > Magnoliopsida > Poales > Poaceae > Zea > Zea luxurians. The sequence goes on along the minus strand of JAOPSE010000039.1, from coordinate 3,678,207 downwards.
GGCCGAAGGCAGCTTCGGATGCAGCAGAATTAGTTCAAAAATGCGAAGGCTGTCAGAAATGCGCAAGAGATCAAAAACAACCTTCGTCTATGACTCAGTTAATACAACCAACTTGGCCATTGCAAAGGTGGGGCCTTGATTTGTTAGGCCCGTTTCCACCAGCACAAGGAAATTTAAAATATGTTGTGGTGGCAGTAGAATATTTTTCTAAGTGGATTGAGGCGAAGCCTTTAGCCACAATAACTTTGGTTACCATTCAGAAATTTTTCTGGCAGAATATTGTTTGTTGCTTCGGAGTGCCAAAGGCCATTAATGTGGATAACGGAACACAATTTGATGCTGAAGCTTTTAAAGAGTTCTATGGACAAATTGGCACAAAGATCCATTTTACATCGGTTAGGCATCCAGAGTCAAATGGACTTGTCGAAAGAGCTAACGGCATCATAATGATGGGAATAATGAAATTAATCTTCAATTAGCCCAGAGGAAAATGGCCAGATGAATTAATTAAGGGCTTGTTCGGTTAGCTCTCAATCCATGTGGATTGAGTGGGATTGGGTGGGTTTAAATCCCAAGCAAGTCAAATTTCTTCTCAATTTTTTCCAATCCCATCCAATCCATAGGTAACGGGATTAACCGAACAAGGCCTAAAGTGGTGTGGAGCCACAATACAACAGCATCAAGGTCAACAAGCTTTACACCATTCAAGTTATTATTTGGTGACGAAGCAATAACTCCAGAAGAAGCAAAAGCGAGATCAATAAGAACAGTGGCTTCGGCAGAGGACGAAGCTGATTACTCTGTGGAGAAAGATGCTATAGAAGGGATTAGGCTTTAGGCTGTGGAAAACATCAATAAATATCAAGCCGAAACAATAAAATGGCGTGATAGAAAGGTTCGGCTAAAGAACATTAAGCCAGGACATTTGGTGCTTTGGAGAGTGGCCAACCCAGATACAATAGGCAAGCTACAGCTGAAATGGGAAGGACCTTTTTTGGTAGTATCTTTGTCAAGACCCGGTTCTTATAGATTGAAGGATATGGACGACAACGACATTCCTAGATCATGGAATGCGGATGAGCTTCGGCGATATTATGTCTAGCTTGATGTAATTTTTTCTGTTCTTTCCTATGGCACCCTTTTCCTTTCCAAAGGGGGAGAAAGGTTTTTAATGGGGCCATAACATGTAATTTCTCTTTTTCTTATTTCAGCTCTATAAGAGCAATATCCCCCAAAGATGTAAATGTAAAAGCTGAGCACGCACCATCGAGTGCAAAGAAAAAAGAAAAGAAAACAGGGAGAAGCTCAAAAGACGTCCCTAAGGGGATGCAGAGCATGACGAAGCTACAAAAAAGTCGTTCCTAAGGAAGCGCAGTGTAAGTTTTCTGCTCAAAAGTCGTTCCTAAGGGAATGCAGAGCTTACAGCGAAAAATAAACGCTGATTCCGCCGAAGTAAAAGGCGAAGAAGCTTCTAAGGGAGGCTTACAGCGAAAAATAAACGCTGATTCCGCCGAAGTAAAAGGCAAAGAAGCTCCTAAGGGAGGCTTACAGCGAAAAGTCAGCGCTGATACACCGGAAAGTAAACGGTGAAGCCGAAAAATAAACGGCAAAGAGACTGTGTCTATTCCTAGGGGAACGAAGACTATGGCTATGGCTTCGGATATGTGTTTGGACATTCATTTGCATGATACATCACATCATAGCATTTGCATTCATAAACATTCATTTAGGCATACGTAGGATCATTATCATCATAACACAAGTAATCGCTTCGGCTCTAAAGATCATGCTTCGGCAAAAAAGAAAAAAAGAAGCAGTTTTTTTGCTTCGCTGCGTACGAAAAGAAGGGAAGGTGTTTTTTCGCCTTCGGCTCAAAAATGATAATTTCGTCCACACCAAAGCACTTCATACATTGACGGAAAGGTAAGAATATATTACAAGGTATGGACATAGTTCACAGAATACAATTTAATTACATTTGTAAAAGTTATTACAGAAAGTTTTCAGAATCTCTTCTACAGTCATTTATCTAAGCTTCATCAATATTCATTGAGCTTCAGCTTCAGCATTGTCATCCAGTAAAAGCTTCAGTGTCATCTTTTTACTCTTCAAGCTTTGGTTTTGGCTTCATCATCCTACACGAATTAAAGTATTATAAGCAAAATTCAGTTTCGAAGGAAGAGGTAAGCACGAAGGTATGATTTTGCTACCGGTTTAAGATGACTCTGAGCTTCGTCACCAGCTTTCTCTCGTCCACCCTTTGTCCATACCACCTTTATAAATTTATTCGCAATGCTTCGGGCGAGGCTGGGAATATCATCCAGAACTGCTGGTGATAGGCTGAAATTGGGTCTGTTGATGATTTTTCCGTGCTCACAACCAGATTTCAGGAACGCAGCAGCAGTGCCCCGAGAAGCTACCAGGGCACAGAAGTCACCGTGTCCAGCAATAACATCATCGAGGTCATCAATCTCACCTTCGATGTGTTCGAAGGCTCCTGGTAGATCTTCAGCTGAAGGAGTAAATTTTTCAATGCTGGCCCTGACCGAATAAAATACCTTCTTCAGCCGTTGAACACATTGATTGCTGAATTCCAAACATTTGTTTTGAAGGCTTATCAATGATTTTTTCAAATCTAAAACCTTCTAGACTTCGGCCTCAAGTTTTTCATTAAGCTTCAGCTTTTCCTGTTCGAAACTTTCTGACTGGCAGAGAAGCTTCATATTCAGTTCTGTTATCTTAGCTTCGGCTTCTGCTAATAAGCCTTCAGTTGTCTGGAGTTCGAACTCTTTCTTCTCAAAAGCAGCTGATTGTTCTTTTATTTTGTTTTCTAAGTTTTCAATTATAACCTCGAGCTTTTTATCTTCTAAATCCTGTTGCATCTTCAAAGCTTTGCTCAGTAGCATACTCTGTACACGAACAACCTTCGTTAGAAAACATTTTTGTTATGAAAAATAAAAAGTTAGAGAGAAATTGTTTACCTTGAAATTGGAATAAGACAAACTACCGACGATGTGCTGTCGTTGGTAGCGGCTAATATCGGCTTCGAGCTTCGGGAAACCGATACTCTTTGATAGAGTACCAATAATCTTCGCTCCGGCCTGATCCCAGATGCAGCCTAGCTTCTCATCATCAACACCCTCGAAGAGAACCGCCCCTGGCCGATAGCCGCAAGATATGGCATACTCTTTTAGTTCTTCTTTTTCGGCTTTCGTCAGTTCTTGCCCAATCAAGTTTTGAAAATTGAAAATTTCATCTTCCGATGCTTCTTCGACAATTTCTTTCTTTTTCTCAGGTTCTAGGGTCGAAGCTTCTTCGGTGGCCCCAGCAGCTTCTTCTGTGGCCATGTCTAGCAGAATTTTATCTATATCAGCAACCATGCTTTCGAAATTAATATCTTCGGCTCTAGTAGCTTCGGCATCTGTGGCCTCCAAAGGTGCAGCTTCAGTAGCTGTTGAACTTTTAGCAGCTGGCGCCTTCGGAGCTGAAGCTCCTGGTGGTGTCTTTTCAATGACTTCTGTCACCGTGATGATTCTTTGCTTTTTTGCTCTAGCTGCTTCGTTCGATTTCGCGGGCTCCTTTTCCTTCTGAAAAAGCTTCGTCAGTTGTGGCCCCAGTGGACTTAGCTTGACAGGCAAAGATTCAGTTATTACCTTTAAAATTTCCTCTACTTCGGTAGTAGAGGGTGTTGCAGGAGTTCCTTCTTCTTCGTCAATTGCTTTTGGCTTCGGAGTCGAAGCTTTTCTCTTCTTTGGAACACCTGTTTTCGGCTCAGACTCCGGCTTTTTCTTTTTCGATTGTTCTTCATCGTCTTTGTTCAGAACATCAGGTACTCTTTTTCTCTTTTGGCCTTCAGCACCCTTATCTAGCCGCTCGTAGTCAGGATATTAAAAACCCAGGGCATCCATTACGCGGTTTAGCCTTCGCTTCGGACGGGTGCCGAAGGCCACAGTCATCAATTGGTCTTCTTTTTTAGAATAATTTCCGAGTATTTCATTACACATTACTTCGATTGTGTCCAGCCACTCTTGGCAAGGTACTTTGAAAAGTTTCTTGAATTTGAAATGGTAGGGCAACCGAACAAGTTCCCCTTTCTTCTTTTTCCCCTCTAACTTTGGCATTTCCCACTCCTTCAAAGTCGGGAATACTCTGAAGGCCAGAAATTCTTGCACCAAGTCTCTAGTGCCAATATGATCTGCAATCACTCTAAATTCAGCTAGAGCAATTTGACTTGGACTCCCTGGTAACATGTTGCACGGGGGTCGGGTCTCTCCGAAGATCAATTCTAACGGACTTTGGACCAACTTATCTTCATCTTCGTCAACTCTGACGTAGAACCACTCAGATTTCCATCCAGCTGGCCATTTGCTTCGGTAACTAATCACTGGAAACTTTGTAGTCTTGCGGTAAGCAAAGTTGTAGCAGCCAAAATTTTCATGAAGACCATCTCCTCTAGCCTTGGTCTGGTAGTGCAGTTCGTGCACTCGGCAGAAACCTTCAGCGAATGGTTCCACCCCCTGGCTTCGGAGATCCCAGATATAAACATTTAGCCTAACGATAGCGTTAGGGGTCAGCTGATGAAGGTAGATCCCAAATTTCTTCAGTACATCAGCAATCATCTTATTCAAAGGGAATCTTAAACCAGCTTTAAAAAGACTTTTGAAAACCACTACTTCATTCTTTCCTGGCTTCGGGATAGTTTCTTCTCCACCAAAACGAATCAACTCCTTCTTTGCTTCACTAAAATAGCCCAACTTCACCATATTAGGAGAATCAACTTCGGAGATGGTGGACTTTCCGAAGTCCAAGTGGCTAGGTTTGCTCGGCACTGCACTGCTGTAATCATCTTTGGAATCAGTTTCTTCAACATCAGCCCGTTCTGCTTCGGTGGCAGGTATATCCCCCGATGTTGCCAGCCCAGATCGCCTCATTGCTTCAGAAATCGGAACAGTTTTAGTAGCTTCGGTCTTATCTCCCTCACGGTCAATCCTGGCAGTAGAACACACTCTTGCCATCTGATTATGAATTTTTTGAAATTTTTTGAAGTTGTTGACTTTCTCGATTTCTCCGAAGTTCTTTCTCTTGTGACGAAGCAGAATCGAAAGCGGTGCTTCGTTTGAGTACGATGATCAAGCTTCGACTATGGTTAAATTTTTGGCAGCACAACAGTACAATAGCAATGAATGCTGTGGTAACTTCACACCTACCCGTCTGTTTATATAGTGCCGCAGATGGGAAGGTGAATCGTCAAGGTCTTCCACACCGGAAAAACAGCCACCCATACTTAGTGAATGGTGGGCCACAGGGTCCGGGAAGGTGAATCGCCAGGGCGCGCGCAACTGCTGCAAGATGGGGCCACCTCGCGCGCGGATTATTTTAATCGTTTCTCGCCAACGAGCTCAGGGAAGGTGTTTTTCGGATCTTCGGCATCCCGAAGCCTAGAAGACTTTTTCACGGATCAAGCTCGTTACGAAAAATGATCTAGCACCGCGAAGGGGCTACTGTTGGGGGTATGCTTCGTAGCCGAAGATCCTAAAAGAGGAAAACACCTTCGGCAGATCCTTTCAGAAGCAGCGCCGAAGTTATCACCGATAGAGCTTCGACATAGTGACAAATCTCAAGACGAAGGGGGCGAACCGACTTAAAGATGAAATGACTCAAAGACCCATTATGTTTTGTGTCAGTATTGTAATTGATTATAAAGGGCATAAATGTAATTTCACATAGGCTGTGTCCTGTGCCTATAAATAGATGAACAGTACCCCTGTACTTTTCATGCAATCTTGTAATTGCTGACGCATCACACTGGAATTATTGTTTTCCGTCAGGGAAAAGGTATAAATGTACCCAAATATCGTGTTTTAATATTCAGATCCATATAATGAAATATACGAATAATGTTATCTGTTTCTGACATATGGTTTACATGTTATACTTCATTTTACATTGTTGTATAAGTCTATTCACGAAGGTATGACCTTCGTGATATTTTGCCCGCGACCTTTGTCCAAAGTTCATTAAATCCTTGGGGAGATAATGCTTCAGCGGACGAAGGGCATTAACATTTAACATTTTTATGTTGCCTTGTTCTTAATTCATAGTATTTGAGAACAAGTCCCCAACAGTAATGAATTAACTTTAGTAGGTGACACACTAACCTACTTAGTTAATAAATCCCCCGCAGTAACATTCCTCGTAATTACATGCCTTGTCTACAATCCTTTCTTTCATACCCTGCGCTCTCAATGCATACAAATATGAAATACTTATAGGAAGCATGCACTTAGATTTTTAAGGTCAAAATACCACTTGAAAGATGATGACACATGAATGTGAATATCATCTGTACATGATATTAGGAGTAAGGCATCTAAATTGTTGGCATATATAAGATAAATCTATTATAAATAAGCTATGTGTCATGCGCCTAAGCTATGTAAACCATGTAGGTTTGCTCCCAGTGTAAGAGTGAAATCGAGTAATCATGTCATATGATTTACCAAGTGTATGTATAACAATAATTTAAAATGCAAATGTAAACCTAGGCTTAAAAGCAACTAGATGTTAATTGAAATTGCAAGAATTTAAATCTGGTTACCTATAACATAGGAAGGGGATCCATAGTATTTGCTAGCTCACTTGGCAATGGTATGATCCAATATGATGCATCCTATTATATGTATCCCTCCTTTGCTAAGTCTCTAGATTCTCTAAAGTCCATTGGACTTCTCATTTCTCCTTTGGGACCCAAAACCTTTTTGGTGCTCTTTATGATTGAAATAATTTCTTTTGGCACCCAAACCTATTTGGCCGCTCTTGTATTGACTTGCTTGTTCACCTTGTTGGCCATCGCCATGTGATTTTTCTTTTTTTAACAAGTATGGTATAATGGTTTTTTTATCAACCTTGTTGGTGTAGGTGTTGGACAGTTTGTTTGTTTGTTTGTTGTTCTCTCCTCCATTCTTTATCTTGCATTGATAGGACTTGTGGTCTTACTTGTGGCACACGAAGTAAACCATATTTTCTCCCTCATCAAGCCTTTTTCTGTCCCTTCACGGTGTTATCTTGATAAGGTTGGGGTTGGCTTTGTCTTGCCTTTTACCTTGGCCAAGTTCTTAGTGAGGCAAGCCATTTCTTGATTGAGTAGCACATTCTCTCTTGCAATATACTTTGATCATGTTTTTACAAGCATATTCTTGACACAAACTTGTTTGCAAGGGGGTGAGTTTGTATCAATCAAATCATTGCAAGAAATATAGATATCCTTTTAAATTGTTTCAATTTTAGTTGTCTCGGGGGTGCTACTGATAGCTTATAACTTGTTACTTTCTCTAGGCTGATTGGTCGGCTTCCACGTGAAACGTGTCCTAGGCGACTTTGGTGGTCTGTTACTTTGTTAGGCTAGTTTTTGCTCGTTTTCCGAACCGGTTCATTTCTAATTCAGTTTTTAGATTGAAAACTTGACCAACACACTTTGGAGTTGTTTCCTACCGAGGTAAGACCATTTCCTCTATATATGTGAGAGGATCACGATCGATTGTGGCATCCAACATTTGGTTGAACAAAAATCAATCTACCTTTTCAAACGATATGTTGTTTATCGCTTGATCCTCTCAAATATATATAGAGGAAATGGTCTTACCTCTACGGGGTCGACGTAGAACAACCTAACGACTCATCGCTATAGGTTCCCTCTCGTATAAAAGGTTAGATGATTATTTTGCTATTTTGCTCGAAAACTAGTTGTTCTTCGTCACCTAAGTATAATTGGTTATTCTTTGATGGTTTGCTCGTAAACCTTTCTATTATTCAGCATGTAAGGGTGAGAACTTTGATGCGTCACAGCGTCAGTCTATGAAAACTCAAACGATCTGGATGTTGCTGGTGTGTGATTCCATCCGGTTGTTGTTGGTGTGTGATTCAAATTCATCTCAGTGTCAATTCAACGACTTTACAACTTTATACAATCTGATAACTCCGAGACAGTAGGAAGAACTTCCATTTGAATTTAAATTTGAAATTTCGAACACTACTGCAAATTTCCCACTTCTTTGGGAGCTGAGCACGGGAGCAGGTGCACCGTTGCCCTGAGCTGATAAGCATCGAAACATATAAAATGTCCACGTCTTAAACAAATCCCGCCTTGTTTCCTCCAACTCTTCTTCCACGCTTGCCTGCTAGCTTCCTCAGATCCACTGCACCTCCTCCCGTTCCTTAGCCGGGTGCCTGCCGGGCTTCTCGGACGAGGAGCGGAGGGGCTGAGCAAGGCAGAGGTGATGGGGGCCGAGGTGGCGGCCGCCGGCCGCAGTTTGCCGGGGTTCTTGGGGAGGAAGAACCGGTACGCGCGCGTGGACGACGTGCTCCCGCAGGAGCCGGAGGACGGCGGTGACGTCCGTGTTCGCGGCGTCGGCGGCAGCTGCCGGAGATACGTCTTTGCTTGCTCCGTCTTCGCGTCTCTCAACCATGTCCTGCTCGGCTACGGTGAGCAGAGCTCCGCACCGCAGGAATGGCGTTTCGTTCTTGATGCAGATTTGCTGGTCTTACTTATTCAGCTACAAATGGCTGTAGCTTTCCCTTTCTTGGGGTGGTTACCCTTATTAAAACTAAACAAACGACAACTTGGCTTGCGATCAGAGGGCTGTGTTGACTTCTCATTACTGCAAAACAGGAGGTCCGTGTTACTGTGCAGCATCTAGTTATCTACAACAATCTTAGATAAAAAAAAGAGTCACATAAAATATTTTTGTTAATCAATATGTTAGTGGCAATCTTGTGCATACTGAAACTGTTCTGAAAATAGTCGTATACCATATATAACGGTCCAGTAGAGGTAGAAATGTTTAGAAATGCTCTGCAAATTCAGTTTTTGTCGAACAGCTGACGTAAACTGCTAAATGTATAGTTTTTGTGGTCTGTTCATTTGATGATGTGGTGTGGTGGTGTGTCCAGATGTGGGTGTGATGAGCGGCTGCATTATCTTCATTCAGAAGGACCTCCACATCACCGAAGTGCAGCAAGAAGTGCTGGTCGGATGCCTCGGCTTCATCTCTCTCCTCGGCAGCCTTGCGGCCGGCCGGACCTCGGACGCTATCGGCCGCAGATGGACCATCGGCCTAGCCGCTGCCGTGTTCCAGGGCGGCGCGGTGATCATGGCGCTCGCGCCGTCGTTTGGCCTGCTCATGGCGGGGCGGTTGCTGGCCGGCATCGGGATCGGGATAGGCATCATGGTGGCGCCCGTGTACATCTCGGAGATCTCCCCGGAGACGCTGCGGGGCTCCCTGGCGTCCCTCCCGGAGATCTTCATCAGCTTCGGCATCCTCATCGGGTACGTCTCCAACCTCGCCTTCGCGGGCCTGCCCGACAACATCAACTGGCGCGTTATGCTCGCCGCCGGCATCCTCCCGTCCATCTCCATTGCGTTCGTGCTGCTGGTCATCCCGGAGTCGCCGCGGTGGCTGGTCATGCAGGGCCAGGCCGGCGACGCGCGCGCGGTGCTCGTGAAGGTCTCGGACAGCGTGGAGGAGGCGGAGGAGAGGCTCGCCGAGATCGAGGAGGCCGCGCGCGCCACTGCCGCTTCCAGCAACGGCAAGGAGGCGTGGCGGGAGCTGCTGCGTCCGTCGCCTGTGATCCGACGGATGCTGGTGACCGGGCTGGGCGTCCAGTTCTTCCAGCAGGCCACCGGCATCGACGCGCTGGTGTACTACAGCCCGACCATATTCCGCGACTCCGGCATCACGACGGAGAGCCAGCTCCTGGGCGCCACCGTCGCGGTGGGCGTGGTGAAGACGGTGTTCATCGTGATCGCCATCGTCCTCGTCGACCGCGTCGGCCGGAAGCCGCTGCTGTACGTCAGCACGGCCGGAATCACGGTGTGCCTCGCCGTGCTGGCCGCGTCGCTGTCCGCACTCGCGCGCGGCGCCCTGCCGGGCGGCGTCGCCGTCGGGCTCGCCATCCTCACGGTGTGCGGCTTCGTGGCCTTCTTCTCGGTGGGGATCGGGCCCATCAACATGGTGCTGAGCTCGGAGATCTACCCGCTGCGGCTGCGCGCGCAGGCCGTGGCCGCCGGCTTCGCGCTCAACCGCATGGCCAGCGGCGCCGTGGCCATGTCGTTCCTCTCCATCTGCCGCGCCGTGACCGTCGCGGGCGCGTTCGCCGCGTTCGCGGCCGTCTCGGCGCTGTCAGTGGCGTTCGTGCACCTCTGCGTGCCCGAGACGAGCGGCAAGACGCTGGAGGAGATCGAGTCGCTGTTCGGTGGCGGCTGTGTGAGCGTGACGCACGGTGGCTCCGGCGAAGTGGAGCTCGGCGACGCCGAGCGGCTTGAGCACAAGAGGCTAGTGTCGCACGGGCACGCGTCGAGCTGAGTGCTGCAGCGTGAACACGAATTATTGGCACGCAAAGTAGAGAACAGCGTTTTATGCTCTTCTTTTGTACGAAGCTTTATTCTTTCTTCTTTAAGATGAAATCTAGCGAAGATTTCTCACCAAATTAGCTTATACACATATAACATCGCGATCATCGCTACTATATAGATTAAATTATTTAGGATAAATAGAAAGATACAAGTAAAGTCAATCAGTAACTGAGACACCGAGTAATAACACACTTCAAAAATTTAGGATAAATAGAAAGATACAAGTAAAACATTTAGAATAAATTCTACTAATTTGTTTGACCTTTTTTACCTTAAGTTAGGAGCTGGCCTACATGCAACCAATGTATTCAATTGAATACTCATTATTCTTAGAAAAAATTATGTATACAAAGTATATGCATATATGCTATGTATATACACTAAAATATTGTTGTCGGTGTTTCGAAACCCGGGGGGTCCCTGGACCGACGAGTGAATTGTCGCCGCGTGCCCCAGCCCAGATGGGTCGACGCGAGGCGGAACGCGAAGGAGGAAAAAGGAGGCAGCCGGAGGGAGGCAGGCGTGAGAGAGTGAATCCCGCGGCCTTCGTGTTAGCCCCGCGCCTGGTCGGGTGCGCTTGCAGTGGGGGGATACAAGCGTCCACGCGGGAGTGGGAGCGAGCTGCCTTGAGCGAGCGCCGTCCCGTCCTTCTCCGCGCGGGCCAACCTTCTGTAAGAGGGCCCTGGTCCTCCCTTTTATAGGCGTAAGGAGAGGATCCAGGTGTACAATGGGGAGTGTAGCAGAGTGCTACATGTCTAGCGGAGGAGAGCTAGCGCCCTAAGTACATGCCGTCGTGGCAGCCGGAGAGGTCTTGGCACCTGGTTCGTGTGATGTCGTGGCCGTCGGAGGAGCGCTGGAGCCTGGCGGAAGGACAGCTGTCGGGGCTGTCGAGTCCTTGCTGACGTCCTCTTGCTTCCGTAAGGGGGCCGAGAGCCGCTGTTGTCACAGAGCGTGCGGGGCGCCATCATTGCCTATCTGGCGGAGTGAGCCAGATGGGACGCCGGTCTTGTTCCCCGTAGCCTGAGTCAGCTCGGGGTAGGGTAATGATGGCGCCTCCTATCGACGTGGTCGGTCCGTGCCCTAGGTTGGGCGATGTGGGGGCTCCTCCGAGGTCGAGGTCGAGTCTGTCTTCCGTGGCCGTGGTCGAGTCCGAGTCCCTGGGTCGGGCGAGGCGGAGACCGTCGGCTGAGGCCAGGGCTGAGTCCGAGCCCTGGGGTCGGGCGAAGCGGAGTCCGTCGTCCCCTGGGGCTGTGCCCAAGTCCGAGCCCTGGGGTCGGGCGAGGCGGAGTTCGTCGTCTTCCGGGGCTGAGCCCGAGTCCGAGCCCTGGGTCGGGCGGAGCGGAGTTCGCCGTCTTCCGGGGCTGAGCCCAAGTCCGAGCCCTGGGTCAGGCGGAGCGGAGTTCGCCGTCTTCCGGGGCTGAGCCCGAGTCCGAGCCCTGAGTCGGGCAGAGCGGAGTTCGCCGTCTTCCGGGGCTGAGCCCGAGTCCGAGCCTTGGGATCGGGCGGAGCGGAGTTCGCCGTCTTCCGGGGCTGAGCCCGAGTCCGAGCCCTGGGTCGGGCGGAGCAGAGTTCGCCGTCTTCCGGGGCTGAGCCCGAGTCCGAGCCCTGGGGTCGGGCGGAGCGGAGTTCCCCGTCTTCCGGGGCTAAGCCCGAGTCCGAGCCCTGGGGTCGGGTGAGGCAGAGTTTCCTATGACGCCCGAGGCCGGCCTTAGCTGTTGTCAGCCTCGCTCTGTCGGGTGGCTCAGCAGTCGGAGCGGCGCAGGCGGCGCTGTCCTCTTGTCAGACCGGTCAGTAGAGCGGCGAAGTGACCGCGGTCACTTTGGCTCTGTCGACTGGTGGGCGTGCGTCAGGATAAAGGTGTCAGGCCACCTTTGCATTAAACGTCCCTGCGATTTGGTCGGTCGGCGTGGCGATGTGGCCAAGGTTGCTTCTCGGTGAAGACTGGGCCTCGGGCGAGCCGGTAGTGTGCCCGTTGCTGGAGGGGGGTCCTCGGGCGAGACGTAGGTTCTCCGGGGTCGGCTTCCCTTGCCCGAGGCTAGGCTCGGGCGAGGCACGATCATGTCCCTTAAATGGACCGATCCTTGACTTAATCTCACCCATCAAGCCTTTGCAGCTTTGTGATGATGGGGGTTACCAGCTGAGATTTAGGGGTCTTGAGGGTACCTGATGCGTCACGATGCCCGATCTTCACGACGTAGGATCAATCTTCAGATAACTAGCTTCAAAGAAGCCAAGATAACTTGCTGCAAGCAGCGATAACTAGTGCAACCTGACAAATAAAACTCGAAGCCAACCACCGTCTTTAACCGGCAGCCTGAATCGAGGATTCGCCCAACCACACTCTCAAAGAACCAACCAACACAGCCTACAATCAATCGAGGAGACCTCGAAGGGAGTAGGAGCACCAATTGGGAGCGGATGAAGCCGCCGCTTCTGCAATCCCGCGAAGGAATTCACAAGAGCAAAGGGGTAGAGATCACTCTCAATATTTGTTAGCACACAGCTGAACAAAGGGGTTCTGTTTTAGATTATCATAAGCTGCCTTACATCATAGACATAGGGGGTATTTATACTAGTAACAACCAGCCTTAGCGAGGTATAAACATAGAACAAAAGTATTTTCACGAGCTAATGTGAAGGAGCCTCTTCGGGAGATCTGCAGAACTGATTTCCGTGTGGCTGTTTGACTTCTGCGCAGCCTTCAGTATTTTGACAATAACTTCTTCTAGGAATCTTCAAATGACGTGGGGCTGGATGCGTTGGAAAGCTTACTTGATAAGCTTTCTCACCATATATAGCATGCTTAATGAAACTTCGTAGAATGATGCAGTTTAATACGAAAACTTGGTCATCAAGCTGATTGTTGACCTTCTGACCAGTCGACACTAAAGTAGGTCAGCTGCCTTTCTGGTAGATGTGGTTAAGTCGGCTTTTGCAGCATTGGAAACTAGACTTCAAGAGCTTTCCAAAAAGTACTTATGCGCCTTCATAGCTTTTGGAAATCAAAAGATATGACTGTTTCTTCTGGATGGTTCTGTTGCGCTGGACTGACTCGGATATAGCTCTTCTTGCTGATTCGCCCTTGATATGTTTTGTCCTTCCTCTTTGGTGAACCTAAGTAATATCAACATACACGACTTAGGTAGCATAAAATTCTCATTAGTGTTTAAATGAAATTCATAAAGTAGCGCGTGCACCTCTTGTTGTAGCTTCTTAGCTCGGCTACGTGTAATTGGTCCATCAAAGACTTGGGTTGGTGATGATGTTGGTTGTACTTGGGTTGATGTAGTATGACTTGGGGGTTGTAACATGTTGCTTAATGGCGTGGTCATATCATCCTCCTCCCCTTGAAAAGGAGTCGTCCTCGACTCTGAAATGTCTTCGCTTGTATAAGGTAAGAGGTCAGCAACATTGAACGTGTTGCTCACGCCATAGCTTGGTGGAAGATCTATCTTGTATGCATTATCATTGATCTTGGCAAGAACACGAAATGGACCATCCCCTCGTGGCATCAATTTGGATTTGCGCTGATCAGGAAAACGCTCCTTGCGCAAGTGAATCCAAACCAAGTCCCCCGGCTCAAATAACACTTTCTTCCTATGCTTGTTCATACTTGCAGCCTTGCGCACTGCTTTGAGCTCAATTGCTTCCTTGGTCTTCTCATGTATCTTTTTTATATATGCAGCACGCTTGGAAGCTTCCATATTGGTTCTTTCCTGCAATGGAAGGGGCAACAAATCTATGGGAGCAATAGGTTTAAACCCATATACAATTTCGAAGGGGCATAAATTAGTTGTAGAATGTACTGCCCTATTATAAGCAAACTCCACGTGTGGCAAACATTCCTTCCAATCCTTCAAGTTCTTCTTTACCATTGTTCGCAGCAGCATTGACAATGTACGATTCACCACTTCAGTTTGGGGGTGGCATGTGGTGGAGAACAAAAGTTTAGTTCCAAGCTTTGCCCACAATGTTTTCCAAAAATAGCTCACAAACTTCACATCACGGTCAGATACGATGGTCTTGGGCACTCCATGTAGTCTCATGATTTCTCTGAAAAACAAATTAGCAACATGTGAAGCATCGTCGCTCTTGTTGCATGGAATAAAATGAGCCATTTTTGAAAATCTATCAACCACAACAAAAATAGAATCTCTCTTTTTTCGAGTCATCGGCAGTCCTAAAACAAAATCCATGCTTATGTCTTCCCAAGGAATTTTAGGAGCGGGTAAAGGAGTATATAAACCATGAGGGTTCAATTTTGACTTAGCTTTGTGACAGGTGACACAACGCTCCACAAATCTGATGACGTCTCTCCTCATCTTGGGCCAATAGAAATGATCACTGAGCATTTCATAAGTCTTCCTTTGTCCAAAATGACCTGTTAGACCGCCTCCATGTGACTCCTGCAATAAAAGCAATCTAACCGAAGAATTTGGTACACAAAGTTTGTTAGCTCTAAACAAAAATCCATCATGTATATGATATTTTTCCCAACCTTTTCCATCTTTACAATGATTGTATGGTTCTGAAAATTCAGGATCATCATTATACATTTCTTTCAAATTTTCAAGACCCAAAACTTTTACCTCTAGTTGATTTAACAACACATTCCTTCGAGACAAGGCATCAGCGACCACATTGTCCTTACCTTTCTTATATTTCACAATGTATGGAAATGTTTCGATAAACTCAACCCATTTGGCATGGCGACGGTTCAGTTTGGCTTGCCCTTTCAAATAATTCAAAGCTTCATGATCAGAATGAATAACAAACTCTTTTGGCCATAAGTAGTGCTGCCATGTTTCAAGCGCTCGGACCAAAGCATACAATTCTTTGTCATACACAGAATAATTTAATTGAGCACCTCCCAATTTTTCACTAAAATATGCTATAGGTTTTCCTTGTTGCATTAAAACTCCTCCTATCCCAATCCCACTAGCATCACATTCTACTTCAAAAGTTTTAGTGAAATCAGGAAGAATAAGTACAGGTGCTTCAGTCAAACGTTTCTTCAATTCTTGAAAAGCATCTTCTTGTGAGTTTCCCCATTTAAATTCAACACCTTTCTTTGTCAATTCATTTAAAGGAGAAGCGATGGTACTGAAATCTCGCACAAATCTTCTATAAAAACCAGCAAGACCATGAAAACTTCTTACTTGACTTACATTCGTTGGAGCTGGCCAATCCTTGATGGCTTTCACCTTGGATTCATCCACCTCTATTCCTTTTGCTGAAACAACAAAGCCAAGAAACACAACATGGTCTGTGCAAAAACTGCACTTCTCAAGATTAGCAAATAATTTCTCCTTTCTAAGCTCATCTAAAACTTGTCGAATGTGTTTCACATGTTCATCAAAAGACTTGCTGTAAATTAGAATATCATCGAAGTAGACAACAACAAATTTTCCAATGAAAGTTCTTAAGACATGGTTCATTAATCTCATAAAAGTACTAGGAGCTTTAGTCAACCCAAAGGGCATTACTAACCATTCATACAACCCAAATTTTGTTTTAAATGCAGTCTTCCATTCATCTCCAGTTTTCATTCTTATTTGATGGTATCCACTTCTCAAATCAATTTTAGTAAAAATTGTGGAACCACTTAATTCATCAAGCATATCATCTAGTCGTGGAATAGGATGGCGATAGCGAACGGTAATATTATTTATCGCTCTACAATCAACACACATCCTCCAAGATCCATCTTTCTTAGGTACTAAAATCACAGGAACAGCACAAGGGCTTAAGCTTTCACGAACAAAACCTTTATCAAGAAGTTCTTGTACTTGCCTTTGTATTTCCTTAGTTTCTTCGGGATTGGTTCGATATGGTGGACGGTTAGGAAGTGTAGCCCCTGGAATAAGATCGATTTGATGCTCAATCCCTCGAATTGGAGGTAGTCCAGCCGGTGTTTCTTGTGGAAATACGTCTTCATAGTCCTGCAAAAGATCAGCCACAACACTAGGAAGAGATGCTATGTCGTTAGGAGAAATCAAAACATCTTTGTTCACAAGTACAAAGAGCACTTGATATGGGTTGTTCCTCACTTCTCTCAGCTCGGATTTTGTGGCTAGCATAACTAGGTGTTCTCCCTCTTCCTTCTTTTTATCTTTGGAATTTGGCTTGTAGCACTCACTCACCGAATTGTGGATGGCACTCAATTTCTTTTGCTCTTCTCCTCCTCTACTTGCTGTACTAATTTCAGTTTTCTTTTGTAAGTGTTCAGCCATGATTTGTTGAGGGGTCATAGGCTTGAGTACAAACTTTCTCCCTTTCAGATCTAGCGTGTATTGATTTGTTCTTCCACAATGTTGAGAATATCGGTCATATTGCCAAGGTCTTCCTAGAAGCATGTGACACACAGACATGGGTGCAACATCACACTCCACTATGTCAACATACTCTCCAATTTTGAACGGAACTTTCACTTTATAGCCAATCTTGATATCTCCCGATTCATTCAGCCATTGGACATGATATGGATGAGGGTGTCGCTGCAACTTCAAACCAAGCTTTTCAACCATCTCACGACTTGCAAGATTATGACAGCTCCCTCCATCAATGATCACCTTTACTACTTTGTCTTGCACTTTTGCTCGTGTTTGAAAAAGATTATGTCGCTGTCCAATTTCAGCTTCTTTCATTTGAACACTCAAGATTTGTGTAACCACAAGAGTAGTACCATGCTCAAATTCACATCCCTTATGTTCTTCAGATTTATCAATGACATCTTCATTTCCTGCTTCAGCTTCCTCTTCACTAGCTGATGTATATTCTCCATCATCAGTCACAAGGATCACACGATTATTTGGACACTCCTTTATGACATGACCACGACCTCCACACTTGAAGCACTGAATACCACTACTCTTGGCTGTTGAACCCACTGACGTTGAAGTGGAGGCTGCTGGTTTATAACTCGTGTTTGGAGCAGCACCGTTCTTTCCACTAGAATTGCCTTGAATATTGGATCGCAAGCCTCCAGTTGAACCTTTTGTTGCTGAGGATGCAGCAGTAAACCTTGAGATCGATTTGCTTCCTCTAGTCATGGTTCGTGCACCATATGACAAGGGCTTGCTGCTCTTAGCATCTTGTTGCAGCTAGCGTTCAGCTTTGGTGGCTTGATGTACCAAATCAATAAGACTTTGGTACGGCTGAAACTCAACAATACGCTGAATGTTGCGGTGTAACCCAGCCATGAAACGTGCAATGGTTTGCTCTTCGTCTTCATACACATTGGCTCTAATCATGGCCTTCTCCATCTCCTTATAATACTCCTCAACAGAGAAACTTCCTTGCCTCAAATTCTGCAATTTATCAAAAAGATCACGCCGATAATGCTTCGGCACAAAACGAATTCTGATTTCTCGCTTTATCTCTTGCCAAGTAATAATAGGGTCCTCTCCATCTTCTTCACGATCACGAAGAAGTTGCTCCCACCAAATCAGAGCATATCCTTCAAACTCGAGAGATGCCATTGCAAGTTTCTTCTCCTCTGAGTAATTATGTAGGCGGAAGATTTTCTCCACTTTCAATTCCCATGTGAAATAATCTTCAGGATCAGATCTACCATCAAATTTTGGCATGGTAAACTTAAGTTTCCCAAATCTCTCTTCTTGGTTGACGCCTCTATGATGACGATGACCATAGCGATGTTGAGACTGATCATCCCCAAATTCAGATTCTTCATTGTCATTATTTCTTCGATTCCGGCCTCTTCCTCTACCATATGCAGCACCTTGATTTCTCCTCCCATGTTCACTTGCTCTTCTAGAATAATTTCCTTCATCTTCTTCCCCATCTTCATCATGGTTTCTTACACCGTCGGGGAGTCGACGACGACCTCTGATTTCAGCCATAAGTGTCTGAAGATCTTGTGCCAACAGATCTTGCTTGGCTTCTATGCTTTGTTTGAGCTCATTGAATTGTATCAGGGTGACACATTCTTCAATCTCAACGTTGGGATCCATCTTCCTGCGAAGTTAGTGACAACAAGGCAACAAATATAGGTGGAATATGAAGTTATATAGAATCTCACAACCTCACCACTCTTACCAACCAAAGCTCTTATGAGTTCCCTGCGGGTTGCAAGAAAATGTGTGGTGGTAACAAGAAAGTGGTGGTTAAGCGAATACAAGACCAGAGTACCGATTACGATGGCTTATATGTGGAGCTTGGTGGGGATTAATAAACAAGGGATACAATCTGAATTCTAGTTGTTGTTAAGTTAAATAACCATCCGACTAGAAGTTCCCTGCCTAGTGCTGACCACAAGATTCGAGTGATGTAAATAGATCAAACACACGCGCAAGAAATTTCAGATTTGATGCAGACAAGGAGTATGATTGGAATGCAAGTGTTGCAATCAGATCCAACCAAAATTTTGCACCAAATGACAATAGCAAACTGGTTGAATAACTTGATAAAATTTTCAGCACTTGTGCACATAAACAAACTGATTGTTCTACTTTTCTTTCACAATCTTGTTCAACACTTTTCTTTGGTACTTTTCTTTCTTCTCTTTTTTGATACTTTTTTATACAACTAAACACAGAGATCTGATATGATATTGCACACTTTATAATACTTAACAAACAACTCAACCAGCAGCTATAACTTAAATAGGATCAAAGTTAACGCGAAGGAAATGATGAGGTTTTTTTTCATAATACTCTTTTTGTGGATATTTTCAGATATATATAAGAGGCTCAAAGGAAAACACAAAGGATAGAGTGACCAGCAACTAAACAAAGATTCTAAGGACTGAAACTTAACAAAACTCACTGGAACAACAGATTGAAAGAAAAGGCTATGGCAAAAATATTTTATGGCTTTTGGGTGGATAGGACAACACAAAATATATGTAGCTAAGGGTAAAGAATCCTACCGTGGCAACTGAGGCTTTGATACCAGATGATGCGTCACGATGCCCGATCTTCACGACGTAGGATCAATCTTCAGATAACTAGCTTCAAAGAAGCCAAGATAACTTGCTGCAAGCAGCGATAACTAGTGCAACCTGACAAATAAAACTCGAAGCCAACCACCGTCTTTAACCGGCAGCCTGAATCGAGGATTCGCCCAACCACACTCTCAAAGAACCAACCAACACAGCCTACAATCAATCGAGGAGACCTCGAAGGGAGTAGGAGCACCAATTGGGAGCGGATGAAGCCGCCGCTTCTGCAATCCCGCGAAGGAATTCACAAGAGCAAAGGGGTAGAGATCACTCTCAATATTTGTTAGCACACAGCTGAACAAAGGGGTTCTGTTTTAGATTATCATAAGCTGCCTTACATCATAGACATAGGGGAGTATTTATACTAGTAACAACCAGCCTTAGCGAGGTATAAACACAGAACAAAAGTATTTTCACGAGCTAATGTGAAGGAGCCTCTTCGGGAGATCTGCAGAACTGATTTCCGTGTGGCTGTTTGACTTCTGCGCAGCCTTCAGTATTTTGACAATAACTTCTTCTAGGAATCTTCAAATGATGTGGGGCTGGATGCGTTGGAAAGCTTACTTGATAAGCTTTCTCACCATATATAGCATGCTTAATGAAACTTCGTAGAATGATGCAGTTTAATACGAAAACTTGGTCATCAAGCTGACTGTTGACCTTCTGACCAGTCGGCACTAAAGTAGGTCGGCTGCCTTTCTGGTAGATGTGGTTAAGTCGGCTTTTGCAGCATTGGAAACTAGACTTCAAGAGCTTTCCAAAAAGTACTTATGCGCCTTCATAGCTTTTGGAAATCAAAAGATATGACTGTTTCTTCTGGACGGTTCTGTTGCGCTGGACTGACTCGGATATAGCTCTTCTTGCTGATTCGCCCTTGATATGTTTTGTCCTTCCTCTTTGGTGAACCTAAGTAATATCAACATACACGACTTAGGTAGCATAAAATTCTCATTAGTGTTTAAATGAAATTCATAAAGTAGCGCGTGCACCTCTTGCTGTAGCTTCTTAGCTCGGCTACGTGTAATTGGTCCATCAAAGACTTGGGTTGGTGATGATGTTGGTTGTACTTGGGTTGATGTAGTATGACTTGGGGGTTGTAACATGTTGCTTAATGGCGTGGTCATATCAGTACCCCTAATTATGGTCCCCGACAGTAGCCCCCAAGCCTCCAAGGGAGTACTAATACTCGCTTGGAGGCTTTTGCCGCACTTTTTTGCAAGGGGACCAGCCTTTTTCGGTTGCATTCTATTCTGGTGGGTGTAGCCCCCGAGGCCTCGGAGGAGTAGTTTTACTCCTTCGAGGTCTTAGTGCGCTTCGCAACACTTCAGCTAGTCTAGTTGTTCCCTCATGCGAGCTGGCCGTAGCCCGAGTGCACGGTCGGGTCCCAAGTTCTCGGGCTGGTATGTTGACGCTGTCAACGGTTTGGCCGGAGCCTGGTTTCGCGAGCAGCCCCCGAGCCTCTGCACAGGGCGAGAGGACGGTCAAGGACAGACTCGTCTTTTTTACATACGCCCCTGCGTCGCCTTTCCGCAAGGAGGAGGGGGGAAAGCGCCATGTTGCCCTCGGAGGGCGCCAAACATGGTGTTTCCGGTGAGCTGCTGGCGGGTAATCCGAGCGGACGTCCGTGCCCCATTTGTTAGGGGTCGGCTAGAGGCCCAGAGGCGCGCCCAAAAGTACCTGCGGGTGATCTGCCGGACCCGGTCCCCTGTCGACGGGGTCCGAGGGCTCGATGCCTCCCTCTGATGGGATTCCATTACAAGATCGTTCCCGCTGGTCTCGGAAATGTCCTAGGGTACCTCGGGAGCGTAGCCCGAGCCTTGGTTATGTATCGAACGTACCCAGGGTCATCCCTCGCTCTGCGTATGAGGTGACTGTGAACCCTTCGAGGGCCAGCCTACGAACCCATGATCAGTAGTGGGCGCGGAGCCCGAGTGGCCTGAGGCGGCCGTTGAACCCTTTGAGGGGCCGGCCATCGAACCTCTGACCAGTAGTGGGCGCAGAACCCAATTGATCTGAGGCGGCCGTTGAACCCCTCCGAGGGGTCGGCCTTCGAACCTCTGATCAGTAGGGAGGATCGGAGCCTGTTTCCTTCACGGAGAAGGGTCCTTTTCGGGGTATCCCCCTTTCCCGGTCCCTGTTGTAAGAGAGAGAAAGAGGAAAAAGGAAAAGGATACGAAGTCGAATGACGTGGCGTACCTTTTTCGACGCGGTCATTATGACGAAGGCAAAGCGCTGCTTGCTTCTCCCGCCTGAGGCGCCGCTGTCGGTGTTTTGGGTCCGACCGCACACCCGGGGTTGCCCCTCAAGGTGTTTTTAGGAGTAGGACGGTGTCGACGACTGTAGCAAAATGGTTCGTGCCAATTGCACGTGGGACAGTAGACAATGTTTACAGGTTCGGGCCGCTTAGAGATGCGTAACACCCTACATCCTGATGAGTATGCTGGGTGAATGAGGTTACAAAAGAGCTCTCTGAATTGAGAATGCAGAGAGTTGAAATGGGTGGCTAGGTAATAGAGTCGATTGATCTGAAGGGGTGCCCCCTAGGCCTTATATATTCGACCGTGGGGCAATACATGTGGATATGATAACAACGTGCGCCTAAAAGATAGTGAACTGCTCGAGTCTATCTCCCTATGATTCTGCCGACCTATCCTCGCGTGGCTCCGTTGCATGAGAGCTCCAGCGCGGGAAAGTCGGATCTCTGTTGCGATCGCTCGCTCGACATTGTGGACCGTCCAGGTTTACGCCGATCCGGTCTCATGTCAACCTGCTCTACTAATTATTCTTCCCCAGGCCCACGAAAGAATGGCCTCACGATTTATTGGGCCCTTGGGCCTTTCGTGAGGTCTTTTACTCTTTTAGTGGACCCGGGGGATATCTGTCCCCCACAAGCCCCCGATCTTTGGGTTAATTTAGAAGTAATCAGCCCAAAGATCCCAGGTCCAGCTTGCAGGCGATTTGAAGAGAACGACTTCTTACTGCTTCCTCCTGCTTTTGATCCTTCACAAACCGAAGCTTTGTTTCGTGCCCGTGCCTTAGAGGTTGGCATTTCGCTTTGCAGGACCCTACCCAATGGGTGTAGCCCCCGAGCTTCGAGTAGATTTTTAGAAAATAATCTACTCGAAGGTCTTCACCAGAAATTATTCCCGTTTTTACTCCTGCGTTTTGGTTGAGCGCCAGCTTTGTCTTTAATCTTATCCCATGCATTAGAAGTCGGCACTATTTTGGCTCAGAATGATGATCCATGGGGTGCACCGAAAGTGCACCCAATGGGTGTAGCCCCCGACCTTCAAGTGGATTTTTGAGGATAATCCATTCGAAGGTCTTCCTTTTGTGTCTTTTTGCTGAAGATTATCCTTTCTGCTTGTAAAAATCGGCATGATGTCATCCGCATTATGTCATCAATATTATGCTTCAGAGGTCAGCATGTATTTTGTCTTTTGCAGCCGAATTTGCAATCCATCCATATCTTGCTAGGTAGTGTAATTTATTTGCTCTGTGACTGATTGGACATTTGATGGACGTTCTCCGTCTAGTCTTCAAGTCGCTTCTGTCGACCATATTTTGTACTTCACTGGCTATATTTGGCTTTCCTCTAATCCTCACTGATATCTCATTTTTGTCTTGAGGCATTCACTGCATGCCCTGCACAGATGTGACCGTTTTGAAAAATATGTTGGTAATTCCTGGGCGTCCCCCCCCCAATGGGTGTGGGCAAGGGACGGCTTGGTACGCTGAGTGTTTTAGCCGGCTGCTTCTGAGTAGTAATGTGATGCGACGACGAGTGTAATCATATCCTTCGCGCTGTTGACTGGAGTCCCAATGGGTGTTGTGTTGCGTGAAACGGCGTCCGCCGCCTGACGTGTCTTCAGACGGGTTGGAGTGCTTATTGAATGCTTTGCGACTGTTCAGTGACCACTGTTGGAGGTGAGCGGTTGCCTTCTTTTCCTATAAATAGTGCCCTTGCCTGCCTAGTTTTTTCACATCTCTCGCTGTTCTCCACTGCCTGCTTTCTTTCTTCTATCTGCATTTCCACCATGGGCAAGAAACGCAAGCGCGAACCAACTCCTCCGTCTGAGGATTTCGGTGACTCGGAGTATTCAGAGGAGGAGTTCTCCTCTGAATCCGAGGGGTCTCCAGCTCCTGTCCCCCTGCGTGAGTCGTCTGACGACTCAGACGACTCCCAGGGGCTCGCGGCGGAAGTCTAGACGTACATCCGGGCCGTCGAGCGCTCCGGGCTCGAGGGCTCGGATGAGTTGGAGTACTCCTCGGATGAGGAGGACTCGGACGATGGTGGCGAGGACGAGGATGGCGACGACGACGACGACGATGACGAAGGCGGTGGCGGCGGTGACGGTGACGGCAGTGGCAGGGGCGGCAGCAGCGGCAGCAAGGACGGCGACGGCGACGGCAGCAGGGGCGGCAGCGGCGGTGGCGGCAGCAGCAGAGGCAGCACCAGGGGCGGCAGCGGCGGCGGCAGCAACAGGGCCAGTGGCTTGATGCCACTGGTCTTTTAGATATTAGTATAATATAGTTAGAATAATGTAGTAGTAATTACTAGTGTAGAGTAGTATAGTGTAGTGTAGTAGTAGTAGCAGTAATGTAATGTAATGTATTAGTAGTAATAGGGAAGTATCAACTCATAAAGAGTTGATTTGTAAGTATGACATCTTTCCCTTAATGAAGTAATGATGTTGGTTTCTCTGTGGTGATTATCCTGCTTATTTGTGAAGCTGATTTCCTTGGAGTTTGCACGTAAATAACTCTGGCATCGCTTCGACGCTTTTAGAGGTAGCTGCCGAGCGACTTGTAGATGATGTCGGAGTTTTAGAATCAACTGCCGAGCGACTTGAGGGCAACGTCAGCGTTTTAGAGGTAATGCCGAGCGACTTGACACGATGTCAGCGTTTTAGAGGTAACGCTGAGTGAGTGGAGGGCAACGTCAGCGTTTTAGAGGTAACGCCGAGCGACTTAAGGGTGAAGTCAGTATTTTAGAGGTAATGCTGAGCGACTGAACACGATGTCGGAGTTTTAGAGTTAACTGCCGAGCGACTTGAGGGCGAAGTCAGCATTTTAGAGGTAATGCTGAGCGACTGAACACGATGTTAGAGTTTTAGAGTTAACTGCCGAGCGACTTGAGGGCGTTGTCGGCGTTTTAGAGGTAACGCCGAGCTACTTGAAGACGATGTCAGCGTTTTAGAGGTAACGCCGAGCGACTAGAGGGCGACGTCAGCGTTTTAGAGGTAACGCCGAGCGACTGGAGGGCGAAGTCAGCATTTTAGAGGTAATGTTGAGCGACTGAACACGATGTCGGAGTTTTAGAGTTAACTGCCGAGCGACTTGAGGGCGCTGTCGGCGTTTTAGAGGTAACGCCGAGCTACTTGAAGACGATGTCAGCGTTTTAGAGGTAACGCCGAGCGACTGGAGGGCGACGTCAGCGTTTTAGAGGTAACGCCGAGCGACTGGAGGACGATGTCGGCGTTTTAGAGGTAGCGCCGAGTGACTGGAGGGCGACGTCAGCGTTATAGAGGTAACGCCGAGTGATAGCGGGCTGCGTGGGCCACTTTGAGGTTAATAGCCGAGTGATGATGTGGCGCGCCGATGTTTTGGAACTAACTGCCGCGTGCTGACTGGGCGCTTTTTGAAACGGTATCTGGCTCGGGAATATCCCATAAGTGCTGCGCTTTTAGCCGCCTCTGCTTTCCGTGTCCTAGTTCTTGCTTTCTTGCTTCCGAATCCTTTCCGCAATTCGCCTCCTACTCTGCTCGCCGGTAGAATCGGGATGGCGCCCAAGAGGAAAACCTCGAGTTCGTCCGCCGTGGTGATTCCTCCAATCGACCCCAATAGTCAGTTGCCTTTCGCAGGTAACCACATGTCCGTCATCTCTGAGTCTGAACTTCTCCACCTCGTATCCATCGGGGTTCTCCCTCCGAGGGAACTCTGCTCTTGGCGGATTTGCCATGGGGTTACTGTCCCAACTGAGGATACCCATGAGTCCGTGATTTATGCCCCTTTCCTTCTCCGCGGTCTCGGCCTTCCCATTTCTCCCTTTTTCCGCGGCCTCCTTGATTTCTACCATATTAACTTGACCCATTTGAATCCCAATTCTATCCTGCAAATCTCCATTTTCGTCCATTTATGTGAAGCCTTTCTTGGCGTGCTACCTCATTTCGGGTTGTGGAAGTATTTGTATCACTGTCGCCCCGGAATGGCCGGGGGACAACATCAATTGGTTGGAGGTGCCAGCTTGGAGATGCGCCGCGGGAGAAAGACGGAGTATCTTGAAATCCCTCTCAAAGACAGTATCAAAGGGTGGCCCTTGGAGTGGTTCATAGTTGAGAATTGTGGAAACTCTCTCCCCCCCGGCCGGGAAGACAGCCGGATGTTCGCACCCCAAGCTGGACCGAGTCTCCCACAGATCAGGAGGTAGCTGAGGCAGGTGCTTTGCTTGCTGAAGTTGGATTGCTAAAAGAGAGGGGTCTGACCGCTGAAGCCGTGGTTGTTGATTTTGTCTTCAAGAATATTCAGCCGTTAAAAGACAGGGCATACCCAGCTTATCTGTATCGAGGCATAGCCGACTCAACTCGGGTCACTAACAGAAGAATTCCCTCTACGGACCTGGTGAGCCGACTTGAAATGATCCTTAGAGGCAAAGTGTCAAATGTTGGTGCCCCCGTGGCATTCTCAGCTTGGAACTTGCCTCCTCCCAAAGCCTTTACTCTTTTTGTGTCGAATCCTCCTGCTACTGACGGCAGTTTGGGCCTTAGAGTGCGGCCCTCTGCTGAAGAAGTTAGTGCCTTGGTTGCCACACTCGAGGGAATTCCTGATGATGAACGGCAGGTCTATTTTGAGGTGCCCCTGAACCCTAGTGATGCGGAGATAAATGCCATGCTTGATTTGCTGGCTGAGGACTCTTCTGACGCTGCTCCTGCTGGGGCATTGGTGGTGGCGCCCCTCCTAGAGGCTGGTACGACCTTAGATACTCAGAAACCTGCTGGTACTCGCCCGAGGCGCCCTTGCCGAGCCAATCCATCCGATCCTTCTGCTGATGAACAGAAAAAGAAAAGGAGACGCCTCCGGCAAGTGCCCAGTTTGGGTCGGGACGCTGGTACCTCGGTTCCTGATGCTGAAGAAGTGCCTGTGACTGAATTTACTGACGCTGAACCCAATGGGTGTACCGAATCAGTTGCTGATCCCAATGGGTGTACCGAATCAGTTGCTGATCCCAATGGGGGTGCTGCCTGTGTTGCTAATGTGGATGATGAGGAGGGAGAAGATGAAGTTCCTTTGACTCGGAAAAACGGTCGGCAATTCATCGCTAGCGGTGAAAGTAGTGGAGTTCCTTCTCCTGCTTTGTCTGCTCTCATTGGTCTGCAAGAACTGTCCCTGGCCAATTTTGATCAGACTCTCGAGGATATGGTTCCGGAGGATTTGTTATCGGAGCCAGTAGATGATGGTGTGATGGAGGTTTGCGCTGATGTGCTTGATGCTGGGTTGAGGTCATCCCGTGCCTCGTCGACCTTAGAGCGCGATCTTGAGGATCGGGAGACTGACTTGGGTCGTCCTGGTCTCATGGAAGTAGTTGAGGGCCCATCAGCCTTAGAGGTGGCTACCACAGAGAGCTTGGACCCCAAGGATGGTGTTGACACGTGCCCAGCCCCCAAGGATGTTGTCGGGGATGACTTGATCCGGGTGGGAAGTGCAAGCCACTGCCCAGCCCCCGAGGGTGATGCTGGGAGTGATCCGGCTCAAGTGGGCAGTGCAAACTATGACCCAGCCCCCGAGGATGCCCGAGCGGGGTCTTTCTCTGGTACTTCTATGGACGTTCATGCGGGGTCGTCTCCACGCTCTGGCTGTATGGTGGTAGCCCAAACCTTGGACCAGGGAGTCGCTTTAGAGGATAGCGTCCCCACTGACCAAGTGTTGGGTTATGTTGATGGCACCAAATTGATTCTTGCTGGTTCGTTGCAAGCTGCTTCGGGTGGTGGTCTTATGCCTGGTTACCAATTGATCTCTCCTGATTTGGGGATCCCTTCGTTCTTTTCCAACCTCCAGGTACTGTGATGTATTTTAGCTTGGCTTTTTACATTGCATGAACTACTGTCATTACATTCATCTGCTCTCCTCATCAGGCTTTGGTGGATGGGATGGCTGGCCAGCTGAGGCTACAGGGTGCTTCTATCCCAGAAGTAGCTTCGTCACTTGCATGTTGGAATCCAGTGTCGCTTCAACATCGTGTCTCTGAATTGGAGGCAACCAACGCTGGTTAGTGCCCTTTTGCTTCTCTTTGCCTTCACTGTAGACTGCTCTACATTTTGACCATTATTTTGTTTGGTTGTCTCCTGCTAGGCATGACTCAGCAGATTTCCACTCTTGAAGAAAAACATTCCCGAGATCAGGCTGAATTGGCCCAGCGATGCACTGACTTTGAGGAAAAGTACTCTCAGAGTCAGATTGAGTTGGGTCAGGTCTCCGCTGCTTTAGATGACGCCAATGCACTGAGTTCTTCTCTTCATGCTTAGCTCGACTCTGAAAAGGTGATTTATGAAACTGCGCTTTGCCTTGTTGTGCTGCCATTACTTGCTTGGTGTTTGAGGGAGTTGACTTTTGTTTGCAGGAAGAAAAACGCATCCTTGCTGCTTCTCGAGACAATCTTGAAAGGTTGTATCGTGATTCTAGCAACTCGCTGACTATCTTGGAGAGAAGTCATCGCTTCACCATGGAGGAGTTAGACCACCAACGTTGTAAGCTGCAGGAATCCATGGATGAGGTAACCCGGCTCAAGCAGTTGATATCAGCAAAGGATGCTACTATCAAAGAGCTCCGAGTTTCCAAGAAATCCATCGCCCAAGAGTTAGAAACTGCTCAGCTAGCTGCCAAGGTTGCCGAAGAAACTTCTGTTACTCTTAGAGCCCAGCGTGATAGAGCCATGGACAAGGCTATTCGGGCAGGGCGAATCTTGATGAGGAGACCCGGCATGGTTGTTCCCGAAGACATAAGGGCTGATGTGAATGCTGCCCCTGATTCCTCGAGTCATCCTTCCTCGTCGATTGCTCCTGAGAAAAATATTACGAAATAGAAAAACACTTTGCGAGCTTTGAGCGCGCGGTTAGCATGGTCAGACATTTGTTAGAGGACGTCATTTCAGTATTTGAACGATATTGTTATTTTCATATTGTTTCAGAATTCATAAGATCATAAATTTGTAGTAGTAAAATGATGTGCGGTGGTTTGAAATTTGTTCGCGGGATATAGAAGCCGTCCTTATATGAGTAATTGTGATCTCGTCAGATCGCCTTAAGTCGCCACTGACTTAAGTCGATTGCTTCTGCTAATAGGGCGTAGTGGTCACCCTGAATTGTGTAGGTGCGAGCATGTTGCACCGGCTTAAGTTACTGTCGACTTAAGCCGATTGCTCCGTTAGTAGGGCATAGTGGTCACCCCGAGTCAAGTAAGCGTGAGCATGTTGCACCGCCTTAAGTTGTTGCCAACTTAAGCCGATTGCTCCGTTAGCAGGGCATAGTGGTCACCCCGAGTCAAGTAAGCGTGAGCATGTTGCACCACCTTAAGTTGTTGCCAACTTAAGCCGATTGCTCCGTTAGCAGGGCATAGTGGTCACCCCGAGTCAAGTAAGCGTGAGCATGTTGCACCGCCTTAAGTCGTTGCCGACTTAAGCCGATTGCTCCGTTAGCAGGGCATAGTGGTCACCCCGAGTTAAGTAAGAATGCAAGTCAACCGTGAACAAACTGAGTATATTTGAAGCCTTTCTTTATTGATGACATGTTCCCATTTTACAGAGTACATCGTCGTCCCGATAGCTTTTGAAATGCAGCTAGGGATAAAACTTCCTGAGGTGTTCTATGTTCCAGGAGTTCCTGACTTCTGTGCCATCCATCTGAGTGAGACGATATGATCCTGGCCGAGTGACTTCTGCTACCATGAAGGGTCCTTCCCATAAGGGCGACAACTTGTGCCGTCCCTCCCCCGTTAGAATTCGGCGGAGGACGAGATCTCCTACTGAGAAGGATCATTGTCGCACGGCTTTGTCGTGATAGCGTCTCAGAGTCTGCTGATACCGCGCCGATTGAATTACTGCATTCAGTCGTTCTTCCTCGAGTACATCGATGTCCTCCATCCTAGTAGCCTCAGCTTCTGCTATGCTCTCGAAGACCAACCTTGGGGCCCCGAACTTGAGATCAGCGGGTAATACTGCCTCTGACCCATAGACCATGAAGAAAGGAGTATTTCCATGTAGAGCCCGGCTTGGCTGAGTTCTTAGGCTCCAAACGACGTAGGGTAATTCCCTTATCCATTTCCCTGTGAACTTTTCATTTTTTTCGAAGACCTTCTTCCTGAGTGCCTCTAGTATCATTCCGTTGGCTCGTTCAACCTGCCCGTTGGCCCTCGGGTGTGCTACCGAAGCGTACTTGATCTGAATGCCTTTTTGCTCGCAGAAATCGAAGAATTCCGAACTTGTGAAATTGGATCCCAGGTCAGTTATAATGTTGTTTGGTATTCCGAATCTGAATATTATGTCTTGTATGAATTCCACGGCCTTGGCTGAGGTCAAAGAGGCAATGGGCTTGGACTCTATCCATTTAGTGAACTTGTCAATTGCTACCAATACATGAGTGTATCCTCCTTGAGCCTTCTTGAAAGGTCCAATCATATCCAGTCCCCAACATGCGAAAGGCCAGGTTACTGGTATGGTCTGCAGTTGCTGTGCTGGTAGATGTTGTTGCTTCGACAAGTACTAGCAAGCTTCGCACCTCTGAACTAACTCGGCTGCATCACTCTTTGCTGTTGGCCAATAGAATCCTGATCTGAAGACCTTCCCGACTAGTGTTCTGGATGCTGCATGTATTCCACATTGCCTAGCATGAACCTCCTCTAGAAGTTGCTTCCCAGTGGATGAGAGAATGCACTTCATGAAGACGCCCGATGCACCCCTTCTATATAACGTTTCTCCAATGAGTGTGTAGTGGGCTGACTGTCTGGTGATGCATTCGGCTGCGTTTTTGTCATCTGGCTCCTCTTCATTCTTTATATATCTGATGATCAGCCTTCTCCAGTCATCGGGGTCCGGCCCGGGTTGATCCACGATATTACATTCTTCTGCTTGATCTGTTGAGATGCTCGGTCGTGGTATTTCTTGCACGAAGACTCCGGGTGGAACCTGAGTTCGGCTGGATCCTAACTTTGACAATACATCAGCTGCCGTGTTTCGATCTCTCTCCACATGATGAAATTCTAGACCTTCAAACTTATCTTCTAGTTTCCGGACAGCAGTGCAGTATTTTCCCATTGAATCCTTTGAACAGTCCCATTCCTTGTTTATCTGACTTATGACCACCAGGGAATCTCCGTATACCATTAATCTCTTGATGCCCAATGATATGGCAATGTTTAGTCCATGGATCAGAGCTTCATACTCGGCTGCATTGTTAGAGGCTAGAAACAGCAACTGGAGGGCATATTTGAGGTGCTCGCCTCCAGGTGCGGTGAAGAGAATTCCTGCTCCTGCTCCCTGCAGCTTCAGCGAGCCATCAAAATACATCTTCCATACTTCTGCCGTTTCCGGGTTCTCTGGTATTTGTTGTTCAGTCCATTCTAAAACGAAGTCAACCAATGCTTGAGACTTTATGGCAGTACGAGGTCGAAATTCGATGTCATGAGACCCCAGTTCACAGGCCCACTTAGCTATTCGGCCAATTGCTTCCTTGTTGTGGAGAATATCCCCTATCGGAAAGCCGGTGACTACTATGACTTTGTGGTCATCAAAGTAGTGACGCAGCTTGCGGGCAGTCAGAAGTACTGCATATAATAGCTTCTGCACTTGAGGATATTTTTTCTTCGAGGGACCCAGAACTTCGCTGATGAAATAAACAGGATGTTGCACGGGGTAGGCATGTTCTTCTTCTGCTCGCTCGACTACCAACGTGGTGCTTACCACGTGAGTCGTGCAAGAGATATATAGCAACAGATCTTCAGCCGGTTGGGTTGACGTGGCTCGTCGTGGTGGTTTCAGTACTGGTGGTGTTGTGAAGAATTTCTTCAGTGCATCTAGAGCTTCCTGTGCCTCTGAAGTCCACTGAAACTTATCCACCTTTTTGAGTAGCTTGTAAAACGGTAAACCTTTCTCCCCTAGCCTAGATATAAATCTGCTCAGAGCTGCCATACATCCAGTAAGTCGCTGAACCTTCTTTTGTGATCGAGGTGCTTCCATCTTCATGATAGCTTCAATCTTATCTGGATTAGCCTCAATTCCCCGGTTGCTGACAATAAACCCGAGTAACTTTCTTGCCGGTACCCCGAAAACACATTTCTCGGGATTAAGCTTCCATCTATACCGCCTCAGACTATTGAAAACCAGTTGTAAGTCTTCGATGAAGTTTTCTGAGTTCTCTGTTTTGATGACCACATCATCCACGTAGGCCTCCACACGCTTGCCCCAGTGATCGGCTAAGCATGTTTGAATGGCTCTCTGATAGGTTGCTCCAGCGTTTTTGAGGCCAAATGGCATGGAGGTATAACAGAAAGCACCAAACGGAGTAATGAATGCTGTTTTTTCTTCATCTTCCTTTGCCAAACTAATCTGGTGGTATCCGGAATAGCAATCCAGGAAAGATAGCATAGAACATCCAGCGGTGGAGTCCACCACCTGATCTATTCTCGGGAGCCCGAAGGGATCCTTCGGACAGTGTTTGTTGAGATCAGTATAATCAACACACATGCGCCAATCCACTTTATTCTTCTTGAGTACAAGAACAGGGTTGGCTAACCACTCAGGATGTAACACTTCTCTAATGAACCCAGCCGCGACCAAGCGGGCCAGCTCAGCGCGAATGGCCTCTCTCTTGTCGGGCGTGAAACGACGTAATTTCTGCCGGATCGGCCTTGCTTGTGGATAGACCTTCAGTTTGTGCTCGGCCAGCTCTCTCGGGACTCCCGGCATATCCGCAGGTTGCCATGAGAATACATCTCGGTTGTCTTGCAGAAACTGGACGAGCGCGCTTTCCTATTTATCATCCAGGCTAGAGCTGATGATAGCAGTTTTGCGTTCATCAGCAAATCCCAGATTGATCCTTTTAGTTTCCTCAATCGGCCGCATAGAGGTCGCGACTTGAGCTTCCTTCGCCGGTGCTGTGTGGTCTTCCTCAGGCTTAGAGTTTGCCTGGGTCGAAGAAGTCGCCGACGGTTTGGCAATGAGGGCCACCTGGATGGCCACTCGGAAACATTCTACGGCACCTTGGAGGTCAGCACGCACAGTTATGATCCCTTGCGGTCCCGGCATCTTCAATATCATGTACGTGTAATGCGGAATGGCCATGAATTTTGCCAGTCCTGGCCTCCCGATGATTGCGTTGTACCCGCAGTCGAAGTTCGCCACTTCGAACCTCAGGAACTCGGTTCTGTAGTTTTCCGGGGTCCCGAAGGTGACAGGCATGTAGATGTGGCCCAGCGGGTATTCTCACTCAGTTGGCACGATGCCAAAGAAGGGAGTGTCTGACTCGTGGAGTTCTTTGAGGTGAACTCCCAAGCCTCGGAGTGTCCGGGGGAAGGTGATGTTGATGCTGCTCCCCCTGTCCACTAACACTTTCTTCACCCGGCTCTCTCGGATCACCGGATCGATGAGGAGCGGGTATTTGCCCGGATGGTTGAAGTTGAGCCATTGATCCGCCCGAGTGAAGGTGATCGGGTGCTCCGACCACTGGTATGGGGCGGGAGGGCCGGTGGTCGCCACAAGTATCTGGCGATCGTTGAGCTTTTGCTGTCTTTTGTTCTCCTGCGATCCGTGTCCACCGAAGATGACGTTGACCTCCCTGTCAACGCGTGGGAAGGCTCATCCTCCTCCCTCCTCCTGCTGCTGGGGTTGTCGTGGTTCTTCTGGTCCTCCTCGCGGTGGAGGAGGGGGTAGAGGTTGGAAGGGTCGGCCATGCCCAACGGAATGCTTGAAGTCCCGACAGTTCTGAAGAGTGTGGCGCATGTCCTTGTGATACGGGCACTAGGCGTCGAGGATGTCGTCCAGCGTGCTCTCACCTCCGCGAGGTCCTCCCCGGGCGCGAGAGGCAGATGGTCCGGCGGCGTGCACCTCTTCGCGCGGTCTCTTCTCCCAGCGTTTGTCAGGTTGCTGGTTCGTGTCGCGTCGTGGTGCTGCTAGTGCGGGCTTTGCTCCTCCGATGAGGTCCTGGGCTCGCTCGTCGGCGGTGATGTAGAGGTTGGCTTCCCGGAACAGCTCCTCCGAGGTAGTTGGCGCCTTCTGTAGTATGGCTCAGACGAAAGCCGAGTCATTGGATCCTCTGTAGAAGTCCTCGATCACGGCTGCCTCCGTGACTTCAGGGATATGATTTCTCATGGTCTGGAACCTTTTGAGGTATGATCGGAGAGTTTCATCCCCCCGGCGCTTGATGGATTTGAGGTCCCATGGTTGCGCCGGTTTGTCGGAGAGGGACTGGAAATTGGCAGTGAAGCGCCGGCTGAAGTCGCTCCAGTCGTCGATGCAGTGTCGGGGTAGATGTCGCAGCCATTGCAGCGCGTCTTGCCCAAGGACAATGGGTAAGTACGCGGTCATCACGTCTTCGGATGCTCCGGCGGCTTGAGCGGCGGTAGTGTAGACGGCCAGCCAGCCTCCTGGGTCCTGCTTAGGTTCATATTTATCAACATTGGATACCTTGAAGTTTGGGGGCCATTGAATGGCCCTAAGGCGTGGAGTGAGGGCTGACACTCCGCATGTGTCCTCCTGTCGTCGATGATGATGTCTGTCCTGGGGAGGGGAGTAGTTGTGGTGGTTCCTCGACCGTCCCCGGGCAGTTCCACCAGTCGAGGCCGTCGTTGATTCGGTTCTGGTGGCTTGACTCCGAGTGGGGATGCCATGATCCCTGTCGTATTCCTCCCGGCGGCGTATCTCGTTCTCATGTCGTCGTTCGCGCGAAGCGTTGATAGAACTCCGCGCGTCCCGGCGACTGTTGATGGCGTGCCGCAAATCGTTCGACGGGTGAGCGAGAGGTAGAAGATGGTTGGCTACCTGGGTGAGCAGGCGTCGATAGCCCTCGGCGTCTGGAGTCCGAGGGAGTCCGTCAGCTATCCGAGCTAGCACTCCTCCGACTTCACTCAGCGTATTCATGGCTCGGGCGAAGTCGGGGTTCAGGTTACGGCCGAGTAGTGGATTTTCTCGGCGTTGCCTCGCGTCTTGCTCGGCTTGCTCCTGAGCTCGTCGACGATCACGTCGTCGGGAGTTCCTTCGTTCCCTGAAGACGCGTTCTTCCGGAGTTTCTCCCATCTCCGAGACCTCGTCTCGCGAGATGGGCTACTCCAGATCCCGTTCTCCGGCTTGGTGATGTCTCCGGATGTTTCGGCGCCGATTTCTTCGTCGACGGGATTCCCGCTGAGGTGGTTCTTCCCCAGGTGCGGTCGGTTCGTCATCAGAGATGGGAGGTGACTCCGCTCGTCCGATGAAGAGAACGTCGAGGTAGAATGGCGTAGCTGTCGTGGCGATCTTCTTTCGGAAAGCTGAGGGTAATGCTTCCCCGGTATTTTTGGAGTTCGTTGGAGGAGGCTTCCTTCCCGGCGGATCTGCAACGCGGTGTAGGATTCCCTTTTCGTCGGCTATGGATGAGATCGTACCAAAGCAGAAAATGGATCCAGGACTGAAGGTGATCCTGCTGTTGATGGTGACGGCCATTGAGCTAGCTTAGATCGTTAACACCGCCCCTACCTGGCGCGCCAGCTGTCAGTGTTTTGGGTCCGACCGCACACCCGGGGTTGCCCCTCAAGGTGTTTTTAGGAGTAGGACGGTGTCGACGACTGTAGCAAAATGGTTCGTGCCAATTGCACGTGGGACAGTAGACAATGTTTACAGGTTCGGGCCGCTTAGAGATGCATAACACCCTACGTCCTGATGAGTATGCTGGGTGAATGAGGTTACAAAAGAGCTCTCTGAATTGAGAATGCAGAGAGTTGAAGTGGGTGGCTAGGTAATAGAGTCGATTGATCTGAAGGGGTGCCCCCTAGGCCTTATATATTCGACCGTGGGGCAATACATGTGGATATGATTACAACGTGCGCCTAAAAGATAGTGAACTGCTCGAGTCTATCTCCCTATGATTCTGCCGACCTATCCTCGCGTGGCTTCGTTGCATGAGAGCTCCAGCGCGGGAAAGTCGGATCTCTGTTGCGATCGCTCGCTCAACATTGTGGACCGTCCAGGTTTACGCCGATCCGGTCTCGTGTCAACCTGCTCTACTGATTATTCTTCCCCAGGCCCACGAAAGAATGGCCTCACGATTTATTGGGCCCTTGGGCCTTTCGTGAGGTCTTTTACTCTTTTAGTGGACCCGGGGGATATCTGTCCCCCACAGCCGCCTGTCCTGCCGCGGAGTTAATGCGACGGGGTGAGCGGTTCGCGAGGCGGTCGCTGCGCGTGTGCGAGCCGTTCGAGGAACGGATCACGGGCACACCGTCTTCACGCCGTGAGAGGGGGCTCCCTCGCTGCCCCTGGATGGGACGTAAGCTTGGCTGACGACGTGACCGCTGCTCCTGCCCGCCTGTCACTGCCATTACTGCCGACCCATTTTTGACCGCATTTGACCGTCGCGCTTGGCTGGCACTGCAGGGTTGCCTCGAGTCGCGGTATTGACTCCGCAGTCGAGGAGGCACGGTAGTGGCGCGAGTGGTGGTGCAGTCGCTCACACGTAGCAATCGGCGCGCCGGTTGCATGACGCGTGGGCCTGGACCTCCATGCTGGGCTTGTTGGAGTCGAAGGGTCGCGCCCACTTGGCACGGTTGCATGCCGCCTGCATGGCTGTCCGCCCTTTCACCCGCTGGACTGGGCGAAAGTGGAGGAGTGCTTGTAACCACCGGGTGGTTGCATGCACCGCGCGCGCGTGGCGGTTTGGCTTCTTCTCCCCTGGACCGGCTTGCATGTCGTGTGGGACCCAGCCCCCACGCCGTGGGGGGGGGGAGAATCTTGGACCGTGTTGGAGAAGACTCGACCCGCAACGGTTGAGGGTGCAAGTGGGGAGAGTCGCCTTTTAAAGGGGGGCGACCCCTTTGGAGGGCAACCATGTCTTCGCGCTCCCCTCATGCATCATGTCTTCCCACCTTCCGAGCCCCCGAGCGGGGGACGCCTGAAATCCTTCCGTCTTGTCGTTGGAGGAACACAACTTCGCGGAACTTGGTACCTTTCAGCCATCGTTCGGCTTCAAGGATTTTCATCATGCAGCCCGGCTGCATCCCCTCGCCGGTGGTCACCCAAGACGGTGACCACCAGCCTCTGGGTGGGGAGGAGCAAGCCAGGCTGCGATCTTGGTTCCGCCCTCAGCTTCAAGGATGTTCATCATCCTCGCTGGGGCGGAGGCCGGGCTGAGCCGGAGCTCTACCTCCCGCGCGGGTTCGTGGGTCAGCCTCCCCTTCAGCATCCAAGGGAGAGGGCGCTCACTGGCCCTGCGGGCGGGGCGGACTTCGACAACGCGGGGCCGGTCGACGGCGGGTGTCGCCAGCCCCAGCACGTTGGGCTCGCCGACTTGGCTCCCGGTGCCCCCTCTTGCCGTGAGGGCGGTTGTCGCGCCGTGCGCACGGGTGGACTGCCCAAGACATCACGCGCCGCTAGAGCGGCGTTCGTGTTCTGGGGTTGTCCTGCCTTTGCAACGGTACGGGGCCTCCGTGCGGAGGTCGGTGCTCCGCTCGTCCGAGAGGATCCGAGTGGGGATCTGCCGATGGGCTGATGCTCCACTCGAAGGTGCCGAGGTGGATGCGGCCCGAGAAGTCCCCGTCGCCGACGGGATCACCGCCGCCATCTGTGCTCCGGGCCTCCGGCTCTTTGTACTTGTCCTCGCCCCTCGAGCGTCGGCGCGGGCGAGGGCAAGGTTGCAGCGGCTTCCGCCCTGAGGCCATCGATGCTGCCATGGGGACGGAACCGGAGTTCCGTTTGTAATGGCACCTTGAATGCCAGTGTTTTTGTTCATTGTGGCTGTCGAGGCCTGAACATGTATATATTTTCGGCACGGAGCCGTGTTTTTTCTTCATTTCGAGCACTTGTCGATTATCTGGACCGCTTCATCGAGCGTGAGTTGCCTCGTGCAAAGGTGACGAGTGAGGTATCCGTATCCCGGAGGAGTAGGAGTCCCTCGGCTCGGTCGGCCTTGCAGTCCGAGGCCCCTCTTGCTTAGTTAAAGGAACCCCTCGGCTGCCCTTCGATGGGCCGAAGCCGGAGGTAGCGGTGTCAGCACGGACGGAGGCAGAGTTGGCTTCAAAAAGGAGGTGTAGTCGGCCAGAGCCTGGCCGGGTCGTCCACTGGCGGAACCGACGCCGGAGTTGAGCTGCCGAGGCCACAAGCCGAGCTGATGTCTTTGGGGGTCAGCTGGCCGAGGCCTCGGGGTGGCCGACCGAGCCACCTGCTCGGGCCGGATTCTCGAAGAAGACCCTGGCAGCGATGGCCCGGGTGTGGCGCCGATGTCGTCCTTCAGAGTGGGGGCCCTCCAACCGCGTCGCCATCCGAGGCTAGGTCAGACCCCGCCGAAGGTGTAGTTGATGCCGAGGGTGCTGCTGCCCCCCTGGCTGTCGACGTCCGAGCCTGCAGGATCAGGTTGTCTTGTAGTGTGTGTATGTTTTCTGTGGCCGCCGAGGCCTGAACACACCGTCGTCGTGTTGTAAAGCTGCGTTTCTTTTCCTCTTGTTTCGAGTATCTGGACTCATTTGTCGGTAACAGAATTGTTTGTGCGGGCGAGAGTTGCTTTTCACGGAAGGCGATGAGTGAGGTATCCGTATCCCGGAGGCGTAGGAATCCCTCGGCTCGGTCGGCCTTGCCGCTTACGCGCGCTCTTACTCGTCCATAGGGTTCTGTTACCGACGCAGTCGAGAAGGCCCAAAAAATCATTTCGGCAGAGGAGCTTCTCGAGCATGAAGACTTGTTCGGTCCGCGGAGTCACTTATCCGAACGCGAGTTACTTATCGCAGAAGGTGATGAGTGAGGTATCCGTATCCCGGAGGCGTAGGAGTCCCTCGGCTCGGTCAGCCTTGGCTGCTTACGTGTACTCCGTCGTTTTCAGGATCCACTTTTGAAGTAGTCGAAGAGCACGAAAGGCATTCTGGCAGAAAAGATTTTTTCTTTTTTTTCGAGGAAAATTTTGACGCAGAGGGGGTTGCCCCCTTCTAGCCCCCGAGGGAGGGTCGGGCTTTGCCGAGGCAAGGCTGACCCTTCCTTGACGACCAGACTTAGTGTGAGAACGAGGTATACGAGCAACTTGAAAGCATCTTAAGGGTAGAAGCGACGTAGCTATTGGATGTTCCAAGCGTTGCTGTAGACCTTGCCTTGGCTGTTGGCCAGCTTGTACGTTCCGGGCTTCAGGACCTTGGCGATGACGAACGGCCATTCCCAGGGAGGCATGAGTTTGTGCCGCCCTTGGGCGTCTTGTCGCAGCCGAAGCACCAGGTCGCCCACCTGGAGGTCTCGGGACCTAACCCCTCGGGCGTGGTAGCGTCGCAGGGACTGCTGGTACCGCGCCGAGTGTAGTAAGGCCATGTCCCGAGCC
This sequence comes from Zea luxurians, assembly GCA_029449295.1. Classification (NCBI taxonomy): domain Eukaryota; kingdom Viridiplantae; phylum Streptophyta; class Magnoliopsida; order Poales; family Poaceae; genus Zea; species Zea luxurians. The sequence goes on along the minus strand of JAOPSE010000039.1, from coordinate 3,639,305 downwards.
TCCTCCAGCTGGTCCAGTGAGTCTTCTCGGTTGGCTCGGTTGCTTTGGTCGGTGTAGGCCCTCGCCCTCGGGGAACCGTATTCTAAGTCTGTGGGCAAGATGGCCTCGGCCCCATAGACTAGAAAGAACGGTGTGAAGCCCGTGGCTCGGCTCGGCGTTGTCCTCAGACTCCAGACCACCGAGGGGAGTTCCTTCATCCACCGCTTGCCGAACTTGTCGAGGTCGTTGTAGATCCGAGGCTTGAGTCCTTGTAGGATCATGCCGTTAGCCCGCTCCACTTGCCCATTCGTCATGGAGTGAGCCACGGCAGCCTAGTCCACCCGGATGTGGTGATCCTCACAGAAGTCCAGGAACTTTCTGCCGGTGAATTGGGTGCCGTTGTCGGTGATGATGGAGTTCGGGACCCCAAAGTGATGGATGATGTTGGTGAAGAACGCCACCGCCTGTTCGGACCTGATGCTGTTTAGGGGTCGGACCTCGATCCACTTGGAGAATTTGTCGATGGCGACCAACAGGTGCGTGTAGCCCCCGGGTGCCTTCTGCAAGGGGCCAACGAGGTCCAGACCCCACACAGCAAACGGTCAGGTGATGGGTATGGTCTGTAGAGCCTGAGTGGGCAGGTGGGTCTGCCTCGCGTAGAACTGACACCCTTCGCAGGTGCGGACAATTCTAGTAGCGTCGGCCACCGCCGGCGGCCAGTAGAATCCTTGTCGGAAGGCGTTTCCAACGAGGGTTCGAGGTGCTGCGTGATGGCCACAAGCCCCCGAGTGTATCTCTTGCAAGAGCTCCTGGCCTTCGGTGATGGAAATGCATCGCTGGAGGATGCCTGAGGGGCTGCGGTGATAGAGCTCCTTCCCATCTCCCAGCAAGACGAAAGACTTGGCACGCCGCGCCAACCGCCGGGCTTCGGCTTGGTCGAGGGGCAGCTCCCCTCGGTGGAGATATTGCAGGTACGGGGTCTGCCAGCTTTGATTAGGCGTGACCTCGCTCGGTTCCCCCTCGACGCGCAGTGCCTCAACCTCGGGGGCCGAGGGTACCTCGGGCTGAGCCGAGGGTACCTGGGACCGTGCCGAGGGTACCTCGGACTGGGCCGAGGGTATCTCGGACTGAGCTGAGGATGCCTCGGGCGGAGCCGAAGGTGCCTCGGGCTCGGGCGCGTCCTCGGTCTTGACGGAGGGCTGATGCAGGTCTCGGGAGAATACGTCCGGGGGAACTATTGTTCGTCCCGAGGCTATTTTAGCCAGCTCGTCTGCAGTCTCGTTGTAGCGTCGGGCGATGTGGTTGAGCTCGAGCCCGTAGAACTTGTCTTCCAGGCGTCGAACCTCATCGCAGTAGGCTTCCATCTTCGGGTCGCGACAGTGGGAGTTCTTCATGACTTGGTCGATGACGAGCTATGAGTCACCGCGAGCGTCGAGGCGTCGGACCCCTAGCTTGATGGCGATTCGCAACCCGTTTACCAGAGCCTCGTACTCTGCCACATTGTTGGACACCGGGAAGTGGAGGCGCAGCACGTAGCGTAGGTGCTTCCCGAGGGGCGAGACGAAGAGGAGGCCTGCGCCGGCCCCCGTCTTCATCAGCGACCCGTCGAAAAACATGGTCTAGAGCTCCGGTTGGATCGGAGCCGTCGGGAGCTGGGTGTCGGCCCATTCAGCCACGAAGTCCGCCAAGACCTGGGACTTGATGGCCTTCCGAGGGGCGAACGAGATCGTCTCGCCCATGATCTCCACCGCCCACTTCGCAATTCTACCCGAGGCCTCTCGGGACTGGATGATCTCTCCCAGGGGGAAGGATGACACCACAGTCACCGGATGAGACTCGAAGTAGTGTCGCAACTTCCGCCGTGTCAGGATCACCGCATACAGTAGCTTCTGGATTTGTGGGTAGCGGATCTTGGTCTCGGACAGTACCTCACTGATGAAGTAGACTGGCCTTTGGACGGGCAATGCATGCCCTTCTTCTCGACTCTCAACCATGATCGCGGCGCTAACCACCTGGGTGGTTGCGGCGACGTAGATCAAGAGGGCTTCTCCGGCAGCGGGCGGCACCAAGATGGGCGCATTCGTGAGGAGCGCCTTCAGGTTCCCGAGGGCTTCCTCGGCCTCGGGAGTCCAAGTGAAGCACTCGGCCTTCCTTAAGAGGCGGTACAGAGGCAGACCTCTTTCGCCAAGGCGCGAGATGAAGCGGCTCAGAGCCGCGAGACATCCCATGACCCTCTGTACGCCTTTCAAGTCCTTGATTGGCCCCATGCTGGTGATAGCTGTGATCTTCTCTGGGTTGGCTTCGATGCCCCGCTCGGAGACGATTAACCCCAAGAGCATGCCTCGGGGGACCCCAAAGACACACTTTTCGGGATTAAGCTTCACGCCTTTCGCCTTGAGACACCGGAATGTCGCTTCAAGGTCGGAAAGGAGGTCGGAGGCCTTCCTCGTCTTGACTACGATGTAATCGACATAGGCCTCGACTGTTCGGCCGATGTGTTCGCCAAACACATGGTTCATGCATCGCTGGTACGTTGCCCCCGCATTCCTCAAACCAAACGGCATTGTAACATAGCAGTACATGCCGAAGGGTGTGATGAATGAAGTTGCGAGCTAGTCGGACTCTTTCATCCTGATCTGGTGATACCCTGAGTAGGCATCGAGGAAAGACAGGGTTTCGCACCCAGCAGTGGAATCCATGATCTGATCGATGCGAGGCAGAGGGTAGGGAACCTTCAGACATGCTTTGTTTAGACCAGTGTAGTCTACACACATCCGCCATTTCCCCCCTTTTTTTCTCACAAGCACAGGGTTGGCAAGCCATTCGGGATGGAATACCTCTTTGATGAACCCTGCCACCAGTAGCTTGTGGATCTCCTCGCCTATGGCCCTGCACTTTTCTTCGTCGAATCGGTGCAGAGGCTGCTTCACGGGCCGGGCCCCAGCTCGAATATCCAGAGAGTGCTCGGCGACTTTCCTTGGTATGCCGGGCATGTCCGAGGGACTCCACGCGAAAACGTCGGCGTTTGCGCGGAGAAAGTCGACGAGCACTGCTTTCTATTTGTCGGGGACCATAATTAGGGGTACCCTCAAGGCTCCTAACTCTCAGCTGGTAACCCCCATCAGCATAAAGCTGCAAAGGCCTGATGGGTGCGAATAAGTCAGGGATCGGTCCATTCGAGGGACCCGATCACGCCTCGCCCGAGCCTAGCCTCGGACAAGGGCAGCCGACCCCAGAGGATCTCCGCCTCGCCCGAGGCCCCCCTCCAGCGGCGAACATATTTCCGGCTCGCCCGAGGCCCTGTCTTCGCCAAGAAGCAACCCTGACCAAATCGCCGCACCGACCGACCAAATCGCAGGAGCATTTAATGCAAAGGTGGCCTGACACCTTTATCCTGACGAGCGCCCCTCAGCTGACAGGGCCGAAGTGACCGCCGTCACTTCGCCGCTCCACTGACCGGTCTGACAGAAAGATAGCGCCGCCTGCGCCGCTTCGACTGCGGTGCCACTTGACAGAGTGAGGCTGACAGGCAGTCAGGCCCGGCCGCAGGCACCATAGGAAGCTCCGCTTCGCCCGACCCAAGGCTCGGACTCGGGCTAAGCCCCAGAAGACGGCGAACTCCGCTCCGCCCGACCCAGGGCTCGGACTCGGGCTAAGCCTTGGAAGACAGCGAACTCCACTCCGCCTGACCCAGGGCTCAGACTCGGGCTAAGCCCCGGAAGACGGCGAACTCCACTCCGCCCGACCCAGGGCTCGGACTTGGGCTAAGTCCCGGAAGACAGCGAACTCCGCTCCGCCCGACCCAGGGCTCAGACTCGGGCTAAGCCCCGGAAGACGGCGAACTCCGTTCCGCCCGACCCAGGGCTCGGACTTGGGCTCAGCCCCAAAAGACGACGAACTCTGCCTCGCCCGACCTAGGGGCTCGGACTCAACCTCGACCTCGGAGGAGCCTCCACATCGCCCCAACCTAGGGCGCAGGCCGGCCATGTCAACAGGAGGCACCATCATTACCCTACTCCGAGCTAACTCAGGCTACGGGAAACAAGACCGGCTTCCCATCTGGCTCGCTCCACCAGATAGGCAATGATGGCGCCCCGCATGCTCCCTGACGATGGCAGCTCTCGGCCCCCTTACGGAAGCAAGAGGACGTCAGCAAGGACTCGACGGCCCCGACAGCTGTCCCTCCGCCAGGCTCCAGCGCTCCTCCGACGGCCACGACATCACACAAACCGGGTGCCAAAATCTCTCCGGCCGCCACGATGGCGTGTACTTAGGGCGCTAGCTCTCCTCCGCTAGACACGTAGCACTCTGCTACACCCCCCATTGTACACCTAGATCCTCTCCTTACGCCTATAAAAGGAAGGACCAGGGCCCTCTTAGAGAGGGTTGGCCGCACGGGGACGAGGACGAGACAGGCGCTCGCGTAAGGCCGCTCGCTCCCTCTCCCGTGTGGATGCTTGTAACCCCCTACTGCAAGCGCACCCGACCTAGGCGCGGGACGAACACGAAGGCCGCGGGATTTCCACCTCTCTCTCTCGCCTATCTCCGGCCACCTCACTTTCCCCCCTTCGCGTTCCGCCTCGCGTCGACCCATCTGGGCTGGGGCACGCGGCGACATTTCACTCGTCGGCTTAGGGACCCCCCCAGTCTCGAAACGCCGACAGTTGGCGCGCCAGGTAGGGGCCTGCTGCGTGTTGACGAACAGCTTCCCGTCAAGCTCCAGATGGGCAGTCTCCAGCAACCTCTCCGGCCCGAGACGGTGCTCCGTTTCGGGAGCCTTGAGTTCATGTCCCTCGACGGCAGCTATGACATGATACTCTTCCCACCGTCGGGCGATAGCGACAATGGCGGCCGACAGTCCGCCCGCCGGCGGCGGGATCGACGACGTCTTCCCTGCGTGGTGGAAGAACAACCTTCAAGCTCGCCCCGTCCTCTCCCCCGCCGACGGAGGAGGAGGCGGAGCAACCAAGGCCAAGCAGCAGGCGGCGCCTCGTCGGCCGTCGAGCGAGTCGACAACGCCAGCACTCCAACGGGGGGCGCGCCGGGTATCGACCTCGCGCTTGAGACGAAGACGAGTGCTGTCTCCCCGCGACACGCCAATCCCGAGCAAACGGACGACGCCAGCACGCTCGCGAAAGGCTTGCTGAGTGTCACCCTCGTACCTGAGACGACGGTGCAGTCAGTCCCCGACGTGACTTCATCACCGCCCGTCGACAAAGAGGTACCGACCGATTCCCATCCCACGCCTTTCGGATTCAGCCTCGACCCGCTTAGCGGCTCCGCTTTGGCGGACGCTCTCGCAGAGGCGAATCCGAACCCTCTGGGGTTTCGTATGCGGTCACCTTGGGACCGGCTGGCGAACGTCTCGACCTATGGGCCCTCTAGGTCCGAGGAAGACGACGAGCCCAGCTTCTGTTGGGATTTCTCCGGACTTGGCAACCCCAGTGCCATGCGGGGCTTCATGACCGCATGCGACTACTGCCTTTCCGACTGTTCCGACGGTAGCCGTAGCCTCGGCAACGAGGACTGCGGCCCGAGCCGCGAATGTTTCCACGTCGATCTAGGGGGTCCCTCCGAAGGCAACCATCTTGGTATGCCGGAGGACGGAGATCTCCCTAGGTCGGTGCCTCGTGTTGACATCCCGCGGGAGCTAGCTGTGGTCCCCGTTCCGGCGGGGGGGTCACGACCCACAGCTTGAGCAAATCCGCGGGGTGCAGGCCAGGCTCGACGAGGGAGCAGGAGCGCTTGAGCCAATCCGCCGTGACGTCGGGCAGGCATGGGCGGGCCAACCTCCGACCGAAGAAATGCGTCATCTACCCCAGGGCTTCCAGCACCGCATCGCCGACGATGTCAGGGTCAGGCCGCCACCCGCATCCAGTGGGGTCGGTCAGAACCTAGCTGCAGCAGCAATGCTCCTCCGCGCGATGCTGGAGCCATCAACCACCGAGGGGCGGCGAATCCAGGGAGAGCTCAAGGATCTCCTGGAAGGCGCCACGGTCCGGTGGGCCGAGAGCTCCGCCTCCCGAAGGCAGGGGTGCCCCTCGGAACATCATGTCGCGACTTCCCGATTCATGCGGGAAGCCTCGGTCTACACCGGGCGCACGCGCAACACAGCGCCTGCGACCCCGGGTCGCCTCGGCAACGAGCACCATCACCGCGACCGTCGGGCCCACCTCGACGAGAGGGTGCGCCGAGGCTACCACCCCAGGCGTGGGGGACGCTACGACAGCGGGGAGGATCGGAGTCCCTCGCCCGAACCACCCGGTCCGCAGGCCTTCTGCCAGGCCATACGACGGGCGCCGTTCCCGACCCGGTTCCGACCCCCGACTACTATCACAAAGTACTCGGGGGAGACGAGGCCGGAACTGTGGCTCGCGGACTACCGTCTGGCCTGCCAACTGGGTGGAACGGACGATGACAACCTCATCATCCACAACCTCCCCTTGTTCCTCTCCGACACCGCTCGCGCCTGGTTGGAGCACCTGCCTCCGGGGCAGATCTCCAACTGGGACGACCTAGTCCAAGCTTTCGCCGGCAATTTCCAGGGCACGTACGTGCGCCCCGGGAATTCCTAGGACCTCCGAAGCTGCCGACAGCAGCCGGGAGAGTCTCTCCGGGACTACATCCGATGATTCTCGAAGCAGCGCACCGAGCTGCCCAACATCACCGACTCAGATGTCATCGGCGCGTTCCTCGCCGGCACCACCTGCCGCGACCTGGTGAGTAAGCTGGGTCGCAAGACCCCCACTAGGGCGAGCGATCTGATGGACATCGCCACCAAGTTCGCCTCCGGCCAGGAGGCGGTCGAGGCTATCTTCCGGAAGGACAAGCAGCCCCAGGGCCGCCCATCGGAAGATGCCCCCGAGGCGTAAACTCAGCGCGGCACCAAGAAGAAGGGCAAGAAGAAGTCGCAAGCGAAACGCGACACCGCCGACGCGGACCTTGTCGCCGCCGCCGAGTACAAGAACCCTCGGAAACCCCCCGAAGGTGCCAACCTCTTCGACAAGATGCTCAAGGAGCCGTGCCCCTACCACCAGGGGCCCATCAAGCACACCCTTGAGGAGTGTGTCATGCTTCGGCGCCACTTCCACAGGGCCGGGCCACCCGCGGAGGGTGGCAGGGCCCGCGACGACGACAAGAAGGAAGATCACCAGGCAGGAGAGTTCCCCGAGGTCCGCGACTGCTTCATGATCTGCGGCGGGCAAGCGGCGAATGCCTCGGCTCGGCACCGCAAGCAAGAGCGCCGGGAGGTCTGTTCGGTGAAGGTGGCGGCGCCAGTCTACCTGGACTGTCTGACAAGCCCATCACCTTCGACCAAGCCGACCACCCCGACCATGTGCCGAGCCCAGGGAAATACCCGCTCGTCGTCGACCCCGTCATCGGCGACGTTAGGCTCACCAAGGTCCTCATGGACGGAGGCAGCAGCCTCAACATCATCTACGTCGAGACCCTCGGGCTTCTGCGTATCGATCTGTCCTCGGTCTGGGCGGGCGCTGCGCCTTTCCATGGGATCATCCTCGGGAAGCGCGTCTAGCCCCTCGGACAACTCGATCTTCCCGTCTGCTTCGGAACGCCCTCCAACTTCCAAAGGGAGACCCTGACGTTCGAGGTGGTCGGGTTCCGAGGAACCTACCACGCGGTATTGGGGAGGCCATGCTACGCGAAGTTCATGGCCGTCCCCAACTACACCTACCTCAAGCTCAAGATGTCGGGCCCCAACGGGGTCATCACCGTTGGCCCCACGTACAAACACGCGTTCGAATGCGACGTGGAGTGCGTGGAGTACGCCGAGGCCCTCGCCGAGTCCGAGGCCCTCATTGCCGACCTGGAGAGCCTCTCTAAGGAGGTGCCAGACGTGAAGCGTCATGCCGGCAACTTCGAGCCAGCAGAGACGGTTAAGTCCGTCCCCCTCGACCCCAGCAGCGACGCCTCCAAGCAAGTCTGGATTGGCTCCGGGCTCGATCCCAAATAGGAAGCAGTGCTCGTCGACTTTCTCCGCGCGAACGCCGACATCTTCGCGTGGAGTCCCTCGGACATGCCTGGCATACCGAGGGATGTCGCCGAGCACTTGCTGGACATCCGAGCCGGAGCTCGACCCGTCAAGCAGCCTCTGCGCCGATTCGACGAGGAGAAGCGCAGAGCCATAGGCGAGGAAATCCACAAGCTAATGGCGGCGGGGTTCATCAAAGAGGTATTCCATCCCGAATGGCTTGCCAACCCTGTGCTTGTGAGAAAGAAAGGGGGGAAATGGCGGATGTGTGTAGACTACACTGGTCTGAACAAAGCATGTCCGAAGGTTCCCTACCCTCTGCCTCGCATCGATCAAATCGTGGATTCCACTGCTGGGTGCGAAACCCTGTCTTTCCTCGATGCCTACTTAGGGTATCACCAAATCAGGATGAAAGAGTCCGACCAGCTCGCGACTTCTTTCATCACACCCTTCGGCATGTACTGCTATGTCACCATGCCGTTCGGCTTGAGGAATGCGGGCGCGACGTACCAGTGGTGCATGAACCATGTGTTCGGCGAACACATTGGCCGCACGGTCGAGGCCTATGTCGATGACATCGTAGTCAAGACGAGGAAAGCCTCCGACCTCCTTTCCGACCTTGAAGTGACATTCCGATGTCTCAAGGCGTCAAGCTCAATCCCGAAAAGTGTGTCTTCGGGGTGCCCCGAGGCATGCTCTTGGGGTTCATCGTCTCCGAGCGGGGCATCGAAGCCAACCCGGAGAAGATCGCAGCCATCACCAGCATGGGGCCCATCGAGGACTTGAAAGGCGTACAGAGGGTCATGGGATGTCTCGCGGCTCTGAGCCATTTCATCTCACGCCTCGGCGAAAGAGGTCTACCTCTGTATCGCCTCTTAAGGAAGGCTGAGTGCTTCACTTGGACCCCTAAGGCCGAGGAAGCCCTCGGGAACCTGAAGGCGCTCCTCACAAAGGCGCCAATCTTGGTGCCCCAGCTGCCGGAGAAGCCCTCTTGGTCTACGTCGCCGCGACCACTCAGGTGGTTAGCGCCGCGATTGTGGTCGAGAGGCAAGAAGAGGGGCATGCATTGCCCGTTCAGAGGTCAGTCTACTTCGTCAGCGAGGTACTGTCCAAAACCAAGATCCGCTACCCACAAGTTCAGAAGCTGCTGTACGCGGTGATCCTGACACGGCGGAAGTTGCGACACTACTTCGAGTCTCATCCGGTAACTATGGTGTCATCCTTCCCCTTGGGGGAGATCATCCATTGCCGAGAGGCCTCGGGCAGGATTGCAAAGTGGGCGGTGGAAATCATGGGCGAAACAATCTCATTCGCCCCTCAGAAGGCCATCAAATCCCAGGTCTTGGCGGACTTCGTGGCTGAATGGGTCGACACCCAGCTACCAACAGCTCCGATCCAACCGGAGCTCTGGACCATGTTCTTCGATGGGTCGCTGATGAAGATAGGAGCTGGCGCAGGCCTACTCTTCATCTTGCCCCTCGGGAAGCACCTACGATACGTGCTACGCCCCCACTTCCCGGCGTCCAACAATGTAGCTGAGTACGAGGCTCTGGTCAACGGGTTGCGGATTGTCGTCGAGCTAGGGGTCCGACGCCTTGACGCTCGCGGTGACTCGCAGCTCGTCATCGACCAAGTCATGAAGAACTCCCACTGCCGCGACCCGAAGATGGAGGCCTACTGCGATGAGGTTCGGCGCCTGGAAGACAAGTTCTACGGGCTCGAGCTCAACCACATCGCTCGGCGCTACAACGAGACTGCGGACGAGCTGGCTAAAATAGCCTCGGGGCGAACAACGGTTCCCCCGGATGTCTTCTCCCGAGATCTGCATCAACCCTCCGTCAAGATCGACGACGTGCCCGAGCCTGAGGCACCCTCGGCCCAGCTCGAGGTACCCTCGGCACAGTCCGAGGCACCCTTGGCTCGGCCCGAGGCACCCTCGGTTCGGCCCGAGGTGCCCTCGGCCCCCGAGGGCGAGACGCTGCACGTTGAGGGGGAGCAAAGCGGGGTCACACCTGATCAAAACTGGCAGACCCCGTACCTGCAATATCTCCACCGAGGAGAGCTACCCCTCGATTGAGCCGAAGCTCGGCGGTTGGCACGGCGCGCCAAGTCGTTCGTCTTGCTGGGAGAAGGGAAGGAGCTCTACCACCGCAGCCCTTCAGGCATCCTCCAGCGATGCATCTCCACCACTGAAGGTCAGGAACTCCTCCGAGAAATACACTCAGGGGCTTGCGGCCACCACGCAGCACCCCGAGCCCTTATCGGAAATGCTTTCCGACAAGGTTTCTACTGGCCAACGGTGGTGCCCGACGCCACTAGAATTGTCCGCGCCTGCGAAGGGTGTCAGTTCTACGCAAGGCAGACCCACCTGCTCGCTCAGGCTCTGCACACGATACCCATCACATGGCCTTTTGCTGTGTGGGGTCTGGACCTCGTCGGCCCCTTGCAGAAGGCACCCGGGGGCTACACGCACCTGTTGGTCACCATCGACAAATTCTCCAAGTGGATCGAGGTCCGACCCCTAAACAGCATCAGGTCCGAGCAGGCGGTGGCGTTCTTCACCAACATCATCCATCGTTTCGGGGTCCCGAACTCCATCATCACCGACAACGGCACCCAGTTCACCGGCAGAAAGTTCCTGGACTTCTGCGAGGATCACCACATCTGGGTGGACTGGGCCGCCGTGGCTCATCCCATGACGAATGGGCAAGTAGAGCGTGCCAACGGCATGATTCTACAAGGACTCAAGCCTCGGATTTACAACGACCTCAACAAGTTCGGCAAGCGATGGATGAAGGAACTCCCCTCGGTGGTCTGGAGCCTGAGGACGACACCGAGCCGAGCCACGGGTTTCACGCCGTTCTTTCTAGTCTATGGGGCCGAGGCCATCTTGCCCACAGACCTAGAATACGGTTCCCCGAGGACGAGGGCCTATGCCGACCAAAGCAACCAAGCTAGTCGAGAAGACTCGCTGGACCAGCTGGAAGAGGCTCGGGACAAGGCCTTATTACACTCGGCGCGGTACCAGCAGTCCATGCGACGCTACCACGCCCGAGGGGTCCGGTCCCGAGACCTCCAGGTGGCGACCTGGTGCTTCGGCTACGACAAGACGCCCGAGGTCGACACAAGCTCACGCCCCCTGGGAGGGGCCGTTCGTCATTGCCAAAGTTCTGAAGCCCGGAACGTACAAGCTGGCCAACAGTCAAGGCGAGGTCTACAGCAACGCTTGGAACATCCAACAGCTACGTCGCTTCTACCCTTAAGATGTTTTCAAGTTGTTCATATACCTCGCTCCCACGCAAAGTTTAGTCATCAAGGAAGGGTCAGCCTTGCCTCGGCAAAGCCCGACCCTCCCTCGGGGGCTAAAAGGGGGGAACCCCCTCTGCGTCGAAATTTTCCTCGAAAAAAGATCTTTTCTGCCAGAATGTCTTTCGTGCTTTTCCACTACTTCGAAAGTGGATCCTGAAAACGACGGAGTACACGAAAGCAGCCAAGGCTGACCGAGCCGAGGGACTCCTACGCCTCCGGGATACGGATACCTCACTCATCACCTTCTGCCATAAGTAACTCACGTTCGGATAAGTGATTCCACGGACCGAACAAGTCTTCACGTTCGGAAGCTCTTCTGCCGGAGCAATTCTTCGAGCCTTCTCGACTGCGTCGATGACAGAACCCCATGGATGGGTAAGAGTGCGCGTAAGCGGCAAGGCCGACCGAGTCGAGGGACTCCTACGCCTCTGGGATACGGATACCTCACTCGTCACCTTCCGTGAGAAGCAACTCTCGCTCGCACAAACAGTTCTGTTACCGACAAAAAAGTCCAGATACTCGAAACAAGAGGAAAGGAGACACGGCTTTACAATACGGCGAGGGTGTGTTTCGGCCTCGACAGCCGCAGAAAACACACGCTACAAGATAATCCGACCCCGCAGGCTCGGATCTTGACGGCTAAAGGGAGCAGCAGCGCCCTCGGCGTCGACAACACCTTCAGCGAGGTCCGACCTAGCCTCGGACGGCGACGCGGTCCAAGGGTCTCCGCTCCGAAGGACAACGTCATCACCAAGCCCGGGCCATCGCCGCCAGGGTCTTCCCCGAGAATCCGGCCCGAGCAGGCGGCTCGGCCGGTCACCCCGGGGCCTCGGCCAGCTGTCCCCCAAGGACATCAGCCCGGCCCGAGGCCTCGGCAAATCAATTCCGGCGTCGGCCCCGCTAACGGTACCCAGCCAGGCTCCGGCCGACCAGGCCTTCTTTTCGAGCCAACTCTGCCTCCGTCCGCCCTGGCACCGCTACCCCTGGCCTCGGCTCATCGAAGAGCGGCCGAGGGGTTCCTCTAACTAAGCAAGGGAAGCCTCGGACAACAAGGCCGACCGAGCCGATGGACTCCTACGCCTCCGGGATACGGATACCTCACTCGTCACCTTTACACGGGGCGACTCACGCTTGGTGAAGCGGTTCAGACAACCAACAGGCGAGTCTTAGTGCTCGAAAGCGAGGAAAAAACACGGCTCCGTGCCGAATTTACATACATGTTCAGGCCTCGACAGCCACAATGAACAAAAACACTGGCATTCGAAGTGCCATTACAAACGGAACTCCGGTTCCACCTCCGCAGGTATGAACAACCCCACGCGACTGGGGGGCCTGCGGAGCGACAGAAGACCAACGAATGGCTCGCCATCGCCCGCCCCAGCAGCAGTGACGATGAAGACTTCTGCTCCGGGGGGGCGAACAGCAGCAGTGATGACCTCAGGGCGGATGCTGCTGCCAGGAGGCCCCCGCCCGTGCCCAAACTCGTGAGGCAAGGACGGGCAGAAGGCCGTAGAGTTGGAGGTCGGTCCGCGGGTGGCGCCGGCAAGCTCGTCGGTGGCGGAACCTCTTCCAACTGCCATGGCGGAAGGCGGCACCGAGAGAGGCTCCAAAGCCGCTCGGCTCAGAGAGCCGGGCACGCTGCAGCTGCCAGCGCCACGGACGACTCTCGCCCTTCCCCCCGGTCACTAAGGGAAGGAGCGGGCCACCGCACACGCGGGGGCCGACCCCAACTCGGCACACTCCCCTCCCCAGCCCTGGTGATGAAAATCCTTGAGGCTGAGGGAGGGGCAGAGGTCGCGGCCTGGTTCGCTCTCCCCCGCCATCGAACTGGAGGTCACCATCTTGGGTGACCGCCGGCGGAGGGGTGCAGCCGGGCTGCGTGATGAAAATCCTTGAAGCCGAACGACGGCTGAAAGGTACCAACTCCCGCGGAGTTGCGTTCCTCCAACGATGAAGCGAAAAGACGGCGGATATCCCCCATCCGAGGGCTTGGAAGGTGGAAAGACACGATGCATAAGGGAGCGTGAAGACACGGTCGCCTGCCAAGAGGGTCACCCTCCTTTTAAAGGCGAATCTCCCTACTTGCGTGCCCAGCCGTCGTAGGCTGAGTCTTCTCCAACACGCTCCAAGGTCCTCCCCTACGACGCGGGGGCTAGGTCCCGCCCGTCATGCAAGTCGGCCCAGAGCAGAGGAAGCCAAACTGCCGTGCGCGGTACGTGCAACCGCCCAGCGGTTACAAGCGGCTCTCCACTTTTGCCCAGACCAGCGGGCGAAAGGGCGGGCAGCCATGCAGGCGGCATGCAACCGCGCCAAGTGGGCGCACTTCTCCGACTCCCAACACGCCTAGCATGGAGGCCCAGGCCCACGCGTCATGCAACTGGCGCGCCGAATGCCTCGTGCATGCAACTGCACCGCCACTTGCGCCACCACCGCACCTCCTCGACTACAGAACCAATACCACGACTCGAGGCGACCCAGCGCACGACCCAGCGGCGTCAGCCTGGCGCGACGGTCAATACGGCCAAAGATGGGCCAGCAGTAATGGTGGTGGCAGGCGGGCAGGAGCAGCGGTCACGTCGTCAGCCAAGCTTACGTCCCATCCGGGGGCAGCGAGAGAACCCTCTCCCACGGCGTGAAGACGATGCGCCCGTGTTCCGTTCCTCGAACGGCTCGCGCACGCGCAACGGCTGCCCCGTGAACCACTCGCCCCGTCGCATTAACTCCGCGGCGGGACAGGCGGCGCCTCTAGCAGGAGAAGCAAGCGATGCTTCGCCTTCACCATAATGACCGCGTCAAAAAAGGTACGCCGCGTCGTTCAATTTCGTATCCTTTTCCTTTCTTCCTCTTTCTCTCTCTTGCAACAGGGACCGGGAAAGGGAATACCCCGAAAAGGATCCTTCCCCGTGAAGGAACCAGGCTCCAAGCCTTCCTACTGATCAGAGGTTTGAAGGCTGGCCCCTCGGAAGGGTTCAACAGCCGCCTCAGAGCACGTGGGCCCCACACCCACTACTGGTCAGAGGTTCGAAGGCCAGCCCCTCGGAAGGGTTCAACGGCCGCCTCAGGCTACTCGGGCTCCGCGCCCACTACTGATCAGGGGTTCGAAGGCTGGCCCCCGAAGGGTTCACAGTCGCCTCAGACACAGAGCGAGGGATGACCATGGGTACGTTCGATACATAACCAAGGCTCGGGCTGCACTCCCGAGGTACCCTAGGACATTTCCGAGACCAGTGGGAATGATCTTGTAACGGAATCCCATCAGAGGGAGGCATCGAGCCCTCGGACCCCGTCGCCAGGGGACCGGGTCCGGCAGATCACCCGCAGGTACTTTTGGGCGCGCCTCTAGGCCTCTAGCCGACCCCTAACGAATGGGGCACGGACGTCCGCTCGGATCACCCGCCTGCAGCTCACCGGAGACACCATGTTCGGCGCCCACCGAGGGCAACATGGCGCTCTCCCCCCCTCCTCCTTGCGGAAAGGCGACGCAGGGACGTATGTAAAAAGTCGAGTCTGTCCCTGATCGCCCTCTCGCCTTGTGCAGAGGCTCGGGGGCTGCTCTCGCAAACCCGGCTCCGGCCAAACCGCTGACAGCGTCAACATACCAGCCCGAGAACTTGGGATCCGACCGTACACCCGGGCTACGACCAGCTCGCATGAGGGAACGACCAGACCAGCCGAAGCATTGCGCGAGGCATTAAGACCTCAGAGGAGTCAAACCACTCCTCCGAGGCCTCGGGGGCTACACCCGGCGGGTGCGCTCGCGCGCACCCGCTGGAACAAAACGCAACCGGGAAAGGCTGATCCCCTTGCAAAAAAGTGCGGCGAAAGCCTCCAAGCGAGTGCTAACACTCCCTTCGAGGCTCGGGGGCTACTGTCAGGGACCATAATTAGGGGTACCCTCAAGGCTCCTAACTCTCAGCTGGTAACCCCCATCAGCATAAAGCTGCAAAGGCCTGATGGGTGCGAATAAGTCAGGGATCGGTCCATTCGAGGGACCCGATCACGCCTCGCCCGAGCCTAGCCTCGGACAAGGGCAGCCGACCCCGGAGGATCTCCGCCTCGCCCGAGGCCCCCTCCAGCGGCGAACATATTTCTGGCTCGCCCGAGGCCCTGTCTTCGCTAAGAAGCAACCCTGACCAAAACACCGCATCGACCGACCAAATCGCAGGAGCATTTAATGCAAAGGTGGCCTGACACCTTTATCCTGACGAGCGCCCCTCAGCCGACAGGGCCGAAGTGACCGCCGTCACTTTGCCGCTCCACTGACCGGTCTGACAGAAAGACAAGGCCGCCTGCGCCGCTCCGATTGCGGTGCCACTTGACAGAGTGAGGCTGACAGGCAGTCAGGCCCGGCCGCAGGCACCATAGGAAGCTCCGCTTCGCCCGACCCAGGGCTCAGACTCGGGCTAAGCCCCAGAAGACGGCGAACTCCGCTCCGCCTGACCCAGGGCTTGGACTCGGGCTAAGCCCCAGAAGACGACGAACTCCGCTCTGCCCGACCCAGGGCTCGGACTCGGGCTAAGCCCCGGAAGACGACGAACTCCGCTCCGCCCGACCCAGGGCTCGGACTCGGGCTAAGTCCCAGAAGACGGCGAACTCCGCTCCGCCCGACCCAGGGCTCAGACTCGGGCTAAGCCCCAGAAGACGGCGAACTCCGTTCCGCCCGACCCAGGGCTCGGACTTGGGCTCAGCCCCAGAAGACGACGAACTCCGCCTCGCCCGACCTAGGGGCTCGGACTCAACCTCGACCTCGGAGGAGCCTCCACATCGCCCCAACCTAGGGCGCAGGCCGGCCACGTCAACAGGAGGCGCCATCATTACCCTACTTCGAGCTGACTCAGGCTACGGGGAACAAGACCGGCGTCCCATCTGGCTCGCTCCACCAGATAGGCAATGATGGCGCCCCGCACGCTCCCTGACGATGGCAGCTCTCGGCCCCCTTACGGAAGCAAGAGGACGTCAGCAAGGACTCGACGGCCCCGACAGCTGTCCCTCCGCCAGGCTCCAGCACTCCTCCGACGGCCACGACATCACACAAACCGGGCGCCAAAATCTCTCCGGCCGCCATGATGGCGTGTACTTAGGGCGCTAGCTCTCCTCCGCTAGACACGTAGCACTCTGCTACACCCCCCATTGTACACCTGGATCCTCTCCTTACGCCTATAAAAGGAAGGACTAGGGCCCTCTTAGAGAGGGTTGGCCGCACGGGGACGAGGACGAGACAGGCGCTCGCGTAAGGCCGCTCGCTCCCTCTCCCGTGTGGACGCTTGTAACCCCCTACTGCAAGCGCACCCGACCTGGGCGCGGGACGAACACGAAGGCCGCGGGATTTCCACCTCTCTCTCTCACCCATCTCCGGCCACCTCACTTTCCCCCCTTCGCGTTCCGCCTCGCGTCGACCCATCTGGGCTGGGGCACGCAGCGACATTTCACTCGTCGGCTTAGGGACCCCCCGGTCTCGAAACGCCGACACTATTCGGGGTCGAGCTCGGAACCGATCCGGATCTGCTTGGAGGCATCGTTGCAGGGGTCGAGAGGGACCGACTTGACCGTCTCCGCTGGTTCGAAGTTGCTGGCGTGGCGCTTCACATCGGGCGCCTCCCTAGAGAGGCTCTCCAGGTCAGCGATGAGGGCCTCGGATTCGGTGAGGGACTCGGCGTACTCCACGCACTCCACATCACATTCGTATGCGTGTTGGTACGTGGGCCCGACGGTGATGACCCCGTTGGGGCCCGGCATCTTGAGCTTGAGGTAGGTGTAGTTGGGGACGACCATGAATTTGGCGTAGCATGGCCTCCCCAGCACTGCGTGGTAGGTTCCTCGAAACCCGACCACTTCGAACGTGAGGGTCTCCTTTCGAAAGATGGAGGGCGTCCCGAAGCAGACGGGTAGGTCAAGTTGTCCGAGGGGTTGAACGCGTTTCCCGGGGACGATCCCGTGGAAAGGCGCAGCGCCCGTCCGGACCGAGGACAGATCGATCCGCAGGAGCCCGAGGGTCTCGGCGTAGATGATGTTGAGGCCGCTGCCTCCGTCCATGAGGACCTTGGTGAGCCTGATGTTGCCGATGATGGGGTCGACAACGAGTGGGTATCTCCCCGGGCTCGGCACGTAGTCTGGATGGTCGGCCTGGTCGAAGGTGATGGGCCTGTTGGACCAGTCTAGGTAGACTGGCGCCGCCACCTTTACCGAGCAGACCTCCCGACGCTCTTGCTTGCGGTGCCGAGCCGAGGCGTTCACCACTTGCCTGCCGTAGATCATGAAGCAGTCGCGGACCTCGGGGAACCCTCCTGCCTTGTGATCTTCCTCCTTTGTGTCGTCGAGGGCCTTGCCACCCTCCGCGGGTGGCCCGGCCTTATGGAATTATCGTTGAAGCATGGCACACTCCTCGAGGGTGTGCTTGACGGGCCCCTGATGATAGGGGCACGGCTCCTTGAGCATCTTGTCGAAGAGGTTGGCACCTCCGGGAGGCTTCCGAGGGTTCTTGTACTCGGCGGCGGCGACAAGGTCCGCGTCGGCGGCGTCGCGTTTCGCTTGCGACTTCTTCTTGCCCTTCTTCTTGGCGCCGCGCTGAGTTGACGCCTCGGGAGCATCTTCCGGTGGGCAGCCCTGGGGCTGCTTGTCCTTCCGGAAAATGGCCTCAACCGCCTCCTGGCTAGAGGCGAACTTGGTGGTGATGTCCATCAGCTCGCTCGCCCTGGTGGGGGTCTTGCGACCCAGCTTGCTCACCAGGTCGCGGCAGGTGGTGCCGGCGAGGAACGCGCCGATGACATCTGAATCGGTGACGTTGGGCAGCTCTGTGCGCTGCTTCGAGAAACGCCGGATGTAGTCCCGGAGAGACTCTCCCGGCTGCTGGCGGCAGCTTCGGAGATCCCAGGAGTTCCCAGGGCGCACGTACGTGCCCTGGAAATTGCCGGCGAAGGCTTGGACCAGGTCGTCCCAGTTGGAGATCTGCCCCGGGGGCAGGTGCTCCAGCCAGGCTCGAGCGGTGTCGGAGAGGAACAGGGGGAGGTTGCGGATGATGAGGTTGTCATCATCCGTTCCACCCAGTTGGCAGGCCAGTCGATAGTCCGCGAGCCATAGTTCCGGTCTCGTCTCCCCCGAGTACTTTGTGATAGTAGTCGGGGTTCGGAACCGGGTCGGGAATGGTGCCCGACGTATGGCGCGGCTGAAAGCCTGCGGACCGGGTGGTTCGGGCGAAGGACTCCGATCCTCCCCATTGTCGTAGCGTCCCCCACGCCTGGGGTGGTAGCCTCGGCACGCCCTGTCATCGAGGTGGGCCCGACGGCTGTGATGATGGCGCTCGTTGCCGAGGCGACCCGAGGCCGCAGGCGCTGTGTTGCGCGTGCGCCCGGAGTGGACCGAGGCTTCCCGCATGAATCGGGGAGTCGCGGCGCGATGTTCCGAGGGGAACCCCTGCCTTCGAGAGGCGGAGCTTTCGGCCTGTCGGACCGCGGCGTCCTCCAGGAGATTCTTGAGCTCTCCCTGGATACGCCACCCCTTGGTGGTTGATGGCTCCGGCATCGCGCGGAGGAGTATTGCTGCTGCAGCCAGGTTCTGGCCGGGACGGGGACCACAGCTAGCTCCCGAAGGATGTCAATGCGAGGCACGGGCCTAGGGGGATCGCCGTTTTCCGGCATACCAAGATGGTTGCCTTCGCCGGGACCCCCTAGATCGACGTAGAAACATTCACGACTCGGGCCGCGGTCCTCATTGTCGAGGCCGCGGCTGCCGTCGGAACAGTCGGAAAGGCAGTAGTCACAAGCGGTCATGAAGTCCCGCACGGCACTTGGGTTACCAAGTCCGGAGAAATCCCAACAGAGGTCGGGCTCGCCATCTTCCTCGGACCCCGAGGGCCCGTAGGTCGAGTCGGCCGTCAGTCGGTCCCAGGGTGACCGCACACGATACCCCAAAGGGTTTGGACTCGCCTCTATGAGAGTGCTCACCGAAGCGGAGTCGCTTGGTGGGTCGAGGCCGAATCCAAAAGACACGAGATGGGAATCGGTCGGTACCTTTCGGTCGACGGTCGGTGACGAGGTCGCGTCTGGGACTGACTGCACCGTTGTCTCAGGTACGAGGGTGACGCCCTGCAAGTCCTTCGCGAGCGTGCTGGCGTCGTGCGTTTGCTTGAGATTGGCGTGTTGCGGGGAGGCGGCGCTCGTCTTCGTCTCAGACACGAGATCGATACCCGTTGGGGCGCCGGCGCCGTCGACTCGCTCGATAGCCAACGAGGTGTCGCTTCCCGCTTGGCCTTGGTTGCCCCGCCTCCTCCTCCGTCGGCGGGGGAGGGGACGGGACAAGCTCGAATGTCGTCCTTCCACCACGTGGGGAAGGCGTCGTCGATTTCCCCGCCGGCGAGCGGGTTGTCGACCGCCATTGTCGTTGTCGTGCGGCGGGGGAAGGAGTATCATGTCGTAGCTGCCGTCGAGGGACATGAACTCAAGATTCCCGAAACGGAGCACTGTCCCGGGCTGGAAAGGTTGCTGGAGACTGCCCATCTGGAGCTTGACGGGAAGCTGTTCGTCAACACGCAGTAGGCCCCTACCTGGCGCGCCAACTGTCGGTGTTTCGAAACCCGGGGGGTCTCTAGACCAACGAGTGAATTGTCGCCACGTGCCCCAGCCCAGATGGGTCGACGCGAGGCGGAACGCGAAGGGGGAAAAGGAGGCAGCCGGAGGGAGGCAGGCGTGAGAGAGTGGATCCCGCGGCCTTCGTGTTAGCCCCGCGCCTGGTCGGGTGCGCTTGCAGTAGGGGGATACAAGCGTCCACACGGGACTGGGAGCGAGCGGCCTTGAGCGAGCGCCGTCCCGTCCTTCTCCGTGCGGGCCAACCTTCTGTAAGAGGGCCCTGGTCCTCCCTTTTATAGGCGTAAGGAGAGGATCCAGGTGTACAATGGGGAGTGTAGCAGAGTGCTGCGTGTCTAGCGGAGGAGAGCTAGCGCCCTAAGTACATGCCGTCGTGGCAGCCGGAGAGGTCTTGGCACCCGGTTCGTGTGATGTCGTGGCCGTCAGAGGAGCGCTGGAGCCTGGCGGAAGGACAGCTGTCGAGGCTGTCGAGTCCTTGCTGACGTCCTCTTGCTTCCGTAAGGGGGCCAAGAGCCGCCGTCGTCACAGAGCGTGCGGGGCGCCATCATTGCCTATCTGGCGGAGCGAGCCAGATGGGACGCCGGTCTTGTTCCCCATAGCCTGAGTCAGCTCGGGGTAGGGTAATGATGGTGCCTCCTGTCGACGTGGTCGGTCCGCGCCCTAGGTTGGGCGATGTGGGGGCTCCTCCGAGGTCGAGGTCGAGTCTGTCTTCCATGGCTATGGTCGAGTCCGAGTCCCTGGGTCGGGCGAGGCGGAGACCGTCGGCTGAGGCCAGGGCTGAGTCCGAGCCCTGGGGTCGGGCGAAGCGGAGTCCATCGTCCCCCGGGGCTGTGCCCAAGTCCGAGCCCTGGGGTCGGGCGAGGCGGAGTTCGTCGTCTTCCGGGGTTGAGCCCGTGTCCGAGCCCTGGGTCGGGCGGAGCGAAGTTCGCCGTCTTCCGGGGCTGAGCCCGAGTCCGAGCCCTGGGTCAGGCGGAGTGGAGTTCGCCGTCTTCCGGGACTGATCCCGAGTCCGAGCCCTGGGTCGGGCGGAGCGGAGTTCGCCGTCTTCCAGGGCTGAGCCCGAGTCCGAGCCCTGGGTCAGGCGGAGCAGAGTTCGCCGTCTTCCGGGGCTGAGCCCGAGTCCGAGCCCTGGGGTCTGGCGGAGCGGAGTTCGCCGTCTTCCGGGGCTGAGCCCGAGTCCGAGCCCTGGGTCGAGCGGAGCGGAGTTCGTTGTCTTCCGGGGCTGAGCACGAGTCCGAGCCCTGGGGTCGGGCGGAGCGAAGTTCGCCGTCTTCCAGGGCTGAGCCCGAGTCCGAGCCCTAGGGTCGGGCGAGGCGGAGTTTCCTATGACGCCCGAGGCCGGCCTTGGCTGTTGTCAGCCTCGCTCTGTCGGGTGGCTCAGCAGTCGGAGCGGCGCAGGCGGCGCTGTCCTCTTGTCAGACCGGTCAGTAGAGCGGCGAAGTGACCGCGGTCACTTCGGCTCTGTCGACTGGTGGGCGTGCGTCAGGATAAAGGTGTCAGTCCACCTTTGCATTAAACGTCCCTGCGATTTGGTCGGTCGGCGTGGCGATGTGGCCAAGGTTGCTTCTCGGTGAAGACTGGGCCTCGGGCGAGCCGGTAGTGTGCCCGTTGCTGGAGGGGGGTCCTCGGGCGAGACGTAGGTTCTCCGGGGTCGGCTTCCCTTGCCCGAGGCTAGGCTCGGGCGAGGCACGATCATGTCCCTTGAATGGACCGATCCTTGACTTAATCGCACCCATCAGGCCTTTGCAGCTTTGTGCTGATGGGGGTTACCAGCTGAGATTTAGGGGTCTTGAGGGTACCCCTAATTATGGTCCCCGACAATTGTAAAAACAAAAAAATCACACTATTTTACACCTATTCCGTCCAAACTTTTTGATTTTCACCGACCCTATTCATTTCTCTACCATGGGCCCATCAAGCAGTACAATAGACCATCAGTCTTTACTCGTTAGCTTGTTGGAGCTTGCATGGACGTCCGAGAGCAGGGGTTATGTCTGCTCATGGGCGATAGAGAGTTGTCTTGTTATATATACTAGTCTAATATCCGTGCATTGCAACGGTACCCAACCATATTGGATGATATTGATTGGGTGACTAAGCGACACTTGAGAGTCTTAATGGACCCTCCACATAAAAATACCCATAATAAATGAATTTTATGTCAAAGTGAATATATAGTTCATATACCAGATATTGAACTGGTAAAACAAATATTACACTTGATCTTAGCCAAAGGACCGAAAAATAAGTTGAAAAAGGAGCCCCTATGCTCGAATTAAATTATAGGCAATGTTTTGGCTTAGGACTTGGGAGCAAGAAGATGGTGTAGATCTGATGCCCTAACCAAAATCATTATTGAGATTCTATAAGTAAGACATGCAAATTCATTTATGGTGATGGCTTAACAATTTTCTCCAAGTTTAGCGTGACATAGAAAAGCATAAGTACGCCAACAAGACCGTTCCTGAAATACCAAATACAACAAGTTTATGCTTAACATGCTTACTGAAATACATACTTACTCTTGCCTGTAGAGTATCATACCAAACAATAAAAATGTTTACCGCTTTTATAAAGCCTTGTACTCATTTCTAATTGCATAGTTGGTTTCACTTAAAATTCAATGTGAAATGGATTCGGCATGAACAAAACTTTTTCATAGTTATGCTCTACCAATATTCCATAGTTAAATGGCTAGAATCTATATAAGACCTCGCCACATTTGGTGATGTGTGGAATGCACGAACTACACCTTATGTTGAAGGGATTCAGAAATGAAAGGAAAAAGAAAGTATTTTCCGAAATAACTCTCAAGAGCTTTTTTGCCATATCTTGTTCCTATCGTTGCTGCAAGTTCAACCTCTTGATGCAAACTGCGTACATGAAAGCTAAGAATCTTGCAAAGAGCACAAGAATAGGTGCAATGTCTGGCATAAAATCCCGATGGTAGTCGAAATGATGTGTTACATTGTAGCTAATCTTTTGCTTGCTTCCGCCAGGAACTGTGATGGGGTCTTCTAGGTCTCCATATTGTGTCACGATAAGCCCATACATTGTCGATGCCAACAGGCAAATCCAGTAGTACCAAATCCACCATCTGAGAATTCTCTGAAATAAGAATAGATAAAAGAAAACAAAAACACTCTTTTATTCCTATAGAAAAGGATCACCAGGGTGGTGATTGAAGAAACAGCTAACCCATCTTGGAATGAAGAAGCCTGAGAAGAGATTGAAGAGAGAATAGAAAAGATGGTCAACAACCCAACATTCTAGTATGGTAAATTTTTTACCTAATCAATGATTGAAATTGTGAGTTCTGCATAAGGCTTATACCAGAAAAACAGAAGCAACAACTGATGTTGTGATGTCCTTTGATAGGTTATGACTCTTCTAGGATGAAGTTGCTTCATAACTAAAATAGATAAAATATTAGCAACAAAATGGGGATAATTTGATTTTAAGCTCTACAACTCTAGTATCTGTATTTATGAAATTTCATCATTAAACTTTTTTCTAGATTCATCTCATGGTATTTATAACTGATGAAATGGTGTGATCCATGTATTGCAGCGGGTGCTGGATAGGGGTACTACTATATATTTTGTTGGAATTGTTTGCACATGTGTGTGCAAGTGCAGTTGCCTGTAATTGCAACTCTGAGTGCTAGTGCATTGCTTGAGCATCGTGTCTGAAACTCTAAGCATGCATCATATCAAAACGGGACACCAAAGCAAACATGTAGTAGATGTAGTGCAAAGTTTGGACGTGAATTTTGGTCCTATCACAATGGTAAATGAGCTAGGGTTCTCATTAAGTAAAGATCTTACAAAAAAGAAGAAAAATGGCACAAGGTCACAAATAACAAGACGACCGTAGCACCTGGGCTAATTTTTAGTGAAAAATTTAACTACCTCTGTATGGATCAGAAACATACGTCAAACCCAAGTAGCTCAGTGACTAGCTTGGCAATCCAGGGCTTCATCACGCCCAACTTGACCTTTGATGTATCCACCTAACAAGCATAAAATCACTAAATCAGAGGAAGCCCTTGCAGACAACAACTATATGTCCCTAAAGTATTATGCGCTCATTACAGCCTGAGAAACAAAGGGTATGAGTGAAAGAACGAACTGACCAGGTGGTCAAGCTCGGACGCGAATTTCTGCGTCTTGAGCAGCTTTGCTTGCTTATTTGAGGAGCTTGTATCCTGGTCAGTGTACGTCCCATGTGAAAAACACGACAATTAAAGCGGTATCTACCAATAATAGATTCGACGAGAACAACTGTGACCAGATGAAGCGCACGCTAGGTAGATCTATCGTTGATGCCACATCGCCCATGAGATAGGAGGAGCGGAGCTTGCGCTAGAGCGGAAGACGAGTGAGCTAGGAGACGGGCTCCCGGTCTCTAAGGGCGATGAGGAGGTTCAAAGTTGGCTGGACTCGATGCAACTTTTATCACCTAGTGAGCATCCTTATCCGGAGACGAGAGCCCTAGTCCTCCTCGCCGGTGGTGGTGCAACGGCAGAAGAAGCGGGCGGAGATTTTGCGAAATGGACGGGGTTTGTTGCTAGAGCGACATCTACGAGAATGCTACTATGCGAACAAATAGGATAGGGATGAGATATAATCTGGGACCGCGAGTTGATTT
This sequence comes from Zea luxurians, assembly GCA_029449295.1. NCBI lineage: Eukaryota > Viridiplantae > Streptophyta > Magnoliopsida > Poales > Poaceae > Zea > Zea luxurians. Next base: position 3,614,798 of record JAOPSE010000039.1, on the reverse strand, counting down.
TGAAGAAATACAAGGTGTTCTCTGTAAAAAGATAACGTAGGACGACCGTTGAAACTGGTGCTTTAATATAGTAAAGAATATATGGCTAGATGTATTCATCACCTAGACTACCCTAGCACACCCACGCGTGGCTCTGTCACGCGGCTCCCCCACACCCGTCTAGCAAGCCGATCCAGCCACCCTGTCCAGTTGGCCGACCGAGCTACCCCATGCCCGCCCAGCCAAGTCATCGTGAGTCGAGCTATCTCACCTAAAATGACTTAATATTTTTGAATGACTAAATATAGCCTAAAATGAATTAATTGTTACCTAGATTTTGGAATGACTTAAAGTTACATAGAATGACTTAAATGTTGTTTGTACGCTAGAATGACTTAATATTTTCTAGAATGACTGAACCAATAATATAAGAAATGTCTGAGAAAATCTAGACCTAAAATGACTTAATGTTTTTGAATGACTAAATGTAGCCTAAAATGTCTTAAATGTTAACTGTATTTTGGAACGACTTAAAGTTACATAGAATGGCTTAAATGTTGTTAATGTGCTAGAATGATTTAATATTTTCTGTAATGGCTGAACCAATAACATAAGAAATGTATGAGAAAACCTAGAAAAAATAGTTGAAACAAGAATAACTTAATGTTTTTTGAAAAATGACTTAATATTTATGTTACCTATACTTTTGAATTACTTAAATATTGTCCGAACGCTAGAATGACTTAATATTTTCTGGAATGATTGAACTAATAACATAAGAAATGTTTGAGAAAGCTGATAAAAATGGTTGAAAATAATAAATAACTTAACATTTTCTAAAAAAATAAATTAATATTTACTAGAATGACTTAATGTGATTGGAATGACTTAACGTGGTAGAAAACGAGCTGTGTGGAGCTGAGCCGTGTGGGGCGCGAGCCGAGTGGGCTGAGCCGCATGGAGCCGAAGTCGCGCGGTCAAGCGGGCGGGCGCGTGCGCTAGTATGGTGAATAGAGTCTCTCTCTCTCTCTCTATATATATATATATATATATATATATATATATATATATATATATATATGAAAAATATCCTATGCAATCACTTATCCTGGTGTAAGCATGCAATTAAGCGATCTGGTGCATCCGATCTAGATCTAATGGTAACTGTTATTTTACATTTAACCCCTTCCACCTTAAACCTAGTGTCTATTTTACATTTAACCACTTCCATATGAAACCGTTGGATCTAGACTGGATGCTCTGGATAGTTTGATTGCACGCTTGCACCAAAATAAGTGATTGCACAGGATATGTCCTCATATATATATATATATATATATTCTTATAATATTTAATATTCTCTATATATTTAAGAAATTGCCGCTAGCCACATAATTATGTCAACACAATTAATACTTTTATATGTTGAATGTTGTCATCTTATGGCATATTATTTGTCATGTGAGTTATGATCTAGTTTACTAGTTATTTAATGTGTATGCTCATTTATATGCTATAAAACTACTTATGTATAATAATATAATTAATTATATATGTTTAAAGACTATCATGGTAGGATTTAGGTTGTCAAAAAAATCATGTTCTACTAAAATTTTGAATACTCATCCTTCAAATCCTAGGTTCATCTTTGCCTTAAGTTTGATCGAATCGTCTTATTCATGAAATTTCATAACTATTACTCTATCCATTTTTTTATTTATCATGTTTTAGTTCAAAAATGAATTAGTGGGTGGCAAATATTTGCAAATGGAAGCAGTATTAATTTGTGCTATGGTATTTTTTAGCATATAATATACTTTAAATATAACTTTAAATTTTTAATTTTTTTGAAAAATGAATAAGACAACCCGATCAAACTTGATAAAAAAAGGCAAACGAAATATAAAAATGGCACGGAGATCCAAGCAAAACTACCAGATCGAACAAATACCTGATTTTTTGGCAAGTCCACTACAGCTATCGCTCGACATGATCATCGACAAAGTAATGTCAAAATTTGCAGTGCCGCTAGAAGAACTGTATGTAACATTTTTTTTCTCGAACACGCAGGAGAACTGCGCATCATTATATTAAGTAGAGAGAAAGGTCTTAAGAAGACCATGAACAACGGCTATACAAAAATAGGGGAGAAAAAAGAGAGAAAAACTAGAAAAAGAGAAGAAAAAAGAAGAAAAAGGGGGGAAGAGAAAGACAACCACGACCCTAATTTATGGCCACAGCCTTCTCAGAGCCTTAGCACCTGCCATCTCCTAAAGCCTGGCATCCTCCTGGATCTGTTGCAGAACTGTATTCGTGTTTGGGGAGACACCATAAAAAACACAAGCATTTCTGTGCTTCCAGATCCACCAAGCCACGAGAATAACCAATGTGTTGAACCCTTCCCTGTGCAAAACTGGCACAAGACCTTCAGCCATACTCCACCAATCCTGGAACATTGATGTCTCCAGCCCTGGTGCCAGAAGCTGCAGCCCCACTTTGCATAAGATCTGCCACCATAAATTCCTGGAGAAGACACAAGATATCAAGATGTGTTGAATTGTCTCCTGCTGCTGATCGTAGAGAACGCATTTCCCCGGGTGGTCAAGACCTCTACGAGCTAGACGGTCCGCTGTCCAGCACCTATTAAGGGAAGCAAGCCAAATGAAGAATTTGCACTTAGGGGCGCCCAACTCTTCCATATCCTTTTACCTGGCTCAAATTCCATAGAACCAGCCAAGAAACGTTGGTAGGCTATTTTAGCAGAGTACTCCCCTGAAGCACCTGGAAGCCAACGGAAAGCATCAGGTACTCCAGGTTGCAAATGAATATCCTGAGTTAAATCCCAAATTATTAAGAATTCGACAATCACTTCTGCCGGTGTTGGGGACTTGTTCTCAAATGCTATGAATTAAGAACAAGGCAACACAGGAAGAAGTTAATGGTTAATGGCATTCGTCCTTCGAAGCATTATTTCCCTTAGGATATAATGATCTTCGAACGAAGGTCATGAAGGACGTACCTTCATCATCACAGTTTTATATTAATGAAAGAGGAAATATATGAAACATGAGAAATAACATGAATAATAATATAACATCATTTATATATCCTTTTTATATAGTCATGAATGAATAAAAATAATATTAAATTACATTTGTACCTTCGGCTTGACAGAAGGTAGGAATCCAAGAGTGACATGCAAGTGAATACAAGTCAACATGAACAGTACGGGAGTACTGTTCACCTATTTATAGGCACAGGACGCAGCCTGTGTGAAATTATATTCATGCCCATGACATTCACTATTAACTCAAGAACAATTTGTCAAGGGCCAGATAGCCTTTTTCTCTTTAGGTCGGTTACATTATCCATTGCTAAGCCGAAGCATCTTTACGAGTAGCTTCGGAACTGGTTCGACCTTCTCCCAGACCGTGCTTTCCTCATTGTGTACAGTTCCATACCAAGTCCGAAGGTCCCTGTAATAGCATATTATGCTTGGAAAGCATGTTAGTCATATTTTTGAGGACCTTCGGAAGACGAAGGCCCCCAACAGTAGCCCCTCGCAGTATTAATTTGTTATAACAACGAATTTAGACTGCGACATAAACAAAGGCCTTTAGCCGAAGGTTCGAAAAAAACACCTTCCTTTTTGTTAGAATAGTAATAGCCAATGATAGATGGGACCCACCAGGTTACAACGCACTGGGCGTATAAATATAAACTATAGCGGCAATATTTGATATGTTGTTTCCACTAGTAGCATTATTTTCTCAAACTTTTTAGCTCTTGCCGCCTAGCTCTCGCCTGATTTACAAGTCTTTTCGAGCTTCGGTTTAAGGACGTGTTTCATCATGTCTGGGGAGAAGATGACTGAGGGGAAGAAAATGACTGCAGAGACGAAGCTAACTGAGGAGACGAAGTTGTCTGAAGAGACGAAGTTGTCTGAAGAAAGGAAATCTGTGGATCCTTTTATGGTCGGGTTTGTCGCGTCTATGTCAAAAACAAATATAGAGAAGATTACCAAAGAGATTCTAGAAGGTTTATCTGAAGATACTGATGATAGTGATAGTTATGATATAGAGAGTGGAGACGAAGATTCTGAGGATCGGCCCTGGCGACCAAGCCACACTATCTTCGGAAAATCGACTATTAAACAGAGTCATCTTGACAACATGAGAGGAAGGTACTTTCGCAACATGTCTATTGTAAGAGTTGGCGGAGACAACACCGCCCCTGCCCCTGAGAAAAATGAAGTTGTTATCTACCAAAGCTTTCTTAAGGCTGGTCTTCGGTTTCCTTTGAGCAAGTTTGTAGCTGAAGTGCTGAAAATATACCAGATCTTCCTTCATCAAATCACCCCCGAAGCTATAATGAGAATGGGGATTTTCGTCTAGGCTGTAAGGAGTCAAGGGCTAGAGCCAAGCACAAAGTGCTTCTGCAATATGCACGAACTTTTATATGAGACGAAGGCTACTGGTAAAGAACAGTATCACAACAACTTCGGTTGTTATGAATTTATTGCTCGTCCTAATGCAAGCCACCCAGTGCCAACATTCTGGAAAAGGTGGCTTGGGGCCTGGATGGAGGAGTGGTTCTATGTTAAAAATGATTTGGAGGCAAGGGAAGATATCAAGGAAATCATTCAGCGCCCCATCTGGTCTCGCTTCGGCCTTCGAAGGCCGAAGGTGGAAATTGATGATACTGTCGAAGCATGCCAGAGGGCTTTTAGCACTGTGTGTGCCCATATTGACATGAGGGATTTAATTCAAGAGCACATATCCTTTAGGGTATGGCCACTTGTGGAAAGTTGGGATATGCCAAAGGAGACCACCGCCGACTCCAGTGAAGGTGGTCTGGTCCGGCTAAAGTATACCTTCAGATTTAGGGAGAAGTTTGGTGAGCCAAACGACGACTGGCTGAAATGTATAGAAGCTACCAGTGATGATCTACTTGGAGCATACTCTAAGGCCGAAGATAATGCTTTGTCCGCAGCATTTGGAGGTCGGGGTAAGAAAAGATTAAACAGGGTATTCGATGCTATTGGCTTCGTATATCCTGATTACCGCTATCCGCTACGAGGGCAAGGGAAGAGAAAGACTGCCACTTCGGCCACCACAGTTGTGCCGAAGAGCAAAAAATTGAAGGTTTTGACCCACCCACCACGATACATTGAACCGGCCAAAGTACCTGAACTTGGCGAAGGGCCCTCTTCAACTGCCGAAACAAGGAAAATTGCTTCGATTGTGCAGAGCGTTGAAGAGTCGACTGTAGTGCCGAAGGTGCCTACAGTCGGGCCAGCTGAAGCAAAAGATTATAAGGCCGAAGAGCCACAGGTGGAGAAGGTAATGAAAAAGCCAGAAATCTTGAGCCCAGCAGCAGAGGCGAAACTACCGAAGATGCAAAAGGCTTCTGCCGCAACTCCCAAGAGGAGGAGAATGGCCAACATGTTGGATGTTGTGCTGGAAACTAAGAAGGTTTTAAGTCCTGCTACTACAAAGAAAGCTGCTGAAGCTACCAAAACTCCAGCCAAAGCTAAAATTGGGCAAGCAGAAACCGAAGCTACGCAAGCTCCGCAAGCTCCGGTTGAAGCCGAAGCTGGGCCCTCAGCACCTGTTGCAGCGAAACCTGCCGCACTCGAGGAAAGATCAGCAGGACATATTGCACCTGAAACTCCCGCTCCCGAAGTTCCAACCGAAACTATTGACTACATCTTTCGACATGCTTCAGGGAAGAAATTGTCCGAAGATGAAACCGCAAAAGCAAGGCATTATGCTCAAAAACTGAAATATCCAAAAGGAGCCCTAGTTTTTAACGGGAGTAATGAAGATGATTTCTTGTACTGTCTCCCGGATAACAAAGAATTATCCGTTTGCTGGGAGATAGGTAGAAGCATTGGATTCCCGAAGCTAGAAGATGGTCTTTCGATTTTGTCGAAGGATGATCTTGCTGACAGCCTAGCATACAACAATATGAAGGTATAGAGATTAACTTTGAATTTTAGAATGAAGTATTTTATTTGTCATACTCAATTCTTTCCTCCTCTTGCAGGGCTTGATTCTTAGTAATGCCCTCAGGGCACAGAAAAATATTGAAGACGAAGGCTATACAATGGCTCTTAACAACATTCGTTCAAAGGCGATTGAATTGAGAAATGAAGGTCTTGAAAAAGACAAAATCTTAATTTCTCTGGTTAAGAAAGTGAAAGAAGATGAAGCTAGTTTCAAAGCTCAAGCCGAAGCCCAAAAGATTGAAATTGAAGACCTTCGGAGGCAACTGGCCAAAGCTAAGGAAAAATGCGCACTCGCAGAAGCTAACCAAGAAATTAGCGAATATTGGAAAAATCATTTAGAGAAAAATGTTGAAGAACTTCACACATCCAAGGAAAGGTGCTTTGAAAAATCCTTGGATTGTGTGAAGAAAATAAAAGCTAGTTTCGCCAAAGTGGGTGCCTATTCTGCCGAGGAAAACTTCATACGAGGCGACCCCGAAGGTGTTATCAAATGGATAAGTGGAGAGGCCGAGACCTTTGAAGAAATTTTAAGTGATCGCGGGGATGTTTGCGCGTTTTCTGGTGCATGGGGGATTTCAGCCATCTTAGAGAAGGCTGGATGCGATCATGTTAAGACCATGGTCCAGGCTGAAGCTACCTTCTCCATAAATGATACGAAGGATCCTTCAGCTGAAGCAACCTTGATGGGCGGGTGAGAGCACCTAGAGGGGGGTGAATAGGTGATCCTGTAAAAATCAAACACTAATAGCCACAAAACTTTAGTTATAAGTGTTAGTATGGCTAAGTAGCTTGAAATGAGTTCTTGTGAACCAATCACAGAGAAAAACAACACAAGACACGCGATTTTTATCCCGTGGTTCGGCCAAGTAGCACTTGCCTACTTCCACGTTGTGGCGTCCCAATGGACGAGGGTTGCACTCAACCCCTTTCAAGTGATCCGATGATCAACTTGAATACCACGATTTTTCCTTTAGAGTATTGTTCCCATTTGCGAGGAATCTCCACAAATTGGAGTCTCTCGCCCTTACAGTAGAGATTGCAAACAAAGCACGGAGTAAGGTTGGGAAGAGCAACACACACAAGACTCAAATACACAGCACACCCACGCACACAAGCGAAGACTCGAGCTCAAATGACAACACAGGGAGTTCGTGACTCGAATGGAGCTCAAATCTCTAACACAACAAAGCGAATGCGCGGGAACAGAGTCTGGATGCCTTAGAATACTTAGTGAGTGTTTGGGTGACTCCTCCATGTGCCTAGGGGTCCCTTTTATAGCCCCAAGGCAGCTAGGAGCCGTTGAAAACAAACTTGGAAGGCCATCCTTGCCTTCTGTCGAGTGGCGCACCGGACAGTCCGGTGCGCCACCGGACAGGTCCTGTAGACGGTCCGGTGTGCGATCTCCTTCCAAAATTGGTATATCCGACCGTTGCTCCTCTGAGCTGATTGGCTCGCCGGACACTGTCCGGTGCACACCGGACAGTCCGGTGCACCAACCGACCGTTGGAGCAGTCCACGTGTCGCGCGAAGATTGCGCGGCCGACCGTTGGCAGTGGCGACCGTTGGCTCACCAGACAGTCCGGTGCACCACCGGACAGTCCGGTGAATTATAGCCACGTCACCCCTATGCTTTTCCCGAGAGCGACGAGTACGCCGCGGACGACTCACCAGACAGTCTGGTGAATTATAGCTGTACACCGTCGTCAACTCCCGAGAGCGGCCTTTTCATCGGAGACTAGCCTAGCGCACCGGACACTGTCCGGTGCACCACCGGACAGTCCGGTGTGCTAAGCCGAGCTGGAGTTTGCTGCACGTAGCCAACTCTTTTTCCTATTCTTTTCTCACTATTTCTAGCACTTAGACAAAACACATTAGTACTCAAAACAATGTACTAAGTCTAGAAACGTACCTTTTTCGTTGATTTGCACTTCTCACTTTACTTGGCACATAAGAACTTAATTAACCGTGTTGGGCACTTGATCACTGAAACATTATTGAAATTGCCCAAGGGCACATTTCCCTTTCAATCTCCCCCTTTTTGGTGATTTATGCCAGCACATCCAAAAGCAACTAAAAGAAGTACAACATTAATGCAATTGAGGACCAAATCATTTTTGCACAAGATTTGACATATTTGGATCATTCTTTGCCACCACTTGTTTTGTTTTTGCGAATCAAATTCATTTTCCTATCTCTAAGTCAAACACACTTGTTTGGGCACAAAGAGAGATAATCCAAGAGTGAAATTGATCAAGTGTCAAAAACTCCCCCTTCTTCCCATAATCAAAATTCTCCCCCACAAGAGACCAAATTCTGTAGTAAGAGCATTTTGGACAAATCAAAAATTCTAACTCTATTATTTTTGAAATTCACAAGTGGTAGCTGATCCATTTGCTTTGGCCTTAATTTCTCCCCCTTTGGCATTAAGCACCAAAACGGGATCATTATTAGCCCTTTCACCCCATTGCCTCACCAAAAATGTCAATTAAGAGCAAAAAGGCAATGAGAGCATAAGTATGAACTTGGAGGTGAGTACACTAATATCGGAGTGCAGTGGAAGTCTTTGCATTGTCCAAGTTCACCTTTCCCTTTCAATGCACTTTTGAGACTACATCAAGTATACTCAAACACAAAGGTTAGTCTCAAAGGGTCAAGTTGTAGCACATCTCCCCTTAAATATGTGCATCAATTGCATATGGACTTATGAGGTTCGAGGAGGCTTGTACAACTTGAGCACCATAAATAGATAACAAATGATGTAAAAGCACAATGTAACATGATCAAAGGCATAGAACACATGTATGCTATAGATCAATCCAAGTTACGCGAATCTAAGACATTTAGCTCACTACGCAACCTGCAAAACCTTTTCTCATCTAAAGGCTTAGTGAAGATATCGGCTAGCTGGTTCTCGGTGTTAATATGATACACCTCGATATCTCCCTTTTGCTGGTGGTCTCTCAGGAAGTGATGCCGGATGTCTATGTGCTTAGTGCGGCTGTGTTCAACAAAATTATCCGCCATGCGGATAGCACTCTCATTGTTGTCACATAGGAGTGGGACTTTGCTCAGATTGTAGCCAAAGTCCCGGAGGGTTTGCCTCATCCAAAGTAGTTGCGTGCAACACTGTCCTGCGGCAACATACTCAGCCTCAACGGTGGATAGGGCAACGGATGTTTGTTTCTTTGAACTCCAGGACACCAGGGACCTTCCTAGAAATTGGCACGTCCCTAATGTGCTCTTCCTATCAACCTTGCACCCGGCATAATCGGAGTCTGAGTATCCAATCAAGTCAAAGATAGACCCCTTTGGATACCAGATCCCGAAGCAAGGCGTAGAAACTAAATATCTAAGAATTCGCTTAACGGCCACAAGGTGACATTCCTTGGGGTCGGATTGATATCTAGCACACATGCATACACTTAGCATAATGTCTGGTCTACTAGCACATAAATAAAGCAAGGAACCTATCATAGACTGGTATGCCTTTTGATCAACGGACTTACCTCCTTTGTTGAAGTAAACATGCCCGTCGGTTCCCATCGGTGTCTTCGCGGGCTTGGTGTCCTTCATCCCAAACCTCTTGAGAAGATCTTGTGTGTACTTCGTTTGGGAGATGAAGGTGCCGTCCTTGAGTTGCTTCACTTGGAACCCAAGGAAGTAGGTTAACTCGCCCATCATTGACATCTCGAACTTTTGTGTCATCACCATGCTAAACTCCTCACAAGACTTTTGATTAGTAGAACCAAATATTATGTCATCGACATAAATTTGGCACACAAAAAGATCACCATCACAAGTCTTAGTAAAAAGAGTGGGATCGGCTTTCCCAACCTTGAAAGCATTAGCAATTAAGAAATCTCTAAGGTATTCATACCATGCTCTTGGGGCTTGCTTAAGTCCATAGAGCGTCTTAGAGAGCTTGAACACATGATCAGGGTACCTGTCATCCTCAAAGCCAGGGGGTTGTTCCACGTATACTTCCTCCTTTATTAGCCCATTGAGAAAAGCGCTCTTCACATGCATTTGAAACAACCTGAAAGAGCGGTGAGTGGCATAGGCTAACAAAATTCGAATAGACTCTAGCCTACCCACTAGAGCAAAAGTCTCCTCGAAATCCAAACCTGCGACTTGGGCATAACCTTTTGCCACAAGTTGAGCCTTGTTTCTTGTCACCACCCCGTGCTCGTCTTGCTTGTTGCGGAACACCCACTTGGTTCCCACAACATTTTGCTTTGGACATGGCACTAGGCTCCAAACTTCATTCCTCTTGAAGTTGTTGAGCTCTTCCTGCATAGCCAACACCCAGTCCGGATCCTGCAAGACCTCTTCTACCCTGAAAGGCTCAATAGAAGAGACAAACGAGTAATGCTCACAAAAATTAGCTAAACGTGAGCGAGTTGTTACTCCCTTGCTTATGTCACCCAGAATCTGATCGACGAGGTGATTTCTTTGGATCGTCGCTCAGACTTGAGTTGGAGAGACCCGTGGTGTTTCTTCCTCCATCACTTGTTTCTCCTGTGCTCCCCCTTGATCCTGTCCCTCTTCTTGAGGTACCTGTTCACCGTCTTGACTTAGAGGATGCACCATTGTGGAGGAAGATGGTTGAACTTGCTCTTTTTGTTCCTGTGGTCGCACATCACCTATCACCATCGTGCGCATTGCGGCCGTTGGAACATCATCTTCATCTATGTCATCAAGATCAACTTGCTCTCTTGAAGAGCCATTAGTCTCATCAAATACAATGTCGCTAGAGACTTCACCCAAACCCGATGATTTGTTGAAGACTCTATACGCCTTTGTATTTGAGTCATACCCTAGTAAAAACCCTTCTACTGCCTTGGTAGCAAATTTAGAATGTCTACATTTCTTCACCAAAATGTAACATTTGCTCCCAAATACACGAAAGTAAGAAACGTTGGGTTTGTTACCGGTAAGGAGTACATACGAGGTCTTCTTGAGAAGGCGATGTAGGTAGAGCCGATTTATGGCGTGGCAAGCTGTGTTCACAGCTTCCAACCAAAACCGCTCGGGTGTCTTGAATTCTCCAAGCATCGTTCTCGCCATGTCGATAAGCATCCTGTTCTTCCTCTCTACCACACCGTTTTGCTGTGGTGTGTAGGGAGCGGAGAACTCGTGCTTGACGCCTTCTTCCTCAAGATGCTCCTCCACTTGCAGATTCTTGAACTCGGACCCGTTGTCGCTTCTTATCTTTTTCACCTTGAGCTCAAATTCGTTTTGAGCCCTCCTTAGAAAGCGCTTTAGGGTCCCTTGGGTTTCTGATTTATCCTGCAAAAAGAACACTTCCCCCGATGCTAAGGTAGGCAATGGGTCTAAAGAGGTCCATGTGAAGAAGCTCCAGTGGTCTTGATGTTGTCATCACATTCTTGCTGTGATGAGTGCTTCCCACCTGTTTCCCTGCCTGACAAGCTGCACAAGGTCTATCTTTCTCGAAACAAACATTGGTTAGTCCTAACACATGTTCTCCCTTTAGAAGTTTATGAAGGTTCTTCATCCCAACATGTGCTAGACGGCAATGCCAGAGCCAGCCCATACTAGTCATAGCCATTAAGCATGCATCTAGATCGGCATTCTCTTTCGAAAAATCAACTAAATAGAGCTTGCCGTCTAATACACCCTTAAATGCTAATGAACCATCATTCCTTCTAAAGACATATACATCAACATTTGTAAACAAACAATTGTAGCCCATGTGGCATAATTGAATTACAGACAGGAGTTTGTATCCTAATGACTCTACTAAAAATACATTTGAAATAGAGTGCTCGCTTGTGATGGCTATTTTTCCCAAACCTTTGACCTTGCCTTGATTCCCATCTCCAAAGATAATCATATCCTGGGAATCCTTGTTCTTGACGTAGGAGGTGAACATCTTCTTCTCCCCCGTCATGTGGTTTGTGCATCCGCTGTCGATAATCCAGTTTGAGCCCCCGGATGCATAAACCTGCAAGGAATTTAAGCTTGGGTTTTAGGTACCCAACTCTTGTTGGGTCCTACAAGGTTAGTCACAATAGTTTTTGGAACCCGTATGCAAGTTTTGTCTCCCTTGCATTTGGATCCCAATTTTCTAGCCACTACTTTTGCATTCTTACATGAAAGAACAAAAGAAGTGTTGCAAGCATGGAAAATAGTAGTAGATTCATTGCACATTTTCCTAGGCACATGATGCACAACATGATTTCTCCTAGACCTACTTCTACCATGAACAAAAGTAGAACTAGAGGCAAACATAGCATGTGAATTAGAAGCATCATGATCATAACTCCTATTATAATGAGCACGATTAGCAATCTTCCTATCATAAATAAAAGCATGGTTCCTTTGAGGATTATTAACCATAGGAGCCTTCCCTTTCTCCTTATTGGGAATGGGAGTCCTTTGGCTTGTTAAGTTCTTGGCTTCCTTTCGAAAACCAAGCCCATCCTTAATTGAGGGGTGTCTACCAATGGTGTAGGCATCCCTAGCAAATTTTAATTTATCAAAATTAATTTTGCAAGTCTTAAGTTGAGCATTAAGACTTGCTACCTCGTCATTTAATTTGGTAATAAAAATAAGGTGTTCATCACAAGCATCAACATCAAAATCCTTACATCTATTACATATAACAACATGCTCTATACATGAACTAGTATTGTTGACTTCCTCTAGCTTAGCATTTAGTTCATCATTTAAGCTTTTTAAACTAGAGACCGATTCATGGCAAACATACAATTCAGAGGATAACATTTCATTTCTCTTAATTTCTAAGGCAAAGGATTTTTGCACACTAACAAATTTGCCATGTTCCTCATATAAAATATCCTCTTGTTTTTCTAACAATCTATACTTTTCATTTAAAGCATCAACTAATTCATTATTTTTTTCTATTTTAGCTCTATCTAAACCTTTAAATAAACTAGAGTAATCTACTTCATCATCGGAAGAAACATCATCACTAGAAGTAGTGTACTTAGGGGTATCTCGAACATGTTCCTTCTTTTCCTTGGCCATAAGACATGTATGGCGTTCGTTGGGGAAGAGAGAAGACTTGTTAAAGGTCGAGGCAGCGAGTCCTTCGTCGTCGGAGTCAGAAGAGGAGCAGTCTGAGTCCCATTCCTTTCCAAGGTGCGCCTCGCCCTTTGCCTTCCTGTAGCTCTTCTTTTTCTCCTTCTTCCCGCTCTTTTCTTGTCCCTGGTCACTATCATTATCGGGACAATTTGCAATAAAGTGACCAGTCTTACCGCATTTGAAGCAGGAGCGCTTTCCCATTGTTTTGTTCTTGTTGGGGTACTCCTTGCGTCCTTTAAGTACGGTCTTGAAGCGCTTGATGATAAGCGCCATCTCATCTTCGTTGAGGCCGGCAGCCTCCACTTGAGCTACCTTGCTTGGTAGTGCCTCCTTGCTGCTAGTTGCCTTGAGCGCAACGGGCTATGGCTCGTAGACGGGCAGAGGGCCGTTTAAGGCGTCATCTACATACCTTGCCTCCTTAATCATCATGCGCCTGCTTACAAATTTTTCGAGTATCTCCTCGGGCGTCATCTTTGTGTACCTGGGATTTTTACGGATAAGATTCACAAGATGGGGGTCAATAACTATAAAGGACTTGAGCATGAGTCGAACGACGTCGTGGTCCGTCCATCTTGTGCTTCCATAGCTTCTAATCTTGTTGACCAGGGTCTTGAGCCTGTTGTAGGTTTATGTTGGCTCTTCTCCCCTGATCATGGCGAATCTCCCTAGCTCGCCTTCCACCAGTTCCATTTTGGTAATCATTGTAGCATCATTTCCCTCATGTGAGATCTTGAGGGTGTCCAGATTTGCTTGGCGTTGTCCAAGCCACTTACTTTATTATACTCGTCCTTGCAAAGAGATGCTAACAGCACAGTAGTAGCTTGTGCATTCTTATGAATTTGCTCATTAATAATCACAGGGTTATCCGTACTATCAAAATGCATTCCATTTTCCACTATTTCCCAAATGCTAGGATGGAGAGAGAATAGATGACTACACATTTTATGACTCCAAAATGAGTAATCCTCTCCATCAAAGTGTGGAGGTTTTCCTAGAGGAATAGAAAGTAAATGTGCGTTCGAATTGTACGGCAAGCGAGAATAGTCAAAAGAGTAGTTTTGATTAACCGTCTTTTTCTTTGACGAAGAATCGTCAACATCGTCATCTCTTGGTGAAGAAGAAGATGCATCGCTATCGTAGTAGATGATCTTCTTGATGCGCCTCTTCTTCTTCCCGTCCTTCTTCTCGTGACTCGAGCCTGAGTCAGTGGGCTTGTCATCTCTTGGCTCGTTGAAGACAGACTCCTTTTCCTTGTCGTTGACCACCATCCCCTTTCCCTTAGGATCCATCTCTTCAGGCGGTTAGTCCCTTAGATGAAGAATACGACTTCGATACCAATTGAGAGCACCTAGAGGGGGGTGAATAGGTGATCCTGTAAAAATCAAACACTAATAGCCACAAAACTTTAGTTATAAGTGTTAGTATGGCTAAGTAGCTTGAAACGAGTTCTTGTGAACCAATCACAGAGAAAAACAACACAAGACACGCGATTTTTATCCCGTGGTTCGGCCAAGTAGCACTTGCCTACTTCCACGTTGTGGCGTCCTAATGGACGAGGGTTGCACTCAACCCCTTTCAAGTGATTCGATTATCAACTTGAATACCATGGTTTTTCCTTTAGAGTATTGTTCCCGTTTGCGAGGAATCTCCACAAATTGGAGTCTCTCGCCCTTACAATAGAGATCGCAAACAAAGCACAGAGTAAGGTTAGGAAGAGCAACACACACAAGACTCAAATACACAGCACACCCACACACACAAGTGAAGACTCAAGCTCAAATGACAACACAGGGAGTTCGTGACTCGAATAGAGCTCAAATCTCTAACACAACAAAGCGAATGCGCGGGAACAGAGTCTGGATGCCTTAGAATACTTAGTGAGTGCTTGGGTGACTCCTCCATGCGCCTAGGGGTCCCTTTTATAGCCCCAAGGCAGTTAGGAGACGTTGAAGACAAACTTGGAAGGCCATCCTTGCCTTCTGTCGAGTGGCGCACCGGATAGTCCGGTGCGCCACCGGACAGGTCCTGTAGACGGTCCGGTGCGCGATCTCCTTCCAAAATTGGCATATCCGACCGTTGCTCCTCTGAGCTAATTAGCTCACCGGACAGTTCGGTGCACCAGCCGACCGTTAGAGTAGTCCACGTGTCACGCGCGGCCGACCGTTGGCGGTGGCAACCGTTGGCTCACCGGACAGTCCGGTGAATTATAGCCTCGTCGCCCCTATGCTTTTCCCGAGAGCAACGAGTACGCCACGGACGACTCACCGGACAGTCCCGTGAACCACCGGACAGTCCAGTGAATTATAGTCGTACACCGTCGTCAACACCCGAGAGCGGCCTTTTCACCGGAGACCAGCCTGGCGCACCGGACACTGTCCGGTGCACCACCAGACAGTCCGGTGTGCCAAGCCGAGCTGGAGTTTCCTGCACATAGCCAACTCTTTTTCCAATTCTTTTCTCACTGTTTCTAGCACTTAGACAAAACACATTAGTACTCAAAACAATGTACTAAGTCTAGAAACATACCTTTTTCGTTGATTTGCGCTTCTCACTTTACTTGGCACATAAGAACTTAATTAACCGTGTTGGGCATTTAATCACCAAAACATTATTGAAATTGCCCAAGGGCACATTTCCCTTTCAGCGGGAAATTCTATAATGATATCTGGGTGAACGGTGGCCGAGAGATGGCCCATGAAATTATAAAGAAGAGTGAAAAAGACACCCACGACATCCGGGCAGAAGCAAAGCAAGCTGAAGAAGCTGCAGAACGCGAAAGGCGTATAGGTATTATATTTTGATCACCTAGCTTCGTTATTTTCTTTAAGGCTTTGAACTTATGTGTTTATCTATTTCAGCTGATCCCCTTGCTGATCCAGAGATGAAGAAATCATTGGATATCATAAGCATGGCTGAATCCATTGTTGATGAAGTCGTTAACAAATTGCTGAAGGAAATTGCCAAAAAAGTCCTTAAAGAGGAATAAGTTTTATTGTAATAACCATCTTGAGAAGCTTGTTGTGTATAGCAAATGAAGGAAGACTAGATTTCTACTGTAATAAAACTATGTAATATTTGGAGTGTGTAATATTAAATTGAATATGTAAATTATTTGCAATTTATTTCTTTTGCGATGCATGAAACTTACACACATACTGTTTTTGAGCCTTCGACGGAAAAACATCTTCCCTTCTTTTTCATGCTTCGTAAAGAAAAAGATCCATGCTTCGTAAAGAGATATCCCTTCTTGTAACAAGACTGATAAAATTGTATTTTCCGAAGCTTACTTCATGCCTTAGCACATTTTCATTTTGATGAAGCATTTTCCGAAGATTAGCTCCATATTCGATTCTTGTGTCTGTTGATGCGATATGATGCATGATGTATGATATGACATGATGACATGATGCAAAATGATGGGAATGCCGAAGACACATAGCCACATGCCTATACACAAAACTCTGCATCCACTTGGGAATGACTTTGGAGTCACTTTGCCGTTTATTTTTCGGCTTTACCGTTTATTTTTCGGTATAAGTTCTGCATCCCCTTAGGAACATCTTTTGTACTTCTTCGCCTTCTATTGTAATACTCAAATTTGTATACAAAGGAATATAGTGGGTTTCCTCATTTTGTGTGTTTCATTTGCATCATAAAAAGAGCACCTATGTAATTGAGAGTGACTAAATAAAACAATTATTCTAAAATAAAGAAAAAGTGCATTTGTTGGAGTTTTGTGTGTTTGTGCATTAAATAAAACCATGAGGAAAAAAATAATAAGGTAATAATTATTTGAAGCTTGATTAAACCCTAAATTTGAAATTAGGGTTTTGAAAATAAGGAAAAGAGAAGAGATAGGAAAATATAAATAAAATGTATAAATAATTATCTTCAGTCTTAGTATTTTTAATGGCAAAAATAGAGTTTTAAATGAAGATCCACAAAAAAGTTTGAATTAAATCAAATTGGGTTTGAAAATAGAGAAAATGGAAAGAAAAATAAAAAGAAAAGGAAGAAAAACTTACCTGGGCCGCCAGATGGTAATTTGGCCCACTCGGCCTCACCCTCCGCGCAGCCCAGGCGGGAGTATGGCTTGCCTGCGGGCTCGGCTGACGCGTGGGCCCTGCTCGTCGGCCGCACTTCCGCGCTCGCTCCTCCCTCCATTTCACTGGCGTGCGGGCCCGCCTTGTCACTCGCTCAGATACGCTGCGACTCGTTCTTCCTCATCGCGCGCTAACAGCCAAAGACGTCGCCGCCATTGCCGGGAGCGGGACACCCTCCTTCCCTCGGACTCTTGGAGATAAAAGGAGAATCCCCGTGACCCGTTCCTCCGCCCACAACCTTCTCGCGCAAGCCTAGTTCCCTAAACAATTTAGCGCCGCCATTGCCGCCCTCGGGGGTTGCGATCCGCCACGATCCGCCATAGTCGACCGGCCGATTCACCGACGTGCGTGCCTCGGTGCTTGATCCGGGGTGATCGCGACGTCGTCTCGGTGGTGTCCCCGGGTCTCTCATCCCCTGGACTTGCTCTACCCCGCCGGAATCGCTCGTCGTACCTCGTCTCCGCCGCGGATCCGCGCCACCGCGTGGTTAGCTCGGTGTCCACCACCATCCTCGGTGAGTCCTCCTCCCCATGCTTCGCTTGAACCTCTAGCACGTTTAGAGTAGCTCGGAATAGGCCGAGGTGCGTTAGTTCTCGTGGTCGCCGACGATGGCTTAGGCGCCGCCGCGGCACGCCGGGGGCCGGGTCCTACGCTCGACCTCGGCCAAAATTAGTGGGAGCATTAAGTTCTGGGGATCGTCAATTGTACGTGGGATGATTGAATCGGGTTATGGCGCTCGTGCTGGCCGGAATTGGGAGCTCCGGCGGGCGGGCCGCCGTGAGTGGGCGGCGCTACCGTCGCTCGTCAGGTGAGTTGGGAGAGATGGCCGCGGGCCGTTGATCTTTTGTTGAACGGCTCTGATTAGAAGAGAGATACCCCTTCGCTCGGTTTGATCACAGCCGTCCGATTGTGGATGAACGTTCGTAATGGGATCACGTAGTTTTGAATTCTTGGACGTTAGATCGGGATCTAAGGGTTTAAATAGCGTACCGGTTCACTGCGTGCATGATCTAATCTCTGCCGCACGTCGTTGATCCAACGGCCGAGACTCGTCCATACCCCTTCGCGGGTACTTTTTGTTAAAGAGCCCCTGGAAAATTTAGTTATCAACCCGCAGTCCATTGGCCACTGTACACTGAGTCTAGGATTTTATTCGCGCAGACCCCTGTGTTTTCTGGAATTTGACGCCCAGTCCAGAGGGTATTAAAAACAGAGAAATTAATATTAAAATTCATTTTTAATACAAAAACAAATCTAGAAACTTGTAAAATGCATAGAAAATTCATTTTAGCTCCAAATTGAGTCATTCCAATTTCTATAATTTTGTAATATTATTCTCTACCATTTAGAATCACTGTTTTGACATGAACTCTGTTAGAAAATAAATTTATCATCTAATCCTATTATAATCACCTTAAATCTTAGGAGATTCATAACTTGAATTCTATAACCCCAAATTTAGTGATTCCAGTTCCTATAGTGTCATTTTAACGTGTAGATTTTTACTGTATATTTTATTTATCTATTTGGTGTGATGTTGATTTTTGGCTATACTATGTATGAATTGTGTTGATGCGAGTAGACGAGCAAGCCACTGTGGAAACTGAGGTTCAACAAGTAGAGATAGCTGAGCAGGAGCTCATTACAGGCAAGTTGTGCCCTTGATCACTTACTTTTCCCAGCCATGTTCTTATTAATTTTAATGATCTGCATAGGTTAATTTTGATGGGAGCCTTTATGTTACCCCAGTTTTGATTACCTCTATACCTTGTTCACCCCTGAAATATTTTTGGGTAGTACTTGCTATTGCTTTATGTGGATTGGGTATGGAGATTCATTATTCATGATTATTCTGTTATTATCTTGTTATTATTACTGTTCATGTTAAGATCATTAAATTAATGGGAACATGGAGCGACCACCCGGGAAAACAGTGCTACCACAAGGGTTTAATGGGACGCCCTTGGCTGACTAATTAGGAAAGCTAGTGGAAGACTACCTTACCCGAAAGGGGCAAGGGCAGTAGGGGAGAGGTTAGTGCGGGGAGGTCCCTGGTTGATTTTGCTGCGATGGCTGTCAGCCAGGAACCCTGTACTGGATCTTCCTATAAACTGTAGCGGGTTTTCGGAAGCTAGTGGAACTTTGTAAAGGCCTCGTAGTGGATCCCTAGCCATTCACCTCGGTAGTGTCTAAGGGCCTTGCAAACCCAGGCGACATGGGATACACGACTTGTGGGTAAAGATGCGCAACCTCTGCAGAGTGTAAAACTAGTATACTAGCCGTGCTCACGGTTATGAGCGGCTCGGACCCTCACATGATTAATTATGGAACTTAAGTTTAATTTGACATTTGCATTGCATTTGGGATTATTTTACTATTACTGTTCTTTATTATTATTAAGGTTTGGTATTTACTTACACTTAGTAATTGCTAATAAAATTTTGACCAACTTATAAAAGCAATGCTCAGCCTCAGCCTTTATTTTATTGATCAGCCTTACACTTCATGAACTCCCACCTTTGGTGAGTTCATGTCACATTATTCCCCACGACTTGTTGAGCTATGATCGTATGTGAGCTCACTCTTGCTGTCTCACACCCCCCCCCACAGGAGAAGAACAGGTTGTTGAAGAGGAGCTGCCTAACACTGAGGAGTTCGATCTGATCTAGGTGGCGTTTCTCAGTCGACATTGGCGCCATCGATCCTTAGTTCGTTTTATATTTATCTTTATTTTGTAATAAGACTTCCGCTATGTAATAAGTACTCTGATGTTTTATGACATTTATCTCTATACACTCTGTTATTATATATGTTGTCTTCCTGGCGCATGTATGAGATGCACCCGGCTTTGTTCTTTAAAACCGGGTGTTACAGAAGTGGTATCAGAGCAAATGTTGACTGTAGGACGAAACCTAGATAGAATGGACAAACCCTTACCTACTTATCTCATTCTGATTCATTCTACACTCACCTTACTCTGATTCTTTCTACACTTATCTTGATCCTGTCTCACCTTCTACTGTTCTACTCTGATCATTCTTACCTTTTCTACTCTGAGACAAGATGGATTTCAAACCTTGGAATCCCTACCCCTATGACATTTTTAAGAGATAGGAAGCCTAAGACAAAATTAAACTATTTTCTCTATTAAAAATGTTGGTTGATTGTGCTGATGCTAAATGTCTGATTTGCTTCTTTGATTGATTGAATTATTATAGATGGACATCTTAGCATGTACCAACATAAGGTATTGAATTAGCTATAGTAGGTGAAATATTAATCTGCTTAGCTAATAAATCCCCCAAAGTAACATGATTGTAATTACTGCCTCGTCTACTGCTCTTTCTTACCATATGTATCTAACTCAGATGGTCAATACCAGGAGGGGTGGTGGAATTGACTTGCCTCCTAACCAACACACTCGAAGACAACCTCAGCCACAGCCTGCTGGGATGAATCCTCCCAATCCTCCACCAGGCGGAGTTGACCCACTGGTTGCTGCTCAGATGGCGGTGATGCAGCAAATGGCGGACACCATGGCGGATATGCGCGCCCAGATGCAGCAAGAACGCCAAGAGATGCGTCAAGAAAGAGAAGATATACGCCAGGAGTTGCGCCAGGAGAGAGATGAGATACGCCAAGAAAGGAGGGCGCAACAACAGCTTCGACAACAGCAACAACAGCAACAAGTGCCACTGCCTCCACCACCACCACCAGTTCCACCTCGGGATAAGCACCGGGAGTTTATGAGTCACAAGCCACCAACCTTCGCCAGCTCGCCAGATCCACTTGATGCAGACGATTGGTTGAAGTCAATTGAGAAGATGCTGAATATTGCACAATGCACTGATCGGGAGAAGGTCTTATATGCTTCTGGACGTCTGACTGGTCCTGCTGCTGACTGGTGGGATTCTTATACTGCTGCCCATGATGCTGCAGATACTATTACTTGGGCAGAGTTTAGTACACAGTTCAGGAACTACCATATTCCAGCCGGGATGATAAAGATCAAGAAGAAGGAATTTCTGTCGCTGAAGCAAGGAAGTATGTCAGTCAGCGAGTACCGCGACAAGTTTATTCAGCTATCCAGATATGCCCCTGAAGAAGTTGCTGAAGACGAGAGGAAGTAGGAGCATTTCATTGAAGGACTTAATGGACCACTGCAGTATGCTCTAGTGGCACACACATTTCCATCATTTCAGAGGCTGCTGGATAAGGCCCTGGCTATTGAACACAAGCGTGTTCAGCTGGGAGATTTGAAGAGGAAGGCTATCTCACAAGGACAGGGTAGCAGCAGTGTTCGTCCTCGATACAGTTCACCACAGAGTACACCGCCTCGACCAGGAGGACCGCGCCCAGTTCAGCAATCACCATTGAGGACACCTACTCGACAGGCTACACCCACGGGCACCCCGACGAAGTTTGCAGGACAGAGTCCGGGCACTCAATGTTTCAAGTGTGGGAAGATTGGTCATTATGCAAATGTCTGCCCACAGAGGATTGCTACTACTCCAGCTCAGAACAAGCAACAGACCCCTGGCAAGGGATATTCTATAGCCAGGGTGAATCAAGTCAGCGTTGATGATACTCCGGATGGAGGGGACCTCGTAATTGGTATGTTTTATGTTAATGCAATTCCTGCAACAATATTATTTGATTCTGGTGCTACACATTCATTCATGTCTGCTCGTTATGCCAACACAAATGAAATACCCCTGCTAAATATGAGAAAACCCCTGATAGTAATTACACCTAAAGGGCCTGTTGAGGCGAATCAAATGACACGTAGATTGACATTAACCATTATGGGTAGAGAATTTGGAGCTACTGCTATAATATTGGAGTCAAGCAGTATAGATTTGATCCTTGGTATGTCATGGCTAAGAAAGGCAAAGGCTGTTATAGCATGTGGTAGAGGTACCGTAGAACTCACTACTACTAAAGGAGAAAGGTTTCAAGTTAACATTGCAGTAACCTCCTCATCTATGCGTGCAATGTTCTTCATGCCTGAGGAGTTTGTTGGTGACAATATCCGGGTGGTTAGAGATTTTCCGGATGTCTTTCCAGAGGAGTTACCAGGAATGCCACCTGATAGAGAAGTTGAGTTTGTTATTGACCTCTTACCTGGAACCGCCCCTATTTCTAAACGACCATATAGAATGTCCGTAGAGGAGTTGAAGGAACTTAAGAAGCAGTTAACTGAGTTACAAGAGGCTGGGTACATTCGTCCGAGTTCATCACCTTGGGGAGCACCGGTGTTATTTGTGCAGAAGAAGGATGGATCGCAACGGATGTGTGTGGATTATAGATCTCTTAATGATGTTACGGTGAAGAACAAGTATCCGTTGCCCCGTATTGAGGATTTATTTGATCAGATGAGAGGAGCCAGGGTATTCTCGAAGATTGATCTCCGATCCGGTTACCATCAGATGAAGATTAGACCATCGGATATTCCCAAGACGGCTTTCTCGACTCGATATGGATTATATGAGTTTACGGTTATGTCATTTGGATTGACCAATGCACCGACCTATTTCATGAATTTGATGAATAAGGTGTTTATGGAGTATTTGGACAGATTCGTCGTGGTATTCATCGACGATATTCTTATCTATTCTAAGAATGAAAGTGATCATGAACAACATTTAAGGTTGGTGCTACAGAAGTTACGGGATAATCAACTCTATGCTAAGTTCAGCAAGTGCGAGTTCTGGATTGGCGAAGTGCCATTTCTTGGTCATATTATTTCTAATGGAGGAATAGCAGTGGACCCTGCTAAGGTTAAGGAGATAATGGAGTGGAGAGTGCCCACTACAGTCACTGAGATTCGGAGTTTCTTGGGACTCGCAGGATATTATCGGAGATTTATTGAAGGATTTTCTAAGATTGCTAAACCCATGACATTGCTTTTGGAAAAAGGAAGAGAATTCAAGTGGGATGAGAAATGCCAAGAGAGTTTTGATCAATTGAAGGAGAGATTGATGTCACCACCAGTATTGATTATGCCAGATCTGCAGAAGGGATTTGACATTTACTGTGATGCATGTGGCCAAGGACTTGGATGTGTGCTTATGCAAGATGGTCATGTGATTGCCTATGCATCTCGTCAGTTGAGGAAACATGAATTGAACTACCCCACTCATGACTTGGAATTGGCTGCAGTTGTGCATGCACTTAAGATTTGGAGACACTACATTATGGGAACTAAGTGCCAAGTATATACGGATCATAAGAGTTTGAAGTATATATTCACTCAGAAGGATCTCAACCTGAGGCAACGCCGTTGGTTGGAGCTCATCAAGGATTATGATTTGGAGATTCACTATCACCCAGGCAAGGCAAATTTGGTTGCAGATGCCTTGAGTCGGAAGGAGCATGTTCACTCCGCTTTCGTTGTTCAGCTACCTGATGAATTAGCAAAAGACTTTGAGAGGCTCAACCTGGGAATTGTTACACATACGGAAGGAGTGACTATTGAATTGGAACCTACCTTGGAGCAAGAAATTCGTAAAGGTCAGGTTGGTGATGCCAAAATCCAGGAGATCAAGGATCTGATAACAGAGGGTAGAGGCCCAGAGTTCACGGAGGATGAGCAAGGCACGATATGGTTCAAGAATCGGATCTGTGTTCCCGATATTGATAGTCTTCGGGAAACCATATTGAAGGAAGCACATGATTCAGTTTATTCAATCCACCCTGGGAGCACTAAGATGTATCAGGATTTGAAGCAAAAGTATTGGTGGTATGGACTAAAGAGAGATGTGGCTGCACATGTGGCTATGTGCGATGTATGCCAAAGAGTTAAGGCTGAACACCAGAGGCCAGCCGGACTATTGCACCCACTGAAGATACCTGAGTGGAAATGGGAAGAGATTGGCATGGACTTCATCGTTGGATTACCCCGCACATCTGCTGGATATGATTCTATATGGGTGATTGTGGACAGACTAACTAAGGTAGCCCACTTTATTCCAGTGAAGACCACTTATTCAGGAGCTAAGTTGGCAGAGTTGTACATGGCACGGATTGTATGCCTGCATGGTGTGCCAAAGAAGATTGTGTCAGATCGAGGGTCACAGTTTACCTCTCGATATTGGAAGCAGTTGCACGAGTCATTGGATACAAGATTGAATTTTAGTTCGGCTTACCATCCCCAGACTGATGGGCAGACTGAGAGGACTAACCAAGTACTGGAAGATATGCTAAGAGCCTGTGCACTTAAGCATGGTGGAAGTTGGGATAAGAGTCTACCGTATGCGGAGTTCTCATATAATAATAGCTATCAGGCCAGCTTGAAGATGTCACCGTTTGAGGCTTTGTATGGCAGAAAGTGCAGAACTCCCTTGTATTGGAATCAAACTGGTGAAAGACAGTTGTTTGGACCTGAGATTATACAAGAAGCAGAGGAACAAGTTCAGCAAATAAGGGAGAATTTGAGAACTGCACAGTCCAGGCAGAAAAGTTATGCTGATACCCGGAGAAGACTGCTTGAGTTTAAGGAGGGAGATTATGTCTATTTGAAGGTGTCACCACTCCGGGGTATGAGAAGGTTCAAAGTCAAAGGAAAGTTGTCCCCTCGCTTTATTGGACCCTTCTTAATCTTAAAGCGAGTGGGAGAAGTTGCATACCAATTGGAGTTACCGGATCATCTTGCTGATGTTCATGATGTCTTTCATGTATCTCAGCTGAAGAAATGCCTCAGGGTGCCTGAGGAACAGTTACCAATGGAGGACCTTAGTGTTCAAGAGGATTTGACTTATGCTGAGTACCCCATCAAGATTTTGGATACTCTGACTCGAGTTACGAGGAATAAGGTTATAAAGATGTGCAAAGTTCAATGGAGCCACCACGGTGAAGATGAAGCAACTTGGGAAAGAGAAGAAGAGCTTCGTATAGATTTCCCCACCTTTTCCTTAGATCTTCTTAAATCTCGAGGACGAGATTATTTTTAAGGGGGGTAGGATTTGTAATACTCAAATTTGTATACAAAGGAATATAGTGGGTTTCCTCATTTTGTGTGTTTCATTTGCATCATAAAAAGAGCACCTATGTAATTGAGAGTGACTAAATAAAACAATTATTCTAAAATAAAGAAAAAGTGCATTTGTTGGAGTTTTGTGTGTTTGTGCATTAAATAAAACCATGAGGAAAAAATAATAAGGTAATAATTATTTGAAGCTTGATTAAACCCTAAATTTGAAATTAGGGTTTTGAAAATAAGGAAAAGAGAAGAGATAGGAAAATATAAATAAAATGTATAAATAGTTATCTTCAGTCTTAGTATTTTTAATGGCAAAAATAGAGTTTTAAATGAAGATCCACAAAAAAGTTTGAATTAAATCAAATTGGGTTTGAAAATAGAGAAAATGGAAAGAAAAATAAAAAGAAAAGGAAGAAAAACTTACCTGGGCCGCCAGATGGTAATTTGGCCCACTCGGCCTCACCCTCCGCGCAGCCCAGGCGGGAGTATGGCTTGCCTGCGGGCTCGGCTGACGCGTGGGCCCTGCTCGTCGGCCGCACTTCCGCGCTCGCTCCTCCCTCCATTTCACTGGCGTGAGGGCCCGCCTTGTCACTCGCTCAGATACGCTGCGACTCGTTCTTCCTCATCGCGCGCTAACAGCCGAAGACGTCGCCGCCATTGCCGGGAGCGGGACACCCTCCTTCCCTCGGACTCTTGGAGATAAAAGGAGAATCCCCGTGACCCGTTCCTCCGCCCACAACCTTCTCGCGCAAGCCTAGTTCCCTAAACAATTTAGCGCCGCCATTGCCACCCTCGGGGGTTGCGATCCGCCACGATCCGCCATAGTCGACCGGCCGATTCACCGACGTGCGTGCCTCGGTGCTTGATCCGGGGTGATCGCGACGTCGTCTCGGTGGTGTCCCCGGGTCTCTCATCCCCTGGACTTGCTCTACCCCGCCGGAATCGCTCGTCGTACCTCGTCTCCGCCACGGATCCGCGCCACCGCGTGGTTAGCTCGGTGTCCACCACCATCCTCGGTGAGTCCTCCTCCCCATGCTTCGCTTGAACCTCTAGCACGTTTAGAGTAGCTCGGAATAGGCCGAGGTGCGTTAGTTCTCGTGGTCGCCGACGATGGCTTAGGCGCCGCCGCGGCACGCCGGGGGCCGGGTCCTACGCTCGACCTCGGCCAAAATTAGTGGGAGCATTAAGTTCTGGGGATCGTCAATTGTACGTGGGATGATTGAATCGGGTTATGGCGCTCGTGCTGGCCGGAATTGGGAGCTCCGGCGGGCGGGCCGCCGTGAGTGGGCGGCGCTACCGTCGCTCGTCAGGTGAGTTGGGAGAGATGGCCGCGGGCCGTTGATCTTTTGTTGAACGGCTCTGATTAGAAGAGAGATACCCCTTCGCTCGGTTTGATCACAGCCGTCCGATTGTGGATGAACGTTCGTAATGGGATCACGTAGTTTTGAATTCGTGGCCGTTAGATCGGGATCTAAGGGTTTAAATAGCGTACCGGTTCACTGCGTGCATGATCTAATCTCTGCCGCACGTCGTTGATCCAACGGCCGAGACTCGTCCATACCCCTTCGCGGGTACTTTTTGTTAAAGAGCCCCTGGAAAATTTAGTTATCAACCCGCAGTCCATTGGCCACTGTACACTGAGTCTAGGATTTTATTTGCGCAGACCCCTGTGTTTTCTGGAATTTGACGCCCAGTCCAGAGGGTATTAAAAACAGAGAAATTAATATTAAAATTCATTTTTAATACAAAAACAAATCTAGAAACTTGTAAAATGCATAGAAAATTCATTTTAGCTCCAAATTGAGTCATTCCAATTTCTATAATTTTGTAATATTATTCTCTACCATTTAGAATCACTGTTTTGACATGAACTCTGTTAGAAAATAAATTTATCATCTAATCCTATTATAATCACCTTAAATCTTAGGAGATTCATAACTTGAATTCTATAACCCCAAATTTAGTGATTCCAGTTCCTATAGTGTCATTTTAACGTGTAGATTTTTACTGTATATTTTATTTATCTATTTGGTGTGATGTTGATTTTTGGCTATACTATGTATGAATTGTGTTGATGCGAGTAGACGAGCAAGCCACTGTGGAAACTGAGGTTCAACAAGTAGAGATAGCTGAGCAGGAGCTCATTACAGGCAAGTTGTGCCCTTGATCACTTACTTTTCCCAGCCATGTTCTTATTAATTTTAATGATCTGCATAGGTTAATTTTGATGGGAGCCTTTATGTTACCCCAGTTTTGATTACCTCTATACCTTGTTCACCCCTGAAATATTTTTGGGTAGTACTTGCTATTGCTTTATGTGGATTGGGTATGGAGATTCATTATTCATGATTATTCTGTTATTATCTTGTTATTATTACTGTTCATGTTAAGATCATTAAATTAATGGGAACATGGAGCGACCACCCGGGAAAACAGTGCTACCACAAGGGTTTAATGGGACGCCCTTGGCTGACTAATTAGGAAAGCTAGTGGAAGACTACCTTACCCGAAAGGGGCAAGGGCAGTAGGGGAGAGGTTAGTGCGGGGAGGTCCCTGGTTGATTTTGCTGCGATGGCTGTCAGCCAGGAACCCTGTACTGGATCTTCCTATAAACTGTAGCGGGTTTTCGGAAGCTAGTGGAACTTTGTAAAGGCCTCGTAGTGGATCCCTAGCCATTCACCTCGGTAGTGTCTAAGGGCCTTGCAAACCCAGGCGACATGGGATACACGACTTGTGGGTAAAGATGCGCAACCTCTGCAGAGTGTAAAACTAGTATACTAGCCGTGCTCACGGTTATGAGCGGCTCGGACCCTCACATGATTAATTATGGAACTTAAGTTTAATTTGACATTTGCATTGCATTTGGGATTATTTTACTATTACTGTTCTTTATTATTATTAAGGTTTGGTATTTACTTACACTTAGTAATTGCTAATAAAATTTTGACCAACTTATAAAAGCAATGCTCAGCCTCAGCCTTTATTTTATTGATCAGCCTTACACTTCATGAACTCCCACCTTTGGTGAGTTCATGTCACATTATTCCCCACGACTTGTTGAGCTATGATCGTATGTGAGCTCACTCTTGCTGTCTCACACCCCCCCCCACAGGAGAAGAACAGGTTGTTGAAGAGGAGCTGCCTAACACTGAGGAGTTCGATCTGATCTAGGTGGCGTTTCTCAGTCGACATTGGCGCCATCGATCCTTAGTTCGTTTTATATTTATCTTTATTTTGTAATAAGACTTCCGCTATGTAATAAGTACTCTGATGTTTTATGACATTTATCTCTATACACTCTGTTATTATATATGTTGTCTTCCTGGCGCATGTATGAGATGCACCCGGCTTTGTTCTTTAAAACCGGGTGTTACATCTATTTCGGCGGTATAAGTTCTGCATCCCCTTAGGAACGACTTTTTAACTTCTTCGCCTTCTATTTCGGCGGTATTTAGCTCTGCATTCCCTTAGGAATGACTTTTGAGCAGAAAACTTACACTGCGCTCCTTAGGAACAACTTTTTGTAGTTTTGTCAGTTTTGGCTCTGTATTCCCTTAGGAATGACTTTTTGTTCTTCGTAAATCTGTCACGAAGATATATTTCATTCTGATAGAAGCAAAATCATTACAAGAAATTAAAACTAAGTTTTCACGACTTGTTCCTTATTCAAAAAGCAGAAATAACGCAAAATATAAAAGTATTCAAGAAGCAGGATATTGCTTAGTATATGTGCTTTGATTTTGGTACAGTACTATTGACTGTACGAGCTTCAGACTCCTCCCTGAAGTCACGTTGTTGTTGGGAGTGTTGGAGCCCTTCTGGCTGCTGGCCTCAGGAATAAGTAGGTTGCAGTGGTGGTGGCGGTGGAAGCTGAGGCCAAGAAGCTTGTGAATGGCTTGCCGAAGCAACAGAGGCTGCAGGTTGATTGCCCACATATTCTAGTATGTAGGGAGAGTAGCATGAAGCAGTGTGTAGAACCTGCTTCGGCTGATTCTGCCGAGCTTCTGCTTCGGCAATTTCTTTTTGCTTCAGAATAGTAATTTGGCACATTCTTGTAGTGTGGCCCTTGTCCTCACCATAGAATAAACAATAAATTTTCCTCGGTTGATCCCCATATCTTCCTCTGAAGCCCCTGCCACCTCTGCCCCTTGGAGCTGGTGGCCTAAAGGAGCTTTGCTGCTGTCCCGAAGACTGTGAGGTGTGCTGTGGCCTCTGAAGCTGGCTTCCTTTGTCATCATTCTAACTGGAGTTGTGGATGGATCTAACATGCCTAGGGTGAATTCTTCCTCCGAAGCCCCTAGTCATCTCAGAGAATCTGTAAGCTTCTTCCCTTCTTTGGCGAAAGTCGTTGTCCGCCCGAATGTACTCATCCATTTTCTAAAGCAGCTTCTCCAGAGTCTGGGGGGTTTTCTGGCGAAGTATTGGGCCGTAGGCCCTGGCCGAAGACCCTTGATCATTGCCTTAATGACGATCTCATTGGGCACTGTGGGCGCTTGTGCTCTGAGTCGCAAAAACCTTCGGACATATGCCTCAAGGTATTCCTCATGGTCTTGTGTGCACTGGAACAAGGCTTGAGCTGTAACTGGCTTCGTCTGAAAGCCTTGAAAACTGGTGACCAACATGTCCTTTAGCTTTTGCCATGATGTGATCGTCCCTGGCCGAAGAGAAGAGTACCATGTCTGGGCCACGCTTCGGACTGCCATGACAAAGGATTTTGCCATGACTGCAGTGTTGCCCCCATACAAAGATATAGTTGCTTCGTAGCTCATCAGAAACTATTTCGGATCTGAGTGCCCATCATACATGGGGAGCTGAGGTGGCTTGTATGATGAGGGCCATGCTGTAGTCTACAGTTCTACTGATAGAGGAGAAGCATCATCAAAAGCAAAATTTCCATGATAGAAATCTTCATACCAATCATCATCATTGTAGGAATTGTCTTGATGAAGCTCTCTTTGTGGAGGTCTTCGGTCCTGGTCATCTTGGGTGAGATGACGTATTTACTCAGCAGCTTCATCAATCTTCCTCTGTAATTCGAAGAGACGAAGCATCTTCTCCTTCTTCCTCTAGACCTATTGATGAATAGCTTCGAGGTCTCTTATCTCCTGGTCCAACTCGTCCTCCTGGAGTGTTGGACTTGTAGCCTTCCTCTTTTGGGTTCGGGCTTCATGCAGCGTATCCTGGTTGACGTCTAGTGGTTGCAGCGCAGCCCCTAGCCCTAAAGCTTTCTTCGGCGGCATGACGAAGGTCACAGCTTGCCGAAGGTGGTCGAATGAGTTCACCGAAGGTGGGCGCCAATGTTGGGGACTTATTCTCAAATGCTATGAATTAAGAACAAGGCAACACATGAAGAAGTTAATGGTTAATGGCCTTCGTCCTTCGAAGTATTATTTCCCTTAGGATATAACGATCTTCGGACGAAGGTCGTGAAGGACATACCTTCATCATCACAGTTTTATATTAATGAAAGAGGAAATATATGAAACATGAGAAATAACATGAATAATCATATAACATCATTTATATATCCTTTTTATACAGTCATGAATGAATAAAAACAATATTAAATTACATTTGTACCTTCGGCTTGACAGAAGGTAGGAATCCAAGAGTGACATGCAAGTGAATACAAGTCAACGTGCCTATTTATAGGCACAGGACGCAGCCTGTGTGAAATTACATTCATGCCCATGACATTCACTATTAACTCAAGAACAATTTGTCAAGGGCTAGATAGCCTTTTCCCCTTTAGGTTGGTTACATTATCCATTGCTAAGCCGAAGCATCTTTACGAGTAGCTTCGGAACTGGTTCGACCTTCTCCCAGACCGCGCTTTCCTCATTGTGTACAGTTCCATACCAAGTCCGAAGGTCCCTGTAATAGCATATTATGCTTGGAAAGCATGTTAGTCATGTTTTTGAGGACCTTCGGAAGACGAAGGCCCCCAACAGCCGGTAAACTGCCAGAGATGTCACCAACCCAACTGTTATCCCTAAGAGCTTGCTGAACTGTTTTCCTTTTCCTCAATCGAATTAAAACTCTATTTAACAGGGAAGGGGCAATTTCTGAGATACATTGGCCATGCAACCAGCGGTCAGTGCAAAACAGTGTACCAGCACCATCCCTCACTATGGAGCATACTGAGGCTAAGAACATGGCAGTAACATTAGGATGGACTTGCACATCAAACTCAGCCCAAGGCCTGTCTGGTTAAGTTTTCTTGAGCCACAGCCACCTTAGATTCAAAGCCCAACCAAGAATTTCAAGATTGTGTATTCCCAAACCTCCCAGGCTTAAGGGTTTATAGACCTTATTCCACCCCACAAGATAATGGCCACCTCTGACATCCTTTCTGCCCTTCCACAAAAAACCCCCTTCTGATTTTGTCGATAGCCTTGACCACCCATTTAGGGTAGGGATTCGCAATAAGGTGATAAATAGGGATGGCAGTGAGGACAGCTCTGACAAGTGTTAGTCTTCCAGCTTGGTTCATTAAAGGAGTCTTCCAGCCTGGCATCTTGTTAGCAACTTTATCAATAACTTCCAAAAAAACACTTCTAGGCATTTTCTTAACAGAAAGAGGAAGCCCAAATATTTGCAAGGAAATCCAACAATGTTGCAAGGGAATAAGGATTGTGCCTCACTAACACATAGATCATTACATTGGATAGGAGTCATACTGCATTTACTGACATTGGTTTTTAAGCCTGAGGCCTCCCCAAAAATCCTTAAAATCTCCTTGATCACTGTGATCTCTCTTCTGTTTGGCTATAAGAAAAGTACAACATCATCAGCATACAGGGAAATCTGTTGACCATTTCCATGTCTCAATACAGGCAGCAACATACCCCTTTCTTGTGCCTTTAAAATAAGTGAATCCAAGGCATCCATTACTAGGATGAAAAGCATAGGGGACAAGGGGTCCCCCTGTCTAAGCCCTCTATGATGCTTGATAATCTCCCCAGGTTCCCCATTCACAAGTACTCTTGTTGAAGAAGAGTACAACAATTTAGAAATGATGCTGCACCAAACAGGACCAAAACCCAAATGCCTGAAAATTTCAAACAAGAAGGACCAAGATACCGAATCAAAAGCTTTTCCAATATCCAATTTCAGTAGGATACGGGGCACCTTTTGCCTATGAATAGCCCTTGCAGTCTGCTGAACTGAAATAAAATTCTCATGGATGCTTCTACCCTTCACAAACGCACTTTGATTTTTTGACACTAGAACAGGAAGCCTTTGTGCAAGTCTGGTGGCCAACAGCTTAGTTGTAATTTTTGCAAAACTGTGTATCAGACTTATTGGCCTAAAATCTTTAACTTCCAAAGCCTCCTTCTTCTTAGGTAGTAAGGTCACATAAAATGAATTAAGGAGATGCAATTTAGAAATATCCCCATGAAGCAATCTGTTAATAGCTGTCATAAGATCACCCTTAATAACTGGCCAGGCCTTTTTATAAAATCTTCCAGTATAGCCATCAGGCCCAGGGGCTTTGTCAGATGGTAGGGCCTTGATAGTATTCCAGACCTCCTCCTCGCTGAAGTTCTAATCTAGATCATGTAAATTCAAAGCCGGCCTATGGAAGGCATCTAGATTTAGAGTAGAGTCCCAGCAATGAACTGTCCCAAGAAGATGATTATAGAAATCCCACACTGCCTCTTTTTTATCTTCCTGCTCGAACAATAATTGTCCACGACCTGCAACTTCCCAATGAAGTTTTTTCTCTTCTTATACCTGGCATGTTGATGAAAATATGAGGTATTGGCGTCACCATCTTTCAGCCACAGTAAACCACTCCTCAGACGGGCTACAGTTCTCTCCAAGGATGCCAATGCCAAAATAAGATGTTTTAATTTACGACGAAGCCATTTTTCAGCGGGGGACAAACATCTAGAATCCCTCTCAATTTCGAGCCTGTGAAGAATCTCTTTGGCCATAAGGAGCTGTTGTTTAATATTGCCCACTTTTTTATGACTCCAGGCCTGCAATTGTTTAGATAATCTCTGCAGCTTGGCAGCGAAAATCTGAAGGGGACAAACTGCACCCACAGGTTGGGACCAAGAAAACTCAACAACTTCCATGAAACCCTCCAATCTGGTCCAAAAACTCTCAAAATGGATTCTCCTCTTTCCTTGGGTGAGTGATGAGGACATCACTTCTATACATACAATGAATGGACCGATAACACGATCTCGTGCACGACAACTAAATCTCCAGGTACGTTCTACCCTAGTAAATTGTGTTTCAGAGCTTACGCTTAGAGCCATGGATGTCTTGATGATTAGGTACCTTGAAGAGGACCAGCAAGGACTTGGGAAAGGCCAAGATGTTGAGGAGGAGCAGCAAGGGCGTCCACAACAGGAAGGAGATCAAGTCCGAGTCGACTGCGACTCTATCTCGGGTTCTAGGACCAGTCTGCACTAAAATGGACGCCCAAGATGCATCCGGACTCCGATTGCGACGAACTAGATATGGTTGGAAAGATAACGAGATTATCTAACCAACCCAACTGGTTCCACCCTAAAATTCATCTGGAGTCAACGGGAATCATTGAAACAATCAGCGTTTAGATTCTATTTTGGTGCTGCGACACCGTCTCTTGGGCCGTTGGACCGTGTATCGCGTCGGAGCCCATTAGGGGCGAGTCCAAGGGTCACGCACGCCCTAATACTCTATTTATTCAGCAGCCGCCACCACATTTAGGTTTGGGTTTTACTTAAATCAATTCTATCATCAAACAGTGTCGCCGTCATCAGCTTGTGCGACCCCATCCCGTAATCAATACAATTTTGGTTGTGTTTCTTTCCTGTTCTTGCTTATGTTCTTGATTGCGCTTGCAGGGATAAGCCTTCGTGGCGAGGTCATTCATATGTCACGAGTGATAACCAACGGAGCCGTGGTGTAGTGATTGCGTGGAACCGTTTGCTCGGAGCCTTAGATCATCAACGTCGAGATCTCCACTCAATCAAGTTATCGTATCTCACGGAAGATCGGGCCACGTGTATTATCAGTGAGCTCATTCAGACCCAATAAAAGAGGGCAGTGATCTGAAATTAAAGAGGCAGAGCTTTGAAGAACACAATTAGGGAAACCATCATCCCAGTCTACTGTACAGAAGATCCGATCCAGGCGAACTAGAGTAGGGTTAGCCCGATCATTTGACCAAGTATATTTCCTACCCAACAGAGGTAACTCCTTTAATTGCAGATCATTAAACAGCCGCCTAAACCTCCCCATCATTGCCCTGTTCAGATTATCATTATTCTTGTCACCTGCTTGATATATAAGGTTGAAATCACCGCCAATCGTCCAAGGGCCAATGCAAGCAGAACGGATCATCTGAAGCTCCTGCAGAAACTGTCACACCCGGTTTTAAAAGGCAAACCGAATGCGAACCATGTACGTGCCAGGATCAGTTATTCACGTACACAGCAGTTACATAACATGGACATCATCACACAGTGCTCAAATAGTATTAAAAAGGGAAATATTAGTCGATTACATCATACGTCTGAGACGTCCATATAGTTCTTACAATAAATCAAAGTGCGGAAAAGAAACGTAGATAACACGGCCTTCACAGGCAGCCGACTGGGGGTTGTCGCTAACCCACGCCTAGAACTCGTCGTAGTCTTGGAACTCCTGGAAGTCTCCTTCCACAGCTTCATCTTCTCCTGAGCAGTGGTTGCAATGCTGACAACCTGGGGGGGGATTTGGTGTGTAGAGCAAGGGTGAGTACACATCAACATACTCAGCAAGCATCCCGTTTGGCTGTAGTGGACTAGCTTTATGTGGGGATAAGTCAAGCAGTTGCTTTTAGTTGGTCAGGTTATTACTTACTAGTAGAGAGCCGGGTTTTAACATTAACCCAAGTTATTAGCCCAATGTATCCTTTCCAAACGGAAAGAATACCACTTACCATTACCATAATCATAATCAGAACCATCAATCTCATTGCCACCTGTACCAAAGTATCTCTGATCAAGTATCACTAATCTCTGGAGCTCCCTTGGCCGCTCATAACCGCGAGCACGGCTGATATATCAGTTTCATAACACTCTGCAGAGGTTGTGCACTTTACCCACAAGCCGTGATTCCCTTTCTGCCCGGAGAGAGCGACTCCCCATT
This sequence comes from Zea luxurians, assembly GCA_029449295.1. Taxonomy (NCBI): domain Eukaryota; kingdom Viridiplantae; phylum Streptophyta; class Magnoliopsida; order Poales; family Poaceae; genus Zea; species Zea luxurians. Next base: position 3,579,526 of record JAOPSE010000039.1, on the reverse strand, counting down.
GACCACTACCTAGGTGGTCCAGCAGGGCATCACTACGTAGCCTTTACAAAGATTCCCCGAGGCTGTAGCCGCCCGTTAGGTTTCCTAAATGTACCGCACTCCTCCCCAAGGGACAAATCAACCTTGGCAGAGCGAGCCGCATACACCGAGCCCCTTTGACGGCACAACGGCTAAGCGAACTACACCCCGGTTCCTCCAATTATTCAGCTAAGGGCGTCCCATTCCACCCTCATGGTTGCACTGTTTTTCCCGGGCGGTCATCCATTGAACAGGTCCTTACGGAGAGGCACTCGAGAAACCGCTCGAGTCCCCTTAAAGGTCACAAATATAATCATAAATAAGAAGGGGAAAACAGCGTATCATAGATAATCACATCATGTTCATTGATTAGAGTTGAGCAATAGCATCAGACTAAGCAGTAATAATCCGACCCAAATAGGTAAACAAGGACATGGATAACAAAAGCTAGTCAATCCTTAGGTATAAATGTGTAATGCGGGAGGTGAATTAAAGAATGAATAGGACAGAGATAGGTCAAAGGACACTTGCCTCCACCAACCGACTGCTGCTCAGGGGCTTCTCCTGCGAATTCCTCAGGCTCTTCGACCGGATCGTTCTCTATGCGAGCGCAAACATACATACATCCACATATTTAATACAAAAGAACAGTACACCATACAAGGGAACAAGTAAAGCGAATATGCATCAAGTATGACATTCCATATCACATTCATTAAGGTTAGAAAGAAACGGGAAAGGGTCTCGCAGGGGGTTAACGCTTATGCACTAATAATCAGTTACAATTGGTTCTTAACAAAAGAATTCTGTTATATACACTAATGGAAACCTAATCATTTTAAGTTGATCAACATTGAACGAGATAAACAATTAACTAAATGAATCAACTAGCGCAACGAAATTCTAAATTAAACTTCCTATTTCAATAGCATGAACAATGATTAGCCTACCTAAAATAAAATAACTATGATTACAGAAAGTAAAATAAAATAAAATAAAAAAAATAAAAAAAAACAGGGGGGGGGCGGTTGAACCGGCCCTAGGGCGGTTGAACCGGCCCTAGGCAGGGCGGCCGAGCTGGGCGCGGGCGCGGGCGCGGGCGGCCGAGCTGGGCGACCGGGGCGGCTGAGCCGGCGGCCAGGGCGGCTGAGCCGGCCGAGCTGCCAAGGGGGCACGGCTAGGGCGCGCGTGGCCAAGAGCCAGGGCGCGGCCGGGCGCCAGGCGGCCAAGCGGCCAGGGGGGCGCGGCTGGGGCTGGCCGGGGCCGGCTGGGGGCGGGCTGGGGGCGCGGCCGGGGTTGGCTGGGGCTGGCCGGGGGGCCAGGGCGCGGCCGAGGGGCGCCAGGGCGCGGCCAAGGGCCGGCCGGGCGGCTGGGCTGCCAGGGAGAGAGGAGGGGAGAGGGAGGGAGGAGAGGGAGGAGAGAGGAGGGGGGGCTCACCGGCAATGGGCGGCCGACGGCGAGGGCGGCGGCGCTAGGGCAGGGGGCGGGTAGGGGCGGCGGCGGCTTAGGGTGGGGAGGGAGAATGAGAGAGAGAGAGAGGGGAGGTTGGGGGAAAAGGGGAGGTGGGGGGGCGGCTGGGCCTATCCAGGCCCAAGAGGGGGGGCGCGCAGGGGCGGCTGGGCCGGCCAAGAGGCCCACGGCGCGGGAGAGAGAAAGGGGAAGAGGGAGAGAGAAAGAAAGAAAAAGAAAAAGAAAAGATTATCTCCTTTTCGAAATCCGATCTTTCTAGATGAATGCATTTGCACTTTCAAACAATCAAAGAATGCATGGTTCGGCATGGTGCATCAAACAACATAAAACAGTTTTAGGGTTTTTCTTTACACGGGAATTCCAAACCGAATCCCGCTAGCTTTGGAAAAGATCAAGGTTTAGCGAGGGGAAAAAGAAAAAGAAAAGGTAACGCCCGAATTTTGGCGAGTAAAGAAAAGAAAAAATTCAACTGCAAAATTCGGGGCGTTACAAACCTATCCCCCTTAAAAGAATCTCGCCCTCGAGATTCAGGGCTGGCTAGCAAAGAGCTCTGGGTACTTAGCCATCAAATCATCTTCACGCTCCCAGGTTGCTTCTTCCTCAGAGTGGTGATTCCACCTGACTTTGCACATTCTGATGGTCTTCCTTCGGGTGACTCTGTCTGCAACCTCAAGGATCTGAGCTGGCTTCTCAACATAGGTCAAGTCCTCCTGGACTTCCAGACCTTCCACTGGCAACTGCTCTTCTGGCACACGCAAACACTTCTTCAACTGAGACACATGAAAGACATCATGCACAGCAGACAAATTCTCTGGCAGGCTGAGCTGATAGGCCACTTCTCCACGCTTTGAGAGGATCTGGTACGGACCAATGTAGCGGGGTGCTAGCTTGCCTTTCACTCCGAATCTTCTGACTCCTCTGATCGGTGACACTTTCAGATAGACAAAGTCTCCGACTTCAAAACTCAGCTCTCTTCTTCTTGTGTCTGCATAGCTTCGCTGCCTCGATTGCGCTATCTTCAGATTCTCTCGGACCATCTTGATGTTCTCTTCGGCTTCAAGCAAAATATCTGGCCCAAACACTTGCTTTTCTCCAGGCTGATCCCATTGCAACGGAGTTCTGCAACTCCTTCCATAAAGCGCTTGAAATGGTGACATCTTCAAACTGGCCTGGTAACTATTGTTATAGGAAAACTCCGCATAAGGCAATCGCTTGTCCCATCCGGACTGATCTTGCAACGCACAGGCTCTCAACATGTCTTCGAGAATTTGATTGGTTCTTTCAGTCTGACCATCTGTCTGCGGGTGATAAGCTGAACTGAAATTCAGATGTGTGCCCAAAGCTTCATGCAACTGCTGCCAGAAATGAGAGGTGAACTGCGTTCCTCTGTCTGACACTATCTTCTTTGGCACACCATGAAGACAAACGATCCGAGACATGTACAACTCTGCCAATATTGCACTGTTGTAGCTGGTCTTGACAGGTATGAAGTGGGCTGACTTGGTCAAGCGGTCCACCACTACCCAAATGGAATCGTAGCCGGCCCGAGTGCGAGGCAATCCGACTATGAAATCCATACCGATTTCATCCCATTTCCACTGAGGGATCTGCAACGGTTGCAACAATCCAGCAGGTCTCTGGTGCTCTGCCTTAATTCTTCGACAACTATCGCACATAGCCACATGCTCTGCGATTTCCCTCTTCATTCCGTACCACCAGAATTTCCTCTTCAGATCCTGATACATCTTCTCACTGCCAGGGTGAATCGAATAAGCTGTCTCATGAGCTTCCTTGAGAATCAACTCCCGAATAGACTGGACATTGGGAACACACAAACGGTCTTTCAACCATACCACGCCTTCTGCATCTTCCCGAAAATCTTTGCCTCTGCCATCTAGAATCAGTCGCCGAATCTCACTGATCTTCTCATCATTCTTCTGCGCTTCTTTGATTTCTCGCTCTAAGGTAGGTTCCAATTCAACTGTGACTCCTCGCGAATTGTTCAGAAATCCGAGACTCAACCTGTCGAACTCCTTGGCTAACTCATAAGGCATCGGACGAGCGACCATCAGATTGACTTGACTCTTTCTGCTCAAAGCATCTGCCACTACGTTTGCTTTGCCTGGATGGTAATGAATCTCCAACTCATAGTCTTTGATCAACTCTAACCATCTTCGCTGCCTCATATTCAACTCTGACTGAGTGAATATGTACTTCAGACTCTTGTGGTCTGTGTAAACATCGCATTTCTGTCCATACAGATAGTGCCTCCATGTCTTCAGTGCGTGAACCACTGCTGCCAACTCTAGATCATGGATTGGGTAATTCTTCTCATGAACCTTTAGCTGTCGGGACGAGTAAGCCACAACTCTTCCCTCTTGCATCAACACGCATCCCAAACCTGTGTAACAAGCATCACAGTACACAGAGAAGGGCTTGTGCACATCAGGCAAGACTAAGACAGGCGCTGTTGTCAACTTCTCTTTCAGCGCTTCGAAGGCCTCTTGACATTTCTGGGTCCACTTGAACTCAACCTTGTTGCCTAGCAACGCTGTCATTGGTTTCGCAATCTTCGAAAACCCTTCAATGAATCGCCGATAATATCCGGCCATTCCAATGAAGCTCTTGATTCCTCGAGCATCCGTTGGCGCTTTCCAGTTCAGAATGTCTGCCACTTTCTTCGGATCCACAGCCAATCCTTCCTTGTTGATTATGTGACCCAAGAACAGGACTTCACTGATCCAGAACTCACACTTGCTCAACTTTGCATACAACTGGTGCTCTCGCAATCTCTGCAATACCATCCTCAAATGATCTGCATGCTCTTCCTCACTTTGAGAATAAATCAGAATGTCATCAATGAATACCACCACAAACTTATCAAGATAATCCATGAACACACTGTTCATCAAGTTCATAAAGAACGCTGGTGCATTGGTCAAACCAAAAGACATCACTGTGAACTCATATAACCCATACTTGGTAATGAATGCCGTCTTCGGAATGTCCGAAGGTCGGATCCTGAGCTGATGATAACCTGACCTCAGATCTATCTTGGAGAACACACTGGCTCCTCTCAACTGGTCGAACAGATCTTCTATTCTGGGCAAGGGATACTTGTTCTTGATCGTGACTTCATTCAAAGCTCGGTAATCGATACACATCCTTTTGGTGCCATCTTTCTTCTCCACAAACAGGACAGGGGCGGCCCAAGGCGAGGTGCTTGGCCGGATATAACCTTTCTCTGACAGCTCATCAATCTGCTTCTTAAGCTCAACCAACTCCGGTCCAGATATTCTGTAAGCTCTCTTAAAGATAGGGGCGGTTCCAGGAAGAAGCTCTATGGCAAACTCAACTTTCCGCTCTGGTGGCATACCCGGTAAATCCTTTGGAAACACATCTGGGAATTCGGACACCACCTTGATACTCTCAATTGGGTCTGCTTCACTGCTATCGACAGCCATCTGATAACAACTTCCTTTCTTTGGCTCAGGCGGGACTAACTCGGTCACCACTTCCTCTCCTAGTGGGGACACCAACTCGATTGTCCTTTTATCACAACTGATAACTGCCTGATACTTATCTAGCCAATTCATCCCTAGGATGACATCTATTCCCTGAGTACCCATTACTATAAGGTTAGCGGGAAACGCTATCCCCCTTATTTCCACACTTACACCCAAACATATGCTATCAGCTCGAATTCTACCACCAGCTGAGTCAATTTGAATGGGGGTTGACATGGTAGTAATTGGAAGATTATGTGCTTCTACCCATGATGCAGTAATAAAAGAATGCGTTGCTCCAGTATCAAATAACACTTCTGCAATATGGGAGTCCACTGGGAACATACCTACTGTCATGCCGGGAGTCTCCTGAACTGCTTCAGCCTCCAAGTGGTTCAATCTTCCATGATTATAGCGCTGCTGAGGGCGGTTGCCTGCTCCAGGCTGAGACACATTCTGCTTTGCTGGGGCATTGGGGCCTGACTGCTGCTGGGCTGCCTTCTTCGGGCATTGCATCACCCAATGGCCTTGCTCTCCACAGTGGAAACATGCTCTGTTTCCAACCTGAGCTGGTGCTACCTGATTGCTCTGCTGGTTTGCTGGGGCAGGAAGACGAGGTGCCTGCTGATTCTGCCTCTGAAACTGACCTCCTCCTGACTGATTGCTCTGACGATTCTGGTACTGATGCTGAGGATACTGCCTTTGGAACTGCTGATACTGCTGACGCTGCTGATGCTGCTGAGGTGGACGCTGGTTCTGCCTGAACTGCTGAGATTGATTGCCTGAAAAATGAGGGCGGCTGCTGCTTCCAGGCTGGGGTCCACTGATCTTGCGCTTACGATCTTCCATCTCCTTACGCTTCCTTTCTGTCATGATTGCTCTGTCAATCAGGTGCTGGAATGTCGGGAAGGTATGATTCATCAGTTGGTACTGAAGAGGGTCGACCAAGCCTCTCAAGAAACGGTACTATCGCTTGGCGTCGGTGTTGACATCCTCAGGAGCATAGCGAGACAACTGCAGAAACCTGTCTCGATACTCACTGACAGATGATGACCCTTGCTTAAGGGCCAGGAACTCCTCCTTCTTCACTGTCATCAGACCTGCAGGCACATGGTACTGACGAAAGCTACCTCTGAATTCTTCCCAGGTGATGGTGTCGGGGTCGGCATGGGTGGCGAGGTAAGACTCCCACCATGATTGGGCTGCTCCTCTCAACAGACGGGGACCATACAAGACTTTCTCCCTGTCATCACACTGAGCGGTATGCAACTCTCGCTCCACAGTGCGCAGCCAATCTTCAGCATCCATGGGGTCAGAAGAGTGAGCGAACGTTGGTGGATGACCTCTCATGAATTCAGCGCGCTTGTCTCTAGGCATCTGAGGCTGGGGTGATGCTTGCTGCTGCTGCTGCTGAATGGCGGCCAGGGTCTGACCGATGGCCTGAACTGCCTGAGTCTGCATCAGAAACATCTGCTCGATCGACATCGGGGGCGGGGGCGGCAGCTGCTGCTGCTGGGGCGCCTCATCCTGCTGACCGGCTTGCTCCTGCTGAGCACGCCTTCCTCCTCTGCGCCTGTTCTCTGACATCTGCAGAACGCAACCACACATCAGAACTGATCTGGCAAATCTTGCAGCATAAGAAAAGAGCATAGAATCCTTCAACAGCACTGAACAGATGAGCGTCTTCACTGATCTCCAACACAGACCACACAGCTTCTCAGATAAAGAGGAAAGTGGAATAAAGGTTTTCCCAACTATATAACTAACTCCATTAACATAATAGGTAAACCAAAATGCAGGGGATACCCACACTCTGGTGACAATCATTACAAAGATCCAAACCAAACATAGTTCATCATGACAAACATAAATGCACAGGATATAGCAAACTACCCTGTCTAACTAAGACTAGCTAAGACCGAGACTAACGCTAAGACTGAAGCTTCTATGTATATATATTTCGTATTAATTACAAGATCCAACTCTAACGATCTATGGTTCTAGATTTATCTTGGTCTTGCAGTCGGGATTGCCATAAGACTGGAGTCCACGCCGAGGTGAGCGGTACGGGTGCTGAGTCCCAACGGGAGCGGGGGAACCATCATCCAAGTGACGACGTTCCGCGCGCTCAGCCCGCAGCAGGGCGATCTCAGCACGAGCCCTACTCAGCTCATCTAATGCATGGTCTAGCTCCGTGTTTAGCACGGCGGCTAGGTTGACTGTGCTGCTCAACCTAGGATTGTCCTCACCAGCAGGTGAAACAATCACGCCTCCTGTGCTGCCGGATGGACGGCGGGGGTAATACTTCAGGTCGAGACCATCAGCTACCCCACCGAGAACCGAGCAGTAGTGCGAAAGCGCACGCCGTGCAGCATCCTGCATGGCTGCCTCAGCTGAGTCCCGCTCAGAGATAGAATAGTGCTCTGAGCAAGCCTCCGCGCCCTGGAGACTGTTCTCCGGACGGCGCACCAAGCAGGTCGCCTCCCAGCGGTCCGGGTAGACCCCGCGACTATGCTGGTAGACCACACAGCGATACTCGATGGACCAGGTACGCCGGTCAAGTGCCCGACGTAGCAGGGTGTCGAGCGCGTCGTGGAAGTGACACCCGCGAGCAGCGTCGCGAGTGATGGGTCGAGCAACCCATCCTTCCGGCTCATGGTCAGCAGAGAAGTCGATGTCGTGGCTCGGGCTGTCGTCGCCATCTCTGTCGTCTGGGTCTCCTCCAACAGCTACTCCAGAAGCTGGGGCGCCCAGTGGTGGTGCAGGGGGCGCCTCCAGGGGAAGCACAGGAGAGCAGCTCCTCACAGACTCTATCTCCTGCTGGAGCGAGAAGGAAGAGCCCTGCTGCTCCTGTCATCGACGTTCCTGCTCCTCATGCAGGCGGTGGTGCAGTCTCTCCAAGTGGCTGGACTGTCCGGCCACGGGACGGCGAAGCGGACGCTCAGCAAGGCGGGAGGGTAAGAAGGGGATGACGGACTTTCGTGCAGTGTGTCTAAGTCGAGCCATCTACAAAAGACATCGCAAGCAAAAGGGTGAGAACAGAATTAATATGACCAGCAAATAATGAATCATAAATAAATGAAGGATCAGAATAAAACAAAATTTTCAGCAAGGTGTAATATATAGTAGAACATAGGTTTGGTCAGTAGGACCAACTTTTGAAGGGGTACCAAAGTCAAGGCAAGGACAGAGGTCTATAATCCTTAGAACGACCATTCTACTTTAGGTTAGCGGTCCTACAGTCAGCACGGCTTTGATACCACTTATGTCACACCCGGTTCTAAAAGGCAAACCGAATGCGAACCATGTACGTGCCAGGATCAGTTATTCACGTACACAGCAGTTACATAACATGGACATCATCACACAGTGCTCAAATAGTATTAAAAAGGGAAATATTAGTCGATTACATCATACGTCTGAGACGTCCATATAGTTCTTACAATAAATCAAAGTACGGAAAAGAAACGTAGATAACACGGCCTTCACAGGCAGCCGACTGGGGGTTGCCGCTAACCCACGCCTAGAACTCGTCGTAGTCTTGGAACTCCTGGAAGTCTCCTTCCACAGCTTCATCTTCTCCTGAGCAGTGGTTGCAATGCTGACAACCTGGGGGGGGGATTTGGTGTGTAGAGCAAGGGTGAGTACACATCAACATACTCAGCAAGCATCCCGTTTGGCTGTAGTGGACTAGCTTTATGTGGGGATAAGTCAAGCAGTTGCTTTTAGTTGGTCAGGTTATTACTTACTAGTAGAGAGCCGGGTTTTAACATTAACCCAAGTTATTAGCCCAATGTATCCTTTCCAAACGGAAAGAATACCACTTACCATTACCATAATCATAATCAGAACCATCAATCTCATTGCCACCTGTACCAAAGTATCTCTGATCAAGTATCACTAATCTCTGGAGCTCCCTTGGCCGCTCATAACCGCGAGCACGGCTGATATATCAGTTTCATAACACTCTGCAGAGGTTGTGCACTTTACCCACAAGCCGTGATTCCCTTTCTGCCCGGAGAGAGCGACTCCCCATTGACCACTACCTAGGTGGTCCAGCAGGGCATCACTACGTAGCCTTTACAAAGATTCCCCGAGGCTGTAGCCGCCCGTTAGGTTTCCTAAATGTACCGCACTCCTCCCCAAGGGACAAATCAACCTTGGCAGAGCGAGCCGCATACACCGAGCCCCTTTGACGGCACAACGGCTAAGCGAACTACACCCCGGTTCCTCCAATTATTCAGCTAAGGGCGTCCCATTCCACCCTCATGGTTGCACTGTTTTTCCCGGGCGGTCATCCATTGAACAGGTCCTTACGGAGAGGCACTCGAGAAACCGCTCGAGTCCCCTTAAAGGTCACAAATATAATCATAAATAAGAAGGGGAAAACAGCGTATCATAGATAATCACATCATGTTCATTGATTAGAGTTGAGCAATAGCATCAGACTAAGCAGTAATAATCCGACCCAAATAGGTAAACAAGGACATGGATAACAAAAGCTAGTCAATCCTTAGGTATAAATGTGTAATGCGGGAGGTGAATTAAAGAATGAATAGGACAGAGATAGGTCAAAGGACACTTGCCTCCACCAACCGACTGCTGCTCAGGGGCTTCTCCTGCGAATTCCTCGGGCTCTTCGACCGGATCGTTCTCTATGCGAGCGCAAACATACATACATCCATATATTTAATACAAAAGAACAGTACACCATACAAGGGAACAAGTAAAGCGAATATGCATCAAGTATGACATTCCATATCGCATTCATTAAGGTTAGAAAGAAACGGGAAAGGGTCTCGCAGGGGGTTAACGCTTATGCACTAATAATCAGTTACAATTGGTTCTTAACAAAAGAATTCTGTTATATACACTAATGGAAACCTAATCATTTTAAGTTGATCAACATTGAACGAGATAAACAATTAACTAAATGAATCAACTAGCGCAACGAAATTCTAAATTAAACTTCCTATTTCAATAGCATGAACAATGATTAGCCTACCTAAAATAAAATAACTATGATTACAGAAAGTAAAATAAAATAAAATAAAAAAATAAAAAAAACAGGGGGGCGGTTGAACCGGCCCTAGGCAGGGCGGCCGAGCTGGGCGCGGGCGCGGGCGCGGGCGCGGGCGAGCTGGGCGACCGGGGCGGCTGAGCCGGCGGCCAGGGCGGCTGAGCCGGCCGAGCTGCCAAGGGGGCGCGGCCAGGGCGCGCGCGGCCAAGGGCCAGGGCGCGGCCGGGCGCCAGGCGGCCAAGCGGCCAGGGGGGCGCGGCTGGGGCTGGCCGGGGCCGGCTGGGGGCGGGCTGGGGGCGCGGCCGGGGTTGGCTGGGGCTGGCCGGGGGGCCAGGGCGCGGCCGAGGGGCGCCAGGGCGCGGCCAAGGGCCGGCCGGGCGGCTGGGCTGCCAGGGAGAGAGGAGGGGAGAGGGAGGGAGGAGAGGGAGGAGAGAGGAGGGGGGGCTCACCGGCGATGGGCGGCCGACGGCGAGGGCGGCGGCGCTAGGGCAGGGGGCGGGTAGGGGCAGCGGCGGCTTAGGGTGGGGAGGGAGAATGAGAGAGAGAGAGAGGGGAGGTTGGGGGAAAAGGGGAGGTGGGGGGGCGGCTGGGCCTATCCAGGCCCAAGAGGGGGGGCGCGCAGGGGCGGCTGGGCCGGCCAAGAGGCCCACGGCGCGGGAGAGAGAAAGGGAAGAGGGAGAGAGAAAGAAAGAAAAAGAAAAAGAAAAGATTATCTCCTTTTCGAAATCCGATCTTTCTAGATGAATGCATTTGCACTTTCAAACAATCGAAGAATGCATGGTTCGGCATGGTGCATCAAACAACATAAAACAGTTTTAGGGTTTTTCTTTACACGGGAATTCCAAACCGAATCCCGCTAGCTTTGGAAAAGATCAAGGTTTAGCGAGGGGAAAAAGAAAAAGAAAAGGTAACGCCCGAATTTTGGCGAGTAAAGAAAAGAAAAAATTCAACTGCAAAATTCGGGGCGTTACAGAAACTGTATTTTGAGATCATCTAACTGGGGGCCGTAAACCCCAGTGAGCCACCATGCTGATCGCCCTTCTTGCTGAAATTGCGCTGAAACTGAAAAATTGTCAATCCTTGTCTGAAAAACCCTGCACAGAGAGCTTTTCTAAGCTAACAGGATACCACCACAAGTACCAGCCGCAGACAGAACCAAGGATTCATCAAATTCATTACCCAATAAGGATAGAAGCATAAAGCGGGAGATAGAGACTTTCTTCGTTTCTTGCAAACAATGTCTGGCCTAGTATCATTTATCATAGTGCGCACCACATCTCTCCTAGCCTTCTGATTGAATCCCCTAACGTTCCAAAATAAAATTTTTTGAAGGATCCATAAAACTAGAGAACAACAACAACATAATTAGCTCAGCTCTACGATGTTCCTAAAACATCCGACTTATATGACAAATCTAATATTTTAACATAGATATATATTGAATTTAAAGTTATTTTTTGCAATGTTATTAAAAATATTATGAAGTATTTAAATAAATTTTTGTATACTTTTTTATGTGCATTATTTTCTTCCTACAACAAAAAAGGTGAAAAAACATCTGAATCCGTATTCAGATAGACATCCGAATTTTATATCAATTATTTAAAAAGATATAGAAGAAATTTAAATTTTACTTTTTATGAAGGTCAATAGTCTTAATACTAAAAACAAGAATATAAATTTACATAACAAATTATATATGTTATTTATTCAAAATTAAAAAAAAAATTAAAAAATTGATATCTGAATAAATATTCGGATCCATCCCTACTAACTTCTAGAAATGGGTTTCTATGACACACATAGGAGAACATCCAAGCCTTAGCCTCTACTGCTGCATGCTGCAGTGGAGCGACTTCTTGGAAATATGAGCCAATAGAATATGATGCTGATCATAACTGTACGCGACTGTAGTTGCCATTGTGAGATCATGTCTGATTCATTGGTTTTAGACCTGAGATTGACAGACGACATCTAGATTCTATGTTTAATAAGGAAGAATAAAGAGTGTACCGGCGGAACCTTTCAGATATACGTGTGGTGTGGTCTGGTGTCATGGTTAAAATTGTTGTTGTTGGTACATTGGGTTGCTGTACATACATATTGATCTTTTGCAATCTTATTTGCATTGTACATGGACCGTCTTCTATACTAGGGGTTATGTAGTACAAAACATGAGAACTCATAAAAATGTAGTTCGATTGTTCAAGAAAATAGGAGACGTATCCATACCCTATAGATGTATTTTGTTGTAATAGTTGGGATTCCTTCATTTAAAAGAAATAAAATTCAGATTAATTTTGTCATTTTCATATGATTTTTATAAATAAAGTTTGAATTCTAACTTTGTATCACAAAAGTACATATATGCTTATAAAACAATGTTATTTGGTGTGCTTAGGTAAACGCACGGTCACCTAACTAGTAAAAATAAATAAAAAAGTAATCCAATGTATTAGACTTGGTTTAAAACATGACCTTGACGAATGACGTGTAAAAAAGAACACACTATTAAAACGACTACGCGAATGTTAAAAAACGGTGCAGGAAATGAGTTTTGAACCCACGTCCTGATAAAAGAAGGGAAAAGAAGGGCAGGAAACATTAGGTGAAGCCATATACCTGATAAAACATCATGATTAGATATTTTCAATATTGAATATAAATTGTATCTATGTATATACGATTTTTTATAAAATAAAAAATATAATCGCGCCGAGTCGGGTCAGCACTAAGGGCTAAGCACGGCGGTGCTCGTGCCGGGCTGACCTATGCACTATTAAATAGACCGATCTCTATATGATGGAATTATGTTATTCTACTTGTTCGTCCAGTCAGTCGTTGTGAGCTCTCTTCTAATCGCTCCTTTCATTAGCCGTGTTGTATCAAGACATATTGGATGGAGTAAACAACAACATCAGTTAGTCAAATAAAAAATATATAAAGGGTGGAGACCATCAATAAAAAATCTTGAAATCTTTTTGTTGAATAGTTTACATAGGTACTGTTGTGAGTCGTCGCAACGCAAGGACAATCGACTAGTTATTAATAAGGAGATGCTTGGTTTTTAGTCTACAAACTAATTTTTAGTTTCTATGTTTTATTTATTTTAGTCTCTAAATTATTAAATTAATTCTACGTAGAAATTTAGGGAATAAAATAAGATAAGGTGGAAAGACTAAAAATAAACGAAACACCCTCTATATCCATCCTCTATATCCGTCCTTTACAGTCTTCTCTAAAAGATTCTATCCTCTATATCTCCTTTCTCTCCAACAACATCCTCTAAATCACGTCCTCTATACGTAAATACCTATATTAGAGACATTTTTTATTTTTTATTTTTGTACATACGTATTTGTCATACTCTCAAATGTATTGTACATATTTTAGTTTTGCTAAACCGGTTATTTAAAGTATTCAAATGGATAGAGGATCGTTTAGAGAAAGTCTATATATAGTTGTCGGTGTTTCGGACCCGGGGGACCCTCAGCCGGACCGACTAGTGAATTTTAGTGCCGCGTGCCCCTGTCCAGATGGGTTGATGCAAGATGGAACACAAGCGATGAGATGAGGCTTATATTATCCTGCACCAGGGGGCGCTTGCAGTAGGGGTTACAAGCGTCGCGGGAGAGCGAGAACGAGAGAGAGAGAAGGAGAGGGTTCGGCCTTGAGGCGAGCCGTCTGGGGCTGCCTCCACCGCGTCTCTCCTACTCTACCTGCCTCCGCTCGTCCGCGTCGTGCGTCCGTGTGTTGCACGTTCGTCCCTTTCTCTCTCCCCCGTTCCTCTCCCCCCGTTCCCTCTTTTCTTCCGTGGGGCCCTGGACACCCCTTTTATAGACACAAGGAGATACCCAGTTGTACAATGGGGGTGTAGCTTGGAGCTAACGTGGCTGGCAGGGAAGTGGCCTGAGCCCTGTACAGATAATAACGTGGCCGTCGGGGAAGCGTCTTGAGCCCTGTAGATGTACCAACGTGGCCGTTGGAGGAGTGTCTTGAGCCCTGTAGAGGCAATAATGTGGCCGTCGGAGAAGTGCCTTGAGCCCTGTAGAAGCATGGCTGATGGTGCGGCATGGATCCTGCTGACGTTTCCTTGCTTCCATAAGGGGTTGAGAGCAGCCGATGTCATGGGCGCACGCGGAGAACCATCATTACCTGTTACCGGAGTAACTTAGATGGGACACCGGTCTTGTTCCTTCGTAGCCTGAGGCGGCTAGCTAAGGGTAGGATAATGATGGATCCCCAGTGGTGTAGTTGATACGGGGCCGAGGTCGGGCGAGGCGGCGACTCCTCCGAGGCCGAGGCTGAGGCTGAGGCCTAGGGTCGGGCGAGGCGGAGACCTTCTCCCGAGGTCGAGGTTGAGGCCGAGGCCTGGGGTCGGGCGAGGCGGCGACTCCTCCGAGGCCGAGGTTGAGGTCGGGCGAGGCAGAGTCCTTCTCCCGAGGCCGAGGCTGAGGCCGAGGCGGGATCCTCCTCCCGAGGCCAAGGCTGAGGCCGGGCGAGGCGGAGTCCTTCTCCCGAGGCCGAGGCCGAGGCGGGATCCTCCTCCCGAGGCCGAAGCTAAGGCCGAGGCCTGGGTCGGGCGAGGTGGAGCTCCCTGTTGCGCCCGAGGCCGAACTCGAGGGAGGTCGTGACTTGCTGTTGTCAGCCTTTCCCTGGTGGCTGGCACAGTTGCCGGAGTGGGGTGAACAACGCTGTTTTCCTATCAGAACGGTCAGTAAAGGGGGCAAAGTGACTGCAGTCACTTTGACCTTGCCGACTGAGGCACGCGTGTTAGGATAAGGTGTCAGGCGATCCCCGCATTAAATGCGCATGCGATGTGGTCGGTTGGTAAGGCGATTCGGACGAGGTCGCTGTACGACAAAGCTTGCCTGTGCTAGACTTCGAGCGAGCCGAGGGTGTGTCTGCTGACTGAGGGAACCCTCAGGTGAGGCGTGAATTCGTCCGGGACTACTGTCCTTGCCCGAGGCTGGGCTCGGATGAGGTCGCGTCCCTTGGTAGACGAAGCCTGCGCTTTATTGGTCGTTTATGGTTTGTTCGGAAGACGTTTTTCAGTCGGATTAAGGAGCATTGGGGGTACCCCTAATTACGGTCCTGGACAGTAGCCCCCGAGCCTCGAAGGGAGTGTAGGTACTCGCTTGGAGGTTCTGCCAGATTTTTCGCAAGGGGACCGGCCCTTCTCGGTTATGCTTTGTTCCGGTGGGTGCGCGCGAGCGCACCCGCCGGGTGTAGCCCCCGAGGCCTCGAAGGAGTGGTTTGACTCCTCTAAGGTCTTAATCCTTCTTGTGATGCCTCGGTCAGCCTTGTCGTTCCCTCATGCGGCCCGGCCGCAGCCCGGGTGCACGGTCAGACTCCGAGTTTTCAAGCTGGTTTGTTGACGTGGTCAACGGTTTGGCCGTAGCCTGGTGCGAGAGCAGCCCCCGAGCCTCTGCACGGAGCGAGAGGACGATCAAGGACCATCTCAACTTTTTTTTGTATGCCCCTTCGTCGCCTTTCCGCAAGGAGGAAGGGGGGAAAGCGTCGTGTTACCCTCGGGGGGCACCGAACACGTTGTTTCTAGTGAGCTGCTAACGGGTAATCCGAGTGGACGCCCGAGCCCCGTTCGATAAGGGTCGGCTAGTGGCCCAGAGGCGCGCTCCAAAAGTACCTGCAGGTGATTTGCTGGACCCGGACCCATTCGATAGGATCCGAGGGCTCGATGCCTCCCTCCGGTGGGATTCCATTACAAATCGTTCTCGCTGGTCTCGGAAATGTCCTAGGGTACCTCGGGAGCGTAGCCCGAGCCTCGGCCATGTAGCGGACGTACCCAGGGTCATCCCTATCTCTGCGTGCTCTAGGGCGGCTGTCGAACCCTTTCGAGGGGCCAGCCTTCGAACACCTGATCAGTAATGGGCTCAGAGCCCGAGTGCTCTAGGGCGGTTACCGAACCCCAGAGGGCGCAACCTTCGAACCCCTGATCAGTAGGAGGGCTCGGGGCCCGTTTCCTTTGCCGAGAAGGATCCTTTTCGCAATATCCCCTTTCCCGGTCCCTATGGCAAGAGAGAGAGAGGAAAAGGAAAAGGATATGAATTTAAATAATGTGGCGCACCTTTTATGATGCGGTCATCATGACGGAGACAAAACGGCGCCCGCTTCGCCTGCCGGAGGTGTCGCTTGTCCTGCCAAGGAGTTAATGCGACAGAACGGGCGATTCGCGAGGCGTCTGTTGCGCGTGCGCGAGCCGTTCAAGGAACAAAAAGACCGTTTCACCTTTGAGTTTGAATCCCGCGGCGGGTTTGGGCGAAGCCTTCGGTGGATCTCGCCTTGGCCTTTATATACCCGGAAGAGGGGCCGGTGGTGGTTCTTTACCCTGCCATTCGTGCTTGCCTTCTGCTTTGGTTTCCGCAAACTAAGAGAGCAGCCAGAGAAAAGGAAACCACACACCTCATCCCTTCCGCCTCCACCACCTCCATTCGGCAATGGCTGACAAGGTGACCGTCATTCCGCCGCGCGACCCGTGGCCTTTCTCCATCGTCGCTGTGGAGGATCTGGAGGCCCTCGTTGTCGATGGTCTGCTCCGTCCCCTCTCTGATGGGCCGCAGCCGGAGTGGATGGACCCCGCAAGCGAGGCTAACACGACTCCGCCGCCAGGGTATGTGGTCAACTTCATCTCCTTTCATGAGTGGGGGTTTGGAGTGCCAGCGAGCCGCTTCATGCGGGCGCTCCTGCACCACTACGGGGTGGAGCTGCATAACCTCAACCCCAACTCTATCGCGCAAGCGGCCATCTTCACTGTGGTTTGCGTGGGTTTTTTGGGGATTGACCCTCACTAGGACCTGTGGACACATCTCTTCTCCGCGGAGTTATTCGCCGCGACGACGGAGGCGAAGAAGGTCCGTATGGCGGTGCGGGACGATGGCTGCACCCTCCAGCTGAGGCCGGGGCGCGCGCAGCAGTACATCCCCGCCTCTCTTGCATCTTCAAACAAGAGGTGGCACAACCGGTGGTTTTATCTCCGGAACGACGGCGAGATGCTTCCGCCATTTTCTCAACGAGTGGTAACCACCGCCGGCACTAACTGGCGCTGGGGGGCCACCCGCGAGAGACAGGAGAAGCTCCAGCCTATTCTGCAGGCCTTGCAGAAGTTACGAGATGCAGGTCTTACCGCTGCGGGGGTCGTCGCCACTATCCATCGTCGGAGGGTGCTCCCTTTGGCCGAGCGGCGGTTGCGGCTCGCGGAGATGAAGCCGGGGGGTCGATTCGGAGGACTCGCAGATGTCCTCGACCTCCCTCTCCACCGACGACCTCCTCAAGCGGGTAACAAGTACGGTAGGGAGGCCGAATACTGGCGCCCTTAGCCAGCCCGCGATGCGGCCCGACCGCGGGTATGTGTCCCTGGTAAGTGTCTGATCCTCCTCCTGTTTTGCGCCGAGTTCTCTACGCTTTTGATCCTCACTGTTGGGATTTTTGTTCGTCCCCAAGGGTTGAGGATTTATAAACCCGTCCGGCCACCGGTCCCGGAGGACGCGGTGGACTGAGCCGCGTGGAGGCTTGCCGTGGAGAAGGAGAAGGAGAAGAAGGACGCGGAAAAGGCCCGAGCTCGCGAGAGGATGCTAGCTCGGGAAGCTTTGGAGAAGCGTCGTCGGAGGCAGGCCAGGGAAGGGCTCCTGAGGGAGTCGTCGCCGGAGACGCCTGATGACGACGATGATGACGATGATGATGACGACGAAGATGATGACATGGCGGCCTAACTTGGCCTCAGCCCGGACCCGAGGCTGGGCCAGGGGTCGCTGAGCCAGCCTCCAAGTGGGTTGGCACCATCAGCGCCTAGGGCCGGGACACCAAGGTCCCAATCCAAGGAGCGGGGGCAGGCCGAGGGGGTACTTGACCCCTTGGCCGAGACAGTTGTTGTGACTCTGGGGGGTCAGGCCGATCCGCCTGTCCCCCAAGAGCAGGTGCCCACGTCGGCTACACAGGAGGCTGGTCCCTCGACTGTCATGATGATGCCTGGGCAGGCCGCCCCCTCGGCGCCTCGGGCGTCCGAGGCGGAATCGGCGCCGAAGCCGGCAGCGGGGCAGCCCCCGGCAGCGCCAGCGGGGATAGGGGCCCGAGGGGCCTCCCCACAGGCACAATTGGTCTTGCTCCGGAGCGGGTAAGTATCTGAGGATGCCTCTGTTTCGGTTCTTTCATTGTGTGTCTTGAACTTGTCGTCTCTCCCTTTCAGCAAGCGCAGGCAGGGCTTGGCTGGTCTGGCCCCCACGAAGGCCCTTAAGACGAAGCTGGCCTCGGCGGCCGGTGCTGCGGCGCGCCATGCCGGTTGGTTGGCCTCCGCGCAAGGCGCCCTCCAGCGGGGGCCCCAGGCGGCGCGAGTTGCCATGGGGCAAGCCTCTCAGGATGACCCCCCCCCCCCGTTGGAGCGGTCATCATGCCGGGGGAGGCAACTGACGCGGGCATGGCTCCGAGCCCGCCTGACTTGTTGTCGGCGTCGGCATCAAGTCTCACAGGGGCCGTCGCTGATTCGCACGCGGAACCGCCCGTCGCTGCCGACGTCGGGATGGTTGAGGTGCCACCGCCCGTGGTCATTCCCGACCTCCCCGTTCTCGGCCATGAGGAGAGTGCGGCCGTCGTTGCTAAGGCTGGTGATCGGAGGCCCGCCACCTTAGCCGAGGAGAGGCCCAGTACGTCGACGGCTGTGGTACCTGAGCTTCGGCTGCAGGGGGACCCGATGCCTCGGTGGACGGGCGTGTAGAACCGTGGCCTATCCTGGGGAGCAGCGGCCTTATCCCTGTGTAGCTCAATCCCAATGAATGGTGCGGGCAGCCGCTCCGGTTCTGGGGCCGTGGCACCTCAGAGCCCCACCTCCTACTCAACGATGAGTTGGAGGAGAAGGCTCGGGATAGTTTCTGTGAGTATACCGAGGCGAAGATGAGGTCGCTTCGGTCGACCATGGAAACCCTTTCTAGGGATGTTCCCAGGGTTTTCCTGGTAAGGACTTAGGCGTACATCTTGCGTGACTAGAGCATTCTTTGTGACATCTCATTTCCCTTCCTCAGGAGCTCGTGGACGCGAGCACCGCCAAGTCGCTGTTCATCCGCCGCGAAAGTGGCGTTTGGAAGTCGCTGCGATCCCAGCGGGCTGCGCTTGGCAAGGCCAATGAGCGCCTTGCCCAACGGAGCGCCAACGTGGCGGACCTTCGGTTGCTCTACGATGGGCTGAAGTCGGAGGCAGCAGCGGCGCGGACGGAGGCGGCGTCGGCACGAGCGGAGGCTTTGTCGGTCCGGGAGCAGGTGGCTTCCAAGGCCGAGGAGATGCGACAGCGGCAGCTGGAGCTTGGCCAGGCTATCGACGAGCGGGACCAATCTCAGAGCCAAGCTGCCGAGGCCGTGAGCCGGGCTGAGGCCCTTGCGGAGAGCCTGGCCGAGGCCGTCGGGTCTGCCTAGTCCGCCCAAGCCGAGGCCTCGCAGCAGCGTGCCCAGGCCGAAGGTATGTTTTGCCCGTTGTGCGACTTTGTTTTTTGTCTCCATTCTTCTCCTTGCGTCTGAAGAACGTTGTCCTGCTGTCTGCAGGGTTCGAGACAGCTCTTGATGAGTCCGTCAAGAACTGCAAGGCGCTTGCCGAGGTGGCTGAGCAGAAGGAGGTCGAGCGCGTGGCCATGTCCGAGGCCATTTCGGCTTTCTGCCAGACCTTTGGCCTCGACGGTGTCCCCTCGGGTAGCTCCCCCCAGAGTCATCTGCGGGCCTTGGGCGGCCATGTGCGCAACAGACTCCGCGGGGCGCTGCACCATGGCGTTAGGCGGGCCTTCGCCGTGCTCGCTTCCCACTACGACGTGGATCTGGAGCGGGTCAGCGAGGGGTACTGCCTACTCGACGAGGAGGAGGCTGCCTTAGCCGAGGTCTAGAGGCTCGACGCGGCTGTCGAGGGCCCAAGTGCGGTGCTGGCTTCCTCCTTTGAGGTGGAGATCCTTCCGCCCATGTCGCCGCCTGAGGCCGTGCCAGATCCTGCCGAGGGTGGAAAATGACGCCAAGCGTGCTGCCCCTCCCCCTGCCAATGTTTGAGCCTGCAGGAACAGTTTGCTCGAAGTATGCGTATGTCTTTTGCGACCGCTGGGGCCTAGACATTTTCATTGTCGGATTATAAAGCTGCGTTTTCTTTTCCCCTTGTTTCGTGTGTTAGGACTTGTTCGGTAGCAGAATCGCTTATCCGAGCGTGAGTCACTTTTCACGGAAGGTGATGAGTGAGGTATCCGTATCCCAGAGGCGTAGGAGTCCCTCGGCTCGGTCGAGCTTGCCGCTTACGTGTTCTCTCATCATTTTTAGGATTCTGTTAGCGACGCAGTCGAAAGGGCACGAAAGTCGTTCTGGCAGAAAAGTTTTCGAGCGTTAGGACTTGTTTGGTAGTAGAATCGCTTATCCGAGCGTGAGCTACCCTTCGCGGAAGGTGACGAGTTAGGTATCCGTATCCCGGAGGCGTAGGAGTCCCTCGGCTCGGTCGGCCTTGCCGCTCAAGGTCTCTCTTGCTCGTCTTTAGGACTCCGCTACTGACGTAGTGGAAATGCATGAAAGACGTTCTGGCAAAAGACTTTTTCGAGGAAAATTTTGACGCAGAGGGGGTTCCCCCCTTTTAGCCCCCGAGGGAGGATCGGGCTTTGCCGAGGCAAGGCTGATCCTTCCTTGATGGTTAGACTTTATTTATGCATGTAAAGAAAGCGAGATACATGAACAACTTGAAACATTTCAAGGGTAAAAGCGATGTAGCTGTTCGATGTTCCAAGCGTTGCTGTAGACCTCCCCTTGATCGTTGGCCAGCTTGTATGTCCCGGGCTTCAAAATCTTGGCGATGATGAAGGGCCCTTCCTAGGGAGGGGTAAGTTTCTGGTGCCCTCGGGCGTCTTGCCGTAGCCAAAGTACCAAGTCTCCCACTTGGAAGTCTCGGGGTCGAACCCTTCGGGCGTGGTAGCATCGCAGAGACTGCTGATATCGCGCCGAGTGTAGTAAGGCTATGTCCCGAGCCTCTTCCAGCGAGTCCAACGAATCCTCTCGGCTGGTCTGGTTGCTTTGGTCGTTGTAAGCCTTTGTCCTCGGGGAACCGTATTCCAAGTCCGTGGGTAAGATGGCTTCGGCCCCATAGACTAGGAAAAACGGCGAGAAACCCGTGGCCCGGCTCGGTGTCGTCCTCAGACTCCAAACCACCAAGGGTAGCTCTTTTATCCACCGCTTGCCAAAATTATTGAGGTCGTTGTAGATCCTCGGCTTTAGTCCCTGCAAAATCATACCGTTGGCGCGTTCCACCTGCCCATTCGTCATTGGGTGCGCTACGGCGACCCAGTCCACACGGATGTGGTGGTCCTCGCAGAAGTCCAGGAACTTTTTCCTAGTGAACTGTGTGCCATTGTTGGTGATGATTGAGTTTGGGACCCCAAAGCTATGGATGATATTTGTGAAGAACGCCACCGCCTGCTCGGACCTGATGTTGGTTAAGGGTCGGACCTCGATCCACTTGGAGAATTTGTCGATGGCGACCAGCAGGTGCGTGAAGCCCCCGGGTGCCTTCTGCAAGGGGCCGACGAGGTCCAGACCCCACACGGCAAACGGCCAAGTGATGGGTATTGTCTGCAGGGCTTGAGCGGGCAGGTGCGTCTGTCTTGCGTAGAATTGACAACTCCGGCAGGAGCGTACAATCCTAGTGGTGTCGGCCATCGCGGTTGGCCAGTAGAAACCTTGTCGGAAAGCGTTTCCCACGAGAGCTCGAGGTGCTGCATGGTGACCACAAGCCCCCGAGTGTATCTCTTGTAACAACTCTTGTCCTTGGGCAATGGATATGCATCGTTGGAGAATGCCTGAGGGGCTGCGGTGGTACAGCTCCTTTTCATCGCCCAGCAAAACGAACGACTTGGCGCGCCGAGCCAGTCGCCGAGCTTCGGCCTTGTCGAGGGGCAGCTCTCCTCGAAGGAGGTATTCCAGGTACGGGGTCTGCCAGTTTGGAACCGGTGTGACCCCATTCCGCTCTCCCTCAACGCGCAGGGCCTCACCCTCGGCGGCCGAGGGTACCTCGGGCTGGGTCGAGGCCTCCTCGGGCTCGGGCGCGTCGTCCATTTTGATGGATGGCTGATATATATCCTTGGAGAAGATGTCCGGGGGGACCGTCGTTCGCCCCGAGGCTATTTTCGCTAGCTCATCTGCGGTTTCGTTGTACCGTCGAGCAACATGATTGAGTTCCAGCCTGTAGAACTTGTCTTCCAAGCGCCGAACTTCGTCACAGTAGGCCTCCATTTTTTTGCCGCGGCAGTGGGAGTTCTTCATGACCTGGTCAATGACGAGCTGCGAGTCGCCACGAGCGTTGAGGCGGCGAACCCCTAGCTCGACGGCGATGCGCAGGCCATTAACCAAGGCCTCGTACTCGGCCACGTTGTTTGACGCCGGAAAATGGAGGCGCAGTACGTAGGGCACATGTTTCCCGAGGGGTGAGATGAAGAGCAAGCCAACACCTGCTCCTGTTTTCATCAACGACCCGTCGAAGTACATGGTCCAAAGTTCGGGCTAGATTGGGGCTGTCGGCAACTGGGTGTCAGTCCATTCAGCCAGGAAGTCGGCCAACGCTTGGGATTTTATGGCCTTCCGAGGGGCAAATGAAAGTGTCTCGCCCATGAGTTCCACTGCCCATTTTGCTATCCTCCCCGAGGCCTCTTGGCTCTGGATGATTTCTCCCGGGGGGAAAGATGACACCATAGTAACCGGATGAGACTTGAAGTAGTGTCGCAGCTTCCGCCGTGTCAGAATCACTGCGTACAGCAGCTTCTGGATTTGCGGGTAGCGGACTTTGGTCTCGGATAGCACTTCGCTGATGAAGTAGACTGGCCTCTGGACGAGCAGTGCATGCCCTTCTTCCTGTCTCTCGACTACGATCGCGGCGCTGACCACCTGAGTGGTTGCGGCTACGTAGATCAAGAGGGCTTCTCCCGCAGCAGGGGGCACCAAGATGGGCGCATTTGTAAGGAGCGCCTTTAAGTTTCGGAGGGCTTCCTCGGCCTCGGGGGTCCAAGTGAAGCGCTCGGCCTTCCTTAAGAGGTGGTACAAGGGCAACCCTTTCTCGCCGAGGCGCGAGATGAAGCGGCTCAGAGCCGCAAGGCATCCCATGACCCTTTGTACTCCTTTTAAGTCTTTGATGGGCCCCATGTTGGTGATGGCCGTGATTTTCTCCGGGTTGGCTTCGATGCCTTGTTCGGAGACGATGAACCCTAAGAGCATGCCTCGGGGGACTCTGAAGACACACTTCTCAGGATTGTGTTTTACGCTCTTCGCTTTCAGGCAACTAAATGTTACCTCAAGGTCAGAGAGGAGGTCGGAGGCTTTCCTTGTCTTGACGACGATGTCATCGACGTAAGCCTCGACCGTTCTGCCGATGTGTTGTCCGAACACATGGTTCATGCACCTATGGTAGGTGGCACCTGTATTCCTCAAGCCAAATGGCATTGTAGTATAACAATACATGCCAAAAGGTGTGATAAAAGAAGTCGCGAGCTGGTCAGACTCTTTCATCTTGATTTGGTGATAGCCTGAGTAGGCGTCAAGGAATGATAGGGTTTCGCACCCAGCAGTGGAGTCCATAATTTGATCGATGCGAGACAGAGGGTAGGGAACCTTCGGACATGCTTTGTTTAGACCAGTGTAGTCTACGCACATCCTCCTTTTCCCACCTTTTTTCTTTACCAGCACAGGGTTAGCTAACCATTCGGGATGGAATACCTCTTTGATGAACCCTGCAGCCATCAGCCTGTGGACCTCCTCGCCTATGGCTCTGCGCTTTTCTTCGTCAAAACGGCGCAGGGACTGCTTCACGGGTCGGGCTCCAGCTCGGATGTCCAGTGAGTGCTCGGTGACATCCCTCGGTATGCCCGGCATGTCCGAGGGACTCCACGCAAAAACCTCGGTATTTGCACGGAGAAAGTCGACGAGCACTGCTTCCTATTTGGAGTCGAGCTTGGAGCCGATCCTGACTTTCTTGCCGGCGTCGTTGCTGGGGTCGAGAGAGACAGACTTAACTGCCTCGGCCGGCTCGAAGTTGTCGGCGTGCCGCTTTATGTCGGGCACCTCCTTGGAGAGGCAGTCCAGGTCGGCGATGAGGGCTTCGGACTCGACGAGGGCCTCGACGTACTCCACGCATTCCACGTCGCACTCGTAAGCGTGGCGGTACGTGGGCCCGACGGTGATGACTCACTTGGGGCCATGCATCTTGAGCTTGAGGTAGGTGTAGTTGGGGATGGCCATGAACTTGGCGTAGCATGGTCTTCCTAGCACCGCGTGATAGGTCCCTCGGAACCCAACTACCTCAAAGGTGAGGGTTTCCTTTCGGAAGTTGGACGGAGTTCCGAAGCAGACAGGCAAGTCAACCTGTCCGAGGGGCAGGATACGCTTTCCGAGTGCAATCCCGTGGAAGGGTGCTGCACCAGCCCGGATCTCGGACCGATCAACCCCCAAGAGCTCTAGGGTCTCGGCGTAGATGATGTTGAGGCTGCTGCCTCCGTCCATAAGGACCTTGGAGAGCCTAACGTTGCCGATGATCGGGTCGACGACGAGCGGGTACCTTCCTGGGCTCGGCACGAAGTCGGGGTGGTCGCCCTGGTCGAAGGTGATAGGCTTGTCGGACCAGTCCAGGTAGACTGGCACTGCCACCTTTACCGAGCAGACCTCCCGACGCTCTTGCTTGCGGTGCCGAGCCGAGGCGCTCGCCACCTGCCTGCCGTAGATCATGAAGCAGTTGTGGACCTCCGGGAACTCCTTTTCCTTGTTGCCCCCCTTGTTGTTGCCTTGGTCTTTGCCACCTTCTGCCGAGGGTCCGGCCTTATTGAAGTAGCGCCGGAGCATGTCGCACTCCTCAAGGGTGTGCTTGACGGGACTCCGGTGATAGGGGCACGACTCCTTGAGCATCTTGTCGAACGCGCCGGCCCCTCCAGGAGGCTTTCGAGGGTTCCTGTGCTCGGCAGCGGCGACGAGATCCGTGTCGACGGCGTTGCGCTTTGCTCGCGCCTTCTTCTTGGCCTTCTTCTTCACGCCACGCTGGGCGGACGCCTCGGGGGTGTCTTCCTTCTGCCCTCCCTGAGGCTGCTTGTCTTTCCGGAAGATGGCTTCGATTGCCTCCTGACCAGAGGCGAACTTGGTGGTGATGTCCATCAATTCGCTCGCCTTGGTAGGAGTCTTGCGCCCCAGTTTGCTCACCAGGTCTCGGTATGTGGTGCCAGCGAGGAATGCCCCAATGACGTCTGAGTCGGTGATGTTGGGCAACTCGGTGCGCTACTTCAAAAACCTCCGGATGTACTCCCGCAGGGATTCCCCTAGCTGCTGGCGGCAGCTTCGGAGATCCCATGAGTTCCCAGGGCGCACGTACGTACCCTGGAAATTTCTAGCGAAAGCCTTGACCAGGTCGTCCCAGTCGGAGATCTGCGCAGAAGGCAGATGCTCCAGCCAGGCCCGAGCAGCGTCGGAGAGGAAAAGGGGGAGGTTGCGGATGATGAGGTCATCATCGTCCGCCCCTCCCAACTGGCATGCCAGTCGGTAGTCCGCAAGCCACAACTCTGGCCTTGTCTCCCCTGAGTACTTGGTGATGGTAGTCGGGGCTCGGAAACAGGCCGGGAACGGCGCTCGTCGTATGGCCCGGCTGAAGACTCGTGGACCCGGTGGCTCGGGTGAAGGGCTTCGATCCTCCTCACTGTCGTAGTGTCCCCCGTGCCTGAGATGATAACCTCGGCGCACCTTCTCCTCAAGGCAGGCTCGACGGTGGCGGCGGTGTTGCTCGGCGCCGAGGCGATCCGGGGCTGCAGGCGTCCCGTCCCGTGTGCGCTCGGTGTGGACCGAGGCCTCCCGCATGCATCGGGAGGGCGCTGCGCGATGCTCCGAGGGGTCTCCTCGCCTCCGGGAGGCAGAGCTCTCGGCTTGTCGGACAGCGGCGTCTTCCAGGAGGCCCTTGAGCTCGCCCTGGATACATCGGCCCTCGGTGGTGGATGGCTCCGGCATCGTCCGAAGCAACATTGCTACTGCGGCTAGGCTCTGGTCGGCCCCGTTGAAGGCCGGGGGCGGCATCGCCCTGGCATCGTCAATAATGCGGTGTTGGACGTCCTGGGCCTGAAGACGCGCTCCTCCAGCGAGTGCCTGGCCTGCCCACTCCTGCTCGATGTTTTGCCGGAGCTGCACAAGTCGCCCTGCCTCTTCGTCGAGCTTGGCCTGCATCTCGCGGAGTTGCTCAAGCTGTGTGTCCTAACCCCTCGCAGGGACTTGGACCACAGCTAGCTCCCATGGGATCTCAACGCGAGACGCAGGTGCGAGGGCGCTGTCACTTCCTGGCATGCCAAGGTGGTTCTCTCCGTCGTGATCCTCCTGATCGATGTGGAAGCACTCGCGAGTTGGGTCGCAACCCTCGTCATCGAGGCTATGACCATCATCAGAGCGGCCGGAAAGGCAGTGGTCGCATGCGGACATGAAGTCGCGCATGGCACTGGGATCATGGAGTCTAGAGAAATCCCAACTGACATCGGGGTCGTCCTCTTCCTCGGAACCCGCGGGTCCGAATGTTGAGACAGCCGTCAGTCGGTCCCAAGAGGACCACATATGGTACCCCGGAAGGTCAGGATATGCCCTAGCGAAAGCGCTCACCGAAGCGAGGTCGCTTGGTGGATCGAAACTGAATCTAAAGGGAACAGGGTGGAAAACGGACTGTACCTTTTGGTCGATGGACGGTGGTGAAGTCGCGTCGGGGACGGACTGCACCGTTATCGCAGGTATGAGGCTAACGCCCAGCAAGTCCTTCGCGAGGGTGCTGGCGTCATCAGTCCACTTGGGGTTGGCCCGTTGCGGGGAGGCGACATCCGTCGTTGTCTCAGGTGCGAGGACAACACCCGACATGTGCCCCACAGGGGTGCCGGCGTCGTTGACTCGCTCTGGCCCGACAGCCGACGAGGTGCCACCTCCTGCCTGGCCACGGTCCCCGTCTCCGTCTCCTCCATGTCGTAGCTGCCGTCGAGGGACATGAACTCGAGACTTCCGAAGCAGAGCACCGTCCCGGGCTGAAGAGGCTGCTGAAAGCTACCCATCTGGAACTCAACGGGAAAGTATTCGTTAACACGCAGCATGCCCCTACCTGGCGCGCCAACTGTCGGTGTTTTGGACCCGGGGGGCCCTCAGCCGGACTGACTAGTGAATTTTAGTGTTGCGTGCCCCTGTCCAGATGGGTTGATGCAAGATGGAACACAAGCGATGGGATGAGGCTTATATTATCCTGCACCAGAGGGCGCTTGCAGTAGGGATTACAAGCATTGCGGGAGAGCGAGAACGAGAGAGAGAGAGAGAGAGAAGGAGAGGGTTTAGCCTTGAGGCGAGCCGTCTGGGGCTGCCTCCACCGCGTCTCTCCTACTCTACCTGCCTCCGCTCGTCCGTGTCGTGCGTCCGTGTGTTGCACGTTCGTCCCTTTCTCTCTCCCCCGTTCCTCTCCCCTCGTTCCCTCTTTTCTTCTGTGGGGCCCTGGACACCCCCTTTTATAGATACAAGGAGATGCCTAGCTGTACAGTGGGGGTGTAGCTTAGAGCTAACGTGGCTGGCAGGGAAGTGGCCTGAGCCCTATACAGATAATAACGTGTGTAAGTCGCCTAGAGAGGGGGGGTGAATAGGGTGAAACTGAAATTTACAAAGTTAATTACAACTACAAGTCGGGTTAGCGTTAGAAATATAAAAAAGTCCGAGAGAGAGGGTGAAAAACAAATCGCAAGCAAATAAAGAGTGAGACACAAGGATTTGTTTTACCGAGGTTCGGTTCTTGCAAACCTACTCCCCGTTGAGGTGATCACAAAGACCGGGTCTCTTTCAACCCTTTCCCTCTCTCAAACGGTCACTTAGACCGAGTGAGCTTCTCTTCTCAATCACACGGGACACTAAGTCCCCGCAAGGACCACCACACAATTGATGTTTCTTGCCTCGGTTACAATTGAGTGAATCACAAGAAAGAATGAGAAAGAAAAGAAGCAATCCAAGCGCAAGAGCTCAAATGAACACAAATGTTGCTCTCTCTAGTCACTATTTGATTTGGAGTGATTCCGGACTTGGGAGAGGATTTGATCTCTTTGGTTGTGTCTAGAATTGAATGCTATAGCTCTTGTAAGGTGTTGGAAGGTGGAAAACTTGGATGCAATGAATGGTGGGGTGGTTGGGGTATTTATAGCCCCAACCACCAAACTAGCCGTTTGGTGGAGGCTGCTGTCGAATGGCGCACCGGACAGTCCGGTGCGCCAGCCACGTCACCTGGCCGTTAGGGTTCGACCGTTGGAGCTCTGACAGATGAGGTCTTCTGGCTGTCCGGTGGTGCACCGGACAAGTACTGTAGACTGTCCTGTGCGCCTTTTGACGCTGCTCTGACTCTAGCGCGCACTGTAGCGTATTGAATGCGGTTGCAGTCGACCGTTGGCGCTGAAGTAGCCGTTGCTCCGCTGGCACACCGGACAGTCCGGTGAATTATAGCGGAGCACCCTCTGATTTTCCCGAAGGTGACGAGTTTGGAGCTGAGTTCCCTGGTACACCGGACACTGTCCGGTGGTGCACCGGACACTGTCTGGTGGCACACCGGACAGTCCGGTGCGCCAGACCAGG
This sequence comes from Zea luxurians, assembly GCA_029449295.1. Classification (NCBI taxonomy): domain Eukaryota; kingdom Viridiplantae; phylum Streptophyta; class Magnoliopsida; order Poales; family Poaceae; genus Zea; species Zea luxurians. The sequence continues at coordinate 3,550,907 of JAOPSE010000039.1, read as the reverse complement.
GCACACTTCGGTTGTCTTTGGCTCTCTTTGTTTGAACCCTTTCTTGGTCATATTATTGGTCTATTGTGAACCTTTGGCACCTGTAAAACTTATAATCTAGAGCAAACTAGTTAGTCCAATTATTTGTGTTGGGCAATTCAACCACCAAAATCAATTAGGAAAAGGTGTAAGCCTATTTCCCTTTCAATCTCCCCCTTTTTGGTGATTGATGCCAACACAAACCAAAGCAAATATGGAAGTGCAGAATTGAACTAGTTTGCATAATGTAAGTGCAAAGGTTACTTGGAATGAAACCAATAAATATTACTTACTAGATGCGCATGGATGGCTTTTCTTCTTATTAACATTTTGGACCACGCTTGCACCACATGTTTTGTTTTGCAAAATGTTTTGGAAATTCTTTTCAAAGTTCTTTTGCAAATAGTCAAAGGTAAATGAATAAGATTTTGAGAAGCATTTTCAAGTTTTGAAATTTTCTCCCCCTAGTTCAAATGCTTTTTCTTTAACTAAACAAAACTCCCCCTTAATGAAATCCTCCTCTTAGAGTTCAAGAGGGTTTTAGATATTAATTTTGAAGAGGGTATACCAATTTGAAATTATATCAATATAAGATAACAATTGAAAAACTTCTTTTAATACCAAATAAAAGACTACATTTTTGAAATTGGTGGTGGTGCGGTCCTTTTGCTTTGGGCTAATACTCTCTCCCCCTTTGGCATGAATCGCCAAAAACGGATGCTTGAGTGAAATATAAGCCCTTTTAAACTACTCTCTCCCCCTTTGGACGGAAGTAAAGGAGTGAAGATTATACCAAAGTTGGAGAGTTAGTGCGAAGCGACGGCGAAGGATGAATGATTCGATGGAGCGGAGTGGAAGCCTTGTCTTCGTCGAAGACTCCTTTTCCCTTTCAATCTATGACTTAGCATGAAATGGACTTGAAACCACATTAGTCATAGCACATGAAAGAGATGATCAAAGGTATATATATAAGCTATGTGTGCAAAACATCAATAAAAATTCCTAGAATCAAGAATATTTAGTTCATGCCTAAGTTTGGTAAAACTTTGTTCATCCAATGGCTTGGTAAAGATATCGGCTAATTGTTCTTTGGTGCTAACATATGCAATCTCGATCTCCCCCTTTTGTTGGTGATCCCTTAGAAAATGATACTGAATGGCTATGTGTTTAGTGCGGCTATGTTCAACGGGATTATCCGCCATGCGGATTGCACTCTCATTATCACATAGAAGAGAAACTTTGGTTAATTTGTAACCATAGTCCCTAAGGGTTTGCCTCATCCAAAGCAATTGCGCGCAACAATGGCCTGCGGCAATATACTCGGCTTCGGCGGTTGAAAGAGCCACAGAATTTTGCTTCTTTGAAGCCCAAGACACCAGAGATCTCCCCAAGAACTGGCAAGTCCCTGATGTGCTCTTTCTATTAATTTTGCACCCTGCCCAATCGGCGTCGGAATAACCAATTAAATCAAATGTGGATCCCCTGGGGTACCAAAGGCCAAACTTAGGAGTATAAACTAAATATCTCAAGATTCGTTTTATGGCCCTAAGGTGAGCTTCCTTAGGATCGGCTTGGAATCTTGCACACATGCATACGGAAAGCATAATATCCGGTCGTGAAGCACATAAATAGAGTAAAGAACATATCATCGACCGGTATACCTTTTGATCTACGGATTTACCTCCCGTGTCGAGGTCGAGATGCCCATTAGTTCCCATGGGTGTCTTGATGGGCTTGGCGTCCTTCATTCCAAACTTGGTTAGAATGTCTTGAATGTACTTCGTTTGGCTAATGAAGGTGCCCTCTTGGAGTTGCTTCACTTGAAATCCTAAGAAATACTTCAACTCCCCCATCATTGACATCTCGAATTTTTGTGTCATGATCCTACTAAACTCTTCACATGTAGATTCGTTAGTAGACCCAAATATGATATCATCAACATAAATTTGGCATACAAACAAATCATTTGCAAGTGTTTTAGTAAAGAGTGTAGGATCGGCTTTTCCGACTTTGAAGCCATTAGCAATAAGAAAATCTCTTAGGCATTCATACCATGCTCTTGGGGCTTGCTTGAGCCCATAAAGCGCCTTAGAGAGTCTATAAACATGGTTAGGATACTCATTGTCTTCAAAGCCGGGAGGTTGCTCAACATAGACCTCTTCCTTGATTGGTCCATTGAGGAAGGCACTTTTCACGTCCATTTGATAAAGCTTGAAGTCATGGTAATTAGCATAGGCAAGTAAAATGCGAATTGACTCAAGCCTAGCTACGGGTGCATAGGTTTCACCGAAATCCAAACCTTCGACTTGTGAATATCCCTTGGCCACAAGTAGGGCTTTGTTCCTTGTCACCACACCATGCTCATCTTGCTTGTTGCGGAAGACCCACTTGGTTCCTACAACATTTTGGTTAGGACGTGGAACTAAATGTCATACTTCATTCCTCGTGAAGTTGTTGAGCTCCTCTTGCATCGCCATCACCCAATCCGAATCTTGAAGTGCTTCCTCTACCTTGTGTGGCTCAATAGAAGAAACAAAAGAGTAATGCTCACAAAAATGTGCAACATGAGATCTAGTGGTTACCCCCTTATGAATGTCGCCGAGGATGGTGTTCATGGGGTGATCTCGTTGGATTGCTTGGTGGACCCTTGGGTGTGGCGGCCTTGGAACTTGTTCATCCTCCTTGTCTTGATCATTTGCATCTCCCCCTTGATCATTGTCGTCTTGAGGTGGCTCATCTTCTTGATCTTCTTCTTCATCATCTTGAGCCTCATCTTCATCGTGAGTTGGTGGAGATGCTTGCATGGAGGAGGATGGTTGATCTTGTGCTTGAATGGGCTCTTCGGATTCCTTAGGACACACATCCCCGATGGACATGTTCCTTAGCGCGACGCACGGAGCCTCTTCATCATCTAATTCATCAAGATCAACTTGCTCTACTTGAGAGCCGTTAGTCTCATCAAACACAATGTCACAAGAAACTTCAACTAGTCCAGTGGACTTGTTAAAGACTCTATATGCCCTTGTGTTTGAATCGTATCCTAGTAAAAAGCCTTCTACAACCTTAGGAGCAAATTTGGACTTTCTACCTCTTTTAACAAGAATAAAACATTTGCTACCAAAGACTCTAAAATATGAAACATTTGGCTTTTTACCGGTGAGGAGTTTGTAGGATGTCTTCTTGAGGATTCGGTGTAGATACAACCGGTTGATGGCGTAGCAAGCGGTGTTGACCGCCTCGGCCCAAAACTGATCTGAAGTCTTGTACTCATCAAGCATGGTTCTTGCCATGTCCAATAGAGTTCTATTCTTCCTCTCCACTACACCATTTTGTTGTGGCGTGTAGGGAGAAGAGAACTCATGCTTGATGCCCTCCTCCTCAAGGAAGCCTTCAATTTGTGAATTCTTGAACTCTGTCCCATTATCGCTTCTTATTTTCTTGATCCTCAAGCCGAACTCATTTTGAGCCCGTCTCAAGAATCCCTTTAAGGTCTCTTGGGTTTGAGATTTTTCCTGTAAAAAGAATACCCAAGTGAAGCGAGAATAGTCATCCACAATAACAAGACAGTACTTACTCCCGTCGATGCTTATGTAAGCGATCGGGCCGAATAGGTCCATGTGGAGGAGCTCGAGTGGCCTGTCAGTCGTCAACATGTTCTTATGTGGATGATGAACACCAACTTGCTTCCCTGCTTGGCATGCGCTGATCCTGTCTTTCTCAAAATGCACATTTGTTAGTCCCAAAATATGCTCGACCTTTAGAAGCTTGTGAAGATTCTTCATCCCAACATGGGCTAGTCGGCGATGCCAGAGCCAACCCATGTTAGTCTTAGCAATTAAGCAATTGTCGAGTTCAGCTCTATTGAAATCAACTAAGTATAGCTGACCCTCTAACACTCCCTTAAAAGCTACTGAATCATCACTTCTTCTAAAGACAGTAACACCTGTATCCGTGAAAAGACAGTTGTAACCCATTTTACATAATTGAGATACAGAGAGCAAGTTGTAATCTAATGAATCTACAAGAAAAACATTGGAAATGGAATGGTCAGGTGATATAGCAATTTTACCCAATCCTTTGACCAAACCTTGGTTTCCGTCCCCGAATGTGATAGCTCGTTGGGGATCTTGGTTTTTCTCGTAGGAGAACATCTTCTTCTCCCCTGTCATGTGGTTTGTGCACTCGCTATCGATGATCCAACTTGAGCCCCCGGATGCATAAACCTACAAAACAAGTTTAGTTCTTGATTTTAGGTACCCAAACAGTTTTGGGTCCTTTGACATTAGATACAAGAACTTTGGGTACCCAAACACAAGTCTTTGATCCCTTGTGTTTGTCCCCAACATACTTGGCAACTACCTTGCCGGATTTGTTAGTCAAAACATAAGATGCATCAAAAGTTTTAAATGAAATGCTAGGTTCATTTGATGCACTAGGAGTTTTCTTTTTAGGCAATTTAGCACGAGTTGATTGCCTAGAACTAGATGCCTCACCCTTATACATAAAAGCATGATTAGGGCTAGAGTGAGACTTCCTAGAATGAATTCTCCTAATCTTATGCTCGAGATAACCGGCAGGGTACAAAATGTAACCCTCGTTATCCTGAGGCATGAGAGCCTTGCCCTTAACAAAGTTAGATAATTTTTAAGAGGGGCATTAAGTTTGACATTGTCTCCCTTTTGGAAGTCAATGCCATCATTGATGCCAGGGCGTCTCCCACTATAAAGCATACTACGAGCAAATTTAAATTTTTCATTGTCTAGCTCATGCTCAGCAATTTTAGCATCTAATTTTGCTATATGATCATTTTGTTGTTTAATTAAAGTCATGTGATCATGAATAGCATCAATGTCAACATCTCTACATCTAGTGCAAATAGAAACATGCTCAATGGTAGATGTAGATAGTTTGCAAGAATTTAATTCAACAATCTTAGCATGTAATATGACATTTTCATCTCTAAGACTGGAAATGGAAGCATTGCAAACATTTAATTCACTAGCCTTAGCAATCAATTTTTCATTTTCATTTCTAAGGCTAGCAAGAGAGGTATTCAATTTTTCAATCTTAGCAAGTAAACTAGCATTATCATTTCTAAGATTGGAAATTGAATCATCACAAACATTAGCATCAACCTTAGCAATTAATCTAGCATTCTCATTCCTAAGGTTGGCAATCAAATCATGGCAAGTGCCTAACTCACTAGTTAATTTTTCACATTTTTCCATCTCTAGAGCATAAGCATTCTTAACCTTAACATGCTTCTTATTTTCCTTAATTAGGAAGTCCTCTTAGCTATCCAAGAGTTCATCCTTATCATGAATGGTGCTAATCAATTCATTTAACTTCTCTTTTTGTTGCATGTTAAGATTGGCAAAAAGAGTAAATAAATCATCCTCATCATCACTAGAATTAGCCTCATCACTAGAGGTGGCATATTTAGTGGAGGATTTAGATTTAACCTTCTTCTTTTTGCCGTCCTTTGCCATGAAGCACTTGTGCCCGACGTTGCGGAAGAGGAGTCCCTTGTTAACGGCGATGTTGGTGGCGTCCTCGTCGGAGGAGGAGTCGGTGGAGCTCTCGTCGGAGTTCCACTCCCGGCAAACATGGGCATCGCCGCCCTTCTTCTTGTAGTACTTCTTCTTCTCATTTCTTCTCCCCTTCTTGTCGTCACCCTTGTCACTAGAAATAGGACATTTTTCTATAAAGTGACCGGGCTTACCACACTTGTAGCAAACTTTCTTGGAGCGGGGTTTGTAGTCCTTCCCCCTCCTTTGCTTGAGGATTTGTCGAAAGCTTTTGATGATTAAAGCCATCTCCTCATTGTCGAGCTTTGAGGCGTCGATGGGGAGCCTACTTGATGTAGACTCTTCCTTCTTCTCCTCCGTTGCCTTGAATGCGACGGGTTGTGCCTCGGGCGTGGAGGAGGTGCCTTGCTCAATGATTTTCTTTGAGCCTTTGATCATTAGCTCAAAGCTCACAAACTTCCCTATAACCTCCTCGGGAGACATTAGCGTGTATCTAGGATCACCTCGAATTAATTGAACTTGCGTAGGGTTAAGAAAAACAAGGGATCTTAGAATAACCTTGACCATCTCATGGTCATCCCTGTAAGTGCAATCAACCCTAATTGAGGGTTTTGGTGATTAATGACAAAAGAAACTGAGATTCTAACAAGTTTGCTCCTAGTATGTACACAGAAATTCTACAGACAGGAGAAGCACAGATCTTACGAGCATAAAAGTATAAAGCACAGCGGATTTAAAATTCCACATCAATGGCGTGCTCCAAGTGCTTAGAAACAACGACGGTGCTAAATTTATAATTCTTGAGTCATAGGAATCGCCGTGCAATTAAGAGGGATCCGCGACGGTTAAGTAAGTTATGCAACGAGCCAAGTTCAAAATCTTTTGAAAACATCTTGGAGAACATTTTTCCAGATCATGAATGCCCTTGAGAAAAATAAATTTTACTTCCCATAAAGACTCCACTTTTGGTCTCTTCAAAATACTCAAAATTTGGTTTCAACCCCCAAAACCGGTTCAACCGGTCCTGAAACCGGTTCAACCGGTTTTGGTACTGTTCACCTGCCACCTCTGCTCTGACTTGTCTGACAGTCAGAGCTGTCAGAAAAGTTGCTGCAGATATTTTTTTGAAAACCGGTTGAGCCAAATTTTTTCCTTACTCAGCCGGTTTTGAAACCGGTTGAGTCTCCGGCTGAGTAGCTCAGTGGACCGGGATCCCCCTGGTAGAAACCGGTTCAACCGGTCTGAAAACCAGTTCAACCGGTTTTTACTCTTTTTCTCCCAACGGCTGCCAGCTTTTGGGGGATCCTTTATATACCCCCTCACTCTCTCTCTCTCATTAACTCCTGCCTCTCCCACGAATTCTTGGCTGACCAACCTTCAAACAAGTGCATTCATTTCACCTTTCACACCCGCAATCACATCTCCTTCAATCATTTGAAGGAACCTTGGTGTGAGGTGAACTCGATCGAACTCGCGTCAATTTCATCTCGATTCTCCTTTTCTCTTTGTTCTTGAGCTCGTTGCAAACTTAACCTTGTGTGGATTTGTTACTCTTGGAACCTCGTGTTCCTTGACGGTTAGAGGTTGCTTGGGAGTCTCCAAATTTGTGGACGACCCCAAGAAGTTTGTATCACCCGCTCTTTGAGCTGATTTGAGAAGAGATTGCCTTGACCTTTGTGGTCGGCTTGTGGAGGATTAGGGTTGGAAAAGACCCGTCCCTTTGTGGGTTCCTCAACGAGGAGTAGGACACCTTTGTGGTGGTTGCCGAACCTCGGGTTATATCGCGTGTTCTTGTGTGTTCTTGTCAAGCGCTTTAAATTCATTGGTTGGTTCATATTATTCATTCGAGTACATTTTGTGTAGGGCAAGTCTTTAGCTATATTCTTCACTACTTCGTATTTGTTTAACAGATTACCTAATTTAAGTTGAGCAGGTTCAAACTTGTTCAGTTGTAATTAAAATCGACTGAACCGGTTTGCACCAGTGCAACTTTAATTTAACCTATCTCGAAGTTTTTAGTGAAAAATTTCAGGTGTAGCCTATTCACCCCCCCCCCTCTAGGCTACTTTCAATTGGTATCAAAGCCTCGTACCTCATTTTACGCTTAACCGCGTGAGAAAGCGATTATGTCTACTCAACGGGACCATGTGGATCCTATCCTCGAGGATATTCCCGTCACATCCTCCGGTGAGGAAGTGGACCCCAAGGTCCTCGACCTCGCCATGAAGATCGCCGAGAGGATGTTCCTCAAGATGAAAGAGGAAGATGCTAAGAAAAAGGCCGAAGAAGAATCAAGAAGAAAGGCCGAAGAAGACAAAGGTAAAGGAAAATTTGATTACAATGACGACCTAGTAGATCTTTTGGTGTCGAAGGTGTTGAGCAAGGTAAGTCTCAACACCAAAGAATCATCTACCAAAAGCAAAGGTAACGAGTTTAGTAAAGTTCAATTCGATTACTCTAGAAATTTTATTCCCAACTTCTCTTCCGCCCCACTTGGAAAGTTACCAACTCTTAGTGAGTTGAACTATGACGAGTGGGCCGATAAGATGAAGTCGCATTTAATCGGTGTACATCCTAGTCTTTGGGAGATTGTTAATGTAGGTATGTATAAGCCTGCCCAAGGAGAAGAGATGACTCCAGAAATGATGCAAGAGATTCATCCCAATGCTCAAGCAGTGAGCATAATTAAAGGAAGTCTTTGTCCGGAAGAATACCGGAAAGTTCAAGGAAGAGAAGATGCCCGTGACATTTTGAATATTCTTAAAATGTCACATGAAGGAGATCCCAAAGCTAAGAGACATAGAGTTGAAGCTTTGGAAAGTGAGCTTGCAAGATATGATTGGACAAAGGGTGAGTCGCTTCAATCACTCTTTGATCGGTTGATGGTGTTGGTCAACAAAATAAGAGTACTTGGGAGTGAAGATTGGAGTGACTCCAAGGTCACAAGATTATTCATGAGAGCTTATAAAGAAAAGGATAAGAGTCTTGCAAGGATGATAAGGGATCGTGATGACTATGAGGATATGATGCCTCATCAATTGTTTGCAAAATTTCAACAACACGAGTCCGAAGAAGCCCCCATCAAGACAAGAGACTCTCATGCCTTGATCACAAATGAACAAGACAACCCCAAGAAGAACAAAGACCACAAAGCAAAGAAAGTGGCTGAGGCCTCAAGTGATGAAGATAGCTCAAGTGATGAAGACACAGCTATGTTCATCAAAACATTTAAGAAATTTGTAAGGAAGAATGACAAGTTCCAAAGGAAAGGAAAGAAGAGGGCATGCTATGAATGTGGCCAAACCGGTCATTTCATAGCGGATTGTCCTAACAAGAAGGAACAAGAAGTCAAGAAGGAATACAAGAAGGACAAGTTTAAAAAGGGAGGCAAAACCAAGGGATACTTCAAGAAGAAGAAATATGGTCAAGCCCATATTGGTGAAGAATGGAACTCCGATGAAGAGAGTTCTAGCTCCGAGGAAGAGGAAGTGGTGGCAAATGTGACCATCCAATCTACATCAAGCGCGCAACTCTTCACCAACCTACAAGACGACTCCTACACTCCAACTTGCCTCATGGCAAAGGGAGATAAGGTAACCTTATTTAGTAATGATTTTCCAAATGATGATGATGATGATCAAATTGCCATGAAAAATAAAATGATTTAAGAATTTGGCTTGAATGGATACAATGTTATCACCAAGTTAATGGAGAAGCTAGATAAAAGAAAAGCAACTCTTGATGCTCAAGAAGACTTGCTTATCCTTGAAAAGGAAAGAAACCTAGAGCTTCAAGAGTTGATTCACAATAAAGATGAAATGCTAGATGTCTTGACTAAGGAAGTCTCTTTAGTCAAGATAACTATAGAGAATAAAGATAAAGAAGTAATTAATATGAAAACCTCTATAGCTAATCTTGCAAATGAAAAGAATGCACTTGAAACAAGCATATCAAGCTTGAATGTTCAAAATCAAGAACTTCAAGTGCAACTTGAAAATTGCAAGAACATCAATGCCTCATCTTTAGTAATTGAATCTAAGTCTAGCTCCTCAAATAATACCTTTTGCAAACATTGTGCCAAATATCATGCTTCTTGTTGTCTAACTAACCATGCAAGGAAAAAGAGCCCACAGGTGAAGGTCAAAGAAATATTAAATAGATGCTCTAGCAATGATGGGTTAAAGAAAGTTGAACCCAAGTACAAGTCCCTAAAGCCCAACAATGGAAGAAGGGGGCTTGGGTTCAACACAACCAAGGAAAACCCTAGCACAGTGCATAAGGGGTGGAGATCCCCCAAGTTCATAGAGGGAACCACCCTATATGATGCCTTGGGGAGGATTCACTCCTCAAATGATAAGTCAACTCAAGTAAAGGTAAACTTGAGTTCCACAAAGAGTAAGATGAAGGAAGCGGCATCAACAAGTGGACAAAAATTCAATGCTCCCATTTCCCACTCTTATCTTTGTGATTATATGTTGACTTGGGACTTAGGGAAATTGGTTGTGAAATATGTGGGTGCCTACACTAAAAGAAAAGTCATGAAAAGAAGTGTGTGGGTACCCAAGGCTATAACTAACATTGCAGGACCCAATTCAATTTGGGTACCTAAAAGCATAGCCTAAACTTGTTTTGCAGGTCTACTCCTCTGGTGGGTCAAGTTGGGTGCTTGACAGTGGATGCACAAATCACATGACCGGGGAGGAAGACATGTTCCATTCCTTGCAACTAACTCAAGAAGCACAAGAAATTGTGTTTGGAGATAGTGGCAAGAGTAAGGTGATTGGTATTGGTAAAATTCCTATCTCTGACCAACAATCACTTTCAAATGTTTTATTGGTAGATTCTTTAAGCTACAATTTGATGTCCGTTTCACAACTTTGTGGAATGGGTTATAATTGCTTATTTTTTGATGTGGATGTGAAGATCCTTAGAAGGGAGGATTCCTCTGTTGCCTTTACAGGTCGCTTGAAGGGCAAACTCTATCTTGTTGATTTCACAACAAGTAGAGTGACGCCTGAGACTTGTTTAGTGGCAAAATCTGACAGGGGTTGGCTTTGGCATCGCCGGCTAGCTCATGTTGGTATGAGGAAATTGGCCAAACTTCAAAAGGATGGTCACATCATTGGACTAACAAATGTTGTGTTTGAGAAAGATAGGGTTTGTGGCGCATGCCAAGCAGGAAAGCAACATGGAGTCCCACATCAATCAAAGAATGTGGTTACAACAAAAAGGCCACTGGAGCTTCTTCACATGGACCTCTTCGGACCTGTGGCTTACATCAGCATTGGTGGTAGTAAGTATGGTTTAGTCATTGTTGACGATTATTCTCGTTTCACCTGGGTTTTCTTTTTAAGTGATAAAGGTGAAACTCAAGAAACCTTGAAGAAATTCATGAGAAGGGCTCAAAATGAGTTTGAGCTCAAAATCAAAAAGGTAAGGAGTGATAATGGGACGGAATTCAAGAACACAGGGGTTGAAGAATTCTTAGGTGAAGAAGGAATCAAACATGAGTTTTCGGTTCCTTACACTCCACAACAAAATGGTGTTGTGGAGAGAAAGAATCGAACTCTTATTGAAGCTGCTAGAACTATGTTAGATGAGTACAAGACACCTGACAACTTTTGGGCAGAGGCGGTCAACACTGCATGTCATGCAATCAACCGTCTCTATCTTCATAAGATCTATAAGAAGACAGCTTATGAACTTCTCACTGGTAACAAACCTAAAGTTGATTATTTTAGAGTATTTGGTTGTAAATGTTTTATTCTTAACAAGAAAGTCAAGAGCTCAAAGTTTGCTCCTAGAGTGGACGAGGGTTTCTTGCATGGTTATGCATCAAATGCGCATGGATATCGCGTTTTCAACAATACCACCGGTCTTGTTGAAATAGCGATAGACGTGACATTTGATGAGTCTAATGGCTCGCAAGGGCACGTTTCTAATGGCACTACAGGAAATGAAGAACCACCTTGTGAGGCTATAAAGAGACTTGCAATAGGTGAGGTAAGACCTCAAGAGAAGGATGATGATGAAGGAACTTTATGGATGACCAATGAGGTTTTTGATGTGGGTGCAAAGGTGGTGGGTGACAAATCCTCCACCCAGGCAAACCCATCAACCTCAAGTCATCCAAATCTTGAAGAAAATCATCAACCCCAAAGGATGTCAACGGTGGTAGAAGATGAACATGAAAGTATTGATGGTGAAGTGACTATTGATCAAGTAGATGATGAGGAGGAACAAATTCAAAGACAACCATCAGTACCTCATCCTCGAGTTCATCACACTATTCAAAGAGATCATCCGGTGGACAACATCCTGGGTAGCATCAGGAGAGGGGTAACAACTCGATCTCGTTTAGCAAATTTTTGTGAATTTTACTCGTTTGTTTCCTCTCTTGAGCCACTTAAGGTTGAAGAAGCATTGGGTGATCCGGATTGGATAATCGCCATGCAAGAGGAGTTGAACAACTTCACCCGGAATGAAGTCTGGTCCTTGGTTCCAAGACCCAAGCAAAATGTGATTGGGACAAAATGGGTCTTTAGGAACAAACAAGATGAACATGGCGTGGTTACAAGGAATAAAGCACGGTTGGTTGCTCAAGGCTACACTCAAGTGGAAGGACTTGATTTTGGTGAAACATATGCGCCGGTAGCAAGGTTAGAGTCAATAAGAATATTAATTGCATATGCTACTAACCATGATTTCAAGTTATATCAAATGGACGTCAAGAGCGCGTTTCTAAATGGTCCACTACAAGAGAGGGTATATGTGGAGCAACCGCCGGGCTTTGAAGACCCAAGGAAGCCAAATCATGTTTATCTACTTCACAAGGCACTCTACGGGCTTAAACAAGCCCCTAGAGCTTGGTATGACTGTCTTAAAGATTTTTTAATTAAGAATGGGTTTACAATAGGAAAAGCTGACTCTACTTTATTTACTCGAAAAGTTGACAATGAATTATTTGTGTGCCAAATATATGTTGATGACATTATATTTGGTAGTACTAATGAAAAATTTTGTGAAGAGTTTAGCAAGGTAATGACGAACAGGTTTGAGATGTCTATGATGGGCGAGCTTAAATACTTCCTGGGATTTCAAGTCAAACAGCTCAAGGAAGGTACTTTTCTATGCCAAACCAAATATACACAAGATATGCTAAAGAAGTTTGGCATGGAAAAAGCAAAATACGCCAAGACTCCAATGTCATCAAATGGACATCTCGACCTAAATGAGGAAGGTAAACCTGTAGATCAAAAATTATATAGATCAATGATAGGATCACTGCTTTACTTATGTGCATCTAGACCTGATATAATGTTGAGTGTTTGCATGTGTGCACGTTTTCAAGCAAACCCTAAAGATTGCCATCTTGTAGCCGTTAAGAGAATTCTAAGATACTTAGTCCACACCCAAAACCTAGGATTATGGTATCCCAAAGGCTCCCTTTTCGATTTGCTTGGCTACTCTGACTCAGATTATGCCGGTTGCAAAGTAGATCGAAAAAGCACTACTGGGACTTGCCAATTCCTTGGGCGGTCCTTAGTGTCATGGAGTTCCAAGAAACAAAATTGTGTTGCACTTTCCACTGCAGAAGCTGAGTACATAGCAGCTGGGGCATGTTGTGCACAGTTGTTATGGATGAAGCAAACCCTTAGAGATTTTGGTTGTGAGTTTAACAAAATTCCACTTTTGTGTGACAATGAGAGTGCCATAAAACTTGCAAACAATCTGGTGCAACACTCTAGAACTAAACATATTGACATCAGACACCATTTCTTGAGACCACGAAGCCAAAGGAGATATCGAACTGTTTCATGTGAGCACAGAAAACCAACTAGCCGATATCTTCACTAAACCCCTTGATGAGACTAGGTTTTGTTTTCTTAGGAGTGAGCTAAATATCTTGGATTCTCGAAACGTGACTTAATAACTAAAATTTTGATCAAATTTGATGGATGAAAATTGATTGCTTGAGCAATATGAAATGAGAAATAACATTTTATCATTAAAATATCTCATGTCATATTTGCTAAGTGCTATTATAGCCCTTCCGGGCAATATCTGGAAACTGGTTGAGTAAACCGGCTGAGTAGGCCACTCAACCGGTTTCCCCCTGGTGGAAACCGGTTGAACCGGTATAAAAACCGGTTGAACCGGTTTTGGCCTTCGCGCCGTCAGTCTGCGCGCAGTCTGCGCTGACAGCTGCGCAGTCTGCGCTGTCAGTTTTTGCAGTCTGTGCTGTCAGACTGCCAAAATTTTCGCGCAGTCAACACCTTTTTCTGCGCGCTTTTACTGCGCAGTTTGACCAGAAACCGGTTGAACCGGTTTTTGAACCGGTTGAACCGGTTTTCTGTATTCTGGCGGCCGACTTCCCCCTTTATTTCTCTCCCTCTCTCCTCTTCTCTTCTTCACAATCTTATTTTCCAGCCGCCGCCGCCCACTCTTCTTCCTCTCTCTCATTCACACTCCACTCCCCAAACTCACTTGTGCCCTCTCGTCTTTGGAAGAGTTGTTGGAGATCCGTTCATCCCGGCGTTCTCCATCATCTTCCTAAATCTCGTTGGGATTTCTTGACAAAATCTCCGGATCGAGGTATTGCCCTATTTCATTTCCTTTTACTCGATCCTACGTGTTCTTGATTATCTAATGTATCATTCGTTGGGTACATTTTAGTTTAAGTGCTTGCAACACTTAGATTATCTTCATTTGTCACAAATACTGTTTGAGTTTAGCGATTTGATATTGTTCGTTGTAGTTGAACCGCTCATGTGAACGGTTGAAGTGCATGCTCAATGTCTTATGCGTCTCTACTCAAACAAGTTTGATCCTTGCTCATCATAGGTTCTTTCTTTTTAGAATGGTGCTTCGGAGGAACCCATCTGTGGTTGAATCCGACTCCTCGGATGACCAGGAAATCCATGGAGATACTCCCCCACGCTCTCGTTCCAAGCGTGGGCGAGGAAGCGGAAGTGTCATGCAAGGTGCTGAGGCCTCCGGGTCTCAAAGTGCTCGCGGTCGGACAACCCGGAATCCTTCCGGTCGGTCCCGACCCGCGGCGAATCCGCAGGCGTGGGAGGCTACGAGTGATGATGAAGGCGGGAAGGATGATGAAGTTGATCTTCCCCCGGCCCACGCCCCTGTGATTCGTGGGTTGGTCCTCCACCGGGCAGAGGCTCGGCGTGCTGGCAATGAGCCAGTAATTGATTTCACTGCCAGTGGAGGTTCTGCTCTCCTTCAGGATCTCCGTTTCCAGAATCCTGCATTGCGCATTCGCGATGCCAGGATTGATGGAAACCGCTTTTGGACGCTTCATCACGTGGATTTTTATAATTCCGTGATCCTCCCCAAGAAGCATCAACCTATCCTGCATCAACGTTATATTAACTGGGAAGGTTGTGAGGCCATTGGGGACCCCGAGATGACACAGGCATTGAGGGCCTGTGAAAGGAAAAAGATGAAGAGTATCATGACATTCCAATATGATTGGAATGATGAAGTGATTGCCCAATTCTACTCAACTTTGTGGATCAAGCCAGCTGACGAGGAGAGCCCATACAACTACCCTTATCTGAACTTCTACATTGAAGGTAGTTGGTATAAGGTGAGCTATCGTCGATTTGCTCACATTCTTGGTTTTTCTGACAATGATATCTCTAGCGACAAGATCAAGATACATGATTTCCGGCAGCCTACTAGAGATGAAGCCAAAGATCTTCATCTTTCTGAGTCTGGGAAGTATTGGGAGTCGACAAACATTCATAAGTATTATCGTTACATCAACTCCCTCTGCAGGATGACCCTCATTCCAAAAGGGGGTAATCAGATGAACATTCTTGGGGAGAGCAAGGTCTTGCTCTCTTTCATGAAACCCAGCAGCTCAGAAAGTATAAATGTCTTTGATATGATTTGGCAGGAAATCATTCATGCAGCCTGCTTTCCATTGAAGGGGTGTCTTCATGCTCCGTTTATCATGAAGATGATTGAGGTTGTGACCCAGTTTAGATTTGACAAAGGTACAAGACATCAGTCATATACCCCTTTCTGGATTGATCCCAACAATCCAGCAGGGCGCCTCAGGAAAGCCCCCTCCAGTTCTCGTGCTCATACATCTGCGGGTCCGTCTGCTGGTCCTACGACTGCTGCTGCCGGTGCCTCGCGCCCTTCTCCTGGCCGCGGATCTCCCACACCACGTGGTCGTGGTCGTGGTCGAGGTCGTGGCCGTGGGATGGGTGCCCGCTTGGCCCACGGGTTTGCGGCATTCTTCTCCATGTGCCGGAACATTGCTGCGGATGTCCATGAGGTGGCTCGACGTCAGTGGGAGACTGACGACAACCTACGTCGTCAAGCTTCCTCTTTGGGTACTCCCTTCGCTCCCCGCTCTCCTGATGTACCTCTCCATCCTCCTCCTCCGGAGATCAACGAGTGGTACCAGCAGGCATACGGGGTGCCTTTTTCGACAGCAGACGACGTCGACGAAGAAGAAGAAACTTATTTTGATGATCGTGAGCAGTTTGTCCCGCCTCCGTATCACGGGGATCCGGGCCAATCGTCCTCTTACCCTCCGCCCCAGGATCCTTCTGGCAGTGCTCCTCAGTCTGGGGAGGAACACTTTGCCTCTGACCTGGCGCACCACCTCTTTGCTCCTCATCATCCTCCTCCCAACTGGTGATCATTGGACTGGCGTCTCTCTCTCTTTTTGGTTCTTGTTGCCAAAAAGGGGGAGAAGGTTTATTATGGCAGTACCCTTTATGCAGTATGGCAGTACCCTTTATGCAGTACCCTTTATTTTTAATGAACAATCGGTCTGTAATAACTATTTATGATGCATGCATGGCTCTAAGCCAGAAACACTTTTATGATGTGATGATATGAGTTCTCATTATTGTAATAGCAGTAGAATTTTTTCATATCATATGATATGCATTAATGAGCCTGAATGTGTAATTTTTACTCTCTCTATCTAATTATGTTTCATACCTCATTGTTTTGTGTATGGCGTTGATTGTTCTCTCTCTAAATATGTTGCAAATTGACATGTCAAGTCAATGTTAATTTCGCAAAACTCATGCACATATTTAGGGGGAGCTACACATACACAAAAGATTTTATGTCGCAAGTACTTGTAACTTTTAATTCTTATTTCTATTCAAGTTTGTTTTGGCATCAATCACCAAAAAGGGGGAGATTATAAGTGCAATCAACCCTAATTGAGGGTTTTGGTGATTAATGACAAAAGAAACTGAGATTCTAACAAGTTTGCTCCTAGTATGTACACAGAAATTCTACAGACAGGAGAAGCACAGATCTTACGAGCATAAAAGTATAAAGCACAGCGGATTTAAAATTCCACATCAATGGCGTGCTCCAAGTGCTTAGAAACAACGGCGGTGCTAAATTTATAATTCTTGAGTCATAGGAATCGCCGTGCAATTAAGAGGGATCCGCGACGGTTAAGTAAGTTGTGCAACGAGCCAAGTTCAAAATCTTTTGAAAACATCTTGGAGAACATTTTTCCAGATCATGAATGCCCTTGAGAAAAACAAATTTTACTTCCCACAAAGACTCCACTTTTGGTCTCTTCAAAATACTCAAAATTTGGTTTCAGCCCCCAAAACCGGTTCAACCGGTCCTGAAACCGGTTCAACCGGTTTTGGTACTGTTCACCTGCCACCTCTGCTCTGACTTGTCTGACAGTCAGAGCTGTCAGAAAAGTTGCTGCAGATATTTTTTGAAAACCGGTTGAGCCGAATTTTTTCCTTACTCAGCCGGTTTTGAAACCGGTTGAGTCTCCGGCTGAGTAGCTCAGTGGACCGGGATCCCCCTGGTAGAAACCGGTTCAACTGGTCTGAAAACCGGTTCAACTGGTTTTTACTGTTTTTCTCCCAACGGCTGCCAGCTTTTGGGGGATCCTTTATATACCCCCTCACTCTCTCTCTCTCTCATTAACTCCTGCCTCTCCCACGAATTCTTGGCTGACCAACCTTCAAACAAGTGCATTCATTTCACCTTTCACACCCGCAATCACATCTCCTTCAATCATTTGAAGGAACCTTGGTGTGAGGTGAACTCGATCGAACTCGCGTCAATTTCATCTCGATTCTCCTTTTCTCTTTGTTCTTGAGCTCGTTGCAAACTTAACCTTGTGCGGATTTGTTACTCTTGGAACCTCGTGTTCCTTGACGGTTAGAGGTTGCTTGGGAGTCTCCAAATTTGTGGATGACCCTAAGAAGTTTGTATCACCCGCTCTTTGAGCTGATTTGAGAAGAGATTGCCTTGACCTTTGTGGTCGGCTTGTGGAGGATTAGGGTTGGAAAAGACCCGTCCCTTTGTGGGTTCCTCAACGAGGAGTAGGACACCTTTGTGGTGGTTGCCGAACCTCGGGTTATATCGCGTGTTCTTGTGTGTTCTTGTCAAGCGCTTTAAATTCATTGGTTGGTTCATATTATTCATTCGAGTACATTTTGTGTAGGGCAAGTCTTTAGCTATATTCTTCACTACTTCGTATTTGTTTAACAGATTACCTAATTTAAGTTGAGCAGGTTCAAACTTGTTCAGTTGTAATTAAAATCGACTGAACCGGTTTGCACCAGTGCAACTTTAATTTAACCTATCTCGAAGTTTTTAGTGAAAATTTTCAGGTGTAGCTTATTCACCCCCCTCTAGGCTACTTTCAATCCCATTTGGTGCTCCCGAGGTTGCGCACTTGGTTCACCAAGGTCTTCAAGCGGTTGTACATGGCTTGCAGATCCTCTCCTTGATGAAGCATAAAGCGACCGAGCTCCCCCTCAATCGTCTCCCGCTTGGTGATCTTGGTCACCTCGTCTCCTTCGTGCGCGGTCTTAAGCACGTCCCAAATTTTCTTTGCGCTCTTCAACCCTTGCACCTTATTATACTCCTCTCGACTTAGAGAGGCAAGGAGTATAGTAGTGGCTTAGGAGTTGAAGTGATGAATTTGGGCCACTTCATCCGAATCATAGTCTTCATCCCCTATGGATGGTACATGTACACCAAACTCAACAGCGTTCCAAATGCTTGTGTGGAGTGAGGTTAGATGATGCCTCATTTTGTCACTCCACATATTATAATCTTCATCGTCAAAAACCGGTGGTTTGCCTAGTGGAACGGAAAGTAAAGGGGTGCGCTTTGAAATATGAGGGTAGCGTAGGGGAATCTTACTATACTTCTTGCGCTCATGGCGCTTAGAAGTTATGGACGGCACATCGGAGCCGGAGGTGGATGGCGATGAAGAATCGGTCTCATAGTAGACCACTTTCCTCATCTTCTTTTTGTCGCCACTCTGATGCGACTTTTGTGAGGAAGAAGCCTTATCCTTCCCCTTGTTACGGGACTCTCCCGATGGAGCCTTCCCATGGCTTGTAGCGGGCTTGTCGCCGGTCACCATCTCCTTTTTGGCGTGATCTCCCGACATCACTTCGAGCGGTTAAGCTCTAATGAAGCACCGGGCTTCGATACCAATTGAAAGTCTCCTAGAGGGGGGTGAATAGGGCGAAACTGAAATTTACAAAGTTAATTACAACTACAAGCCGGGTTAGCATTAGAAATATAAACGAGTCCGAGAGAGAGGGTGGAAAACAAGTTGCAAGCAAATAAAGAGTGAGACACAAGGATTTGTTTTACCGAGGTTCGGTTCTTGCAAACCTACTCCCCGTTGAGGTGGTCACAAAGACCGGATCTCTTTCAACCCTTTCCCTCTCTCAAACGGTCACTTAGACCGAGTGAGCTTCTCTTCTCAATCACATGGGACACTAAGTCCCCGCAAGGACCACCACACAATTGGTGTCTCTTGCCTCGGTTACAATTGAGTGAATCACAAGAAAGAATGAGAAAGAAAAGAAGCAATCCAAGCGCAAGAGCTCAAATGAACATAAATGTTGCTCTCTCTAGTCACTATTTGATTTAGAGTGATTCCGGACTTGGGAGAGGATTTGATCTCTTTGGTTGTGTCTAGAATTGAATGATATAGCTCTTGTAAGGTGTTGGAAGGTGGAAAACTTGGATGCATTGAATGGTGGGGTGGTTGGGGTATTTATAGCCCCAACCACCAAACTAGCCGTTTGGTGGAGGCTGTTGTCGAATGGCGCACCGGACAGTCCGGTGCGCCACCGGACACTGTCCGGTGCGCCAGCCACGTCACCTGGCCGTTAGGGTTCGACCGTTGGAGCTCTGACAGGTGAGGTCTTCTGGCTGTCCGGTGGTGCACCGGACAAGTACTGTAGACTGTCTGGTGCGTCTTCTGACGCTGCTCTGACTCGCGCACTGTAGCGCATTGAATGCGGTTGTAGTCGACCGTTGGCGCTGAAGTAGCCGTTGCTCCGCTGGCACACCAGACAGTCCGGTGCGCCACCGGACACTGTCCGATGCCTCACCGGACAGTCCGGTGAATTATAGCGGAGCGCCCTCTGATTTTCCCGAAGGTGACGAGTTTGGAGCTGAGTTCCCTGGTATACCGGACATTGTCCGGTGGTGCACCGGACACTGTCCGGTGGCACACCGGATAGTCCGGTACGCCAGACCAGGGCACACTTCGATTGTCTTTGGCTCTTTTTATTTGAACCCTTTCTTGGTCATTTTATTGGTCTATTGTGAACCTTTGGCACCTGTAAAACTTATAATCTAGAGCAAACTAGTTAGTCCAATTATTTGTGTTGGGCAATTCAACCACCAAAATCAATTAGGAAAAGGTGTAAGCCTATTTCCCTTTCAACGTGGCCGTCGGGGAAGCGCCTTGAGCCCTGTAGATGTACCAACGTGGCCGTCGGAGGAGTGCCTTGAGCCCTGTAGAGGCAATAATGTGGCCGTCGGAGAAGTGCCTTGAGCCCTGTAGAAGCATGGCTGATGGTGCGGCATGGATCCTGCTGACGTTTCATTGCTTCCGTAGGGGGTTGAGAGCAGCCGACGTCATGGGCGCACGCGGGGAACCATCTTTACCTGTTACCGGAGTAATTTAGATGGGACACCGGTCTTGTTCCTTCGTAGCCTAAGGCGGCTAGCTAAGGGTAGGGTAATGATGGATCCCCAGTGCCGTAGTTGATACAAGGCCGAGGTTGGGCGAGGCGGCGACTCCTCCGAGGCCGAGGTTGAGGTCGGGCGAGGCGGAGTCCTTCTCCAGAGGTCGAGGCTGAGGCCGAGGCGGGATCCTCCTCTCGAGGCCAAGGCTGAGGCCGGGCGAGGCGGAGTCCTTCTCCCGAGGCCGAGGCTGAGGCCGAGGCGGGATCCTCCTCCCGAGGCCGAAGCTGAGGCCGAGGCCTGGGGTCGGGTGAGGCGGAGCTCCCTGTTGCGCCCGAGGCCGAACTCGAGGGAGGTCGTGACTTGCTGTTGTCAGCCTTTCCCTGGTGGCTGGCACAGTTGCCGGAGCGGGGTGAACATCGCTGTTTTCCTGTCAGAACGGTCAGTAAAGGGGGCGAAGTGACTGCAGTCACTTCGACCTTGCCGACTGAGGCACGCGTGTCAGGATAAGGTGTCAGGCGATCCCCACATTAAATGCGCATGCGATACGGTCGGTTGGTAAGGCGATTCGGACGAGGTCGCTGTACGAAAAAGCTTGCCTGTGCTAGACTTCGGGCGAGCCGAGGGTGTGTCTGTTGACTGAGGGGACCCTCGGGCGAGGCGTGAATTCGTCCGGGACTACTGTCCTTGCCCGAGGCTAGGCTCGGATGAGGTCGCGTCCCTTGGTAGACGAAGCCTGCGCTTTATCGGTCGTTTATGGTTTGTTCTAAAGACGTTTTTCAGCCGGATTAAGGAGCATTGGGGGTACCCCTAATTACGGTCCCCGACAATAGTGAATCCAGTAGCGTCCTCTAAATTTAGAGGATTGTTTAGAGAGCGCTGTTGGAGTGCGTAGAGGACCGTGTGATCCTCTATATTTAGGGTACAAAAGCTTTTAGAGTACCTTGTTGGAGCCAGTCTAAGGGCATGTTTGTTTCAGCTTATAGATTATATAATCTGAATTATAATCTAAATTATATAATCCAGATTATAATCTAGATATATTATAATTTATATGTAGTTGTTTGGTAATTTGATTATACAAATATAGATTATTCATAAAGACAACAATACCCTTATTGTTTATTTAAGGTGAGAAAAAAGGATGATATATATTGTAATTTCTATTTACATAATCATAGATATTGGATCTTTTATCAAAATAATCTCAAATAAGCTAGTCTTGAGAAGATTATGAGATTATCATAATCTGGTGTTAATCTAAACATATAATATAGGTGTTTATTTTACTATTAGATTATTTACTCTGGATTATATAATCTAGAGAGATTATAATGTGGAATAAACAGGACGCCTGGCGGAGCAAGCAAAAGAAAGCAAAGTGCAGAGCACGAGCAGCACCACCAATCCACCAGGCCGGCGCCGCCCAAAATCTCCGCGTCCCCCTCGCCCACCATGGCCTCCTTCTTTGCGGACGACGGCGCCGACGACCTCCCGCACGCCACCTCCCATCCCTTCGACTCCGACGACTTCGGCGCCGCCGCAGCCGACGACGCTAGCGCCGGCGGGTACGCCTCCTTCGCCGACGGTGGCGTCGAGGAGGTGGACGAGGAGATCACCGTAGAGTCCTACGGCGTCCCGATCCGCCACGTCTCCGGGGGATACTCGCCCTCGCCATTCTCCCCCGACCTCGAGCCCAACGGCAGCGACGGCCCGACCCTGCCGCCGCCCACCGAGATGGGGCGGGAGGAGGGAATCCTCCTCCGCGAGTGGCGGAGGTGAGGACCGCCGGCGCCGGTTCCGATCTGCTTGGGGGACACGCCGTTTTGCTGCCTGTATGCTTGCTTGCGTGTGGGCTAGGTTTCGGGCTGTTCGAGTCAGATCTAACGCTTTCTGGCGCTCTTTCGACTAACTTTAGCCGCTTCTTCTGCACTACGAAGGTGAATGAAACACGGCGAGGGGCTCTGTACGGAAATTGCCGGTTTCTATTACTTCGGTTGGTTAGGAATTATGATACAGTAGAAATTGCGCTGTTGGGAATAGCCAGTCATGGACTAGTTTATAAGCTGAGAACTTAAGTATAGCTGCAGACCTTCGAGGGTGGGTTTTGTTCTCCGTTAGAAGTTGTTCGGTTATTTCTATTACATGTGGATTGGAGGGGATTGAGATGTATTGAGGTGGATTTTGACTTGCTATGGATTTAAACCTACTCAATCCCACCCAATCCACATGGATTAGCATCAAACCGAGCAAGCCCAAGTGTTTGAATCGTTGATACCATATAGGTGTAACCATAGTTGGATCTGCTAGTATCTCTGTTTTTGCCATACTATCACTGTCATGAAGCTACTGTATGCAGATTACCATAAAATATGAAAAATGCGAATATAAGTAGCTAGATGCAGCAGTGTGTAGTAATTTTCCCTATATACACTGTGTAATTAGCTCTAGTACATTCAAACACACCCTTAGGGGATGTTTGGTTAGAGAGACTAAAGATTAGTCTCTAGTTTTTAGTCCCAATTAATCTCTTTTTTGCCAAACACTAGGACTAAAATATGGACTAAAATGATTTAGTTTTTAGTCCTTCACATATGTGCTAAAAGGGACTAAACCATATTAATTCCATATTTACCCCTCATTTAGTTCAATTGTACTAATAGCAAGAGAATGTTAAAGGTCATTTTAGTCTTCTTATGAGTCATTTAGTATATTCTTACTATTTTTAGTCCATAGAACCAAACATGTTAGGGATTAAACTTTAGTCCCCTAACTAAATTTTAGTCCCTAGACTAAAGAAACAAACATGGCCTTAGTTGGCTAAAAAATTGCTAGTGGAATTAGCTAGATAACTATTAACTAATTTACTAAAAATAGCTAATAGTTGAACTATTAGTTAGGGTGTTTGGATGTCTACAACTAATTTTAGCCACTAACGATTAGATCTAGTGCATTCAAACACCCCCTTAGTAAAAACTATGAATCTAGAAAAGGCAAAACGACTTGTCATTCAGAGTATTAAACAGACAGATTTTCATTGGAAATTTGTGTTTTATCTCTTAACTAGATTTGGTTAGAATGGAACTGCGTATTGCTCAATTTTATTTTTTGTCATAGTCGAACCAAAAGGAACCTACAACCTAGTACTGTTTCTAATAAACATAGGCATATACATCTAGATTTGGTGTGCTACTCAATAGAAAGTAAAATTCAGACTAAGCTAGCATGACATAATTCAGAACTAACCCTGCCTTAGCTATTGCATTTTACGGTTTTTACCTAGATTGTATCTGTCCCAATCTTACCTATACAGCCTATTATCATATTGTATCGAAATTGTATGAACTAAGTCCCACAGAAACTAGAGGAATAAAGGTAAAAAGTATGTCAAACCAACCTTCTAAAATATGAATTTGTGCCATGCAATCATAGAGGCTTCCAAAAACGTCATATTAGTTGGAGAATGTTCTTTGTTGGATTACCTTGTACTCTAGAAAACCGATGTTTTTTTTTTTTTGCAAACTTACAGTCCTCATGTATGTTTGTTCTCTTCCTGGTGCTTGATGCATTTCTTGGATATACTGGAAAACCTTGATTGTAGGATGTCTTAGCTATCTATGTATGCGGATATAACTAGTTAGTTATTCACCATTGTTCTTCTGCAACCACTTAATGCTTCATCTGGTGCTGCATTCTTCCAACTGTATGTTTTGCTGACATCACACCAGGTGGACACATTTTTTTTTTAGATTTTCATATCTGCTGGTTTTCTTGAAATCCTCAAATCAGCGAAGGTATACCTCCCAGAGAAAATCCATACATTCTTTTGGTACCGCTCGTCTTTGTCACCTTGCAAAATGTGTGCACTTCCTAACATAATATGCTCTATGACGCAATTGTCTGCTGATACAACCTCGTTTATTTTATGGTTTAGTGCACGTCTATATTTACTTCGGAATTTACTTTGGTAGTTAACTAATAGAAGTTCATGAATATTGGAGTTGTGTAAGACGTGTTTGGTATGATGTTCTTCATCAGGACATTGTCCCAGGCTCGCAGCAGTAGTAGATTTGTCTATATTTGGATTTTGGAGTGGCATTGATTCTGATTTGTTTAATGGTTATCTTGTGGAAAGTCCAGTAAGGTCAATTTGTAAGGAGCCTGTAACTATTGTAAGGGTGCTTTGGTACAGACCAAGTTACTGTCCTGTCTTTTGTGTCCCTCAAATCGAATGATGTCATTTTCTTAGCTTCCTTGATTTTTTTTCCTGCCACTCTAGTTTTGATTTGTTATTGCTTCCTTTTTCATCAATGTCTTAGGAAAAATGCTATGGAACTTGAGAAAAAAGAACAGAAGGAGAAGGAGCTACGTGCCCAAATAATTGCTGAAGCAGAAGAATTCAAGAAAGCTTTTTTTGAGAAGAGGATACAGAACTGTGCGTCGAATATGGTCAACAACAGAGAAAGGGAGAAGGTATGCGACTATCATATGTAAGCAGCTAGGGCTCTGTGTTTGTAAGCTAATCTATTTGCTCCTGTGGTCTGCTGCAGATTTTTGTAGCCAGCCAGGAGAAATTCCATGCCAACGCAGACAAGCAGTACTGGAAATCGATCTCGGATCTCATCCCGCATGAAATAGCCACCATTGAGAAGCGGGGAAAGAAAGACAAGGACAAGAAGCCATCGGTCACAGTTATTCAGGGCCCCAAGCCTGGCAAGCCCACCGACCTCTCCCGGATGCGCCATATCTTAGTGAAGCTGAAGCACGCTCCACCGCCACATATGTTGCAACCTCCACCAGCACCTGCTGCTAAAGAGGGCGCAAAGGATGGCTCCAAAGAAGGTGGAAAGGATGGTGGTGCCAAAGAAGGCGCGGCAGCCCCAGCAAACGACGCCAAGCAGCCTGCAGAGAGCCAAGAAACCAGCACCGCCAATGGCCCCTCGGAGGCCGAGAAAGAGCAGCCTGCGGCGTCGGAGTGACCGGAAAGGAAAGCGTAGCATTACAGAAACACAAGAGGCTTGACTGTCAGTAGATGGAAACGTGTTTTTATTTCTGATGATTTCGTAGACCCGTTTATCCCGTACTGATCTTTTGTAGAGATCTGCATCAGGATGTCTTGGTATGAGCGCAGAACATTCATAATTTAGTATCACCACAGCAGTATGCCTGTGATCTCATACAAGTTGAGGTCTGAAACTGTTACGATGATATGGTACTGCCCTAATAATAATCTGAAGCTGTGCAACAAACAGCAATCTTGCATTGCTCTGGGTCTGGCATGGATTCACTACTCTATATGTACAAGATCTAGTTGCCGCATTTGCAGGAGGAAAACACACTTGGCGCTACATGATATAGTCGCCGGCGGTTCACAAAACGCAAGGAAGGAATTAGTCAAAATTACATGGCGGTTGCTTCACCTGGGGCTCATCTCGGTCACCGTGGGTGGCACCACCGTGCTGAACATGTTGGAGTCCTCCTCGGACGCCAGGTTCTTGAACCTGGAGTCGCTGGAAGTGGTGGCCTTGGACAGGGGGCTCCGCCTGCTGTACTCCTGGAGGTACCCCGGCGCCGTCAGCTCGCTCTCGTTGATCCGGACGGGCTTGGACAGCATGGTCACGACCTGGGGCATCGTCGGCCGGCGGGCGGCGGCCGCCTGTAGGCAGAAGAGGGCCACCATGATGTACCTGATGGCTTCTTCCTCAGGGCAGTCTACAAGGGCTGGATCCACCAGTTCCTTGAGGCTCTTCGCTTCGTACAGCTCCCATGCCTTCTCTAGGAGAATCTTGTCATCCATGAGTATGCTCCTGGAGCTACTAGTGCCGCTCACTATCTCCAGGACAAGGACACCAAAGCTGTAGATGTCCGCTTTCTTGGTGAGCTGGCCATGCCAGGCGTACTCAGGCGCAAGGTAGCCTCTGCGAGGAACATACGGTAAAGGCATGCAAGCGGCAGAAGTGGAAAAAAAAAAAAACTAGGCCGTCGCCGTCGGTGGTACTCACGTTGTTCCCGCGACGCGGGTGCTGATGTGGGTGACATTGTCAGGAAACAGCTTGGCCAGACCGAAATCCCCGATCTTGGGGACGTAGTTCCTGTCGAGCAGTATGTTGCTGGCCTTGATGTCTCTGTGCACGATCGGCGCCGCGATCTCCTCGTGCAGGTACGCAAGGCCCCGAGCGACTCCGAGGCATATAGCAGACCTGACGCTCCAGGTGAAGTCGGCAGGCTCACTGTTAGAAGCTGCAGAACGCCGCAACTGATGGATCAGGTATGTATGTATGTATGTGTGGGTATGGGTATGGGTTTGGGTAAACAGTGGTTGCTCGTACCCAGCAGCGCACGGTCAAGGCTGCTGTTCTTGAGGTACTCATACACCAGAATCCGGTTGCTTCCCTCGACGCAGCAGCCGACCAGTTCGACGAGGTTGGGGTGCTTGACGTTGCTGATGACGTCGATCTCCGTCAGGAACTCCCTGATGCCCTGCCTGGACTCGGCGGAGAGGACCTTCACCGCGACCTCTCGCCCGCTTCGGATGGTTCCCTGAAACGCCCAATAAACAAGAGATGAATCCATGTGACGCGCGTCAATAGAATAGATATGATGGAGTTTGGCTGGCACCTTATAAACTGTCCCGAATCCGCCTCGTCCCACTTTGTTGGTGCGGTTGAAGTTGTCGGTAGCAGATCTCAACTCGGCATAGGAGAAGAGCCTTATGTTCTTCTCGGAGTAGATGCCTGAAATGCAATATGCATATTGTAGCATGCAATTGCAAATACAAAACTTGTAGGCAAATAATACATTTTTTTCCTTACCGCCGATGCTGTTGGAGTAAGGGTTCTCTTCTCTCTTGGCCCTAGGAACACAACACCAATTCATATCCGCGCTACGGTAGCCTCAACATGCAGCGCGCGGGCGCAGAGGGGATCTTCTTCTTGAGGCAACTTTTAATCCTGACTCCTGATGCATGCAGTAATTGTGAAAAAGGAAAAAAGGGGCAGGCAGGCATATCAGGAGCCGGTCCAACTTAATACCCGATTGTTCAGGTCAGGGTACGAACACAAACATCCCCAGCAGGAAGGCTGGAACAGATCTTAAGGAAGAGAAGAGAAGAGAAGAGATACTTTTGTGCGGACACAAGAGATATTTTTCTCCCATCCCCTTTGCCCTTAGGGCTGGCTGCCTGGTTTGGTCGACAGAAAGAGAGAGAAGGGAAATATGGCGATCAAGACGGGCTAGTACTTACCTGACAAGTGAAGGGAGCAGCTAGCAAGCAGTTCCTCCGGCGAGATCGGCGGCGATTAGCGCTAGGAAAGCGGATTTGTAGCTGGGGAGGGGGAGGAACGAGGTGGTTGGGGCTGCAATTATATGTAGATTTCTGTGGCGGACACCTTGGTGTTGCTCGTGCTCCGGCTCCCCTCCCACTGCTGGAGGGCACTTGGCAGAGCAGGTGAGCGCAATAAAGGCGATGCAAGGAGAAATCAATTGCGGCAGCCGCCGGGGCCGGGAGGAGGAAGAAGGGTCGTGCGTGCGTTGGTGGCGTCAATATTGAAGTGAGTGTGATGTGACCGACCAGCGGAGCCGAGCGTGTTGGTGTTAAGTTTGATACATACACACTCGTATTTAGTTAAAAAAACATACTAATGGTCAGGTAATGCAATCGCAGCTGCGAGATTTTCTCAAGTGGTTGTGGTTGTGGTTGCTGACCTGTTTTGATTTGTCGGAGCCTGTTTCCGTTTGCTGTGCCTGCGCCTGCGCTGCCTGGTTTCGTGACTTTTCACCCGGTCACACTCGTATTATTCCTTGCCACTGTAGCCAGTCCGTTCACACTGAACATTACTGGTTTTTGATAATATTTGTGGCCTGCTAGATTATTTCTAAACTAAAAAAATAATAAATAATAAAACGGAGAGAGAGAGAGAGAGAGTATTATCAGTATCGTTATTGTAATAAACAAATAGTACTAATGTGAACACAGGCCGGGCAACGCGACGGATTTGTACTGTCATTGGCGTGACCTCATCCTGGCGTCAGGGGAGCGTGCACGTTCCACCCTGGGTAAGGCTATGTAGGCGCGAGGCCTGGCTCACGCAGCAAGGCTACCAAACATATCATTTGAGTATCGTGCGAGTCTAGTTCTATATCTGCATATAAGTAACCGAGTCACGATTATATATGTGTACGTTGCTGTTCACGTTCCAAGTGACGATGCACACGCACAGACGGTCTCTGCACGTATGCCATAATGCAATGGAACGGGTCAACACATCCTACTCTAATTTTAATTTTTCACGGTAATTCTCGTAAAAAAAACCGCGTTAATCCAAATTGACAGAGTCTGAGACCGTTAAACCTATTTCGTTTTTTAGAAATAATAGTCACCCTTCTTAGAGCAACTCCAGTAGTTCTCTAAAAAATAGCTTGCTAAAATCATATTTAGCAAGTTGCTAAATAGCTATTAGAAGTAAAAAATAACTTCGTCTCCAATAGTTACTTATATTTAGGAAGTAGTTCGATTTTGAATCTAGCTTTAGCGGTCCTGCCCCTATGAGATCTGCCTGATAATAAGGTTGAGAGCTGAGGATGTGAGGGCGGAAGAAAAAAGGTCAGTCGATATGAACTATAGATGAGTGGTGGTCCAGTGGCGCAACCTATAAGGAAGTTGAGTTCGATGATGAAGGAGAAACTTGCGTCATACGTGTTTGACCTAGCTACCTCATTATGCTAGAAAGTGAAAAAAGAGCGTGCTATACCTGTCTATCTCACTGTGTGGGAAAAGGAAAAATAATCACGCTAGTGTGAAGAAATTGATGTTAACTGCATTTAGGGAGTTCCTACCGAGTTGCTAAATGTGGAGAGTAAATAGAGTTGAATAGCAACTAAGTAAATTTAGCAAGTCTATTTAGAAAACCATTGGAGAAGCATTTTTCTGTTCGCTTCTTAAATTTAAGATTTAGAGAGTTGTTTAGAGAACTATTGGAGTTGCTCCTACAGAGAACAAACTCCGTCCGTCCGCACCGCACGGTTAGTCGGCCAATAAAATATCAGCGATTCGAGAGAATGTCGTTGCGTTGCGTTGCGGCTGCCGCTTTGATTGCCATTTTTATATTGTTCGGACTAATGATGCGAGTAGCGTATTATTATATAATAATCCCAAGTCAAAGCACACGCCAGGCAGCCGGCGGACTAATCTGGATTAGTAATAGTAAGCCATGACGCGCGTGCACAAAAGGACCCCTTCCCTTCTGTCTTCAGCCTTGTTGATTGCATGCAGCAACAAGTCTTTGGGGGGGGGGGGGGGGGGGAGGGGGAGAAACACGACGGCCCAACGATTCCGTCCAAGTTTTGAAGCGCTACTTTTGCCATTCAATGCGGTCTTGTTTTCACCTGGGATGATACGAAGAAAAGTAGTAGTAAGGTCGATCTACCAACCAAGCAGAGCGTCTTGGGGGCTGCCATTAGCATTAGCCGCCCACCCGGCTCCGGACTCTTACATGGGCCAAGCTCATGCGTGATGACAACAAGTTGTAAAAATTGGTTGATAGTCAAATCAATGAAGGTTTGAATGTTGGGACCTCATATTTAAATCGAGTGTGCGAGACTATAATACCAAGGAAGATGAACGAAATATAGAGTGAGACTATGAATGAATCTAAACGTCCCCTTTTATTTATAGGCTAGGTTCTAAGATTTTTTTTTAGACACTGTGGACCTTAGGGCATGTACAGTGGCGTTTAATGTGGAGGCTCTTAAAGTGTTTAAGGGGTGTATTTGCAAAAAAATTTTTAGAGCCGTCTCTCCATGAAAAGACGCATCTGGCTCGTAAACCAAGTAGTAACAGACGTCTCACTTCCTACTGTACGAATTTGTCGTCTGTTCTATCGATCTGCTGCTGTACAAATACATTTAATTCTGTATTTATTAATAGACTACATTTATAAACACTCCATTGTATAATAGAGTCTCTTAGTTGTCTCTTGTGCTTGGAGAACCGTTTTGTTGTCTTTCCACTGTACATACCCTTAAATGATTAAATGCGTCGATCAATTAGAACATGTCATGTGCTAAAGGCAGTCGGTACCAACCGGTTCTGGTTTACAAGATCCCTGTACACAAGACCACATTCTTGTACATATGATTGATCAATCTAAACTTTTTCTAATAATCTTCGTCTTACGTGTTTTATAATAAAAA
The DNA here is from genome assembly GCA_029449295.1 of Zea luxurians. Lineage (NCBI taxonomy): Eukaryota > Viridiplantae > Streptophyta > Magnoliopsida > Poales > Poaceae > Zea > Zea luxurians. Next base: position 3,520,200 of record JAOPSE010000039.1, on the reverse strand, counting down.
CACCTTCCACGCTTTTCCCTAAGCCTACTATATATATATATATATATATATATATATATATATATATATATATATATATATATATATATATATATAATCATATGCTAAATCCAACTAGAGATGTCCAAACGGGCCGTCCCCGGCCCGGTGAAGCCCGGCCCGTTTTGGGCCTAGACCGTTAGGCACGATTAGAAAACCGGGCCGGGCCGGCTAAGCACGCGGGCTCAATTTCTTGTCCGAGCCCGGCCCGCAACGGGCCTAAACGGGCTTAGCAGAAAAAAGCGAGCCGAAAAGCGGGCTATGCGGGCCGAAAAGTACGTTTTAGTGTAAAAAAAGTGGGCTTAACGGGCTTAGAGCTAAACGGGCCGTGTCGTGCCGGGCTAGCCCACCGTGCCTAATTTCCTGTCCCAGCCCGGCCCACTTATTCGTGCCGGGCCGGCCCGGTACCATTATTTATCATATCATCTAACACACTGATCGGTATCTATTGATCCAGCTCCAACTTGATCGGTACCAAGCCGGGTTAGGATCAGTCTAATATATGGGTGGAAACAATAACCATAGCCAGGAGCAATGCAAGTGGAATAATTTCCTATGGCATATATGTACCATAACAACAACAAAAGGAGGCAAATTCTTATTAATCGATGCGAGAAATTGGTCAAGAAGAGAGGGGGGAAAGCTTTACCCTATGGAGAAAAGACAAATTGGCATCTCCACAACCAAAACGCTCTCCAGATCAGTCATCAGTCCCACTCCTCGTCGCTAACCATGTCGTCCTCGTCCTTGGGCGGTCGGACCACGATGACCACCTCGCCCGCCGCAGCAGCTATGCCCTGCTCAGCCAGCTTCTTCCCCCTCTCCACCACAAGCCGGCCTTCCCTCTCGAGGACGTATACCCCCTCCTCCATTACCTCCTTCTTGCTCCGGTTGGCGATGACCAGCACCGGCTCCTCGTCGCCCATCCGCCACGGCAGCCTCCGCCCGTCGGCCAGCTCCACGACAACGGCGTCGTCCGCTGCCTCGGCCACGGGGCCCCATCCGGGCACCACGGCCCAGCGCGCCCACGCCCTGTCCACCTCCACGACGCCAAGGCCCACGTCCGTCTTAGCCCGCCTGGGCGCCGACTCCATGGCCGCGACGCCGTCCGTCTCCCTCACAACCGGCAGCAAGAGGACGGTGGTCGCCTCGGCGACCTCGCCGTACTGGAGCCGCACCACCGTGACGCCGGGCCGCAGCGAGGCGGCAGGGTCGTCGTCCTCGCCCTCCTCGTCCACCTCCTCCTCCCCGGCCGCCTTCCTCCTGGCGCGCTCCAACTCGACCTCCACGCGCGCCCTGCCGGACTCGGTCTCCACCACCTGCAGCGCGCGCTCCAGCTCCGCGACGCGGTCCTGCACGTCGATGGCCTCCCGCGACTGCCGGAACCGCGCGAAGGCGAGGCAGTCGGCGGGGGAGTCCTTCGAGAAGGCCTCCCAGCCTTCCTCCCCGCGCCAGCGCGGGAAGCCCTTCATGGCGCGCGCCAGCTCCCGCACGCCCTTGGGCTCGAGCCTGTAGTCGATGGCGTGCCTGGCGGCGTCGGCGCGCTGCCGCGCGTTCAGGAAGCGGAGCTCGTACAGGACCTCGGGCCCGCCCAAGGAGTCGAAGTAGGGGAGCAGGTCGGGCGGGAACGCGGCGGCCCTGGTCGTCGAGGAGCGAGTCGCGGACCTGGGACGCCACGACCAGGCAGTTCTGCTCCACGCCGGAGATGCCCGTGGCCTCCTGGATGGACGACGGGTTGAAGCCGTCCCGGGAGAGCGAGGAGATGAGGGGCGCGTACTCGTGCCACAAGCCCATCCGGTCACGGAGGATCTGGAGGCGCTCGCTGAGGTCGAGGTTGCGGAGGCTGGGCGGGAGAGGGGACGGCGGCGGGTGGAACGGCTGGTAGAGCTGGCCCGGCGGCGCCATAGGGGGCGGGGTGAAGGGGAGCCTGCGGTCGCCGGGACCGCCCCTGCCGCCGGTGCTGCCGCCTCCCGGAAGCAGGATGGCGCTCGCGGCGATGTGGCTGGCGCGACGGCGGCGCCACACGGGAGGAGTGCGCTGGTGGCGCGCCGCGGTGGTGGACGCGGCGGGGTGGGGGTGGGGGTGGGAGAGGGAGAGCATGGTGGCGATAAGGGGGTGGGGGAGGGGGAGGAGAGGAGAGGAATGAGGATCAAAGAAGCACGGAAGCCACGGCTTATCCTGCTCCTAGCCGTTTCCGCGCGTTGTCGGCTGACGGTTGGGCCGGCGATGGTAGGGATGGCAGCGGAAAGCCACGGCTTATCCTGCTCCTAGCCGTGTCCGCGCGGTGTCGGCTGACGGTTGGGCCGGCGATGGTAGGGATGGCAGCGGAAAGCCACGGCTTATCCTGCTCCTAGCCGTGTCCGCGCGGTGTCGGCTGACAGTTGGGCCGGCGATGGTAGGGATGGCAGCGGAAAGCCACGGCTTATCCTGCTCCTGTGTTCGCGCGGTGTCGGCTGACGGTTGGGCCGGCGATGCCGTTCGCCCTTTTCCCGCGCGCGAGCTTCCTGCACACGCACATGGCTCATGGCTGCCGCCTGCCAGCGATGATATTGAAAACTCTTTTTTTTCATAGGTTCCAATATATATATAGAGAGATCGCCATTGCAATCACGTGCACTAAGATTTATGTTCGGAGAGGAATTTGGCGCGGACTCTATGAGTTGTCGGGACTCAAACGATAGATGATGGATTATACTAGTTTAGACTTGTGTCCTAGTCCAGTGTAGTACTTATCATAGTATTGCTGAGAGCGTGTTACAAGTGGTGTGCCTGTGTGTCAACAAAGAGGAGGGACTTTCCTTTTATAATTCAAGTGTCGGACTTTACAACGGAAACTTGTTTTCTATTGGAGGGAGGTCGACCGGTTGCCCTTGGGTGGCATAGTTTCTCTGGCTGACGTTCGTAGGGTCGTAGGGTCGTACGTAGCCGTATTCCTAGCATGGCATACTGTCTCGTTCGCTCGTCGTACGAGTCCCTATAGCTGGTCTCCCGCTGACACCCTCGTAGTGGTGCGTGCGGGGGTCCCACAGGTCAGTCGTATGGAGCAGTCTTGTATCGTGCGGTGTTGTCTGTCGTCACGAGACCGCGTCATTCGTTGGCGTGCATATGCGTACATCTGGTATGGTGTATCTGCTGCGCGCTACCCGATATTTAGGTCACTGTAGAAGCTCCAATGTTGAGGTCCTTTGTGAATAGGGTCGTCCAGCCCCTCGAGGTAGTGGGAGCGTGTGTGGCGCCGTACTTATGGAGGTACGGTCATATCGATAGCGATCACTCGATGTGCCCTCGGCCTGTCGTTCGCATGGCTGGCCTCGAGTGTCATGTATTCTCCTAGTTGGCGTGGACTTCGTGACGCTTTACTTGAGTTTCTGCCTTGCGGACTTTCCTGGCAAGGAGTTGGATGGTCGTCCTGTCTCACGGACTTGCTTGTTAGGTGTAATACTCAATTTATAAGAGAGAATATAAAAGGAGAAGAAACTTTTATTTCATTTATTTATCTGTGTGGGTTGAACCTATTTGTAATCACATGTGAACACCATCTTTAAAAACAAACAATTAATAAAAATATATGCCACTAAATTATGCATCATGCTACAATTTTTATTGTGAGTGCATTATTTGTGACAATATAAAAATAACATAAAAATAAATATGTTAAAAATCCAAAGTGGAATTTAAATTCTAAAGGAAAATTCAAGAATTGGGAAAAAGAGAAGAAGAGAAATTACTAGGTGAATAAAAATAAGTATAAAAAATATTTATATTATTCTTATACAGATTTGAGTTTGAACATTTGACTCAAACGTGAAGTCCACAAAAGGATTCAAACTCAAACTAGAGATTCAAATGAAAAGAAAATAAAACATAAAAGAAAAGGAAAGGGGGGGACTTACCTGGGCTTCGGTCCCTAATTTTGGCCCAACTCCGGATTACTCCCGCGCGGCCCATCAGCCAAATAGACGCACCGACTGCGTGACCCCACGCGTCAGTCACCATCACCGCTCGCTTCCTTAGGTTCTCGCTGGCGTGCGGCCCAGTGGGTCGGTCACACGTCCGCGCGGCGCGGCTGTTATGCCGATGTGTGGGTCCGCTTGCCCAGGTGCGTCACCTACCTCCCGATTTGTGTGTGGGGTGGGCAAGCTGCGTGGACTCCGCGATCCCTGGCGACCAAACCACCTCGCCGTGATTTTCGCGTCGCTCGTCGACCGCCTCTCCCCTATTAGATAGCAAGGCCGAGCCCTTACTCTCTTCTCCCCTTTTTCCAGTAGCGCCGTTGAGAAAACACAGCGGAGGGGCGAGAGCTCGCGCCGCCGCCGTAGTTACACTCTCGACCGGACTTCTGGTCGCGGTATTCCGTTCCTAGGGCATCCGGGGGTTCCACTGCATGTATCGGGGCCACTCTCGAGTTGGACCCGCAAGCTAGGCGCGCGTAATTCCTCGTCGACGTTCGCATCCCGCCAAGAACCCGCGATCGCCGTGGACTGTGCTCTGCGCTACCTAGGCGTCGGTATGGCCCCCACCATTCTACTCCCCATTCTTCCCTCTACAATTTACGCCGGTCGGATTAAGGATTCATGCACGTTATTCAGGGTATCATCGGGCGCTATCGTGGGCTCGCCGTCGGTCTGGAACGCCACCGCGGCTAGACGACGAGTTGGGAAGATGAGCTATGGCCGTTGGATCCATGATGGATGGCGCATATCCGGACAGCATACCGAGTGGGGGAAAACAAAAATCTGACCGTTAGATCGGGAGTGTAGGGTCGATATCAGATCAGGGCATGGGGCACCCCCCTCATCCGTCGATGTTGAATCGGTTGGCCAAGATGGGTTGCAACGTTTTTACCACAGGGATCTAATCTCGTCCGATCAGTTGTGATCAGACGACTCTGGGTGATGGATACCCGTTCAGCCTGGATATTTTACTTAAGAGCCCTCGGAGAAAGTGAAAAACAACCCGCCGTCCTCATTCACTATTCTCTGTGTCTCAGGAATCTTACGCCAGAACACCTAACCTTTCTAGAATTCGAGGCCCAGTCCAGAAACTCGAAAAACCAGAGAAAACAAATAGAAAATATATTTTTAATATAAAAATAAGTGCTAGAATTTGTATAAATCATAGAAGATTCATATGAACTCCAAATTGATCCATTTCAATTTCTAAAATTTTGTAATATTAATGTTTATCACCTAGAGTCTCTGTTCTGACATGAAAACAGTAAGAAAGTTAATTTCTCATTTAATCATATTTCAAGCACATAAAACCTTTGGAAATTCATAACTCAAAATCCATAACTCCACAATTAATTATTCATGTTCCTAGAATCTTAGTTTAATGTGTAGATTATTATTGTGTATTTTATTTACATGTTTGATGTGATGTTAATTTTTGCTATACTATGTATGTATTGTGTTGATGCGAGTAGACGAGCAAGCTACTGTGGATCCTGAGGTTCAGCTGGTAGAAGTTGCTGAGCAGGAGCTCATTGAAGGCAAGTTGTGCCCTTGATCACTTATTTTTACCCAGCCATGTTCTTATTAATTATAATGATCTGCATAGGTTAATTTTGATGGGATCCAATAGGTTACCCTAGTTTTGGCTATCTTTATACCTTGTTTTCCACTGAATATTTTTGGGTAGTACTTGCTATTGCTTTATGTAGTTTTAGGTATAGAGATACACTATTCATGATTACACTTTTATTATCTGTTTATTATTACTGTTCATGTTAAGATCATTATGTTAATGGAAACATGGAGCGACCACCCGGGAAAACAGTGCTACCACAAGGGTCTAATGGGACACCCTTGGCTGATTAATTAGGAAAGCTAGTGGATGTCTACATTACCCGAAAGGGGCAAGGGCAGTAGGGGAGTGGTCAGTGTAGGGAGGTCCTTGGGTTGATTTTGCTGCGATGGCGGTCAAGCGAGGGATTCCTGCACTGTAGCTTCCTATAAACTGTACGGGTTTTCTGAAGCTAGTGGAACTTTGTAAAGGCCTCGTAGTGTTACCCTGCCTCGCCTCCTCGGTAGATGTGTATGGGATTGGTCGTCTCTTGGCAGATGGGTAACATGACTTGTGGGTAAAGATGTGCAACCTCTGCAGAGTGTAAAACTAGTATACTAGCCGTGCTCACGGTCATGAGCAGCCCAGACCCTCACATGATTAATATATGGAATTAAAATTCAATTTGTCATTTGCATTGCATTGGGAATTATTTTACTATTACTTTTATTTATTATTACTAAGGTTTGGTATTTACTTACACAGTTACACTTCGTAATTGCTAATAAAATTTGGACCAACTTATAAAAGTAATGCTCAGCTTCAGCCTTTATTTTGTTGATCAGCCTACACTTCACTTGAACTCCCACCTTTGGTGAGTTCAAGCACATTATTCCCCACGACTTGTTGAGCTATGAACGTATGTGAGCTCACTCTTGCTGTCTCACATTCCCCCACAGGAGAAGAACAGGTGGTCGAAGAGGAGCCGCCTAACACTGAGGCTTTCGACTTGATATAGGTGGCGTCTCCCAGTCAGCTTTGTGGCGCCAGGGAATAATATTTAGTTCGCTTTATATTATCATTTATTTTTGTAAGACTTCCGCTATGTAATAAGTACATTTATGATAATTACGACATGTATCTCTATGCACTCTGTTATTATATGTTGTTGAAAGAGAAATAGGGTCAAACCTTTTTCTAAATGATTTTGGTGGTTGAGTTGCCCAACACAAACAATTGGACTAACTAGTTTGCTCTAGATTATATGTTCTACAGGTGCCATAGGTTCAACACAAACCAATAAAAAGAACAAGTTAGGGTTCAAAAAGAAAGGAGCAAAAGGAACCGAAGGCTGCCCTGGTCTGGCGCACCAGACTGTCCGATGTGCCACTGGACAGTGTCCAGTGCGCCACCGGACAGTGTCCGGTGCACCAGGGTGGATCAACTCAAACTTGCCACCTTCGGGTTTCTGGAAATGCCACTCCGCTATAATTCACCGGACTGTCCGGTTTAGCACCGGACTATCCGGTCTGCCATGCGGAGCAATGTCTACTGCGCCAACGGTCGTCTGCAAAAGCAACAGTGAATAGTGCGCGGATTGCGCGTGCAGAGTCAAAGCAGCGTCAAAAGGCGCACCGGACAGTGAACAGAGCTCCAACGGTCGAAACCGTCAGAACCCTAACGGTTGGGTGACGTGGCTAGCGCACCGGACGGTGTCCGGTCGCGCACCAGACTGTCCGGTGTGCCCATCGACAGACAACCTTCCCCAACGGTTGGTTTACTGGTTGGGGCTATAAATACCCCCAACCACCACCATTCAAGGCATCCAAGTTTTTCAGACATCTCACTCAATACAAGAGCTAGTGCATTCAATTCAAGACATAATCCAATTGAATCAAAGCCTCTCTAAGTCCCAATTCCACTCAAAGCAATTAGTGACTAGAAGAGAGTTTTTCTCGTGTTCTTTGAGCTCTTGCGCTTGGATCGCTTTTCTTCTTCCCCTTTCTTGTTCTCAAGACACTTGTAATCAAAGCAAGAGACACCAAGTTGTGGTGGTCCTTGTAGGGGTCTAAGTGACCCGTTTGATTAAGGAGAAGAGCTCACTCGGTCTAGGTGACCGTTTGAGAGAGGGAAAGGGTTGAAAGAGACCCGGTCTTTGTGACCACCTTAACGGGGAGTAGGTTTGCAAGAACCGAACCTCGGTGAAACAAATCACCGTGTCATCCGCTTCATTTGACTTTGATTTGTTTTTCGCCCTCTCTTTCAGACTCGATTTTAATTCATACGCTAACCCCGGCTTGTAGTGTGTGCTTAAGTTTATAATTTTCAGATTCCGCCTATTCACCCTCCCTCTAGGCGACTTTCAATTGGTATCAAAGCCCAGTACTTCATTAGAGCTTAACTGCTCGAAGTAATATCGGGAGATCACGCCAAGAAGGAGATCGTGACCGGCGGTGACAAGCCTATAAGCCACAGGAAAACTCCATCGGGAGAGTCCAGCAACAAGATAAAGGGATCCCCTTCACACAACAAGTCGCATCGGAGCGGTGAGAAGAAAAAGAAGATGAAGAAGGTGGTCTACTATGAGACCGATTCTTCATCACCTTCTACATCTGGCTCTGACGCGTCGTCCGTCACTTCTAAGTGCCATGAGCGCAAGAAGTTTAGTAAGATCCCCTTACGCTAGCCTCGCATTTCCAAACGCACTCCTTTACTTTCCGTCCCATTAGGCAAACCACCGGTTTTTTATGGTGAAGATTATTGTACGTGGAGTGATAAAATGAGGCACCATCTAACCTCGCTCCACGCTAGCATTTGAGACATTGCTGAGTTTGGAGCGCAGGTACCATTCGTAGGGGATGAAGGCTATGATTCAGACGAAGTCGCCTGAAGCGCCCCAATCTTCTGGGACTCAAATGTGATACAATAACTAGTCCCAGGAGGCTAGTAAACACATTTATACATCAGATGATTCCAGATCTGCTTAAATGAGACAAACCTATAAAGGTGGTGATCAACTTTAAGAGTTGGTCCACAACTCGGGACATATCATCAGAGTGGGGCTGAAGTAGCCCGATATACGCAGCGAAGCAATTCAGCGGTCCAACAGCCACATGCAAGGTTGGGAACAGTCGTAACTCTTACCCGATCTCCTTTTCTAAAAAACAACAAATAAGCAAGGGTGAGTACAAACGTACTCAGCAACCCACCTTCACCCGCAGAATGGGGAAATCAGATATAATGCATGGAATATGTGGAGCTCAAGATATTTTGCAGAAACAACAATATTTTATGCAGGGTTGTTTTGTAAAATATTTTGTATTTTGCAAAGCGCATCCTCTCCCAAAGGAGCAGGAAGTTTTTTTCAATATAGAACAAAATCCCCTGGACTAAACCATCCAGGTATCTCAGCAGTTTCCCACTGGTTTTCATTTTCAAAAATAGCTACTGGACTTCCCGTCCACCATAGCTCATGGCTCAACCGCCGGACCTTTTAAAAACCACTTTTCTCAAACGCACCCTTTTTTTGAAAACAAAACACTAATTGCCATACCACACCAGACTCATCCATACCAGTGGACACGGACTATTCGAATAGGTTTTCAAACTCTGTGCAGAGGTGTACACTTTACCCACTAGTCCGGCTCTGTGATCTCATAGCTAGTGAGACCCGAATCCGAATATCTTTCTTTCCTCGCACGTCCCTACCTTAACGGTTATACCGGAAGGAGTCAGGCCACCGCCATGCCCAAACCGGACAAAACATTCCCCCTCCTTATCCTCCCGGTGCTCCCTAGCCTTCATAACCCTGGGGTTTGAACCGTACGAGTTCAGATTGAGTGACTACCCACACAGTCTCGAGTGGTTGTACTTATCATGAGTATAGGTAGTGAAGGATGACAAACCGGTCCTTATATGAGGGAACAATCCATCTGCTCACGCCTAAACCAGCTGAGCCATCACCTTAGGCCCTCCCCTAAACCAGGGAGTCCCTGATCATCCCTACTCAAAGGTGATAAGGGTGAAAACCCTTCATCTTACACATTTTGAAAAGTATTTTCTTTTGAAAACTCACACCTTTTCTCAAATCATTTGTAACAAATATATCAGGGATTAATTGCGGCAAGCGGTTGGGTGGCCATAATAACTTGTCTCAAAATCATATCATGCATAAAATAATAGGCTGAGGGTTGTGGTTTAAAAATCATAGGTAATTTATGCATCAAAGGGATCCAGTGAGCTTGTCGTGCTTATCCAGCAAAGGGGGAGGGGAGCTTGCGGAACTGGCTTCTAGCTCCACTGCCTGGCGTAGACTTGCAGATCTGGCTTCCACGAGATGGCATGAATGCTCCGATAACTATGAACAAGCAAACATACAAACCAGTAAGTATACCAACAAATATTTAGTATAGTGGTCAGAATAGCGATATGTGGATGGGTAGAGTCTTGAGTAGAATCTATGTCATGTGGTGTTGAGATACTACTAGTGGTGGAGCGGAGGTGCTTACCAGGAGGGTGGACTGGAGACGAAGCGACACTATGCGTGTAGCCGGCAGAGCGGAGTAACTGAGTGGGTGGGGTGTTTGCCTTGGCTGAGGGTGTTGAGTGTGTGGAGAGGGAGAGGGTAGCTGGGTGTATTTATAGCTGGGTGTATGTGGTGTAGCACAGTGAAGTTCACTGTTGGTGAGAATAGTGACGAACGAATCATCTGACTTAGTATGAACAGGAGAGTTATAGGCAGAATATGGGACAAGAGTATTTTGGGAGTTTTCTGGAATATGAACCATGCTTAAGGGATGACATGGTTGGATAGGGAATAGTTTGATAATAATTTAGAAACAAGAATTATTGGAATTTGAGTTTAGAAACCTGGTTCAAAGGAATCTCAAAGTTAAGCATGCTCAACTTGGAGAAACCTGGGATGGTGACCAGATGGGAAGTTCCCACTGGAAGGAAAATCACAGTCACCCTAGTTCGTATGACTGGAACATGGGTCTGGCTGGTTTTAGGTGGACTGGACAACATGATGGATGAGTAGTTGAAATTTGGGGTGATCGGATGATCGATAAATAGTAACGATGAATAGTGACGACGAAAAAGTTATTATAGATATCATTGATAAATAATAACAATGATGAATAGTAATGATGATGAATAGTGTCGATGAATAGTAATGATGAATAGTAACGGTGAATAGTGATGGTGAATAGTTCGTATGAACGAACGATGAACAATGAATAGGAACTATGAACGAACGATGAACAATGAATAGGAACTATGGACGAACGATCGAATGATCGGACGAACGAACGATTGGAATTTCGGCAGCATAACGGCAGGATAAAGATTATCTGGAAGAACGATGAAATAGGGACTATGAACGAACGATGAACGATGAATAGGAACTATGAATGAACGATGAACGATCGAATAGGAACTATGAACAAACGATCGAACGAACGAATGATCGGAATTTCGGCAGCATAACGGCAGGACAAAGATTATCTGGAAGAACGATGAATAGGGACTATGAACGAACGATGAATAAGAACTATGAACGAACGATGAACGATGCATAGGAACTATGAACGAAACGATGAACGATGCATAGGAACAATGAACGAACGGTCGAACGATCGAATGATCGAACGAACGAACGATCGAAATTTCGGCAGCATAACGGCAGGACAAAGATTATTTGGACGAACGAACGGACGAACGATCGAATGATCGGACGAACGGACGAACGAACCATGAACGATCGGACGAACGATCGAATGATCGGACGAACGGACGAACGAACCATGAACGATCGGACGAACGATCAAATGATCGGACGAACGAACGAACAAACTAAGAACAGGGGGACGAACGATCGAAGAACGACCGAACGATCCTTGTGCTAGTGTGTGCTTGTGTGGGAGGTGGAGTGGGCATGTGTGGGGGGGAAGAGAGTTGCCATGAAATGGCTTGGGGTGGCTTGAGAGGAGGCCCTTGCCCCTCTATTTATAGCCATGGTGGGGGGATTAGGGGGGAGGGATGAGAGGATTAGTGGGAGGATGAGAGGATTAGTGGGAGATTAGCATGTATTTGTCTTGTATAAGTGAGATTAGCTTGTAAAGCTCACCGTATGACACCAGAGGCATACGTATACGTATGAGTATGAGGAAAGTTATGAAGAAAATATTTGTAGGGACTTGAAAATTGATTCTGAAGGTATTTCTCAAGAGGAAAATACTTGGAGATATATCGGTGGAATATTTGGACAGTATTTCTGGAAAGAAATTGAGGGAGATTACTGGGGATATATCTGGACAGTATTTCTGGAAAGAATTTGAGGGGGATCACTGGGGAAATATTTGTAGGATATTTTGAGGAGGATTTTGGAGGAAAAATAGACCACTATATTTTATTTATTGATATCAACTTGCAAACAAACATTTTGAAATGAAATTTGAAATTCATTTTGAATTTAGAGCGAGTTTGGGAAAATTTCAGGATTTGAATTTTTGGGATGCTACAGATCTACCCCACTTAAAATGAATCTCGTCCTCGAGATTCAGCTTAGAAGGGTTATGGGTATCGCTTTACTTCAGCTACATATCTTCACTTTGCAGACTCTTCGAGGAGATGGAACTTCAACAAAATATAGCCTTTGAGGAGCATCTGGTTGTTGATTGCAAACGCTGATTCTGGCTACTCAAAGATCATCTTCAGGCTTCTAGGTTTCGCTTGGCAGCTAGCTTATTGAAGAAGCATCAATGCCAACACACAAACCTTCCTCTTGCGAACTTCCACATGGATTCCTTCCTTGATTGGTCTTCTAGTGCTTCACCAACAAAACTTGGGTGACCACTTCTCATCCAGAAACTTATAAGCTTTGATGATTTGGTCCTCCACAAGCTTGCTACAGGCCTTCTTCTTTTTCTCCATAGGAACCTTACTGGAATACTACCCCACTTAAAATGAATGAGGTAGAACTCTTGAATCTTGGGGATTTGAACTCCTTGTAGTACCCCATAACAAGGGTGTTAAGGGGCCTTCTTCTGCTGTTGCTGCTTGACCAGGCTACAGAGAGATGACTGACACAGGGTTGATTCTGGGAGAACCTTCTTCTTATCTTCTCTTTACTATCTTCTTTTCACTGACCCTTTCTTTCTCTTTGCTCTTCCCACTGGAGGATTCTATCAAAGAGTATTACCATCATACAGAGGAGGAAACCAAAGACTATGAACCATGTACAACAGTCTTGAACCCAAGAATCACTAAGCATTGTGATCTTAGGGGCGAGGGAGTGGAAAATGGAGTTGCTTGAGATTTGGCAAAGGGGATTTTATCTGGTGTGTGCTTTGCTTTGAGCGAGATGGGAGTTGAGAGAGCTGGTGGGGGGTTTAATAGGCGAGCGGTATTGATGGTGGTGCTGGGGGGGTGGAGTGGTGGTGATGGAGCAGGTGCTATGCGGCAGCGGGTGCGACAAGGGAAGGGGGGCCTGGTGTTGCCGGCGATGATGGCGGCGGTGGGTGCGCTGCAAAGGGGGGTGGGCGGCGGTAGTGCGCTGCAAAGGGGGGCATGGGGCGGTGGTTGGCGGCAGGGCACGGGTGCGGGGGGCACGGGTGAGTGGTGGGGTCAATGACCCTGATGTTTGTGGTCTCTGGTTCCAAGAATTTTTGCCTCACTATATGGTAATAACTCCTTTTGTCCTCATTTCCTGTTTACTTTGACTTAGGGACAGTGCTTTGATTCTCACGGTCGGTCCTTTTGACTGAGCGGCTGGACTAATTTCTTTTGTAGCTTGTTCCAGGCTTCAAGGGTAAGCTTCTCGGTATCTTCTTGGGTAAGGCGTTTTTCTCTTGAGATGGGTTAAGGGGAGAATGGAAGCATAAGGTGAGGATTAGCTCTAATTTGTGATCTATGTCTTTAGAGAAAACCTTTCTTAAAAAGAAAGAAAACACACAAGCTCAGCAATGATAAGCACAAACAAATCAAATGTTTTGAATAAGGGAAGAATAGAGTTTTTCCAAAGCACGGTCTACTCAGTTCGGGGGCTAAGCATAACTACTATTGCTTGGCTCCTGAATTGAGAATTATGCTAAATGCAACTTATGAGCACTAACGTTAAAGCATCACATATGCACTCAAAAGGGGAGAAAACATCAAGCAAATTTCATTTTGAAATGCCCTAGGAGGCCACACAATTAGAGTTTTTCAAAACACAAGGCTACACAGTTACCTCTCATACATACAAGGCTCTGGCCAAAGTGAAGAAAAACTTCACTACCCAATGCATGCAGAGGACTGGGCATAACTAACTTCAGACCAGGTAGCTTCTCTTCTGGCGAGGCTGGCGCACAACTTCAATCTGAGACATCTCCTGGATGGGTCAAGAGGGAGCTAATGTTGATGACTTCTTCTGGCAACTGAGATGGCAGGATGGGATCGAACTCTTCTTCAAGCGGGACAGGCTCTTGTAGTTCCTCAGAGGGCGGCGGTGCTGGCGGGGTGCTTGCGGCTTCTTCTTTAATCTCAAGGGAGGGTGATGGAATCTTCTTCATGGTGAGGGGCTCAAACAACTCCGGCAGGGGATCTTGGGAGGATTCAGGGTGCTCTTGCTTGTCCATAGCCTTAGGGGAGACTGGAATTCCTTCTAAGACTATGGCTCCTTCCGGGAGTTCCCAAGTCTTCTTCTCTCCTCTGATAGAGACCGGGTGACCTTCAAGAATCTGGGGATCTTCAGCTCTCATGGGTTGAGCTGGGTTGGATGAAGCGGGCTCTTGGATCCGCAGGGCTCTACGTTGGTTATGGGTTACCAAGTAGGCCTCCATCAACTTCTGGACATGCTCATCCTTGGCTTGCTTCAGGGCTTCAACAGCAATGACTTCACGACTTTCCAAGGCAGCTACACGGGCTTGAGCTGTGGTGAGATCCACATGGAGCTAACGGTTGAGCTTCTCTGCATCTTCTGCTCGGGCAATCATCTGACGGTGGTGTCGAGCCAAGAAATCATACTAGGAATCCAGTGTGAGCAGGTATGCAGTGAGGTACATGACTGTGGGGTCGTCCTCAAGCAGCTGCTGCCCTTCCAAGGCACACATCCTTTCCATCCAAATGGGACGGTCTCTCTGAAAGGGCGGAAAGAATCTAAGCAGGGTGTCGGCCACTTCCTCTTCATAGATTTGACACAGGGCCCTCAATGCCTCATGAGCGACGACTTGGCAGGTGTCTTTGAATCTGTGTCCAGCAACAGTGACACTCCATTCCACATGGTGCAGACTGGATCCAATGTATACAGTCACGACACACTTCTCTGTGCCATGCTCGACGAATTCATGACCATCATACTCTGGCTGACTCCTGATTCCGAGGCGACCTGTGCATGCTCTGAGCAACTTAGGGAAACCATCTTCATTCTGGCAAAAGCTGGTTTGGCAACAGACCTCCATCTGACTTTTGAGAGAAGGAAAGGGGAAAGCATTTTTGAAATGAAGGGATAAGAGCAAGAATGTTTTTTAAGAAAATAGTTTGGACTCAAAAACTTTTGGATCAGGGCTAAGGGTTACGTCCTGCGGCCAACCTAACAACTCTGATACCACCTGAAGCGCCCCATTCCTCTAGGACTCAAATGTGATACAATAACTAGTCCCAGGAGGCTAGTAAACACATTTATACATTAGATGATTCCAGATCTGCTTAAACGAGACAAACCTATAAAGGTGGCGATCAACTTTAAGAGTTGGTCCATAACTCGGGACATATCATCAGAGTGGGGCTGAAGCAGCCCGATATACGCAGCGAAGCAATTCAGCGGTCCAACAGCCACAAGCAAGGTTGGGAACAGTCGTAACTCTTACCCGATCTCCTTTTCTAAAAAACAACAAATAAGCAAGGGTGAGTACAAACGTACTCAGCAACCCACCTTCACCCGCGGAATGGGGAAATCAGATATAATGCATGGAATATGTGGAGCTCAGGATATTTTGCAGAAACAGCAATATTTTATGCAGGGTTGTTTTGTAAAACATTTTGTATTTTGCAAAGCGCATCCTCTCCCAAAGGAGCAGGAAGTTTTTTTCAATATAGAACAAAATCCCCTGGACTAAACCATCCAGGTATCTCAGCAGTTTCCCACTGGTTTTCATTTTCAAAAACAGCTACTGGACTTCCCGTCCACCATAGCTCACGGCTCAACCGCCGGACCTTTTAAAAACCACTTTTCTCAAACGCACCCTTTTTTTTGAAAACAAAACACTAATTGCCATACCACACCAGACTCATCCATACCAGTGGACATGGACTATTCGAATAGGTTTTCAAACTCTGTGCAGAGGTGTACACTTTACCCACTAGTCCGGCTCTGTGATCTCATAGCTAGTGAGACCCGAATCCGAATCTCTTTCTTTCCTCGCACGTCCCTACCTGAATGGTTATACCGGAAGGAGTCAGGCCACTGCCATGCCCAAACCAGACAAAACATTCCCCCTCCTTATCCTCCCGGTGCTGCCCAGGCTTCATAACCCTAGGGTTTGAACCGTACGAGTTCAGATTGAGTGACTGCCCACACAGTCTCGAGTGGTTGTACTTATCACAGGTAGTGAAGGATGACAAACCGGTCCTTATATGAGGGGACAATCCTTCTGCTCACGCCTAAACCAGTTGAGCCATCACCTTAGGCCCTCCCCTAAACCAGGGAGTCCCTGATCATCCCTACTCAAAGGTGATAAGGGTGAAAACCCTTCATCATACACATTTTGAAAAGTATTTTCTTTTGAAAACTCACACCTTTTCTCAAATCATTTGTAACAAATATATCAGGGATCAATTGCGGCAAGCGGCTGGGTGGCCATAATAACTTGTCTTAAAATCATATCATGCATAAAATAACAGGCTGAGGGTTGTGGTTGAAAAATCATAGGTAATTTATGCATCAAAGGGATCCAGTGAGCTTGTCGTGCTTATCCAGCGAAGGGGGAAGGAGAGCTCGCGGAACTGGCTTCTAGCTTCACTGCTTGGCGTAGACTTGCAGATCTAGCCTCCACGAGACGGCACGAACGCTCCGATAACTATGAACAAGCAAACATACAAACCAGCAAGTATACCAACAAATATTTAGTATAGTGGTCAGAATAGCGATATGTGGATGGGTAGAGTCTTGAGTAGAATCTATGTCATGTGGTGTTGAGATACTACTAGTGGTGGAGCGGAGGTGCTTACCAGGAGGGTGGACTGGAGACGAAGCGACACTATGCGTGTAGCCGGTAGAGCGGAGTAACTGAGTGGGTGGGGTGTTTGCCTTGGCTGAGGGTGTTGTGTGTGTGGAGAGGGAGAGGGTAGCTGGGTGTATGTGGTGTAGCACAGTGATTCACTGTTGGTGAGAATAGTGACGAACGAATCATCTGACTTAGTATGAATAAGAGAGTTATAGGCAGAATATGGGACAAGAGTATTTTGGGAGTTTTCTGGAATATGAACCATGCTTAAGGGATGACATGGTTGGATAGAGAATAGTTTGATAATAATTTAGAAACAAGAATTATTGGAATTTGAGTTTGGAAGCCTGGTTCAAAGGAATCTCAAAGTTAAGCATGCTCAACTTGGAGAAACCTGGGATGGGTGACCAGATGGGAAGTTCCCACTAGAAGGAAAATCACAGTCACCGGAGTTCGTATGACTGGAACATGGGTTTGGCTGGTCTTAGGTGGACTGGACAACATGATGGATGAGTAATTGAAATTTGGGGTGATCGGATGATCGATAAATAGTAATGATGAATAGTGACGACGAAAAAGTTATTATAGATATCATTGATAAATAGTAACGATGATGAATAGTAACGATAATGAATAGTCTCAATGAATAGTAATGATGAATAGTAACGATGAATAGTGATGGTGAATAGTTCGTATGAACGAACGATGAACGATGAACGATGAATAGGAACTATGAATGAACGATGAACGATGAATAGGAACTATGAACGAACGGACGAACGATCCAATGATCGGACGAACGAACGATTGGAATTTCGGCAGCATAACGACAGGATAAAGATTATCTGGAAGAACGATGAAATAGGGACTATGAACGAACGATGAATGATGAATAGGAACTATGAACGAACGATGAACGATCGAATAGGAACTATGAATGAACGATGAACGATC
The DNA here is from genome assembly GCA_029449295.1 of Zea luxurians. Lineage (NCBI taxonomy): Eukaryota > Viridiplantae > Streptophyta > Magnoliopsida > Poales > Poaceae > Zea > Zea luxurians. The sequence goes on along the minus strand of JAOPSE010000039.1, from coordinate 3,502,498 downwards.
GAATGATCGAACGAACGAATGATCGGAATTTCTGCAGCATAACGGCAGGACAAAGATTATCTGGAAGAATGATGAATAGGGACTATGAACGAACGATGAACGATGAATAGGAACTATGAACGAACGATGAACGATGCATAGGAACAATGAACGAACGGACGAACGATCGAATGATTGAACGAACGAACGATCGGAATTTCGGCAGCATAACGGCAGGACAAAGATTATTTGGACGAACGAACGGATGAACGATCGAATGATCGGATGAACGGACGAAGGAACCATGAACGATCGGACGAACGATCGAATGATCGAATGATCGGACGAGCGAACGAACAAACTAAGAACAGGGGACGAATGATCGAAGAACGACCGAACGATCTTTGTGCTAGTGTGTGCTTGTGTGGGAGGTGGAGTGGGCATGTGGGGGGGGGGGAAGAGAGTTGCCATGAAATGGCTTGGGGTGGCTTGAGAGGAGGCCCTTGCCCCTCTATTTATAGCCGTGGTGGGGGGATTAGGGGGAGGGATGAGAGGATTAGTGGGAGATTAGCATGTATTTGTCTTGTATAAGTGAGATTAGCTTGTAAAGCTCACTGTATGACACCAAAGGCATATGTATACGTATGAGTATGAGGAAAGTTATGAAGAAAATATTTGTAGGGACTTGAAAATTGATTCTGAAGGTATTTCTCAAGAGGAAAATACTTGGAGATATATCGATGGAATATTTGGACAGTATTTCTGGAAAGAAATTGAGGGGGATTACTGGGGAAATATCTGGACAGTATTTCTGGAAAGAATTTGAGGGGGATCACTGGGGAAATATTTGTAGGATATTTTGAGGAGGATTTTGGAGGAAAAATAGACCACTATATTTTATAAGTTGATATCAACTTGCAAACAAACATTTTGAATTGAAATTTGAAATTCATTTTGAATTTAGAGCGAGTTTGGGAAAATTTCAGGATTTGAATTTTTGGGATGCTACATCGCCCAAATCAAGCACTTTGATTCCCAAGCAACTACTATACTACTCGCCTCTCTATGTCGAGAGGAGTATAAAAAGGTGCAAGGGTTGAAAAGTGCCAAGGAGATTTGCAACGTACTAAAGACCGCACACGAAGGAGATGAGGTGACCAACATCACCAAGCGGGAGACGATCGAGGGGGAGCTCGGTCGGTTCGTCCTCAACCAAGGAGAGGAGCCATAAGCCATGTACAACCGGCTCAAGACCTTCGTGAACCAAGTGCGCAACCTCAGGAGCACAAAGTGGGATGACCATAAAATGGTCAAGGTTATTCTTAGATCACTTGTTTTTTGTAATCCCACTCAAGTTCAATTAATTCGTGGTGATCCTCGATATAAGTTAATGTCTCCCGAGAAAGTGGTAGGAAAGTTTGTGAGCTTTGAGTTGATGATCAAAGGCTCCAAACAAATCATTGAGCAAGGCAGCACCTCCACACCTGAGGTGCAACCCATCGCATTCAAAGCGACGGAAGAAAAGAAAGAAGAGTCTACATCAAGTAGGCTACCCATTGACGCCTTCAAGCTCGATAATGAGGAGATGACGCTCATCATCAAGAGCTTCCGCCAAATCCTCAAGCAAAGGAGGGGGAAGGATTACAAACCCCGCTCCAAGAAAGTGTGCTACAAATGTGGTAAGCCCGGTCATTTTATCGCTAAATGCCCTATTTCTAGTGACAGGGACAACGACAAGAAGGGAAAGAGGAAGGAAAAAGAAGAGATACTATAAGAAGAAGGGCGGCGATGCCCATGTATGCCGGGAGTGGGACTCCGCTGAGAGCTCCACCGACTCCTCCTCCGACGAGGATGAGAGCACCTAGAGGGGGGGTGAATAGGTGATCCTGTAAAATTCAACACTAAATAGCCACAAGCTTGGTTATAAAGATGTTAGTGCAATAGAACCAAGTGGATATAGAGCGAGCTCTTGCGAATCACAATAATCACAGAGAAAGACAACACAAGAGACACAATGTTTTATCCCGTGGTTCGGCTAAGTATAACACTTGCCTACTTCCACGTTGTGGCGTCCCAATGGACGAGGGTTGCAATCAACCCCTTTCAAGTGATCCAATGATCAACTTGAATACCACGGTGTTCTTCCTTATAGTTTTCTTCCCGTTTGTGAGGAATCTCCACAAGTTGGAGCCTCTCGCCCTTACAAGATTGTTCACAAAGAAAGCACAGAGTAAGGTTGGGAAGAGCAAAGCACACTAGAATTAAATCCACATCGCAAACACGCACACAAGTGAGAAGATGAGCACACAAAACACGTGCAAGGAGTTTACAACTTGAAAAGTGCTCCAATCTCAAGAATGATTGCGTGAAAGTGAGGACTAGAAGTCTTGGAATGCTTAGAGTGTGCTTGGGTGACTCCTCCATGCGCCTAGGGGTCCCTTTTATAGCCCCAAGGCAGCTAGGAGCCGTTGGAGGCAATCTTGGAAGGCTAATCTTGCCTTCTGTTGGGTGGTCCGGTGCGCCACCGGACAGTCACTGTAGACGGTCCGGTGCGGATCTGTTTCCTTTTCTGGCACAGATGACCGTTGTAGCGTCGTGGTAGTTGGCGCACCGGACACTGTCCGGTGCCCCCTGCCGACCGTTGGCGCGGGCCACGCGTCGCCCGCGGATTGCACGGCCGACCGTTGGCGCAGTCGATCGTTGGCTCACCGGATAGTCCGGTGCACCACCGGACAGTCCGGTGAATTTTAGCCGTACGTCGCTGATCCTTTTTCCGAGAGCGACGACTTCGCCGCGGACGACTCACCGGACAGTTCGGTGCTCCACCAGACAGTCCAGTGAATTATAGCCGTACGTCGCCGTTGAGTCCTGAGAGCGGCCAGTTCACCTTGGACTCGCCTGGCGCACCGGACACTGTCCGGTGCACCACCAGACAGTCCGGTGCACCCAGACTGAGCAGGACAGCCAACTCTTTTCCAATTCCTTTTCTCCTATTTCTAGCACTTAGACAAAATATGTTAGTACTCAAAACAATGTACTAAGTCTAGAAATATACCTTGTTACATGATTTGCACTTCTTCAATCTTTGGCACATTCAGAACTTAGAGAATGTGTGTTAGGCACTTAATCACCAAAACATTATAGAAATGGCCCAAGGGCACATTTCCCTTTCAATCTCCCCCTTTTTGGTGATTTATGCCAACACTTCACAAAGCAACCAAAATAAGTGCAATATCAATGCAAAAGAGAACCAAATTGTTTTTGACTCTAATATGGCATATTTTGGATCAATATTTGCCACCACTTGGTTTGTTTTTGCAAATCAAATTCATTTTCCTATCTCTAAGTCAAACTCACTTGTTTGGGCACAAAGAGAGATATTTCAAGAGTGAAATTGATCAAGATCCAAAAACTCCCCCTTTTTCCCATAATCATAAATTCTCCCCCACAAGAGACCAAATTTTGACAATAGGAGTATTTTGACAAATCAAAAGTTCTAACCCTATTGTTTTCAAGAGTGAAATTGATCAAGATCCAAAAACTCCCCCTTTTTCCCATAATCATAAATTCTCCCCACAAGAGATCAAATTTTGACAATAGGAGTATTTTGACAAATCAAAAGTTCTAACCCTATTGTTTTCAAAATACTCAAGTGGTAGCTGATCCATTTGCTTTGGCCTTAATTTCTCCCCCTTTGGCATTAAGCACCAAAACAGGATCATTTTTGGCCCTTTAACCCCATTGCCTCACAAAAAATTGTCAATTAAGAGCAAAAGGCAATAAGAGCATAAGAATGAACTTGGAGGTGAGTACACTAATACCGAAGTGCAGTGGAAGTCTTTGCATGGTCCAAGTTCACCTTTCCCTTTCAATGCACCTTTGAGACTACATCAAGTAACTCAAACACAAGGATTAGTCTCAAAGGGTCAAGTTGTAGCACTTCTCCCCCTAAATATGTGCATCATTCACACATGGACTTGTGAGGTCCGGGGATCCCTTGCACAACTTGAGAACCATAAATAAGCAATAAATTGCATAAGTAACATGATCAAAGGCATAAAACACATGTATGCTATAGATCAATCCAAGTTACGCGAATCTAAGACATTTAGCTCACTACGCAACCTGCAAAAGGTTTTCTCATCTAACGGCTTGGTAAAGATATCGGCTAGCTGGTTCTTCTTGTGCTCCCCCTTGATCACACGCCTCTTTTTGAGGAACCTGTCCATCATCTTGAGTTGAGGGATGCACCATTGTCGAGGAAGAAGGTTGATCTTGCTCTTGATGTTCCTGTGGTCGCACATCACCTATCGCCATCGTGCGTATTGCGGCCATTGGAACATCATCTTCATCTACATCATCGAGATCAACTTGCTCTCTTGGAGAGCCATTAGTCTCATCAAATACAACATCGCTAGAGACTTCAACCAAACCCGATGATTTGTTGAAGACTCTATACGCCCTTGTATTTGAGTCATACCCTAGTAAAAACCCTTCTACTGCCTTGGGAGCAAATTTAGAATTTCTACCTTTCTTCACTAGAATGTAACATTTGCTCCCAAATAGACAAAAGTATGAGACATTGGGTTTGTTACCGGTAAGAAGTTCATACGAGGTCTTCTTGAGGAGGTGATGTAGGTAGAGCCGGTTTATGGTGAAAGGGAATTAGGCTTACACCTAGTCCCTAATTAATTTTGGTAGTTGAATTGCCCAACACAAATATTGGACTAACTAGTTTGCTCTAGTGTATAAGTTATACAGGTGTCAAAGGTTCACACTTAGCCAATAAAATGACCAAGTATTGGGTTCAAACAAAGGAGCAAGGGACAACCGAAGGCACCTCTGGTCTGGCGCACCGGACTGTCCGGTGTGCCACCGGACATGTCCGGTGCGCCAGAGGACTCCAACTCCAAACTCGTCACCTTCGGGAAATTCCAGAGGCGACTCCGCTATAATTCACTGGACTGTCCGGTGTACACCGGACATGTCCGGTGCTCCAAGGAAGAGCGGCCTCCGGAACTCGCCAGCCTCGAGAATTCATTCCAGCTGCTCCGCTAAAATTCACCGGACTGTCCGGTGTACACCGGACTGTCTGGTGTAACAGCGGGACAATGGCTATTTCGGCGCCAACGGCTACCTGCGACGCATTAAATGCGCGCGCTGCGCGCGCAGAGGTCAGGCACGCCCATACTGGCGCACCGGACAATCTACAGTGCATGTCCGGTGCGCCACCGGACATCAAGGCGGGCCCAGAAGTCAGAGCTCCAACGGTCGGAACCCAACGGCATTGGTGATGTGGCTGTCGCACCGGACATGTCCGGTGTGCACCGGACTGTCCGGTGCACCATCGAACAGACAACCTCACCAAACGACTAGTTTGGTGGTTGGGGCTATAAATACCCTCAACCACCCCACATTCAAGTCATCCAAGTTTTCACACTTCCAACCCTTTACAAGAGCTAGGCATTCAATTCTAGACACACTCAAGAGATCAAATCCTCTCCCAAATTCTACACAAAGCTTTAGTGACTAGTGAGAGAGATTTGCTTGTGTTCTTTCGAGCTCTTGCGCTTGGATTGCTTTCTTCTTTCTTGATTCTTTCATTGCGATCAAACTCACTTGTAATTGAGGCAAGAGACACCAAACTTGTGGTGGTCCTTGTGGGAACTTTGTGTTCCAAGTGATTGAGAAGAGAAAGCTCACTCGGTCCGAGGGACCGTTTGAGAGAGGGTAAGGGTTGAAAGAGACCCGGCCTTTGTGGCCTCCTCAACGGGGAGTAGGTTTGCGAGAACCGAACCTCGGTAAAACAAATCCGCGTGTCACACTTCTTATTTCGCTTGCGATTTGTTTTGCACCCTCTCTCGTGGACTCTATTATATTTCTAACGCTAACCCGGCTTGTAGTTGTGATTATTTTTGAGAATTTCAGTTTCGCCCTATTCACCCCCCCCTCTAGGCGACTTTCAATTGATATCAGAACCCGGTGCTTCATTAGAGCCTAACCGCTCGAAGTGATGTCGGGAGATCACACCAAGAGGGAGATGGAGACCGGCGACAAGCCCACTACGAGCCAAGGGAGCACTTCATCGGAAGAGTCCCGCACCAAGAGGAAGGAGAAGAAGAAGGACTCCTCCAAACGGAAGGAGAAAAGATCTTCTTCCTCACACCACAAAGAGAAGAAGGAAAAATCTTCTTCCCACAAGTCGCATCGGAAAGGCGACAAGCACAAGAGGATGAGGAAGGTGGTCTACTACGAGACCGACACTTCATCAACATCGACGTCCGACTCCGATGCGCCGTCCGTAACTTCTAAGCGCCAAGAGCGCAAGAAGTTTAGTAAGATCCCCTTACACTATCCTCGTACATCTAGACATACTCCATTACTTTCCGTTCCATTAGGCAAACCGCCAACTTTTGATGGTGAAGATTATGCTAGGTGGAGTGATTTAATGAAATTTCATCTAACCTCACTCCACAAAAGTATATGGAATGATGTTGAGTTTGGAGCACAGGTACCATCCTTAGGGGATGAGGATTATGATACGGACGAAGTGGCCCAAATCGAGCACTTCAACTCTCAAGCTACAACCATACTCCTCGCCTCTCTAAGTAAGGAGGAATACAACAAGGTGCAAGGGTTAAAGAATGCAAAGGAGATTTGGGACCTTCTCAAGACCGCGCACGAGGGTGATGAACTCACCAAGATCACCAAGCGGGAAACGATCGAGGGGGAGCTCGGTCGTTTTCGTCTTCGCTAAGGGGAGGAGCCACAAGATATGTACAACCAGCTCAAAACCTTGGTGAACCAAGTGCGCAACCTCGGGAGCAAGAAATGGGATGACCACGAAGTGGTTAAGGTTATTTTGAGATCACTTATTTTCCTTAACCCTACTCAAGTTCAATTAATTCGTGGTAACCCAAGATATACACTAATGACTCCCGAGGAAGTAATCGGGAATTTTGTGAGCTTTGAATGTATGATTAAAGGATCAAAGAAGATCAACGAGCTTGATGAACCCTCCACGTCCGAAGCACAACCGGTGGCGTTCAAGGCAACGGAGGAGAAGAAGGAGGAGTCTACATCGAGTAAACAACCAATTGACGCCTCCAAGCTCGATAATGAGGAGATGGCTTTAATCATCAAAAGCTTTCGCCAAATCCTCAAGCAACGGAGGGGGAAGGACTACAAACCCCACTCCAAGAAAGTGTGCTACAAATGTGGTAAGCCCGGTCATTTTATTGCAAAATGTCCTATGTCTAGTGACAGTGACAGGGGCGACGACAAGAAGGGCAAGAGGAGAGAAAAGAAGAGGTACCACAAGAAGAGGGGCGGCGATGCCCACGTATGCCGCGAGTGGAACTCCGACGAGAGCTCCACCGACTCCTCCTCCGACGACGAGGACGTCGCCAACATCGCCGTCACCAAGGGACTCCTCTTCCCCAACGTCGGCCACAAGTGCCTCATGGCAAAGGATGGCAAAAGGAAGAAGGTTAAATCTAAATCCTCCACTAAATATGAATCCTCTAGTGATGATAATGCTAGTGATGAGGAAAATAATTTGCGTACCCTTTTTGCCGACCTAAACATGCAACAAAAAGAGAAATTAAATGAATTAATTAGTCATCCATGAGAAGGATGATCTCTTGGACTCCCAAGAGGACTTCCTAATCAAGGAAAATAAAAAGCATGTTAAGGTTAAAAATGCTTATGCTCTACAAGTTGAAAAATGTGAAAAATTGTCTAGTGAGCTAAGCACTTGCCATGGGACTATTGACAACCTTAGAAATGAAAATGCTAGATTAATTGCTAAGGTTGATTCTCATGTTTGTATTGATTCAACTTCCAATCTTAGAAATGATAATGTTAATTTACTTGCTAGGATTGATGAGTTGAATATTTCTCTTGCTAGCCTTAGAGATGAGAATGAGAAATTATTTGCTAAGGCTAAAGATTTTGATGTTTGCAATACTACTATTTCCGACCTTAGACCTAAGAATGATATGTTGCATGCTAAGGTTGTAGAATTAAAATCTTGCAAACCCTCTACATCTACCGTTGAGCACACTTCTATTTGTACTAGATGTAGAGATGTTGATATCAATGCTATTCATGATCACATGGCTTTAATTAAACAACAAAATGATCATATAGCAATATTAGATGCTAAAATTGCCGAGCATAACTTAGAAAATGAAAAGTTTAAATTTGCTAGAAGTATGCTCTATAATGGGAGACGCCCTGGCATCAAGGATGGCATTGGCTTCCAAAGGGGAGACAATGTCAAACTTAATGCCCCTCCTAAAAACTTGTCTAACTTTGTTAAGGCAAGGCTCCCATGCCTCAGGATAACGAGGGTTACATTTTGTACCCTGCCGGTTATCCCGAGAGCAAAATTAAGAAAATTCATTCTAGGAAGTCTCACTCTGGCCCTAACTGTGCTTTTATGTATAAGGGTGAGACATCTAGCTCTAGGCAACCAACTCGTGCTAAGTTGCCTAGAAAGAAAACTCCTAGTGCATCAAATGAGCATGACATTTCATTTAAGACTTTTGATGCATCATATGTGCTTACTAACAAATCCGGCAAGGTAGTTGCCAAGTTTGTTGGGGGCAAACACAAGGGCTCCAAGACTTGTGTTTGGGTACCCAAAGTTCTTGTTTCTAATGCCAAAGGACCCAAAACCGTTTGGGTACCTAAAGTCAAGAACTAAAATTGTTTTGTAGGTTTATGCATCCGGGGGCTCAAGTTGGATACTCGACAGCGGGTGCACAAACCACATGACAGGGGAGAAGAAGATGTTCTCCTCATATGAGAAAAACCAAGATCCCCAACGAGCTATCACATTCGGGGATGGAAATCAAGGTTTGGTCAAAGGATTGGGTAAAATTGCTATATCACCTGACCATACTATTTCCAATGTTTTTCTTGTAGATTCTTTAGATTACAATTTGCTTTCCGTATCCCAATTATGTCAAATGGGCTACAACTGTCTATTTACTGATGTAGGTGTTACTGTCTTTAGAAGAAGTGATGATTCAATAGCATTTAAGGGAGTGTTAGAGGGTCAGCTATACTTGGTAGATTTTGATAGAGCTGAACTCGACACTTGCTTGGTTGCTAAGACTAACTTGGGTTGGCTCTGGCACCGCCGACTAGCCCATGTTGGAATGAAGAATCTTCATAAGCTTCTAAAGGGAGAACACATTTTAGGACTAACCAATGTTCATTTTGAGAAAGACAGGATTTGTAGCGCATGCCAAGCCGGGAAGCAAGTTGGCATTCATCATCCACATAAGAACATCATGACAAGTGACAGGCCACTGGAGCTCCTACACATGGACCTATTCGGCCCGATCGCTTACATAAGCATCGGCGGGAGTAAGTACTGTCTAGTTATTGTGGATGATTATTCTCGCTTCACTTGGGTGTTCTTTTTGCAGGAAAAATCCCATACCCAAGAGACCTTAAAGGGATTCTTGAGATGGGCTCAAAATGAGTTCGGCTTAAGGATCAAGAAAATTAGAAGCGACAACGGGACGGAGTTCAAGAACTCACAAATAGAAGGCTTCCTTGAGGAGGAGGGCATCAAGCATGAGTTTTCTTCTCCCTACACTCCACAACAAAATGGTGTAGTGGAGAGGAAGAATCGAACTCTATTGGACATGGCAAGAACCATGCTTGATGAGTACAAGACACCGTATCGGTTTTGGGCCGAGGCGGTCAACACCGCCTGCTACGCCATCAACAGGTTATATCTACACCGAATCCTCAAGAAGACATCCTATGAACTCCTAACCGGTAAAAAGCCCAATATTTCATATTTTAGAGTTTTTGGCAGCAAATGTTTTATTCTTGTCAAAAGAGGTAGAAAATCTAAATTTGCTCCTAAAACTGTAGAAGGCTTTTTACTAGGATATGATTCAAACACAAGGGCATATAGAGTCTTTAACAAGTCCTCAGGACTTGTTGAAGTTTCTTGTGACGTTGTGTTTGATGAGACTAACGGCTCTCAAGTAGAGCAAGTTGATCTTGATAAGATAGGTGAAGAACAGGCTCCGTGCATCGTGCTAAGGAACATGTCCATTAGGGATGTGTGTCCTAAGGAATCCGAAGAGCCTCCACATGCACAAGATCAACCATCCTCCTCCACGCAAGCATCTCCACCATCTCAAAATGAGGACGAGGCTCAAGTTGATGAAGGGGAAGATCAAAGAAATGAGCCCCCTCAAGATGACGGCAATGATCAAGGGGGAGATGCAAATGATGAAGACAAGGAGGATGAACAACCAAAGCCGCCACACCCAAGAGTCCACCAAGCAATACAACGAGATCACCCCGTCGACACCATCCTCGGCGACATTCATAAGGGGGTAACCACTCGATCTCGTGTTGCACATTTTTGTGAGCATTACTCTTTTGTTTCCTCTATTGAGCCACACAGGGTAGAGGAAGCACTTCAAGATTCGGATTGGGTGATGGCGATGCAAGAGGAGCTCAACAATTTCACAAGGAACGAGGTATGGCATTTGGTTCCACGTCCTAACCAAAATGTTGTAGGAACCAAGTGGGTCTTCCGCAACAAACAAGACGAGCATGGTGTGGTGACAAGGAACAAAGCTCGACTCGTGGCCAAGGGGTATTCACAAGTCGAAGGTTTGGATTTTGGTGAAACATATGCACCCGTAGCTAGGCTTGAGTCAATTCGTATATTATTGGCCTATGCTACTTACCATGGATTCAAGCTCTACCAAATGGACGTGAACAGTGTCTTCCTCAACGGACCAATCAAGGAGGAGGTCTATGTTGAGCAACCTCCCGGCTTTGAAGATAGTGAGTACCCTAACCATGTCTATAGGCTCTCTAAGGCGCTTTATGGGCTCAAGCAAGCCCCAAGAGCATGGTATGAATGCCTAAGAGATTTCCTTATTGCTAATGGCTTCAAAGTCGGCAAGGCCGATCCTACTTTATTCACTAAAACTCTTGATAATGATTTGTTTGTATGCCAAATTTATGTTGATGATATCATATTTGGGTCTACTAACGAATCTACATGTGAAGAATTTAGTAGGATCACGACACAGAAATTCGAGATGTCTATGATGGGGGAGTTGAAGTATTTTCTAGGATTCCAAGTCAAGCAACTCCAAGAGGGCACCTTCATTAGCCAAACGAAGTATACTCAAGACATTCTAAGCAAGTTTGGAATGAAGGATGCCAAGCCCATCAAAACACCCATGGGAACAAATGGGCATCTCGACCTCGACACGGGAGGTAAGTCCGTGGATCAAAAGGTATACCGGTCGATGATTGGTTCATTGCTTTATTTATGTGCATCTCGACCGGACATTATGCTTTCCGTTTGCATGTGTGCAAGATTCCAAGCCGACCCTAAGGAATCACACCTTACGGCCGTAAAACGAATCTTGAGATATTTGGCTTATACTCCTAAGTTTGGGCTTTGGTACCCTCGAGGATCCACATTTGATTTGATTGGTTATTCGGATGCCGATTGGGCAGGGTGTAAGATTAATAGGAAGAGCACATCGGGGACTTGCCAGTTCTTGGGAAGATCCTTGGTGTCTTGGGCTTCAAAGAAGCAAAATTCGGTCGCTCTTTCTACCGCCGAAGCCGAGTACATTGCCGCAGGACATTGTTGCGCGCAATTGCTTTGGATGAGGCAAACCCTGCGGGACTATGGTTACAAATTAACCAAAGTTCCTCTTCTATGTGATAATGAGAGTGCAATCCGCATGGCGGATAATCCTGTTGAGCATAGCCGCACTAAACACATAGCCATTCGGTATCATTTTCTTCGGGATCACCAACAAAAGGGGGATATCGAGATTTCATACATTAACACTAAAGATCAATTAGCCGATATCTTTACCAAGCCACTTGATGAACAATCTTTTACCAAACTTAGGCATGAGCTCAATATTCTTGATTTTAGGAATTTCTTTTGCTAATTTGCACACATAGCTCATAAGTATACCTTTGATCATGTCTCTTTGATATATGCTATGACTAATATGTTTTCAAGTGTATTTCAAACCAAGTCATAGGTATATTGAAAGGGAATTGGAGTCTTCGGCGAAGACAAGGCTTCCACTCCACTCTACTACTCATTCTTCGCCGTCGCTCCGCATCACTCTCCATCTTTGGTATAATCTTCACTCATATGTTTTATTTGCCAAAGGGGAGAAAGTAGTTAGGAAAGGGCTTATATCTCACTCAAAGTATCCGTTTTTGGCGATTCATGCCAAAGGGGGAGAAAGTATGAGCCCAAAGCAAAAGGACCGCACCACCACCCTAATTTTAAAATTAATGGTTTTCAATTGAAAATTTCAAATTAGTATCTCTTTGTGTTCTAAAGGGGGAGCAACTAGTATTTTCAAAACTTGATATCTTAAAACCCTCTTGAACACTAAGAGGAGAATTTATTTGAGGGGGAGTTTTGTTTAGTCAAAGGAAAAGCATTTGGAACAAAGGGAGAAAATTTCAAAATTTGAAAATGCTTTGCAAAATCTTGTTCATTTACCTTTGATTATTTTGCAAAAAGACTTTGAAACGGTTTTACAAAAAGAATTTGCAAAAACAAAACATGTGGTGCAAGCGTGGTCCAAAATGTTAAAAATAAAGAAACAATCCATGCACATCTAGTAAGTAACATTTATTGGCTCATTTCCAAGCAACCTTTGCACTTACATTATACAAACTAGTTCAATTATGCACTTTTATATTTGCTTTGGTTTGTGTTGGCATCAATCACCAAAAAGGGGGAGATTGAAAGGGAATTAGGCTTACACCTAGTCCCTAATTAATTTTGGTGGTTGAATTGCCCAACACAAATATTGGACTAACTAGTTTGCTCTAGTGTATAAGTTATACAGGTGTCAAAGGTTCACACTTAGCCAATAAAATGACCAAGTATTGGGTTCAAACAAAGGAGCAAGGGACAACCGAAGGCACCTCTGGTCTGGCGCACCGGACTGTCCGGTGTGCCACCGGACATGCCCGGTGCGCCAGAGGACTCCAACTCCAAACTCGTCACCTTCGGGAAATTCCAGAGGCGACTCCGCTATAATTCACCGGACTGTCCGGTGTACACCGGACATGTCCGGTGCTCCAAGGAAGAGCGGCCTCCGGAACTCGGCAGCCTCGGGAATTCATTCCAGCTGCTCCGCTAAAATTCACCGGACTGTCTGGTGTACACCGGACTGTCCGGTGTAACAGCGGGACAACGGCTATTTCGGCGCCAACGGCTACCTGCGACGCATTAAATACGCGCGCTGCGCGCGCAGAGGTCAGGCACGCCCATACTGGCGCACCGGACAATCTACAGTGCATGTCCGGTGCGCCACCGGACATCAAGGCGGGCCCAGAAGTCAGAGCTCCAACGGTCGGAACCCAACGGCATTGGTGACGTGGCTGTCGCACCGGACATGTCCGGTGTGCACCGGACTGTCCGGTGCACCATCGAACAGACAGCCTCACCAAACGGCTAGTTTGGTGGTTGGGGCTATAAATACCCTCAACCACCCCACATTCAAGTCATCCAAGTTTTCACACTTCCAACCCTTTACAAGAGCTAGGCATTCAATTCTAGACACACTCAAGAGATCAAATCCTCTCTCAAATTCCACACAAAGCTTTAGTGACTAGTGAGAGAGATTTGCTTGTGTTCTTTCGAGCTCTTGCGCTTGGATTGCTTTCTTCTTTCTTGATTCTTTCATTGCGATCAAACTCACTTGTAATTGAGGCAAGAGACACCAAACTTGTGGTGGTCCTTGTGGGAACTTTGTGTTCCAAGTGATTGAGAAGAGAAAGCTCACTCGGTCCGAGGGACCGTTTGAGAGAGGGTAAGGGTTGAAAGAGACCCGGCCTTTGTGGCCTCCTCAACGGGGAGTAGGTTTGCGAGAACCGAACCTCGGTAAAACAAATCCGCGTGTCACACTTCTTATTTCACTTGCGATTTGTTTTGCACCCTCTCTCGCGGACTCTATTATATTTCTAACGCTAACCCGGCTTGTAGTTGTGATTATTTTTGAGAATTTCAGTTTCGCCCTATTCACCCCCCCTCTCTAGGCGACTTTCATATGGCGTGGCAAGCTATGTTCACAGCTTCCGACCAAAACCGCTCGAGCGTCTTGAATTCTCCAAGCATCGTCCTCGCCATGTCGATAAGCGTCCTATTCTTTCTCTCTACCACACCGTTTTGCTGCGGTGTGTAGGGAGCGGAGAACTCGTGCTTGATGCCTTCTTCCTCAAGATATTCCTCCACTTGCAGGTTCTTGAACTCGGACCCGTTGTCACTTCTTATATTTTTCACTTTGAGCTCAAATTCGTTTTGAGCCCTCCTAAGGAAGCGCTTTAGGGTCCCTTAGGTTTCTGTTTTATCCTGCAAAAAGAACACCCAAGTGAAGCGGGAAAATAATCAACAATTACTAGACCATACTTACTTCCCCTGATGCTAAGGTAGGCGACGGGTCCGAAGAGGTCCATATGTAATAGCTCCAGTGGTCTTGATGTTGTCATCACATTCTTGTTGTGATGAGTGCTTCCCACCTGTTTCCCTGCCTGACAAGCTGCACAAGGTCTATCTTTTTCGAAACATACATTTGTTAGTCCTAACAACATGTGCTAGACGGCGATGCCACAGCCAGCCCATACTAGTCTTAGCTATTAAGCATGCATCTAGATCGGCCTCCTCTTTTGAAAAATCCACTAAGTAGAGTTTGCCATCTAATGCACCCTTAAAAGCTAGTGAACCATCACTCCTTCTAAAGACAGACACATCTACATTGGTAAATAGACAATTATAACCCATGTTACATAATTGACTTACAGACAATAAGTTGTACCCGAGCGATTCAACTAAGAACACATTTGAGATAGAATGCTCGGATGAAATGGCTATTTTTCCTAGTCCTTTAACCTTGCCTTGGTTCCCATCTCCAAAGATGATCGAATCTTGGGAATCCATGTTCTTGACGTAGGAGGTGAACATCTTCTTCTCCCCCGTCATGTGGTTTGTGCATCCGCTGTCAATAATCCAGCTTGAGCCCCCGGATGCATAAACCTGCAAGGCAATTTACACTTGGGTTTTAGGTACCCAACTCTTGTTGGGTCCTACAAGGTTAGTCACGATAGCCTTTGGGATCCAAATACAAGTCTTATCTCCCTTGCATTTGGACCCCAACTTCCTAGCAACTACTTTTTCATTCTTACAAAAGATTGCAAAAGAAGTATTGCAGGCATGGTAAATAGTAGAAGGTTCATTACATACTCTCCTAGGCACATGATGCACAACATTACTTTTCCTAGGCCTACCATGCACAACAATAGAGCTAGAGGCAAACATAGCATGTGAATCATTATAATCAACATAACTCGTATTATAATGCGCATTCCTAGAAAATTTTCTATCATAAATGAAAGCATGATTCCTTTAAATGCTACTAGCCATAGGGGCCTTTCCTTTCTCCTTGTTGGGAATGGGAGCCCTTTGACTTGTTAAGTTCTTGGCTTCCTTTTGAAAGCCAAGTCTATCCTTAATTGAGGGGTGTCTACCAACGGTGTAGGCATCCCTAGCAAATTTTAACTTATCAAAGTCAATTTTGCAAGTCTTAAGTTGAGCATTAAGACTTGCCACTTCATCATTCAATTTTGTAATAGCAATAAGATGTTCATTACAAGCATTAACATCAAAGTCCTTTCATCTATTGCAAATTACAACATGTTCTACACATGAACTAGATTTATTAGCTACCTCTAGCTTAGCATTTAAATCATCATTCAAAATCTTTAAGCTAGAGATTGATTCATGGCACACAGACAATTCAGAGGATAACATTTCATTTCTTTTAATTTCTAAAGCAAGAGATTTTTGCACACTAACAAACTTATCATGCTCTTCATATAAAATATCATCTTGCTTTTCTAAGAGTCTATTCTTTTCATTTAAAGCATCAATCAATTCATTGATTTTATCTACTTTAGCTCTATCTAAACCTTTGAATAAGCTAGAGTAATCTACTTCATCATCACTAGAATCATCATCACTAGAAGTAGTGTATTTAGGGGTATCACGAACACTTACCTTCTTCTCCTTGGCCATGAGACAAGTGTGTCGTTCGTTGGGGAAGAGAGCGGAGTTGTTGAAGGCCGAGGCAGCGAGTCCTTCATCGTTGGAGTCGGAAGAAGAGCAGTCCGAGTCCCATTCCTTTCCGAGGTGTGCCTCGCCCTTTGCCTTCCTATAGTTCTTTTTCTTCTCCTTCTTCCCGCTCTTTTCTTGTTCCTGGTCATTAGCATTATTGGGACAATTTGCTATAAAGTGACCAGTCTTACTGCACTTGAAGCAGGAGCTCTTTCCGCTTGTTTTGTTCTTGTTGGGGTACTCCTTGCGTCCTTTAAGGGCTGTCTTGAAGCTTGATGATGAGGGCCATCTCATCTTCGTTTAGCCCGGTGGCCTCAACTTGTGCCACCTTGCTAGGTAGCGCCTCCTTGCTGCTTGTTGCCTTGAGCGCAACGGACTGCGGCTCGTAGATGGGCATTGGGTCGTTTAATGCATCATCAACATACCTTACCTCCTTGACCATCATGCGCCCGCTCACAAATTTTCCGAGTATCTCCTTGGGCGTCATCTTTGTGTACTTGGGATTCTCACGGATGAGGTTCACAAGATGAGGGTCAATAACAGTAAAAGACCTGAGCATAAGTCGGACGACGTCGTGGTCCGTCCATCTCGTGCTTCCATAGCTCCTAATCTTGTTGACCAGGGTCTTGAGCCTGTTGTATGTTTGTGTTGGCTCCTCTCCCCTGATCATCGCGAACCTTCCCAGCTCGCCTTCCACCAACTCCATTTTGGTGATCATGGTGGCGTCGTTTCCCTCATGTGATATTTTGAGGGTGTCCCAGATTTGCTTGGCGTTGTCCAAGCCGCTCACCTTGTTGTATTCGTCCCTGCACAGAGATGCTAGCAAAACAGTGGTAGCTTGTGCATTCTTATGAATTTGCTCATTGATAAACACAGTGTTATTGGTACTGTCAAAATGCATTCCATTTTCAACTATCTCCCAAATACTAGGATGGAGAGAAAATAAGTGACTACGCATTTTGTGACTCCAAAAAGCGTAGTCCTCTCCATCAAAGTATGGAGGTTTACCAAGAGGAATTGAAAGCAAATGAGCATTGGAATTGAAAGGAATACAAGAATAATCAAATGAATAATTTGAATTAACCGGTTTCTTTTTAGATGAGTCATCGTCGTCGTCGTCTCTTGGTGAAGAAGAAGATGCATCGCTGTCGTAGTAGACGATCTTCTTGATGCGCCTCTTCTTCTTCCCATCCTTCTTCTTGTGACTCGAGCCAGAGTCAGTGGGCTTGTCGTCCCTTGGCTTGTTGATAGGGATGGCAATGGGTCAGGTTCGGATCGGGTATGGTAAATATCCGCCTGTGACAATATCCGCGGGTATTACTCATACCCGCCCGTGACTATACCCGCGGGTAGGATTTTGTACCCATGCCCATACCCATCGGGTATCGGGCGAGTATCGGATACCCGCGGGTATAATTACACTTCACAAAAATAAAACACATGGTTGATAAATCTGATTACTGTTACAGAAACAAGCAATATATGAGTTCATAGCGTTGAGACTTTATACTTTAGACAAATATATTCATATCGATCAGTGAGATGTCTACTGTAAAATATACATGCGAGGGACTGAGGGGAGACCGGGAGGGGATATACCGACGAACACGGTGCTGGAGGACGGCTTCACAGCGACGTGCTTGGCTGTCGGTGGTCGGGCGGACAGGGGCTTGGCTGCCGGTGACTGGGTGACGTGCCCTGCTTGGGATCTGGTCGGTAGCTGGACGTCGGTGGCTAGAGTGCTGGACGGCGACATGCTTGGCTTCACAACGACATGCTTGGCAGAATGGCAGCCGGAGTGCTGGACGCCGGTGGCTGGGCGGCTAGCAGTAGCAGCCTAGGATCGGAGTGCAGTGACGCAGGGGCAGGGAGCCAAGGACGCATGGACCAGGGTCGCTCAGCTTGATGCCTACTACTGGAGGGTGGCGGCTGGGTTGCTCCATTGCTGGGGCAAGGATGTTGGACGCGGGACGATAGGGTCGGCGGTTGCTCGGCTTGATGCCTTGATGCCTATTGTAGTACTACTGGCGGCCGGGATGCCGGGTGGGACTTGGAGAGCCTAGGGTTAGAATAGCCGGTCACAAGTTAGGCCTACAATTGGGCCACAGTTGGCTACTTGGCTCCTATTTACATATTTTTGGATATCTGCGGATACCCATGGCTAAAGTATAGTATCCGAACCCGATCTGATGTTACCTCGGGTCGGGTATGGGTAAGACTCACGGGTAAAATATTGTACCCGAAACTGAACCCGACGGGTCGGATATCCGTGGATATCCGAACCCATGGGTAATATTGCCATCCCTACTCGTTGAAGATGGACTCCTTCTCCTTATCGTTGACCATCATCCCCTTTCTCTTAGGATCCACCTCTTCGGGCTATTAGTCCCTTACGTGAAGAGAACGGCTTTGATACCAATTGAGAGCACCTAGAGGGGGTGAATAGGTGATCCTGTAAAATTCAACACTAAATAGCCACAAGCTTGGTTATAAAGATGTTAGTGCAATAGAACCAAGTGGCTATAGAGCGAGCTCTTGCGAATCACAATAATCACAGAGAAAGACAACACAAGAGACACAATGTTTTATCCCGTGGTTCGGCTAAGTATAACACTTGCCTACTTCCACGTTGTGGCGTCCCAATGGACGAGGGTTGCAATCAACCCCTTTCAAGTGATCCAATGATCAACTTGAATACCATGGTATTCTTCCTTATAGTTTTCTTCCCGTTTGCGAGGAATCTCCACAAGTTGGAGCCTCTCGCCCTTACAAGATTGTTCACAAAGAAAGCACAGAGTAAGGTTGGGAAGAGCAACGCACACTAAAATTAAATCCACACCGCAAACACGCACACAAGTGAGAAGATGAGCACACAAAACACGCGCAAGGAGTTTACAACTCGAAAAGTGCTCCAATCTCAAGAACGATGAACGATTGCGTGAAAGTGAGGACTAAAAGTCTTGGAATGCTTAGAGTGTGCTTGGGTGACTCCTCCATGCGCCTAGGGGTCCCTTTTATAGCCCCAAGGCACCTAGGAGCCGTTGGAGGCAATCTTGGAAGGCTAATCTTGCCTTCTGTCGGGTGGCGCACCGGACATTCCGGTGCGCCACCGGATAGTCACTATAGACGGTCCGGTGCGGATCTGTTTCCTTTTCTGGCGCAGATGACCATTGTAGCGCCGTGGTAGTTGGCGCACCGGACACTGTCCGGTGCACATTGGACAGTCCGGTGCCCCCTATCGACCGTTGGCGCGGGCCACCCGTCGCCCGCGGATTGCGCGGTCGACCGTTGGCACAGTCGACCGTTGGCTCACTGACAGTCCGGTGCACCACCGGACAGTCCGGTGAATTTTAGTCGTACGCCACTGATCCTTTTCCCGAGAGCGACGACTTCGCCGCGGACGACTCCCCGGACAGTCCGCTGCTCCACCGGACAGTCAGGTGAATTATAGTCGTACGCCACCGTCGAATCCCGAGAGCGGCCAGTTCACCTTGGACTCGCTTGGCGCACCGGACACTGTCCGGTGCACCCAGACTGAGCAGGAGAGCCAACACTTTTCCAATTCCTTTTCTCCTGTTTCTAGCACTTAGACAAAATATGTTAGTACTCAAAACAATGTACTAAGTCTAGAAACGTACCTTGTTACATGATTTGCACTTCTTCAATCTTTGGCACATTCAGAACTTAGAGAATGTGTGTTGGGCACTTAATCACCAAAACATTATATAAATAGCCCAAGGGCACATTTCCCTTTCAGAGGACGCCGCCAACATCACCGTCAACAAGGGCCTCCTTTTCCCCAACGTCGGCCACAAGTGCCTCATGGCAAAGGACGGCAAAAAGAAGAAGGTAAAATCTAGAGCCTCCACTAAATATACAACATCTAGTGATGAGGGTAGCTCTAGTGATGATGAAGATAATTTGTTTGCTCTTTTTGCCAACTTAAACATGCAACAAAAAGAAAAATTGAATGAATTGATAGGAGCCATTCATGAGAAGGATGAACTCTTGGATAGCCAAGAGGAATTCCTTATTAAGAAAAATAAGAAGCATGTTAAAGTTAAAAATGTTTATGCTCAGGAGATAGAAAACTATGAAAAATTGACTAGTGAGCTTAGCACTTACCATGACACTATCTCCAACCTTAGAAATGAAAATGATAAATGTAGCATCCCAAAAATTCAAATCCTGAAATTTTCTCAAACTCCCTCTAAATTCAAAATGAATTTCAAATTTCATTTCAAAATGTTTGTTTGCGAGTTGATATCAGCAAATAAAATATAGTGGTCTATATTCTCTCCAAAATCCTCCTCAAATATCCTACAAATATTTCCCAGTGATCACCCTCACATTCTTTCCAGAAATACCGCCCAGATATTTCCCTAGTGATCCTCTTCAAGTTCTTTCCAGAAATACTGCCCAAATATTCCACCGATATATCTCCAGGTATTTTCCTCTTGAGAAATACCTTCAGAATCATTTTTCAAGTCCCTACAAATATTTTCTTCATAACTTTCCTCATGCTCATACGTATACGTATGCCTCTGGTGTCATACGGTGAGCTCTACAAGCTAATCTCACTTATACAAGACAAATACATGCTAATCTCCCACTAATCCTCTCATCCTCCCACTAATCCTCTCATCCCTCCCCCTAATCCCCCCACCATGGCTATAAATAGAGGGGCAAGGGCCTCCTCCCATCCCACCCCAAGCCATTTCATGGCAACTCTCTCCCCCCCCACACACACACCCACTCCATGTTCCACACAAGCACACACTAGCACAAGGATCGTTCGATCGTTCTTCGATCGTTCGTCCCCTGTTCTTAGTTTGTTCGTTCGTTCGTCCGATCGTTCGATCGTTCGTCCGATCGTTCATGGTTCGTTCGTCCGTTCGTCCGATCGTTCGATCGTTCGTCCGTTCGTTCGTCCAAATAATCTTTTTCCTGCCGTTATGCTGCCGAAATTCCGATCGTTCGTTTGTTCGATCATTCGATCGTTCATAGTCCCTATTCATCGTTCATCATTCGTTCATAGTCCCTATTCATCGTTCTTCCAGATAATCTTTGTCCTACCGTTATGCTGCCGAAATTCCGATCGTTCGTTCGTTCGATCATTCGATCGTTCATCGTTCGTTCATAGTTCCCTATTCATCGTTCATCGTTCGTTCATAGTCCCTATTCATCGTTCTTCCAGATAATCTTTATCCTGCCGTTATGCTGCCGAAATTCCGATCGTTCGTTCGTCCGATCATTCGATCGTTCGTCCGTTCGTTCGTCCAAATAATCTTTTCCTGCCGTTATGCTGCCGAAATTCCAATCGTTCGTTCGTCCGATCATTCGATCGTTCGTCCGTTCGTTCATAGTTCCTATTCATCGTTCGTTCATACGCTATTCACTGTCACTATTCACCGTTACTATTCACCATTACTATTCACCATTACTATTCACCATTACTATTCATCGTTACTATTCACATACACTATTCATCATCGTTACTGTTTATCATTACTATTCATCATCGTTACTATTCATCGATGATATCTATAATTACTTTTCCATCGCCACTATTCATCGTTACTATTCATCGATTAGCCGATCACCCCAAATTTCAACTACTCATACATCATGTTGTCCAGTCCACCTAAGACCAGCCAGACCCATATTCCAGTCATACGAACTCCGGTGACTGTGATTTTCCTTCCAGTAGGGAACTTCCCATCTGGTTACCCATCCCAGGTTTCTCCAAGTTGAGCATGCTTGACTTTGAGATTCCTTCGAACCAGGCTTCCAAACTCAGATTCCAATAATTCTTGTTTCTAAATTTTTATCAAACTATTCCCTATCCAGCCATGTCACCCCTTAAGCATGGTTCATGTTCCAGAAAACTCCCAAAATACTCTTGTCCCATATTCTGCCTATAACTCTCATGTTCATACCAAGTCAGACGATTCATTCGTCACTATTCTCACCAACAGTGAACTTCACTGTGCTACACCACCTACACTCAGCTATAAATACACCCAGCTACCCTCTCCCTCTCCACACACACTCAACACCCTCAGCCAAGGCAAACACCCCACCCACTCAGTTACTCCGCTTTGCCGGCTACACGCATAGTGTCGCTTTGCCTCCAGTCCACCCTCCTGGTAAGCACCTCCGCTCCACCACCAGTAATATCACAACACCACATGACATAGATTCTACTCAAGACTCTACCCATCCATATATCGCTTTTCTGACCACTATACTAAATATTTGTTGGTATACTTGCTGGTTTGTATGTTTGCTTGTTCATGTTGCATAGTTATCGGAGCGTTCGTGCCATCTCGTGGAGGCCAGATCTGCAAGTCTACGCCAGGCGGTGGAGCCAGAAGCCAGTTCCACGAGCTCCCCTTCCCCCTTCGCCGAATAAGCACGGCAAGCTCACTGGATCCCTTTGATGCATAAATTACCTATGATTTTTCAACCACAACCCTTAGCCTGTTATTTTATGCATGATATGATTTTGAGATAAGTTATTATGGCCACCCAGCCGCTTGCCGCAATCAATCCCTGATATATATGTTCCAAATGATTTGAGAACAGGTGTGAGTTTTCAAAAGAAAATGCTTTTCAAAATGTGTGTGATGAAGGGTTTTCACCCTTATCACCTTGTGAGCGGGATAATCAGGGACTCCCTGGTTTAGGGGAGGGCCTAAGGTGTTGGCTCAGCTGGTTTAGGCGTGAGCAGAAGGATTGTCCCCTCATATAAGGACCGGTTTGTCATCTTCACTACTTGTACTCTTTAATAGTACAACCACTCGAGACTGTGTGGGCAGTCACTCAATCTGAACTCGTACGGTCCAACCCCAGGGTTATGAAGGCTGGGGAGCACCGGGAGGATAAGGAGGGGGAAAGTTTTGTCCGGTTTGGACATGGTGGTGGCCTGACTCCTTCCGGATAACCGTTAAGGTTAGGACGTGCAGGGAAAGAAAGAGATTCGGATTCGGATCTCATTGATCATGAGATCGCAGAGCCGGACTAGTGGGTAAAGTGTACACCTCTGCGCAGAGTTTGAAAACCTATTCGAATAGTCTGTGTCCACAGGAATGGACGAGTCTGGTATGGTATGGCAATTAATGTTTTGTTTTCCAAAAAAAAGAGATGGTTTTGAGAAAAGTGGTTTTTAAAAAAGGTTCGGCGGTTGAGCCGTGAGCTATGGTGGACGGGAAGTCCAGTAGCGGTTTTTGAAAAGGAAAACCAGTGGGAAACTGCTGAGATGCCTGGATGGTTTAGTCCAGGGGATTTTGTTATAATACTGAAAAACTTCCTGCTCCTTTTGGAGAGGATGCGCTTTGCAAAAATACAAAATGTTTTTCAAAACAACTCTGCATAAAATATTGCTGTTTCTGCAAAATATCCTGAGCTCCACATATTCCATGCATTATATCTGATTTCCCCATTCCGCGGGTGAAGGTGGGCTGCTGAGTACGTTTGTACTCACCCTTGCTTATTTGTTGTTTTCAGAAAAAGGAGATCGGGTAAGAGTTACGACTGTTCCCAACCTTGCCTGTGGCTGTTGGACCACTGACTTGCTTCGCTGCGTATATCGGGCTGCTTCAGCCCCACTCTGATGATATGTCCCGAGTTGTGGACCAACTCTTAAAGTTGTTCGCCACCTTTGTAGGTTTGTCTCGTTTGATCAGATTTGGTATCATCTGATGTATAAATGTGTTTACTAGCCTCCTGGGACTAGTAATTGTATCACATTTGAGTCCCAGAGGATTGGGGACGCTTCAGGTGGTATCAGAGCTGTTAGGTTGGCCGCAGGACGTAACCCTTAGCCTGATCAAAAGTTTTTGAGTCAAAACTATTTTCTTAAAAAAATTCTTGCTCTCATCCCTTCATTTCAAAAATGTTTTCCCCCTTTCCTTCTCTCAGAGGTCAGATGGAGGTTCAGTGCCAAACCAGCTTCTGCCAGAATGAAGATGGTTTCCCCAAGTTGCTGAGAGCATGCATAGTTCGCCTCGGAATCAGGAGCCAGCCAGAGTATGATGGTCGTGAATTCGTCGAGCATGGCACAGAGAAGTGTGTCGTGACTATATACATTGGATCCAGTCCGCACCATGTGGAATGGAGTGTCACTACTGCTGGGCACAGATTCAAAGACACCTGCCAAGTCGTCGCTCGCAAGGCATTGAGGGCTCTGTGTCAGATCTATGAAGAAGAAGTGGCCGACACCCCGCTCAGATTCTTTCCGCCCTTTCAGAGAGACCGTCCAGTTTGGATGGCCAGGATGCGTGCATTGGAAGAGCAGCAGCTACTTGAGGACGACCCCACAGTCGTGTACCTCACTGCATACCTGCTCACCCTGGATGCCCAGTATGATTTCTTGGCCCGGCACCACCGTCAGATGATTGCTCGAGCAGAAGATGCAGAGAAGCTCAACCGTAAGCTCCATGTGGATCTCACCACAGCTCAAGCCCGTGTAGCTGCCTTAGAAAGTCATGAAGTCATTGCTGTTGAAGCCCTGAAGCAAGCCAAGGATGAGCATGTCCAGAAGCTGATGGAGGCCTACTTGGTAACCCATAACCAACGTAGAGCCCTGCGGATCCAAGAGCCCGCTCCATCCAACCCAGTTCAACCCAGGAAAGCTGAAGATCCCCAGATTCTTCAAGGTCACCCGGTCTCTATCAGAGGAGAGAAGAAGGCTTGGGAACTCCCGGAAGGAACCATAGTCTTGGAAGGAATTCCAGTCTCCCCTAAGGCTATGGATAAAAAAGAGCACCCTGAATCCTCCCAAGATCCCCCGCCAGAGTTGTTTGAGCCCCTCACCATGAAGAAGATTCCAGCACCGTCCCTTGAGGTCAAGGAAGAAGCTGCAAGCACCCCGCCAGCACCGCCGCCCTCAGAGGAGCTACAAGAGCCAGTCCCGCTTGAAGAAGAGTTCGACCCCGTCTTGCCATCTCAGTCGCCGCCAGAAGAAGTTATCAACATCAGCTCCCTGTTGACCCATCCAGGAGATATCTCAGATTGAAGTTGTGCGTCAGCCTTGCCAGAAGAGAAGCTGCCAGATCTGAGTTAGTTATACCCAGTCCTCTGCGTGCATTAGGTAGTGAAGTTTTTCTTCACTTTGGCTAGAGCCCTGCATGTATGAGAGGTAATCGTGTAGTCCCGTGCCTTGAAAAACTCTATTTGTGTGGCCCCCTAGGGCATTTCAAAATGAATTTCGCTTGATGTTTTCTCCCCTTTTGAGTGCATATGTGATGCTTTAACGTTAGTGCTCATAAGTTGCATTTAGCATAGTTCTCAATTCAGGAGCCAAGCAATAGTAGTTATGCTTAGCCCCCGAATCTGAGTAGCCCGTGCTTTGGAAAAACTCTATTCTTCCCTTATTCAAAACATTTGATTTGTTTGTGCTTATCATTGCTGAGCTAGTGTGTTTTCTTTTCGTTTTTCTTAAAAAGGTTTTCTCTAAAAACATAGATCACAAATTAGAGCTAATCCTTACCTTATGCTTCCATTCTCATCTTAACCCATCTGAAGAAAAAAGTGCCTTACCTAAGAAGACACCGAGAAGCTTACCCTTGAAGCCTGTAACAAGCTACAGAAGAAACCAGTCCAGCCGCTCAGTCAAAAGGACCGACCGTGAGAATCAAAGCACTGCCCCTGAGTCAAAGTAAACAGAAAAAAGAGGACAGAAGGAGTTATTACCATACAGAGAGGCAAAGATTCTTGGAACCAGAGACCACAAACATCAGGGTCATTGACTCCACCACTCACCCGTGCCCCCCGCACGCGTGTCCCATCTCCAACAACCGCCCCACGCCCCCCTTTGCAGCGCACTACCGCCGCCCACACCCCCTTTGTAGCGCACTACCGCCACCCACGCCCCCTTTGCAGCGCACCCGCCGCCGCCATCATCGCCGACAACACTAGGCCCCCCTTCCCCTCCATCGCACCTGCTGCCACATCACCACCGACTCCACAACCAAACACCACCGCTCACCTATAAAACTCCGCACCAACTCCCTCAGTTCCCGTCCCAAGAAAAGCACACACCTGATAAACCCCCCCCCACCAGCTCCCTCAACGCCCATCTAGCTCAAAGCAAAGCACATTCCAGATAAACCCCCTCTGCCAAATCACAAGCAACTCCATTTTCCACTCCCTCGCCCCTAAGATCACAATGCTTGGTGATTCTTGGGTTGAAGACTGTTGCACATGGTTCATAGTCTTTGGTTTCCTCCTCTGTATGATGGTAATACTCTTTGATAGAATCCTCCAGTGGGAAGAGCAAAGAGAAAGAAAGAGGCAGTGAAAAGTGAAAAGTGAGAAGAGAAAAGAAGATAGTGAAGAGAAGATGAGAAGAAGGTTGTCCCAGAATCAACCCTGTGTCAGTCATCTCTCCGCAGCCTGCTCAAGCAGCAACAACAGAAGAAGGCCCCGTAACACCCTTGTTATGAGGTACTTCAAGGAGTTCAAATCCCCATGATTCAAGAGATCTGCCCTCATTCTTTTTAAGTGGGGTAGTATTCCAGTAAGGTTCCTGCTATGGAGAAAAAGAAGAAGGCCTTAGTAAGCTTGTGGAGGACCAGATCATCGAAGCTTATAAGTTTCTGGATGAGAAGTGGTTACCCAAGTTTTGTTGATGAAGCACCAGAAGACCAATCAAGGAAGGAATCCATGTGGGAGTTCGCAAGAGAAAGGTTTGCGTGTTGGCATCGATGCTTCCTCAATAAGCTAGCTGCCAAGCGAAAGCTGAAGCCTGAAGATGATCTTTGAGTAGCCAGAATCAGCATTTGCAATCAGCAACCGGATGCTCCTCAAAGGCCGGATTTTGTTGAAGTTCCATCTCCTCGAAGAGTTGCAAAGTGAAGATATGTAGCTGAAGTAAAGCTATACCCATAACCCTTCTAAGCCAAATCTCGAGGACGAGATTCCTTTTAAGTGGGGTAGATTTGTAGCATCCCAAAAATTCAAATCCTGAAATTTTCTCAAACTCCCTCTAAATTCAAAATGAATTTCAAATTTCATTTCAAAATGTTTGTTTGCGAGTTGATATCAGCAAATAAAATATAGTGGTCTATATTCTCTCCAAAATCCTCCTCAAATATCCTACAAATATTTCCCAGTGATCACCCTCGCATTCTTTCCAGAAATACCGCCCAGATATTTCCCTAGTGATCCTCTTCAAGTTCTTTCCAGAAATACTGCCCAAATATTCCACCGATATATCTCCAGGTATTTTCCTCTTGAGAAATACCTTCAGAATCATTTTTCAAGTCCCTACAAATATTTTCTTCATAACTTTCCTCATGCTCATACGTATACGTATGCCTCTGGTGTCATACGGTGAGCTCTACAAGCTAATCTCACTTATACAAGACAAATACATGCTAATCTCCCACTAATCCTCTCATCCTCCCACTAATCCTCTCATCCCTCCCCCTAATCCCCCCACCATGGCTATAAATAGAGGGGCAAGGGCCTCCTCCCATCCCACCCCAAGCCATTTCATGGCAACTCTCTCCCCCCCCACACACACACCCACTCCATGTTCCACACAAGCACACACTAGCACAAGGATCGTTCGATCGTTCTTCGATCGTTCGTCCCCTGTTCTTAGTTTGTTCGTTCGTTCGTCCGATCGTTCGATCGTTCGTCCGATCGTTCATGGTTCGTTCGTCCGTTCGTCCGATCGTTCGATCGTTCGTCCGTTCGTTCGTCCAAATAATCTTTTTCCTGCCGTTATGCTGCCGAAATTCCGATCGTTCGTTTGTTCGATCATTCGATCGTTCATAGTCCCTATTCATCGTTCATCATTCGTTCATAGTCCCTATTCATCGTTCTTCCAGATAATCTTTGTCCTACCGTTATGCTGCCGAAATTCCGATCGTTCGTTCGTTCGATCATTCGATCGTTCATCGTTCGTTCATAGTTCCCTATTCATCGTTCATCGTTCGTTCATAGTCCCTATTCATCGTTCTTCCAGATAATCTTTATCCTGCCGTTATGCTGCCGAAATTCCGATCGTTCGTTCGTCCGATCATTCGATCGTTCGTCCGTTCGTTCGTCCAAATAATCTTTTCCTGCCGTTATGCTGCCGAAATTCCAATCGTTCGTTCGTCCGATCATTCGATCGTTCGTCCGTTCGTTCATAGTTCCTATTCATCGTTCGTTCATACGACTATTCACTGTCACTATTCACCGTTACTATTCACCATTACTATTCACCATTACTATTCACCATTACTATTCATCGTTACTATTCACATACACTATTCATCATCGTTACTATTTATCATTACTATTTATCATCGTTACTATTCATCGATGATATCTATAATTACTTTTCCATCGCCACTATTCATCGTTACTATTCATCGATTAGCCGATCACCCCAAATTTCAACTACTCATACATCATGTTGTCCAGTCCACCTAAGACCAGCCAGACCCATATTCCAGTCATACGAACTCCGGTGACTGTGATTTTCCTTCCAGTAGGGAACTTCCCATCTGGTTACCCATCCCAGGTTTCTCCAAGTTGAGCATGCTTGACTTTGAGATTCCTTCGAACCAGGCTTCCAAACTCAGATTCCAATAATTCTTGTTTCTAAATTTTTATCAAACTATTCCCTATCCAGCCATGTCACCCCTTAAGCATGGTTCATGTTCCAGAAAACTCCCAAAATACTCTTGTCCCATATTCTGCCTATAACTCTCATGTTCATACCAAGTCAGACGATTCATTCGTCACTATTCTCACCAACAGTGAACTTCACTGTGCTACACCACCTACACTCAGCTATAAATACACCCAGCTACCCTCTCCCTCTCCACACACACTCAACACCCTCAGCCAAGGCAAACACCCCACCCACTCAGTTACTCCGCTTTGCCGGCTACACGCATAGTGTCGCTTTGCCTCCAGTCCACCCTCCTGGTAAGCACCTCCGCTCCACCACCAGTAATATCACAACACCACATGACATAGATTCTACTCAAGACTCTACCCATCCATATATCGCTTTTCTGACCACTATACTAAATATTTGTTGGTATACTTGCTGGTTTGTATGTTTGCTTGTTCATGTTGCATAGTTATCGGAGCGTTCGTGCCATCTCGTGGAGGCCAGATCTGCAAGTCTACGCCAGGCGGTGGAGCCAGAAGCCAGTTCCACGAGCTCCCCTTCCCCCTTCGCCGAATAAGCACGGCAAGCTCACTGGATCCCTTTGATGCATAAATTACCTATGATTTTTCAACCACAACCCTTAGCCTGTTATTTTATGCATGATATGATTTTGAGATAAGTTATTATGGCCACCCAGCCGCTTGCCGCAATCAATCCCTGATATATATGTTCCAAATGATTTGAGAACAGGTGTGAGTTTTCAAAAGAAAATGCTTTTCAAAATGTGTGTGATGAAGGGTTTTCACCCTTATCACCTTGTGAGCGGGATAATCAGGGACTCCCTGGTTTAGGGGAGGGCCTAAGGTGTTGGCTCAGCTGGTTTAGGCGTGAGCAGAAGGATTGTCCCCTCATATAAGGACCGGTTTGTCATCTTCACTACCTGTACTCTTTAATAGTACAACCACTCGAGACTGTGTGGGCAGTCACTCAATCTGAACTCGTACGGTCCAACCCCAGGGTTATGAAGGCTGGGGAGCACCGGGAGGATAAGGAGGGGGAAAGTTTTGTCCGGTTTGGACATGGTGGTGGCCTGACTCCTTCCGGATAACCATTAAGGTTAGGACGTGCAGGGAAAGAAAGAGATTCGGATTCGGATCTCATTGATCATGAGATCGCAGAGCCGGACTAGTGGGTAAAGTGTACACCTCTGCGCAGAGTTTGAAAACCTATTCGAATAGTCTGTGTCCACAGGAATGGACGAGTCTGGTATGGTATGGCAATTAATGTTTTGTTTTCCAAAAAAAAGAGATGGTTTTGAGAAAAGTGGTTTTTAAAAAAGGTTCGGCGGTTGAGCCGTGAGCTATGGTGGACGGGAAGTCCAGTAGCGGTTTTTGAAAAGGAAAACCAGTGGGAAACTGCTGAGATGCCTGGATGGTTTAGTCCAGGGGATTTTGTTATAATACTGAAAAACTTCCTGCTCCTTTTGGAGAGGATGCGCTTTGCAAAAATACAAAATGTTTTTCAAAACAACTCTGCATAAAATATTGCTGTTTCTGCAAAATATCCTGAGCTCCACATATTCCATGCATTATATCTGATTTCCCCATTCCGCGGGTGAAGGTGGGCTGCTGAGTACGTTTGTACTCACCCTTGCTTATTTGTTGTTTTTCAGAAAAAGGAGATCGGGTAAGAGTTACGACTGTTCCCAACCTTGCCTGTGGCTGTTGGACCACTGACTTGCTTCGCTGCGTATATCGGGCTGCTTCAGCCCCACTCTGATGATATGTCCCGAGTTGTGGACCAACTCTTAAAGTTGTTCGCCACCTTTGTAGGTTTGTCTCGTTTGATCAGATTTGGTATCATCTGATGTATAAATGTGTTTACTAGCCTCCTGGGACTAGTAATTGTATCACATTTGAGTCCCAGAGGATTGGGGACGCTTCAATAAATTAATTGCTAAGGTTGAGAAATCAAATGTATGTGATGATTCAATTGCCAATCTTAAAAGTGATAATGCTGGTTTAATTGCTAAGATTGACAAGTTGAATGAATCAATTGCTAGCCTTAAGATTGAGAATGATAAATTAATTACTAAGGCTAAGGATTTAAATGTTTGCAATGATGCTATTTCCAATCTTAGAAATGAAAATGCTATGTTACATGCTAAGATTGATGAATTAAATGTTTGCAGACCCTCTACATCTACTGTCGATCATGTTTCTATTTGTACTAGATGTAGAGATATTAATGTTGATGCTATCCATGATCACCTAGCTTTAATTAAACAACAAAATGATCACATAGCTCAACTTAGTGCTAAAATTAATGAGCATGACTTAGAAAATGAGAAATTTAAATTTGCTAGAAGCATGCTCTATAGTGGGAGACGCCCTGGCATTAAGGATGGCATTGGCTTCCAACAGGGAGACAATGTTAAACTTAATGCCCCTAAGAAATTGTCTAATTTTGTTAAGGGCAAGGCTCCCATGGTTCAGGATAACGAGGGCTATATTTTATATCCTGAACACAAGATTAGGAGAATTCATTCTAGGAAGTCTCATTCTGGCTCTAATCATGCTTTTATGTATAAGAATGAGGCATCTAGCTCTAGGCATTCTACCCATGTTAAAATGCCTAAAAATAAATCTCCTACTGCATCAAATGAGCCTATTGTTTCATTTAAGACTTTTGATGCTTCTTACGTTCTAACTAACAAATCAGGCAAAGTAGTTGCCAAATATGTTGGGGCCAAGCACAAGGGCTCAAAGACTTGTGTTTGGGTACCCAAGGTGCTTGTTTCTAATGTCAAAGGACCCAAGACAGTTTGGGTACCTAAGAACAAGGCCTAAACTTGTTTTGTAGGTTTATGCATCCGGGGGCTCTAGTTGGATCATTGATAGCGGGTGCACAAACCACATGACTGGGGAGAAAAGGATGTTCTCCTCCTATGAGAAAAACCAAGATCCCCAAAGAGCTATCACATTCGGGGATGGAAATCAAGGTTTGGTCAAAGGACTTGGTAAAATTGCTATATCACCTGACCATTCTATTTCCAATGTTTTTCTTGTAGATTCATTAGATTACAATTTGCTTTCAGTTTCTCAATTATGAAAAATGGGTTACACCTGTCTTTTTACTAATGTAGGTGTTACTGTCTTTAGAAGAAGTGATGATTAAATAGCATTTAA
Organism: Zea luxurians; assembly: GCA_029449295.1. Taxonomy (NCBI): domain Eukaryota; kingdom Viridiplantae; phylum Streptophyta; class Magnoliopsida; order Poales; family Poaceae; genus Zea; species Zea luxurians. The sequence goes on along the minus strand of JAOPSE010000039.1, from coordinate 3,470,556 downwards.
GGTAGTGTTAGAGGGTCAGCTATACTTAGTTGATTTCAAAAGAGCTGAACTCGACACTTGCTTAATTGCTAAAACTAATATGGGTTGGCTCTGGCATCGCCGACTAGCCCATGTTGGGATGAAGAATCTTCACAAGCTTCTAAAGGGAGAGCACATTTAGGGACTAACCAATGTTCATTTAGAGAAAGACAGGATTTGTAGCGCATGTCAAGCAGGAAAGCAAGTTGGTACCCACCATCCACACAAGAACATCATGACGACCGATAGGCCGCTTGAGCTACTCCACATGGATTTATTCGGCCTGATAGCTTACATAAGCATCGGCGGGAGTAAGTATTGTTTTGTAATTGTGGATGATTATTCTCGCTTCACTTGGGTATTCTTTTTACAGGATAAATCACAAACCCAAGAGACCTTAAAGGGATTCTTGAGACGATCTCAAAATGAGTTTGGCTTAAGGATCAAAAAGATAAGAAGCGATAATGGGACAGAGTTTAAGAACTCACAAATTGAAGGCTTCCTTGAGGAGGAGGGGGTCAAGCATGAGTTCTCTTCTCCCTACACACCTCAACAAAATGGTGTAGTGGAAAGGAAGAATAGAACTCTACTTGATATGGCGAGGACCATGCTTGATAAATACAAGACACCGGACCGGTTTTGGGCCGAGGCGATTAACACCGCCTGCTACTCCATCAACCGGTTATATCTACACCGAATCCTCAAGAAGACATCGTATGAACTTCTAACCGGTAAAAAGCCTAATGTTTCATATTTTAGAGTCTTTGGTAGCAAATGTTTTATTCTTGTTAAAAGAGGTAGAAAATCTAAATTTACTCCTAAGGTTGTAGAAGGCTTTTTACTAGGATACGACTCAAACACAAGGGCATATAGAGTCTTCAACAAATCCACTAGACTAGTTGAAGTTTCTTGTGATATTATGTTTGATGAGACTAATGGCTCCCAAGTGGAGCAAGTTGATCTTGATGAGCTAGATGATGAAGAGGCTCCGTGCGTCGTGCTAAGGAACAAAAATCAAGACAAGGAAGACGATTAGGAAATATAGGGACAAAGACCGCCACTCCCAAGAGTCCACCAGGCGATTCAAAGAGATCACCCCGTGAACACCATCCTCGGCGATATCCATAAGGGGAGGATGCACTAAAAGATTCGGATTGGGTGTTGGCAATGCAAGAGGAGCTCAACAACTTCACAAGGAATGAGGTTTGGCATTTAGTTCCATGTCCTAATCAAAATGTTGTAGGTACCAAGTGGGTATTCTGCAACAAGCAAGATGAGCATGGTGTGGTGACAAGGAACAAAGCCTGACTTGTGGCCAAGGGCTATTCACAAGTCGAAGGTTTGGATTTTGGTGAAACCTATGCACACGTAGCTAGGCTTGAGCCAATTCATATATTACTTCCCTATGCTACTTACCATGGCTTTAAGCTCTATCAAATGGACGTGAAGAGTGCCTTCCTCAATGGACCAATCAAGGAAGAGGTCTATGTTGAGCAACCTCCCAGCTTTGAAGATAGTGAGTATCCTAACCATGTGTATAAACTCTCAAAGGCGCTTTATGGGCTCAAGCAAGCCCTAAGAGCATGGTATGAATGCCTAAGAGATTTTCTTATCACTAATGGCTTCAAAGTCGGCAAAGTCGATCCTACTCTCTTTACTAAAACTATTACAAAAGATTTGTTTGTATGCCAAATTTATGTTGATGATATCATATTTGGGTCTACTAACAAATCTACTTGTGAAGAGTTTAGTAGGATCATGGTTCAAAAATTCGAGATGTCTACGATGGGGAGTTGAAGTATTTTCTAGGATTTCAAGTTAAGCAACTCCAAGAGGGCACCTTCATCAGCCAAACAAAGTACATTCAAGATATTCTTACAAAGTTTGGAATGAAGGATGCCAAACCCATCAAGACACCCATGGGAACCAATGGGCATCTCGACCATGACACGGGAGGTAAATTCATAAATCAAAAGGTATACCGGTCGATGATAGGATCTTTACTCTACTTATGTGCATCTCGACCGAATATTATGCTTTCCGTATGCATGTGTGCAAGGTTCCAAGCCGATCCTAAGGAAGTTCACCATAGGGTCGTGAAAAGAATCTTGAGATATTTAGTTTATACTCCTAAGTTTGGTCTTTGGTACCCCAAGGGATCCTCTTTTGATTTATTAGGATATTCAGATGTTGATTGGGCAGGGTGTAAAATTGATAGGAAGAGCACATCAGAGACTTGTCAGTTTCTGGGGAGATCCTTGGTGTCTTGGGCTTTAAAGAAACAAAATTCAGTAGCTCTTTCTACCGCCAAAGCCGAGTATATTGTCGTAGGCCATTATTGCGCGCAATTGCTTTGGATGAGGCAAACCCTCAGGGACTATGGCTACAAATTTAGCAAAGTCCCTCTCCTATGTGATAATGAGAGTGCAATCCGCATGGCGGATAATCCCGTTGAACACAGCCGCACTAAGCACATAGCCATTCGATATCACTTTCTGAGAGATCACCAACAAAGGGGGATATCAAGATTGCTTATGTTAGCACCAAAGAACAACTAGCCGATATCTTTACCAAACCATTAGATGAGAAAACCTTTACCAAACTTAGGAATGAGCTAAATATTCTTGATTCTAGGAACTTTGATTGACACTTTGCACACATTGCTCATTCACATACCTTTGATCATATCTCTTTTATGTCTATGACTAATGTGTTTTCAAGTGTATTCTTATGCTTAGTCATAGAATTGAAAGGGAAATGAAGTATTCGGCAAAAGACGACGCTTCCACTCAACTCCATCGGTATTATTTACTCTTTGTCGGTATTCCGCCATCTCTCCACATTGGCATAATCTTTCACTCATATATTGTTTGCCAAGGGGGGAGAGAATTTTCAAAGGGCTCACTAAGTCTCCGTTTTTGGTGATTCATGCCAAAGGGGGAGAGAGTATTAGCCCAAAGCAAAAGGACCGCACCACCTAATTTTTAACTATGTTTTGAAAATTTTTATTGGTATTAGTATCATTTAAATTGGTATTCCCCTAATGAGAGTATATCAATTAATATATCCCAAAACCCTCTTGAAAGCTAAGAGGAGAATTTCATTTAGGGGGAGTTTTGTTTAGGTCAAAAGAAAAGCATTTGAAACAGGGGAGAAAATTTCAAATCTTGAAAATGCTTCTTTCAATATTATTCATATATCTTTGACTATTTGCAAAAGGATTTTGAAAAGAATTTTCCAAAGAATTTGCAAAAACAAAACTAGTGGTGCAAATGTGGTCCAAAATGTTAAAATAGAAGAAAGCAATCCATGCATATCTATTGAAATAATTATATTGGTTTCACTCCAAGCAACCTATGCACTTACATTATGCAAACTAGTTCAATTATGCACTTATATATTTGCTTTAGTTTGTGTTGGCATCAATCACCAAGAAGGGGGAGATTGAAAGGGAAATAGGGTCAAACCTTTTTCTAAATGATTTTGGTGGTTGAGTTGCCCAACACAAACAATTGGACTAACTAGTTTGCTCTAGATTATATGTTCTACAGGTGCCATAGGTTCAACACAAACCAATAAAAAGAACAAGTTAGGGTTCAAAAAGAAAGGAGCAAAAGGAACTGAAGGCTGCCCTGGTCTAGCGCACCGGACTGTCCGGTGTGCCACCGGACAGTACCCGGTGCACCAGGGTGGATCAACTCAAACTTGCCACCTTTGGGTTTCTTGAAATGCCACTCCGCTATAATTCACCGGACTGTCCGGTGTGCCATGCGGATCAACGGCTACTGCGCTAACGGTCGTCTGCAAAAGCAACAGTGAATAGTGAATAGTGCGCGGACTGCACGCGCAGAGTCAGAGCAGCGTCAGAAGGCATGCCGGACACTGAACAGTACCTGTCCGGTGCGGCACCGGACTGTCCGGTGCCCCATGAAGACAGAGCTCCAACGGTCGAAACCGTCAGAACCCTAACGGTTGGATGGCGTGGCTAGCGCACCGGACTGTCCAGTGCGCCTATCGACAGACAGCCTTTCCCAACGGTTGACCACCACCATTCAAGGCATCCAAGTTTTTCAGAAATCTCACTCAATATAAGAGCTAGTGCATTCAATTCAAGACACAATCCAATTGAATCAAAGCCTCTCCAAGTCCCAATTCCACTCAAAGCAATTAGTGACTAGAAGAGAGAGTTTTTCTTGTGTTCTTTGAGCGCTTGTGCTTGGATCGCTTTTCTTCTTCCCCTTTCTTGTTCTCAAGATACTTGTAATCAAAGCAAGAGACACCAAGTTGTGGTGGTCCTTGTAGGGGTCTAAGTGATCCGTTTGATTAAGGAGAAGAGCTCACTCGGTCTAGGTGACCATTTGAGAGAGGGAAAGGGTTGAAAGAGACCCGGTCTTTGTGACCACCTCAACGGGGAGTAGGTTTGCAAGAACCGAACCTTGGTAAAACAAATCACCGTGTCATCCGCTTCATTTGACTTTGATTTGTTTTTTGCCCTCTCTTTCGGACTCGATTTTAATTCTAACGCTAACCCCGGCTTGTAGTGTGTGCTTAAGTTTATAATTTTCAGATTCCGCCTATTCACCCCCCTCTAGGCGACTTTCAGTTGTCTTCTCTAGCGCATATATGAGATGCACCTGGCTTTGTTCATTAAATCCGGGTGTGACAGTAGGGGCCTAGTCAGCCGCTCCACCTTGTGGACTTGCTTGGTCGGGACCTGGTCGATGACTTCACCCCGCGGACTTGCTCGACAACGTGCAACCGCTCAGAGATCTCACACGTAACGTGCGCGCCCATTACTCCCAGTTGACATGACAGTCTAGCTGTGATATTCGATAACCAAATAAACAAAAGACAAAAAATACACTGTTATTTAGAACACGCCATGACATGATCTTGCATCATTGCAAGTCACAAGTCACGTGATAAATAACGTTAAAACGTGCAATGCGAGTGAGCGAGCGTCGCTCGCGTGTGGCAGCCTCCATAGCTCGTTATTTGTGTCATATAAAGAGTAGTGAACACTCCCACATATAAATTGGTTCTCTCCTACCTAGATGAGAAATATGATAGATTAGAGGAAGACAACTAAATGCTAATGAACTTGCATTTTCATATATAATTGGCTAGTTTGAGAAAAAACTAAATTTAGCACATAAGAAAAAGAACCATGCGTACTCTGATATATAGTAATGACAATGTAATTAGCTTAATGTTCAGCTAAGAATTTGAAATCATATGTGTAAAGGGAATTACATTCTTTGGAGGATCCAACCAAAGAGGGAAGTTTTTGCTTAATAACTTGCACCAGAAAATGTAACTAATTAATCTCGAATCCAGTGTATCAAACAAACGGAATGGAATAGGATCTCTAATTCTCTACCGAAGTGTAGAGAAGTAAACACCTACAACTGGACCTGCTTATAGGACTCGATGTCCAACTGGCAATAGGTGTTTTCACTTCTTAGGATCATCAGCTAGCCGTAACAAAAAAATGCATACCTTTGCCCATTTCATCTAACACCTTTAGGGCATGTATGATACTGATATCATAAATTAGATTAGATAAGAGAGTGAAGTGTCTTACCTCCACGTAAACCTCCATACACAAATATCAAATCACTAACCGCAACAGTTGCGTGACTCCATCGATGTGTAAGCTCTACATAAGCATCACCACCTGCCGCATCTGCACTATACCTGTGTGTTTCTATGAGATTAACAAAAAATGGTACACATGCATGCAAAGAAAAAAAATAGTGAAAACACCTGAGGCCCTGTTTGGGAACAAAGTTTTTGAAAACCACAGTTTTTGAAATACTATACTATACTTTAGTTATTACAATACCGTAGTTTATAATACCGCAGTTTTGAAAACTGAGGTCCAGAGCTAAGTTTAGAATGACTTAAAACAACTATAGTATTTGCAATACTTCAGTTTTGAAAACAGAGATTTTACCCAGCTTGCCAAACACCATTATGTATATAATACTGCAGTATTTGAGAATACTGCAGTATTCTTCCAAAACTGCAGAAAAACTTTGTTCCCAAACACCCCCTGAAGTGCAGAGGTTATTGCGGATTGGGGTAGAACCTGGGGATCAAGACCAACGAGCTAGGGTTTCTAGAGTAGGTACGACCTAGGGATTCGCTGCTGATGAGCCCGTACTCCATGGACAGGGCGAGCTGTAGGGTTCTTGGAAGCCCGTGGAGAGGAAGGGGACGCAGCGAGAGATGGAGGAGGGAGCGCGGTGGAGAATGGAAGCCGGCGAGAAGGGAAGGGATGCCGCCTCGGAGCTTGCCCGCATGGCGATGGGTGGTCCCTGCTGAGATCCACAATGGCCTCGTCGTTGTCACCAGGGGAGGACCCACTTTGAAAGGAGTCCGCCACTAATTTTTTTGGTTTTAGTGGATTTTTTATGTTATTTAGTGTAGCTACAGAGCTTTACTAGTTAATAGACCTTCACTTAGGCAGGCCTCCACTCATACTTAACCCCCACTTAGAATTTGGGCTGGGTCCGCCCCTGGTCGTCACGCCCGGCGTCATCATCCTGACCTCCTCTTTCCTTCTCTTAGATAGCGCAGCGAGGCGAGGCGACGGTCACCGGCAAAGCCACACCCCAGCTTGGCTAGCCCCGACTCTGCCGGTGTGCGCATGCGAAGACGAGCACCCGCTTGAAGGGCTCCTAACCTCTTCGACGTGGATTACGCCAGCGTCGATCTGCAAGGGACGCTTGAGGGTGATGGCGACCGGGAGAGGGGGCGTGCCTGTCGGGCCCATCGTAGAGGTGGACGCAGAGAGGTTCCACTGGGCATGAAGAATGCGAACACGCGGTGGTGCCTCGGCAGGGATAAGCGGACATCACGACGCGGGGGGGGAGTGCGTGGTGGCATGCGCAGTCATCATGGTGACGTTTTGTGTCGTGGGGGTGGGGGTCGGGGCATGTCCTCGCAGCCTCGCTGGGTATGAACACGCGACAGTGGTAGAGGGGGCGCACGGGCGGGGGCAGAAGGGTGCAGACGCCTTCGTTACACTCTTAATAAAGTAGCAAAGAAACCAAAGATACACGTGAGTTAGAGTTAGACAGTCGGATTTACCATGAATTGAAGAATGCAGCAAGGATATCATAGTTATATAGTGAAAAACATAGAGCCTTACAAATAACACAGTAAAGAACAATTGATCGTACTTATGTGACGTAGGATAACTAGTTTACGGTTAAAGGCAAACTAACCATTAGAGCATCTCCAAGAGAGCCTAAAAAATAATCTCCCAATACAAGGGAATAAGGATCTCCCTAAATCTCTTAATTCCATTCTATGGGTACCATCTCTAACAGATCCCAAGATTTTCTCAAAATCTAAATCCATAAAGTCCCACAAATGTCGTACGTATTTGTACCTGCCATCTCTTCTTGCGCCGCCACCGAACGTGCGGACGTCCTGGCGTACAGTGGTGGCGTTGATTTTTTTCCCCAGGCGCTGCTGATTATTCCAAGTCGACGCCGGAAAGCTCATGTGAGACCACTTGTATTGATTATTGTTTTTGCTGTCGATTAAATCATGCGGAGCCGACCAGTCCATTTAATCAGAGTACATGTGATTAGGTTTCATCTAGCTCAGCCACAGAGCCATGAATATTCGACAATCACTGTTGCAATTGAATGAGTCGTCATCAGACGATGATGACGAAATTAGTTTCGCCGAGTATCATATCTTTCATCAGCCTTCACACAGTAAAAGAAAGCATGGTGGGTCTATCCCCGGACATTTAGTTAAATTTCGAGACAGACAAGCAGGACATGCAAGAATGTATCAAGATTACTTAGCGGACAATTCTACGTTTAGCTTAACTGATTTCAGACGAAGGTTGGTATAATTATCGTTTATTTATCTATTTTGGATCATGCGTAAATTATTTAACTATTAATATTTTCGTTGAACAGGTATAGAATGAGTCGCGATCTATTTAAACGTATAATGGCTGCAGTAGAAGATCATGATGACTACTTCAAGTTCAAGTTCAATGCAGCCAGTACACCTGGATTAAGTTGTTTCCAGAAAGTCACCGTGGTATTTCGTATGATAACATATGGAGTAGCTGCGGATGCTACAGATGAGTATGTTCGTATCGGAGAAAGTACGGTTATAGAGAGTCTGAAAAAGTTCGTGAAGGCAATTATTAAAGTGTTTGGGGATGAATATTTGAGAGCACCTAATAAAATGGATACATCTCGGTTACTTGCAATTGGACAAGAAAGAGGATTTCCAGGAATGCTTGGTTCTATAGATTGTATGCATTGGAGGTGGAAGAATTGTCCTTCATTATGGCACGGCATGTATTCAGGCCATTTACATGAGCCTATAATTATATTAGAGGCTGTTGCTTCACAAAATCTATGGATTTGGCATGCATTTTTTGGTTTGCCTGGGTCGCACAATGATATCAATGTTCTTCACCGGTCACCACTGTTTTTAAAACTTGCTGAAGGGCAAGGTCCACAAGTTTACTACAACATCAATGGACATGACTATACCATGGGGTTACTATTTAGCTGACGACATATATCCATCGTGGGCAACCTTTGTGAAAACTATACCAGAACCACAAGGGAATAAGTGAAAATATTTTGCTAAAGCCCAAGAAGCTGTAAGGAAGGATGTCGAACGTGCATTTGGAGTTTTACAATCCCGTTTTGCTATTGTTCGTGGACCGGCTCGTTTTTGGAATCAGGAAACATTAGGCGACATAATGAAAGCATGTGTTATTATGCATAACATGATTGTTGAAGACGAGGGTGAAGTCGACCCTGATGAACGTTTTCAAGATGGTGGCGATAATGTGCAGCCTTCCCATGATCAACATCCCGATTTGGACGAATTTATAGAGACACATCGAAAAATCAGGGACAAAGAAACTCATCATCAGCTGCAACAGGACCTTGTCGAGCACCTTTGGCAACATCATTCAGATCAGTATTGAAAACAGTTGCAACCAATTTTGTATTTTTTAGTTGTTGTAATAAACAATCGGAGGTATTGTAATAAAAAGGATGTTCCAAATTTATCTTGAAAAGTTATGGAAAAACAAATACGAAACAATATTGTAGCACTAAACGGAAGCACCTGTATTCATAAATATGTGAACTATCACTAGACACAAGCATCTTTATTCAAAACTAGGTGAACTGTGACTAGACACAAGCACATTTATTCAGAACTAGCTCTCATGTCAATACAGAACTTGTATTCTGTGAAGATAAAGAACCACCTCATTTAGAAACATGGCGTTCGGTAATTTGACTTTGTAAATTTTTGTAGAACTGTTGGAGGTGATCAGGCATGGAGGATAAGTCTAGTGTCATAATCCTTTCTTCCTCTAACATTTTCTTCATCTGTACCTCACTTTCCTTTACCTCTAGAGTTTTTGCCTCATTTGCAGCCCGTACTTGTTCTGTAGCAGCCCTTAGTTACTGTTGGAGGTGATCAGGCATGGAGGATAAGTCTAGTGTCATAATCCTTTCTTCCTCTAACATTTTCTTCATCTGTACCTCACTTTCCTTTACCTCTAGAGTTTTTGCCTCATTCGCAGCCCGTACTTGTTCTGTAGCAGCCCTTAGTTGTTTGGTGTGTGCTCTTACTTGATCAAGCTGAAGCCTCTCTTTCTCTATTTCATATGCTAGTTGGAATCTATCCTCTTTTTTCTTTTCTTTTTCAGCATCAAACTCTTTCTTTTTATCCCAGAAATGCTTAGAAGCCTCCAAGTAAGAATCGGATCCACCTCGACGTTGTGCTTCTTTAGCTTTTTTTTTATTCCAGTTGGCCTTTTAGGAGGTTCATCCTCTGCCCTTGTATTCTCATTAACAATATTACAGTTGCTTGAATCCTCGGATATTTGAGTGCAAATGCCAGGACTAGAATCCACATTTATCTTTCGCTTTTTATGTGAAACTTTTTTTATTTCCTCCATCTGTTTTCGCTTCTCATGCCACTTTGGTTGATTATGCAATATGTTCCAGCAATGCATAAATTGAAAGGACTTGTTATCCTTGTCTCTAGACTTAAATAGAGCCATTGCTTGAACAATCTGCAGGTGTCATGCAAATAAATCATCCAATGCTCTGTGAAACATTTGAAAAAAAGAAAAATAATACAACAGTTACCTTGTCTTGCAAGGTTACACCACTTTGCCTTCTACCTTCGATATCTGATATACAAGCACAGAACTTGTTTACTGCCTCCAAAATAGAACCCCATCGATGAGATATTGAACTCTGTGATCGAGCAGATTCAAATGTCTTATTGGTGTGAAAGTAATTATAAACTCTCTTCCAAAATGTACCACGAGTCTGATTTGTGCCGTTCACAGTATCTAAACTAATGTTGAGCCACGCAGATACAACCAAAGTGTCTTCCTCTTGAGTGAAATTACCAGACCTTTTCTGGTTTGGTCTAGATGAAGTCACAATTAGAGAAATATGCTGCTCACAAACAACATTGAATTCATCGAACGAACTATTGTTGTCATCCTCGTTCATCAGGTTACTATAATAGCCTCCATCCTTTAGAAGTACATCCTATGTACACAAATTTTCCATCAGTTGAATCTAAAATGCATTTCCTACATCTAGGTTATGATGTTGTGAAAAAGATGCTCTGAAAAAACCTATACTACATTTTCTGGACACATTAAAAAGAAGACATCAGTTAACATCAATGCACACACAATAGATTTTGCACAAATTAATCTATACATCACTGATTTGAATGTATTTGCACTCGCTCAGACAAGATGCGGTTTCTTGGACCAAAGCGAGTGCCTAAACCATCCTATGGCCCTCACCGGCGAACAAATAAATCATGCCAAGCTGGGGAGTTCGATTCAACAAGAGGTGACTCCAACGGCGGAGGGTAGGAGTTGGGGAGGGGAGTGCTTTACTTCAAAATGATGCAGAGTTGGAGTCTGATTCGACGACGGCGCTGCAGCTAAAGGTTGCGCCATGAATGGATCGTCGGTGACTGGCTCCATCTCTGGTTTGCACCGTACGCGGCTGCCGCCTGAACAGTTCTTCTCCAAGGTCTGGTGAGCGCGCGAAATGATAAAATCCTTCGACGCGGGATGGCGCGAATCGCTAAAATCAACGCGGGAACCAGATACGAACGCTGGATGGGGAGCTCGCCCGGCGGCAGAGTTTTGCGCAGCTCAGGCGATTTTTTTCGCGTGCGGCAGTATAGGGATATGGCATAGGGTTCTGTTGGAAACACGTTTTGTCTTCTTATCCTAAACTAAGGATTAGGATCAACCTTTTAAGTATCTCTTGGAGATGCTCTTAGATCATTTTATTTAAGAGGCGCTCCACCGAGGCAAAAACGTCGCTAGCTTACCCTAGAATATATTGTTGTATTTTCTGATTGTAGCTAAATAGGGCCTAAGTTAAATTCGGATTGCATTGTTGTATTTTCCGCAAAAAAAAAGTTCTCCAAAACTAGACCCGCATCAATATGTTAATAGTGTGTTTGGTTTGAGGAATAAAGTGATTCATCCTCTTCTCACTTCTCACTTTTTTATTTGGTTTGTGGAATAGAATGGGTTGATCTATCATCACCTCATTCCTCATAAGCTAATAATTAGTATATAAATGAGGAGTGAGTTGATTCCATTAAAATTGATGGAATGAATCTATGATGCATCAACTCATGAAGTATAGAGTGACTCCACAAACCAAACACACCATAAATAGGAATTAGGTAACAAAAGTTAATTATAAAGCTCTCCCTCCACCCACGCAACGAATACAAAAGCAGAGGGCAACGAAGCGGCGCCAGCCGCCAGGTGGTGGTGCGGAGCGGAGCCAAAAGGTCAAAAGGCCAAAGGGCGTGGGTGGGAGTGGAGCGAGCCCTGTCGCCATCCGGCGGGTGGTGGTGTGGGGGTGTGGCTGTGGCGATCGCTGAAGCCTGAAGCGGCGAGGAGGAGATGGTCGCCTGCTCCATGTGCAAGTCGTCGTTCAAGGTTCTTGAGGCTGACATCCAGCACGCCAACACCCTGTGAGTGCCGTCTCGCTCCCAGCTGATTCTTCCTGAGCCACATCAAGTTGCCTTGCCGTGCTCGTGTGGATGGCTGCCCGAGCCCGACGCGTGCCTGCTGACTGCTGAAACAACTGGACAGGGCAGCGGATTTCTCGAGATGCGCATGTCCTACAGCCCCGCCGCCCACCTGTTCCTCTTCCTCGTGCAGCCTGGCCGACGCGCTGGGGCTGCTCAGGATCCTAATCTACAAGGTTTATGTGGATGGGAGCACGAGAGGAAAGCAAGCATCAGGGAATTCTATTCTATGGCAAGCAGACCTGTTCATTTACGTCACCGACCGCCGGGACGTCCCTGACATGGCGACGGTGACCAGAGAGAACGTCAGGCGCCTGTTCATTTACGTCGACAAGTTGCCTCTCGTTCGCTCGGGCTGTATGCAGTTGTTTTCTGGGAGCGAGCGCCAGAGACCCTTTTTCAGTCTAACTGGGAACACCGTATAGTATAGATCTGTTCAGGCTCTCTAGATACATGTCCAGCACTTGGTGCATGTATGTAATTGGGTTCAGTTTGAAGCTTGAAATGAAATGCTCTGTAGTTTCAGCGTCGGGTTGATTTCATTCCTTGCTTACCACCGCCGGAGTGATGAAAGGAAAGGCTGTTGACAGGTGACGCGAATAGGAAGGAAATCTGGCAGCAAACAAGCAGATTAAAATGGATGGTGCAGCTGATGGATAGACAACAAGGGAAATAACAAACATCTCTGTCTTTGGTCAGTGAAGGCACCAATCGTACAACGTCCTTCCCCAGTATGCGGGGTTATAAGGGTCAGTTCACATGCTACTCAAATATCTGAGCATGCTGAATGGCGTCCAGATTTCAGAACTACTCTACCGCCACTGCTGCTGCTTCTGCTATTCTAACATAGGAATACTCTCTCCATATAAGAAGAAGAATAAAAAGATATAATCTATGACCATCCTGAAGGGTCTGTTGTATGAGACCATCACAAGATCTTAGTTCTCCACCTGCAATGGAACGTCGCAAGGCTTTTATTAACGCTGAACACATTTAGAATGTAACAACGGAAGTCCCTGACGAGACGTGGTAGCTTCAGCGTAGTCCCAAGATCCATGCTGGGACTGGCTTCTCAGGAGAGGCAGCCTTGCGAGCACGGCTGTGTCGTCTTCACTGTCATAGTCGGTCTCACGGTCAGGCCCAAGGGTCCTGAGCACCATCCCAAGAACGATTGACAGCACCTGGACAACTGAATTCGTTAGCACCGGATCACTCGTGCTCAAAGGGTTTAGTTTCTCTTCAGAAAGCACAGTTTCAGTAGTGCAGCTAGTCAAGTTTAACTAAAGACTAGATCAAGCAACATTTGCGTTCCTCCGAAACAGGATGTCAGCTTCTGATTTCATTTAGAAAACCCATTTTTTAAAAAATAAAATTTGGTGTATGATCATTGCACCAGTCGTGTCTGGTTGTTGGAGCTCAAACATTCTTATATGCCAGAGGCGATTTGTTTCTAAGCATTCTACAGAGGCAGAACTTGTACAGTATTTACTAGTCATATGCAAGGTAGAATTATACGATAATGAACGGTTGATTTTTACTGCAGTCAAGGTGAACCTAACCTGAGCAGCCACCACTGAGAGGCCTACCCATTCACATATCTCGGAATTTGATCTCACAAAGTGCTTGAAATCCCCAAACTTGCCTGATGGGTCAGGAGGGAAACCCTGAAGTTTTTTTTTCAAAATTATCAAGTATCAAACTTGCCTGATGGGTCAGGTCATAAAATAGCAGATATAAGGGGGAAAATTCATAAAGTATCAAAGTTCACAGCTGAGCTCCTTACCTCTTCCCAGTTGCTATTCAGAAATACATCCAAAGTGATTGCGCCTTCCAGTATAATAAGCATAAATACGATGGCCATGTACTACATGTGGGTTAAGGAAAAAGAGGGGCAATATCACTGGGAGGTCGCACTGCACTAAACATATTACGGAGCTTAAAGAATGTAACTGCAATTTGAGGCCAGCACTCTCACTCTCAGATCAGTTCTTTTTGGCATCTCATGTACAGATAATTATATAACCTAGAAAAAGATGTGCTTTCTGCACCTAACTGAAAACCTTGGATGAACCAGCAGAAGCTGCTAACCACTCATTCACTATATGTAGCCAACAAGCAAAAAAACCCAGGTGATGGCAGCTGGATAACATGTAACTCCATGTGATTTAGCATAGGTAGTCAGCAATCAAACACAACCAATGGAGGCTGGTATATGGAACAACATTTAAATCTACTATGTACCTACCAACTAAAAGGATACACAGTAGAGGCAGTGACCATTTGCAGTTTCAGCAGCAATATGCCCAGAGCAAGTCAGTATGCAGAGAAAGATCCCCAGGCCAAGAAATGTGTAGATGAACCTGCACGACCAGTAATTCTTTCTCAGGGAAACCACCAGTCCGACCGACAGTATATACTCCGAAATATTGGAAGGCGTAATTTTTTTTGACATGGTCCTCAAATTTTTCTTAAAAATAAATCATATTTAACTGCTACTTATGTTCTCGAATATTTGTCGTCCGCTAGTTTATTTTTGAACTAAAACGCGACAAATAAAAAAGAACGGAGGTTCTTGAAGTGTAAAGTGTCGGTTCCACACAGCAATAACATTAGTAATGGTGGCAGCAGAAGCATGGACGCTTGGCCCATTTGATTAATAACTATAGTTGTTAGGATGAGGAAATCAGTATTAATATACTACAGTTGTTAGGATGAGGAAAGCGACGGCTAAACATGCTCACTGTTTGGCGGTTTAACATCAGCATCGTCATTGTTTTGTATATCCTTCATCAGTGCTCTTGCCCCCACCAATCAACTAACCGCGGATCTACTTTCGAGTTAGGCCGACCATTGCATCATATCATGCGTCCCGATCTGACGCCACATTGCAGCCGCCACCCAGATCTCCTCTTGTGTACGAGTCCAAAGCAGCAACACGGAAGCCGATCACCGGCTCACCGAATAGCACTAGCGTCCACTAGAAGGATTCATAGGATGGTGGCTTCTTCCCTGTCATGCGTCACTAATTGTAGCCAAATCTGCCGTGCCCATCACCCCATCCCAAAGGAGCAGAGCAACCTTTAACTGCCACAGGAAAATTCAAAAGCGCTTTCGGCGGTGGCTGGGTAGCTATGTAATAATCTCCCGTTCCGTTCCTGCACGGCATCGTGAATTGGTCGCGGAACTACAGTCTAGTCTAATGAAAAAGGTGCGATGAATGAAACAGTACAGTAAATACAGTTGGCTGCGAATTCGGGCTGAAAGCGAACGCATTTATCCGAGCGAGGGACGTGGTGGGGATAAAAGAAATCAAGAACAGCGAAGGGGCGCGGCGGGCAAAGAAAAGTGCAAATCTATGAGCTCGCTGCGGATCAAGAACAGAAACGGTGGCCGAGGTCTACTGGTAGGCTGGAAGGAGGATGAGGAGGGGGGAAGCGGTTGCTGACCAGGGGGCCGGGGGGCGTTGGCCGAGGCCGGCGACCTCCCTGTACCATGCGCGGAGCATCCAGAGCGCGTAGAGGATGACGGCCATGCCGGCGAGCCCCACGACGGAGTTGGCCGCCTTGAGCGCCGTCTGCACGCAGCTCCGCACCATCCGCCCCGCCATGCCGATGCCGATGCCGCCGTGGCTGACCGGAGCAAGACCTGCGGCGCCGATAGCTCAGCACCTCGTGCTCCCTCTCGGCTCTCTCGCCTGGGTCGCTGGTCCGGTCCGGCTCACCTTTATGTTCCGCGAACGAAGCGGGCAGGCGGCGGTCGCAGGAAGGAGGAGGCAGCAGGCTGCGCGTGCGGGAGAAGCGGAGACCGGGTAGGTAGCTACAGCTAGCTTTCTCCGCGGGCGGGTCTGGTTTGACGTGGTGGAGTGGCGGACGAGTGGAGCCCCGCCGTGCAGAGAAAGAGTAGGAGGGGAGAGGAAAGGACGGCGGGCGAGGCGTGACGTTGACAAAACGCGGAGAAAATGCGGGGGTGGGGAGTTCCCGACGGCCGACGGGGACGGTTGGTACGCTTGGTCCGGCACAGCTGCCGCCTCGCCGTCACGTCCCGCACCTCATGGGTTGGTGATCTCTAAACATCTACGGGAGGATTTCATCGTTTGTTTGATTGTTTTAGGCCCCGTTTGGTTACCCCAAACTAAAGTTTAGCCCCTGTCCAATCGAATGTTTGAACCTCCGTTTCGGGTATTAAATGTAGTCGGATTATAAAACAAATTTGTCAGCCGAAGATTAAAAGACGAGACGAATCTAGTCCAGTTGGTTGGGTCTATATTTCATACTCCTATTTGAAAGTCAAACGCTTGATGTGACCCGGGCTAAACTTTAGCAGGGGCAACCAAACACCCCTTAGACGTGGATGGAGCGAGATTCCTGCCACGACTTGACGTTAATGATGTGTTATGATTGCGTAAAATAGGGAAGGGCCTGTCTAAATTTGTCACGTCTAACTTTGCATATATGCCGTGGCAGCTAAAGAAAGTGCGGCGAGGAGAAATAAAGCTGTATTTATAATATTTTAATAAAATTATTGTATGACACGTGAGACAATATGCTTACAAAATATGGTATGACGTAGCTATACCAAATAAAGTGCAAAAAATGATATGACATACAAAACAGCCCCTAAGATTGTCTTCGATAGATAGTAAGGTGCAAAAAAAAACGGCATGACATACAAAACCATCTCTAAAGTTGTCTTTGAAAGGGAATTAGACTTACACCTATCTCCTATACAAATTTTGGTGGTTGAATTGCCCAACACAAATAATTGGACTAACTAGTTTGCCCAAGTTTATAAGTTCTACAGGTACAAAGGTTCACCATAAGCCAATAAAAAGACCAAGAAAAAAGGTTCAAACAAATGAGCAAGGGTCAACCGAAGGCACCCTGGACTGGTGCACCGTACTGTCCGGTGCACCACCGGACACTGTCCGGTGCACCAGGGAAGACCAACTTCAAACTCTTCACCTTCGGGAATTCTCGGAGCCGGCGCGCTATAATTCACCGGACTGTCCGGTGTACACCGGACAGTGTCCGGTGCTCCAAGAGGACGCGGCTCCGAACTCGCCAGCCTCGGGAATTCGCTTCGGCTGCTCCGCTATAATTCACCGGACATGTCCGGTGTACACCGGACTGTCCGGTGTAACTGCGGAGCAACGGCTACTTCGGCGCTAACGGTCACCTGCAGGCGCATTAAATGCGCGCCAGAGCGCGCAGAAGTCAGGCACGCGCGTCATGGCGCACCGGACACTCTACAGTACATGTCCGGTGCGCCACCGGACATCCAGGCGGGCCCAGCAGTCAGAGCTCCAACGGTCGGAACCCTAACAGTCGGATGACGTGGCTGGCGCACCGGACATGTCCGGTGTGCACCGGACTGTCCGGTGCACCATGCGACAGACAACCTTCATCAACGGCTAGTTTTTGGTTGGTGGCTATAAATAGCACCCCAACCGGCCACTTCAAGGTGTGGGAGCCCAAGCAACATTCCAAGTCATCTAGTTGACATACTCAAGCCCTCCCAACCACATATATTCATTGATCCATCCTATACACAAGATTTAGTCCACTACAACCAACACAAGTGCCACAAAAGAGAAAGCAAGCAATTGAGAGCTACTCAATTGAGTTTAGCCCTAGCGCCTTGTGAGATTCATTGAGAGATAGTGTGTGCTACATCCTTGTGTTCATTTGTGCGTGGAGTATTGACTCCCATCGAACTTCCTCCAAAGTATTGGAGGCTTCTAAAAGCTAGCAAGAGACACCAAAGAGTGTGGTGGTCCTTGTGGGATCGAGAGTGATCCTTGAGAAGAAGAAGAGCTCACCGATCCTTGTGTGATCGGGGGAGAGAGGGAAAGGGTTGAAAAAGACCCGTCCTTAAGTGGACTCCTCAACGGGGACTAGGCCTTCGAGGGCCGAACCTCGGTAAAACAAATCACTCGTGTCCATTGTGTTTATTGCTTGCGATTTGTTTATTTTCCCTTGCTCTAAGTTTTCTTGCACCATTATTTGCTAATATCATTTGGTGTTGCTTCAAGTTAAATTCCCATTTAGTGAAGCAACACGTTGCAAGAAAGAACTTGACCTAGTGCTCTTCTCATCTAAGGCTTCTTGCTTTGTTATTCTATAACTTATTAATTGTATTGATTTATCACTCCCGCATTGTTTAGCAATACTCTTTTCAAGCAAGAACTTGGTTTGTATACTCCTATTTTTGTATATCTTGTTCTAACCACTAATCAAGGGATCTAGTTGGGGGATAAAGTTTTAATTTTCAGGTTTCGCCTATCCACCCCCCCTCTAGGCGACTTTCAATTGGTATCGGAGCTAGGCACTTCATCTTGAGTCTAACAACTCGAAGTGATGGCTCGTAGAAGATCCCAAAAGAACAAGAAGACCCAGGAGAACAAGGAGGTAACTCTTGAGTTATTACTTTCCGATTGTTCTAATTATGATTCATGGTCTACTAGAGTGATAAATGCCTTTAGAGCGGTAGACCCACAATTAGAACAAATTTTAGACAAGAGTATTATTCCTCCTAACTATGCTAGGGAAAATGCCTCCGAAGAAGATTTAAGATGTATACGCTTAAACTATCTAGCTTATGACATCTTAAGTAAATCCCTTAGCAAAGAAGATTATCATGCCTTCATAATAAAATATGACAAACCCATTTGTGATATGCATGATATTTGGATTAGAATTAAAAGCAAATTTAATAAGTCCAAACATGATAGTTCATTTTGTGCTTCTACTTCCTTTGGTATTTGTGATACTAACCCTTGCAAGGAAGAAGAAGAAAATGAACGGTGGAGACCAAACGATGAATCCACCTCTCCAAAAGGTTTGTCTTCCCATTCCCACATGTGTTGTGTGGCTAATGCAAACGATAGCGGAAGCACAAATGAGGATGAGGAGGAAGAAAGAAGCTTTGTGCAACTCTACGCTCGCCTAAGCCAAGAAGATAAGACGGTCATGCTCAAGCTTCTAGAAAGAGCGAGAGAGCAAGGCGAAGCTCGTCAAAGGCTAGAAAGTATTCTCTCAATGAAGATGCAATGCTTTGACGAGTTGACTAAAGAACATGAGGAGCTAAAATGCTCTCATGTTGATTTGGTCCAAAGGTATGAAACTATTTCAATTGAGCAAGATAACGCTTTACATTGTATCGCTCAATTAGTAAATAGGAATACCTTGCTTAAGGACCAAGTAGAAAAGCTAAAAATTGAAAATCTAGCTTTTCAAGAAAAATATGATATGCTCCTATGCTCTCATGAAAATCTTAGAGATGATCATATCATATTAAACATTGCTCATGAGGTTGTGATAGAAAACTTAAAATCCCAACAACCTCACTCATGCACATGTATTCAAATTGATACTATATTACCATGTGCTAATGCTTGTTGTCCGTCAAGAAGCATATCTTCTTTTGAGCTAGAACTTGCAGGAACAAAAGATGATATATATCAAAAGCTCAAAGAAGAGAATGAGAGGCTAAAGATGAGCTTGACACAACTAAAAGGGAAATGCATTGCCCAACCTTCTCAAGATAACCGTGATCACATGGTGAAGAAGCTTGAGACGGGAACAACCGTGGCATGCACTACATCCCTTGAAGAAAATGTCAAGGATTTGAGGATTGCCAAGAGGAAGAAACAAAAGATGAAATTCAACACCTCCTCCAAAAGCCTCAACCACGCCTCCACAAAAGGTAACATCCAAGGTAATGATCAAGCCACACTTCACATTAAGAGGTGTAGTGAATGCTTTGAAGAGGGGCACTTGATTAGGTCATGTCCCTACATTAAAAATGGCTTGATTATTAACAAGGATGATAGACTTTGTTTTAAATGCTCCAAGAAGGGACACTTGCTTAGATCTTGTCCCCATTTAAAACAAAAAGGCATAGGGTTAGAAAAGAAAGTTTTTACTAACCATGTAGCAAGCAACAAACAAGGAAAGAAGAAAACTTCAAAACTTGAAAAACGCCTATGCTACACATGCCGAAAGAAGGGACATCAATGCAAGGATTGTCCCATTGGTAACAATTCCACTCCTAACTTGTCAATTGATTTTCATGTAACTAGGCAACCCAAAATTGCAACTTGTGCTAGAAAGGTAGTGAGTTTACCTAGTGCTAACACAAAGGACTTTTGGGTTCCTAGATCTTTGTTGACTAACCGTGATGGACCCATCAAGCGGTGGGTACCAAAATATGCTTGACAAGCTTTGTAGAAAAAGGAGATGATATGAAGCCTTGGGGTGCTTGAGAGAGTCCATTCGAATCTTATCAACTCAAGCTATCAATCGTCAATGATCTATATACATGATTGACCCAAGGTTATTTTTTTCAAATTGCTATGTCTTAAACTCATATCATCTCGAGGAAGATATTATATGTTGTAGGAAGTGAAGAGATAACATGTGCAAAAATCAAGGCCTACAACATGGAGGAAAGCCAAAGGATGGTAACACTTATCTTTTAAGTGCAAGTATTTTAGAATATCATTTCTTATGTGTCTTGTGTAGTCACATAGAAAAATTGAAGCACTTCAAATGTCTTTAATTTAATATTATCATTCTTTGAAGAATTTCCTCTCATATGGTAGATTGCACATTCATTAATTTCAATCCTATGACAATCTACATGCTTTAAAATATTGCAAGTATCTCATGGCATGTTTCTCACCAAGTTGTTTTATTATTGCCATGATTCTAGATATAGAGAGATATTTCATATTCTTAAAAGGATAAGGTGTCATGTAAGGAATTCAAATCCTTAGGACACTTATAAAAGGAAAAACTCTCTCCATAACTAGTATAGTGAGTCTAATGAATTTATCTAGTAACCCAAATAGTCTCACTTGTAGAGAATAAGTTTCTCTTTGGAAATGTGTAATCTAACATAAAAAGAAAAATCAATCCAATAATTTATGATGTATTTCTACTTGCTTGAATTGGATTCGATTCTTTCACATTTATCGCTTTCCATATCATGAATTAGATCTATTCCTATAATCTTAAGAGATTATTTATGCTTGTTTTAAGAATTAAAATTGAGCATAACATCATCTAGGATAATCTAGTTCATGCTATGAAGTTTCCATGTTTTAGTAATCTAGCTTTTCATTCCTTATCAAAATGATTACAAAAATGGAATCGAGTGCTTGTGTTACTAACAAAGCATCTCTTGAGCTTACTTTTGAAAATCTACAAAAGAAAGTGCACAAGCCTCATGGGTTGCTCTTCACCTAAAGGAAGAAAGGTAAAAAGCAAAGGTATGGGAACTCATCTCATTAATATAATTCCCATCAATGACTGTTTACTCTAAATTATGTCTTTGTGAAGAAATAGATTCTTTATTAAATTTAAATTGGCTAAGTTGTGCATTCAATCGCATTCTCATTAATGCACTTATCCATTAGAATCTATTCATACCTTTGAAATAAATGTTCTCATATTGACTTGTTTTATGTAATAATTATTAAAGTTCAATATGAAGAAGTAAATTCCTATGATTGATCAAATTGATAAATAGTGCATGTTCCTCTTTTCAAGTAAAAGTGCACTAATGTTAAAGATTTTACTTCATGTCTGTGTGACTTATGGATGATGAATTGTGCTTATTTCCTATCTAAAAGAAATCATCCTTCATTATATACTCCCTTGTGTTACTAACATCCTTCTTGAGCATTTTCAACAAGTTTGCAAAGGGAGGACTCTCAAATGAAAGAGGAAAACATCAAGAACAACACCACCTACTTCTACGAAACAATCAATGGTGTGGTTGTGAGTATTCTAAATCCTTTCATAATGAGAATACTAGGCTTAAGTTGTTTATTGCAAAATTTATGAGCCTTGATCAAGATGTATAATGCTTCTCCCTATTTGTCTTTAAAGTAAATACATCCATTCAATTCAAATTCTCGATGCATATGTTTAGGGGGAGTCTATTCATATATCTTGATTTTGTTGAGACTATTGCTTTATCTCAGTAATTTCATATAGTCTCTTGCATGAGAATAAGTTTCTCATGAAGTATGTTACTATTTTTAAATTCTTGAGTAGCATATTTGCTGGATTCTCCTACTCTAAGCTTAATTGATAATCTAATGCGTATGTTGTTCTTTTGATCACATCTGTTATTTGTTTGATCATTGAACGACTTCAATCAACAATCATGCTTCTTAGTGCCGTATATACTATCAATCGATATCTCTCTTGATATGCACTAAGTTAAAAGGAGAATTCATGATACATTTATGCAACTTGTGATCCATTTGATATATGCTAACAATAACTTGAAAAGATCACTAGTTGTAGAACTCTCTCTTGTGCAAAATATTTCCATATATTGTCATTAAGAATAGGTCTTAAGCATCTAAGACTAAGGACAAAGCACAATGAAGAGAGCGTCCCTATGTAAAGGTACAAAAAGGTAAAACTATCTCCTTTCATTTAAACTTGTACCTAAATCTTCCTTTTCTATACTCTCTTTACATATCTTGTTTAAAAGGAAGAGAAAGCATGTCCATGCATATCCCTGCTTCATATCTAGTTTAACTTCTCAAAAATTCATTCATGCTTTAATGCATCTTTGTTGAAACTAGATGAAGTGATTTAATTGTCAAAGAGCTTGAAGCTTAACCTTGTAACGAGGATAAGCTGCCTTTATTCCAAAGGTGGATGGTCCTTAAGTCTCTTTGAAATCTTCAAGGGTAAATGCTTAAAATGTTTTCAACATGCTTTCATAAGTGCATAAACTGTCATGAGCATCACACTTATTCTACGACACAATGCACTTCACATTCTGTATGATATATATATGTTCTCATTAACCTAATTATGTGCAATTGGCATTTTAGGCCAAAATATGTGTTCTTCCTCTCCATGCACATATTTAGGGGGAGCAATCTATGTTGTATAGAACTATGATCATGCTTAATTTGATATATCCTTTTGATCATATCTCCTTTATGTCTATGACTAATGGATTTTCAAGTGTATTCTCATGCTTAGTCATAGAATTGAAAGGGAAATGGAATATTCGGCAAAGACGACGCTTCCACTTAACTCCATCGGTATTATCCACTCTTTGTCGGTATTCTGCATAGTTCTCCACTTTGGTATAATCTTCACTCATATCTCTATTTCAATTGAGTATTTCAATTGTTTGCCAAAGGGGGAGAGAAAGAAATAGGGCTTATATCTCACTCAAAGTATCCGTTTTTGGCGATTCATGCCAAAGGGGGAGAAAATATGAGCCCAAAGCAAAAGAACCGCACCACCACTCTAATTTTAAAATGATTTTTTAATTGGTAAATTTCAAATTGGTATCTCTTTGTGTTCTAAAGGGGGAGAAAGTAGTATTTTCAAAATTGATATCTTAAAACCCTCTTGAACACTAAGAGGAGAATTTATTGAGGGGGAGTTTTGTTTTAGTCAAGGAAAAGCATTTTAAGACAAAGGGAGAAAATTTCAAATCTTGAAAATGCTTCTCAAAATCCTATTCATTTACCTTAACTATCTTGCAAAAGGACTTTGAAAAGATTTTACAAAAGAATTTGCAAAAACAAAACTTGTGGTGCAAGCGTGGTCCAAAATGCTAAAAATAAAGAAACAATCCATGCGTATCTAGTAAATAATATTTATTGGCTCAATTCTAAGTAACCTTTGCACTTACTTTTTGCAAACTAGTTCAATTCTACACTTCTATATTTGCTTTGGTTTGTGTTGGCATCAATCACCAAAAAGGGGGAGATTGAAAGGGAATTAGGCTTACACCTATCTCCTATACAAATTTTGGTGGTTGAATTGCCCAACACAAATAATTGGACTAACTAGTTTGCCCAAGTTTATAAGTTCTACAGGTACACAGGTTCACCATAAGCCAATAAAAAGACCAAGAAAAAGGGTTCAAACAAAGGAGCAAGGGCCAACCGAAGGCACCTTGGACTGGTGCACCGGACTGTCCGGTGCACCACCGGACAGTGTCCGGTGCACCAGGGAAGACCAACTTCAAATTCTTCGCCTACAGGAATTCTCGGAGCCGGCGCGCTATAATTCACCGGACTGTCCGGTGTACACCGGACAGTGTCCGGTGCTCCAAGAGGACGCGCCTCCGAACTCGCCAGCCTCGGGAATTCGCTTCGGCTGCTCCGCTATAATTCACCGGACATGTCCGGTGTACACCGAACTGTCCGGTGTAACTGCGGAGCAACGGCTACTTCGGCGCCAACGGTCACCTGCAGGCGCATTAAATGCACGCCAGAGCGCGCAGAAGTCAGGCACGCGCGTCATGGCGCACCGGACACTCTACAGTACATGTCCGGTGCGCCACCGGACATCCAGGCGGGCCCAGCAGTCAGAGCTCCAATGGTCGGAACCCTAACGGTCGGATGACGTGGCTGGCGCACCGGACATGTCCGGTGTGCACCGGACTGTCCGGTGCACCATGCGACAGACAACCTTCATCAACGGCTAGTTTTTGGTTGGTGGCTATAAATAGCACCCCAACCGGCCACTTCAAGGTGTGGGAGCCCAAGCAACATTCCAAGTCATCTAGTTGACATACTCAAGCCCTCCCAACCACATATATTCATTGATCCATCCTATACACAAGATTTAGTCCACTACAACCAACACAAGTGCCACAAAAGAGAAAGCAAGCAATTGAGAGCTACTCAATTGAGTTTAGCCCTAGCGCCTTGTGAGATTCATTGAGAGATAGTGTGTGCTACATCCTTGTGTTCATTTGTGCGTGGAGTATTGACTCCCATCGAACTTCCTCCAAAGTTTTGGAGGCTTCTAAAAGCTAGCAAGAGACACCAAAGAGTGTGGTGGTCCTTGTGGGATCGAGAGTGATCCTTGAGAAGAAGAAGAGCTCACCGATCCTTGTGTGATCGGGGGAGAGAGGGAAAGGGTTGAAAAAGACCCGTCCTTAAGTGGACTCCTCAACGGGGACTAGGCCTTCGAGGGCCGAACCTCGGTAAAACAAATCACCCGTGTCCATTGTGTTTATTGCTTGCGATTTGTTTATTTTCCCTTGCTCTAAGTTTTCTTGCACCATTATTTGCTAATATCATTTGGTGTTGCTTCAAGTTAAATTCCCATTTAGTGAAGCAACACGTTGCAAGAAAGAACTTGACCTAGTGCTCTTCTCATCTAAGGCTTCTTGCTTTGTTATTCTATAACTTATTAATTGTATTGATTTATCACTCCCGCATTGTTTAGCAATACTCTTTTCAAGCAAGAACTTGGTTTGTATACTCCTATTTTTGTATATCTTGTTCTAACCACTAATCAAGGGATCTAGTTGGGGATAAAGTTTTAATTTTCAGGTTTCGCCTATCCACCCCCCCCCCCCCCTCTAGGCGACTTTCAGTCTTCGATGGATCATATAAAATAGAGGATGTGTCATTGTAGACGACACTGTTTAGAGAGTAAAGTTAGATGGTCTAAGACGTGACACGAGTGAACAAAGATGATCTTTAGTTAACAATGCTATACTAGATTTTTTTAGCTAGGAGCGACTTTTAGGATGGGCTAATTTGACTTCCACATATCAAACATATACATATACTAGGTAAGTGCCTGTGCGTTGCAACGGGAACATATAATACCATGATAATTTATATACAAATGTGTGTTATAAGAAAAAAAAATTATAAATCCTAGCTAGCCATACATAAATTTTGTTATTTTAATCTAGTTATTTCACCACTACATTGCAACCATCGGTACCATGTAAACTTCTATTTATGATTTTAATAATGCTATATCAATTGCATCATTTAAATGCTAAGATTATCACAATAAATTACAAACTTATACAAATCTTCTGGAAATATCACAAGGTCTTACAATTCAAACAGATACTCAATATATATAACCAGTACATCCCATTAATAACATGTCCACCAGTCATCATATATTCATATGTCATATGTCTTCAATCTTAGGCTCCTAGTAACAATGAAATTGATCAATGACACATATCGTAACAGTTTCGATATCTTAGGGGATTAATAGAGAGGTCGAAGAACCTAAGCACGCTATAATTTAGATACATATCTACTAAAAATAAAAATATAAGTAGATGCATATCTTAACAACCTAATCACACGAGATAGAGAGAAAAAGCGTACTGGAAGCCTGTGGTGGAGCAAACGGTGAGTTTTAATAGTTAAGATGTTGCTATAAGGCCACATTCAAAGGCAATCGTAAAAATGAAGCCCACATCAAGTATATAAGGCCACCAATTGTACTCCACTAAGGAAGAAAGAGTCAGTGTAGCCATATTCCTACTATGATCATAATGAATGGATTATGCATTACATCAGGAATAATAGGTCCCACCCTCACCCACACCAAATGGATAAAAAAAGTTAACACCCCAAGCAATACAAAAGAACAGGCATAAAACCTCTTGAGGCTGAACCAAGCAAGACATAACAGATTATGCTAATACTTGACGACAGATCTATTGCTCTGGTGTACAAAGTTAATTATATGAATCCAAGGGGAAATGGAAATAAGAGGTCACAAAGCTGATACAATTCATAACATATTAAAAAAGTTTTCTTTGACATAAGGTTTATTGGTCTGATATTAAAACAATATAAAGTCATTAGGTTGTTAATGTGTATTTGCAGAATAAAAAGAAGATAAACTAACCTTCACCCTAAGTCCAGTAAAAAAATACACCTAAACCATATTGGCTTCAAATTGGCATGATTTCACTTCCACACAAGAATCGCTAACATCAACACATGATCTATTTAGTCACCTGAGAAACATAAACCTTGTAGTCGAGTAGCATCTGAGGCATCTTCTTCATGTAATCTAGGTCATTCAAGCCAGGCTGCTAGCTTCCACTGCCCATGGGCCGCATGTGGCGCGCGGTGCAGACACCGGAGCCGGGCGCGGTCGACGGTCCATCGGAGGTAGGAGGGGAGCAGGAGGACGACACATAGAGTCGTCGGTCGATGTGTGGACGACCGGAGGCAAGGGCATGAGGCGATTGGCAAGAAAAGTGTGGGAGAGACACTTAGGCAGACGTGGAGTCTGGGATTTCCCTGCCATTGCCGAGTATTAGTGCCAACTTTGCTATGTACCGAGGGTGACGCAGGAAAGAAGCGGAAGCTAGTGAGGATCTAGGATGACAATAGTGACGCGGGATGAAGACACTGCGCTCCAGGACCTCCTCGGAAGGTCCGAGCGGCGGGGGAGACTATCTTCACCTCAATCGTTGCCCGAATACCATTCCTTGCCAACCTCGCCATGAACGGGGACACAGAGCGAAGTTGGCGATCGTTTGGTATAGTCCAACTTCATCTGGAGGGAGAGATAAGCCTACCGTGATTTGGCATGCACCATAGGGGGCACCGTTGTGGCATGTAGTGTGCTCCTGTAGCAGCTAAAGAAGTGGTGGGGACACCTCGCGATAACCGCTGAAGGTAACCTTAGGATGTCTCCAACAAGAGACTGTAAACACCATGTACTCTAAATATATAGGTTTTACATGTCCAGTATAGCTCCAACAAGAAATGCTAAAACTTCTGCTAGAATATAACATGCATTCCTCGTTTGCAACATTTGGCGTAGTGGAGACTGCTCGCTATCAACTGTTCACGAGCGCACGTCGCCTCCTCCTGTTATCTCCTATGCTGCCTCAGAAGCTTCTGGAGGTCAAAGCGGCAACACTGCCGATGGGGAGCAACTTGGTTTAGCTGCAACCCTGACGACATCGAAAAGTTATAAAAGAGGGGGCTAGAACGAGGAAATAGAAGAGATCAAGCGGATACTTGGGAGTTGGAGATCGAGCGTGGAGTTGGAGGCGGCATTGCCCGCAACATCTCCAAGCACAACGATGTCGACCTCCATCACGCGACGCAACCACATCCGGTGAATAATGTTGAGCTCGATGGAGGCGACGCTGGCCACAGGCTCAGAGCTGGGACGGGGTGACGATGGCCACGCGATGCACATCTAGGATGGGGCACGAACAGAGCAGACACGAATTCGAAAGGGGTGACGCTAGCCATGGTCGCAGATCAGGGAAGAGCCCGACGGCCATGTGCGGAGGAGGACATGGTCGAAGACTGGGGCTGCCTTCTATTTCGTGAGAAGAAATATGGTAGGTCAACGACGAGCGAACCCACAACGGAAATTATATGACCCATTTATGGCCCACAACAGAAATGTAGAGGATGAAATATTTTAGAGAGAACTATAAAGGACAAAAAATATTCATTTACGTGATGAAATTTAGAGGATGTTGCCGAAGATAACCTTAGACTGTCTTCAGTGCCCCCCCCCCTATATTCCACTTTTTACGTCACATCAGCAGTCTCGCTCTCTCCTTATATCTTTGCCCTCTGTATGACCACTCAATAAAATATACATTTCCTTTTAGCTACCACAACTACCACTAATTTTATTTTATTTTTAGTTTTCCAAAAGAAAAACCATACATGCGGTTGAGATTAAATTATTAAGCTTAAAAGTATTAATAAACACGCATTAGATAATCGAGTCTTATTAGAAATAGTACTAATTCATTCGTATTCAATAATATCAAGCGAATTAATATGGATGAAGACATAACCATCAAAGTATTATAATCATTAACTAATCAGTAACAGAAACAATTTCAAAGAATAATACAAAACACATTGACCTTCATTGTTCAAACTGTCGGTAAGCATTTGTAGAACACAACAATACGTTTTTATATTCGTTTGTAATGGTTGTCTGTTCGTAAATACTGACAAGAAAGTGAAAATGAAGACTTTACGATGTTCCTTGCATTAGAAAAAAGAAACATGAGTTCACCATATAATCGTTGTGAATTTCCATATTCACACGTTACTGATAGAACGCAGGTACTTCAATGGTTTTGTTGGTACTAAATCCATGGATTGTGTCAAACTGAAAACAACAGGGGAGAACAATACTATGTTAATCGCTTCATATTGTATAGGTGTATGACCGTGCGTTGCTATACAAATTTAGAACTATCAAAAAATATTTATACAAAAATATTATAGATATAGATACATAGATATTATCTGTAAGCATCGTACATATGTAGAGGAACCTGTGATTTTCTTGTCATAGAACGAACAAATTCACCAGGACCAAGAGGAAAAGATATCTCAATGATTAACTCTATAAAAAGGATATAAATGGATGATGCCGACTATCTATATAACACAGAGGGACGGAAAATATGAATAGGACATGCAGACTGTGGTTCATGGATGAATGGGTCGACAACACCACTGACCTGGCAAGGAAAAATATAATGATGTGATGATGATGATAGGAAGATATGGGATGGAGAGTCGGCCCACGTCATGCTTCCTTGTAGTTCGTTCAGAGTTTCTTCTCGCTAGCGTCTTCTGCTATGGCGACATCAAGAATCTGGAGATTAGATGGAGAATAGTAGTTAGGGAAATTGGAATAAGAATTGGTAGAATTCTATCTCAGAATTGAAGAAAGCGGATCTCTTATTGAGCCAACACATAGTACTACCAAAAAAAGAAAGAGAGAGAGAAAAAGTAAGAAAGGGGGAAAATATTCATCATCGTGCTACCAAAAAAGGGGAAAAGAGAGAAACAAAGTAAGAAAAGGGAAAAAGGCTCACCTTATTCGTTTTCTCGGTGATAGACAGTTGACACAGTTTTTCACATATTAGAACATACATGTGTCAAATGTCTACTTTCATGATTTCCATGTAGAAGGGTTATGTGTGCAGGATACCTAATGGCAATTGGAAAAGGAGAGCAGAAGCAACAAAAAGCAATGAACAAGGACCTTGACATAGATGTCATCCTCAAGACAGTAGACAACGTTGTCCACCTTAGCGCTCCGGTAGTGGCATCTGGCTTTGAGCCCTTCCTCCTCATTCGGTCTATATGCATAATAAATTAGCAAATAGTAGATTGCTCAACAAAAAGAAGTAACACATAGCGAGCAAAAAACTGGTCAAATCAAACTAGAGTGGGGAGAAAAATATACTTCTTTGCAACTTGGTGTACAAAAAAGCTCTGCTAAACGTGTAACTGTTTTCTTACAACTCAAATGTAAGTCAGGATCAGAAGGCCAAACCCACCTAGGATGGCGGCTCTAAAATCAAACATATGATTTAAATACATGAATATAATTAAGGTAAAAATGTTGGCTCCCTAGATAGAAAGCGGAAAGATAGAGCTAATCTTAACCAAAGCATGAGATTATGGCTTCAATTTTTGCTACAATATAACATTAGATTTCAACAACTATGAGATCTGCAAGTGACTCTCAAGTTTTAGCAGCTAAAATCATCGAGAATCAAAACTTATTACCTTGAGGGGATTTTGAATGAGCACATGATGGGCATCATCTGAGTCTTGTGCAGCTTCACCTCCGCAGACTTCTGCCGGCTGTAGAGCGCGGCGTTCGAGTCTTGCACCTACAACCACAAGAGTACTTTTTTGTTGTTCATGCTTATCAGAAGCAACTTCATTGAGCAATTAGATAGAAAATGGGACACGGTTCTGGAGACTCCACGCCTCCGAGGAGTAGGAAATGATGCTTAAGTTACTTGGACAACACTCCTAAACTATTCCTAGCTGGTTAGCAGAATTCTGAGCTTTGGAGCTGAGAGAACAGGGGAGGAGCAAAAGATGCCTATGTTGTACTAATAGTCTAATACTAATAGAGCACTTTGTCACAGCAACTCTTTGCACAAGAATAAAAACACTTGAACTTTTTTCCATGGTAAAACTTGATATCAAAGAAGAGAAAATCAGGTGGTCCAATTGATTCCCCATCCCCGAGAAATTCACCATCATGGTGTTTAATCCAGGATTTCTATGAATAGCACCATGGAAAGTTCAGAATCAAGAACATCTGAACATACTAAGAACAAAATGAACCGCACCAAGTCACTTGAATCTAAAAAACTATCCAAGCAAAGAGAAATAGACTGTCCAAGCAAAGAAAGCTTACATGTACTGAATCTGAAAAAAGTCAAAAACATGTCAAGAATGAATAAAGACTAATCTGAAAAAAGAATCAAAAGCATGCCAAGAATGAATAAGAACTATGATTAATCTGAAAAACATGTCAAAATCGACCACACACTAAGCAAAGAAAGGTGGCCTACCTGAATCTAAAAGAAATTGTCCAAGCAAAGAGAAATAGACTGTCCAAGCAAAAAAGCTTACCTATACAGAATCTGAAAAGGACAAAAACATGTAAAGAATGCATAAAAACTACGATGAATCTGAAAAAACGTGTCAAGATCGATGACTCATTAAGCAAATAAAGATGGCATGCACTGAATCTAAAAAAACTTGTTAATGTGAGAGAAAGTATATAGAAACATGTCAAGGTCTACTGATTATTGGAAAATTAGTTTCAATGTAAATGTGAGAGAAAGTATAACTTACATAGGCATCCTTTAGTTTTAGTTCAAGATCCACGCCCAGGTCCTCCCCGCGATAGCGTCCTTGGAGGTAGGATCTTCGAGTAGGAGAGCACTCCGCTGTGGATCGCGAACCAACGCGACTGCCACCCCTTGCCAATGTTTGTCCACTTGTACAACACCTCTGTGACTGTCGGTGCCTCCCTCATGTCCTCAGCCGATGTGGTCATGTGGAGCGGTCGCTGGCCACTTGTAGCATCCCAAAAATTTAAATCTTGAAATTTTCTCAAACTCGCTCTAAATTCAAAATGAATTTCAAATTTCATTTCAAAATGTTTGTTTGCGAGTTGATATCAGCAAATAAAATATAGTGGTCTATATTCTCTCCAAAATCTCCTCAAAATATCCTACAAATATTTCCCCAGTGATCACCCTCAAACTCTTTCAGAAATACTGCCCAAATATTCCACCGATATATGTCCAAGTATTTTCTTCCTGAGAAATACCTTCAGAATCATTTTTCAAGTCCCTACAAATATTTTCTCCATAACTTTCCTCATGCTCATACGTATACGTATGCTTCTGGTGTCATACGGTGAGCTCTACAAGCTAATTACACTCATATAAGACAAATTCATGCTAATCTCCCACTAATCCTCTCATCCTCCCACTAATCCTCTCATCCCTCCCCCTAATCCCCCCACCATGGCTATAAATAGAGGGGCAAGGGCCTCCTCTCATCCCACCCCAAGCCATTTCATGGCAACTCCCTCCCCCTCCCCCACACCCACACGCCCACTCCCACTCCCACTCCACCTCCCACACAAGCACACACTAGCACAAGGATCGTTCGGTCGTTCTTCGATCGTTCGTCCCCCTGTTCTTAGTTTGTTTGTTCGTTCGTCCGATCGTTCATGGTTCGTTCGTCCGATCGTTCGATCGTTCGTCCGTTCGTTCGTCCAAATAATCTTTTTCCTGCCGTTATGCTGCCGAAATTCCGATCGTTCGTTCGTCCGATCGTTTGATCGTTCGTCCGATCGTTCATGGTTCGTTCGTTCGTTCGTCCGATCGTTCGATCGTTCATCCGTTCGTTCGTCCAAATAATCTTTTTCCTGCCGTTATGCTACCGAAATTCCGATCGTTCGTTCGTTCGATCATTCGATCGTTCATCGTTCGTTCATAGTTCCTATCCATCGTTCATCGTTCGTTCATACGAACTATTTACCATCACTATTTCCCGTCACTATTTACCATCACTATTTACCGTTACTATTTACCGTCACTATTTACCGTCACTATTTACCGTCACTATTTACCGTCACTATTTACCGTTACTATTTACTGTTACTATTCACCGTTACTATTCATTGATCATCCGATCACCCCAAAATTCAACTACTCATCTGTCATGTTGTCCAGTCCACCTAAGACCAGCTAGACCCATATTCTAGCCATACGAACTCCGGTGACTGTGATTTTCATTCCAGTAGGGAACTTCCCATCTGGTCACCCATCCCAGGTTTCTCCAAGTTGAGCACGCTTAACTTTGAGATTCCTTCGAACCAGGCTTCCAAACTCCGATTCCAATAATTCTTGTTTCTAAATTCTTATCGAATTATTCCCTATCCAACCATGTCATCCCTTAAGCATGGTTCATGTTCCAGAAAAATCCCAAAATACTCTTGTCCCATATTCTGCCTATAACTCTCCTGTTCATACTAAGTCAGACGATTCATTCGTCACTATTCTCACCAACAGTGAACTTCACTGTGCTACACCACATACACCCAGTTATAAATACACCCAGCTACTCTCTCCCTCTCCACACACACTCAACGCCCTTAGCCAAGGCAAATGCCCACCCACTCAGTTACTCCGCTCTACCGGCTACACGCATAGTGTCGCTTCGCCTCCAGTCCACCCTCCTGGTAAGCACCTCCGCTCCACCACTAGTAGTATCTCAACACCACATGATGCAGATTCTACTCAAGACTCTACCCATCCATATATCTCTATTCTGACCACTATACTAAATATTTGTTGGTATACTTGCTTGTTTGTATGTTTGCTTGTTCATGTTGCATAGTTATCGGAGCATTCGTACCGTCTCGTGGAGGCCAGATCTGCAAGTCTACGTCAGGCAGTGGAGCTAGAAGCCAGTTCCACGAACTCCTCTTCCCCTTCGCCGAATAAGCACGGCAAGCTCACTAGATCCCTTTGATGCATAAATTACTTATGTTTTTCAACCACAACCCTCAGCCTGTTATTTTATGCATGATATGATTTTGAGACAAGTTATTATGGCCACCCAGCCGCTTGCCGCAATCAATAGTTGATATATTTGTTACAAATGATTTGAGAAAAGGTGTGAGTTTTCAAAAGAAAATGCTTTTCAAAATGTGTATGATGAAGGGTTTCCACCCTTATCACCTTTGAGTAGGGATGATCAGGGACTCCCTGGTTTAGGGGAGGGCCTAAGGTGATGGCTCAGCTGGTTTAGGCGTGAGCAGAAGGATTGTCCCCTCATATAAGGACCGGTTTGTCATCCTTCACTACCTGTACTCATGATAAGTACAACCACTCGAGACTGTGTGGGCAGTCACTCAATCTGTACTCGTACGGTCCAACCCTAGGGTTATGAAGGCTGGGGAGCACCGGGAGGATAAGGAGGGGAAATGTTTTGTCCGGTTTGGGCACGTCGGTGGCCTGACTCCTTCCGGTATAACCGTTAAGGTTAGGACGTGCGAGAAAAGAAAGAGATTCGGCATTCGGGTCTCACGACAGTGAGATCGCAGAAACCGGACTAGTGGGTAAAGTGTACACCTCTGCGCAGAGTTTGAAAACCTATTCGAATAGTCCGTGTCCACTGGTATGGACGAGTCTGGTGTGGTATGGCAATTAGTGTTTTGTTTTCAAAAAAAAAGGTGTGTTTGAGAAAAATGGTTTTTAAAAGGTCCGGCGGTTTAGCCGTGAGCTATGGTGGACGGGAAGTCCAGTAGCTGTTTTTGAAAATGAAAACCACTGGGAAACTGCTGAGATACCTAGATGGTTTAGTCCAGGGGATTTTGTTCTAATACTGAAAAACTTCCTGCTCCTTTTGGAGAGGATGCGCTTTGCAAAATACAAAATGTTTTTCAAAACAACCCTGCATAAAATATTGTTGTTTCTGCAAATATCCTGAGCTCCACATATTCCATGCATTATATCTGATTTCCCCATTCCGCGGGTGAAGGTGGGCTGCTGAGTACGTTTGTACTCACCCTTGCTTATTTTTTCAGAAAAAGGGGATCGGGTAAGAGTTACGACTGTTCCCAACCTTGCCTGTGGCTGTTGGACCGCTGACTTGCTTCACTGTGTATATCGGGCTGCTTCAGCCCCACTCTGATAATATGTCCCGAGTTGTGGACCAACTCTTAAAGTTGATCGCCACCTTTATAGGTTTGCCTTGTTTAAGCAGATCTGTAAT
The DNA here is from genome assembly GCA_029449295.1 of Zea luxurians. NCBI lineage: Eukaryota > Viridiplantae > Streptophyta > Magnoliopsida > Poales > Poaceae > Zea > Zea luxurians. The sequence continues at coordinate 3,435,566 of JAOPSE010000039.1, read as the reverse complement.
CATCTGATGTATAAATGTGTTTACTAGCCTCCTGGGACTAGTAATTGTATCACATTTGAGTCCCAGAGGATTGGGGCGCTTCAGGTGGTATCAGAGCTGTTAGGTTGGCCGCGGGACGTAACCCTTAGCCTTGATCCAAAAGTTTTTGAGTTAAAACTATTTTCAAAAAAAAATCTTGCCCTCATCCCTTCATTTCAAAAATGCTTTTCCCCTTTCCTTCTCTCAGAAGTCAGATGGAGGTCCGTTGCCAAACCTGCTTTTGCCAAAATGAAGATGGTTTTCCCAAGTTGCTGAAAGCATGCACAGTCCGCCTCGAAATCAGGAGCCAGCCAGAGTATGATGGTCGTGAATTCGTCGAGCATGGCACAGAGAAGTGTGTCGTGACTGTATACATTGGATCCAGTTCGCACCATGTGGAATGGAGTGTCACTGCTGCTGGGCACAGATTCAAAGACACCTGTCAAGTCTTCGCTCGCAAGGCATTGAGGGCCCTGTGTTAGATCTATGAAGAAGTGGCCGACACCCCGCTCAGATTATTTCCGCCCTTTCAGAGAAACCGTCCAGTTTGGATGGCCAGGATGCGTGCATTGGAAGGTCAGCAGTTGCTTGAGGACGACCTCACAGTCGTGTACCTCACTGCCTACCTGCTCACCCTGGATGCACAATATGATTTCTTGGCTCGGCACCACCGTCAGATGATTGCCCGAGCAGAAGATGCAGAGAAGCTCAACCGTCAGCTCCATGTGGATCTCACCTCAGCTCAAGCCCATGTAGCTGCCTTGGAAAGTCGTGAAGTCATTGCTGTTGAAGCCCTGAAGCAAGCCAAGGATGAGCACGTCCAGAAGTTGATGGAGGCCTACTTGGTAACCCATAACCAACGTAGAGCCCTGCGGATCCAAGAGTCCGCTTCATCCAACCCAGTTCAACCCATCAGAGCTGAAGACCCCTAGATTCTTGAAGGTCACCTGGTCTCTATCAGAGGAGAGAAGAAGGCTTGGGAACTACCGGAAGGAGCCATAGGCTTGGAAGGAATTCCAGTCTTCCCTCAGGCTATGAATAAGCAAGAGCACCCCGAGTCCTCCCAAGATCCCCCGCCGGAGTTGTTTGAGCCCCTCACCATGAAGAAGATTCCAACACCATCCCTTGAAGTCAAGGAAGAAGCTGCAAGCACCCCGCCAGCACTGCTGCCCTCTGAGGAACTACAAGAGCCAGTCTCGCTTGAAGAAGAGTTCGACCCCGTCTTGCCATCTCAGTCTCCGCTAGAAGAAGTCATCAACATCAGCTCCCTCTTGACCCATCCAGGAGATGTCTCAGATTGAAGTTGTGTGGAAGCCTTGCCAGAAGAGAAGCTGCCTGGTCTAAAGTTAGTTATGCCCAGTCCTCTGCATGCATTGGGTAGTGAAGTTTTTCTTCACTTCGGCTAGAGCCCTGCATGTATGAGAGGTAATCGTGTAGACTCGTGTTTTGCAAAACTCTAATTGTGTGGCCCCCTAGGGCATTTCAAAATGAATTTCGGTTGATGTTTTCTCCCCTTTTGAGTGCATATGTGATGCTTTAACGTTAGTGCTCATAAGTTGCATTTAGCATAGTTCTCAATTCAGGAGCCAAGCAATAGTAGTTATGCTTAGCCCCCGAATTTGAGTAGTTCGTGCTTTGGAAAAACTCTATTCTTCCCTTATTCAAAACATTTGATTTGTTTGTGCTTATCATTGCTGAGCTTGTGTGTTTCCTTTTTAAAAAAAGGTTTTCTCTAAAAACATAGATAACAAATTAGAGCTAATCCTCACCTTATGCTTCCATTCTCATCTTAACCCATCTCAATAGAAAAGTGCCTTACCCAAGAAGATACCGAGAAGCTTACCCTTGAAGCCTGGAATAAGCTACAGAAGAAACATATCCAACCGCTCAGTCAAAAGGACCGATCGTGAGAATCAAAGCACTGCCCCTGAGTCAAAGTAAACAAGAAAAGAGGACAAAAGGAGTTATTACCATACAGAGAGGCAAAGATTCTTGGAACCAAAGACCACAAACATCAGGGTCATTGACCCCACCACTCACCCATGCCCCCTGCATGCGTGCTCCACCCCCATACGCACTATCACCACCCCATGCCCCCTTTGTAGCGCACCCACCGCCGCCATTACCGCCAGCAACACCATCCCCCCCTCCATCGCACTTGTTGCCTTGTGTCACCTGCTCCATCACCACCACTCCGCAACCGAGCACCCACACTCGCCTATAAACCCCCCCCCCACCAGCTCCCTCAGTTCCCATCCCAAGCAAAACACTCCAGATAAAACCCCCTCTGCCAAATCGCAAGCAACTCCATTTTCCACTCCCTCGCCCCTAAGATCACAATGCTTGGTGATTCTTGGGTTGAAGACTGTTGTATATGGTTCAACATCTTTGGTTTCCTCCTCTATGTGATGGTAATACTCTTTGATAGAATCCTCCAGTGGGAAGAGCAAAGAGAAAGAAAGGGTTAGTGAAAAGAAGATAGTGAAAAGAAGATAAGAAGAAGGTTCTCCCAGAATCAACCCTATGTCAGTCATTTCTCTGCAGCCTGCTCAAGCAGTAGCAGCAGAAGAAGGCCCCGTAACACTCTTGTTATGTGGTACTTCAAGGAGTTCAAATCCCCAAGATTCAAGAGTTCTACCTCATTCTTTTTAAGTGGGGTAGTATTTCAGTAAGGTTCCTATGGAGAAAAAGAAGAAGGCCCGTAGCAAGCTTGTGGAGGACCAGATCATCAAAGCATATAAGTTTCTGGATGAGAAGTGGTCACCCAAGTTCCGTTGATGAAGCACTAGAAGACCAATCAAGGAAGGAATCCATGTGGAAGTTCGCAAGAGGAAGGTTTGTGTGTTGGCATCGATGCTTCTTCAATAAGCTAGCTGCCAACCGAAACCTAGAAGCCTGAAGATGATCTTGAGTAGCCAGAATCAGCGTTTGCAATCGGCAACCAGATGCTCCTCAAGGCCAGATCTTGTTGAAGTTCCATCTCCTTGAAGAGTTGCAAAGTGAAGATATGTAGCTGAAGTAAAGCTATACCCATAACCCTTCTAAGCTGAATCTCGAGGACGAGATTCCTTTTAAGTGGGGTAGATTTGTAGCATCTCAAAAATTTAAATCTTGAAATTTTCTCAAACTCGCTCTAAATTCAAAATGAATTTCAAATTTCATTTCAAAATGTTTGTTTGCGAGTTGATATCAGCAAATAAAATATAGTGGTCTATATTCTCTCCAAAATCTCCTCAAAATATCCTACAAATATTTCCCCAGTGATCACCCTCAAACTCTTTTAGAAATACTGCCCAAATATTCCACCGATATATGTCCAAGTATTTTCTTCCTGAGAAATACCTTCAGAATCATTTTTCAAGTCCCTACAAATATTTTCTCCATAACTTTCCTCATGCTCATACGTATATGTATGCCTCTGGTGTCATACGGTGAGCTCTACAAGCTAATTACACTCATATAAGACAAATTCATGCTAATCTCCCACTAATCCTCTCATCCTCCCACTAATCCTCTCATCCCTCCCCCTAATCCCCCCACCATGGCTATAAATAGAGGGGCAAGGGCCTCCTCTCATCCCACCCCAAGCCATTTCATGGCAACTCCCTCCCCCTCCCCCACACCCACACGCCCACTCCCACTCCACCTCCCACACAAGCACACACTAGCACAAGGATCGTTCGGTCGTTCTTCGATCGTTCGTCCCCCTGTTCTTAGTTTGTTCGTTCGTTCGTCCGATCGTTCATGGTTCGTTCGTCCGTTCGTCCGATCGTTCGATCGTTCGTCCGTTCGTTCGTCCAAATAATCTTTTTCCTGCCATTATGCTGCCGAAATTCTGATCGTTCGTTCGTCCGATCGTTTGATCGTTCGTCCGATCGTTCATGGTTCGTTCGTCCGTTCGTCCGATCATTCGATCGTTCGTCCGTTCGTTCGTCCAAATAATCTTTTTCCTGTCGTTATGCTGCCGAAATTCCGATCGTTCGTTCGTTCGATCATTCGATCGTTCATCGTTCGTTCATAGTTCCTATCCATCGTTCATCGTTCGTTCATACGAACTATTTACCATCACTATTTACCGTCACTATTTATCATCACTATTTACCGTCACTATTTACCATTACTATTTACCGTTCCTATTTACCGTCACTATTTACCATCACTATTTACCGTCACTATTTACCATCACTATTTACCGTTACTATTCACTGTTACTATTCACCATTACTATTCACCGTTACTATTCATTGATCATCCGATCACCCCAAATTTCAACTACTCATCCGTCACGTTGTCCAGTCCACCTAAGACCAGCCAGACCCATATTCCAGCCATACGAACTCCGGTGACTGTGATTTTCATTCCAGTAGGGAACTTCCCATCTGGTCACCCATCCCAGGTTTCTCCAAGTTGAGCACGCTTAACTTTGAGATTCCTTCGAACCAGGCTTCCAAACTCCGATTCCAATAATTCTTGTTTCTAAATTCTTATCGAATTATTCCCTATCCAACCATGTCATCCCTTAAGCATGGTTCATGTTCCAGAAAAATCCCAAAATACTCTTGTCCCATATTCTGCCTATAACTCTCCTGTTCATACTAAGTCAGACGATTCATTCGTCACTATTCTCACCAACAGTGAACTTCACTGTGCTACACCACATACACCCAGTTATAAATACACCCAGCTACCCTCTCCCTCTCCACACACACTCAACGCCCTTAGCCAAGGCAAACGCCCACCCACTCAGTTACTCCGCTCTACCGGCTACACGCATAGTGTCGCTTCGCCTCCAGTCCACCCTCTTGGTAAGCACCTCCGCTCCACCACTAGTAGTATCTCAACACCACATGACGCAGATTCTACTCAAGACTCTACCCATCCATATATCTCTATTCTGACCACTATACTAAATATTTGTTGGTATACTTGCTTGTTTGTATGTTTGTTTGTTCATGTTGCATAGTTATCGGAGCATTCGTACCGTCTCGTGGAGGCCAGATCTGCAAGTCTACGCCAGGCAGTGGAGCTAGAAGCCAGTTCCACGAACTCCTCTTCCCCCTTCGCCGAATAAGCACGGCAAGCTCATTGGATCCCTTTGATGCATAAATTACTTATGTTTTTCAACCACAACCCTCAGCCTGTTATTTTATGCATGATATGATTTTGAGACAAGTTATTATGGCACCCAGCCGCTTGCCGCAATCAATAGTTGATATATTTGTTACAAATGATTTGAGAAAAGGTGTGAGTTTTCAAAAGAAAATGCTTTTCAAAATGTGTATGATGAAGGGTTTCCACCCTTATCACCTTTGAGTAGGGATGATCAGGGACTCCCTGGTTCAGGGGAGGGCCTAAGGTGATGGCTCAGCTGGTTTAGGCGTGAGCAGAAGGATTGACCCCTCATATAAGGACGGTTTGTCATCCTTCACTACCTGTACTCATGATAAGTACAACCACTCGAGACTGTGTGGGCAGTCACTCAATCTGTACTCGTACGGTCCAACCCTAGGGTTATGAAGGCTGGGGAGCACCGGGAGGATAAGGAGGGGGAATGTTTTGTCCGGTTTGGGCAGGGCGGTGGCCTGACTCCTTCCGGTATAACCGTTAAGGTTAGGACGTGCGAGGAAAGAAAGAGATTCGGCATTCGGGTCTCACGACGGTGAGATCGCAGAAACCGGACTAGTGGGTAAAGTGTACACCTCTGCGCAGAGTTTGAAAACCTATTCAAATAGTCCGTGTCCACTGGTATGGACGAGTCTGGTGTGGTACGGCAATTAGTGTTTTGTTTTCAAAAAAAGGGTGCGTTTGAGAAAAATGGTTTTTAAAAGGTCCGGCGGTTTAGCCGTGAGCTATGGTGGACGGAAAGTCCAGTAGCTGTTTTTGAAAATGAAAACCACTGGGAAACTGCTGAGATACCTGGATGGTTTAGTTCAGGGGATTTTGTTCTAATACTGAAAAACTTCCTGCTCCTTTTGGAGAGGATGCGCTTTGCAAAATACAAAATGTTTTTGAAAACAACCCTACATAAAATATTGCTGTTTCTGCAAATATCCTGAGCTCCACATATTCCATGCATTATATCTGATTTCCCCATTCCGCGGGTGAAGGTGGGCTGCTGAGTACGTTTGTACTCATCCTTGCTTATTTTTTTCAGAAAAAGGAGATCGGGTAAGAGTTACGGCTGTTCCCAACCTTGCCTGTGGCTGTTGGACCGCTGACTTGCTTCACTGCGTATATCGGGCTGCTTCAGCCCCACTCTGATAATATGTCCCGAGTTGTGGACCAACTCTTAAAGTTGATCGCCACCTTTATAGGTTTGTCTCGTTTAAGCAGATCTGTAATCATCTATTATATAAATGTGTTTACTAGCCTCCTGGGACTAGTAATTGTATCATATTTGACTCCCAGAGGATTTGGGCGCTTCACCACTCCCCGACAAGGCAGCAGGGTAGGTGGTTTTAAATTAGAAAAAATACAAAACCAAGGAAACAATATATTGATATGTTAAAACAAAGGCGGCTTAACACATAGACCATGTGCCAATATATCATAAATGAGCCAAAGGATGATCTTGAAGCCCTATAGAGGACTGAAAAAATCACATGGGAACAAATCATAGTATCCAATCTAAGCCCTATTAGCGAAATCAATATTGTTACCGATCCTCATATTGCTTGTTCAGTCATATGTCATTCTACATATTATTAGTGTTGGATATTAGAAGCTCCTACTAAGCCTGTGCGGCTATATTGATACAACTTTGTTGCTTTCTCTGCATTTTCAGTTTATGAAAATATTGGATGGTTTTAGCCATTTGGTCTACATAGCAAATATACTCCTACCGTCCTACGTTCAGTTTCATGTGTGGTACCGAGGTGAGGACAATGCATAAATGAAATAAGAGAAGTCCTTTTATTAATATATACAGTTTGTGGTACACAATTTAGTTCCAAAAATGCAAGAAATAAAATATCTAAAAGAAAGCCGAAAACACAATGAATTCAGTGGCCCAATCTGCATCCCAAAAAATATGGATGTTACTGTGTATACTCAATTTTGTTTTTCAGTTTCAACTAATGTATTTCCCATTCAGATAATCAAGCCATATAACAATTTTCACCAAAAATGAAATATTTAGTCACAGTTGTACCCTTTAGAAGAAGCTTTTGCTATAAATAAAAAAAGGTCAGCACAACTTTCACCATATAACAATTTCCTTTGTCAAGTACAAATATATTTGAACATCGACCAATGGCCAAACAAAGGAGTTAGTGTTGCTCATATTATGTCACAACTAACATTATGTCATTGATTTACAATCTACGCATATATGTTGTACGCACTGCTCATGTAAACATAAGGGCAATTACCACCTAGCCATGATATACATAGCGACATGATTCAAAAATGCTTAAACTTAGCAAGACATGATATACAGAGCGACATGATGCATGGAAATTGATGTTCAAGTACTAACTTCTTTAATAGGATTGGCTGACAAAAGCATGAGAAATTATGATGGAAGTGGGTAATCCACCATGGCCAGATAATCGAATGAATAGTCGTAACATGTAATTTGGCACACAAGTTAGAAGTAGCTTTATAACACAATGGTCAGTAATCAAATGAAGGTCAAAGAAAACATGTAGTACTATGCATTATATGAAAGTATAATAATGGCAAACAGAGAGAGGGATCTGATCAGCTTATTAACACATATCACCAGCTAAAATGCAAACATAAATATCTAACAAAATGTATACAGTTGGAGGCCAACAATTTGGTACTAAATGATAAATAAAATCCAATATTAGTTACTCTGGCATGCAATTACCTCTGTGAATATTAGAGCATCTGGATCTCTTCTTAGTTAGTAGCAAAAAAGGAAAATAACAGTCTCTAGTTCTATGTAGAGGACATGAGGCAAACCTAAGACATTCAGTGGTCATGCACTGTGTAGGAAACGGGTGACACCTAAGAGGGGGTGAACTAGGACTTCTAAAACTTTTACTAAACTAGGCCACAGTTAAATCCCTAGAGCAAAACCTATGCAAATAATCAAACTAGAATGAGCAAACTAGGTTTTATCTAAGTGTTGCTATCTCTACCGTAATGGCTAAGTTTCAATCTACACTAAATAAGTATGAATATAAGATTGAAACTTAAATGCTTAATATAAATGCGGAAGGTAAAGAGCAAGGTAGAGATGTAAACTCTCGTGGATGACGCCGGTATTTTTACCGAGGTATCCGGAACCGTGTAAGGTCCCGACTAATCCTCGTTGGTGCCCCTACGCAAAGGGAAGCCCACGCGAGGGCCAAGCACCTCGGTCGAGTAACTCCATAGAGAGCTGCGGGCCTTCTCCACGCGCAAGTGGTGCTCCGCTTCTGACTCCTCTCAGATGCTCCTCGCCGTCTCCACTATCGAGCTTCCGGCCGAAACGCCGCGGGCCTTGTTCCCTCCGGTACACGGTGGCGGCCGTGACACAAATACGGTTGTCACGATCTCGCAAGACTCTCGCCCTACTCGGTACAATTACAACGGCTCACGCAAGAGCTGGGGGTTGTGTGGTTTTACAAAACTCACTCAACTACCTAGGGTTCACCAAGAGCAAGCGCTAAAGCGTTCTAACTAACCTAAGCACTTCGCAAAGCACCTACGCTAATCACCGAGTGATTCTATTAAGCACTTGGGTGTAAGAGCACTTGGGAATATCTACTATATGCCTTGATATGTCTCTTGGGCTCCCACACCTCGAATGGCTGGTTGGGTGAAGTATATATAGGCCCCAACTCAAATATAGCCGTTGGAAAGCAGTTCTGCAGCTTTCTGTGGCACACCGGACAGGTGCACCGGACTGTCCGATGGTGCACCGGACATGCCACGTGTACTAGCCGTTAAAAGTAGCCATTGGAGCTTCCGAAGATGGCGCACCGGACGGTCCGGTGTGCACCGGACAGCCCATGCTCGCTTGTCGTATTTTGGCCATAACTTTTAGCTTCGAACTCCGATTTCGATGATATTGTACTTTTTAAAAAGCTTATGAAATTCTCTACATCCCAGATTTGAAGACATACCAGTTTGAGCCAATTTGGCACACCGGACAGTCCGGTGTGCACCGGACATCTCATATGCTACTCTTGTTTTTTCAGCAATTCTGGCTTCATATTGTGGGCATAACTTTTAGCTCCCAACTCCGATTTTGATGATCTTGAACTTTTTGGAAAGCTTATAAAATTATCTACATCTCAGAGTTGAAGCCATATCAGTTTGAGTAGATTTGATTTTGTAAAACACTTCCAATTCAGTCAGCCCTTCCTCTCAACTTTGTCAAGTTCACTTTTGTTTTGTATCTTTGTATCTCACTTCTACTTCTTGATGTGTTAGACTCTTAGCATGTATAAAGTGTCTTCAATATGACTTTGTAATGTCTTCTTTGAGGTGTTGCATCCTCAGAGCCTTAGTCCAATCCACTTCACATCCTGTGAACTACAACACACAAACACTTGGAAAATACATTAGTTCACAGGTTGTGTTAATCATCAAACACCAAAATCTATTAAGCCAAATGACACGGGGTCCATTTTCCTTACAATCTCCCCCTTTTTGGTGATTGATGACAACACAACCAAAGCAAGCAAATATTACAAACATTTGAATATAAATATATAATCTACTTGCTAGGATGCATGTTTGTCCCCATAATGTGAAATTATGGACTTAAGCCTTCCCCTAACTCCATAATTCACTTACTTCCTATTTTAGACCAAAATGCAAAAAAAACACTTGAAAGATCAAAATTTTAATTTGGTGGTGTTTGATAACATTTCCATTGCTTTGGTCCCTACAACTTCTCCCCCTTTGGCATCAACCATCGAAAAGGAAGACATTAAAAGCATATAGGAAGCAAATAAGACTTGCCCTCAAAAAGGATTTGTAAAATAATACCAATTGAAACACCAAATTGATACTCCCCCTAAATGAGTGTTCTCCTTTAGAAAGAATTTTCTCCCCCTGTAGAGACGAAGAAATACTCCCCCTGACAAAGATCTTCTACTTAGGAAAAAGCATGCGAGAAATGGAGGTGCAAGTCATGATTTGAATAGACTAACTTCCCTTATGCATAGGTAACAAAATATGAGTTAACAATATATGCATTTATAGCAACATGGGAAGTATAAGATATGAAATATAGTCTAATCGAATAATGGAGAAGACATGCAAATGTTACTAAGTGTAGTCTCAAAGATACCAATTGAAAGTCAATTGCGGACCAACTGAAGACCAATGGCAGGCTTGCAGACATAAGAATTCTTGTAGATTTGCAGTGGAAGCTTGTTGTCTTTCTCCGGGGACTTCATTTTCCTTACAATGAGACTACTACATGAAATAGACTTGAAAACAGGTATTAGTCTCAAAGACTTAGATTATAGAGTAATCTCCCCCTGAAAGTGTGCATACAAGTTTTGAATACTTGTAGGAGACATGCACTTTGATTTGATATCAATTGGGGCAGATTATCCATAATCCGAGCTTTGGCACATATAAGTTAAATGATACCAATTGAAGGATATAAATGTTTGAAGCATTAGTGTCATTTACTTAGGGATGTTAAATAAGCTATGTGTCGTGCTTAATTAAAACTTTTTAAACCATGTAGGTTTGCTTAAGAATATGAAATGAGAACGAGCAATCCTACCATGTGATTTACCTAGTATGCATGCATTGTTAATATAAAGCAAGTACCAAATGAAATACTAGGCATGAAAGGTAAAACTAGATACAAGAAAATAGATACACATATCTAGAAATAAGGAATACAATAAATCTAGTTACCTTAGTCATGGGTGGGAAATTTGGGTCCAAAATATACACTAACCCACTTGGCAATGAACTTGATCCAATATGATGTATCCCATGATATACATCCCAACTTTGCCAAGTCTCCAAATTCCCATAGTCCTTCGGACTACTTACTTCCCTTTCGGGATGCAAACCTTCTTGGTGTTTTTCATGGTTGAAATTATTTTCTTTGGCACCCAGATGCGTTTGGCCCCTTTATCTTTGTTGGCTTGCTTGTTGGCCTTGATTGCTATCACCTTTCCATTCTTTTTCTTCTTGATCAAATATGGTGTGGCAGCCTATTTATCCACCTTTTTGATGTAGGTGTTGGATATTTTACTTGTTGGCTTTTGCTTGAGCTTTTGCCTTTGCTTATCCCCGGTCATCGTCTTGCATTGGAAAGACTTATGGCCTTCCTTGTGGCATAACCTACAAATCACGGTTTTGCCCTCCATAGGCTTGTTCACTCCCGCAGTGGTGTTATCCTGTGGAGGTCGGATTTGTTTGGCTTTGCCTTTCTTGTCGTATAAAGCCTTGCCAAGGTGAGCCACTTCTTGCCTTAATTCCTCATTTTCCTTTGCAACCTTATCTGAACATGTTTCTACAACAATATTCTCAACAAGAACTTGGTTGCAAGGGTTGGAATCATCAAGTAAATCAAAGCAAGAAGTAGAAGCATCTTTCTTAATAATTTCAGGAATTTCAAATAAAAATGCCACTAGGGTGCGACCAATGTTTTCTAGCTTAGTAGTTAGCTCATTATTGTGTATGCTAAGAATTTCCATTTTCCCTAGCAAATTTTCAATAACATCTTGAGAGCTAGCTAACTTAGCCTTAAGTTTTTCATTCTTTTTAATAAGGCCATCATCGGTATCTGTGGATGTAGCACTAGACTCTAGTTGCTCAATTTTAGTTGATAGCTCAAATTCAAATTTGCAAATGCTTCAAATTTTTCTAGCAAACCTTTATAGTCATTTTGAGAGTGAATCAACTTATTTTTCAAAGTTTTAAGTTGAGCCTTTTGTTTAGTGCATACATCTTGAAAAAATTTAACGGCTTCCGCAAGCTCATCTACGGAGGGCTTTCCCTCACCTTCATCATCACTACTACTTTCATCACTAGAGGATGGAATACTCATTTTACCTCTTGCCATAAGGCACTTGCGTGATGACCGTGATGAGCGTGATGAGGATCGGTGGCTGCGCGTCCTTGGAGGTTCATCTTCGCTTGAAGAATCGTCCCAAGTTTTGACACTTGTTAGCGCCTTGCCTTTGCTCCTCTCCTTTTTGGGTTCGACCATAGTTGGACAGCTGTCCCTAAAGTGACCCTTCTCCCCACATGCGAAGCATCCTCTCTTCCTTTGCTTTTTCCTGTCAATGTTAAAGAGAAGATCTTCGACCTGCAGGGGCACACTCATTAGATTAATCTTACGAATCATCTCCATTACCTTTCCGACGCGTCGGATTGTTTCTTCGTCCTCGGAGGATGATGTGCATGGTTGATTATCTTCATCATCATCACTTTATTCTTCTTCCTCTTCTTCACTTGAGGAACTTGGAGTGAGAGCCTTCTTTTTGCCCTTCCTTTCATCACATGCAAAAGCATATGGCCTTAAGGAAGTTGGCTCCTCTCCCCGACACATTTTTCGTGACATCTCAAAAGCCGCGATTTTCCCAACCACAATGGTCGGGGTCATGGTACTCAAGTCCTCCATGTTATGAAGGATGGTGATGATGCTCCCATATCTTTGTTGTGGTAGCAGGGAGATAATCTTCCTCACAATGTCCGCATCACCTAGCTTATTAATGCCAAATAGAGTTGAGCTCATTGATAATTAGATTCAAACGAGAATACATGTCTCTAAAAAGCTCATCATCTTTAATAGCAAAAGAATTAAACTCATTTAAGACTAGGCAATATTTTTGCTCACGGACATTGGATGTGCCGTCATGGAGCTCATGCAATTTTAGCCAAATCTCATTAGCAGTTTTCAAGGTAAATACTTGATTAAAAATATCCATGCTAAGAGATTCATACAAGCAATTTTTGGCTCTAGCATTTAAATGAATTTCTTTTTCCTCACTCGTGGTGGGTTTCTCGGGATTCTTAGGGGGTTTCATCCCGTCATGAGTGGCTCTCCAAACGCCTAGATCAACGACCTCTAAGTAACAAGCCATTCTAGCACTATAATATGGGAAGTTAGTGCCGTCGAAGTGTGGTGGCCTATGGGTATCCATCCCTTCATCTAAAAAGCGTCGGCTCTTTTGGCGGTGAAGCTAAAACGTTTCAAATGAGCCAAACCAGGTTCTGATACCACTTGTAGGAAACGGGTGACACCTAAGAGGGGTTGAATTAGGACTTCTAAAACTTTTACTAAACTAGGCCACAGTCAAATCCCTAGAGCAAAACCTATGCAAATAATCAAACTAGAATGAGCAAACTAGGTTTTGTCTAAGTGTTGCTATCTCTACCGTAATGGCTAAGTTTCAATCTACACTAAATAAGTATGAACAAGATTGAAACTTAAATGCTTAATATAAATGTGGAAGGTAAAGAGCAAGGTAGAGATGCAAACTCTCGTGGATGACGTCGGTATTTTTACCGTGGTATCCGGAACCGCGTAAGGTCCCGACTAATCCTCGTTGGTGCCCCTACGCAAAGGGAAGCCCACGCGAGGGCCAAACACCTCGGTCGAGTAACTCTATAGAGAGCCGCAGACCTTCTCCACGTGCAAGTGGTGCTCCGCTTCTGGCTCCTCTCGGACGCTCCCCGCCGTCTCCACTATCGAGCTTCCGGACGAAACGCCGTGGGCCTCGTTCCCTCTGGTACACTATGGCGGCCGTGACATAAACACGGTTGTCACGGTCTCACAAGATTCTCGCCTCACTCGGTACAATTACAACGGCTCACGCAAGAGCCGGGGGTTGTGTGGTTTTACAAAACTCACTCAACTAACTAGGGTTCACCTAGAGCAAGCGCTAAAGCGGTCTAACTAACCTAAGCACTTCACAAAGCACCTACGCTAATCACCGAGTGATTCTATTAAGCACTTGGGTGTAAGAGCACTTGGGAATGTCTACTATATGCCTTCGTATGTCTCTTGGGCTCCCACACCTCCAAATGGCCAGTTGGGTGAAGTATATATAGGCCCTAACTCAAATATAGTCGTTGGAAAGCAGTTCTGCAGCTTTCTGCGGCGCACCGGACTATCCGGTGGTGCACCGGACATGCCACGTGTACTAGTCGTTAAAAGTAGCCGTTGGAGCTTCCGAAGATGGCGCACTGGACGGTTCGGTGTGCACCGGACAACCCATGCTCGCTTGTCGTATTTTGGTCATAACTTTTAGCTCCGAACTCCGATTTCGATGATCTTGTATTTTTTTGGAAAGCTTATGAAATTCTCTACATCCCATAGTTGAAGCCATACTATTTTGAGCCAATTTGGCACACCGGACATCCCATATGCTGCTCTTGTTTTTCAGCAATTCTGACTTCGTATTGTGGGCATAACTTTTAGCTCCAAACTTCGATTTTGATGATCTTGGACTTTTTGGAAAGATTATAAAATTATTTACATCTCAGAGTTGAAGCCATGTCAGTTTGAGTAGATTTGATTTTGTGAAACACTTCCAATTTAGTCAGCCCTTCCTCTCAACTTTGTCAAGTTCACTTTTGTTTTGCATCTTTGTATCTCACTTCTAATTCTTGATGTGTTAGACTCTTAGCATGTATAAAGTGTCTTCAATATGACTTTGTAATGTCTTCTTTGAGGTGTTGCATCCTCAGAGCCTCAGTCCAATCCACTTCGCATCATGTGAACTACAACACACAAACACTTGGAAAATACATTAGTTCACAGGTTGTGTTAATCATCAAACACCAAAATCTATTCAGCCAAATGGCCCGGGGTCCATTTTCCTTACACACTGCATAATATATCACACCAAAAAGAAGTAACCATATTCTATCCAAGTCATAGAAACAAAGAAACACAACAACCTTGAGTAAGCATGCACTCTAACGAAGGTACCTCAAACTGAATTTATAAATCAATCTGGTGACCAATATAGCAGTAGCTTAACAACCATTTTGTCGATTCGAAAAAGAAGAGATCCAGATGCTCTTCTTTGGTGGGTGGAGCGAATGGGGACGTGAGGATGAGGCCGGTGGAGGGGGCTGTGAGGAGGCACCAGAGGGAGGCCGCCGCTGTGGAGGTAGAGGTGGTGGTGGCGCGGCAGGAGAGGTGCACAAGGAAGGCGACTGCCATGGTGGTGGTCATCGTCGGTGGTGGAGAGGAGATCTGAGCACCACGGTGTCGAAGAAGGCATGCAAACGGGCCCTTGAGCGGCGCGCCCGGGAGGCTGCGGATGGAGGAACGGCGGAGGGAGACACAAGTGGTGAGGGGCCGGCGGTGGCTCGCGTGGAGGGGGGAGGCGGGGCGGCGACGGCTCATGCGGGGTGGGGGAGGGGAGGCGGGGGTACAAACGTGGGCGTGGGTGGGCGAACGATGTAGATTCACGGAAGCGAGCGGACGGTGCAGATTCACCGAAGGCAGAACCAGGGGAGGCAGGCTACCCCTTGCAGCCTAAATATAGTAGTATAGATAATTGTTATGGCAATTAGCTACTAACAACAAATTTGCTCTTAAGATATGACAAAAACAAACCCGCAAAAAGTATCCATCGGACTTTGTTAAGCACATATTATTGTTTAGTTATTCTTTTTAAGGTGGCGTTTAGATTCAAAGGACTAAATTTTAGCACCGTCACATCGAATGTTTGAATGATAAGGAGGTGTTTGGTTCCACCTAACTAAAGTTTAGTTCATATCACATCGAATGTTTAGATGATAACTAGCATATGACTCATGCTAACACTACAATCTCGGGAATAGGAGGAGTCGATAGTGGTGGCGGTGCGAGTGAGGGGAGAGGAAGGGTCGACTGGGTCGTGGGGGAGGAAGAAGGGGGAAGAGATGAGGGATAATCTAAATAGTATTGTCCATTAAATTTGAGCGAGTGAGAGAGAGTTTTATCCAGCAATATAACTGTTGGTTTTGATGGTGTGTTAAGACTATGTGTTTGGTGGACTTAGAGGAGATCATGGATGCGGGTAATTTAATTGGATATGTTTTGCAAAATTTAAATTGATGGGTTATATAATGATATAAATTACTAGTATTAGATATAGTCTAATTATACAACTAACTACAACGATAAAAACTAAAAGACAAGACAGATTTATTAAATATAATTGAGCTTATATTTAATACTCATAATCGATATTCTGGATGGTGTAATATATTCTATATGTTAATATTTTAAAGGGAGATCTTCCTTTTGTGCATTAATATTTGGAAAATTTATTTTGTGACTTTGCATATTTGTAGATACACGTTAACCCACTCTATTGACCGACAATATAAAAAAGATGTTTGTGTTTCAACTCTACACCGAGCCTCCTCGCAATGCCAAACCGTTCAAGGACCATGGTCAACCAAAAAAACCAGCTATTCAACCAGGGGCAGTTCTAAGGGTCTATTTGATCTCATGAGCTAAAGTAAAAAATTGACTAATTTTAATCATTTAGGAGTCAAACATTAAAAATGACTATTTTTAATCATTTAGGAGGTAAACATTTAAATAGGAAGAACTAAAAGTGATTATATTTAAGACCTGTTTGGAAACATCCAGTTTTTTTAAATATGGTCTATGAAACCGAGGTGGTTCCAAACATACTAGTTTTTTTATAGTTTATAAAAGCTAGATTCTCAATTTCTCAAAAAATGAGAAGCTAGTCCCCTATAACTAAAGGCAATTTATAAAAACTGATGTGGTTTCAAACACTATTATCTAGTGTTTTTAAACCAAGTTTCTAAAAACTAGAATCTTAAAAACTAGGTTGCTTACAAACATGCCTTTAGTCACTTCTAGCTCATTATGTTTAGATCTCTAACTCCTAAGTGACTAAGGATCTGTTTGGTTGGTCGTCGCCCACGCCACAGCGCGCCACAGATTTGTCGCCGTCGTTGTGGCGGCCAAATCGAGCGCTGCTGCTTAGGTAGGGTGTGGCAACTTCGACGCCACACCAAACAGGCCCTAAGTACGTGTTTGACATGGATCTAGAGCAAAACATTTATGCGAACGTATCTGGTGCAAACCAACCCCTCCGTGCAACCGTGCAAACTTCTAATCTGAATCACATGATGTTGATCCAAGGGGACGTGTGGAGGAGTGGGAGTGGGGATTTGAAAAAGTGTGATTAGCAGCGAGCGGTTAAGTGTAAAATTATTCATGCCCCTGCGTCCATTGGATTAACATCATGTGGTTCAGATTAGAAGTTTGCATGGTTGCACAGAGGGGTTGGTTTGCACCAGATACATTCCCAACATTTATTGAGCAACCGACTAGCGTCTATCAAACACTCTAATTTCAGAGTTGCAAACTATATAGAGTTTTAAGAACTGTAGTACAATTTTTAGAGAACCTATTTTACTATTCGAAATCTTAAAAAATAATCTAACCATAGAGTTTAAATAGTTATTTACCTATCACTGCCACTAGCCATAAGAAAACAATCTAAACTATACAAAACTAATCTATTTAGAGTTTTTTAGAATAAAGCTGCTCTAAAATAAAACAGAGTCATATACCAGACACACCCTAAAATAATTACTTCGCCTCGAGGAGTAGGATCTCGCCCAGCCGCCCAGGGCCTAGGCCATCGTCAGCGGCTCAGCGCCGCCCTCCTCCACCCCTGCCCCGGCCGCCGCCCACCCGCAGTCCAGGCGTCGAGCCCCGCCCCGGCTGACCGCAGCCCGCGTGCGCCGCGCGCGCGTCGAGCCTCTGTCCGAGCCGGCTGCAACCCACTCACTCAGCCAGACTTGGCTAGTTACAGACTGCAATTTCTCTGCAGACTGCAGGTTCTCTTATAACAGGTATTTGATCTGATTCTTTAGTAGCCTAGTTTTCTTTTGTGCTTGTTGGACCGTAGCCAGTTAAAGTCTAGATGGCAATATCAGTATGCTTGCTTATAGCTTCTGGGGTAACTGAGTTTTCTGGGGCAGCTGGTCACTGTATACAGTACAAGAGTAAATTTGTTTGTTCTTCACTAGTTTTCTTTGTTTGTTGTTCATTATATATCGCTGTCTGTCGTTATAATTTCAGGCTCTTAGACTAAGCACAATGAGCATGGGCAGATCTTGTCACTACTGCTGTAACAAGCCCGACAGAAGAACCATCCAATGCAGGCCCACAAAGGGGATCCAGGCTGCGTCGGCCTAGTACTCGCCTTACGGAGTTTGTGTGAGTTGTAATTGGGATATAAGGGAAGATTGATTAGGAAAAAGACATCAGACTTGTAATAAAAATCCTGCACAGACTGTCGCTCTGCCTATCTACTCTACCCATCTACTCTTCTTCCTATCCAAGCCTTCTGCCTCCCTCCTAGCATCTCCTAACAATTGGTATCAAAGACCTCGTTCTGGTCTGGAGCAGCATCACCGTTACTATACTCGCCGACAGAAGGGGTTGGGAGCCATGGATCCCAACCTCAAATCCATGTTCGAGGAGATGATGAGATTGATGCGGACAGAAGTTTCCAAGGAAATCGCCAAGGGTTTCGCTAACCATGATGCAATTCTGAATCAGCGATTCGCCGATTTATCTGTGGCTGAGGAGAACTGCAATGTTCGCATCCAAGCCCTGGAGGAAGCTGCCACCGAATTTGATCGATCCTTCATTGCATGGAAGCCAGAGATCGAATCTTTGGTGTCTGACATCCGCCTGGAGATCTCCAAACTCAACAAGTTCTTCGAGCGCGATGCACGCGTCAACTCTGCATCCCAGTCGGGCGTTCTCGGCACCAAATCGGCTCCTTCGCGACAACCTGCCGGATCACGCGCTGATGGGCCAATCGGCCACCGTGCTGACAATCATACCTGGGATGATGAGTCTGGGTCCCTTGGACCCCAGACCCATCACCGGTCAAGGGTACGTCGGATCCATCCTTCTCTGTACCTCATATTCCACATGATCAGTTTGTGCCGCATTCGTATCATCAGTCTCAAGGGGGGTTCCATACTCGTGGTCATCTTCCCTAGATGCCTTTCCACAAATTTGATGGGACCAATCCACGTTTGTGGCGTTCACGTTGTCAGAATTACTTTGATATGTATTATGTCGATCGCGATGTGTGGGTTAAGGTGGCTACTATGTACTTAGAAGGTCCGGCTGCACGATGGTTTCAATCCATGGAGCGTAGGCTCACTCATGCGCCATGGGATACATTTTGCACACTCCGTATGGATCGCTTTGGTCGTGACGAGCACGAGGTGTTGATTCGTCGATTGTTCCACATTAAACAGTTCGGATCCGTCTCTAGCTATATTGCATCGTTCACTCAATTAGTCGATCAGTTGCATGCTTACGAGTCTGTCACCGACCCACTTGAAAGTTGCCTAGAGGGGAGGTGAATAGGGCGAAACTGAATTTTACAAAGTTAATCACAACTACAAGCCGGGTTAGCGTTAGAAATAGAAACGAGTCCGAGAGAGAGGGCGCAAAACAAATCGTGAGCGAATAAAGAGCGAGACACGATGATTTGTTTTACCGAGGTTCGGTTCTTGCAAACCTACTCCCCGTTGAGGTGGTCACAAAGACCGGGTCTCTTTCAACCCTTTCCCTCTCTCAAACGGTCCCTCGGACCGAGTGAGCTTCTCTTCTCAATCAAACGGGAACCAAACTTCCCCGCAAGGACCACCACACAATTGGTGTCTCTTGCCTTGATTACAATTAAGATGATCGCAAGAAAGAATGAGAAAGAAGAAGCAATCCAAGCGCAAGAGCTCAAATGAACACAACAATCACTCTCTCTAATCACTAAAGCTTTGAGTGGAATTGGGAGAGGATTTGATCTCTTTGGTGTGTCTAGAATTGAATGCTAGAGCTCTTGTAAGTAGTTGGAAGGTGAAAACTTGGATGACTTGAATATGGGGTGGTTGGGGTATTTATAGCCCCAACCACCAAACTTGACCGTTGGTGGAGGCTTCTGTCGCATGGCGCACCGGACAGTCCGGTGCGCCACCGAACACTGTCCGGTGTGCCAGCCACGTCACCAGGCCGAAGGGTTCCGACCGTTGGAGCTCTGTCTTGTGGGCCCGCCTGGCTGTCCGGTGGTGCACCGGACAGGCTCTGTAGGCTATCCGGTGTGCCACCCGCGCGTGCTCTGCTCCTCTGCGCGCGCAGGCGCGCATTTAATGCGTTGCAGACGACCGTTGCGCGCGAACTAGCCGTTGCTCCGCCGTCACACCGGACACTGTCCGGTGACTCACCGGACAGTCTGGTGAATTTTAGCGGAGCGGATTCCCGAAGCTGGCGAGTTCAGAGTCGCTCTCCTCTGGAGCACCGGACACTGTCCGGTGGTGCACCGGACAGTCTGGTGAATTATAGCGAAGCGCCTCTGAGATTTCCTGAAGGTGAAGAGTTCAGCTTGGAGTCCCCTGGTGCACCGGACACTGTCCGGTGGTGCACCGGACAGTCCGGTGCGCTAGACCAGGGTGCCTTCGGTTGCCCCTTTGCTCTTTTGATTGAACCCTTTTCTTGGTCTTTTTATTGGCTTATTGTAAACCTTTGGCACCTGTAGAACTTATAGACTAGAGCAAACTAGTTAGTCCAATTATTTGTGTTGGGCAATTCAACCACCAAAATAAATTAGGAAATAGGTGTAAGCCTAATTCTCTTTCAATCTCCCCCTTTTTGGTGATTGATGCCAACACAAACCAAAGCAAATATAGAAGTGCATAATTTGAACTTAGTTTGCAAAATGTAAGTGCAAAGGTTACTTAGAATTGAGCCAATATAAATTCTCATAAGATATGCATGGATTGTTTCTTTATAATTTTAACATTTTGGACCACGATTGCACCACATGTTTTGTTTTTGCAAATACTTTTGTAAATTCTTTTTAAAGTTCTTTTGCAAATAGTCAAAGGTAAACGAGTAAGATTTTGAGAAGCATTTTCAAGATTTGAAATTTTCTCCCCTTGTTTCAAATGCTTTTTCCTTTGACTAAACAAAACTCTCCTTCAATAAAATTCTCCTCTTAGTGTTCAAGAGGGTTTTAAGATACCAATTTTTGAAGTTGCTACTTTCTCCCCGTTTAGAACATAATGAGATATCAATTTGAAAATCATAAGTTTTAAAATTTGGTGGTGGTGCGGTCCTTTTGCTTTTGGGCTTAATACTCTCCCCCTTTGGCATGAATCGCCAAAAACAGATGTTTGAGTGAAATATAAGCCCTTTCATGAACAACTTTCTCCCCCTTTGGCAAATAATATGAGTGAAGATTGTACCAAAAGATGGAGAGATGCTCGGAGCGACGGCGAAGGAAGAGTGATGGAGTGGAGTGGAAGCCTTTGTCTTCGCCGACGACTCCAATTCCCTTTCAATATACCTATGACTTGGTTTGAAATTCGCTTGAAAACACATTAGTCATAGCATATATAAAAGAGACATGATCAAAGGTATATTTATGAGCTATGTGTGCAAGGTATCAAAAGAAATTTCTAGAATCAAGAATATTTAGCTCATGCCTAAGTTTGGTAAAAGTTTGTTCATCTAATGGCTTGGTAAAGATATCGGCTAATTGATCTTTAGTGTTAATGTATGCAATCTTGATATCTCCCTTTTGTTGGTGATCCCTAAGAAAATGATACCGAATGGCTGTGTGTTTAGTGCGACTATGCTCAACGGGATTATCCGCCATGCGGATTGCACTCTCATTATCACATAGAAGAGGAACTTTGGTTAATTTGTAACCATAGTCCCTAAGGGTTTGCCTCATCCAAAGCAATTGCGCGCAACAATGGCCTGCGACAATATACTCGGCTTCAGCGGTTGAAAGAGCCACAGAATTTTGCTTCTTTGAAGCCCAAGACACCAAGGACCTTCCCAAGAACTGGCAAGTCCCCGATGTGCTCTTTCTATTGATTTTGCACCCTGCCCAATCGGCATCAGAATAACCAATTAAATCAAATGTGGATCCCCGAGGGTACCACAGCCCAAACTTAGGAGTATAAGCCAAATATCTCAAGATTCGTTTTACGGCCGTAAGGTGAGATTCCTTAGGGTCGGCTTGGAATCTTGCACACATGCATACAGAAAGCATAATGTCCGGTCGAGATGCACATAAATAGAGTAATGAACCTATCATCGACCGATATACCTTTTGATCGACGGATTTACCTTCCGTGTCGAGGTCGAGATGCCCATTGGTTCCCATGGGAGTCTTGATGGGCTTGGCATCCTTCATTCCAAACTTGTTTAGAATGTCTTGAGTATACTTCGTTTGGCTAACGAAGGTGCCCTCTTGGAGTTGCTTTACTTGAAATCCTAAGAAATACTTCAACTCCCCCATCATTGACATCTCGAATTTCTATGTCATGATCCTACTAAATTCTTCACATGTAGATTCGTTAGTAGACCCAAATATAATATCATCAACATAAATTTGGCATACAAACAAATCATTGTCAAGAGTTTTAGTAAATAAAGTAGGATCGGCCTTGTCGACTTTGAAGCCATTAGCAATAAGGAAATCTATTAGGCATTCATACCATGCTCTTGGGGCTTGCTTGAGCCCATAAAGCGCCATAGAGAGCCTATAGACATGGTTAGGGTACTCACTGTCTTCAAAGCCGGGAGGTTGATCAACGTAGACCTCTTCCTTGATTGGTCCATTGAGGAAGGCACTCTTCACGTCCATTTGGTAAAGCTTGAAGCCATGGTAAGTAGCATAGGCTAACAATATGCGAATTGACTCAAGCCTTGCTACGGGTGCATAGGTTTCACCAAACTCCAAACCTTCGACTTGAGAGTATCTCTTGGCCACAAGTCGAGCTTTGTTCCTTGTCACCACACCATGCTCATCTTGCTTGTTGCGGAAGACCCATTTGGTTCCGACAACATTTTGATTAGGACGTGGAACTAAATGCCATACCTCATTCCTAGTGAAGTTGTTGAGCTCCTCTTGCATCGCCATCACCCAATCCGAATCTTGGAGTGCTTCCTCTACCCTGTGTGGCTCAATAGAGGAAACAAAAGAGTAATGCTCACAAAAATATGCAACACGAGATCTAGTGGTTACCCCCTTATGAATGTCGCCGAGGATGGTGTCGACGGGGTGATCTCGTTGGATTGCTTGGTGGACTCTTGGGTGTGGCGGCCTTGGTTCTTCATCCTCCTTGTCTTGATCATTTGCATCACCCCCTTGATCATGGTCGTCATTTTGAGGTGGCTCATCATTTTGATTTTCTCCTTCATCAACTTGGGCCTCATCCTCATTTTGAGTTGGTGGAGATGCTTGCATGGAGGAGGATGGTTGATCTTGTTCATTTGGAGGCTCTTCGGATTCCTTAGGACACACATCCCCAATGGACATGTTCCTTAGCGCGATGCACGGAGCCTCTTCATCACCTATCTCATCTAGATCAACTTGCTCTACTTGAGAGCCGTTAGTTTCATCAAACACAACGTCACAAGAAACTTCAACTAGTCCTGAGGACTTGTTAAAGACTCTATATGCCCTTGTGTTTGAAAGCTCTCTTGTGAGTTTTGGTGTTTGGATGACAACTCAATTAAAGGACTAACAAGTGTACTAAGTGTTGAACAGGTGCTTAAGGTAAAGCCTACAGGGTTCAACACAAGTGAACAAATGTGATTGTCCAAGAACTGGATTATGGATACATAATGGACATCACAAGTAAGTTGGACATTGCAAAAGTGATACTCGGGTGCGTAGCTCGGAGACAACTGATCAAGCCAAGGACGGAGGCAAGAAAAGCTTCGAGGTACCAAGTGCACGGGAGAAGGTCAAGGAGGCTGAGGAACCCAAAGCCAAGGGTGAAGAAGAAGGCTTGCAAAGTCAAGGGTGATCGAGTTGAGAACAGCTACGGCACATCAAGGATCACTACATAAGAACGTGACTTACAGCCAATAAGGTAACAGCTACAGTTATGTGGTGTAAGTCATAAGGCTCAAGATCAAGCTGTAAGAAGGAGATCAAGGTCACTAGAAGGAGAACAAGTGTCAAAACCAGAACTGGAAGCAGCCCAAAAGAGCTAAGTTCACTTTGATCTTTAGTTTGGGTTGTTCCTATGTTTGGAGATGTTCTATGTGACCTTTACAGGATGTTGGAGCCAAGTAATGTCAATCTAGATCAAGTCAAGCCGACTTGATGATTTATGAGTCCAACATCAAAGCTCAAGCATGTGAAATGCTATAGATGTAATGATTAAGAGAAGGTATGTTTCTATACTTAGTACATTGGTTTTGTGGACTAATATATTTGTCTAAGTGTTAGAAATAGAAAGAAGAAGAAAAGGAGAGAGGTGCAAAGGGCTTGGCTATGTACAGCCAAGATAGCTCAGTCTGGCACACCGGACTGTCCGGTGGTGCACCGAACAGTGTCCGGTGCGCCAGGCTGAACTCTGGCGAACTGGCTGCTCTCGGGAATTCACCGGCGACGTACGACTATAATTCACCGGACTGTCCGGTGTGCACCGGACTATCCGGTGAGCCAACGGTCGGCCGGGCCAACGGTCGGCCGCATGATCTGCGCGGGACACGTGGCCGAGCCAACGGCTAGAAGGTGGCACCGGACTGTCCGGTGTGCACCGGACATGTCCGGTGCGCCAACGGCTCCAAGACTGCCAACGGTCGGCTTCGCCATAGAAGGAAAGAAATCAGGCACCGGACAATGTCCGGTGTGCACCGGACTGTCCGGTGCGCCACCCGACAGAAAGAAAGTATTGCCTTCCAAATGGGATTCCAACGGCTCCTAGGCCCCTTGTGCCTATAAAAGGGACCCCTAGGCGCCTCAAGCAATGTACAAGCGCAGCCAACAAGTGTAGACTTCACTCGAATCAATTCTCACTCTCCCTCTTGTGTGTAACTCTATAGTTTGTGTAGAAGGCACAGCTATAAGCCTTAAGAGAGAGGAGAAGTGCTGCTTAGAGCTAGAGCAAGGTCTTGAGCGTATCGTTACTCTGCCGGAGTGCTGCCAAGAAGTTTGTAAGCAGTCGCGGTTCTGTTGTAACCCCACTCAATAGTGAATGGCTCTATCTGTCATACTGATAGATCTGAGCAAACGGAGGAAGGAGTTGAAATAGACTCCAAGCCCAGGTGTGGCTAACTCCAACGAGGACTAGGCAAGCATTTCAGGCTTGGCCGAACCTCGGGATAAATCCTTGCGTCTGTGTGCTCTGTTCTGTATTGTACTCTGACTCTCTGTCTTACTCGCTTTTATATCTGCACTTCACTACTTACTTGTGGTACTAGCTTTCCTTGAAGTGCAGGATATTCGTAAGACAGGAACTTCAATTCCACTGCAACCTACTCGAAGGGTTCTTCACTCCACTGCGATCATGTCTTCGAGTAGAGTAAGATTTAAGTTTTAAAGTGATAATTTTTATTCGCCTATTCACCCCCCCTCTAGGCGACATCCAGATCCTGTTCCCGGGTCAAAGGGAATTTTCAATTGGTATTGGAGCTAGGCATCTCCAGTGTGGGCTTAGCCGTCCGGAGATAACGATGTCGTCACAAGAGGTAACTGTAGAACTTCTTTTAGGCGATGGCTCTAATTACAAATCTTGGTCTGTCTCTATTTATAATGCTTTCATGAGTGTTGATTCTGATTTGAGACAGATCTTTAGTAGAAGTATTTTTCCATCTGATATTAGTAAAAATCCCTCTAATGATGAACTAAGATGTTTATCTCTCAATCACCGTGCTTGCAGCATCTTAGTTGATTCTCTTTCTAGAGGTGCTTATTTTGCCATCATGAGTAGTGATAATGATTTATTTGTTGATGCTCATGATTTATGGAATAGAATTAAAGTAAAATATTGTGTGGCAAATTGTACTGCTTCTACTCCCTATATTGCTTGTGATACTAACCTTTCAAAGGGAGAAGATCAAGAACGATGTGCACCCAACGATGAATCCACCTCGTCGACAGGTTTGGTCTCCACTAATAATAAGTGTTTTATTGCTAACAGTGACGGTGGAGACAAAAGCCATGATGAGGAGGAATATGAGGATGATAGCGAGGATGAATCTTCATCACCTCAAGGTACATTTTCCTGTTTGGCTTCCACTGACATTAATGACAGGGAAAATGATACCGATGATGTGGAAGAAGAGGAAATTCGTCGTTTCTACATCCATCTCAATAAAGAGGACAAGGCACTCTTGGTTAAGCTGTTGAGAAGGAACAAGGAACAAGGCGAGACGCTTCTCAGGCTAGAGGAGTCCCTCATCAAAACCAACAACAGCCTGGAAAAGATGACCAAAGAACATGAGGAGCTAAAGTGCTCTCATGATGATTTGGTCCGAAGGTATGAATATGTTTTAATTGAGCAAAGAAATAGTCATGATGCATTATCTAATATTGCTCAACTTAAAACGGAAAATTCTGTGCTTAAGAGTCAAGTAGAAACAATGGACTTAGAAAAACGTGCTCTAGGTAAAAAGTATGATATGTTGTCATATTCTCATAATAAATTAGTTGATGACCATATCATGCTTAATGTTGCTCATGAGGTTATAATTGCAAACTTAAATTCATGTGAACCTCATTCTCGCACGTGTGCGCATTTGAATTGTATATCATCATGTGCTAACCCCTGTTGCTCAAAAGAAAGCCAATCATTGATTGAGCAACAAGTTTTAGGGTCACAAAAGAAATTCTGTGGGAATAAGAAGCAACGACAACTGAGGAGAAGACACTTTGCTCAACTCTCTCAAGATATCCACGGGCGTGTGGTGAAGAAGCTTGAGAAAGGAAAAACTGCAGCAAGTGTCAAGCTCAATAAGAAAAATGTTCCTAAAGATGAAGAAATCAACATGAGCTTGGAAAAAAGGTAAAGATTCAATTAATCATGTTGTTTGCACTGACCCTCTCTCCATGTCATTCAAGTACACAAAGGGAAAAGGAAGAAGGAGGTGTTTCAAGTGCAAGAAGTTAGGCCACCTCATCGCGTCTTGTCCGTACAAAGACAAAAATGAAGGGACAAGGAGTTGTTTTGGATGCAACAATAAGGACCACACGATCACTTCATGTCCGGTCATGAAGAATCAAGGATGTGCATCTTCCAAAGTGACCCTCACCAAGGAAAATGACACACAGCAAGCATCACGTCAAGTTGAGCGACGTTTCTGCTACAAGTGTGGTGAGCAGGGTCATCTATCCAAGGTATGTTACAAAGGTAAGATTCCTAAACAAGTGAATTTGTGTCAATCTTATTCGCGTAGGAGACCCAAATCATACACTTGTGCTAGATCTATAACGAGATAACCTAGAACTAGCACAAAGGCAATTTGGGTACCAAAGGCACATTTACATGATCATTATGTACCCATCCCGAGATGGGTACCAAACTGTGCTAACTAGACCATGCAGGTGCCTTGAGATGGACTGGAGACCATGGGAGAGCTTAAGACGGTTATCTAAAACTCTATGCTTAAGTTGTTAATTGTTTTGGTGTGTATTGACCCAAGGTTGAATTATTGTGAAACTCTAATCCCATGTTCATCTCAAGTGAAATAAAGTGTATAGGTCCTGAATCATTAATGGTGTATCAAGTAAAGGACTTTGATGAGAATTTACAACTTGCTCTCCAAAAGATGGTACCCGTGTGTTTTAAGTACATAATTGCAATTTAGTATTGCTCTTAAGTTGGCTTGTTGTGCTACCTGTCTTTGGAGTAGTTATGCTTTATGATTGCCTGTGTTAAATGAATCATAATGATGTTTGCTTAATCATGACTGGTGCTATATAGGATGTATCTTTTGAATCATTCATGGGTAGCTCTTTCATTTGTTATATCCACAACGTTTAACTCTCTTGGTATATATGGATTAACCTGTAACTTTTTGTAAGTCATGCTATGTGCAAATATGACATTTTGTTTAGTCCATGTTCACATGATTACCCTAGTTTGGTACTGTGTGAATTTCAAATCCATGTCGTGTCCTTTTGAGCTATGAGGTGCATGAGCAAAAGGAGCCCTGAATTGATGATAACAAGTGCTCTCATAAAGGCAAAGGTATGGAAAATGGAACTGTGCAATTTTATTGAATATCATGAAGTTCCATTGATAGTGATCATAGTTGTGTTCTTGCATTTCATTGGTAGTATCGTGGCTTAGGAGACTTATGCCTTAAAATGTTGTTTCTTTTGGTGTACCTAAAGAACCTTCTTAACTATGATGTGCTTAGACATGATCATGTTGTTTTTCAATTAGTATATGTGATGCAATGATAGTTAAGTATGAAGCATGTCTAAGTTGTGTGTAAATGTTATACTTCCTATGAGTATTCAATTGGCTTAGGTGCCACTGAGGCATGCATTGTTGTATTTAGTCAACCTTTCATTTAGCCTTAAATTGGTATTAAGTGGCTTTTCATTTGATATTCAAATTGGTATCTTTGTGTGATGAAAGTGATAGAGTATGCCTTGACCAAGGTATGTTGTGATTCCCTCTAGTTCTGAGGAAGCTAGAATGTGCGAAGTGCAAGTCATTCAAATTCTTGATGCACAACTTGAGGGGGAGCACACATAACTTGTGACTTTTGAGACTAATTGTTTCTTGAGCAATCTTGTATAGTCTCTAGGTGGAAAAGAAAAGATGAGCAAGAAATGGAGCAATCGGGACTTGGGTACCTCTGTAAGTCAAGAAATTGGTATCTCAAGTCGTGAGTAAGTGCATATTTTTAGATTGCTCATGCTCTATAATATCTGGTGATAAGAGATGCTTATTCTTAAATATCATGGAGCTATGATAATAAATGAACTTTTGCAATTGGTATCTTTCAATTAGTAGCCGTGATAGTCTACTTCAATTGACATCTTTTGATAATCATTAGAATGGAAGTTTCTTCTTGTGCCAAATACTATAACTTGTTCTAAGTTTGGTGTCTTAGCAACAAGAAAAAGTAAGGATAAAGAATCAGACACAAGTGTGAAGAAGCTCTTGAGAGATTAGATACTTTCAAGATGGGAAGTACACTACAACATGGTAAAGGTACAAAGGGAGTATTAATCTTTTTGCATATATGTATCTTACCTAAATGTTGATAGTGCATATGTTCAATAAGTAAGAGGGAGTTTTTGATAGTCGTTTTTCTTCCTTAACACCCTGCTGTCCCTTGACATCATCCTATGTTCTTGCTTGAGTATGGTTTTTGGTGTTTGATGTCAAAGGGGGAGAATTTGTGTATTAAAGCTTATCTCAACCTAAGAGGAAAGCTTATCCTAATGGGTGATGTGTTAGTTTGAGCTTTGCCAAGTGTGATATTCATATGTTTCTTGCAGTATTATATGTGTTGCTCATATGGACTAGTGTTTCCGTTGCGATGAATTATTTGGCTTCTATAGTGTAATAGATAGTCATGTGGTTAATGGTGCTTTAAGATTGTCTTAAATTAGTGTCTTAGTTTAAATTGGTATTAATTTGAATTGGTATCTTAATGATGAATAGTGGTAGGTTGATATTCCTGTGATATATCCACTAATTTGAATGGTGTTTAACTCTGATTATGTGCATTTGTGTGTTATAGCATCATGGTTTGATTCTTGACACAATGCATCCTAAAAAGTGCTAAGGTGTAGAAATGTTTCGAATTGCCTAAGTATGTGCAAATTGGCGTCTGAGGCCAAAATTAGGTTCTTGAAGTAAGCACATATTTAGGGGGAGCATTCTATAAACTTAGAATTCAAAATTTGTGCTTCAAATCTTATTCTTATGTAAGCTTTAATTGTGTTGCCATCAATCACCAAAAAGGGGGAGATTGAAAGCTCTCTTGTGAGTTTTGGTGTTTGGATGACAACTCAATTAAAGGACTAACAAGTGTACTAAGTGTTGAACAGGTGCTTAAGGTAAAGCCTACAGGGTTCAACACAAGTGAACAAATGTGATTGTCCAAGAACTGGATTATGGATACATAATGGACATCACAAGTAAGTTGGACATTGCAAAAGTGATACTCGGGTGCGTAGCTCGGAGACAACTGATCAAGCCAAGGACGGAGGCAAGAAAAGCTTCGAGGTACCAAGTGCACGGGAGAAGGTCAAGGAGGCTGAGGAACCCAAAGCCAAGGGTGAAGAAGAAGGCTTGCAAAGTCAAGGGTGATCGAGTTGAGAACAGCTACGACACATCAAGGATCACTACATAAGAACGTGACTTACAGCCAATAAGGTAACAGCTACAGTTATGTGGTGTAAGTCATAAGGCTCAAGATCAAGCTCTAAGAAGGAGATCAAGGTCACTAGAAGGAGAACAAGTGTCAAAACCAGAACTGGAAGTAGCCCAAAAGAGCTAAGTTCACTTTGATCTTTAGTTTGGGTTGTTCCTATGTTTGGAGATGTTCTATGTGACCTTTACAGGATGTTGGAGCCAAGTAATGTCAATCTAGATCAAGTCAAGCCGACTTGATGATTTATGAGTCCAACATCAAAGCTCAAGCATGTGAAATGCTATAGATGTAATGATTAAGAGAAGGTATGTTTCTATACTTAGTACATTGGTTTTGTGGACTAATATATTTGTCTAAGTGTTAGAAACAGAAAGAAGAAGAAAAGGAGAGAGGTGCAAAGGGCTTGGCTATGTACAGCCAAGATAGCTCAGTCTGGCACACCGGACTGTCCGGTGGTGCACCGGATAGTGTCCGGTGCGCCAGGCTGAACTCTGGTGAACTGGCTGCTCTCGGGAATTCACCGGCGACGTATGGCTATAATTCATCGGACTGTCCGGTGTGCACCGGACTATCCGGTGAGCCAACGGTCGGCCGGGCCAACGGTCGGCCGCACGATCTGCGCGGGACACGTGGCCGAGCCAACGGCTAGAAGGTGGCACCGGACTGTCCGGTGTGCACCGGACATGTCCGGTGCGCCAACGGCTCCAAGACTGCCAACGGTCGGCTTCGCCATAGAAGG
Source organism: Zea luxurians (assembly GCA_029449295.1). Taxonomy (NCBI): domain Eukaryota; kingdom Viridiplantae; phylum Streptophyta; class Magnoliopsida; order Poales; family Poaceae; genus Zea; species Zea luxurians. Next base: position 3,404,715 of record JAOPSE010000039.1, on the reverse strand, counting down.
AAAGAAATCGGGCACCGGACAATGTCCGGTGTGCACCGGACTGTCCGGTGCGCCACCCGACAGAAAGAAAGTATTGTCTTCCAAATGGGATTCCAACGGCTCCTAGGCCCCTTGTGCCTATAAAAGGGACCCCTAGGCGCCTCAAGCAATGTATAAGCGCAGCCAACAAGTGTAGACTTCACTCGAATCAATTCTCACTCTCCCTCTTGTGTGTAACTCTATAGTTTGTGTAGAAGGCACAGCTATAAGCCTTAAGAGAGAGGAGAAGTGCTGCTTAGAGCTAGAGCAAGGTCTTGAGCGTATCGTTACTCTACCGGAGTGCTGCCAAGAAGTTTGTAAGCAGCCGCGATTCTGTTGTAACCCCACTCAATAGTGAAAGGCTCTATCTGTCATACTGACAGATCTGAGCAAACGGAGGAAGGAGTTGAAATAGACTCCAAGCCCAGGTGTGGCTAACTCCAACGAGGACTAGGCAAGCATTTCAGGCTTGGCCGAACCTCGGGATAAATCCTTGCGTCTGTGTGCTCTGTTCTGTATTGTACTCTGACTCTCTGTCTTACTCGCTTTTATATCTGCACTTCACTACTTACTTGTGGTACTAGCTTTCCTTGAAGTGCAGGATATTCGTAAGACAGGAACTTCAATTCCACTGCAACCTACTCGAAGGGTTCTTCACTCCACTGCGATCCTGTCTTCGAGTAGAGTAAGATTTAAGTTTTAAAGTGATAATTTTTATTCGCCTATTCACCCCCCCCCTCTAGGCGACATCCAGATCCTGTTCCCGGGTCAAAGGGAACTTTCAGTGTTTGAATCATATCCTAGTAAAAAGCCTTCTACTGTCTTAGGAGCAAATTTAGATTTTCTACCTCTTTTAACAAGAATAAAGCATTTGCTACCAAAGACTCTAAAATATGAAATGTTGGGCTTTTTACCAGTTAGGAGTTCGTATGATGTCTTCTTGAGGATTCGGTATAGATACATCCGGTTGATGGCGTAGCAGGCTGTGTTGACCGCCTCGGCCCAAAACCGATCTGGCGTCTTGTACTCATCAAGCATGGTCCTCGCCATGTCCAATAGAGTTCTATTCTTTCTCTCCAATACACCATTTTGTTGTGGCGTGTAGGGAGAGGAGAACTCATGCTTGATTCCCTCCTCCTCAAGGAAGCCTTCAATTTGGGAATTCTTGAACTCCGTTCCGTTGTCGCTTCTTATTTTATTGATCCTTAAGCCGAACTCATTTTGAGCTCGTCTCAAGAATCCCTTTAAGGTCTCTTGGGTTTGAGATTTTTCCTGCAAAAAGAACACCCTAGTGAAGCGAGAATAATCATCCACAATAACTAGACAGTACTTACTCCCGCCGATGCTTATATAAGCTATCGGGCCGAATAGGTCCATGTGTAGGAGCTCCAGTGGCCTGTCAGTCGTCATGATGTTCTTGTGTGGATGATGAGTGCCAACTTGCTTCCCTGCTTGGCATGCGCTACAGATCTTGTCTTTCTCAAAATGAACATTTGTTAATCCTAAAATGTGCTCTCCCTTTAGAAGTTTATGAAGATTCTTCATCCCAACATGGGCTAGTCGGCGGTGCCAGAGACAACCCATGTTAGTCTTAGCTATTAAGCAAGTGTCGAGTTCAGCTTTATCAAAATCTACCAAGTATAGCTGACCCTCTAACACTCCCTTAAATGCTATTGAATCATCACTCCTTCTAAAGACAATGACAACTACATCAGTAAATAGACAGTTGTAGCCCATTTGACATAATTGGGAAACAGAAAGCAAGTTATAATCTAAAGAATCTACAAGAAAAACATTGGAAATGGAATGGTCAGGAGATATAGCAATTTTACCCAAACCTTTGACCAAACCTTGATTTCCATCCCCGAATGTGATAGCTCGTTGGGGATCTTGGTTTTTCTCATAAGAGGAGAACATTTTCTTCTCCCGGTCATGTGGTTTGTGCACCCGCTATCGATGATCCAACTTGAGCCCCCGGATGCATAAACCTTCAAAACAAATTTAGTTCTTGACTTTAGGTACCCAAACGGTTTTGGGTCCTTTGGCATTAGACACAAGAACTTTGGGTACCCAAACACAAGTCTTGGAGCCCTTGTGTTTGCCCCCAACAAACTTGGCAACTACCTTGCCGGATTTGTTAGTTAAAACATAAGATGCATCAAAAGTTTTAAATGAAATGTCATGATCATTTGATGCACTAGGGATTTTCTTCTTAGGCAACTTAGCACGGGTTGGTTGCCCAGAGCTAGATGTCTCACCCTTGTACATAAAAGCATGATTAGGGCCAGAGTGAGACTTCCTAGAGTGAATTCTCCTAATTTTACTCTCAGGATAACCGGTAGGGTATAAAATGTAACCCTCGTTATCCTGAGGCATGGGAGCCTTGCCCTTAACAAAGTTGGATAATTTCTTAGGAGGGGCATTAAGTTTGACATTGTCTCCCTTTTGGAAGCCAATGCCATCCTTGATACCAGGGCGTCTCCCACTATAAAGCATACTACGAGCAAATTTAAAATTTTCATTTTCAAGTTCATGCTCGACAATTTTTGCATCTAATTTTGCTATATGATCATTTTGTTGTTTAATTAAAGCCACATGATCATGAATAGCATCAATATCAACATCTCTACATCTAGTGCAAATGGAGACATGTTCAACGGTAGATGTAGAGGGTTTGCAAGATTTTAATTCTACAATCTTAGCATGTAATATATCATTTTCACTTCTAAGATTGGAAATAGTAACATTGCAAACATCAAAATCTTTAGCCTTAGCAATTAATTTTTCATTTTTATTTCTAAGGCTAGCAAGAGAATCATTCAATTTTTCAATCTTAGTAAGCAAATTAGCATTATCATCTCTAAGATTGGAAATTGAATCATCACAAACATTAGAATCAACCTTAGCAATTAATCTAGCATTTTCATTTCTAAGGTTGGCAATCAAATCATGGCATGTGCTTAGCTCACTAGTTAATTTCTCACATTTTTTAACTTCGAGAGCATAAGCATTTTTAACCTTAACATGCTTTTTGTTTTCCTTGATTAGGAAGTCCTCTTGGGAGTCCAAGAGTTCATCCTTCTCATGGATGACACTAATTAGTTCATTTAGTTTTTCTTTTTGTTGCATGTTGAGGTTAGCAAAAAGAGTACGCAAATTATCCTCCTCATCGCTAGCATTATCATCACTAGAGGACTCATATTTAGTGGAGGATTTGGATTTAACCTTCTTCTTTTTGCCGTCCGTTGCCATGAGGCACTTGTGGCCGACGTTGGGGAAGATAAGTCCCTTGTTGACGGCGATGTTGGCGGCGTCCTCGTCGGAGGAGGAGTCGGTGGAGCTCTCCTCGGAGTCCCACTCGCGGCACACATGGGCATCGCCGCCCTTCTTCTTGTGGTACCTCTTCTTTTCCTTTCTTCTCCCCTTCTTGTCGTCGCCCCTGTCACTGTCACTAGAAAAAGGACATTTGGCAATAAAGTGACCGAGCTTACCACACTTGTAGCAAACCTTCTTGGAGCGGGGCTTGTAATCCTTCCCCCTCATTTGCTTGAGGATTTGGCGAAAACTCTTGATGATGAGTGACATTTCCTCGTTGTCGAGCTTGGAGGCGTCGATGGGTTGTCTACTTGATGTAGACTCCTCCTTCTTTTCCTCCATCGCTTTGAATGCCACTGGTTGTGCTTCGGGCGTTGAGGAGGTGCCTTGCTCGATGATTTTCTTTGAGCCTTTAATCATTAGCTCAAAGCTTACAAATTTTCCTATAACCTCCTCGGGAGACATTAGCTTGTATCTAGGATCACCTCGAATTAATTGAACTTGCGTAAGGTTAAGAAAAACGAGGGATTGTTGGGGACTTGTTCTCAAGTGCTATGAATTAAGAACAAGGCAACACAAACAGGTTAATGACTAATGCCCTTCGTCCTTCAGAGCATTATCTCCCTTAGGATATAATGATGCTCAGACGAAGGTCATGAAGGACGTACCTTCGACATTACAATATATTTCAATGGAAGGAGAAGCATATGAGACATGAGAAATAACATAAATAATCATGTGTCATCATTAATATCATTTAATCATATAGTCATAAATGTACTTGAATAATATTGAATTATGTTTTTACCTTCGGCTTGACAGAAGGCAAAAGTCCAAGCGTGACGCGCGAGTGAATACAAGTCAGCGTGAACAGTACGGGGGTACTGTTCATCTATTTATAGACACAGGACACAGCCTGTGACGAATTACAATTATGCCCCTCATAAAAGTTTACAACATTGACTCGGACCTTTATGGATTAAAAGGTCATTCTATCTCTATGTCGGTTTGTAATGCCGAAGCTTCATGAAAAGGAACCTTCGGTCATCTCCTGGGGACAACTTCAGCCGAAGCTGCTTCTTCCCGTAAGACCTTCGGCGTAACGAAGCATGGCCCCAACAGTAGCCCCTTTCGCGGCGCTAGATCGTTTTTCGTAACGAGCTTGATCCGTGAAAAAAGCCTCTCAAGCTTCGGGAAGCCGAAGGTCCAAAAAACACCTTCCCTGAGCTCGTTGTCGAGAAACGATCCAGTTTCCGAGCGCGTGCCAGGCCCACTTTGCAGAGTTACTGTTTGGTCTCTGCGGTCCACCGCGCAGCGAGTGCTAGTGACTGTCCGCCTGGTGTAAAAATCCTGGCGCTTCGCCTTCTTACCTGCAGCACTATATAAACAGACAGGTAGGTGTGAAGTTACCACGGCATTCATTGCTATTTGCACTGTTTTGCTGCCAAAATTTTTAACCATAGCCGAAGCTTGACACTCAGAATTGAACGAAGGTCCAACTCGAAGTCTGCTTCGTCAGAAGGAAAGGCTTCGGGAGAAAAACGTATTCAATTTCCACAAACTCAGAATCAAATGGCCAGGGTGCGATCTACCGCCAGAGTTGAGCATGAAGGAGACGAAGCTGAAGGTTCGGAGACTGTTCCCATCTCCGAAGCAATGCAACGATCCGGACTGGTAACCGCAGAAGAAATCCCCGCTGCTGAAGCAAACCCGACAACTGCCGAAGGAGAAGAAGAGAACATTGAAGAAACTGATCCCGAAGATGATTATCGCATTGCCATGCCCAGCAAGCCCAGCCACTTAAACTTCGGAAAGTCGACCATTTCGAAGGCTGATCTCTCCAAGATGGTAAAATCTGGTTATTTCAGTGAAAATCAGAAGAAACTACTTCGCTTCGGGGGAGAAGAAACTACCCCGAAGCCAGAGAAGGATGAGATAGTTATTTTCAAGAGCTTTTTAAAGGCTGGGCTGAGATTCCCCCTTCACGGAATTATTGCAGATGTATTGAAGAAGTTTGGTATTTACTTTCATCAGTTGACTCCTAACGCTATCGTTAGGCTTAATGTCTATATCTGGGCCCTCCGAAGCCAGGCAGTGGAGCCGTTTGCCGACAGCTTTTGTCGAGTCCATGAACTGCATTACCAGACAAAAGCCAGAAAAGATGGATTACATGATAACTTTGGTTGCTACAATTTTGCCTACCGGAAAACCACAAAGTTTCCTGTTATTAGCTACCGAAGCAAATGGCCGGCAGGCTGGAAGTCTGAGTGGTTTTATGTGAAAGTTGACGAAGACAAAGAGAAATTGGTACAAAGCCCACTTGAATTAATCTTCGGAGAAACAAGACCGCGATGCCACATGACATTAGAAGGTCCCACCTGGGCTGCACTGGGTGAGTTTGAAATTATTTTAGAGCATATCAGTACCAGGGATCTGGTTCAAGAGTTTTTGGCGTTCAGGGTTTTCCCTACTCTAAAAGAATGGGAAATGCCAAAGCTAGAGGGGGAGAAGAAGAAGGGGGAACTTGTCCGGCTTCCTTACCATTTCAAGTTCAAGAAATACTTTAAAAAACCTTGCCAAGAGTGGCTGGACACAGTTGAGGTAATGTGTAATGAAATTCTTGGGAAATATTCGAAAAAAGAAGATCAACTGATGACTGCGGCCTTCGGCACCCGTCCGAAGCGAAGGCTGAACCGAGTGTTTGATGCCCTGGGTTTCGAGTACCCTGACTATGAACGGTTGAATAAGGGTGCTGAGGGCCAAAAAAGGAAAAGAGTGGCCGAGACTTTGAACAAAGATGAGGAAAAACCACCAAAAGAGAAGAAAATTCCAAAGAAGAGAAAAATATCATCTCCAAAGCGAAAATTATCCGATGAAGAGGGGACTCCTGCACCACCCTCTACCAGCGACGTGGAGGAAATCTTAAAGGTAATGACTGAACCCCTGCCCGCGAAGCTAAGTCCATTAGAGCCTCAACTGACGAAGCTTTTTCGAAAGGTGGAGAAGCCGGAAAAAACGAAGACAACCAAAACAAAGAGGCAAAGAATTATTGCAGTGACCGAAGTTATTGACAAGACGCCATCGAGGGCTTCAACTCGGAAAACGCCAGCGGTTGAGGGCACAACAAATGTCGAAGTCGCACCTTCGGAGGTCGCGGCTACCGAAGCTGCTTCAGCCGAAGATTTGAACTTGGAAACTACAATTGAAGACATCGACAAAATTTTGCTAGACATGGCCGCAGAAGAAGCTGCCACTGCTGCTGAAGAAACCATGGCCACAGTGCCTGGAAAGGGAAAGGAAATAGCCGAAGATACTTCGGAAGACGAAGCCTACATATTTCAAAATTTAGTTGGGCAAGAACTGTCGAAGGCCGAAATAGAAGAACTTAAAGACTATGCCAAATCTTGCGGATATAAGCCAGGAGCTCTTCTTTTCGGAGGTGTCGACGACGAAAAATTAGGCTGCATCCGAGATCAAACTGGGGCTAAGGTCATCGGTACTCTATCAAAGAGTATCGGTTTTCCGAAGCTAGAAACAGATATCAGCCGCTACCGACGACAACATATCGTTGGTAGCTTATTTTATTCCAATTTCAAGGTAAACAACTTTTCTCTGACTTTTATTGTTTTTTTTTAATAATGAAAATGTTCCTAACGAAGGTTGTTTATGTGCAGAGCATGCTACTGAGCAAAGCTTTGAAGATGCAGCAAGATCTAGAGGATAAAAAACACGAAGCTATAATTGAAAATTTAGAGAGCAAAATAAAAGAGCAATCAGCTATTATTGAAAAGAAAGACTTCGAACTCCAATCAACTGAAGGCTTGTTGGCAGAAACTGAAGCTAAAGTAGCAGAATTGAATTCGAAGCTTCTCTGCCAATCAAAACAATTTGAACAAGAAAAGCTAGAGCTTAATTCGAAACTTGAGGCCGAAGTCCAAACCAACTCAGACTTGAAGAAATCATTAACAAGCCTTCAAGACAAATGCTTGAAATTTAGCAACAACTGTATTCAACAATTAAAAAAGATCTTTTATTCAGTTGGAGCCAGCAGTGGAAAGTTCGCCCCTTCAACTGAAAATTTGCCAAGAACCTTCGAACATATTGAAGCTGAAATTGATGAGCTTGACGAAGTTATTGCCGGGCACGGTGACTTCTGTGCCTGGGTAGCTTCTCGGGGCACTGCTGCAGCGTTCCTGAAGGCCGGCTGTGATCATGGAAAAATCGTCAACAGGCCCAATTTCACTCTATCTTCGTCAATGCTAGACGATATCCCTGACCTCGTCCGAAGCATTTCAAACAGATTTATAAAAATGATATGGACAAAAGGCGGGCGAGAGAAGGCTGGAGACGAAGCTCGAAGTCATCTTGAACCAGTAAGAAATGATACCTTGTGCTTACCTTCTCCTTCACACTTGATTTTTACTCGCAATACCTTGATTCATGTAGGATGACGAAGCTGAAGGTGATGCTTAAAAAATATGCCGCCGAAGCTGAAGCTCGGTGAAGATCAGTAGGAGTACTCTGTAGAAAAAACTCGATAGACTTTTGTAACAACTTTTGTAAATACAGCTAAACTGTTCTTAATGAACTTTGTCCATACCTTGTAATATATCCTTACCCTTCCATTGAGGTGCTTTGATGTGGACGAAATTAGTATTTTGAGCCGAAGGCGAAAAAACACCTTCCCTTCTTTTCGTACACAACGAAGCATAAAAGACCGCTTCTTCTTTTTTGCCAAAACCTCTCTTTTTTATACATAACGAAGCATAAAAGACCGCTTCTTCTTTTTTGCCGAAACAACCACTTATGTTATGAATGAATGTTTATGAATGCAAATGCTATGATGCAATGTGATGTGCGAATGAATGTCCAAACACATATCCGAAGCCATACCCTCAGCCATTATTTCTTTAAAAACAATCACACACTAGCTCTGCATTCCCTTAGGAACGACTTCGGAGCTTCTTCGCCTTTTACTTTCGGCGGAATCAGCGTTGACTTTTCGCTGTAAGCTCTGCATTCCCTTAGGAACGTCTTTGGAGCTTCTTCGCCTTTTACTTTCGGCGGAATCAGCGTTGACTTTTCGCTGTAAGCTCTGCATTCCCTTAGGAACGACTTTGGAGCTTCTTCGCTTTTTCAGTTTCGGCACTCGATGGTGCGTTCTCAGCTTTTACATTTACATTCTTTGGGGGATTTTGCTCTTATAAAACTAAAAAGGAAATTACATATGATGGCCCCATTAAAAACCTTTCTCCCCCTTTAGAAAGGAAAAGGGTGCCATGAAAAAGAAAAGAAAAAACATAAAAAGTTACATCAAGTTATACATAATATCGCCGAAGCTCATCCGCATTCCAAGATCTTGGAATTTCGTTGCCGTCCATGTCCTTCAATCTGTACGAACCAGGCCTTGACGAAGATACTACTAAGAAAGGTCCTTCCCATTTCAACTGTAACTTGCCCACTGTGTCTGGGTTGGCCACTCTCCGAAGCACCAAGTGTCCCGGCTCAATATTTTTTAGCCGGACCTTTCTATCTCGCCATTTGACTGTTTCAGCTTGATATTTATTGATATTCTCCACAGCTTGAAGCCTGATCCCTTCTAAAGCATCTTTTTCCACAAAACAGGCATCTTCAGGACCTGATTCTGCCGAAGCTACTACTCTTATTGATCCAGCTTTAGCTTCTTCCGGAGTTATTGCTTCGTCACCGAACAATAACTTGAATGGAGTAAAGCCTGTAGACCTTGATGTTGTTGTATTGTGGCTCCACACCACTTTGGTTAACTGATCTGGCCACTTTCCCCTGGGTTGATTGAAGATTAACTTCATTATTCCTGTCATTATAATGCCGTTGGCCCTTTCAACGAGCCCATTTGACTCCGGATGCCTGACTGATGCAAAATGGATCTTCGTACCAATTTGATCACAGAAATTTCTGAAAGCTTCGGAGTCGAACTGCGTTCCATTATCCACAGTGATGGCCTTCGGTACCCCGAAACGGCAAACAATATTCTGCCAGAAAAACTTTTGGACAGTGGCCGAAGTTATTGTGACTAATGGCTTCGCCTCAATCCATTTAGAAAAATACTCCACAGCCACTATAACATATTTTAGATTCCCTTGAGCCGGTGGTAATGGACCTAACAAGTCAAGGCCCCACCTTTGCAATGGCCAGGTGGGTTGTATCAGCTGTGTCAAAGATGAAGGTTGCTTTTGATCTCTTGCACATTTCTGACAACCTTCGCACTTTTGAACTAACTCCGCTGCATCCGAAGCTGCCTTCGGCCAATAAAACCCTTGGCGGAAAACTTTTCCAAGTAACGGCCTAGATCCAATGTGGGATCCACACAGGCCTGCATGTATTTCTTTCATCAACTCTATACCTTCGGTTCTAGATAAACACTTGAGCAGCGGAGCGCAAACTCCATGTTTGTATAACTCCCCTTCTATCATGACATATGGACGAGCTCTTGCCTCTATCCTTTTATTATAGGCTTCGTCATCTGAAAGGAACTTACCCTGAAGGTAAGAGATGATCTCAGTTCTCCAATCTTCGCTATAAACAGGAGATATGTTGAGGACTGCTCTTTCAAGAAGCTCCACTGAAGGTGCCTTTATTGTTTCGAAGAACACATCCGAAGGTAATGGCAGCCCCTGTGCTGCTGACTTGGCTAGCAAATCAGCATGCTCATTTTGTCCTCGAGGGATATTCTTGACAGAAAATCCTTCGAAGGAGGCTTCGATCCTTCGTACCGTGTCTAGATATTTTTCAAGCTTCGGATCTTTAGCCTTGCAACTTTTGTTGATATGACCCGAAACAACCTGGGAATCAGTTTTAAGAATCGCCCTTCTGATTCCCATTGCCTTTAATTTCCGAAGGCCCAGGAGCAGAGCTTCGTATTCAGTAATATTGTTTGTACAGCTGAAATCAAGTCTTGCCGCATAACAAGTTTTAACCTTGGATGGTGAGATCAACACAGCTGTTGCTCCTGCTCCGAAGGTTCCCCAAGAGCCATCACAAAACACTATCCACACTTCAGCATCTTTATCTGCTTCTTCGTCCTGAGCCCCTGGCGTCCAATCGGCAATGAAATCTGCCAGCGCTTGAGACTGGATCGAGGATCTATGCACATAGTCAATGCAAAATTCATTGAGCTCTGCAGCCCATTTTCCAATCCGTCCAGTAGCTTCTCTATTTCTCATGATATCCTTCAACGGCTGCGAAGAAGGAACAACAATATTGTATGCTTGAAAATAATGCCGAAGCTTCCTGGATGCCATTAAGACGGCATATAATACCTTCTCCAGTTCCGTATAATTTTTATTTGATACACTAAGGACTTCAGATACAAAATATACTGGAACCTGCTTCTTAACTTGGCCATCAAACTTCTCCTGGACAAGTGCTGCACTTACTGCCGAGTGCGAAGCTGCCACATATAACAACAAAGGAGCCCCTGGCGTTGGTGGAGTTAATGTTGTTAGATCTATCAAATATTGCTTCAGCTCTTCGAAGGCTTTTTGTTGGCTTGGTCCCCATTGAAAGACTTCAGCTGACTTCAGCACCTCAAAGAATGGTAAATTTCTTTCTGCTGATCTGGATATGAATCTATTGAGAGATGCCAGCCTTCTTGTCAATCTTTGGGCCCCCTTTCTTGTAGTTGGTGGCTCCATTCGAAGTATAGCTTCAATTTTATTTGGATTAGCTTCAATTCCCTTTGTTGAAACCAAGCATCCAAGAAATTTCCCCTTCTTTACTCCGAAGACACATTTTTCTGGATTCAGCTTCAAACCAGCTTGTCTGAAACTGGCGAAGGTCTCCTGCAAATCAGCAATATGATTTTCCTGCTTCGTGCTTTTTACAATGATGTCATCAACATAAGTTAGCACATTTCTGCCTATCTGAGACTGGAGGACCTTCGCAGTCATTCTGCTGAAACTTCCTCCAGCGTTTTTGAGCCCCTCAGGCATCCGAAGATAGCAATATGTGCCACTTGGGGTTATGAAGCTAGTTTTCGGCTCATCTTCCTTCTTCATCCAGATTTGGTGATAGCCTGAGTAACAATCTAACAGACTCATGAGCTCTGAAGAAGCTGCTGCATCAACTAAAGAGTCTACCCTTGGCAATGGGAATTCGTCCTTCGGACAAGCCTTGTTGAGATCTGTGAAATCGATACACATTCTCCACTTGCCATTGGCCTTCTTTACCATAACAGTGTTAGCTAGCCATTCTAGGTACTTTACTTCTCTGATAACTCCTGCACTGAGGAGTATTTTTACTTCATTGCGAGCCCCTTCGGCCTTATCATCAGACATTTTCCGAAGCCTCTGCTTTCGGGGTCTGAAGGATGGGTCAACATTGAGCGAATGTTCAATAACATCCCGATTTACTCCACAGAGATCATTAGCTGACCAGGCAAAAAACATCTTTGTTGTTGAACAAAAACCTTATCAAGGTTTTCTCCTGGTCTTCGGATAATTGCGAGCCCAACAGCACCTTCTGCTCTGCTATGTCCTCACACAATAGCATGGGCTTCGGCTGATCTGCTGAAGCTGCTTTCTCCCTTCTGAATTTGTACTGTTCACAAGCTTCAGCTCCATCTGTGCTATGGATTGCTTTGGAGTCAGTCCAGCTTCCTTCGGCCCTTCTAGCAGCTTCCTGGCTTCCATGAATAGCAATAGGCCCTTGGTCCGAAGGTATCTTCATGCAGAGGTAAGCTGGGTGAAGAATTGCTTCGAAGGCATTGAGAGTACCGCGACCAATGATAGCATTGTAAGGATACTCCATGTCAACAATATCAAACACAATTTGCTCAGTCCTTGTGTTGTTAACAAATCCGAAGGTTACTGGCATGGTAATCTTCCCAAGTGCTGCAATCTGCCGTCCTCCGAAGCCACAAAGAGGGTGGGTAGCATCATGGACCTTGTCTTCGGGCTCTTGCATTTGTCTGAAGGCCTTAGCAAATATGATATCAGCTGCACTACCTGTATCAACTAAGACATTGTGGACCAGAAATCCTTTGATCACACAAGAGATAACCATGGCATCATTGTGAGGATAATCCTTAAGCTGAAGGTCTTCCTGGGAGAAAGTGATTGGAATGTGAGACCATTTTGACTTGATGAAGGGTCCCTGTACTCCAACATGCTGCACCCTTCTCTGAGCCTCCTTCTTTTGCTTCTTGTTAGCCGGCTCTGAGCAAGAACCGCCTGTTATTGGGAGCACCAGCTTCGAAGCCGAAGCAGCTTCAGCTTGATTGTTGAACGAAGCCATCAGCTCAGAAAAGTGGAAGTGAGTTCACCGGAGGTGGGCGCCAATGTTGGGGACTTGTTCTCAAGTGCTATGAATTAAGAACAAGGCAACACAAAAAGGTTAATGACTAATGCCCTTCGTCCTTCAGAGCATTATCTCCCTTAGGATATAATGATGCTCAGACGAAGGTCATGAAGGACGTACCTTCGACATTACAGTATATTTCAATGGAAGGAGAAGCATATGAGACATGAGAAATAACATAAATAATCATGTGTCATCATTAATATCATTTAATCATATAGTCATAAATGTACTTGAATAATATTGAATTATGTTTTTACCTTCGGCTTGACAGAAGGCAAAAGTCCAAGCGTGACGCGCGAGTGAATACAAGTCAGCGTGAACAGTATGGGGGTACTGTTCATCTATTTATAGACACAGGACACAGCCTGTGACGAATTACAATTATGCCCCTCATAAAAGTTTACAACATTGACTCGGACCTTTATGGATTAAAAGGTCATTCTATCTCTATGTCGGTTTGTAATGCCGAAGCTTCATGAAAAGGAACCTTCGGTCATCTCCTGGGGACAACTTCAGCCGAAGCTGCTTCTTCCCGTAAGACCTTCGGCGTAACGAAGCATGGCCCCAACAGGGATCTAAGAATAACCTTGACCATCTCATGGTCATCCCATTTTTCGCTCCCGAGGTTGTGCACTTGGTTCACCAAGGTCTTCAAGCGGTTGTACATAGCTTGTGGATCTTCCCCTTGGTGAAGCATGAAGCGACCGAGCTCCCCCTCGATCGTCTCCCGCTTGGTGATCTTTGTCACCTCGTCTCCTTCGTGCGCGGTCTTGAGTACGTCCAAATTTCCTTCGCACTTTTTAACCCTTGCACCTTATTATACTCCTCTTGACTTAGAGAGGCAAGGAGTATAGTGGTGGCTTGAGAGTTAAAGTGGTGGATTTGGGCCACTTCATCCGAGTCATAGTCTTCATCCCCTATGGATGGTACCTGTATACCAAACTCAACAACATTCCAAATGCTTATGTGGAGTGAGGTTAGATGATGCCTCATTTTATCACTCCACATGTTATAATCTTCACCGTCAAAAACCGGTGGTTTGCCTAATGGAACGGAGAGTAAAGGAGTACGCTTTGAAATACGTGGGTAGCGTAGGGGAATCTTACTATACTTCTTGCGCTCATGGCGCTTAGAAGTAACGGACGACGCGTTGGAGCCAGAGGTCGATGGTGATGAAGTGTCGGTCTCGTAGTAGACCACCTTCCTCATCTTCTTCTTTTTGTCACCACTCCGATGCGACTTGTGGGAAGAGAGTTTCTTCTCCTTCCCCTTCCCTTTGTTGCGGGACTCTTCCGATGAAGCCTTCCCGTGGCATGTAGTGGGCTTGTCGTCGGTCTCCATTTCCCTCTTGGCGTGATCTCCCGACATCACTTCGAGCGGTTAGGCTCTAATGAAGCACCGGGCTCTGATACCAATTGAAAGTCGCCTAGAGGGGGGTGAATAGGGCGAAACTGAAATTTACAAAGTTAATCACAACTACAAGCCGGGTTAGCGTTAGAAATAGAAACGCGTCCGAGAGAGAGGGCGCAAAACAAATCGTGAGCGAATAAAGAGCGAGACACGATGATTTGTTTTACCGAGGTTCGGTTCTTGCAAACCTACTCCCCGTTGAGGTGGTCACAAAGACCGGGTCTCTTTCAACCCTTTCTCTCTCTCAAATGGTCCCTCGGACCGAGTGAGCTTCTCTTTTCAATCAAACGGGAACCAAACTTCCCCGCAAGGACCACCACACAATTGGTGTCTCTTGCCTTGATTACAATTGAGATGATCGCAAGAAAGAATGAGAAAGAAGAAGCAATCCAAGCGCAAGAGCTCAAATGAACACAACAATCACTCTCTCTAATCACTAAAGCTTTGAGTGGAATTAGGAGAGGATTTGATCTCTTTGGTGTGTCTAGAATTGAATGCTAGAGCTCTTGTAAGTAGTTGGAAGGTGAAAACTTGGATGACTTGAATGTGGGGGTGGTTGGGGTATTTATAGCCCCAACCACCAAACTTAACCGTTGGTGGAGGCTTCTGTCGCATGGCGCACCGGACAGTCCGGTGCGCCACCGGACACTGTCCGGTGTGTCAGCCACGTCACCAGGCCGAAGGGTTCCGACCGTTGGAGCTCTGTCTTGTGGGCCCGCCTGGCTGTCTGGTGGTGCACCGGACAGGCCCTGTAGGCTGTCCGGTGTGCCACCCGCGCGTGCTCTGCTCCTCTGCGCGCGCAGGCGCGCATTTAATGCGTTGCAGACGACCGTTGCGCGCGAACTAGCCGTTGCTTCGCCGTCACACCGGACAGTCCGGTGTGCACCGGACACTGTCCGGTGACTCACCGGACAGTCCGGTGAATTTTAGCGGAGCGGATTCCCGAAGCTGGCAAATTCAGAGTCGCTCTCCTCTGGAGCACCGGACACTGTCCGGTGGTGCACCGGACAGTCCGGTGAATTATAGCGAAGCGCCTCTGAGATTTCCCGAAGGTGAAGAGTTCAGCTTGGAGTCCCCTGGTGCACCGGACACTGTCCGGTGGTACACCGGACAGTCCGGTGCGCCAGACCAGGGTGCCTTCGGTTGTCCCTTTGCTCTTTTGATCGAACCCTTTTCTTGGTCTTTTTATTGGCTTATTGTAAACCTTTGGCACCTGTAGAACTTATAGACTAGAGCAAACTAGTTAGTCCAATTATTTGTGTTGGGCAATTCAATCACCAAAATAAATTAGGAAATATGTGTAAGCCTAATTCCCTTTCACCACTTTACTACACTACTCGTTTTATTGATGGTTTACATTCCAGCATCCGTTCTTCTATTTTGATGCAACGGCCTCCGGACCTGGATACTGCTTGTGTGCTCGCCTCTTTGCAGGAAGAAGAGTTTATTTCAACAAAGAAGCATGAGTACAAGAGACAAGTTGATCCTGTTTATTCAACTAAATCAGAGTACATGCCAACGGCTAAACCTACATATCCATTGCCTTCCCCACCATCTCTGGATGATAACAAAGTGATGGAGTCAGCGAAGCCTGCTCCTACTGGAAACAAACTTGATGCCTTAAAAGCTTACAGAATGGCTAAAGGTCTCTGTAAAATTTATGCTGAAAAGTGGTTTAAGGGTCACAAGTGTTCCCCTTTTGTGCAGTTACATGTAGTTCAAGAAGTTTGGGAACTGTTGGGATCTGTTGATGCTCAACCGTCCGAGGAGATAGTGGAGTCCTCTTCTCAGCTGTTTATAACTCTTTCTCAGGCTGCAGTGACTTGTACTGAGTATTCCAAAACCTTGAAATTTCTGGGAATTATTGCAGATCATCAAGTGTTGATATTGGTTGATAGTAGAAGTTCTCATTCTTTTATCAGTTCCTCTTTGGCTCACAAGTTACCAGGAATATCTGCTTTGTCCATACCCTTGCGTGTATCTGTCGCTAATGGATCTCAACTTGTCTGCACTTCTGAACTCCAGCACATTCAGTGGTCTGTGGATAGTATTCAGTTTACTACTACATTCAAGATCCTTCCACTATATTGTTATGACATTATTTTAGGTATGGATTGGCTTAAGTCCCACAGTCTTATGGAGGTTCACTGGGAACAAAAATGGATATCATTCCAGTCAGGCCCTACTATAGTTTTATTACAAGGCATATTACCCAATATTCCTCCTCCTACAGTTATTCAAGTACTGACTATCACCCCAGAATGTAACGCAGTGGATTTCAGTCTGTTACCTTCCGCCATTCAGACCATTCTGCAGGAGTATGAACACTTACTTGAAGCTCCTACCCATCTTCCACCAAGTAGGGCTTGTGACCGTTCTATTCCATTAATTCCAGGCGCCAAACCGGTTAACATTAGACCCTACAGGTATCCACCTAATCTTAAAACAAAGATCGAACGCCAAGTTCAGGACATGTTGGACACTAGAGTGATCCAACACAGCCATAGCGCTTTCAATTCCCCTGTTCTTTTGGTCAAAAAGAAGGATAATACTTGGCGATTTTGTGTTGATTTCAGACACCTTAATGCTCTCACTGTTAAACGTCAATTTCCTATACCTGTCATGGATGACATCTTTCATGAGTTGTCTGCAGCCAAATGGTTCACAAAGTTGGATTTACAGACAGGTTTCCATCAAATATTACTCCAGCCAGGTGAAGAGCATAAAACCGCTTTTTCCACTCATGAAGGGCATTTCGAATTTCGAGTATTAGCCTTTGGGTTAACTGGAGCACCTGCAACCTTCGAAGGGGCAATGAATGCAACGCTCAAGCCCCTACTAAAGCAGTGTGTTATGGTGTTCTTCGATGACATTCTTATTTACAGTCTTTCTTTTGACCAACACCTCATCCACATTCGGTCAGTGCTGGACTTGTTGAAGCAAGATGACTGGAGGATCAAATTATCCAAGTGTTCTTTTGCTCAGCAACAACTGTCTTATTTAGGCCATGTTATCAGTTCTGATGGTATATCTACAGATCTAGCTAAAATTGATGCAATTGTCACTTGGCCTCTTCCCTCCAATACCAAAGAACTTCGCAGTTTTTATTGGTCTTGCTGGCTATTATCGCAAGTTTGTGCATCATTTTGGAGTGATTAGCAAGCCCCTAACGAATCTACTAAGGAAGAACTCTCTCTTCATATGGACCACTGAGCATGACACTGCATTTTCTACACTCAAATCTGCATTACAGTCTGCCCCAGTACTATCTCTGCCTGGTTTTACCAAGCCTTTCTGTTTCGAAACTGATGCTAGTGGCAAGGGTGTTGGTGCTGTTTTGATGCAAGATGAGCATCCCATTGCATTTGTCAGCAAGGCATTGAGTTCTAAAACTTTGGGTTTATCCACTTATGAGAAGGAATACCTAACAATTTTGCTTGCCGTTGAGCAGTGGCGGCCCTATCTGCAATATGGGGAGTTTATCATCAAAACAGACCATAGAAGTCTGTCTCATTTGTGTGACCAACGGCTACACACACCTTGGTAGCAAAAGGTTTTTACTAAATTGCTTGGACTCCAATACAAAGTATTGTACAAAAAGGGATCTGACAACAGTGTAGCTGATGCCCTTTCCAAAAGACCACATGTACAACCTGAGTTGTCAGCTATATCAGCAGCAACACCAGCATGGCTCCATGATGTGGTTTCTAGTTATGAAGCTGATGACAAGGCACAAGAATTACTTATAGCCTTGTTAGTCAATCCCGATTCTATTCCTCATTTTACATTACACAAAGGGGTGCTTCGTCACAAAGGGTGTGTCTACGTGGGAGCCCTTCCTTCCCTCCACACTAAGATCATATCTGCTTGCCATGATACAACACTTGGTGGTCATTCCGGCATTCCAGTTACCCTTCGCCGTATTAAACAATTGTTCTTTTGGCCGGGTATGAATGCTTCGGTTCGTTCTTTTGTCAGCTCGTGTGAAGTTTGTCAGAAAGCTAAACCGGATCGTAATCGTTATACTGGGTTGCTTCAACCTTTGGAAATTCCTCAGGCAGCTTGGCAAATTGTCTCCATGGATTTTGTCACTGGTCTTCCTAAATCCGGACATGCTGATTGCATACTCATGGTTATTGACACATCTTCTAAATATGGCCATTTTCTACCTCTACATCACCCCTACACAGCTGTTTCTGTTGCCTGTCTTTTTCTTGACAACATTTATAAGCTGCATGGTCTTCCTGTTGCTATAGTTTCTGATTGAGATCCGATGTTTACTGCAAGGTTCTGGAAAGAGCTGTTTTTGTTGGCTGGAGTTCAGCTGCGTATGAGTACATCATACCACCCACAGTCTGATGGCCAGACCGAGCGTGTCAACCAGTGTTTGGAGACTTACCTTCGCTGCTTTGTCAATTCTTGCCCTACCAGGTGGCTTCAATGGTTATCCCTTGCTGAATATTGGTACAATACCAGTTTGCATTCATCCCTTGGTCGTTCGCCTTTTGAAGTTCTCTATGGCCGGTCTCCTCATCATTTTGGTTTGACAGCAGTGGATACCTGTGTTGTTCCTGATCTTCATCAATGGTTATCCGATCGTGCCCTAATGACTGATGTGGTCAAGATGCATCTATCCCGTGCCAAGCATCGCATGAAGAAACAGGCAGACAAGGGCAGATCAGAACGTGTGTTTTCAGTTGGTGATTCAGTTTTCGTCAAGCTGCAACCGTATATACAAACATCCTTGTCTCGTCGTTCCTGTCAGAAACTTTCCTTCAAGTATTTTGGTCCTTTCACCGTTGCTGCTAAAGTGGGCTCCGTGGCTTAAAAACTGGCGTTGCCAGCTTCTTCTTCCGTCCACCCGGTGTTTCACGTGTCCCAACTTAAGCCTGCTGCCCAACGTCCTGATCATGTTAGTGCAGTGCTTCCTGACATGCTCCATGATTTACAGATTCTGATGCAATTCAGGAACGTCATGTTCTTCGCGGCGGTTCCATGGTGCACGAAGCCCTCATTGTTTGGTCTCATCTTCCTTCGGACCTGACAACTTGGGAAGATGTTGTTCGCTTGCGCCAAGAATTTCCCGCTGCTCCTGCTTGGGGGCAAGCAGGTTTTCAAGGGGGGAGGAAATGTCACTACTGCTGTAACAAGCCCGACAGAAGAACCATCCAATGCAGGCCCACGAAGGGGATCTAGGCTGCGCCGGCCTAGTACTCGCCTTAGGCTTTGTTCGTTTCATCCCTAATCCATGGGGATTGAGGGGGATTAGAGTGGATTGAGGGGGATTTTGACTTATAGGGGATTCAATCCCTCTCAATCCCCATGGATTTAATAAAAACGAACAGGGCCTTAGGGAGTTTGTGTGAGTTGTAATTGGGATATAAGGGAAGATTGATTAGAGAAAAGACATTAGACTTGTAATAAAAATCCTGCACAGCCTGTCGCTCTGCCTATCTACCCTGCCCATCTACTCTTCTTTCTGTCCAAGTCTTCTGCCTCTCGTAGCATCTCCTAACAGATCTCTATCCGGAGCTGGCTGGACTGCAGTCGTGGCCCACTAGAGGCCCATTGTCGCGCCCAGCCCCAACCCTAGCTCCAGCCGCCGCTTGGCTCCTGCCTGCGTCCTGCGTCCTGGTACCGCGCGGCCGCACCTCCTCCTCTCCAGCTCCAGCGCCGCAGCGCGCCTCCTGCGGTCCTGCCCTCCTCTGTCCTCTCCACTTCTCCAGGCGCCAGCTCTCCAGCAGTCCAGCGGACCAGCGCCGCAGCGCACTCGGCCGCTCGCCCGCGGCCCGCGCGGCCGCGCCTCCTCTCCAGCGCCGCGCCGCAGCCCGCAGCGCGCTCGCGGCCAGCCGCCAGGCCGCCACCGCCGCACCGCCAGGCGCCAGGCGCCCAGCCACCCAGCCAGGCGCGCTCGACCGCCGACCGCGGCACGGGAGCAGCCGAGGCACGCTCGCTCGCCAGTCCGCCACCGTCTGGCGCAGGTGCGCAGCCGCCCACAGCGCGCTCGCCCGCCACCGCCAGGGCGCCAGGCGCGGAGGCGCCAGCCCGGCCGCGGAGCGCCGGAGCCGCAGGCCGCCACAGCCCGCAGCCGCGCAGCGCGCTCGCCTTGCGCCTGCCCGCAGCGCGCTCGCCCGCCAGGCCGCCACCGCCAGGCGCGGAGCCGCGGAGGCGCCAGCCGCGGAGCGCCGGAGCTGCAGGCCGCCGCAGCTCGCAGCCGCACAACGTGCTCGCCCGGAGGCCGGACCGCCGGAGGCCGAAGGACGGTATGTGCAAGATTATTGTATTTGTAGAATTCGTATCGACTTATTTTTGGACTACATATTTCTTGAATGTTTAAATTATATCTTGCTTCTTGTGTCATATTAAACATCAATTATATTTTTTGTTTGGTTTAATTTTTTTTATAGTATTAGCTTAGTAGCCCCTCTTGATCAATCCTGGATCTGCCACTGACAATGAGTGTCTGTTCTTGTAGCTTATAGTGAGCCATGAGCACCATAGTTCTTGTAGCTTATCGTGGGAAGTCTCTCCACCTATCGGGGTTTGGCAGAGCTAGTTCATCTCCATCCAACCATTCTCATTTTGTCATGTGTTCTTCGTCCGTCTGTCCATTCATTCATCCCGCTTTCCTGTTGCCATCATGGCCCGCACCCTCCTCCTCCCCTGTCCCTCGTGTCGCCCCGCTGCTCCCCTTTCCAGTCGCGACGACGCCATCCTACCCAGCCGCAAGCGCTGCCATTGTCCTCCCTGGTCCCACTGCTGCTATCTCCGGGCGTGAAACGGAGATTCAACACCCGCGGCCGCATGGCCTTGACTCTAGCCGGCTGGCTCGCCTCGCTTTGCGCTGCCACCGCCACACTATCCCCCGCTGCTCTGTGCACCGTGCAGCTGTGCCCCGTCTTCTGCTCCTCATACACTGCTGCGTGAGGGACCCAGTCACCCGCCGTGCCCATCTCTCCCCTGCCGACGTTCTAGGGATTCAGCTGCTGCTCACCTCCGCAGGGTCAGAGTGGCAGACATCCTTTTGCAGACTATAGCACCTCCTCGTCTCGTCTTATTCAGTGGTGAGCACTGAGCCTATTTGGCATTGTACTTAGGCAATGGGAATCGCTATTTGCTATAACGCAGCTATTCTGTCAATTCCTTAAATAGAGCAGCACTGAGCATATCCGGCGGAGAATTTAGTTCAGTGCCAGTTTCCATTTCACTTCATATCTGGGCTTAATCTTGTGTCAGCTTACCTACACATTGCAATTGTTGTCACATAGCTGATGCATGAAGCACGGAAATGATCGATTTATCTTAGAACTATCTACACCGACATATTGTGTTGAATTTAAGATGCCATCGATGCCTTTTAAATGTGTATAGTGCTTTCGACAGCCTTGTGTTTGCATGCCGAATTTCTTACAAGTATCATACATGTACGTTATACTCAAACTGCACACAGCAAATTTTGCTAGGAGTACACTGGGTCAAAATCTGGTTCTGTCTCTAGAGCGAGCGACACCAATCTTTGGTGTTGGCCCTTTCGTCAGTGAGTAGCATCCTCCTGGTACAGGTACACCCTTCCCTCCCCGCTGTGCGAAGCAACTCCGCCCTAATTTATTTTGCAAAAAAGTTATTGGTCCGCCCTTGGTTACTGAAACTGGTCAGGTGTATGTAATTTTGAAGTAACAAAGGATTTGGAACCCAGCCCTCTGTTCTCCACCACCGCTTCGAAGATGCCTCAGGTAATGGTGGTGGCACGGAATTTCATGGATATGGTGGCTGCTCTTCCTGCGGGCAAGCTTGATATGCTCTATGACTCAGCCTTTATCTGTGAGGCAGTACTCAGGTCCATAATTCACATTTTTTTGTGCACTATTAGTTCATGCTTTCCTCATCTTGATCCAGTTAAGTTCACAGGTCACTTCCCCCACTGGCAAAGAAGTATGCACTGCAGATGTTGTATGTGCTGGCACCAATGACCGCTGCAGCAATGGAAGAGTGGGTGCTTGATGAATATGCTGCCAAGCATAAGGTTGCCATTGATAAGCTTCTACAACTCAGGGTCTTTGTTGAAGTGCGCGACAGGTAAGAAATCATCAATCTCCACGAGATTTTGGGTATTTATAGCTTGAACTTGAAGTATCAGCATACTGCAACTGACCTTGAGTAGATCAGCTATTAACGAATCAATTTAATGGGAGCTTAAATTTTTACAGTTACCAATGTTAAAATTTTATCGTAATTGTTTTCCCCTATGTCAATCAATAACACATTTGTTGTTCAGAGTAAGCAATAATTTGTATTTCAGCTGTTATGGCTAGTGGGCTGGCACTGACCAGGATCATTAGTTCTGCAGCACAGCAGATTAGGATTAGTTTGTTCAAGTATGTTAGCAGATAAGACTAGTTTACTTGCGTGGGAAAGATTTGTTACTTGTTAGTAGGTTATTAGGCATGCAAGTAACAGATCTTATCCATGCAAGTAACTAATATTATCTGCTAACAAACTTGAACAAAATAACCCTATTCTGTTGTATGGTGGAACTAATAGCCTTGATAAGTGCCGGTCTACTAGCCTTAACATCACCTGTGCGTGTTTGACAACATGTGGGTGTAGCAAGCTATTAAGTTGTGACACCTGCTTTATTTATTTAGTCAGCCAATCTTCTACATGTTCATGATGAAATAACCGGTGATCACAGGAAATGCGATGACTATGTTGCTAAATTATCATCATGAGGTGACCATGTATTTGGAGTTGATTAGTGTTGTTGAGCAATCACACTTATAGTTTTGCATGTTTCTTTACTTTGGCTGAAAGAGATTGTCCTGTATTGCTTGAATAAAAATCGTCTTAGAAATATACTTCTAACATGTCAAGGTGAATGGTATGCTTGTATACATGGGCACATGGCTTGGTATGGATGTTTGTTTTTGAAATATCCATACCATTTTGTTTAAGGTGGAGAAACGAGAATTTGTAATGATTGATTGATCATAACAATTGACTCTTACTGTGTACTTCTTTGAGAATACTGCTAACTAATTATTAGCATTTGCTGCTACAATGACTAACTGCTGTGCTTAGCACTGCAAGCTTGCTGGTGCGTGGTAAATTAATCACTTCCTGGCTCTCATGGTTTCGGTATGTATATATAGACGACGGGACGTGAGCTACAAGATGAATCAGAAGTTCCAGGGAAACATGCAGAAGTATTTGGTTGATGGGTATGATTTTCTCAACTACTCTTTTCTTTGTTTGAAATCACATGGGCCATCCTTTCTCAAACATAAAGCTGCTATGATGGCATCAGCATCACTCATTATGCACAGTATATACCAAGTGCGGAATGATTATTCTGCCTTATAAAACTACCCTATGCCCTGCTGGTATCAATATCATTTGGGAAAAAACTCTACTCATATGGTGTTTTTTTATGAAGAAAATAATTCACTTTGACAGATGATTGTATTGAAAAAGTGAAGAAAGTACCATTTTGTACATGGAACGAAGATTATTGTGTGGTGATACTGTTCATACTATTTGTTTATTTAAAGAAACAATCTAAAATGACAGGTCAAGCTGGTGATGTAAATAATGTAGCATGATATATCTCAAGCTGGTGATATTTTATGTTTTTGTTCCGAGGTCTATTTATGGAGCAAATTAATCAGTTGATCATACAACTTTTACATTTTTTTTTCTTTTTTTACTTTCATTGCAGTGGAAGTTTACCAAGGGAACCTTTACCATTAAGTGTCACTGGTCGATTGCCCACACCAGCAGATCTGGAAGCCTATGCTCTTGATCAATGGGAGGTTAGGATGCCAATGCTTAACTCAGAATGTGTTTATCATGCCTGCCTGTTTTTTTACTGTTCTTTATAGTATCTTCACCGTCTTCTTTTTTCCTTCTTTGAATTCTGTGTTGGCTTCCTATTTCGTATTGGGATTATAGTGCTTCTTGTTGCAATTGATCAATTCATCTCAAGTCGAAAAAGGGACAAGTTTTAGCTCCTCCATGATGAAGACGTTTCAGCGTGGTCTTCTGAGTTCAAGGTTCCATCTAATTCCCTGTCTTGACAGCTAGGTTAGTTTCGCATAAATTAGTGGTAGTCAAATGTTATTTGAACAATAATGAATTGCCAAGTTACTACAACTCTTTATTTCTTCTAGTACAGTTGGATAATATATCCTGTGGCATTTTCTAGAATTCTACATAATAATACATACACTAAACAGTAAGTAGTAACTACCCCCTCCATTCCTCATTATAAGACGTTTTGGCTTTTTTAGTTACATAGTTTTTGTTATGCACTTAGATATACATTATGTCTAGATACTCTGTAAAAGCAATGTATCTAAAAAGACAAAACATCTTAAAATTTGTAAATGAGGGAGTAGTATATTCAAGTTGATGGGGGCTGACAACAAATTACTGTTAGTTTACTGTACTATGCCCTGGTTGTAAGAGTTGATTAACTGATTATCCTAGAAATGATTCAGTTCAGCTGAATGTTTTTTTTTGTTAAAATAATCAAGATATTTGTAAAACATGTTTGATATCGCTATATTTTTTTATTGACTGATATAAGCAATGAAGGGTAGGCCTGGTAAAGTGGTGAGAGCTGTCTTACCAAGCCATCAGATTGCGGATTTGAAGCAGCCTCCCCACATTTGCGGGGGATGCTTGCCTCTGTTTAATGTGGGAGCCAATCGCACTGGGCCTGCCCTTTATTTTGATATAAGCAATATTTTCGATGATAGATTTCCTGATCTGGTGTGCTTGCAGGGATGGTGAAGCTTCAAAGTTGACTGAAAATGGCTTCCAATTTCTTGTTAGTTCTCTGTTCCCAGTTAATACGATGACCGGCAGATTTCCGTCTTTGCTCTTAATATTTTCTATGCTATCAGCTGATGGAAACAAATGCACAACTTTGGTATATAATGAGAGAATACATTTCATCTGCTGAGGTATTGGTGGCATATCCTTGTAATATTTCTGTTGATTCACGTTGGTGACTTTGTGTTAAACTTGGTTGCTGATTATTTGCGTTTTTAAATAGGAACGTGGAGTGGACCCTACGGAGCTGATATCATTTCTCTTGGAACTTAGCTTTCATAAATTGGGAGCGGTAAAGTGATAGTACTTTCAGAACATCATGTTAAGCAAGTAGCTATACATAATTCTCTTGCCAATAAGGTGATGTCTGATGTCGGCGAAAACTTCTATAGCAACTTGTCCTTCGGCAATACAATACATGAATAGGAAAAATGAAGTTATCATAAGTGATATCAGAAGAGCATATCTAAGAAGCTGTAACTATTCCACAGTATTTTACATGGTAGGAACATCAACTCATCAAGCTTGCATGCCTGATTAAGAATACATGAAAAAAAAAAATTTAAAGCACTGCAGTCTGAATCTAATAAATGAAATTAACCTGCATCTTGCATCCAAGTTTGTGCCTGGTATGTTGCTTGAGAGATTCAAGGCCATGCATTCTGCCTGCTTTGTTAATGTTTTAGGCTTATAGCTTGAACACTCTGACTGATGTCCAGAGGATTGCCATCAGGGATCTTTCAGAATTGGGACTAGTCAAACAGCAGCAGGTAGACATTTTATCTTTTGTTCTTTTGCTCCGACAATCTTTCTGATGATAATAGAAGTTTTGAATTTCAGGGCCGAAAGGATAGCTGGTTCATTCCTACCCAATTGGCTACTAATCTCTCAGCAAGCTTGTCAGATTCGTCATCTAACAAAGAGGTTGAATAACATTTACATCACTTCCTCTGCAATTATTTAGTTTTTTTTCCCAATTCTTCTTTGTAACCTCCATCTACTTGTCGCCTATAAGCAGTGATCATGATTATTTAATCTCAGAGATGATACCGGTATTGTTGTCGCAGGGATTTGTGGTTGTGGAGACAAACTTTCGAATGTATGCATACTCTACTTCCAAGTTGCACTGTGAAATTCTACGCCTTTTTGCAAGGTACATGAGATATCTTATGACTTATGTGTGGCATAACCTACATCACCAATCTACTACTTTTAAATTAATGTTATGGTATCGTAGTAGTAGCAGTTAACACGTAGCGCACTAGCTCCTGTCAGAGAACTCGCATGCAAAGAGGGCAACTGATGTGTCATAACTCTGCGTGATTGTTATGTTAGTATATTTTAATTCAGTTAATCTGGCATTCCTATTAGATTGCTCAGTGGTCACTCTTGTGAGTTCCAGATTGATTCTTGTTTCGATTGTTTTTTTGGCTTTGATAAATTAGTCTGCATAGGTTAAGCTTCTAGTGTAATCGTGTACTATCACAACAACAACAACAACAACAACAACAACAAAGTCTTTTAGTCTTAATCAAGTTGTGATATGATAGAGTTGGAACTCAACAGAAGCCACAAGTCAAGGTTTAGTCACGTCGATAGTTGTTTCCCATGCACTCTTATTCAAGGCTAAATCTTTGATTTTCATTATTTGAATTCTTTTTCGTATCAACTTCGGCCTTCTCCTATATCTCTTCCCATTACTATCGTGTCTTAGGATCCCACTACACACTGGTGTCTCTAGAGATTTGTGTTGTATATGTCCAACTCATCTTAATCGGTGTTGGTCAAGTTTTTCTCCAATCGATGCTATCCCTAGCCTATCACGTATATTATCGTTCTAGACTCGATCCCTTCTTGTATGGATACAAATCCAATGCAACATACATATTTTCGTAACACTTATTTGTTGAATATGTTGTCTTTTGTAGACCAACATTCTGCATCATACAACACAATAGGTCTAATCGTCCTATAAAACTTGTCTTTTAGCTTTTGTGGTACCTTTTTGTCACATAAGATGCTAGATTCTTGACGCCATTTCATCCACCTTGTTTTGATTCTATGGCTAACATCTTCATCAATATTCTCATCTATGCAACATTGATCCTAAATACCAAACTGTGTCCTTTCTAGGCACTACTTGACCTTTTAAACTAACATCTTGCTCATGTGCACTAGTGCTGAAATCATATCTCATATAGGTTTTAGTTCTATTGAGTTTAAAATGTTTGGACTCTAGTTTTCTATTTACTCTTGTCCCACTTTCATCAACAAGCACTACCTTGTTCGCAAAAAAAACATACACCAAGTGATATCCCCTTGTATGTCCCTTTGTGACCTCATCTGTCACCAAGGCAAAAAGGTAAGCTCAAAGCTAATCCTTGATGTAGTCCTATTCTAATCGGTTAATTCGTCGTGTCTCCATCACTTGTTCGAACACAAGTCATAATACTATTGTACATGCCCTTAATGAGTCCAACATACTCATTTGTCCAAAGCCGACCACAAAACATTCTTTGGTATTTTGTCTTAAACTTTTCAAAGTCAATAAAAACCATGTTAAGTCCTTCTGCTTCCTATACTGCTCCATCACTTGTCTTGTTAAGAAAATGGCTTCCATGATTAACCTTTCGAGCGTAAAACCAAGCTGGGCAGCCTGTATTTGGCTGTGTCTTTTAGGGTCACTGAGTTGAGTTATTTTGATGCTATGTAACCTTTCTTTTATGTGGGTGATTTGTTTGGACCTAGCGGGGTCTTTTTTGTAAGACTTTTTTTTCTCTTGTCTATTTTATAAAGACGCGCAACTCTCTTGTATGTTTGAGAAAAACGATGCTTGATAACTCTCCCATAGCTTCATAGTATGGCGCATGAACTTATTTTTCTGGTAATTAGTACAACTTTTAATATCCCCTTTATTCTTGTATATCAGTACCAATATACTTCTCCACTCGTGAGGCATCTTGTTTGATCGGAAGATATGATTGAACAACTTGGTTAGGCATACTATAGCTATGCCCCGAGGCATCTTCATGTCTCAGCTGGGATACCATTAGGGTCCATCGCCTTACCCTCTTTTATCCTTTTCAATGCCTCTCTAATTTTAGATTCTTGGATCATACGCATAAAACACCTATTTGTGTCATCAAGAGTCATCTAACTGAAAGGTTGTGTGTTCTCCCCATTGAATAATTTGTCAAAATACTTTCATCGCCATCTATGTCTGTTTTTATCACCCTTCACCAAAAGGTGCTCTGGTTCAACCTTAATGCACTTGGTTGAAGTCATCCTTCACGAACTCGAGCCATCCTATATATGTCCTCTCATTCATTCGTACTTAAACGTTGGTAAAGATCCTCGTACGCCCTATCTTTGCCACACCTATAGCTTGTTTTACAGTCTTCTTTGGCACCTTATACTTCTCTATATTGTCTACACCTATCGTGGCACAAACATCTATAGCATTCTTTCTTCTTCTTAATAGCCCTTTGGACTTCCTCACCACCAAGTATCTTTAGCTTCGCCTTCACTCCTTTGGTGGATCCACACACCTCTGAGGCCATTTTTTGAATGCGGGTTGCCATCTTCTCCCACATGTTGCTTGCATTATCTTCTCCCCTTCAAGTGCTCTCTTTGATGAGCCTTTCCTTGAAGACTTCTGACATTTGCACTTTCAGTTTTCACTACTTTGTTTTCACAATCTTGGCTTGTTTATTCCTATGTACACGCACATGAAAAAGAAAGACCACCACCACAAGCTTATGTTTAGAGACAACACTTCCCAGATATCACCTTGCAATCTAAGCATGCTCGTTTATGTAAGTAAAGTAGAATGCAGGAATTGTGTGTGTATTGATAGAGAAGAGTGCTGTTACATATATAGGGGAAGAGCTAGAGGTAAAAGGAAACCTCCTAGACAAGGAAACAACATGACCCTAATTGATCCTTACCATCCCGGACTCTTCCCCAAATCTCTCTCTATCCTAACCTGCTATACAAGGCTGGCCGGCTGCTTAAGGAAGCCAGGCATCATGCCTATATACAAGGCAATGAATATTGCTGTCTAACATCCCCCGCAGTCGATACGTCCGTTGAGCAAACGTTGAGGCTGGACCGAAAATCAGTGAACACCGAAGACGACAGACCCTTAGTGAAGACGTCAGCATACTGTGAAGTTGTCGGCACATGGAGGACACGGACATTGCCAAGAGCAACATGTTCCCGAACGAAGTGAATGTCGATCTCCACATGTTTGGTGCGCTGATGTTGAACAGGGTTGGAGGACATGTAGACAGAACTGTTGTTGTCACAATATACCAAGGTCGTCTTCGGCAGAGGAGCATGCAATGCAGTCAAGAGCTGGCGAAGCCAGGTTGCTTCAGCAACGGCATTAGCAACAACACGGTATTCTGCTTCAGCACTGGAGCGAGAAACCGTGTTCTGGCGCTTGGAAGATCAGGAGACCAGGTTGTCGCCGAAGAAGACAACATAGCCAGATGTGGATCTGCGGGTGTCCGGACAGCCTGCCCAATCAGCATCAGAGTAAACGACCAACTCAGTTTGAGAAGTTGGGCGAAGGAACAGTCCTAGATGTAAAGTGCCTCTGATGTATCGTAGGATGCGTTTGAGAGCAGCCAAGTGTGGTTCCCGTGGATCATGCATGTGGAGACAAACCTGCTGAACAGCATACGCAATGTCTAGACGAGTGAATATAAGGTACTGAAGAGCTCCTGCAAGACTGCGGTAATCAGTGGGATCTGAAACTGGAGCGCCATTAGAGGGGAGCTTGGGGTTCACATCAACTGGTGTAGTGCATGGCTTGCAATCACTCATACTAGCTCGTTCAAGAATCTCAAGCATGTACTGATGCTGGGACAGATAGATGTCTGAGGTAGAGTGCTGAACATGCATGCCAAGGAAATGGTGAAGTTTGCCAAGATCCTTCATAGGAAATTCTTGCTGGAGAGCACTGATGATTCGTCGTAGTGTTGGCAGGGAGGAGGCAATAAGCACAATATCATCCACATACAGAAGGTAGGTCATGTTTGCACCCTTGTGATAAACAAACAGGGACGTGTCTGTTTTGGCCTCAATGAAACCGAGCTGCAGAAGGTGAGAAGCAAATCTGCTGTACCATGCACGAGGGGCTTGCTTGAGTCCATAAAGAGAGCGGTTGAGATGGCATACATAATCTGGATGAGTGGAGTCTTCGAAACCAGTGGGCTGAGCACAGATGACAGTTTCAGACGTGCCGTGAAGAAAGGTATTATTGACATCCAACTGATGAATAGGCCAACCACGTGAGAGAGCCAATGAGAGGACTGTCCGAACTGTAGCAGGTTTGACCACAGGACTAAAAGTCTCATAGAAGTCGATGACAGGGCGTTGAGTGAACCCGTGAAGGACCCAGCGTGCCTTATACCGCTCAAGAGAACCATCGGCGTTGAACTTATGCTTGAATATCCACTTGCCTGTTACAACATTGGAATGAGGTGGCCTAGGAACGAGATCCCAGGTGTTGTTTCCAACCAGAGCTGCATACTCCTGTTCCATAGCAGCGCGCCAGTGGGGATCAGCCAAGGCAGCGCGATAGCTGCGAGGAATTGGTGACAATGCTGAAGCTTCAAATAGAGCTGGGAACCGAAGGCCACGCTTCAAATAGAGTGGTCATATAGTGGTGGTTGACCACAGGGGGACAACAACAGCGCCGACAGGGACAGTTGGAGTAGTTTCTGGATCATCAGGAGGCCCAGCAGCATCTGACGCTCGTGCTGCAGGTGGGGGAGACGCTGCAGTAGGAGGTCTACCGCGAGAGTACACCTGGCCACCGAAACGGTCGATGGTGATCGCCCTGGGGGCGACCGGGGTAGCTGCTGGTGGAGCCGGCTGCACGATGCGAGTCCCTGTAGCATCAGGGAGCGCGGGGGCTGCTGGTCTAGCAGCGTGAGACGTCGGAGCTGCTGGTTCAGCAGCAGGAGACGCCAAGGCTGCTGGTGAAGGTGAGGAAGCCTGCTGAAGCGTACGTGGCTGTCCAAGAGACTGTGGTGAGTAGTCCGGGACAGCCACAGGTGGTTCGCCAAGTGAACGGTCCTTGGTTGCAGCAGTACCTGTAGAAGAAAAAACCGGTGACATTTCAAAGGGATCTGAGACCGTGTTAGGCACGTCGTCCAGGAAATCAAGTGCAACACGCGTGGGAGGGGAAGAAGCCTTGGAGAAGGGAAAAGAAGCTTCATCAAAGATGACGTGGCGCGAGATGATTATGCGATTGGTTTGACGATCGAGACAAAGGTAGCCCTTGTGGTGAGGGGAATACCCGAGAAAAACGTAGAGGGTGGAGCGGGGGGAAAGTTTGGGGGGGGGGCAGTGGCTGGCAGGTTCGGATAACAGGTGCAACCAAAGACACGGAGATGCTCATATGAAGGATGTTTTCCAAATAGATAGAAGTGAGGCGTGGAATGGTTGAGGGTTTTGGTGGGTAGGATGTTTATGAGATAGGTGGCAGTGCCTAGAGCTGCGGCCCAAAAGACGAGGGGAACACTGGCGTGGAAAAGGAGGGAATGAACGACATTGTTTATGGATCGTATGATGCGTTCGGCTTTGCCATTTTGGGCGGAGGTGTAGGGGCATGACATACGAAGGTGAATGCCGTGCAGGAAAAAAAATGTGTGGGCACGTAGGTTGTCGAACTCACGGCCGTTGTCGCACTGAATACCCTGAATGGTGATTCCGAACTGAGTGCGACATGGGTAAATAAAGTGGTGAGGGTGGACAAAGTGTCAGATTTGAGGTGCAAAGGGAATGTCCATAGAAAGTGGGAATAATCATCTAAAATGGCAAGATAGTATTTATGACCAGAGACACTAGTCAAAGGGGAGGTCCACAAATCACAATGTATTAACTGAAAAATTTTAGTAGCCCTGAAGGTGGATGTATGAGAAGGAAGACGAACATGATGTCCTAATTGACAAGCATGACATAAAGGAGCGGTGGCTCTCTTATTACAGGGAATGACTGACGACTGGGCAAGATGTGATAAGACGACGTGACCAGGGTGCCCAAGACGCTGGTGTTAGACTGTGTTTGTGAGTGTGTGTGGGCCGGCACCACTGTTGGGCTGCTGGCCCATTAGGGTTAGGTTGAGTCTATATATTGTACCCATTCTCTATGCAATACAACAGTTCACTCTTCTACATGGTATCAGAGGATTAGGGTTTCTCCTCTCCTCCTCTCACTGCAGCCGCCGGCGGCTCCCTTCAACCCAGCCGCCGCCTGCCATCGCTGCCCCCGGGAGGCCCAACCTTCCCTTCCGGGGGCGGCTTCCCTGCTCCGCAGCCGTCGGCGGCTCCTTCACAGCAAGCGCCCAAGCTCCACTCCTCCCTGTTCGTCTTCAACCTCCAGCCGGCCGCCATCACTCGTCACTCCCTGTCCGCGGCGCACCGGCGCCGCCGCGTCCCCAAGCGGGCTCGGGCGCAGCTCCTCCGGCCAGGGGCGGCCCTAGCGCGGTGGCCCCGACGCGGCGCGCCAGGCCCATCGAGACTGCAGCGCCGCCGCCGCACACACCAGCCGTGGCCTAGATTCGCCGCCGGTGGCCCTCCACCAGCCAGTGTGGCAGCCGCCCTCCTGCGCGCGCGCCGGCTTGCTCCCCGCTCCCATGGCGCGCCCCTCCTGTGTGCTCCGGTGCCCAGCACCACTCCACCCCCAAATCCCAGCCGCCAGCCCCGGATTCGCGGCCACCAGCACGCGACGGCGCCGCTCCTTAGGCCGGCACGCCCATGGCCAGCACCGGCGCGACCCCTCATGCCGGCGTGCCTGCTTCACCCAGCCGTGTTCCTCCTTGGAGCATGTTGTCGGCCTCCTGTGCTTCGCCCAGCTTCGGCCGCGCGCCGTTGCTCCTCTCTGCTTGGCCGAGCTACTCCTCATATGGCGTTCCCCACCGCCCCTGCTTTCTTTTCTTCCCTGCAAGAGCCTTGCTCGGTGCCCTCGCTTCCTCAAGCAGTAGGACGGATGGAGCTCTCTGCCCCATGGTGGCCGGCTTGCTCCCTGGCTCCCTTGGCGCTCAGCGCAGCAACGCCTCACCCTTCGACCTTCTCCTGTCGCCGGCGCCGTTCACACCCCTTGCCAGGTCCGACGCAGGTCCCTGCCTAGCTGGACCCGCCTCGCCGCCCACCCCTTCATCGCCTTCGTTTGATCCGTCGCTGCCGCGGCCTTCTCGGCCGGATCCACGTTGCTGCGACCTTTCCGGCTCGATCCGCCGTCCCTTTTGCTGGATCGCGTCTTCCCGGCTGGATCCGTCGCTGTCGTGGCCTTCCCGGCCGGATCTGTCGTTTCCCCTTCTATTCTGCCGCGGGCAGACACCATGATCGGCGCAGACGCGTGCGCTGCTGTCGGCCTCCCTGGCGGGGCTCCTTGACGCTCGGACGATCGAAGAAGGAAGGTCGGCCTGCCGGTGCCCTTTTGTTGTATCGCCCTACCGATTGTTGACGCTTGAACGTCAACCCCTCCCGAAGATCAGGCTTCTGTTGCGTGTCTCCCGACCGCGACCACCTCAACTTCGGCTACCTCGACATCTAGGGGCTATCATCTTCTTGGAGCACACACCGGTCTCTACTCCAGCCGCAACATTCGCACCATCACGACGCTGCGACTGCGGGGGGATTTCAACCCATCGGCTCCTACCTTCAGCCTCTACTCCAGTCTCATCGTGTGTGGTGCCCCCGTTGCAACTGCGGGGGGATGTTAGACTGTGTGTGAGTGTGTGTGGGCCGGCACCACTGTTGGGCTGTCGGCCCATTAGGGTTAGGTTGAGTCTATATATTGTACCCATTCTCTATGCAATACAACAGTTCACTCTTCTACAGCTGGTGCCATAGGGTAGTAGTAGGTGTTGTTGATGCATGAAGGGTGGTAGCCTGGAGCCGGAGGGGGTATAGTGGCCCAGAGCTACCACATCTGAGGATCTCGCGCCGAGTAGGAAGATCCTTCACAGAGCAACCAAGCGGGTTAAATTCAACAGAACAATTGTTATCGGTGGTGAATTGACGAACAGAAATTAAATCCTTAATGAGGGATGGTGAGACAAGGACATTTTTAAGGGATAGATTATGTGGAAGGTGAGTGGTGTTGTAAAATTAGAGAAATAAGTGACATGCTTCCATTATATTTAAATATATTAAATATATTAATTCTGAATAAAACAGACATATAACTCAGATAAATGCCATATGTAATTATTGCAGCAATGAACAGTAGCAATTCTAGAACATGTAAACATGTAAAATAGTTGCTCAGGTCCATTTCATAATTAAACATGGTTTGCAGATGAATAAGGCAGATTAAACAAATAAACATAATTGTTTATCTTAAACTATTGCTCTCAAAATAGCGGGTTGCTGTAATAAACAGCCCTCCAACGCTAAAAGGTGATCAGAGATCCTCGACTAACGTGACAGTCCTATCTTACCAAATAAGGGTTTTAGATCAGCTGTAATAAGCCTAATAATCAGATATAAATACTGATAGTAAAGAGCTGTGTACTAAATAAATTAACAGAATTTAACACAGGTAAACAGCCTCAACAAAGAGAGATTTAATTAGGCACAAATAATATCAATGCTGAAAATGATAATACACTAAAACCCAGACTGTCACGCTGTCTCACTACACCGCTATCATCATCGAGCACACAAATCCGCCCACAACAATGCAATCACACCCAAGTATTTGAAACTAGCAGATTGCACAAAATTAAACAGTAAATAAAGTGAGGCAATGAATAACTCACAGCACGTAGATTGTCTACGTGGGAAGATCAGCTCAGCAAACACGAAGTTCTGTCCCAGAGAACCAATTCCGCCGCCCACGTCCGGGCCTGCACGGCGGGAGGTTGACGGAGATACTAGAGCCGCTGCCGAAGCCGAGGGAGACGTCCACGACACCAGCCCGAGAAGAGGAACACCGTGCAGCAGGGAGCCCAAACACCAGGCCACGGTGGACAACAATCAGAATCAACAGAGCACACGCAAACCCAGCCGCACGGGCGCAGGGTTCACCTCCACCTTCCAATCAGCTGGATTAACACCAGAATATCAAGAATCGAAGGAATCGATCCAAACCGTGACTGGAACCGAGAGGAGGAATAGGAACAGAGAGTTGGGATTTTTGGCGATCTCAAGAGCAGGGAGAAAGACTCCATATTTCAAGAGCCGAGGGAGAAGCGGTTGCTCTCGAGAGGGCGTAGAGATCGGCGAGAGCTGAACAACCCAGCCCCTGCACGCCGCCGCCAGCTCCCACGATCCCCTGCTCGCTCTATCTGCCAGCCGCTCCTCCTTGCTGCCCTAGGAACTTGCGTCCTGTCTACCAGCCGACTGGGTGGGCTGCTCGGCCTTTGGGCCTTGTAGCGGCCCAGCCTGGCTGGCCTTTTTTTTAATAAGGTGAAAAACGCATAATCGGATAGCAAGTGGTGCCAGTGGAAGTGACAGGAATGAGATGACCATTACCAACAACAATATGTGAAGGAATATGACGCGAAGGATGGGTTTGAGAGATGATACCGGCATTAGAGGTCATGTGGCTGGTGGCACCAGTGTCGAAGTGCCACTCATGTTGGACAGGTTGTTGAAGAGCAACAGTCTAGAAGTTGGCAGCCAGGGTCTGCTGATCCCATACCGGAGTGGGAGCGGGAGGGCCGACGTATCCGGGAGGTGGCCCATAGGAGGCCGGGGGAACACCCCACTGTTCGGTCCACTGATCAGGGGGACCGGCCGGCAGAGCCTGTGGAGACGAGGCCACGCCATGGGGTGGACGAGGCGTGGTAGGTGGTCGCTGACCCGGCCACATGTAGATAGCCCCTGACCAGGGGTTGTAGTAGCTGTATTGGGACCCCTGACCAGTGGGAGGTCCAACGTCGGCGCGGTTGGTGGTGGAGTGCCTATCACTGCCGCACTTGCCCCTCTTGCCGCGCTGGTTGGAGTTGTAGCGGCCAGCGGAGCCTCCCCTAGAGGGCTGCGAGGGGGCCGACAACTGAGTGGCCGGCTGCTGGGAATGATGAGGAGCGCCGGTGGAGGGCGCAGGAGAAGTGGTGCTGCCCATGCTGCCAGGCGCAGTGAGCGCAGTAAGGGCAACAACAGGTGGAGCCTTCGCCATGGTGAGCTCCTCAAGAGCAAGATCGTCGTGGACCTGCAGGAAACTTGGCAGGGGGTATGTGCGACGAAGATGCAAGCCCAGCGCAAGGAAGCGCTCGTTAAGACCTCGGATGATGTTGAGGTTGCGTTCTGTCGGAGACGGGCTCGCCAAGGTCGCGAAGATCCTCGACAAGCTTTTTGTTGCAACGACAGTATTCAGCAACAGGGAGGTTGCCCTGAGAGAAGGAGCGCAATTCTTGGTCGGCATAGAGAGCACAGGTGGTGCGGTTCCCAAGGAACTGTGACTCAATAGAGAGCCACAAGACACGAGCTGTGACGCCGCGCTGGGATACAGTGTCGGCGAGGTCGTCAGAGATGGTGTTGAGGATCCAAGTACGGACGACGGCGTTCATGCGAACCCAATTGGGGGAGGTGAATGCAGTGATATCGGAGAGAACATGACCTTCCAGGGAGAGCTTGGTGAGGGTGAGAAGGAAGGTATCGCACCACCGGGCGTAGAATGTGGAGTTGGCATCGAGGAGGAGTGGGATGAGGGTGCGAATGTTCTGCACAACCACTGCCTGGGCGTGTAGATTCAACAGGGCTGCGGCCTCATGATGTAGGAGCGCTGCGTCCAGAGGGGAGGCACCACCGCACCACCGTCTTGGATGTCACCGTCGGGATCTCCATGAGAGGAGTCGTCACTGGGGGAAGGCGGCGCAGCAGCCGCGCGTTCACGCGCGGCGCGTTCCAGGGCCGCACGCACGCGTGCATCCGCCGCGTCGCGTTCCTGCTGGGCGACGGCGGCCTCTCGCTCGGCGTCGGCGGCGCGGGCGACCTAGGCTTGGCGCTCGCGGTCCTAGACGACATCATCCTCTTGTGGGACAGCAAGGGGATCGGATTCGATGCCTGAGGTGATAGCGGCCATGGAGCAGCGCCAAGAGAAGGCGCGCTGGAGCAGCGCCGAAGAACAGCGCGCTGGAAGCGGCAGGAAGAAAAAAAAGTAACTAGACTCGTGATACCATGTAAGTAAAGTAGAATGCAGGAATTGTGTATGTATTGATAGAGAAGAGTGTTGTTACATATATAGGGGAAGAGCTAGAGGTAAAAGGAAACCTCCTAGACAAGGAAACAGCAGGACCCTAATTGATCCTTACCATCCTGGACTCTTCCCCAAATCTCTCTCTATCCTAACCTGCTATACAAGGCTAGCCGGCTGCTTAAGGAAGTCAGGCATCACGCCTATATACAAGGCAATGAATATTGCTGTCTAACATTTTATCCTCTCTTGTAAGGACAACGTCAATCTGATTAGAGTGTTGGCCACTGCTATAGGTGACTAAATGAGATTCTCTTCCTATAGAAACCGTTGGCTATCAACAGGCCAAAAGCTAATGCAAAGTCCAAGACTTTCTCTCCCTTCTAATTTCTACTATCATACCCAAAACCTCTGTAAACCGCCTCAGAACCTGCACTTGTTGTACCTACATGTCCATTAAGATCTCTTCCTATAAAAAAGCTTCTCACTAATAGGCATAGCTTTAACCATGCCATCTAGGGCAGGCCCAGTGCTGGAGGCTCCCACATGAGTGGAATATGAAGAAGGGATAAACTGAGGCAAGCCTTGCCCCGCAAATACGGAGAGGTTGTTTCGAACCCGCGGCCTAGTGACTCATCGTAGTCTATTTATGGGCATACACGCTAATTACATTTAAGACCAAATCACCCACGACAAACTTGACTAAGATAAAGTATTATGTCTAGGCAAAACTCTTGAATTACTAAAATAAGTCATCTGTAGACATTTCCTCGAGATGGTAACACTTTAGAGTTGTGATAATGTGGGTATCTTGCAGATCTTGCTTTTTGACCACCTGCATCTGAAAGTATTGTTGTCAGCTGTGCACTGTTGGTTGTATTGTGTCCGGATGGTGCTTTGCCACCCTTGTGCTTTTTGACCACCTGCATCTGAAAGTATTGTGTCTGAAAGTATTGACTGCTAGCTTTGCAACCGACATGGCAATGTGAAATTGACTTTTGTATCCTACTACTGGGGTTGATTAGAGACTCCAAGATTTCAAACTGGAAACATGGTTTTGAATGAGTTTAGTTGACAGGATTGTTCTTAAGTTTTCATTATATTGGCAATTTGACCTGATTATTTCTGTGATATTACCTTGTGTGCTGCCAACATTTTTTTATCTTTGTTGATGTACTCATTTATTCTGAAAGGGAAGTATTCAGTCTTCAGTTTGTGTTTTCTTTCAAGGGTGGAGTATCAACTTCCAAACCTCATCGTAGGAGCTGTTACAAAAGAAAGTATCTATGGTGCTTTTGAAAATGGAATAACTGCTGAGCAGGTACATCTGTATAATACAACCTCGGTTTACTTGTAATCTTTAAAGGTGCACCGCGGATCTTCTAAACTGTGGCCACTAAGTATAAGGTAGATTGTTTTCATGTGAAATGAGGAAAATGTGTAGGTAGATTTGTTATCAAAAGTATTGACATGTATCTAAAACTTGGAATGGTCATTGGTGTTTATTGTGGAGATTGTGTCAACCAGACTGACGAGTAATAGACAGTTTGGGAGTATGTTAAAATCCGTTATGCATCACCTATCAGAATTTACAGTTTTTTTGTTAGGCACTATGCAAGTTTCATTAACAGATTTTGTCCACCAGCTTCTTTTCTATTCTTTATCTCGTCTTGAAAAAGCAGTTGTAGGGTACCTGTAAAAGCAGTCGTACATCTAGATGTAGCTTGCATATTGTTTTAACAAGACTGGTTACGTTCTTGTTTTTCAGATAATTTCATTTCTTAGGCAAAATGCTCACCCTCGTGTTGCTGACAAGATACCCGCTGTCCCGGAGAATGTCACAGATCAGGTAAGAACTGTGACGAGGCATCACTTACTATTAATATACAGTACTTTAGTAATTCAATGCTCATGTGTTCAGATTAGGTTGTGGGAAACTGACCTCAACAGGGTTGAGATGATTCCATCTCATTTGTACGAAGATTTTCCTAGCAAGGTAAACATGTTATTATCTCTGCCCAAGGGCATTCTGGCAAACATATACTCGCATAGTGTGCTCCTTGATGTTTCTGGCACACTGGCGCTGCATTTAATTGTGCTTCCTCATGCAGGAATGGTTTGAACAATGCTGTGATTATGCAAGGGATAATGGGTACTTGCTCTGGGAGGACCCCAAGAGAATGAGACTAATTGTACGAGGGGAGTTCCACCCTGAAATGAGGGAGTTCCTTCGCAGGCAAAGATGAGGAACGACCTTGTACCGTGCTATGCTTCTTTGTAGTGCATAGAAACACTGTAACGGGTAATAGTTCTCTTTAAAGATCAGGAAAGGGTCTAGAAAAGGGCTCAGTTTTTGAATTATTTTGGTGACCTGTGAGCTGTGAAAGCATATGAATAATGTGGTGTTCAATGGAGCAAGGCCCAACATCCTTGATCTGCTCCTAAATGTTACTAGTTACTGTACCCTATGCTGGTGTATGGCTGGTGGCCAGGTCCTGTCGGAACTCTTAGGTAGTGTTTGGTTCTGGAGTATAGTAGGATGGAGTTGTTATGCTCTTAATTTGTTATTTGTATTGATTCTATATAGGATGGAGTAATTCTAAAAATGAAAAAAAAACTCAAATGATAAACCATTTAACTCTCTAAAATCTTCTGAAGTCTCTAAAATCTTCTGAACGTAGCCGTTACATCTGTATTGGGCGGCCTCGCGTCAATAAGTTGAAGCGTGTGGGACAGAACAGAGCCAATCAAATGTGCTTCAACACGCTGTCTATTTGTGAGCCTGACCACCGTTCTCTATATAAAAATAAGACATATTTTATTTTGATTTTTGTTTGTATATCTATTATGCATTCTAATGTTACATATTTTAGTTTTACTTAATTCATTGTTTAACGTATTAAAATAGATAGACAAGAGAATAAAATCTCTATATATAAAGATAATGGAGAAACACACTATATTTAGAGGTCTAGATGACCGAGTTGTCTAATTAGAATTTCCTCTTAATAGTATAATAATCTATTCTAAATCTAATCGTACGCTCTATTATGTCCTCACCGATAAAAAAAATATCCTTAGTTTATACCTTTCTCTTGAGCATTTGTATTTTGCCTTTTTCTTTCTTTCTTTCTTTCTCTTCCTATGTCGAGGACTTGATTATTCTTTCATCACCATCTCTTTTCGTACGGTTGTCATCCTTGTTTAGTTTTAGATATAGATTTAATCTATCTTGTTTGTAATATTTAGGATAAAGATTAGTCCACAAGCTATTTCACTTAGGGCCCGTTTGGATATTCCACCACTTTTCAAATTTGGAAGAGTAGGCTATTTGGCTTCAAATTTGATATTCCACCACTTTTCAAAGTTTAAATATAAATCTATCTCAAATTCATAGTATAGAAGATGAAAATTGATTTTATGTATCTTCAGTCTATGTTTCTACTCTGTAAGTTATAACTCGCTCTTCAACTCATTCCTGTATAGTATAAATGTATCACATAAATATATCTCATATATGGACAACAACAAATATATATAAATATATTCAACATAAAACCGTAATAATTTAATTGATCTATGTCTAAATCATGATTATTAGAATGAAATTTAATTTCAAGGATCTAAACGAGTCTTAGCAAAAAAAAACCCGCGAGTGTAGCGGCCTCAAACTCATACGAACCAGGATATGACGTCCAATCAAATATAGGGATGACAATGGATATTTGAATCTCGATATTCGATGGGTAAAAACTCTATTAGGACATGTGTATGACGATTTTTTTTATACCCATAGATATTTTATTGGGTCATTTGTTATAACTATTAGGTATGATGGGCGTGTGTATGTTCTCTCTAGTCTCATACCCACTACCTAATAGAAAACCCGCTAACATATGACATATGGATCTAGATTAAGAATGCCATTAAGCTCCAACACCTTATACATATTATTTATTTAAATATTAAATATGATGTATTGAACAATCAGATAACTACCCTAATGTTTTATGATGTTGTCAAGAACTCTCTTTTGGTCCAAAAGTTTTGTATTATCAATAGATAAAATTATAAAATTATGTTGAATCAGATGGATTTGTCATGCTTGCACAAAGATAATATGTTATTTTAGCATATTCCAATATTGATAAGTATAAGGTTTCAACATTTGTGTTTTAGTACTTATTTTTTTATTCAAATGGTTATGTCTATTTGTCGGCGTTTCGGACCCGGTGGGTCCCTGGACCGACTAGTAAATTTGTCGCTGCGTGTCCCTGCCCAGATGGGTTGGTGCGAGATGGAACACAAGGGGAAAATGAGCCTTGTATTATCCTGCATCAGGGTGCTCGTAGTAGGGGTTACAAGCGTTGCGAGAGAGCGAGGGCGAGAGAGCGAGCACGAGAGAGAGAGAGAGAGAGAGAGAGAGAGAGAGAGGTCCGGCCCAGCTCGTCTTCTCCCGTCCCTTTGTCGTGCGTCTACCTCTTCCTCCTCTCGTGCCTCTCCCCTCTCTCCGTGCCCCTGGACATCCCCTTTTATAGACATAAGGAGATGGCCCAGCTGTACAATGGGGGTGTAGCTATGTGCTACGTGGCCAGCGGGGAAGTGCCCGGTCGCTATGCACGTGTTAACGTGTCCGTTGGAGAAGTGCATGAGCCCTGTAGAAGCACAGCTGTTGGCGCTGCATGGATCCTGCTGACGTCTCCTTGCTTCCGTAGGGGGCTTGAGAACCACCGACGTCATGGACGCATGCGGGGAACCATCATTGCCTGTTACCGGGGTAAGCTAGATGGGGCGCCGGTCTTGTTCCTTCGTAGCCTGAGCTAGCTAGGAGTAGGGTAATGATGTATCCCTTGTGGCGCGATCAATCTGAGCCTGAGGTCGAGCGATGCGGCGGCTCCTCCGAGGCCGAGGCTGAGGCCAAGGCCTAGGGTCGGGCGAGGACGTAACTCTCCC
The DNA here is from genome assembly GCA_029449295.1 of Zea luxurians. NCBI lineage: Eukaryota > Viridiplantae > Streptophyta > Magnoliopsida > Poales > Poaceae > Zea > Zea luxurians. The sequence goes on along the minus strand of JAOPSE010000039.1, from coordinate 3,362,691 downwards.
CGAGGCCGAGGCTGAGGCCGAGCCCTGGGGTCGGACGAGGCGGAGATCTCCTCCCGAGGCCGAGGTCGAGGCCTAAGGTCGGGCGAGGCGGAGCTTCCTGTTGCGCCCGAGGCTGAACTTGGCTGTTGTCGGTTCCACCCGGGTGGTTGGCACAGCAGCCGAAGCGGGGCGGGTGGCGCTGTTTTCCTGTCAGATCGGTCAGTGAAAGGGCAAAGTGACTGCGGTCACTTCGACCTTGTCGACTGAGGCACGCGTGTCAGGATAAGGTGTTAGGCGATCCCAGCATTAAATACGCATGCAATTCGGTCGGCTGGTAAGGCGATTTGGCCAGGGTCGCTTGCACGACAAGGCTTGCCTTTGTCTGAGCCGAGGGTGTGCTCACTGCCTGAGGAGACCCTCGGGCGAGATGTGAACCCGTCCGGGACCACTGTTCCCGCCCAAGGCCGGGCTCGGACGAGGCGAGAGCGCGTCCTTTGGCAGACAAAGCTTTGACTTTGACCCGAACTGTCAGTCTTCATGGTTTGCTTTGAAGGTATTTACCAGCCGCGTTTAGGAGTGTTGGGGGTACCCCTAATTACAGTACCCGACAGTAGCCCCCGAGCCTCGAAGGGAGTGTAGGCACTCGCTTGGAGGTTCTGCCGGTTTTTTTGCGAGGGGACCAGCCTTTCTCGGTTATGCTTCGTTCCGGTGGGTGCGCGCGAGCGCACCCGCCGGGTGTAGCCCCCGAGGCCTCGGAGGAGTGGTTTTACTCCTCTGAGGTCTTAATTCTTGCTGTGATACTTCGGTCGGCCTGGTTGTTCCCTCATGCGGCCTGGCCGCAGCCCGGGTGCATGGTCAGGCTCCAAGTTTTTGAGCTGGTTTGTTGATGCTGTCAACAGTTTTGGCCGCAGCCGGGTGCGAGGGCAGCCCCCGAGCCTCTGCATGGAGCAAAAGGACGATCAAGGACTGTCTCGACTTTTATTATACGCCCCTTTGTCGCCTTTTCGCAAGGAGGAAGGGGGGAAAGCGCCACGTTACCCTCGGAGGGCACCGATCATGGTGTTTCCAGTGAGTTGCTAACGGGTGATCCGAGTGGACGCCCGTGCCCCATTCGTTAATGGTCGGCTAGTGGCCCGGAGGCGCGCTCTAAAAGTACCTGCAGGGGATTTGCTGGACTCGGACCCATTTCGATAGGGTCCGAGGGCTCGGTGCCTCCCTCCGGTGGGATTCCATTACAAATCGTTCCCGCTGGTCTCAGAAATGTCCTAGGGTACCTCGGGAGCGTAGCCCGAGCCTCGGCCATGTAACGGACGTACCCAAGGTCATCCCTCACTCTTCGTGCTCTGGGGCGGCTGTCGAACCCTTCCGAGGGGCCAGCCTGCGAACCCTTGATCAGTAATGGGTGCGGAGCCCGAGTGCTCTAGGGCGGCTGTCGAACCCTTCTGAGGGGCCAGCCTTCGAACCCCTGATCAGTAATGGACACGGAGCCCGAGTGCTCTGGGGCGGTTGCTAGACCCCGCAGGGCGCAACCTTCGAACCCCTGATCAGTAGGAGGGCTCAGGGGCCCGAGTGCTCTGGGGCGGCTGCTGGACCCCGCAGGGCGCAACCTTCGAACCCCTGATCAGTAGGAGGGCTCGGGGGCCCGTGTGCTCTGGGGTGGCTGCTGGACCCCGCAGGGCACAACCTTCGAACCCCTGATCAGTAGGAGGGCTCGGGGCCCGTTTCCTTCACGGAGAAGGATCCTTTTCGAAATATCCCCTTTCCCGGTCCCTGTGGCAAGAGAGAGAGAGGAAACGAAAAAGGATATGAATTTAAATAACCTGGCGCACCTTTTTTGACACGGTCATCATAACGGAGGTGAAACATCGCCCGCTTCGCCTGCCAAAGGTGTCGCTTGCTTTGCCAAGGAGTTAATGCGACGGGACGCGCGATTCGCGGGGCGTCTATTACGCGTGCGTGAGCCGTTCGAGGAACGGAGCACGGGCGCGTCGTTTTTACGCCGTGGGCGAGGGCTCCCCTGCCGCTTCAAGAAAGGACGTGAGCCTGGGGGTGATTTGACCGCTGCTCCCGCTCATCTGTTGCAGCAGTTATTGCCGGTCCGCTTTTGGCCATATCAACTGCCGCGCCTACCCCTGCGGCTGACAAACCCATGATCGCTGCACTTAATTGGCACTGTTGGGTCACGCGCGGGGTTGCCTCGAGTCGCGGCACTGGTTCCGCAGTCGAGAAGACGCAGCATTGGCGCAGGTGGCGGTACGGTTTCCTTGCATGTAGTGACCATCGCGCCGGTTACATGATATGTGGGACCAGGCCTCCGTGTTGGTCCACCGGATGTGACGAAGCCGAAAGGGTGCATAACCGCGGTGCAGTTGCATGCTCCCTGCATGGCGGCTTGCCCTTTCGCCCGCTGGTTTCGGTGAGAATGAGAGAACGCTTATAACCGCAGGGCGGTTACATGCTTCGAGTGCGGCGGTTTGCCTCCTTCGCATTTCGGGTCAGCTTCTCATGACGCGTGGGACCCAGCCCCCATGTCGCAAGGTGGGAACCCTAGAGCACGTCGGTGGAGACTTTGCCCGTGACACTTGGGGGTGCGAGTGAGGAGATTTGCCTATAAAAGGGGATCGATCCCCCGGGGCAGTAGCCATGCCTTCGCACTCCTCTCTTGTATCGCTCCCTTCCACCTTCCGAGCCCCCAAATGGGGCGTAGCTGTGTGGCTTTCTTCTTGTTGCTGCTTGAGAAGCCCAACCTCATGGGGGTTGGTGCTCTCCAGTCATCGCTCGGCTTCAAGGATTTTCATCATGCAACCCGGCTGCATTCCCTCACCAGTGGTCATCCACAGGGATGATCATCAGCCTGGTGGTGGGGAGAAGCAAGCCGGGCTACGGCCTCTGCCCCGCCCTCAGCTTCAAGGATGTTCATCATCCGGGTTGAGGGGGAGGGTGCACCGAGTCGGGGGCCGCCTCCGCGTGGGCAGCGGCCCGCTCCTTCCCTTAGTGATCGGGGGAGAAGGGCGTTCGCCGCCAGTGGCGCTGTCAGCTGCCGCGTCTCTGGCTCCCCGGCCTGAGCGGCCCTGGCGCTGCTTCCGGTGCCTCCTCCTACCGCGGGGGCAGAGCGTGGCCGCCCGTCCACCGCACGGGCGTCAGTCGCGCCGTGCGCGGGCCGGCTATGTCCAGGTCCTCCTTGTGTCGTCGGCTGTACCGGGGGGTTGCCCAACACGTCGTACGCCGCGATGGCGATACTCGTGTTCTGGGACGACCTCGGCGAGGACGGGAGTGAGGACCTGTCGGTGCACTTTGGGGCGGCCACCGTTCACCGGCGCGGTGTTGGTGGGCAGGTGGCCACTATCGTCAGTGCCGAGGTGGTGGTGGTGGTCGCCATAGGTGAGGCTTCCTCTACCGACGAGACCATCAGCGCCACTTGGATCCGAACCCCCGGCCTTTTGGCTTGAATGGCTTGTCCTCGCCCCTCGGACGGGGGACGGGGACAAGGGCCTTTTTACAGTAGTGTTTGCCCTAAGACAATCACTGCTGCTGTCTAGCCACCCGAGGCGGAGGTCGTTGTCGCTGCTGGTGCAGTGGTCGCCGGCGAACTGCTGGGAGCTTGTTATCTTGTAGCCCCTCCGATGTGGAGGTAGTTCATTCCCGCGGGAATGGAGCTGGAGTCCTGTTTGTAATGTACCCTCTTGAGAGCGAGATGTAGTAGCTTTGAGTACAAAGACATCTGCCGTAGGTCGGGACAACCGCCGAGGGCGCTGCCGACGTCTAAGTCTGGGTACCATTGTTCCCCCAAGCACGTGTGTTTGTTCTTTGTGGCTGCTGAGGCCTGAACATTTGGGTATAAAGTCGTATTTTCTTCCCTCTTGTTTCGAGCATCAAGACTTTGTTCGTCGGTAGCAGAATCACCTGTCCGAGCGTGAGCTGCCTTTCCTGGAAGGTGACGAGTGAGGTATCCGTATCCCGGAGGCATAGGAGTCCCTCGACTCGGTCGGCCTTGCCGTTCAAGGTCTCAGTCGCTCGTTTTTGGGACTCCGCCACTGACATAGTCGAGGTGCACAAAAGTTGTTTTGGTGGAAAAACTTTTCTGAGGAAAGTTTCGGCGCAGAGGGTGCTCCCCCTTTCCGGACCCCGAGGCGACCGCTCGGGCCGAGACCCTTCGGGGGGTCTGGTCGTGGCCGTCGGGTCTGCTTGGTCCGCCCAAGCTAGGGTGTCCGGGCCGAAGGGGCGTTTTCCCCGCTATGAGGCTTTGTTTTTGTCTCCATTCTTCTCCTTGCGTATGAAGAATGTTGTCCTGCTGTCTGTAGGGTTCGAGACGGCTCTTGACGAGTCCGTCAAGAACTGCAAGGCGCTTGCCGAGGCGGCTGGGCGGAAGGAGGCCGAGCGCGCAGCCATGTCCGAGGCTATCTCGGCTTTCTGCCGGGCCTTTGGCCTTGACGGCATCCCCTCGGGTAGCTCCCCCTAGAGTCATCTGCAGGCCTTGGGCGGCCATGCAACAGACTCCGTGGGGCGCTGCACCACGGTGTTAGGCGGGTCTTCGCCGTGCTCGCTTCCCACTATGACGTGGATCTAGAGCGGGTCAGCGAGGGGTACTGCCTACCCGACGAAGAAGAGGCTTCCTTAGCCGAGGTCCAGAGGCTTGACGCGGCCGTCGAGGGCCCAAGTGCGGCGCTGGCCTCCTCCTCCGAGGTGGAGGTCCTTCCGCCCGTGTCGCTGCCCGAGGCCAGGCCGGATTCTGCCAAGGGTGGAAATGACGCCGAGGTGCCGCCCCTTCCCCTGCCAATGTCTGAGCCTGCAGGAACAGTTCGTCTGAAGCATGCGTATGTTTTTTGTGGCCGCTGAGGCCTAAACATATTTAGCGTTTGGATTATAAAGTTGTGTTTTCTTTCCTCTCGTTTCGAGCATCAGGACTTGTTCGTCGGTAGCAGAATCATTTTGTCCGAGCGAGAGTTACTTTTCGCGGAAGGTGATGAGTGAGGTATCCGTATCCCGGAGACGTAGGAGTCCCTCGGCTCGGTCGGCCTTGCCGTTTACGTGCTCTCTCACTCGTTTTTAGGATCCTATTATCGATATAGTCGGAAATACGCGAAAGTCGTTTTCTACCCGAGCGTTAGGACTTGTTCGGTAGCAGGATCGCCTATCCGAGCGAGAGTTACTTTTCGCGGAAGGTGATGAGTGAGGTATCCGTATCCCAGAGGCGTAGGAGTCCCTCGGCTCGGTCGGCCTTGCCATTTACGTGCTCTCTCACTCGTTTGTAGGATCCTGCTATTGATATAGTCGAAAGCACGAAAGTCGTCTTCTACCCGAGCATTAGGACTTGTTCGATAGCAGAACCGCTTATCCGAGCATGATTTACTTTTCGCGGAAGGTGATGAGTGAGGTATCCGTATCCCGGAGGCGTAGGAGTCCCTTGGCTCGGTCAACCTTGCCGTTCAAGGTCTCTCGCGCTCGTTTTCAGGGTTCCGTTATCGATATAGTCGGAAAGCACGAAAGTCGTTTTGGTAGAAAACTTTTCTTGGTAGAAAACTTTTCCGAAGAAAATTTTGACGTAGAGGGGGTTCCCCCTTCTAGCCCCCGAGGGAGGGTCGGGCTTTGCCGAGGCAAGGCTGATCCTTCCTTGACGGTTAAACTTTATTTGTGTATGTAAAGAAAAACGAGGAACACAAACGACTCGAAACATTTTAGGGGTAGAAGTGACGTAGTTGTTCGATGTTCCAAGCATTGTCGTAGACCTCGCCTTGATCGTTGGCCAGCTTGTATGTCCCAGGCTTCAGAACTTTGGCGATGATGAATGGCCCCTCCCAGGGAGGTGTAAGCTTGTGGCGTCCTCGGGCGTCTTGTCGCAGCCGAAGTACCAAGTCTCCCACTTGGAAGCCTCGGGGCCGAACCCTTCGGGCGTGGTAGCGTCGCAGAGACTGCTGATACCGTGCCGAGTGTAGTAAGGCCATGTCCCGAGCCTCTTCCAGCTGGTCCAAGGAATCTTCTCGGCTGGTCTGGTTGCTTCGGTCGTCGTACTCCTTTGTCCTCGGGGAACCGTATTCCAAGTCCGTGGGTAAGATGGACTCGGCCCCATAGACTAGGAAAAACGGCGTGAAGCCCGTGGCCCGGCTCGGCGTCGTCCTCAGACTCCAGACCACTGAGGGTAGCTCTTTCATCCACCGCTTGCCAAACTTGTTGAGGTCGTTGTAGATCCTCGGTTTTAGTCCCTGCAAAATCATACCGTTGGCACGCTCCACCTGCCCATTTGTCATCGGGTGAGCTACGGTGGCCCAGTCCACACGGATGTGGTGGTCCTCGCAGAAGTCCAAGAACTTTTTCCTGGTGAACTGCGTGCCATTATCGGTGATGATGGAATTTGAGACTCCAAAGCGATGGATGATATTTGTGAAGAACGCCACCGCGCTGCTCGGACTTGATGCTGGTTAAAGGTCGGACTTCGATCCACTTGGACAATTTGTCGATGGCAACCAGCAGGTGCATGAAGCCCCCGGGTGCCTTCTGCAAGGGACCGACGAGGTCCAGACCCCACACGGCAAACGACCAAGTGATAGGTATTGTCTGCAGTGCCTGAGCGGGCAGGCGTGTCTGTCGCACATAGAATTGACACCCCCGGCAGGAGCGTACAATCCTAGTGGCGTCGGCCATTGCGGTTGGCCAGTAGAAACCTTGTCGGAAAGTGTTTCCCACAAGGGCTCGAGGTGCTGCATGGTGACCACAAGCCCCCGAGTGTATTTCTTGTAACAGCTCTTGTCCTTGGACAATGGATAAGCATCGTTGGAGAATGCCCGAGGGGCTGCGGTGGTACAACTCCTTTTCATCACCCAGTAAAACGAACGACTTGGCGCGCCGAGCCAGTCGCTGAGCTTCGGCCTTGTCGAGGGGTAGCTCTCCTCGGAGGAGATATTCTAGGTACGGGGTCTGCCAGTTTGGGACCGGTGTGACCCCGTTTCGCTCCTCCTCGACACGCATGGCCTCACCCTTGGCGGCCGCGGGTACCTCGGGCTGGGCCGAGGCCTCCTCGGGCTCGGGCGCGTCGTCAATTTGGATGGATGGCTGATATATATCCTTGGAGAAGACGTTCGGGGGAACCATTGTTGGCCCCGAGGCTATTTTCGCCAGCTCATCTGCTGTTCCATTATACCGTCGAGCAACATGGTTGAGTTCCAGCCCGTAGAACTTATCTTCCAAGCGCCGAACTTCATCGCAGTAGGCCTCCATTTTTCGATCGCGGCAGTGGGAGTTCTTCATGACCTGGTCAATGACGAGCTACGAGTCGCCATGAGCGTCGAGACGCCGAACCCCTAGCTCGACGGCGATGCGTGGGCCATTAACCAAGGTTTCGTACTCGGCCACGTTGTTTGACGCCGAGAAATGAAGGCGCTATACGTAATGAACATGTTCTCCGAGGGGTGAGATGAAGAGCAAGCCCGCGCCTGCTCCGGTTTTCATCAGTGACCCGTCGAAGTACATGGTCCAAAGTTCGGGTTGGATCGGGGCCGTCGGTAACTGGATGTCAGTCCATTCAGCCAGGAAGTCGGCCAAGACTTGGGATTTTATGGCCTTCCGAGGGGCAAATGAAAGTGTTTCGCCCATGAGTTCCACTGCCCATTTTGCTATCCTACCCGAGGCTTCCCGGGACTGGATGATCTCTCCCAGGGGGAAGGATGACACCACAGTCACCGGATGAGACTCGAAGTAGTGTCGCAACTTTCGTCGTGTCAGAATCACTGTGTAGAGCAGCTTCTGGATCTGCGGGTAGCGGACTTTGGTCTCGGATAGCACTTCGCGGATGAAGTAGACTGGCCTCTGGACGAGCAGTGCGTGCCCTTCTTCTCGTCTCTCGACTACGACCGCGGCGCTGACCACCTGAGTGGTTGCGGCGACATAAATCAAGAGGGCTTCTCCCGCAGCGGGGGCACCAAGATGGGCGCATTGGCAAGGAGTGCCTTTAAGTTTCCGAGGGCTTCCTCGACCTCGGGGGCCCAAGTGAAGCACTCGGCCTTCCTTAAGAGGCGGTACAGGGGCAATCCTTTTTCGCCAAGGCATGAGATGAAGCGGCTCAGAGCCGTAAGGCATCCCATGACCCTCTGTACTCCTTTTAAATCTTTGATTGGTCCCATGTTGGTGATGGCCGTGATTTTCTCCGGGTTGGCCTCTATTCCCCGCTCGGAGACGATGAATCCCAGGAGCATGCCTCGAGGGACTCCGAGGACACACTTCTCGGGATTGAGTTTCACGCCTTTCGCTCTCAGACACTTGAATGTCGTCTCAAGGTCAGAGAGGAGGTCGGAGGCTTTCTTTGTCTTGACAACGATGTCATCGACGTAAGCCTCGACCGTTCTACCGATGTGCTCTCCGAACACATGGTTCATGCACCTCTTATAAGTGGCACCTGCATTCCTCAAGCCAAATGGCATTGTAGTATAACAATACATGCCAAAAGGTGTGATAAAAGAAGTCACGAGCTGGTCGGACTCTTTCATCTTGATTTGGTGATAGCCTGAGTAAGCATCGAGGAAAGACAGGGTTTCACACCCAGCAGTGGAGTCCACAATTTGATCGATGCGGGGCAGAGGGTAGGGAACCTTCGGACATGCTTTGTTTAGACCAGTGTAGTCTATGCACATCCTCCATTTCCCACCCTTTTTCTTTACAAGAACATGGTTAGCTAACCATTCGGGATGGAATACCTCTTTGATGAACCCTGCAGCCGTAGCTTGTGGACCTCCTCGCCTATGGCCCTGCGCTTTTCTTCATCAAAACGGCGCAGGGACTGCTCCATGGGTCGGGCTCCAGCTCTGATGTCCAGTGAGTGCTCGGCGACCTCCCTTGGTATGCCTGGCATGTCTGAGAGACTCCACGCAAAAACTTCGGCATTTGCGCGGAGAAAGTCGACGAGCACAGCTTCCTATTCGGGGTCGAGCTCGGAGCCGATCCGGACTTTCTTGCTGGCGTCATTGCTGGGGTCGAGAGGGACGGACTTAACCGCCTCAGCTGGTTTGAAGTTGTCGGCGTGGCGCTTCACATCGGGCGCCTCCTTGGAGAGGCGTTCCAGGTCGGCGATGAGGGCCTCGGACTCGGCAAGGGCCTCGGCGTACTCCACGCATTCCACGTCGCATTCGTACGCGTGGCGGTACGTGGAGCCGACGGTGAAGATCCCGTTGGGACCTGGCATCTTGAGCTTGAGGTCGGTGTAGTTGGGGACGGCCATGAACTTGGCGTAGCACGGTCTTCCCAACACCGCGTGGTATGTCCCTCGGAACCCAACTACCTCAAAGGTGAGGGTTTCCTTTCGGAAGTTGGAGGGAGTTCCAAAGCAGATGGGTAAGTCGATCTGCCCGAGGGGCAGGATATGCTTTCCGGGTGCGATCCCGTGGAAGGGTGCCGCACCGGCCCGGACCTCAGACCGATCAACCCCCAAGAGTTCCAGGGTCTCGGCGTAGATGATGTTGAGGCTGCTGCCTCTGTCCATGAGGACCTTGGAGAGCCTAACATTGCCGATGATCGGATTGACGATGAGCGGGTACCTCCCGGGGCTTGGCACGAAGTCGGGGTGGTCGCCTCGATCGAAGGTGATAGGCTTGTCGGACCATTCTAGGTAGACTGGCGCTGCCACCTTCACTGAGTAGACCTCCCGGCGCTCCTGCTTGTGGTGCCGAGCTGAGGCGTTCGCCACCTGCCCGCCGTAGATCATGAAGCAGTTGTGGACCTCCAGGAACTCCTCTTCCTTGTCACCCTCCTTCTTGTTGTTGCCTTGGCCCTTGCCATCTTCCGCTGGGGGCCCGGCCTTATGGATGTAGCGCCGGAGCATGACACATTTTTCAAGGGTGTGCTTGACGGGACCCTGGTGATAGGGGCACGGCTCCTTAAGCATCTTGTCGAACGCGTCGGCCCCTCCAGGAGGCTTCCGAGGGTTCCTGTGCTCGGCCGCAGCGACGAGATTCGCGTTAGTAGCGTCGTGCTTTGCTTGCGCCTTCTTCCTAGTCTTCTTCTTCGTGCCACGCTGGGCGGACGCCTCGGGGGCGTCTTCCTTCGGCTCTCCCTGAGGCTGCTTGTCTTTCCGAAAGATGGCTTCGACCGCCTCCTGACCCGAGACGAACTTGGTGGCGACGTCCATCAATTCGCTCGCTTTGGTGGGAGTCTTGCGCCCAAGTTTGCTCACCAGGTCTCGGCAAGTGGTGCCGGCGAGGAAAGCTCCGATGACATCCGAGTCGGTAATGTTGGGCAGCTCGGTGCGCTGCTTCGAAAATCGCCAGATGTACTCTCGGAGGGATTCCCTGGCTGCTAGCGGCAGCTTCGGAGATCCCATGAGTTTCCAGGGCGCATGTATGTGCCTTGGAAATTTCCCGCGAAAGCCTTGACCAGGTCGTCCCAGTCAGAGATCTGCGCAGGAGGCAGATGCTCCAGCCAGGCCCGAGCAGCGTCAGAGAGGAAAAGGGGGAGGTTGCGGAGGATGAGGTTGTCGTCGTCCGCCCCTCCCAACTGGCATGCCAGCCGGTAATCCATGAGCCACAACTCCGGCGTCGTCTCCCCTGAGTACTTGGTGATGGTAGTTGGGGCTCGGAACCGGGTGGGGAACGGCGCTCGTCGTATGGCCCGGTTGAAGACTCGCGGACCGGGTGGCTCAGACGAGGGACTCCAATCCTCCTCACTGTCGCAACGTCCCCGCGCCTAGGGTGATAGCCTCGGCGCACCTTCTCCTCGAGGCGGGCTCGATGGTTGCGACGGTGTTGCTCGTCGCCGAGGCGATCCCGGGCGGCAGGTGCCTCGTCCCACGTGCGCTCGGGATGGACCGAGGCCTCCCGCATGCGTCGGGAGGACGCCGCGTGATGCTCCGAGGGGTCAGCACGCCTTCGGGAGGCAGAGCTCTCGGCTCGTCGAGCTGCAGCACCTTCCAGGAGATCCTTGAGTTCGCCCTGGATACGCCGCCCCTCGGTGGTGGATGGCTCCGACATGGTTCGAAGTAGCATCGCCGCTGCAGCTAGGTCCTGACTGGACCCGCTAACGGCCGGGGGCAGCGCTGCCCTGGCATTGTCGACGATACTGAAAGGGAAATAGGCTTACACCTTTTCCTAAATGATTTTGGTGGTTGAATTTCCCAACACAAATAATTGGACTAACTAGTTTGCTCTAGTCTATAAGTTCTACAGGTGCCAAAGGTTCACAACAAGCCAATAAAAAGACCAAAGATGGGTTCAAATAAAGAGAGCTAAAGAAATCCCAAAGGCACCCTGGTCTGGCGCACCGGACTGTCCGGTGTGCCACCGGACAGTGTCCGGTGCACCAGGGAACTCGACGCTGAACTCACTACCTTCGGGAAAATGGAGGCCGCTCCGCTATAATTCACCGGACCGTCCGGTGTATGCACCGGACAGTGTCCGGTGGCGCACCGGACTGTCCGGTGTGCCAGCGGAGCAACGGCTACTTCACGCGCAACGGTCGACTGCAACACATTTAATGCACGCCTGCGCGCGCATAGGTCAGAGCACGCTCAGCAGGCGCACCGGACAGTCTACAGGACTTGTCCGGTGCACCACCGGGCAGCCCAGAGGCCCCACCAGTCAGAGCTCCAACGGTCGAACCCTAACGGGCGGGTGACGTGGCTGGCGCACCGGACAGTGTCCGGTGGCGCACCAGACTGTCCGGTGCGCCCGTCGACAGCAGCCTCCACCAAACGGCTAGTTTGGTGGTCGGGGCTATAAATACCCCAACCACCCCACCATTCATTGCATCCAAGTCTTCCACCTTCCAACACATTACAAGAGCTATAGCATTCAATTCTAGACACAACCAAAGAGATCAAATCCTCTCCCAAGTCCGGAATCACTCCAAATCAATAGTGACTAGAGAGAGCGACATTTGTGTTCATTTGAGCTCTTGCGCTTGGATTGCTTCTTTTCTTTCTCATTCTTTCTTGTGACAAACTCAATTGTAACCGAGGCAAGAGACACCAATTGTGTGGTGGTCCTTGCGGGGACTTAGTGTCCCGTGTGATTGAGAAGAGAAGCTCACTCGGTCTAAGTGACCGTTTGAGAGAGGGAAAGGGTTGAAAGAGACCCGGTCTTTGTGACCACCTCAACGGGGAGTAGGTTTGCAAGAACCGAACCTCGGTAAAACAAATCCTTGTGTCTCACTCTTTATTTGCTTGCAATTTGTTTTTCACCCTCTCTCTCGGACTCGCTTATATTTCTAACGCTAACCCGGCTTGTAGTTGTGATTAACTTTGTAAATTTTAGTTTCGCCCTATTCACCCCCCTCTAGGTGACTTTCAATTGGTATCAGAGCCCTATGCTTCATTAGAGCCTAACCGCTCGAAGTGATGTCGGGAGATCACGCCAAGAAGGAGATGGTGACCGGCGACAAGCCCGCTACAAGCCACGGGAAGGCTCCATCGGGAGAGTCCCGCAACAAAGGGAAGGAGAAGGAATCCTCTTCCCACAAGTTGCATCGGAGTGGTGACAAGAAAAAGAAGATGAGGAAGGTGGTCTACTACGAGACCGATTCTTCATCGCCATCCACCTCCGGCTCCGACGCGCCGTCCATAACTTCTAAGCGCCATGAGCGCAAGAAGTTTAGTAAGATTCCCCTACGCTACCCTCGTATTTCAAAGCGTACTCCTTTACTTTCCGTTCCACTAGGCAAACCACCGGTTTTTTACGGTGAAGATTATAATATGTGGAGTGACAAAATGAGGCACCATCTAACCTCACTCCACACAAGCATATGGAACGTTGTTGAGTTTGGTGTACAGGTACCATCCGTAGGGGATGAAGACTATGATTCAGACAAAGTGGCCCAAATTCATCACTTCAACTCCCAAGCCACTACTATACTCCTCGCCTCTCTAAGTCGAGAGGAGTATAATAAGGTGCAAGGGTTGAAGAGTGCAAAAGAAATTTGGGACGTGCTCAAGACCGCGCACGAAGGAGACGAGGTGACCAAGATCACCAAGCGGGAGACGATCGAGGGGGAGCTCGGTCGCTTCATGCTTCACCAAGGAGAGGATCTGCAAGCCATGTACAACCGCTTGAAGACCTTGGTGAATCAAGTGCGCAACCTCGGGAGCACCAAATGGGATGACCATGAGATGGTCAAGGTTATTCTAAGATCCCTCGTTTTTCTTAACCCTACACAAGCTCAATTAATTCGAGGTGATCCTAGATACAAGCTAATGTCTCCCGAGGAAGTTATAGGGAAATTTGTGAGCTTTGAGCTAATGATCAAAGGCTCAAAGAAAATCATCGAGCAAGGCACCTCCTCCACACCCGAAGCACAACCCGTCGCATTCAAGGCAACGGAGGAGAAGAAGGAAGAGTCTACATCAAGTAGGCTCCCCATTGACGCCTCAAAGCTCGATAATGAGGAGATGACTTTAACCATCAAAAACTTTCGACAAATCCTCAAGCAAAGGAGGGGGAAGGATTACAAGCCTCGCTCCAAGAAGGTTTGCTACAAGTGTGGTAAGCCTGGTCACTTCATTGCAAAATGTCCTATTTCTAGTGACAGTGACAGGGGCGGCGACAAGAAGGGGAGAAGAAAGAAAAAGAAGAGATATCACAAGAAGAAGGGCGGCGATGCCCATGTTTGCCGCGAGTGGGACTCCGGCGAGAGCTCCACCGACTCCTCTTCCGACGAGGACGCCGCCAACATCGCCGTCAACAAGGGATTTCTCTTCCCCAATATCGGCCACAAGTGCCTCATGGCAAAGGACGGCAAAAAGAAAAAGGTTAAATCTAAATCCTCCACTAAATATGCCACCTCTAGTGATGAGGCTAATTCTAGTGATAATGAGGATGATTTATTTACTCTTTTTGCCAACCTTAACATGCAACAAAAGGAGAAGTTAAATGAATTGATTAGCACTATTCATGATAAGGATGATCTCTTGGATAGCCAAGAGGACTTCCTAATTAAGGAAAATAAGAAGCATGTTAAGGTTAAGAATGCTTATGCTCTAGAGATGGAAAATTGTGAAAAATTAACTAGTGAGCTAAGCACTTGCCATGATGTTATTGCCAACCTTAGAAATGAAAATGCTAGATTAATTGCTAAGGTTGATTCAAATGTTTGTGATGATTCATATGCCAATCTTAGAAATGATCATGCTATTTCTATTGCTAAGATTGAAAAATTGAATGCCTCTCTTGCTAGCCTTATGATTGAAAATGAAAAATTGATTGCTAAGGCTAAAGATTTATATGTTTGCAATGCCTCCATTTCCGATCTTAGAAGTGAAAATGACATTTTACATGCTAAGATTGTTGAACTAAAAACTTGCAAACCCTCTACATCCACCATTGAGCATGTTTCTATTTGCACTAGATGTAGAGATGTTGACATTGATGCTATTCATGATCACATGATTTTAATTAAACAACAAAATGATCATATAGCAAAATTAGATGCTAAAATTGCCGAGCATGAGCTAGAGAATGAAAAATTTAAATTTGCTCGTAGTATGCTTTATAGTGGGAGACGCCCTGGCATCAAGGATGGCATTGGCTTCCAAAGGGGAGACAATGTCAAACTTAATGCCCCTCCTAAAAAATTATCTAACTTTGTTAAGGGCAAGGCTCCCATGCCTCAGGATAACGAGGGTTATATTTTGTACCCTGCCGGTTATCCCGAGCATAAGATTAGGAGAATTCACTCTAGGAAGTCTCACTCTGGCCCTAATCATGCTTTTATATATAAGGGTGAGACATCTAGCTCTAGGCAATCAACTCGTGCTAAATTGCCTAAGAAGAAAACTCCTAGTGCATCAAATGAACCTAGCATTTCATTTAAAACTTTTGATGCATCTAATGTTTTGACAAACAAATCCGGCAAAGTAGTTGCCAAGTATGTTGGGGACAAACACAAGGGTTCAAAGACTTGTGTTTGGGTACCCAAAGTTCTTGTATCTAATGTCAAAGGACCCAAAACTGTTTGGGTACCTAAAATCAAGAACTAAATTTGTTTTTGTAGGTTTATGCATCCGGGGGCTCAAGTTGGATCATTGATAGCGGGTGCACAAACCACATGACAGGGGAGAAGAAGATGTTCTCCTCCTACGAGAAAAACCAAGATCCCCAACGAGCTATCACATTCGGGGATGGAAATCAAGGTTTGGTCAAAGGATTGGGTAAAATTGCTATATCATCTGACCATTCCATTTCCAATGTTTTTCTTGTAGATTCTTTAGATTACAACTTGCTTTCTGTATCTCAATTATGTAAAATGGGTTACAACTGTCTTTTCACGGATATTGATGTTACTGTCTTTAGAAGAAGTGATGATTCAGTAGCTTTTAAGGGAGTATTAGAGGGTCAGCTATACCTAGTTGATTTCAATAGAGCTGAACTCGATACTTGCTTAATTGCTAAGACTAACATGGGTTGGCTCTGGCATCGCCGACTAGGCCATGTTGGGATGAAGAATCTTCACAAACTTCTAAAGGGAGAGCACATTTTGGGACTAACAAATGTTCATTTTGAGAAAGACAGGATCTGTAGCGCATGCCAAGCAGGGAAGCAAGTTGGTGTTCATCATCCACATAAGAACATCTTGACGACTGATAGGCCACTCGAGCTCCTCCACATGGACCTATTCGGCCCGATAGCTTACATAAGCATCGGCGGGAGTAAGTACTGTCTTGTTATTGTGGATGACTATTCTCGCTTCACTTGGATATTCTTTTTACAGGAAAAATCTCAAACCCAAGAGACTTTAAAGGGATTCTTGAGACGAGCTCAAAATGAGTTTGGCTTGAGGATCAAGAAAATAAGAAGCGATAATGGGACGGAGTTCAAGAATTCACAAATTGAAGGCTTCCTTGAGGAGGAGGGCATCAAGCATGAGTTCTCTTCTCCCTACATGCCACAACAAAATGGTGTAGTGGAGAGGAAGAATAGAACTCTACTGGACATCGTGAGGACCATGCTTGATGAGTACAAGACTTCGGATCGGTTTTGGGCCGAGGCGGTCAACACCGCCTGCTTCGCCATCAACCGGTTGTATCTACACCGAATCCTCAAGAAGACATCATATGAACTCGTAACCGGTAAAAAGCCCAATGTTTCATATTTTAGAGTCTTTGGTAGCAAATGTTTTATACTTGTTAAAAGAGGTAGAAAGTCCAAATTTGCTCCTAAGGCTGTAGAAGGCTTTTTACTAGGATATGATTCAAATACAAGGGCATATAGAGTCTTTAACAAGTCCACTAGACTATTTGAAGTTTCTTGTGACATTGTGTTTGATGAGACTAACGGCTCTCAAGTAGAGCAAGTTGATCTTGATGAATTAGATGATGAAGAGGCTCCGTGCATCGCGCTAAGGAACATGTCCATTGGGGATGTGTGTCCTAAGGAATCCGAAGAGCCCATTCAAGCACAAGATCAACCATCCTCCTCCATGCAAGCATCTCCACCAACCCAAGATGAGGATGAAGCTCAAGATGATGAAGAAGAAGATCAAGAAGATGAGCCACCTCAAGAAGATGGCAATGATCAAGGGGGAGATGCAAATGTTCAAGACAAGGAGGATGAGCAAGTTGCAAGACCGCCACACCCAGGAGTCCACAAAGCAATTCAACGAGATCACCCCGTGAACACCATCCTCGGCGACATTCATAAGGGGCTAACCACTAGATCTCGTGTTGCACATTTTTGTGAGCATTACTCTTTTGTTTCCTCTATTGAGCCACACAGGATAGAGGAAGCACTCCAAGATTCGGATTGGGTGATGGCGATGCAAGAGGAGCTTAACAACTTCACGAGAAATGAGGTATGGCATTTAGTTCCACGTCCTAACCAAAATGTTGTAGGAACCAAGTGGGTCTTCCGCAATAAACAAGACGAGCATGGTGTGGTGACAAGGAACAAAGCCCGACTTGTGGCCAAGGGATATTCACAAGTCGAAGGTTTGGATTTGGTGAAACCTATGCACCCGTAGCTAGGCTTGAGTCAATTCGCATTTTACTTGCCTATGCTACTTACCATGGCTTCAAGCTTTATCAAATGGACGTGAAAAGTGACTTCCTCAATGGACCAATCAAGGAAGAGGTCTATGTTGAGCAACCTCCCGGCTTTGAAGACAGTGAGTACCCTAACCATGTTTATAGACTCTCTAAGGCGCTTTATGGGCTCAAGCAAGCCCCAAGAGCATGGTATGAATGCCTAAGAGATTTTCTTATTGCTAATGGCTTCAAAGTCGGAAAAGTCGATCCTACTTTATTTACTAAAACTCTTGCAAATGATTTGTTTGTATGCCAAATTTATGTTGATGATATTATATTTGGGTCTACTAACGAATCTACATGTGAGGAATTTAGTAGGATCATGACGCAAAAATTCGAGATGTATATGATGGGGGAGTTGAAGTATTTTCTAGGATTCCAAGTCAAGCAACTCCAAGAGGGCACCTTCATTAGCCAAACAAAGTACATTCAAGACATTCTAACCAAGTTTGGGATGAAGGACGCCAAGCCCATCAAGACACCCATGGGAACCAATGGGCATCTCGACCTCGACACGGGAGGTAAATCCGTAGATCAAAAGGTATACCGGTCGATGATAGGTTCTTTACTCTATTTATGTGCTTCACGACCGGATATTATGCTTTCCGTATGCATGTGTGCAAGATTCCAAGCCGATCCTAAGGAAACTCACCTTAGGGCCGTAAAACGAATCTTGAGATATTTAGTTTATACTCCTAAGTTTGGCCTTTGGTACCCCATGGGATCCACATTTGATTTAATTGGTTATTTCGATGTCGATTGGGCAGGGTGTAAAATTAATAGAAAGAGCACATCAGGGACTTGCCAGTTCTTGGGAAGATCTCTGGTGTCTTGGGCTTCAAAGAAGCAAAATTCTGTGGCTCTTTCAATCGCTGAAGCCGAGTATATTGCCGCAGGCCATTGTTGCGCACAATTGCTTTATATGAGGCAAACCCTTAGGGACTATGGTTACAAATTAACCAAAGTTCCTCTTCTATGTGATAATGAGAGTGCAATCCGCATGGCGGATAATCCCGTTGAGCATAGCCGCACTAAACACATAGCCATTCGGTATCATTTTCTAAGGGATCACCAACAAAAGGGGGATATCGAGATTGCATATGTTAGCACCAAAGAACATGTTGGGACTATGCTTCGTCGCCGAAGGTCTTGGAGGAATAAGCGGTTTTCAGCTGATCAGCTGAAGCTGTTTGTATGAGTTGGCCGAAGGTTCCTCTTCATGAAGCTTCGGTATTACAAACCGACTTAAAGATAGAATGACCTTTTAGTCCATAAAAGTCTGAGTCAATGTTGTAAACTTTTATGAGGGGCATAATTGTAATTCTTCACAGGCTGTGTCCTGTGTCTATAAATAGATGAACAGTACCCCTGTACTGTTCACGCTGACTTGTACTCGCTCGTGCGTCACGCTTGTATTTTTGCCTTCTATCAAGCCGAAGGTACAAATGTGATTCAATATTGTTTTTATTCTTCCATGATTATATAATAAGGACATGTAATAATGTTATGTGATCATTCATGTTATTCTCTCATGTTTCATATGCTTCTCCTTTTATCAATATAAACTGTGATGATGAAGGTATGTCCTTCATGACCTTCGTCTGAAGATCGTTATATCCTAAGGGAAATAATGCTCCGAAGGACGAAGGGCATTAACCATTAACTTCTTTCTGTGTTGCCTTGTTCTTAATTCATAGCATTTGAGAACAAGTCTCCAACATTGGCGCCCACCTCCGGTGAACTCACTTCCATTTTTTTGAGCTGATGGCTTCGTTCAACGATCAAGCTGGACCTGCTTCGGTTCCGAAGCTGCTACTCTCGATAACAGGCGGTTCATGTTCAGAGCCAGCCAACAAGAAGCAGAAGAAGGAAGCACAGAGAAGGGTACAGCATGTTGGGGTGCAAGGACCCTTCATCAAGTCGAGATGGTCTCACGTTCCTATTACCTTCTCCCAAGAGGACCTTCAACTCAAGGATTACCCACACAACGATGCCATGGTTATCTCTTGTGTTATCAAAGGATTTCTGGTCCACAATGTCTTAGTTGATACAGGCAGTGCAGCTGATATCATATTTGCTAAGGCCTTCAGGCAAATGCAAGAGCCAGAAGATAAGATTCATGATGCTACGCACCCTCTCTGTGGCTTCGGAGGAAGACAGATTGTAGCACTGGGCAAGATCACCATGTCAGTGACCTTCGGGTTCATCAACAACACTAGAACTGAGCAAGTTGTGTTTGACATTGTTGACATGGAATACCCTTACAATGCAGTTATTGGTCGTGGCACCCTCAATGCTTTCGAAGCAATTCTTCATCCTGCCTATCTTTGCATGAAGATACCTTCGGATCAAGGACCCATCGCTATTCATGGAAGTCAGGAAGCTGCTAGAAGGCCCGAAGGAAACTGGACTGACTCAAAAGCAATCCATAACATAGATGGAGCTGAAGCTTGTGAACAGTACAAATTCAGAAGGGAGAAAGCAGCTTCAGCAGATCAGCCGAAGCCCATGCTCTTATGTGAGGACATAGCAGAGTAGAAGGTGCTGTTGGGTTCTCAATTATCCGAAGAGCAGGAGAAAACCTTGATAAGGTTTTTGTTCAACAACAAAGATGTTTTTGCATGGTCAGCCAATGACCTCTGCGGAGTAAATAGGGATGTTATTGAACACTCGCTCAATGTTGACCCATCCTTCAGACCCAGAAAGCAGAGGCTTCGGAAAATGTCTGATGATAAGGCCGAAGGTGCTCGTAATGAAGTCAAAAGACTCCTCAGTGCAGGAGTTATCAGAGAAGTAAAGTACCCAGAATGGCTAGCTAACACTGTTATGGTAAAAAAGGCCAATGGCAAGTGGCGAATGTGTATCGATTTTACAGATCTCAACAAGGCTTGTCCGAAGGACGAATTCCCATTGCCAAGGATAGACTCTTTAGTTGATGCAGCAGCTTCTTCAGAGCTCATGAGTCTGCTAGACTGTTACTCAGGCTATCACCAAATCTGGATGAAGAAGGAAGATGAGCCGAAGACTAGCTTCATAACCCCAAGTGGCACATATTGCTATCTTCGGATGCCTGAGGGGCTCAAAAACGCTGGAGGAAGTTTCAGCAGAATGACTGCGAAGGTTCTCCAGTCTCAGATAGGCAGAAATGTGCTAACTTATGTTGATGACATCATTGTAAAAAGCACGAAACAGGAAAATCATATTGCTGATTTGCAGGAGACCTTCGCCAGTTTCAGACAAGCTGGCTTAAAGTTGAATCCAGAAAAATGTGTCTTCGGAGTAAAGAAGGGGAAATTTCTTGGATGCTTGGTTTCAACAAAGGGAATTGAAGCTAATCCAAGTAAAATTGAAGCTATACTTCGAATGGAGCCACCAACTACAAAAAAGGGGGCCCAAAGATTAACAGGGAGGTTGGCATCTCTTAATAGATTTATATCCAGATCAGCAGAAAGAAATTTACCATTCTTCGAAGTGCTGAAATCAGCCGAAGTCTTTCAATGGGGACCAAGCCAACAAAAAGCCTTCGAGGAACTGAAGCAATATCTGATAGATTTAACAACATTAACTCCACCAACGCCAGGGGCTCCTTTGTTATTATATGTGGCAGCTTCGCACTCAGCGGTAAGTGCAGCACTTGTCCAAGAGAAGCTTGATGGCCAAGTCAAGAAGCAGGTCCTAGTGTATTTTGTATCTGAAGTTCTTAGTATATCAAAGAAAAACTATACAGAATTAGAGAAGGTGTTATATGCTGTTTTGATGGCATCCAGGAAGCTTCGGCACTACTTTCAAGCATACAATATTGTTGTTCCTTCTTCGCAGCCGTTGAAGGATATTATGAGAAATAGAGAAGCTACTGGGCGAATTGGAAAATGGGCTGCAGAGCTCAATGAATTTTGCATTGATTATGTGCATAGATCCTCGATCCAGTCCCAGACGTTAGCAGACTTCATTGCTGACTGGACGCCAGGGGCTCAGGATGAAGAAACAAATAAAGATGCCGAAGTTTGGACAGTGTTTTGCGATGGGTCTTGGGGAACCTTCGGGGCAGGAGCAGCTGCTGTGTTGGTCTCGCCATCCAAAGTTAAAACTTGTTATGCGGCAAGACTCAATTTCAGTTGTACAAACAATATTACTGAGTACGAAGCCTTGCTTTTGGGTCTTCGGAAGCTAAAAGTAATGGGAATCAGAAGGGTCATTCTTAAAACTGATTCCCAAGTTGTTTCGGGTCATATCGACAAGAGTTGCAAGGCTAAAGATCCGAAGCTTGAAAGATATCTAGACATGGTTCGAAGAGTCGAAGCTTCTTTCGAAGGATTTTCTGTCAAAAATATCCCTCGAGGACAAAATGAGCATGCTGATTTGCTAGCTGAGTCAGCAGCACAGGGGCTGCCTTTACCTTCGGATGTGTTCTTCAAAACAATAAAGGCACCTTCAGTGGAACTCCTTGAAAGAGCAGTCCTCAATATATCTCCTGTTTATAGCGAAGATTGGAGAACTGAGATCATCTCTTACCTTCAGGGTAAGTTCCTTTCAGATGACGAAGCTTATAACAGGAGGATAGAGGCAAGAGCTCGTCCATATGTCATGATAGAAGGGGAGTTGTACAAGCATGGAGTTTGCGCTCCGCTACTCAAGTGTTTATCTAGAACCGAAGGTATAGAGTTGATGAAAGAAATACATGCAGGCCTGTGTGGATCTCACATTGGATCTAGGCCGTTACTTGGAAAAGTTTTCCGCCAAGGGTTTTATTGGCCGAAGGCAGCTTCGGATGCAGCGGAATTAGTTCAAAAGTGCGAAGGCTGTCAGAAATGTGCAAGAGATCAAAAACAACCTTCGTCCTTAACACAGCTCATACAACCCATCTGGCCATTGCAAAGGTGGGGCCTTGACTTGTTAGGTCCATTACCACCGGCCCAAGGGAACTTAAGATATGTTGTAGTGGCTGTGGAATATTTTTCTAAATGGATTGAGGCAAAGCCTTTAGCCACAATAACTTCGGCCACTGTCCAAAAGTTTTTCTGGCAGAATATTGTTTGTCGTTTCGGGGTACCAAAGGCCATCACTGTAGATAATGGAACACAATTCGACTCCGAAGCTTTCAGAGATTTCTGTGATCAAATTGGTACGAAGATCCATTTTGCATCAGTCAGGCATCCGTAGTCAAATGGGCTCGTTGAAAGAGCCAATGGCATTATAATGATAGGAATAATGAAGTTAATCTTCAATCAACCCAGGGGAAAGTGGCCAGATCAGTTAACCGAAGTGGTGTGGAGCCACAATACAACAACATCAAGGTCTACAGGCTTTACTCCATTCAAGTTATTATTCGGTGACGAAGCAATAACTCCGGAAGAAGCTAAAACTGGATCAATAAGAGTAGTAGCTTCGGCAGAATCAGGTCCTGAAGATGCTTGTTCTGTGGAAAAAGATGCTTTAGAAGGGATCAGGCTTCAAGCTGTGGAGAATATCAATAAATACCAAGCCGAAACAGTCAAATGGCGAGATAGAAAAGTTCGGCTAAAGAATATTAAGTCAGGACATTTGGTGCTTCGGAGAGTGGCCAACCCAGACACAGTGGGCAAGTTACAGTTGAAATGGGAGGGACCTTTCTTAATAGCATCTTCGTCAAGACCCGGTTCATACAGATTGAAGGATATGGACGACAACGACATTCCTAGATCTTGGAATGCGGATGAGCTTCGGCGATATTATGTGTAACTTGATGTAACTTTTTATGTCTTTTCTTTTTCATGGCACCCTTTTCCTTTCTAAAGGGGGAGAAAGGTTTTTAATGGGGCCATCATATGTAATTTCCTTTTTTAGTTCTATAAGAGCAAAATCTCCCAAGGAATGTAAATGTAAAAGCTGAGAACGCACCATTGAGTGCCGAAAAGTAAAAAAGCGAAGAAGCTCCAAAGTCGTTCCTAAGGGAATGCAGAGCTTACAGCGAAAAGTCAACGCTGATTCCGCCAAAAGTAAAAGGCGAAGAAGCTCCAAAGTCGTTCCTAAGGGAATGCAGAGCTTACAGCGAAAAGTCAACGCTGATTCCGCCAAAAGTAAAAGGCGAAGAAGCTCCAAAGTCGTTCCTAAGGGAATGCAGAGCTTACAGCGAAAAGTCAACGCTGATTACGCCGAAAGTAAAAGGCGAAGAAGCTCCAAAGTCGTTCCTAAGGGAATGCAGAGCTGATGTGTGATTGTTTCTAAGGAAATAATGGCCGAGGGTATGGCTTCGGATATGTGTTTGGACATTAATTCGCACATCACATTACATCATAGCATTTGCATTCATAAACATTCATTCAGGCATATGTAGGATAATCATCATCATGGCATAAGTGGTTGCTTCGGCATAAGAGAAGAGCTTCTTCGCGTACAAAAAGGAGAGCTTCGGAAGAAAGGGAAATGTTGTTTTCTATGCTTCGCTGTGTACGAAAAGAAGGGAAGGTGTTTTTTCGCCTTCGGCTCAAAAAAGATAATTTCGTCCACAACAAAGCACTTCACATACATTAATAGAAGGGTAAGAGCATAATACAAGGTATGAACAGAACTCATTAAAGACAAGTTTAGTTACATTTACACAAGTTATCTCAAAAGTTTCCTGAGTCTGTCTACAGTCTACTCCTACTTAATCTTCGAGGGATTTTAGCTTCGGCGTCACTCTTTTTAATCATCGACTTCGGCTTCGTCATCCTACATGAATTAAGTTGTTGTAAATCAAAATCGAGCTTGAAGGAAGAGGTAAGCACAAGGTATGATTTCTTACTGGTTCAAGATGACTCCGAGCTTCATCTCCAGCCTTTTCTCGCCCGCCTTTTGTCTATATCATTTTTATAAATCTATTGGAAATACTTCGGGCGAGATCAGGGATGTTATCTAGGATTGATGGTGATAAAGTGAAATTGGGCCTATTGACAATCTTTCCATGGTCGCAGCCAGCTTTTAGGAAAGCTGCAGCAGTGCCCCGAGAAGCTACCCAGGCACAGAAGTCACCGTGCCCAGCTATAACTTCGTCGAGCTCGTCAATTTCACCCTCAATATGTTCGAAGGTCTTCGGTAAATCTTCAGCTGAGGGGGTGAATTTCTCACTGCTGGCTCCAACTGAGTGAAAAAAATTTCTTAGTCGTTGAATGCATTTGTTGCTAAATTCCAAACATTTTTCTTGAAGGTCCGCCAATAGTTTTTTCAAATCTGAATTTTGTTGAGCTTCGGCTTCAAGTTTTGCCTTAAGTTCTTGCTTTTCTTGTTCAAACTGCTTAGATTGGCAGAGAAGCTTCGTGTTCAGTTCTGTTATTTTTGCTTCGGCTTCTGCCAATAAACCTTCAGTTGCCTGGAGCTCAAAGTTTTTCTTCTCAATAGCAGCTGATTGCTCCTTTATTTTGTTTTCTAAATTTTCAATTATAACTTCGTGTTTCTTGTCTTCAAAATCTTGCTGCATTTTCAAGGCTTTGCTCAACAGCATACTCTGCACGAAAACAACCTTCGTTAGACATGTTTTCATTATTAAAAACAATATAAGTTAAGGGAAAAGTAGTTCACCTTGAAATTGGAATAAAATAAACTACCAACGATATGTTGTCGTCGGTAGCGGCTAATATCCGTTTCTAGCTTCGGAAAACCGATATTCTTTGACAGAGTACTGATAACTTTGGCTCCAGTTTGGTTTCGGATACAATCTAATTTTTCATCATCAATACCTCCGAAGAGGAGTGCTCCTGGTTTGTACCCGCAAGATTTGGCATACTCTTTAAGCTCTTCTATTTCGGGTTTTGACAATTTTTCTCCAACTAAATTTTGAAACATGAAGGCTTCGTTCTCTGAAGCTTCGTCAGCAATTTCCTTTCCTTTCCCCGACGCAGCGGCCGCGGCCTCTTCGGCGGCAGTGGTAGCTTCTTCTGTGGCCATGTCTAGCAGTATTTTGTCGATGTGTTCGATTGTGCTTTCCAGGTTCACATCTTCAATTGAGGCAGCTTCGGCAGCCGCGACCTCCGAAGGTGTGATTTCAATATCTGTTCTTTCCTCAGCCGCTGGTGTCTTCTGAGCCGAAGCTCTTGGTGGTGTCTTGTCAATGACCTCTGTCACAGTGATAATTCTTTGTCTCTTTGCTTTAGTCGTCTTCTTCGTTTTTTCGGGCTCCTTTTCCTTCTGAAAAAACTTTGTCAGTTGAGGCCCCAATGGACTTAGCTTCGCAGGCAGGGATTCAGTCATTACCTTCAAAATTTCCTCCACGTCAGTGGCAGAGGGTGATGCGGGGGTTTCTTCTTCGTCAGATATTTTTTGCTTCGGAGAAGACGCTTTCCTCTTCTTCGGAATTCTCTTCTTTGATGGTTCTTTCTCATCTTCATTTAAGGCTTCAGTTGTCCTTTTCCTTTTCTGGCCCCCGACACCTTTGTTCAGATTTTCATAGTCAGGGTATTCAAAACCCAGGGCGTCCAGCACTCGATTCAGTCTTCGCTTCGGACGGGTGCCGAAGGCCGCAGTCATCAATTGATCTTCTTTTTTGGAGTAATTGCCAAGTATTTCATTGCACATTACTTCAATTGTATCCAGCCACTCTTGACAAGGTGTTTTAAAGTATTTCTTAAACTTGAAATAGTAAGGTAAACGCACAAGTTCACCTTCTTTCTTCTCCTCCTTTAGCTTCGGCATTTCCCATTCTTTTAAACTAGGAAAAACCTTGAAAGCCAAAAACTCCTGAACCAGGTCTCTTGTACTGATATGCTCTGCAATAATTCTGAATTCATCCAATGCCTGTTGTGTTGGACCTTCTGGTGTCATGTTGCAGCGAGGTCGGGTTTCTCCGAAGATTAGTTCGAGTGGACTTTGCACAAGCTTCTCCTTGTCGTCATCAACCTTGACATAGAACCACTCCGACTTCCAGCCTGCTGCCCATTTGCTCTGGTAGCTGATTACAGGAAACTTTGTGGTTTTCCGATAAGCAAAATTATAGCAACCAAAATTGTCATGCAATCCATCTTTTCTAGCCTTCGTCTGATAGTGCAGTTCGTGAACTCGACAAAAGCTGTCTGCAAACGGCTCCACCGCTTGGCTTCGGAGGGCCCAGATATAAACGCTAAGCCTAACGATAGCGTTAGGAGTTAACTGATGAAAGTAGATACCAAACCTCTTCAGTACCTCTGCAATAATCTCATGTAGGGGGAATCTTAATCCAGCCTTTAGAAAGCTCTTGAAAATGACAATTTCATCCTTCTCCGGCTTTGGGGTAGTCTCTTCTCCCCCGAAGCGTAATAGCTTCTTCTGATTCTCATTGAAAAAGCCCGACTTTACCATTTTGGAGAGATCAGCCTTCGAAACAGTAGACTTTCCGAAGTCCAAGTGGCTGGGCTTGCTTGGCATGGCAATACGATAATCGTCTTCGGGATCAGTTTCCTCAATATCTTCTTCTTCTGCTTCGGCAATTGCTTGTTCTGCCTGTTCTGCATCATCACTGGGGATCTTTTCCGAAGTTACCAGTCCGGACCTTTGCATCGCTTCGGAGATGGGAACAGTCTCCGAACCTTCAACTTCGCCCCCCTCACGCTCAACCCTAGCGGTAGATCGCACTCTGGCCATTTAATTCTAAGTTTGTGGAAATTAAATACTTTTTTCTTCCGAAGTTTTTCCTTCTGACGAAACAGGCTTCAAGTTGGAGCTTCGTTCGATTCCGAGAGTCAAGCTTCGGCGATGGTTAAAAATTTTTGGCAGCAAAATAGTGCAAATAGCAATGAATGTTGTGGTAACTTCACACCTACTCGTCTGTTTATATAGTACTGCAGGTAAGAAGGCGAACCGCCAGGATTTTTACACCAGGCGGACACCCGCTTGCACTCGCTGCATGGTGGACCGCAGAGACAAACAGTAACTCTGCAAGGTGGGACCGATACGCGCTGGGAAACTGAATCGTTTCTCGACAACGAGCTCGGGGAAGGTGTTTTTCGGACCTTCGGCTCCCCGAAGCTTAAGAGACTCTTTTCACGGATCAAGCTCGTTACGAAAAATGATCTAGCACCGCGAAAGGGGCTACTGTTGGGACTATGCTTCGTCGCCGAAGGTCTTGGAGGAATAAGCGGTTTTCAGCTGATCAGCTGAAGCTGTTTGTATGAGTTGGCCGAAGGTTCCTCTTCATGAAGCTTCGGTATTACAAACCGACTTAAAGATAGAATGACCTTTTAGTCCATAAAAGTCTGAGTCAATGTTGTAAACTTTTATGAGGGGCATAATTGTAATTCTTCACAGGCTGTGTCCTGTGTCATAAATAGATGAACAGTACCCCCGTACTGTTCACGCTGACTTGTACTCGCTCGTGCGTCACGCTTGTATTTTTGCCTTCTATCAAGCCGAAGGTACAAATGTGATTCAATATTGTTTTTATTCTTCCATGATTATATAATAAGGACATGTAATAATGTTATGTGATCATTCATGTTATTCTCTCATGTTTCATATGCTTCTCCTTTTATCAATATAAATTGTGATGATGAAGGTA
The DNA here is from genome assembly GCA_029449295.1 of Zea luxurians. Lineage (NCBI taxonomy): Eukaryota > Viridiplantae > Streptophyta > Magnoliopsida > Poales > Poaceae > Zea > Zea luxurians. The sequence goes on along the minus strand of JAOPSE010000039.1, from coordinate 3,335,239 downwards.
TGTTCTTCATGACCTTCGTCTGAAGATCGTTATATCCTAAGGGAAATAATGCTCCGAAGGACGAAGGGCATTAACCATTAACTTCTTTCTGTGTTGCCTTGTTCTTAATTCATAGCATTTGAGAACAAGTCTCCAACAGAACAATTAGCCGATATCTTTACCAAACCATTGGATGAACAAACTTTTACCAAACTTAGGCATGAGCTAAATATTCTTGATTCTAGAAACTTTTATTGATGTTTTGCACACATAGCTCATATGTATACCTTTGATCATCTCTTTCATGTGCTATGACTAATGTGTTCTTTCAAGTCCATTTCATGCTAAGTCATAGACTGAAAGGGAAAAGGAGTCTTCGGCGAAGACAAGGCTTCCACTCCGCTCCATCGAATCATTCATCCCTCCATCGCTCCGCACATCTCTCCAACTTTGGTATAATCCTCACTCCTTTACTTCCATCCAAAGGGGGAGAGAGTAGTTTAAAAGGGCTTATATTTCACTCAAGCATCCGTTTTTGGCGATTCATGCCAAAGGGGGAGAGAGTATTAGCCCAAAGCAAAAGGACCGCACCACCACCAATTTCAAAAAAATGTAGTCTTTTATTTGATATTAAAAGAAGTTTTTTCAATTAGTATCTTATTTTGATATAATTTCAAAATTGGAATACCCTCTTCAAAATTAATATCTAAAACCCTCTTGAACACTAAGAGGAGGATTTCATTAAGGGGGAGTTTTGTTTAGTCAAAGGAAAAGCATTTGAAACAGGGGGAGAAAATTTCAAAACTTGAAAATGCTTCTCAAAATCTTATTATTTACCTTTGACTGTTTGCAAAAGAACCTTGAAAAGAATTTCCAAAACTTTTTGCAAAACAAAACATGTGGTGCAAGCGTGGTCCAAAATGTTAATAAAAAGAAAAGCCATCCATGCGCATCTAGTAGTAATATTTATTGGTTTCATTCCAAGCAACCTTTGCACTTACATTATGCAAACTAGTTCAATTTTGCACTTCTATATTTGCTTTGGTTTGTGTTGGCATCAATCACCAAAAAGGGGGAGATTGAAAGGGAAATAGGCTTACACATTTTCCTAATTGATTTTGGTGGTTGAATTGCCCAACACAAATAATTGGACTAACTAGTTTGCTCTAGTCTATAAGTTCTACAGGTGCCAAAGGTTCACAACAAGCCAATAAAAAGACCAAAGATGGGTTCAAATAAAGAGAGCTAAAGAAATCCCAAAGGCACCCTGGTCTAGTGCACCGGACTGTCCGGTGTGCCACCGGACAGTGTTCGGTGCACCAGGGAACTCGACGCTGAACTCACTACCTTCGGGAAAATGGAGGCCGCTCCGCTATAATTCACCGGACCATCCGGTGTATGCACCGGACAGTGTCCGGTGGCGCACCAGACTGTCCGGTGTGCCAGCGGAGCAACGGCTACTTCGCGCGCAACGGTCGACTGCAACGCATTTAATGCGCGCCTGCACGCGCAGAGGTTAGAGCACGCGCAACAGGTGCACCGGACAGTCTACACCGGACAACCCAGCGGCCCCACCAGTCAGAGCTCCAACGGTCGAACCCTAACGGGCGGGTGACGTGGCTGGCGCACCGGACAGTGTCCGGTGGCGCACCGGACTATCCGGTGCGCCCGTCGACAGCAGTCTCCACCAAACGGCTAGTTTGGTGGTTGGGGCTATAAATACCCCAACCACCCCACCATTCATTGCATCCAAGTCTTCCACCTTCCAACACATTACAAGAGCTATAGCATTCAATTCTAGACACAACCAAAGAGATCAAATCCTCTCCCAAGTCCAGAATCACTCCAAATCAATAGTGACTAGATAGAGCGACATTTGTGTTCATTTGAGCTCTTGCGCTTGGATTGCTTCTTTTCTTTCTCATTCTTTCTTGTGACAAACTCAATTGTAACCGAGGCAAGAGACACCAATTGTGTGGTGGTCCTTGCGGGGACTTAGTGTCCCGTGTGATTGAGAAGAGAAGCTCACTCGGTCTAAGTGACCGTTTCAGAGAGGGAAAGGGTTGAAAGAGACCCGGTCTTTGTGACCACCTCAACGGGGAGTAGGTTTGCAAGAACCGAACCTTGGTAAAACAAATCCTTGTGTCTCACTCTTTATTTGCTTGCGATTTGTTTTTCACCCTCTCTCTCGGACTCGCTTATATTTCTAATGCTAACCCAGCTTGTAGTTGTGATTAACTTTGTAAATTTCAGTTTCGCCCTATTCACACCCCCTCTAGGCGACTTTCAGATACGGCGCTGGACGTCCCGGGCCCAATGATGGGCTCCTCCGGCGAGTGTTCGGCCTGCCCACTCCTGCTCGATGTTCTGTCGGAGCTGCACAAGTCGCCCTGCTTCCTCGTCAACCTTGGCCTGCATCTCGCGGATTTGCTCGAGCTGTGTGTCCTGACCCCCCACAGGGACTGGGACCACAGCTAGCTCCCGCGGGATGTCAACGCGAGATGCGGGCCCAGGGGGATCACCAACCTCCGGCATGCCGAGGTGGTTGCCTTCATCGTTATCTCCCTGATCGACGTGGAAACATTCGCGACTTGGGCCATAACCCTCGTCGTCAAAGCCATGGCCATCGTCAGAGCAACCGGAGAGGCAGTGGTCACATGCGGACATGAAGTCCCGCATGGCACCAGGATCACCGAGGCTAGAGAAATCCCAACCGAAGTCAGGGTCGTCCTCCTCCCCGGAACCCACCGGTCCGGAGGTTGAGACGGCTGTCAGTCGGTCCCAGGTTGACCACATATGGTACCCCGGAAGGTCTGGATACGCCCTTGCGAAAGCGCTCACCGAAGCGGGATCGCTAGGTGGATCGAAGCTGAATCGAAAGGGAACAGGGTGGAATACGGACAATACCTCTTGGTCGATGAGTGGTGGTGAAGTCGCGTCGAGGATGGAACGCACCGTCATCTCGGGTACGAGGCTAACGCCCAGCAGGTCCTTTGCGAGGGTGCTGGCGTCATCAACCCGCTTGGGGCTGGCACGTTGCGGGGAAGCGACGCTCGTCGTTGTCTCAGGCACGAGGACAACACCCGACATGTCTCCCGGAGGAGTGTCGGCGTCGTCGACTCGCTCCGGTTTGATAGCCGATAAGGTGTCGCCTCCTGCGTGGCCACAGTTGCCCCGTCTCTGTCTCCTCCAGCGAGAAGGGTGGCATGGACGACCCGAGTGTTCCTCCTCTGCCGCGGAGGGATGCCGTCGTCGAGTTCGCCGCCGTCGGGCGAGCCGACTGTCGTTGTTGTTGTGCTACGAGGGGAGGAGTACCATGTCGTAGCTGCCGTTGAGGGACATGAACTCGAGACTCCCGAAGCGGAGCACCGTCCTGGGCTGAAGAGGTTGCTGAAGTCTACCCATCTGGAACTCAACGGAAAAGTGTTCGTTAACACGCAGCAGGCCCCTACCTGGCGCGCCAACTGTCGGCGTTTCGGACCCGGGGGGTCCCTGGACCGACTAGTAAATTTGTCGCTGCGTGTCCCTGCCCAGATGGGTTGGTGCGAGATGGAACACTAGGGGAAAATGAGCCTTGTATTATCCTGCACCAGGGTGCTCGTAGTAGGGGTTACAAGCGTTGCGAGAGAGCGAGGGCGAGAGAGCGAGGGCGAGAGAGCGAGCACGAGAGAGAGAGAGAGGGTCCGGCCCAGCTCGTCTTCTCCTGTCCCTTTATCGTGCATCTACCTCTTCCTCCTCCCGTGCCTCTTCCCCCTCTCCGTGCCCCTGGACATCCCCTTTTATAGACACAAGGAGATGGCCCAGCTGTACAATGGGGGTGTAGCTATGTGCTACGTGGCCAGTGGGGAAGTGCCTGGTCGCTATGCACGTGTTAACGTGTCCGTTGGAGAAGTGCATGAGCCCTGTACAAGCACAACTGTTGGCGCTGCATGGATCCTGCTGACGTCTCCTTGCTTCCATAGGGGGCTTGAGAACCACCGACGTCATGGACGCATGCGGAGAACCATCATTGCCTGTTACCGGGGTAAGCTAGATGGGACGCCGGTCTTGTTCCTTCGTAGCCTGAGCTAGCTAGGAGTAGGGTAATGATGTATCCCATGTGGCGCGGTCGATCTGAGCCTGAGGTTGGGCGAGGTGGCGGCTCCTCCAAGGCCGAGGCTGAGGCCGAGGCCTAGGGTCAGGCGAGGACATGACTCTCCCCGAGGCCGAGGCTGAGGCCGAGCCCTGGGGTCGGGCGAGGCGGAGCTTCCTGTTGCGCCCGAGGCTGAACTTGGCTGTTGTCGGTTCCACCCGGGTGGTTGGCACAGCAGCCGAAGCGGGGCGGGCGGCGCTGTTTTCCTGTCAGATCGGTCAGTGAAAGGGCGAAGTGACTGCGGTCACTTCGACCTTGTCTACTGAGGCACGCGTGTCAGGATAAGGTGTCAGGCGATCCCAGCATTAAATGCACATGCAATACGGTCGGCTGGTAAGGCGATTTGGCCAGGGTCGCTTGCACGACAAGGCTTGCCTTTGTCTGAGCCGAGGGTGTGCTCACTGCCTGAGGAGACCCTCGAGCGAGACGTGAACCCGTCCGGGACCACTGTTCCCGCCCGAGGCCGGGCTCGAACAAGGCGAGAGCGCGTCCCTTGGCAGACGAAGCTTTGACTTTGACCCGAACTGTCAGTCTTCATGGTTTGCTTTGAAGGTATTTACCAGCCGCGTTTAGGAGTGTTGGGGGTACCCCTAATTACGGTACCCGACACTATTGTAATGTTAGTGAGTATGGTTATCCGATGTGTATCCACTACCCGTGATGGTTATGCCTTGTTATATTGTAGTTAGTAGTGTGTATTTGTATGGTTTTATTGTCAGGAGTCTATGCAACATTCCTTCTGGTGTCCATCTGTTTTAGCGTAGTGCAAGAGTCCTCTCATCCATGAATTGATATTGTTCCCCCGTATCATCGTATTTGTTCATTGTTGTATTGCAATTCTTTTCTGAGTTCACACAAAAGCATATTCGTTCGTTTTCATATAATCATTGTGCACCAATGTTTTATTGAACATTTTGCGTGCCGCCGCAACGTACGGGTATGTCGGTGTTTTGGGTCCGACCGCACACCCGGGGTTGCCCCTCGAGGTGTTTTAGGAGTAGGACGGTGTCGCCGACTGTAGCTAAATGGTTCGTGCCAGATGCACGAAGAACAATGGACAGTATTTACAGGTTCGGACCGCTTTGAGACGCGTAACACCCTACGTCCTGGCGAGTTTGCTCTGTATATGAGTTACAAGGTAGCTCTCTAAAGTGAGAACACAGAGAGTTGAGGTGGATGGCTGAGTGGTGGGATCGATTGTCTTGAAGGGGTGCCCCCTAGGCCTTATATATTTGACCGTGAGGCAATACAAGCTGATATGATAACCAGTGGCGGAGAACGAATAAAAATTTTGGTATGGCTCTACGTCGTATAATATTTAGCACACAACCAATTGAATTGCAGAATAAAAATGCACAAACATATATAAAAGTAGAACATTATCTAAAATGAGAATAAATTATTAAGAAACATGTGCACGGTAAAAATTTGATAATATAATGTTACCCTGATAATTTTGCTAGGTAAGTCTTGGAGACCTAGACAATTGAATTTGTCTATCATTCTACTTAAATGACTTCTTAATACTTAAAAGGCGAGTAGTGAATTATATGATTTGTGACCATTATCATGTTTCTCAATTAGGTATGGCTTGAGCTACAACTAGCCACAATGGGCCCTCCGCCCCTGATGATAACAACGTGCACCTAAAAGATAGTGAACTGTTTGAGCTTATCTTCCTATGACTTGGTCGACTTATCCTCACTTGGTTCCGCCGTACGAGGTTCCAGCGCGGGAAAGTCGGGTCTTCTGTTGCGGTCGCTTGTTCAACGCTGTGGGGCCGTCCGGGTTTGCGCCAACCCGGCCTTATGTCGATCTGCTTCGCTGGTCGTTCCTCCCTAGGCCCATGAAGGAGTGACCTCACGGGTTATTGGGTTCTTGGGCCTTTCGTGAGGTCTTTTATCCTTCAAATGGACCCGGGGGATATCGGTCCCCCACAAGCCTCCGATCTTTGGGTTGATTTTGAGATAATCGGCCCAAAGATCCTAGGCCCAACTTGCGGGCTTCGTTTTATGATAAGAAATGCTTCTCGGGCAGTTTAGTAAAAACGATTTCTTACTGTTTTCTTCTGCTTTGCTTCACTCAAAATCTAGAGTTTTGCCTCATACTTGTGCCTTAGGGGTCGGCATTTCATTTTGTAGGACCCTGAACTTTATTGGGTGCACCGGAGGTGCACCCAATGGGTGTAGCCCCCGAGCTTCGAGTGGATTTTTGACGATAATCCACTCGAAGGTCTTCATCAGAAATCACTTTTATTTCCCACTTGCACTTTGGTTGGAGGTCAGCCTTGCCTTAAAACTTGCCTTATGCCTTAGAAATTGGTGTTGTCTTCTCTTGAAATGGTGATTCATTGGGTGCACCGGAGGTGCACCCAATGGGTGTAGCCCCCGAGCTTCGAGTGGATTTTTGAAGATAATCCATTCGAAGGTCTTTATTTCGTGTCTTTTTGCTGAGGGTCATCTTTTCTTCTTTCGGGTGCCTTAGAGGTCGGCATTATGTCATCCATATTATGCTTCAGAGGTCAGCATGATGTCATCAATATTATGCTTCAGAGGTCAGCATGTATTTTGTCTTTTGCAGCCGAGTTTGTGATCCGCCCATATCTTGCTAAGTGGTGCAATTTATTTGCTCTGCGACTGATTGGACATTTGATGGACGTTCCCTGGCTAGTCTTCACATCGCTTCTGTCGGTCAGATTTTGTACTCCACCGGCTATATTTGGCTTTCCTTTGATCCTTACTGATATCTCATTTTTGTCTTGAGGTATTCATTGCATGTCCTGCGCGGATGTGACAGTTTTGAAAAATATACTGATAATTCCTGGGCGTCACCCCCCAATGGGTGTGGGCAAGGGATGGCTTGGTACGCCGAGTGTTTTAGCCGGCTGCTTCTGAGTAGTAATGTGATGTGACGACGGGCGTAATCATATCATCCGCGCTGTTGACTGGAGTCCCAATGGGTGTTGTGTTGCGTGAAACGGCGTGAGCCGCCTGACATGTCTTCAGACGGGTTGAAGTGTGTATTGAATGCTTCGCGACTGTTCAGTGACCGTGGTTGGAGGTGAGCGGTTGCCTTCTTCTTCTATAAATAGTGTCTTTGCCTCTCTGGTTTTTTCACATCTCTTGCTGTTCTCCGTTGTTTGCTTTCTTCCTCTCCTTACATTTCCACCATGGGCAAGAACAACAAACGCAAGCGCGAGCCGACTCCTCCATCAGAGGATTTTGGTGACTCGGAATACTCAGAGGAGCAGTTCTCCTCTGAGTCCGAGGGGTCTCCAGCTCCCGTCTCACCCCCAGCGTCGTCCGATGACTCGGACGACTCTCAGGGGATTGCCGCGGAGATCTGGACTTACATCCGGGCCGTCGAGCGCTCCGGGCTCGAGGGCTCGGATGAGTCGGAGTACTCCTCGGACGAGGAGGACTCGCCCGAGGAGGACGACGAAGGTGACGACGACGACGATGACGGAGGCGACGGCAGTGACGATGGTGACGGCGACGGCAGGAGCGGCAACGGCGGCGGCAGGGGCGGCAACGGCGGCAGCAGGGGCGGCGACGGCAGCAGCAGGGGCAGCGGCGGTGGCAGCAGCAACAAGGGCAGCAACAAGGCCAGCGGCTAGATGCCACTGGTTTTTAGATATTAGTATAGATTAGAAGTAGTATAGTGAAATAATGTAGTGGTATTAGTAATGTAGAGTAGTATAGTGTAGCGTAGTAGTAGTAGTAGAAGTAATAGTAGTAGTAGGGAAGTATCAACTCATAATGAGTTGATTTGTAAGTACTGTTACTTCCCTTAATGAAAAATGACTTTATCTCCTCCTGTACCAATTACTTTGCTTCGTAGTAAGTCGATCTCTTATTTGTGGAGTTGATTCATTCGGAATAGTAACTGAATAACTCGGGCATCATATCGCCGCTTCAAGGGTGACGGCCGAGCTATTATTGTCGATATTTACGCATTTGAAATAGAGTCCGAGTAATGATGAAACCATGTCAACGTCGGAATAACTGTTGACCACGTCGGCGCTCTTAGATGCGACAGCCGAGTGACCTATAACAACACCAGCGTTTTTTAGAGATAACCGTCGAGCGACTGAGGACATCGTTGGCGCTTTAGAGATAGCTGCCGAGCGACTGAATACATCGTCGGCGCTTTAGAGGTAACCGCCGAGCGACTGAAGATATCGTCGGCACTGTTGTGGTCTTGTTCTCAAATGCTATGAATTAAGAACAAGACAACACAAAGTGTTAAATGTTAATGTCCTTCGTCCAATGAAGCATTATTCCCTTAAGGATTAATGGACTTTGGACGAAGGTTAAAGGCAATAAAATTACGAAGGTTAAATCTTCGTAATAGATTAAATAAAGTTATATCAAATATGAAGCGTCAAAGGTGAATAAATTGCAAATGAACAACATTACTTTCACATTAAATTAATTTAATATATTTAAGCATTGAATACGATTATACCTTTGCCTTGACAAAGGTTGATTCCCAAATGATGCGATTGCAACTACAGGAATGCGTGAACAGTAAAGGAGTACTGTTCACTATTTATAGGCTCGGGACACAGCCTGTGAGGAATTACAATTATGCCCCTCATAAGGGATTACAACAGCGACTCAAACATTTATAGACTAAAAGGTCATTCTACTCTTAAGTCGATTTGTAATACCGAAGCTTCATGAAAAGGAACCTTCGGTCATCACATGCGGACAGCTTCAGCCGAAGCTGTTTCTCCCTACAAGACCTTCGGCGACGAAGCATAGTCCCAACAGTAGCCCCTTCACGGTGCTAGATCGTTTTTCGTAACGAGCTTGGTCCGTGAAAAAAGTCTTCTTAGGCTTCGGGAAGCCGAAGGTCCGAAAAACACCTTCCCTGAGCTTGTTGTCGAGAAACGATTTAATTTCCGAGCGCGTAGCGGCCCCACCTTGCAGCGGGTGCAAGCAGCTATTCGCCTGGTGTAAAAAATCCTGGCGATTCACCTTCTTACCTGCATCACTATATAAACAGACGGATAGGTGTGAAGTTGCCACAGCATTCATTGCTATTTGCACTGTTTTGCTGCCAAAATTTTTAACGATAGCCGAAGCTTGACTCTCGAAGCTCTAGTTTGAAGCCTACTTCGTCAGAAGAAAAAGCTTCAGAAGAAAAAATATTTAATTCCCAAAAAATTCAGAATTAGATGGCTAGAGTGCGTTCTACCGCTAGGGTTGAGCGTGAAGGAGGCGAAGCTGAAGGATCGGAGACTGTTCCCATCTCCGAAGCGATGCAACGATCCGGACTAGTGACCTCGGAAGGAATTCGCACCGCCGAGACAGAGCAGACTGCTCCCATCTCCGAAGTTGCTGCCGAAGCGGAAGAAGGAAATATTGAGGAAACTGATTCCGAAGATGATTATCATATTGCCATGCCAAGTAAACCCAGTCACTTGGACTTCGGAAAGTCGACTGTCTCTAAAGCTGATCTCTCCAAGATGGTGAAGTCGGGTTATTTCAGTGAGAGTCAGAAGAAGCTGCTCCGCTTCGGGGGGGAAGAAACTACCCCGAAGCCAGAGAAGGATGAAATAGTCATTTTCAAGAGCTTTCTAAAGGCTGGGTTGAGATTCCCCCTTCATAGGATTATTGCAGATGTATTGAAGAAGTTTGGGATCTACTTTCATCAGCTGACTCCTAACGCTATCGTTAGGCTTAGTGTTTATATCTGGGCCCTCCGAAGCCAGGCGGTGGAACCGTTTGCCGACAGCTTTTGCCGAGTTCATGAGCTGCATTACCAGACAAAAGCTAGAAAAGATGGATTACACGATAACTTTGGTTGCTACAATTTTGCCTATCGGAAAACCACAAAGTTTCCTGTAATCAGCTACCGAAGTAAATGGCCAGCAGGCTGGAAATCAGAATGGTTTTATGTGAAAGTTGACGAAGACAAAGAGAAGCTGGTACAAAGCCCTCTTGAATTGATCTTCGGAGAAACAAGACCGCGATGCCAAATGTCATTAGAAGGTCCTACTTGGGCTGCACTGGCTGAGTTTAAAATTATTTCAGAACATATCAGCACTAGGGACCTGGTTCAAGAGTTTTTGGCCTTCAGGATTTTTCCTACTTTAAAAGAATGGGAAATGCCGAAGCTAGAGGGGGAGAAGAAAGAAGGGGAACTTGTGCGGTTACCTTACTATTACAAGTTTAAGAAATACTTTAAAAACCTTGCCAAGAGTGGCTGGACACAATTGAAATAATGCGCAATGAAATACTCGGTAATTACTCCAAAAAAGAAGATCAGTTGATGACTGCGGCCTTCGGTACCCGTCCGAAGCGAAGACTGAATCGAGTACTGGACGCCTTGGGTTTTGAATACCCTGATTACGAACAACTGAATAAAATTGTCGAAGGCCAGAAGAGAAGAAGGGTAGCCGAAGCTTTAAATGAAGATGAGAAAGAACCACCAAAAGAGAAGAATATTCTGAAGAAGAGAAAAGTAACATCTCCGAAGCGAAAAGTATCTGACGAAGAAGAGACTGCCGCATCACGCTCTGCCACTAACGTGGAAGAGATTTTGAAGGTAATGACTGAATCCCTGTCTGTGAAGCTAAGTCCATTAGGGCCTCAACTGACAAAGTTTTTTTAGAAGGAAAAGGAGCCCGAAAAAACGAAGAAAACAACAAAGAGACAAAGAATCATCGCAGTGACCGAAGTCATTGACAAGACACCACCGAGAGCTTCAGCTCGGAAGACACCAGCGGCTGAGGAAATATCAAATGTTGAAGTCGCACCTTCGGAAATCGCGGCTACCGAAGCTACCTCAGCCGAAGATTTGAACTTGGAAACCACAATCGAACATATCGACAAAATACTGCTAGAGATGGCCACAGAAGAAGCTACTACTACCGCCGAAGAGACCATGGCCGCAGTGTCTGGGAAAGGAAAGGAAATAGCTGACGATACTTCGGAGGACGAAACCTTCATGTTTCAAAATTTAGTTGGACAAGAATTGTCAAAAACCGAAATAGAAGAGCTTAAAGAATATGCCAAATCTTGCGGATATAAACCAGGAGCACTCCTCTTCGGAGGTATTGACGATGAAAAATTAGGCTGTATCCGGGATCAAACTGGAGCTAAGGTTGTCGGTACTCTATCAAAGAGTATCGGTTTTCCGAAGCTAGAAACAGATATTAGCCGCTACCGACGACAGCATATCGTTGGTAGTTTATTTTATTCCAATTTCAAGGTGAACTACTTTTCCCTTGACTTTTATTGTTTTTAATAATAAAGACATTTCTAACGAAGGTTGTTTATGTGCAGAGTATGCTGTTGAGTAAGGCTTTGAAAATGCAGCAAGATCTGGAAGACAAAAAACACGAGGTTATAATTGGAAATTTAGAGAACAAAATAAAAGAGCAATCAGCTACTATTGAAAAGAAAGACTTTGAGCTTCAGTCAACCGAAGGCTTATTGGCAGAAGCCGAAGCTAAAGTAGCAGAATTGAATACGAAGCTTCTCTGCCAATCTGAATAGTTTGAACAAGAAAAGCAAGAACTTAATGCGAAACTTGAAGCCGAAGTCCATCAAAATTCAGATTTGAAAAAATTATTGGCAAGCCTTCAAGACAAATGTTTGGAGTTTAGCAATAAATGTATTCGACGACTGAGAAAGATATTCCACTCAGTTGGGGCCAGCAGTGAGAAATTCACCCCGTCAACTGAAAATTTACAAAAGACTTTCAAACATATTGAGGGTGAAATTGATGAACTTGACGAAGTTATAGCCGGGCACGGTGACTTCTATGCCTGGGTAGCTTCTTGGGGCACTGCTGCAGCTTTTCTGAAAGCTGGCTGCGACCATGGAAAAATTGTTAATAGGCCCAATTTCACTCTATCACCATCAATTTTAGATGACATTCCTGACCTCGCCCGAAGCATTTCTAATAGATTTGTAAAGATGATATGGACAAAAGGCGGGCGAGAAAAGGCTGGAGACGAAGCTCGGAGTCATCTTGAACCAGTAAGAAATCATACCTTGTGTTTACCTTTTCCTTCAAACTTGGTCTTAACTCACAACAACTTAATTCATGTAGGGTGACGAAGCCGAGACCGATGCTTGAAGAGTATGACGCCGAAGCTGAGGTCCCATGACGATCAGTAGGAGTAAACTGTAGAAAAACTCAAGAAACTTTTGAAATAACTTTTGTAAATATGACTAAACTGTTCTTAATGAATTTTGTTCATACCTTGTGATATGCTCTTACCCTTCCGTTAATGTATGAGGTGCTTTGATGTGGACGAAATTATCTTTTTGAGCCTAAGGCGAAAAAACACCTTCCCTTATTTTCGTACACAGCGAAGCATAAAAAACAGCTTTTCCTTTCTGTCGAAGCTCTTCTTTTCATATACAACGAAGTACAGAAGACAGTTTTTTTTCTTTTTGCCGAAGCAACCACTTATGCTATGATGATGGTTATCCTACATATGCCTGGATGAATGTTTATGAATGCAAATGTTATGATGCAATGTGGTATGCAAATGAATGTCCAAACACATATCTAAAGCCGTAATCACAACCGTTATTTCCTTAGAAACAATCACATATCAGTGCTCACTTTTCGATGTAAGCCTCCCTTAGGAGCTTCTTCGCCTTTTACTTTCGGCGGTATCAGCGTTGACTTTTCGCTGTAAGCCTCCCTTAGAAGCTTCTTCGCCTTTTACTTTCGGCGGTATCAGCGTTGACTTTTCGCTGTAAGCTCTGCATTCCCTTTGGAACGACTTCTGAGCAAAAAACTTACACTGCGCCCCCTTTCAGGCGACTTCTTTAGTAGCTTCGTCGTACTCCGCATCCCCTTAGGGACTGTCGGCGTTTCGAGACCGGGGGGTCCCCGAGCCGACGAGTGAGTGTGTCGCGTGCCCCAGCCCAGATGGGTCGAGCGCGTGGGCGAGCGCGAAGGGGGGAGAGCGAGGTGGCCGGAGCTGGGTCGTGAGGGAGGCGGAGATCCCGCGGCCTTCGTGTTCGTCCCACGCCCAGGTCGGGTGCGCTTGCAGTAGGGGGTTACAAGCGTCCGCACGGGTGAGGGGAGCGAGCGGCCCCAAGAGAGCGCTTGCCCCTGCCCTCGTTCCCGCGAGGCCAACCTTCTCTAAGAAGGCCCTGGTCCTTCCTTTTATAGGCGCAAGGAGAGGATCCAGGTGTACAATGGGGGTGTAGCAGGGTGCTACGTGTCTAGCGGGGGAGAGCTAGCGCCCTAAGTACATGCCAAGGTGGCAGCCGGAGAGATCTTGGCACCCAGCTGGTGTGGTGTCGTGGCTGTCGGTGGAGCAACGGAGCCTGGCGGAGGGACAGCTGTCGGAGCTGTTGGGTCCTTGCTGACGTCCCCCTGCTTTCGTAAGGGAGTTGAGAGCCGCCGTCGTCATGGTCTAGCGGGGCGCCATCATTGCCTATCTGGCGGAGCTAGCCAGATGGGACGTCGGTCTTGTTCTCTGCGGCCCAAGTCAGCTCGGGGTAGGGTGATGATGGCGCTTCCTGTCGACGTGGCGGACTTGTGCCCTAGGTCGGGCGACGTGGAGGCTCCTCCGAGACTGAGGTCGAGTCTGTCTTCCATGGCCGAGGCCGAGCCCGAGCTCCTGGGTCGGGCGAGGCGGAGGTCGTTCGGCAGAGGCCAGGGCGGAGTCCGAGCCCTGGGTCGGGCGAAGCGGAGTTCGTCGTCTTCTGGGGCCTTAGCCCAAGTCCAAGCCCTGGGTCGGGCGGAGCGGAGTTCGCCGTCTTCCGGGGCCTAGCCCGAGTCCGAGCCCTGGGTCGGGCGGAGCGGAGTTCGCCGTCTTCCGGGGCCTTAGCCCGAGTCCGAGCCCTGGGTCGGGCGGAGCGGAGTTCGCCGTCTTCCGGGGCCTTAGCCCGAGTCCGAGCCCTGGGTCGGGCGGAGCGGAGTTCGCCGTCTTCCGGGGCCTTAGCCCGAGTCCGAGCCCTGGGTCGAGCGGAGCGGTGTTCGCCGTCTTCCGGGGCCTTAGCCCGAGTCCGAGCCCTGGATCGGGCGGAGCTTCCCATGGCGCCCTCGGCAAGGCCTGGCTGCCCGTCAGTCTCACTCTTTGCGTTAAATGCCCCTGTGACTTGGTCGGTCGGCGCGGCGATTTAGTCAGGGTTGCTTCTTATCGAAGACAAGGCCTCGGGCGAGCCGGAGATGCGTCTGCCGTGAAAAGGGGGCCTCGGGCGAGACGGAAATACCTCAGGGTCGGCTGCCCTTGCCCGAGGCTAGGCTCGGGCGAGGCGTGATCGAGTCGCTCGTATGGACTGATCCCTGACTTAATCGCACCCATCAGGCCTCTGCAGCTTTATGCTGATGGGGGTTACCAGCTGAGAATTAGGCGTCTTGAGGGTACCCCTAATTATGGTCCCCGACAGTAGCCCCCGAGCCTCGAAGGGAGTGTTAGCACTCGCTTGGAGGCTTTCGTCGCACTTTTTTGCAAGGGGACCAGCCTTTCTCGGTTGCACTTTGTTCCGGTGGGTGCGCGCGAGCGCACCCGCCGGGTGTAGCCCCCGAGGCCTCGGAGGAGTGGTTTCACTCCTTCGAGGTCTTAATGCCTTGTGTAATGCTTCGGCTGGTCTGGTGGTTCCCTCATGCGAACTGGCCGTAGCCCGGGTGCACTGTCGGGGCCCAAGTTCTCGGGCTGGTATGTTGACGCTGTCAACGGTTTGGCCGGAGCCGGGTTTGCGAGAGCAGCCCCCGAGCCTCCGCACAGGGCGAGAGGGCGATCAGGGACAGACTCGGCTTTTTTACATACGCCCCTACGTCGCCTTTCCGCAAGGAGGAGGGGGGAGAGCGCCATGTTACCCTCGATGGGCACCGAACATGGTGTCTCCGGTGAGCTGCAATCGGGTAATCCGAGTGGACGTCCGTGCCCCGTTCGTTGGGGGTCGGCTAGGGGCCCGGAGGCACGCCCAAAAGTACCTGCGGGTGATCTGCCGGACCCGGTCCCCTGGCGACGGGGTCCGAGGGCTCGATGCCTCCCTCCGATGGGATTCCGTTACAGGATCGTTCCCGCTGGTCTCGGAAATGTCCTAGGGTACCTCGGGAGCGCAGCCCGAGCCTTGGTTATGTATCGAACGTACCCCTGGTCATCCCTCGCTCGGTGTCTGAGGCGACTGTGAACCCTTCGGGGGGCCAGCCTTCGAACCCCTGATCAGTAATGGGCGCGGAGCCCGAGTAGCCTGAGGCGGCCGTGGAACCTTTCGGGAGGCCGACCTTCGAACCTCTGACCAGTAGTGGGTGTCGGGCCCACGCGATCTGAGGCGGCTGTTGGACCCTTCGGGGGGCCAGCCTTCGAACCCCTGATCAGTAAGGAGGCTCGGAGCCTAGTTCCTTCACGGGGAAGGATCCCTTTAGGGGTATCCCCTTTCCTGGTCCCTGTTGCAAGAGATAGAGAAAGAGGAAAAAGGGAAAAAGATACGAAATTGAACGACGCGGCGTACCTTTTTTGGCGCGGTCGTTTTGGCGAAGGCGAAGCGTCGCCAGCTGCTCCTGCCAGAAGCGCCGCCTGTCCAGCCGCGGAGTTAATGCGACGGGGCGAGTAGTTGGCGAGGCTGCCGTTGCGCGTGCGCGAGCCGTTCGAGGAACGGGTCACGGGCGCGTCGTCTTCACACCGTGAGAGGGGGTTCTCTCGCTGCCTCCGGATGGGACGTGAGCTTGGCTGACGGCGTGACCGCTGCTCCCGTGCGCCTGCCACCGTCATTACTGCCGGCCCACTTTTGACCGCGTTTGACCGCTGCATCAGGCTGGCGCTGCTGGGTCGCGCGCCTGGTCGCCCCGGGTCGCGGTATCGGTTCCGCAATCGAGGAGGTGCGGTGGTGGCGCAAGTGGTACAGTTGCTTGCATGCAGCATCCGGCGCGCCGGTCGCGCGACGCGTGGGCTTGGGCCTCCGTGCTGGCAGGTCAGGAGTCGGAGAGGCGCGGCCACTTGGCGTGGTTGCATGCCACCTGCATGGCTGCCTGCCCCTTTCGCCCGTTGGCCTGGGCAAAAGTGGAGGGTCACTTGTAACCGCTGGGTGGTTGCGTGCGCCGTGCGCGGCGGTTTGGCTTCTTCTGCTCGGAGCCGGTCTGCATGACATGCGGGTCCCAGCCCCCGCGCCGCAGGGGAGGGCTTTGGAGGCGTGTTGGAGAAGACTCAGCCCGTGACGGTTGGGGGCGCAAGCAGGGAGAGTCGCCTTTAAAAGGAGGGCGACCCCTTTCGTAAGACGACCATGTCTTCTTCCTCCCTTATGCGTCGTGTCTTTCCACCTTTCAAGCCCCCGGATGGGGGAAACCGCCGTCTTTTCGCCCCATCGTTGGAGGAACGCAACTCCGTGGGAGTTGGTACCTTTCAGCCATCGTTCGGCTTCAAGGATTTTCATCATGCAGCCCGGCTGCACCCCTCCACCGGCGGTCACCCAAGATGGTGACCTCCGGCTTGATGGTGGGGGAAAGCGAGCCGGGCTGCGGCCTCCACCCCTTCCTCAGCCTCAAGGATTTTCATCACCAGGGCTGAGGAGGGGAGTGTGCCGAGTTGGGGTCGTCCCCTGCGCGGGCGGTGGCCCGCTCCTTCCCTCAGTGATCGGGGGGAAGGGCGGGTGTCGTCCGTGGCGCCAACAGCTGCACCGTGCCCGGCTCTCTGAGCCGAGCAGTTTCGGAGCCGCTCCTGGTGCCGCCTCCTGCCACGACAGCTGGAAGAGGTTCTTCCGCCGGCGCGACAGCCAAGGTTGGCCATGGACCGACCTCCAACTCTACGGCCTTCTGCCCGTCCTTGCCTCTCGAGTTTGGGCAAGGGCGGGGGCCTCCTAGCAGCAGCATCCGCCCTGAGGCCATCATTGCTGCTGTTCGGCCCCCCAGGGCAGAAGTCTTCATCGTCGCCGCTGTCGGGGCGGGCGATGACATGTCGTTCGTCGGTCTTCTGTTGCCCCGCAGGCCCACCCCTATCGAGTGGGGTTGTTCGTACCTGCGGAGGGGGAACCAGAGTTCCGTTTGTAATGGCACTTCGAGTGCCGGGTTTTTTTTTGTTCATTTCGGCTTTTGGGGCCTGAACATGTATGTAATTTCGGCACGGAGCCGTGTTTTTTCCTCATTTTTCGAGCGCTAAGACTCATCTGCTGATTATCTGAACCGCTTCACCAAGCATGAGTCGCCCCGTGTCAAGGTGACGAGTGAGGTATCCGTATCCCGGAGGCGTAGGAGTCCCTCGGCTCGGTCGGCCCTGCTGTCCGAGGCTCCTCTAGCTTAGTTAAAGAGACCCCTCGGCCGCTCTTCGACGAGCCGAGGCCAGGGGTAGCGATATCAGTATGAACAGAGGCGGAGTTGGCTCAAAAATGAAACCTGGTTGGCCGGAGCCTAGCCGGGTTGTCCGTTGGCAGGATCGACGCCGGAGTCGATCAGCCGAGGCTCCGGACCGGGCTAGTGCCCTCGGAAGGTGGTTGGCCGAGGCCCCGGAGGTGGCCGGCCGAGCCGTCTGCTCGGGCCGGATTCCCGGAGAAGTCCCTGACAGCGATTGCTCGGGCGTGGTGATGACGTCGTCCTTCGGAGCGGAGACCCTCGGACCGCGTCGCCGTCCGAGGCTAGGTCGGGCCTCGCCGAAGGTGCCGTTGATGCCGAGGGCGTTGCTGCCTCCTTCCAGCGTCAAGACCCGAGCCTGCAGGACCAGATTGTCTTGTAGTGTGTGCCTTGTGCGGCCGTCGAGGCCAGAACACACACCCTTGCTGCGTTGTAAAGCTGCGTCTCTTTTCCTCTTGTTTCGAGTATCTGGACCTTTTGTCGGTGACAGGGATGTTTGTACGAGCGAGAGTTGCTTCTCGCGGAAGGTGATGAGTGAGGTATCCGTATCCCGGAGGCGTGGGAGTCCCTCGGCTCGGTCGGCCTTGCCGTTTACGCGTACTTTCACCCGTCCATGAGGCCCCATCACCGACTTGGTCAAGAAGGCTCGAAGGATCGCTTCGGCAGAAGGGCTTCCGAACGTAAAGACTTGTTCGATCCGTGGAGCCACTTTGTCCGAACGTGAGTTACTTATCGCAGAAGGTGATGAGTGAGGTATCCGTATCCCGGAGGCGTAGGAGTCCCTCGGCTCGGTCAGCCTTGACTGCTTACGTGTACCCCGTCGTTTCCAGGACCCACTTTTCGAAGTAGTCAAAAAGCACGAAAGACATTCTGGTAAAAGAGATTTTTTTTCAAGGAAAATTTTGACGCAGAGGGGGTTTCCCCCCTTTTAGCCCCCGAGGGAGGGTCGGGCTTTGCCGAGGCGAGGCCGACCCTTCCTTGTTGACTAAACTTTGCGTGGGTGCGAGGTATATGAACAACTTGGAAACATCTTAAGGGTAGAAGCGACGTAGCTGTTGGATGTTCCAAGCGTTGTCGTAGACCTCGCCTTGACTGTTGGCCAGCTTGTACGTTCCGGGCTTCAGAACTTTGGCGATGACGAATGGCCCCTCCCAGGGGGGCGTGAGCTTGTGCCTCCCTCGGGCGTCCTGCCGCAGCCGAAGCACCAGGTCGCCCACCTGGAGGTCTCGGGGCCGAATCCCTCGGGCGTGGTAGCGCCGCAGGGACTGCTGATACCGCGCCGAGTGTAGTAAGGCCTTGTCCCGAGCCTCTTCCAGCTGGTCCAGCGAGTCTTCTCGGCTAGCTTGGTTGCTTTGATCGTCGTAGGCTCTCGTCCTCGGGGAGCCGTATTCCAGGTCCGTGGGCAAAACGGCCTCGACCCCGTAGACCAGGAAGAACGGCGTGAAACCCGTGGCTCGGCTCGGCGTCGTCCTCAGGCTCCAGACCACCGAGGGGAGTTCCTTCATCCATCGCTTGCCGAACTTGTTGAGGTCATTGTAAATCCGAGGCTTGAGCCCTTGTAGAATCATGCCGTTGGCACGCTCTACTTGCCCATTCGACATGGGATGAGCTACGGCAGCCCAGTCCACCCGGATGTTGTGATCCTCGCAAAAATCCAAGAATTTTTTGCCGGTGAACTGGGTGCCGTTGTCGGTGATGATGGAGTTCGGGACCCCGAAGCGATGGATGATGTTGGTGAAGAACGCCACCGCCTGCTCAGACCTGATGCTGTTCAGGGGTCGGACCTCGATCCACTTAGAGAATTTGTCGACGGCGACCAGCAGGTGCGTGTAGCCCCCGGGCGCCTTCTGCAGAGGGCCGACGAGGTCCAGACCCCACACAGCGAAGGGCCAGGTGATGGGTATCGTCTGCAGAGCCCGAGCGGGCAGGTGGGTCTGCTTCGCATAGAATTGACATCCTTCGCAGGTGCGGACAATTCTAGTGGCGTCAGCCACCGCCGTCGGCCAGTAAAAGCCTTGCCGGAAAGCGTTCCCGATAAGGGCTCGAGGCGCTGCGTGATGGCCGCAAGCCCCCGAGTGTATCTCTTGCAGGAGTTCCTGGCCTTCGGCGATGGAGATGCACCGCTGGAGGATGCCCGAGGGGCTGCGATGGTAAAGCTCCTTCTCATCGCCCAGCAAGACGAACGACTTGGCGCGTCGCGCTACCCGCCGTGCCTCGGCTTGGTCGAGGGGTAGCTCTCCCTGGCGGAGATATTGCAGGTACGGGGTCTGCCAATCTTGATCAGGCGTGACCCCGCTCCGCTCCTCCTCGATGCGCAGTGCCTCGCCCTCGGGGGCCGAGGGTTCCTCGGGCTGAACCGAGGATGGCTCGGGCTGGGCCGAGGTCACCTCGGACGGGGCCGAGGGTGCCTCGGGCTCGGGCGTGTCGCTGATCTTGACGGAGGGTTGGTGCAGATCCCGAGAGAAGACGTCCGGGGGAACCGTCGTTCGCCTCGAGGCTATCTTTGCCAGCTCGTCCGCGGTCTCGTTGTAGCGCCGGGCGATGTGGTTAAGCTCGAGCCCGTAGAACTTGTCTTCCAGGCGTCGAACCTCCTCACAGTAGGCCTCCATCTTCGGGTCGCGGCAGTGGGAGTTCTTCATGACTTGGTCGATGACAAGCTGCGAGTCGCCGCGAGCGTCGAGGCGTCGGACCCCTAGCTCGATGGCGATTCGCAATCCGTTGATCAGAGCTTCGTACTCAGCCACATTGTTGGACGCTGGGAAATAAAGGCGTAGCACGTAGCGCAGGTGTTTCCCGAGGGGCGAGACGAAGAGCAGGCCCGCGCCGGCTCCCGTCTTCATCAGCGACCCGTCGAAAAACATGGTCCAGAGCTCCGGTTGGATTGGAGCCGTCGGCAACTGGGTGTCGACCCATTCGGCTACGAAGTCCGCCAGTACCTGGGACTTGATGGCCTTCCGAGGGGCGAACGAGATTGTCTCGCCCATGATTTCCACCGCCCACCTTGCGATCCGTCCCGAGGCCTCTCGGCACTGGATGATCTCCCCCAGGGGGAAGGATGACACCACAGTCACCGGATGAGACTCGAAGTAATGTCGCAGCTTTCGCCTCGTCAGGATCACTGCATACAGCAGCTTCTGGACTTGTGGGTAGCGGATCTTGGTTTCGGACAGCACCTCGCTGACGAAGTAGACTGGCCTCTGAACGGGCAATGCATGCCCCTCTTCTTGCCTTTCGACCACGATCGCGGCGCTAACCACCTGAGTGGTAGCGGCGACGTAGACCAAGAGGGCTTCTCCATCAGCTGGGGGTACCAAGACGGGCGCCTGAGTGAGGAGCGCCTTCAGGTTCCCGAGAGCTTCCTCGGCCTCGGGAGTCCAAGTGAAGCACTCGGCCTTCCTTAAGAGACGGTACAGGGGCAGGCCTCTTTTGCCGAGGCGTGAGATGAAACGGCTCAAGGCCGCGAGACATCCCATGACCCTCTGTACGCCTTTTAAGTCCTTGATGGGCCCCATGCTGGTGATGGCTGCGATCTTCTCCGGGTTGGCTTCGATGCCCCGCTCGGAGACGATGAATCCCAGGAGCATGCCTCGGGGCACCCCGAAGACGCACTTCTCGGGATTGAGCTTGACGCCCTTCGCCTTGAGACACCGGAATGTCACTTCAAGGTCGGAGAGAAGGTCGGAGGCTTTCCTTGTCTTGACTACGATGTCATCGACGTAGGCCTCGACCGTGCGACCGATGTGTTCGCCGAACACATGGTTCATGCACCGCTGGTACGTTGCACCCGCGTTCCTCAAACCGAACGGCATGGTGACATAACAGTACATGCCGAAGGGCGTGATGAAAGAAGTCGCGAGCTGGTCGGACTCTTTCATCTTGATTTGATGATACCCTGA
The DNA here is from genome assembly GCA_029449295.1 of Zea luxurians. Lineage (NCBI taxonomy): Eukaryota > Viridiplantae > Streptophyta > Magnoliopsida > Poales > Poaceae > Zea > Zea luxurians. The sequence goes on along the minus strand of JAOPSE010000039.1, from coordinate 3,313,963 downwards.
GTAGGCATCGAGGAAAGACAGGGTTTCGCACCCAGCAGTGGAATCCACGATTTGATCGATGCGAGGTAGAGGGTAGGGAACCTTTGGACATGCTTTGTTGAGACCAGTGTAGTCTACACACATCCGCCATTTCCCCCTTTCTTCCTCACAAGCACAAGGTTGGCAAGCCATTCGGGATGGAATACCTCTTTGATGAACCCTGCTGCCATCAGCTTGTGGATCTCCTCGCCTATCACCCTGCGCCTTTCCTCGTCGAATCGGCGCAGAGGCTGTCTGACCGGTCGGGCTCCGGCTCGAATATCCAGCGAGTGCTCGGCGACATCCCTCGGTATGCCGGGCATGTCCGAGGGGCTCCACGCAAAGACGTCGGCGTTTGCGCGGAGAAAGTCGACGAGCACTGCTTCCTATTTGGGGTCGAGCCCGGAACCGATCCGGATCTGCTTGGAGGTGTCGCCACTGGGGTCGAGAGGGACGGCCTTAACCGTCTCCGCTGGCTCGAAGTTGCCGGCGTGTCGCTTCACGTCCGGCACCTCTCGGGAGAGGTTTTCCAGGTCGGCGATGAGGGCCTCGGACTCTGCGAGGGCCTCGGTGTACTCCACGCACTCCACATCGCATTCGAACGCGTGTTTGTACGTGGGGCCGACGGTGATGACCCCGTTGGGGCCCGGCATCTTGAGCTTCAGGTAGGTGTAGTTGGGGATGGCCATGAACTTCGCGTAGCATGGCCTTCCCAACACCGCGTGGTAGGTTCCTCGGAACCCGACCACCTCGAACGTCAAAGTCTCCCTTCGGAAGTTGGAGGGTGTTCCGAAGCAGACAGGAAGGTCGAGCTGTCCGAGGGGCTGGACGCGCTTTCCAGGAATGATCCCGTGGAAGGGCGCAGCGCCTGCTCGGACGGAGGACGGATCGACGCGCAGGAGCCTGAGGGTCTCGGCGTAGATGATATTGAGGCAGCTGCCCCCATCCATCAGGACCTTGGTGAGCCTGACGTCGCCGATGATGGGATCGACGACGAGCGGGTACTTCCCCGGGCTCGGCACGTGGTCGGGGTGGTCATCTTGGTCGAAGGTGATGGGCTTGTCGGACCAGTCTAGGTAGACTGGTGCCGCCACCTTCACCGAGCAGACCTCCCGACGCTCTCGCTTGCGATGCCGAGCCGAGGCATTCGCCGCATGCCCTCCGCAGATCATGAAGCAGTCGCGGACCTCGGGGAACCCTCCTGCTTGGTGATCTTCCTTTTTGTCGTCGTCGCGGGCCCTGCCACCCTCTGCGGGTGGCCCGACCTTGTGGAAGTGGCGCCGAAGCATGACGCACTCCTCGAGGGTATGCTTGACGGGCCCCTGATGGTAAGGGCACGTCTCCTTGAGCATCTTGTCGAAGAGGTTGGCACCTCCGGGGGGCTTCCGAGGGTTCTTGTACTCGGCGGCGGCGACAAGGTCTGCGTCGGCGGCGTCGCGTTTCGCTTGTGACTTCCGCCTGCCTTTCTTCTTGGCGCCGCGTGGAGTAGACGCCTCGGGAGCATCTTCCGACGGGCGGCCCTGGGGCTGCTTGTCTTTTCGGAAGATGGCCTCGACCGCCTCCTGGCCAGAGGCGAACTTGGTGGCGATGTCCATCAGCTCGCTCGCCCTGGTGGGGGTCTTGCGACCCAACTTGCTCACCAGGTCACGACAAGTGGTGCCGGCAAGGAACGCGCCGATGACATCGGAGTCGGTGATGTTAGGCAGCTCGGTGCGCTGCTTCGAGAACCGCCGGATGTAGTCCCGAAGAGACTCTCCCGGCTGTTGCCGGCAGCTCCAGAGGTCCCAGGAATTCCCGGGGCGCACGTACGTGCCCTGGAAGTTGCCGGCGAAAGCTTGGACCAAATCCTCCCAGTTGGAAATCTGCCCCGGAGGCAGGTGCTCCAACCAAGCGCGAGCAGTGTCGGAGAGGAACAGGGGGAGGTTGCGGATGATGAGGTTGTCGTCGTCCGTTCCACCCAGTTGACAGGCCAGGCGGTAGTCCGCGAGCCACAATTCCGATCTTGTTTCCCCCGAATACTTTGTGATAGTAGTCGGGGGTCGGAATCGGGTTGGAAACGGCGCCCGCCGAATGGCTCGGCTGAAGACCTGCGGTCCGGGTGGTTCGGGCGAGGGACTCCGATCCTCCCCGCTGTCGTAACGTCCCCCACGCCTGGGGTGATAGCCTCAGCGCACCCTTTCGTCGAGGCGGGCCCGACGATCGCGATGAGGGTGCTCGTCGCCGAGGTGGCCCGGGGCCGCAGGCGCGGTGTTGTGCGTGCGTCCGGTATAGACCGAGGCTTCCCGCGTGAGTCGGGAAGTCGCGGCACGAGGTTCCGAGGGGTACCCCTGCCTTCGGGAGGCAGAGCTCTCGGCCCGCCGGGCCGCAGCGCCTTCCAGGAGATGCTTGAGCTCTCCCTGGATTCGCCGACCCTCGGTGGTTGATGACTCCGGCATCGCGCGGAGGAGCATCGCTGCGGCTGCCAGGTCCTGGCCGGTTCCGCCGGATGCGGGTGGCGGCCTGTCCCTGGCATCGTTGGCGATGTGGTGCCGGAGACCCTGGGGCAGGTGACGTATTTCTCCGGCCGGGGGCTGGCCCGCCCATACCTGCCCGACGTCCCGGCGGATCAACTCGAGCGCTCCTGCCCCCTCGTCGAGCCCGGCCTACGCCCCGCGGACTTGCTCGAGCTGTGGGTCGTGACCCCCCGCCGGAACAGGGACCACAGCTAGCCCCCGCGGGATGTCGGCGCGAGGCGCTGGCCTAGGGAGATCACCATCCTCCGGCATGCCGAGACGGCTGCCTCCGGAGGGATCCCCTAGCTCGACGTGGAAACATTCGCGGCTCGGGCTGCAGTCCTTGTCGTCAAGGCTGCGGCTGCCGTCGGAACAGTCGGAGAGGCAGTAGTTGCATGCGGTCATGAAGTCCCGCATGGCACTGGGGTTGCCAGATCCAGAGAAATCCCAGCAGATGCTGGGGTCATCATCTTCCTCGGACCCAGAGGGCCCGTAGGTCGAGACACCCGTCAATCGGTCCCAAGGCGACCGCACACGAAACCCAAAAGAGGTTGCACTCGCCTCAACGTGAGCGGCCGCCAGAGCGAGGTCGCTAGGCGGGTTGAGGTCGAGTCGAAATGACGAAAGATGGGAATCAGTTGGTACCTTTTGGTCGACGAGGAGCGACGAAGTCACCTCGGGGGCTGATCGCGCCGTCGTCTTGGGTACGAGGACGACGTCCTGCAGGCCCTCCGTGAGCGTGCTGGCGTCGTCCACTTGCTCGACAGCCAACGGGGCGCAGCCTCCCGCTCGGCCCTGGTTGCCCTGTCTCCTCCTCCGATGGCGAGGGAGAGGATGGGGCGAGCTCGAAAGTTGTCCTTCCCCCACGCGGGAAAGACGTCGTCGATTCCGCCGCCGGCGAGCGGGCTGTCGGCCACCATTGTCGCCGTCGCGCGGCGGTGGAAGGAGTATCATGTCGTAGCTGCCGTCGAAAGACATGAACTCAAGGCTCCCGAAACGGAGCACCGTCCCGGGTTGAAGAGGTCGTTGGAGACTGCCCATCTGGAGCTTGACGGGAAACTGCTCGTCAACACGCAGCAGGCCCCTACCTGGCGCGCCAACTGTCGGCGTTTCGAGACCGGGGGGTCCCCGAGCCGACGAGTGAGTGTGCCGCGTGCCCCAGCCCAGATGGGTTGAGCGCGTGGGCGAGCGCGAAGGGGGGAGAGCGAGGTGGCCGGAGCCGGGTCGTGAGGGAGGCGGAGATCCCGCGGCCTTCGTGTTCGTCCCGCGCCCAGGTCGGGTGCGCTTGCAGTAGGGGTTACAAGCGTCCGCGCGGGTGAGGGGAGCGAGCGGCCCCAAGAGAGCGCCTGCCCCTGCCCTCGTTCCCGCGAGGCCAACCTTCTCTAAGAAGGCCCTGGTCCTTCCTTTTATAGGCGCAAGGAGAGGATCCAGGTGTACAATGGGGGTGTAGCAGGGTGCTACGTGTCTAGCGGGGGAGAGCTAGCGCCCTAAGTACATGCCAAGGTGGCAGCCGGAGAGATCTTGGCACCCAGCTGGTGTGGTGTCGTGGCTGTCGGTGGAGCAACGGAGCCTGGCGGAGGGACAGCTGTCGGAGCTGTTGGGTCCTTGCTGACGTCCCCCTGCTTTCGTAAGGGAGCCGAGAGCCGCCGCCGTCATGGTCTAGCGGGGCGCCATCATTGCCTATCTGGCGGAGCTAGCCAGATGGGACGTCGGTCTTGTTCTCTGCGGCCCAAGTCAGCTCGGGGTAGGGTGATGATGGCGCTTCCTGTCGACGTGGCGGACTTGTGCCCTAGGTCGGGCAACGTGGAGGCTCCTCCGAGGCTGAGGTCGAGTCTGTCTTCCATGGCCGAGGCCGAGCCCGAGCTCCTGGGTCGGGCAAGGCGGAGGTCGTTCGGCAGAGGCCAGGGCGGAGTCCGAGCCCTGGGTCGGGCGAAGCGGAGTTCGTCGTCTTCCGGGGCCTTAGCCCGAGTCCGAGCCCTGGGTCGGGCGGAGCGGAGTTCGCCGTCTTCCGGGGCCTAGCCCGAGTCCGAGCCCTGGGTCGGGCGGAGGGGAGTTCACCGTCTTCCGGGGCCTTAGCCTGAGTCCGAGCCCTGGGTCGGGCGGAGCGGAGTTCGCCGTCTTCCGGGGCCTTAGCCCGAGTCCGAGCCCTGGGTCGGGCGGAGCGGAGTTCGCCGTCTTCCGGGGCCTTAGCCCGAGTCCGAGCCCTGGGTCGGGCGGAGCGGTGTTCGCCGTCTTCCGGGGCCTTAGCTCGAGTCCGAGCCCTGGGTCGGGCGGAGCTTCCCATGGCGCCCTCGGCAAGGCCTGGCTGCCCGTCAGTCTCACTCTTTGCGTTAAATGCCCCTGTGACTTGGTCGGTCGGCGCGGCGATTTAGTCAGGGTTGCTTCTTATCGAAGACAAGGCCTCGGGCGAGCCGGAGATGCGTCTGCCGTGAAAAGGGGGCCTCGGGCGAGACAGAAATACCTCAGGGTCGGCTGCCCTTGCCCGAGGCTAGGCTCGGGCGAGGCGTGATCGAGTCGCTCGTATGGACTGATCCCTGACTTAATCGCACCCATCAGGCCTCTGCAGCTTTATGCTGATGGGGGTTACCAGCTAAGAATTAGGCGTCTTGAGGGTACCCCTAATTATGGTCCCCGACAGGGACGGTTTTCGAGCTTCTTCCTTGTTTCTTTTTTTCCTTTTCGGCACTCGATGGTGCGTTCTCAGTTTTTACATTTACATTTCTGGGGGATTTTGCTCTTATAGAACTGAAATAAAAAGAAATTACATGTGATGGCCCCATTAAAAACCTTTCTCCCCCCTTCAGAAAGGAAAAGGGTGCCATAAAAGAAAAATAAAAAATATATAAAAAATTACATCAAGTTATACATAATATCGCCGAAGCTCATCCGCATTTCAAGATCTAGGAATGTCATTGCCGTCCATATCCTTCAATCTGTATGAACCGGGTCTTGACGAAGATACTACCAAAAAAGGTCCCTCCCATTTCAACTGCAACTTGCCCACTGTATCTGGGTTAGCTACTCTCCGAAGCACCAAATGTCCTGGCTCAATATTCTTTAGCCGAACCTTTCTATCACGCCATTTGATTGTTTCGGCTTGATATTTATTGATGTTCTCCACAGCTTGAAGCCTGATCCCTTCTATAACATCTTTTTCCACAGAATGATCAGCTTCGGAATTTGATTCTGTCGAAGCTACTACTCTTATTGATCCAGTTTTAGCTTCCTCCGGAGTTATTGCTTCGTCACCAAACAATAATTTGAATGGAGTAAAGTCTGTTGACCTTGATGTTGTTGTATTGTGGCTCCACACCACTTTGATTAATTGATCTGGCCATTTTCCCCTGGGTTGATTGAAGATTAACTTCATTATTCCTGTCATTATGATGCCATTAGCTCTTTCAACAAGTCCATTTGACTCCGGATGTCTAACTGATGCAAAATGGATCTTCGTGCCAATTTGATCACAAAATTGTCTAAAATCTTCGGAATCAAACTGTGTTCCGTTATCTACAGTGATGGCCTTTGGTACTCCGAAACGACAAACAATATTCTGCCAGAAAAACTTTTGAATGGTGGCCGAAGTTATTGTGGCTAAAGGCTTTGCCTCAATCCATTTAGAAAAATATTCCACGGCTACTACAACATATCTTAAGTTTCCTTGGGCCGGTGGTAACGGACCTAACAAGTCAAGGCCCCACCTTTGCAATGGCCAGATGGGTTGTATCAGCTGAGTTAGAGACGAAGGTTGTTTTTTATCTCTTGCACATTTCTGACAACCTTCGCACTTTTGAACTAATTCCGCTGCATCCGAAGCTGCCTTCGGCCAATAAAACCCTTGACGAAAAACTTTTCCAAGTAACGGCCTAGATCCAATGTGAGATCCACACAGGCCTGCATGTATTTCTTTCATTAATTCTATGCCTTCGGCTCTGGACAAACACTTGAGTAATGGAGCACAAACTCCATGCTTGTACAACTCCCCTTTTATCATGACATATGGACGAGCTCTTGCCTCTATCCTCCTGTTATAAGCTTCGTCATCTGAAAGGAAGTTACCCTGAAGGTAAGAGATGATCTCAGTTCTCCAGTCTTCACTATAAACAGGAGATATATTGAGGACTGCTCTTTCAAGAAGCTCCACTGAAGGTGCTTTTATTGTTTCGAAGAACACATCCGAAGGTAAGGGCAGTCCCTGTGCCGCTGACTTAGCTAGCAAATCAGCATGCTCATTTTCTCCTCGAGGAATATTTTTGACAGAAAATCCTTCGAAGGAGGCTTCAATCCTTCGGACCGTGTCTAGATATTTTTCAAGCTTCGGATCTTTAGCCTTACAACTCTTGTCAATATGACCGGAAACAACCTGGGAATCAGTTTTAAGAATGGCCCTTCTGATTCCCATTGCTTTTAACTACCGAAGACCCAAAAGCAGAGCTTCGTACTCAGTAACATTATTTGCGCAACTAAAATCGAGTCTTGCCGCATAACAAGTTTTAACTTTGGATGGTGAGACCAACACAGCAGCTGCTCCTGCTCCGAAGGTTCCCCAAGACCCATCGCAAAACACTGTCCATACTTCGGCATCTTTATCTGTTTCTTCATCCTGAGCCCCTGGCGTCCAGTCGGCAATGAAATCTGCCAACGCTTGAGACTGGATCGAAGATCTATGCACATAATCAATGCAAAATTCATTGAGCTCTGCAGCCCATTTTCCAATCCGTCCAGTAGCTTCTCTATTTCGCATAATATCCTTCAACGGTTGTGAAGAAGGAACAACAATATTGTATGCTTGAAAGTAATGCCGAAGCTTCCTGGATGCCATCAAAACAGCATATAACACCTTCTCCAATTCTGTATAGTTTTTCTTTGATACACTAAGAACCTCAGATACAAAATATACTGGGACCTGCTTCTTGACTTGGCCATCAAGCTTTTCCTGGACAAGTGTTGCACTTACCGCTGAGTGCGAAGCTGCCACATATAATAACAAAGGAGCCCCTGGTGTTGGTGGAGTTAATGTTGTTAGGTCCATCAAATATTGCTTCAGTTCCTCGAAGGCTTTTTGTTGGCTTGATCCCCATTGAAAGACTTCGGCTGATTTCAGCACTTCAAAGAATGGTAAATTTCTCTCTACTGATCTGGATATGAATCTATTGAGAGATGCCAGCCTCCCCGTCAATCTTTGGGCCCCCTTTTTTGTATTTGGTGGCTCCATACGAAGTATAGCTTCAATTTTACTTAGATTAGCTTCAATTCCCTTTGTTGAAACCAAGCATCCAAGAAATTTCCCCTTCTTTACTCCGAAGACACATTTTTCTGGATTCAGCTTTAGACCAGCTTGTCTAAAACTGGCGAAGGTCTCCTGCAAATCAGCAATGTGATTTTCTTGTTTCGTGCTTTTTACAATGATATCATCAACATAAGTTAGCACATTTCTGCCCATCTGAGACTGAAGAACCTTCGAAGTCATTCTGCTGAAACTTCCTCCAGCGTTCTTGAGCCCCTCAGGCATCCGAAGGTAACAATATGTTCCACTAGGGGTTATGAAACTGGTCTTCGGCTCATCTTCCTTCTTCATCCAAATTTGATGATAACCTTAATAACAGTCTAAAAGACTCATAAGCTCTAACGAAGCTGCTGCATCAACTAAGGAGTCTATCCTTGGCAATGGGAATTCGTCCTTCGGACAGGCCTTGTTGAGATCCGTAAAATCGATACACATTCGCCATTTGCCATTGGCCTTTTTTACCATAACAGTGTTGGCTAGCCATTCTGGGTACTTTACTTCTCTGATAACTCCTGCACTAAGGAGTCTTTTGACTTCATTCCGAGCTCCTTCGGCCTTGTCATCAGACATTTTCCGAAGCCTTTGCTTTCTGGGTCTGAAGGATGGGTCAACGTTGAGCGAGTGTTCAATAACATCCCTGTTAACTCCGCAAAGATCATTAGCTGACCATGCAAAAACATCTTTGTTGTTGAATAAAAACCTTATCAAGGTTTTCTCCTATTCTTCAGATAATTGGGAGCCCAACAACACCTTCTGCTCTGCTATGTCCTCACATAAGAGCATGGGCTTCGGCTGATCTGCCGAAGCCGCTTTCTCCCTTTTGAATTTGTACTGTTCACAAGCTTTAGCTCCATCTATATTATGGATTGCTTTTGAGTCAGTCCAGTTTCCTTCGGCCCTTCTGGCAGCTTCCTGACTTCCATGAATAGCAATGGGTCCTTGATCCGAAGGTATCTTCATGCAAAGATAAGCAGGATGAAGAATTGCTTCGAAAGCATTGAGGGTGCCTCGACCAATAATTGCATTGTAAGGGTATTCCATGTCAACAATATCAAACACAACTTGCTCAGTTCTGGTGTTGTTGATGAACCCGAAGGTCACTGGCATGGTGATCTTGCCCAATGCTACAATCTGTCTTCCTCCGAAGCCACAGAGAGGGTGTGTAGCATCATGGATCTTGTCTTCGGGCTCTTGCATTTGTCTGAAAGCTTTAGCAAATATGATATCAGCTGCGCTGCCTGTGTCAACCAAGACATTATGGACCAGAAATCCTTTGATCACACAAGAGATAACCATAGCATCATTGTGTGGGTAATCCTTGAGTTGAAGATCCTCTTGGGAGAAGGTAATTGGAATGTGGGACCATCTTGACTTGATGAAGGGTCCTTGCACCCCAACATGCTGTACCCTTCTCTGTGCTTCTTTCTTCTGCTTTTTGTTGGCTGGTTCTGAGCATGAACCACCTGTTATCGGGAGCATCAGCTTCGGGGCCGAAGCAGCTCCAACTTGATCGTTGAACGAAGCCATTAGCTCAAAAAGTGGAAGTGAGTTGACCGGAGGTGGGCGCCAATGTTGTGGTCTTGTTCTCAAATGCTATGAATTAAGAACAAGACAACACAAAGTGTTAAATGTTAATGTCCTTCGTCCAATGAAGCATTATTCCCTTAAGGATTAATGGACTTTGGACGAAGGTTATAGGCAATAAAATTACGAAGGTTAAATCTTCGTAATAGATTAAATAAAGTTATATCAAATATGAAGCGTCAAAGGTGAATAAATTGCAAATGAACAACATTACTTTCACATTAAATTAATTTAATATATTTAAGCATTGAATACGATTATACCTTTGCCTTGACAAAGGTTGATTCCCAAATGATGCGATTGCAACTACAGGAATGCGTGAACAGTAAAGGAGTACTGTTCACTATTTATAGGCTCGGGACACAGCCTGTGAGGAATTACAATTATGCCCCTCATAAGGGATTACAACAGCGACTCAAACATTTATAGACTAAAAGGTCATTCTACTCTTAAGTCGATTTGTAATACCGAAGCTTCATGAAAAGGAACCTTCGGTCATCACATGCGGACAGCTTCAGCCGAAGCTGTTTCTCCCTACAAGACCTTCGGCGACGAAGCATAGTCCCAACAGGCACTTTAGAGATAATGCCGAGCGACTGGTGATAACGTCAGCGTCTTAGAAATAACAGCCGAGTTAAAACGGGCCGTGTCGGCCACTTTGAGGATAATAGCCGAGTGATGATGTGGCACACCGGGGTTTTAGAAGTAGCCGCCGGATGCCGACGTGGCACGCTGATGTTTTAGAAGTAACTGTCGAGTGCTGACTGGGCGCTTTTGGAGACGGTATCTGACTCGGGAATATCCCGCATATACTGCGCTTTCAGCTGCCTCTGCTTTCCGTGCCCTAGTTCTTGCTTTCCTGCCTCCAGATCCTCTTTGCAATTCGATTCTCACTCTGTTCACCAGTAGAGTTGAGATGGCGCCCAAGAGAAAGGCCTCGAGTTCATCCGCTGCGGTAATTCCCCCCATCGACCCCAACAGCTAGTTGCCTTTCGCAGGTAACCATATGTCTGTTGTCTCCGAGCCTGACCTCCTCCACCTCGTGTCCATCGGGGTTCTTCCCTCGAGGGAGCTCTGTTCTTGGCGGATTTGCCACGGGGTCACTGTTCCGACAGAGGATACCCATGAATCCGTGATTTACGTTCCTTTTCTTCTCCGCGGTCTCGCTCTCCCCATTTCTCCCTTTTTCCGTGGCCTCCTTGATTTTTATCGCCTTAACTTGACCCACCTGAATCCCAATTCTATTCTGCAAATTTCCATTTACGTTCATTTGTGCGAGGCTTTTCTTGGCGTTCTGCCACATTTTGGACTGTGGAAGTATCTGTATCACTGTCGCCCTGGAATGGCCGGGGGGGGCAGCACCAGCTGGTTGGGGGTGCTAGTTTGGAGATGCGTCGTGGGAGGAAGACTGAATATCTTGAAATCCCTCTCAAGGACAGTATTAAGGGATGGCGCTTGGAATGGTTTATTGTTGAGAACCATGGACACTCTCTCCCCTCACGGTCGGGGAGACAGCCGGACGTTCGTACTCCGAGTTGGACCGAGTCCCCCACGGATCAGGAGGTGGCTGAGGCAGGGGCTTTGCTAGCTGAAGTTGGACTGCTGAAAGAGAGGGGTCTGACTGCAGAGGCTGTGGTTGCCGATTTTGTCTTTAAGAACATTCAACCGTTGAAGGATAGGGCATACCCAGCCTACTTGTACCGAGGTTTAGCTGACCCAACCCGGGTCACCAATAGAAGAATTCTTGTTGTAGACTTGGTGAGCCGGCTTGAAATGATACTTAGAGGCAAGGTGTCCAATGTTGGTGCCCCTATCGCATACTCGGCCTAGAACTTGCCTCCTTCCAAGGCTTTTACTCATTTTGTGTCGAATCCACCTGTCGTTGATGGCAGTTTGGGCCTCAGAGTGCGACCCTCTGCTGAAGAAGTCAGCGCCTTAGTTGCTTCGATTGGAGAAATTCCCGATGATGAACGACAAGTCCACTTTGAGGTGCCTTTGGATCCTAATGATGCAGAAATAAGTGCTATGCTTGATATGCTGGCCGAAGATTCTTCTAATGCTGCTCCTGCTGGGACATTGGCGGTGGCGCCTCTCCCAGAAGCTGGTACAACCTTGGATGTTCAGAGACCTGTCAGTGTTCGCCGAGACGTCCTTGCCGAGCCAATCAACTTGATCCTTCTGCTGATGAGCAGAAAAAGAAAAAGAGACGTCTTCGACAAGTATCTAGTTTGGATCGGGGCGCTGGTCCCTCGGTTCCGGCTGCTGAGGAAGTTCCCGTGCCTGAATTTACTGGCGCTGACCCCAATGGGTGTGATCCATCTGTCGCTGACCCCAATGGGTGTGTTGCTGACAAAAAAGACGGGGAGGAAGAAAATGAGGCCCCTTTGACTCGGAAGAATAGTCGGCAGTATATTGCCAGTGGGGAAAGTAGTGGAGTTCCTTCTCCTGCTCTGTTAGCCTCGTCGGTCTACAGGAGTTATCTCTGGCGAACTTTGATTAGACTCTAGAAGATATGGTTCCAGAGGACTTATTATCAGAGCCAGCAGATGGTGACGCGATGGATGTTTGTGCTGATGTGTTCGACGCCGGGTTGGGGTCATCTCGGGCAGCGTCCCGCGCCTCGTCGACCTTAGAGCGCGGTCTCGAGGGCCAGGAAACTGACTTTGATCGTCTTGCTCTCATGGAAGTAACTGAGGGGCCTTCAACCTTAGAGGCGGCTGCCGCAGAAAGCTTGACCCTCAGGGATGGTGTTAACGCTCACCCAGCCCCCGAGGGTGTTGCCGGGGATGGTTCGGCTCGGGTGGGTGGCGTAAGTCACGACCCAGCCCCCGAGGGTGTTGCCGGAGACGATCCGGCTCAAGTGGGCAGCGCAAGCTATGACCCAGCCCCCGAGGGTGTCCGAGCGGGGTCTCCCTCTTGTACTTCCATGGATGTTCACGTCGGATCTCCTCCACACTCTGGTGGCACGGTGGTGGCCCAAGTTTCTGGTCAGGGAATCGCCTTAGAGGCTAGCGTTCCCGCTGACCAAGTTTTGGGCTCTGTTGACGGTACTGAGTTGGTCCCTGTTGGTTCATTGCAAGCTGCGTCGGGTGGCGACTTTATGCCAGGCCATCATTTGATCTCTCACGATTTGGATGTCCCTTCGTTCTTCTCCAACCTCTAGGTATTGTGATATATTTTAGCTTGACTTTTATACCGCATGAACTGCTGTTATTACATTTATCTGTTCTCAATATCAGGCGTTGGTGGACGGGATGGCTAGTCAGCTGAGGTCGCAAGGTGTGTCTGTTCCAGAAGAAACTTCGTCTCTGGCACGTTGGAATCCGGTGTTGCTTCGACAGCGTGTCTCTGACTTGGAAACGACGAATGCTAGTTAGTGCTCTTTTGATTCCTTTCGTCTGCCTTATTGAATTGTTTCACATTTTGACCCCCTTTGCTTGATTTTTTCTCGCCAGGCATGGCTCGGCAGATTTCTGTTCTTGAAGAAAAACATTCTCAAGGTCAGGCTGAACTGGTCCAGCGGTGTTCTGATTTTGAGGAAAAGTATTCCCAAAGCCAAACTGAGCTGGCCCAGGTCTCTGCTGCTCTAAATGCTGCTAACACGCTGAACTCTACTCTTCGCGTTCAGCTTGATTCTGAAAAGGTGACTTGTGAGGCTGCGCCTTGTATTGCTGCATTCTTATTGCTGGCCTGATGTTTGAAGGAGTTGATTCTTGCTCGCAGGAAGAAAAACATGCCCTTGTTGCTTCTTGCGATAATCTGAACAGACTGTATCGTGACTCTAGCAACTCGTTGACCATTCTAGAAAGGAGTCATCGTTTCACCATGGAGGAGTTAGATAATCTTCGCTGTAGGCTGCAGGAATCCACGGATGACGTGATCCGTCTCAGGCAGTTGATATCGGCTAAGGATGCTGCTATCAAGGAATTGCGCTCTTCCAAGAAGTCCATCGCCCAGGAGCTGGAGACCACTCAATTGGCTGCCAAAGTTGCTGAAGAAACTTCCATTACTCTGAAGGCCCAGCGCGACAGAGCCATGGATAAAGCCATTCGTGCGGGGCGAATCTTGATGAGGAGACCCGACGTGGTTGTTCCTGAAGACATAAGGGCTGATGTGAATGCTGCTCCTGATTCCTCAAGTCGCCCGTCTTCGTCGGTTGCTCCTGAGAAAGATATTGCAAAATAGAGAAATATTTTGTGTGCTTTGATCGCGCAGTTAGCATGGTCGGATATTTGCTAGAGGACACCAGTTCGGCATTTGAATGATATTGCTACTCTCCTATTGTTTTAGAATTCAACAGTACATAAATTTGCAGTAGTAAAATGCTGAGTGATGGCTTTGAGACTTGTTTACAGGGTATAGAAGTCACCCCTATATGAGTAATCGTAAGCATGCGAGATCGCCTTAAGTCATTACTGACTTAAATCGATTGCTTTTGTTAGTAGGGTATAGTGGTCACCCCGAGCTAAGTAAGCGTGAGCATGTTGCATCGCCTCAAGTCGTTGCCGACTTAAGCCGATTGCTCCGTTAGCGGGGCATAGTGGTCGCCCCGGGTTAAGTAAGCGCGAGCATGTTGCACCGTCTTAAGTCGTCGCCGACTTAAGCCGATTGCTCCGTTAGAAGGGCATAGTAGTCACCCTGAGTTAAGTAAGCGCGAGCATGTTGCACCGTCTTAAGTCGTCGCCGACTTAAGCCGATTGCTCCGATAGAAGGGCATAGTGGTCACCCTGAGTTAAGTAAGCGCGAGCATGTTGCACCGTCTTAAGTCGTCGCCAACTTAAGTCGATTGCTCCGTTAGAAGGGCATAGTGGTCACCCTGAGTTGAGTAAGCGCGAGCATGTTGCACCGTCTTAAGTCATCGCCGACTTAAGTTGATTGCTCCGTTAGAAGGGCATAGTGGTCACCCTGAGTTAAGTAAGCGCGAGCATGTTGCACCGTCTTAAGTCGTCGCCGACTTAAGCCGATTGCTCCGTTAGAAGGGCATAGTGGTCACCCTGAGTTGAATAAGCGCGAGCATGTTGTACCGTCTTAAGTCATCGCCGACTTAAGCTGATTGCTCCGTTAGAAGGGCATAGTGGTCACCCTGAGTTGAGTAAGCGCGAGCATGTTGCACCGTCTTAAGTCGTCGCCGACTTAAGCCGATTGCTCCGTTGGAAGGGCATAGTGGTCACCCTGAGTTAAGTAAGAATGCACGTCCATCATGAGCAAACTGAGTACTCTTGAAGCCTTTTTTATTGATGACATATTTCCCATTTTATAGAGTACATTGTCGTCCCGGTAGCTTTTGAAATTCAGCTAGGGGTAAAACTTCCTGAGGTGTTCTATATTCCAAGAGTTCCCGATTTCTGTGCCGTCCATCTGAGTGAGACGATATGACCCCAACCGAGCGACTTCTGCTACTATGAACGGTCCTTCCCATAAGGGCGACAACTTGTGCCGTCTCTCCCCCGTTAGAATTCGGCGGAGGACGAGATCTCCCACCGAGAAGGATCGTTGTCGCACGGCCTTGTCGTGATAGCGTCTCAGAGTCTGCTGGTATCGTGCTGATTGAATTACTGCATTCAGCCGTTCTTCTTCGAGTACATCAATGTCCTCCAGCCTAGTAGCTTCGGCTTCTGCTATGCTTTCGAAGACCAACCTCGACGCCCCGAACTTGAGATCGGCGGGCAATACTGCCTCTGACCCATATACCATGAAGAAGGGGGTGTTTCCATGCAAAGCTCGGCTAGGTTGAGTTCTTAGGCTCCAAACAACGTAGGGCAATTCCCTTATCCACTTCCCTGCAAACTTTTCATTCTTTTCGAAGACCCTTTTCCTGAGTGCTTCCAATATCATCCCGTTAGCTCGTTCGACCTGCCCGTTGGCCCTTGGGTGTGCTACCGAAGCATACTTGATCTGAATGCTCTTTTGCTCGAAGAAATCGAAGAATTCTGAACTTATGAAGTTGGATCCTAAGTCAATTATGATATTGTTTGGTATTCTGAATCTGAATATTATGTCTTGTATGAATTCCACGGCCTTGGCTGAGGTTAAAGAAGCGATGGGTTTGAATTCTATCCATTTGGTGAATTTGTCGACTGCTACCAGTACATGAGTGTATCCTCCTTGAGCTTTCTTGAAAGGTCCAATCATATCCAGTCCCCAGCATGCGAACGGCCATGTTACTGGTATGGTCTGCAGCTGCTGTGCTGGTAGATGTTGCTGCTTTGACAAGTACTGGCAAGCTTCGCACCTCTGCACTAACTCGGCTGCATCGCTTTTCGTGGTTGGCCAATAGAATCCTGACCTGAAGACATTCCCGACTAGCGTCTTGGATGCTGCGTGTATTCCACATTGCCCAGCGTGGACCTCATCTAGAAGTCGCTTCCCAGTAGATGAGAGAATGCACTTCATGAGGACGCCTGACGCACCCTGTCTGTATAATGTCTCCCCAATGAGTGTGTAGTGGGCTGACTGCCTGGCGATGCGCTCGGCTTGTTCCTGAGCTTGTCGGCGATCACGCCGTCGGGAGTTCCTTCGTTCTTTGAAGACGCGTTCCTCCGGAGTTTCTCCTATCTTCGAGACCTCATCTCGCGAGACAGGTTGCTCCGGATCCCGTTCTCCGGCCTCGTGATGTCGTCGGATGTTTCGGCGCCGATTTCTTCGTCGACGGGACTCCCGCTGAGGTGGTTCTTCCCCATGTGCGGTCGGCTCGTCGTCGGAGACGGGAGGCGACCCCACCCTTCCGATGAAAAGAACGTCGGGGTAGAATGGCGCGGCTGTCGTGGCGATCTTCCTTCGGAGAGCTGGAGGTTGCGCTTCTCCGGTATTTTCGGAGTTTGTTGGAGGAGACTTCTTTTTTGGCGGATCTGCGATGCGGTGTAGAATTCCCTCTTCGTCTGCTATGGATGAGATCGTTCCAAAGCAGAACATGGATCCGGGACGGAAGGTGATCTTGCTGTGGAAGGTGACGGCCATTGAGCTAGCTTAGATCGTCGACACACACCCTACCTGGTGCGCCAGCTGTCGGTGTTTTGGGTCCGACCGCACACCCGGGGTTGCCCCTCAAGGTGTTTTAGGAGTAGGACAGTGTCGCCGACTGTAGCTAAATGGTTCGTGCCAAATGCACGAAGAACAATGGACATTATTTACAGGTTCGGGCCGCTTTGAGACGCGTAACACCCTACGTCCTGGCGAGTTTGCTCTGTATATGAGTTACAAGGTAGCTCTCTAAAGTGAGAACACGGAGAGTTGAGGTGGATGGCTGAGTGGTGGGATCGATTGTCTTGAAGGGGTGCCCCCTAGGCCTTATATATTTGACCGTGAGGCAATACAAGCTGATATGATAACAACGTGCACCTAAAAGATAGTAAACTGTTTGAGCTTATCTTCCTATGACTTGGCCGACTTATCCTCACTTGGTTCCGCCGTACGGGGTTCCAGCGTAGAAAAGTCGGGTCTTCTGTTGCGGTCGCTTGTTCAACGCTGTGGGGCTGTTCGGGTTTGCGCCAACCCGGCCTTATGTCGATCTGCTTCGCTGGTCGTTCCTCCCTAGTCCCATGAAGGAGTGACCTCACGGGTTATTGGGTTCTTGGGCCTTTCGTGAGATCTTTTATTCTTCAAATGGACCCGGGGAATATCTGTCCCCCACAGGGTACCTAACTAGTAACTATATATGTATGATAGATAGTGAGTATGGGTATGAGATATTATTTCTCTAGTGGATATAAGCATTGCTTTGTGTGCACATTAATTACCTTGGCCCCCAATTACCTTGCCCCCTGCCATCGCCACTTCGCCAGTCAGGCCCCGTTTGGTTACCCCAAACTAAAGTTTAGCCCCTGTCCAATCGAATGTTTGAACCTCCGTTTCGGGTATTAAATGTAGTCGGATTATAAAACAAATTTGTCAGCCGAAGATTAAAAGACGAGACGAATCTAGTCCAGTTGGTTGGGTCTATATTTCATACTCCTATTTGAAAGTCAAACGCTTGATGTGACCCGGGCTAAACTTTAGCAGGGGCAACCAAACACCCCCTCAAACAAAAAGGCCCAAAAAGCCGCTCCGAGCCTCCGACCTCGCATCCGGCCCGATTCGACTAGGGTTTTAGCACTCCCAGTCCCGGCTCCCGCCGTCGCCTCGACGCTTCCCCCCTCTTCCTCCGCCGCCAACCCAGCGAGGGAGCTCCCAGTCCGCGAAGACATGGCGGGGAAGAAGCGCAAGTCCGGCTCCGAGAAGCCGACGAAGCACCGCCTCCCGCTGGGAGCCGATGCCGACGCTGTCGCCGAAGCCTCGAAGCGCCGCCGATCGGGCGCCACCAAGCAGCACCAGGCGGACGAGGAAGCGTCCATCCCGCCCTCTCTCAGCGCCAAGATCCTCCGCGAGGCGCGCAAGCAGCAGGAAGAGGAGATGCGCGCCGACTCCAGCGACGAACAGCGACCCTCAGCCGCCGAGGCGACCGCGGGGCCGTCCACGTCGTCCTCGTTTCCCGTCCCCGCCGCCGATGGCGAGAATGAGGAGGACGACGTTGATGAGTTCGACGGGTTTGACGCGCTGAGCGAGTACGATGGCGGTGAGGTGCGTGGCTTGCAAGACTAAAAGTGTAACGTATTGCCGGTGGCTGAGCTTATGCCTGAGATGCTAATTTGCTGGCTTCGTTGCGTTGTTAGGTGGAGATCAACGAGGAGGACGAGAAGGCCCTCGCTGCTTTCATGTCAAAGGACAAAGCTGCCGAGCGCACCCTTGGCGATATCATTCTCCAGAAGATCAGGGAGAAGGACGCCGAGGTCGCAACTGGTGGTATGCTTCTTGAACTGTTATCCTGTAATTGGAATTGCCGTCCGTTTACCAAACCGAGAGCTATCTTGAAGTAGCTTTAACTGCTGTTGTGGTATGAGTAGAGTTAAATGTGTTGGTGAATGCCAATATACAGCAATTGTTGTTCGTGCAATTCCTGATTGCTGTTTTTACTTGAACAGAAGGACGACCTCGTGTAAAATTGGACAACAGCATTATTGAACTTTATAAAGAGTATGTGATTTCCTCTTTCTTACTTTCAGTAATGTAAAGAAGCATTGCATATTTCTATGCAGTACTGATTGTTTTTTCATCTGTAGGGTTGGGAAGTTCTTAAGCCGGTACACGAGTGGGAAAATTCCGAAAGCCTTCAAGCGCATACCATCGCTGGAGTGCTGGGCAGATGTCGTGCAGCTAACAGAGCCAGAGAATTGGTCTCCTAATGCCGTGTATCAAGCAACACGCCTCTTCTCTTCGAACATGAACACAAAGAATGCTGAGCGGTTCTATGAAGCCATTTTGCTACCTCGTGTTCGAAATGACATAAGGAAGAACAGGAGGCTGCATTTTGCACTCTACCAGTCGCTGAAGAAGGCCCTTTATAAGCCTGCGGCATTTAACAAGGGAATTTTGCTACCACTCTGTCGGGTAATTGTTTTCGAGAGCAGCATTAGTTGAACATAGGGCCTATCCGTTTCCTTTGTTCTGATATCTCAAACGCTTACTCTGTTGGTGAATGGTTGCATCTCTTTTATGGTTACATTGCATAATGTTATTAATATTCTTGCAAATAGCATTTCCTGATGATCGGTTAATGAAAGCATCAAAGCAGTTAGATGTACAACACATAGTTTTGAAAACCTGAAAGATAGATTGGCAGCTGTTTCTTCCCCAAATATTGTGTTTTTATTAAAACACCTATTTTGTCCATTTTCCCTGTAGTTGTATTGAAGTCTTGACCCTTGATGCACAAATGGAACATAGCTTTCCCCTTTTCGTGTCCACTTTATAGCTTATCGTAATTGCAGGAAAGGAATTGCACTCTACGCGAAGCAGTGATTATTGGAAGTATTATCCAGAAAGTTTCCATTCCATTTCTCCATGCAAGGTCAGCTGAATATTAAATGGATTCATTTCCAAGATAATTCTGAGTTAGTGTCTTATCTTCTACTGTGCATTTGAATGCAGTGTAGCTCTAGTAAAACTAGCAGAGATGGAGTACTGTGGCACTACAAGGTGAGTAAGCCACAACCTACTTCTATTCTCTTTGCATTGTTTAATAGTACCGCATCCTTTTGTCCAGAGATTGTTTTGCTAAACATGCAACCTTTTCATCAGAAACTATCAGTTATCTATAGTGATTTTTTTGTTTAACTAGCCACATAATGTGTTGACATGCATCTGGCATCTTTATTACAGCTGTTAAAATGTGTATGATGCAGAAAGTTCACAGTAGTTCTAGTATACTGTATTAGTTGTTCTTAGTCACCTTGAGAATGATGTAACCTAATCTCTCTTGCAGTTACTTCATCAAGCTATTTCTAGACAAGAAATATGCTTTGCCATACCGTGCACTTGATGCAGTGCTTGCCCATTTCATGCGTTTTGTTGATGATGAGAGGATCATGCCTGTTATATGGCATCAATCACTGCTTGCATTTGTGGAAAGGTTAGTGATGGATGTGCAGACTTCAAAGCATTTTTTTCTTTGATTCGAAACACGTAATCCTTTTATTTGTGGCATGCTGCCAAAAGCCTTTCATATTTGAAGCATGAAAGGTCCTATTTGAATTCCCTCTTCCATCATCTGCACGTCCTTGTATTCTCTGGAACAAAGTAGTCACCTCGAAATTTTTCCTGTTGGAAGTGTGGTTATATAGTTTGAACATGTTCTTTATTGTGAGGCCCAAGCCTCATAGTTGCAGTTATGAGTTCATGACTGAATTGATTGCTGGTGTTCATTCACCAAGTGTCTTTGCTCACTCTTTCACTGCTTTAGTCATGCATCTTACACTAATAACTTCGTGACAGATACAAGAACGAGTTAGAGAAAAAGGATAAGGAGAAACTTGCACGTTTGTTGGATCACCAGAAACACTATTTAGTATGCCACTTTACATACTCATGAATATCAAAGCACCATTTACTGGATTTCTTAGTTAACTGACATGTGCTAATGCTTGAAACATGAACCCTCTCTAAACAGGTTACTCCAGAAATTCGAAGGGAGCTTCGAGGGAGCTGCAACAGGGGTGAAAAAGATACAAATTTGCATACTTATATCCTTTCAGTGGAGCTTGTTATGATCTTTACCTTGCATACATATACTAACCAAAATTGTTGTAATTAATGCAATTAAAATTTTGATTCAAGTCTGGTTATTTCTTTAACATGTTTTCTTACTGTCACCTATCTCCGTCATTACCAAGCCTATCGAGGAAGACAAATGGGACGTACCACAAGTGCCAATGGAGGAAGATTAGCCAGATTCTCCAACATCGATTTTTACACTTCATTTGTTTTTGAAGCAAATTTCTAAAGATATTGCTGTATTTTTTTGGGCGTGAACTTTTAGTGCCAATATTGGGGTAAAATAGGTTCCCAGTAGATTGGGCCCCCAATGTTCTGAGGGCATTTTGCAGTCGGAATGTGATTCACACACGGAAAAGTTTGTTTTGATCATTTGGAGCATTCCAAGGGGGCATTCAGCATGGACATGTATCATACTGTATTTCTCAGAAGTGGGTAAGAAATGGTTGATCCTGTTACTTTGTAGCTGCGACAATTAAGGTGTACCATACTTGAACCAGAAATGAAAATGAATAATCCGGAGTTCGTTTGGTTTTTTAGGGTCTTTGTTGTCTGCATAATCCCCTATCTAGACCTTAGTAGATGTTCTCTGGAATGGATACCAGCTATTTTATTTTTAAAACAAAATTTTGTTGTAGATCTAGACCATGCACATATTTCCCAAAATTTTTGGAGTTTGTGAAAATATTTCTAGAAGCTTTCAAAAACTAAATTTACATCTAGAAACGAAGGGAAAAAAAATAAGTTATTCTAATTGGTGTCAAGTTGCATTTTAAAAATATTCCACAGAAATCAAGAGACGCATCTGATATATTTATTGTGGAGAGTTTCTAAGACACTTCTAAACATTGACTAAACCTTCTTGTTTTCTAATGTTTTTTTTCAGGATATTTTGACATCTTTCTATAACTGTATAATTTTTTTTTGAAAGATTAGAATTTTTTTCATGAATTCTAAATATTTTATTTGTGTTTCTTATGTCCTAATCTATCCTATAATGTCTCTTCAAATTTTTAGAAGTTCGGAAATATTTTCTAAAACAGGGAGGTCGCTCGCATTTATGACATTTGGGGAATGCATTTTATCCAACTTTTGAGTTTGAGGATTTGTGGTCAGCATTTTGCTCATCTTGCACTGTAGTTTTTTGTCCTAGAATTGTCATCTATTAATCTATACCTGATTGGTCAAAATATGCAAGTGAAATGCAAACATTTCTGTCAATGCCATTGTTAGGTGCTGGCACACAAGGATGATTGAACTGAAAGATACACAGTACTTCATTACCATGATCACGAGTCATTGAAATGTGTGATGCATGGAATATAAACTCAAGACCCCGTTACTTATGCACATTGCATCGTCGAATTACTATACTTATCAGGGTCAGGCCATCACTTATCACCACCAATGCAGTAAATCTTCACCTAGTTCCCAGGACCCAGGCCATCATCTTTCATTGCCAATGTGGTAAATCTTTACTCTAAGGGCAAGTTTGTAAACTCAAATCACCCGGGAATTGGAAGGGATTGAGATGGAAATAAACTAATTTGTCCCTCAAACCCCTTCCATCCACGAAGGGACGTGGATTTGAGTTTCCAAACTAGAGCTAAGCTAGATAAAGTTTCCTGTGAGTTTTCCATGGGAAAATAGGGCGAGTAGAAATACAACGGAGAAGCACATTGGCTTTACAAAATTTGAGGCACGCCAACACTCAAACTAGGGTGACGTGCACGACACATCTTCATTACAATCTATATTCCTAGTTTGTTTCACTTCAGGTTCAGGAGCTGATGGTTTGGATGGCCTATTGGGCTTGATTTCTTCGACCTTCTCTGTTGGGATGTCAAACTGCCACACAACAATAGAATATGACTAGTTAGATTTCTCATGGATAGTGGGAACATAGTGATCGGTATAGATGCAGCACATATAAAAGAGCTCCAAGATGCAGCACACATAAAAGATATGGTGCCTTCGAATATTTAACATACTCTGAATCCACAGCCAGACACACAAGCATTGAAGCATTCCTGCACGAAAAATTGAATTTGTCAAAAACATTGAATAAAGAAACTTGTCGGTATGTCACATACAATATGCAACACAAACAATAATTTACAACATGAACTTGATTAGTATTCTCTTGAAAAATCTCAACAACTATGGTTGTTGCGAATCAACACCAAAAAAGTTTAATACCACATCGGTCCCTTCACCATGAAAATACAGGCAGGGCATCAAAACTTATGAATTCACAGGTACTATATATTTCTCCAATATTTGTATTAAATTGGGTTATCTGTTGTCACCGAATTATTAATAAATTGACATATGATAGTTAACATAGGCGAAAATGAAGTCCATCAGACTGAAATTAGTATACCATCCAGAATTTATTCAACCAACAAATCTACCCATGAAATCTACTGAAAACTACATTCTACTGTCATTATGCCTGTAAATATGTTGAAACATCGCTGCATTTATGCTATTTAAGAAAGGGATAACTACTTCATGGTTCCATTCAGCATATAAATTTTAAAATGTATAAGGGGTTACATGATCCATCACAAATACCAAACATAGTTATAGCCTTACGCGCTTCATACTAATGAAAAATGCCTCCAGTGCCATGCTTATGCAAATCACACAACAACGAGATATTAAAAAATAACTATATTAGCCAAGAACAACTCCAATGACTGCATAAAATAGTCCAAAATTGGATCAGTTATCCATTTTTCCCCCTAACCATGCGCTCCTCTAAACTTGATTTTGTAAGGAACATGTTCAATATGATAACAGCTGGAAAGTTGTGTGTGTAGATGGGCAGCAATAACCATAATAGATGGTAAATGTTTGGTTTATATAATAATTTGTACATGATGTAACCAGATCAAACAATAGAATGATGGACTCACCAAAGAGTAACTATCCTGCCCTGGAGATCGGTCAATGCAAGCGCTCCACTGGTGATCTTCTAACACCGGATCTTTGTAGCATATTTCAGTACATTTTCCTATGCCTGAGGAGTTGATAATGAGTAAGGCGCCATGCACACTAAAAATACAGCCTCGAGAAGACGCAATACCATACACACGTTACCAGAGGCAGACAGACACTATGACAGGAGACAAGGATACCTACTGCTAACGATGAGTTCTTAATCGACATAGAAACAGAGCAAGCAATTCTGAAATCAAACAATATAGCTCCAAAAATAGCTCAGTCCACGGGATGACATCAAGTATATTATTGGAGGCAAGCATTCATTCCGTTTCCACATCAAGTATAATCTGATACTCACACTCGTCCCAGGTGTCGCCGTCCGCGTTGCATCCCTTCTTGCAGAACACCCTCCCTGTAAATGAAAACCAAATGACAGAACCGAGAGGAGAGGAGAAGAGATGACCCGTTAGCTTAGAGTGGAGCAAAACGACCAAATGATCCCCTTTCGCGGTGGGGGGAAGGTGAACGGAGGCACTGACATGGGATCTGCACGAGGCTCGCGTATTTCTTGGTGCAGCAGCTGCCGCACGGTGGCGTCCAGTCGCCGGAGAACATCCCGACCAGCCTCCGGCGCCAATCCCTCCCGCGTCTCGCACAGACACGGATCGGTCGGCAGCGGCTGCCGAGGGATGCTGGTTAGCGGGCCCGGTATGGGGGAGGCGAGGGGCAGAAAATAGAGGTGGAGAGGGAGCGGCGGCGACGGCTGTTCGGTTCGCATGCAGTCAGCTGGTCGGTGCGGAGCAAATTGTGGAGGTGTTTTATTATACTGCAAATAATAAAGAACAAGGTACTTGAATTATGCGCGATACACTATTTAACTTGATGGTAATGCATCCAAGTCATACACTATTTATTTAATATATTCTCGAGCGAAAGAATCTATGGTTACATAGAATCCCCGTCAGAACAAAAAGTAGATGCAAAATGCATGTATCATAAACAACCTCAGGTTTACTACCTCAAATGGTTCTATAATCTTTCAACTATTTAAAATGTCGTATTTGTGTTACATAAAAAAATCCAGCCAACGATCTGACCATTCCCGTGACCCTTTTTTTTTTTGAGAAAAACCATTCGTTTCGCAATTTTCTGACTAGCTTGCCGGGAAAAAAAACTTTAGTGCTCAAAGCCTCAAATAAATAAATCAAATGTTTTCGGACAGGATCAATCCTTTTTGGGTTCACATTTAATCTTTTTCATTGAAGCCCGGCTCTACAAGAGCCGTGGGCTGGGCTGGGCTGGGCTGGTCTTTGCTTGGCAGGCCTGTTTTGTTCAAGCCTCTCTCTTTGGATAAGGTCGGTGGGAAGCAGTCCTTCGGTGTGGACCTCCCTCCGTCTCCCGGGCGGAAGGAAGCGGACGGGGCATCCACGTCCGGCCATCCATGGCTGCCACAGGTATGCTTGCCCTTTTCCCAGTGACCCTCTCCTCGAGACCCTCCCACCGCACGCGCGGCTTCATGCAGATCCCACGTCGTCAGCAGCCGCGACTCCTCACAGCGGCGGCCACCGAAGCCTCTTCCTACAACCTACCATCTCGCTCCTCATCGGAGGCGCCGGAGACCAGGCAGATACGCCTGGAGACGGAGTCAGCACTGGAGTGGAGCGGCGTGTGCGAGAGGCTGGCCCACTTCGCCGCCACTGCTGCGGGCCGCGCCGCCTGCGAGGGAGGGCGCGTCCCCGTCGGGCGGAGCCGGGAGGAGAGCGAGAGGCTGATCGACCAGACGGCGGCGGCGGTGCTGCTTCCGACGCCGCTCGATTTCGGCGGCGTCGAGGACGTGTCCGCGCTCGTCGCTGCGGCGGTCGCGGGCCGCGCGCTGGCGGTGAGGGAGCTTTGCGCAGTTGGGCGCAGCATCCGTGCCGTGCGGGCAGTGTTCCACCAGTTGAAGAGACTTGCCGATGAAATGCCGGATGGAAGGTGAGGAATCGCTTTGGTGCTTGCTGATGAATTGGACGGCATTGAAACATACCATCATCAGGCGTTAGTAGTATCTTTGTTTGATCATTGTGACTGTGTATTATGGATAGTCAATATTAGTTTTGCCATAGCTTTGTGGATGGAAACCATAGTGCTGATAATTCACCGGTTACTGTTCACGTATTCTTACACATTACAAGAGTCTATAAATATTCGTTGGTTCTTATTTTCAGATTAAAAAAAAATCTCTATTTGTTCTCCTGCAGGTACTCTTCTCTTGTAGATATACTGCAAGGTTGTGACTTCTTAACTGAGCTTGTTCAAAGGATAGAGTTTTGCCTTGATTCCACCCTTTCTCTTGTCCTGGATCGGGCAAGCAAAAAACTAGAAATAATCCGCCGAGAAAGGAGGAGGAACATCGAAATGTTAGAATCTCTACTAAAAGATACAGCTGCAAAGGTTTTTCTAGCTGGTGGGATTGATAACCCTCTGGTCACCAAGCGCCGTTCTAGGATGTGTGTTGGTGTGAAAGCTTCACACAAGCATTTGATGCCTGGTGGAATCGTTCTAAGTTCCAGTGGCTCTGGCGCAACATACTTTATGGAGCCACAGGATGCTGTTGAGCTCAACAACAGGGAAGTTAAACTCTCAGGAGAGGAGAGAGCAGAGGAACTGGCAGTATTGAGCTTGCTTACCTCAATGATTGCAGACTCCCAACTGAAGATCAGAAATTTGATGGACAATGTTTTGGAATTGGACCTTGCTTGTGCTAGAGGGTCATATGCCCTATGGACAAACAGTGTCAGACCAACCTTCACTGATAGTTATACCATTAGCCAATCAGACCAGTGCAATGACTATTCAATTTATATTGAGGGCATTCGGCATCCTCTTCTACTTGAACAGTCTCTTATGGCAGAAGAATCAACTACAGAAGCATCTGAAATGCCTGTTCCATTGGACATGTGGGTCAAAAAGAATGCAAGGATAGTTGTGATCTCTGGACCTAACACTGGAGGCAAAACTGCCACTATGAAGACCTTGGGGCTGTCCTCGCTTATGTCAAAAGCTGGTATATTCTTCCCAGCCAAAGGAAGGCCTAGGATTCCATGGTTCGATCAGGTTCTTGCAGATATTGGTGATCACCAGGTAGTCTCTGTCCTTTGATGAGAATTTCTCTAGTCACTTGTGGGACAATAAGCTTATTGATGAAAACTATTTTTTGGATTGAAGTCGCTGGAGCACAGCCTCTCTACATTCAGTGGGCACATATCACGTCTGTGCAAGATTGTAGAAATGGTATCAAAAGATTCTCTAGTTCTAATTGATGAGATTGGCAGCGGCACTGATCCAGCTGAAGGTGTAGCTCTTTCAACCAGCATTTTGAAGTATCTTGCAAGTAGAGCGAATTTAGCCATTGTGACAACTCATTATGCTGATCTAAGTCGGCTCCAGTCAGTTGATAACCGATTCGAGAATGCTGCAATGGAATTTTGTGTAGAAACTCTACAACCAACATACCGAATCTTATGGGGCAGTACTGGTAATTCCAATGCACTTAGCATTGCAAAGTCAATTGGTTTTGATCAAAAAGTGCTTGATCGCGCACAAGAATGGGTTGAGAAACTACTGCCTGATAAGCAAAAGGAGCGGCAAGGTTTACTTTATGATTCTCTCGTTGATGAAAAAGAACTTTTGGAATCCCAGGCAAATGAAGCTGCATCTGTTCTTTCACAGGTTGAGGGGTTGTACAATGAGGTACTTATACTCTTAATGATTTGAAATTTCTGTAACAGCGATGTACATAGATTCTCCCCTTCCTCTCATTTTAAGCCCAACCTGGTATATTTTCACTTTGAAGATTCGCTTGGAAGCTGATGATCTCGAAAGCAGAGTAGCTGCATTGAGAGCAAGAGAGACCCAAAAGGTACAACAGGAATTGAAGGTTGTTAAGTATCGAATGGACACCATAATCAAGAATTTTGAAGCTCAGCTAAAGAATTCAAAACTTGAACAATACAATTCGCTAATGAGGAAAGCAGAGGCTGCCACTGCTTCCGTGGTTGCCGCTCATCAGCCAAGCGAAATAGCTTTCGATGATGACGATGAAAACCGGATCTCGTTCGTCCCACAAGTTGGAGACAAAGTGTATGTTCAAGGGCTGGGAGGAGGAACGATGGCTACCGTTGTCGAAACTCTCGGAGAAGATGAGAGCTGTATGGTTCAATACGGAAAGATAAAGGTTCGAGTCAAGAGAAGCAGGATAAAACTGGTTCAAAGAGGCACAAATAACGAGGCAACAACTTCCTCTTCTGTAAAAGCAAAGGTATGATGCATCATTATCTCAATATACTGTATCTGTTTACAGCATTGGTAAATCTTAATGCAAAGCATAAGATGATGCTAAGAACTTGTATGTTCAGAATGTTGAGGTGTCCTTTAACCAAGCCATGACATTTGTTAGTAGCGTATACGTATATGGTAAAAATCTGTTTGAAGCCTTCAAGGTAGCAGTGATTGAAAAAAAATTAAAAGTTCTCACTAAAGCTAGGTATAGTTGCTCTCCACATGTTCATGGCATATGGACCAACCAGTTTATTAGTCGATTTTGCCGGCATTCCCACGCGTGGCGTATTTCAATAGCATTGTCGGGACTCGGGAGAAACCAAGTTAGCTTCAGCCCTGCAGAATGCATTGATTCTGGCCTGCAAATTCCTGGCCCGGCTTTAGTTCGGGCAGGTGCAGCAGCATGGAAGAACAGGCTGGACCTAGGATAATGTGGTCCATGCAAGCAATGATGCAAGGCTGGTGGTGCGTGCATGCATGCATGAACCTTCGCTAACTCTGCCGTTGCCAGTACCTATCGAGGATTGGCACGGTCGGCATGTCTTCTTGTAAACGCTCGTCGCGCTTTGCTGTACTGTGCTGTGCTTCAATGGTGCTCTGACCATGCATGTTTGGTTTCCGTCAGGGCCGAACACCGAAGCAGCGATCGGCAACGACGACGGACGTCTCCTTCGGCCCCGTGGTGCAGACGTCCAAGAACACGGTGGATCTGCGCGGTAAGCGGGTCAGCGAGGCGGCCTTCGAGCTCCGCATGGCCGTCGACGCGTGCAGGCCGTACCAGGTGCTGTTCGTGGTCCATGGCATGGGCACCGGGGCGGTGAAGGACTGCGCCATTGACGTCCTCCGGAAGCACCCTCGCGTGTCCAGGTTCGAGGACGAGAGCCCTCTCAACTACGGCTGCACCGTCGCCTACATCCAGTGAACGGAACGGGTTTGTACACAGACTGTTTGGAACTGAACGCAGACATTTCATTCAATACAGAAATCAGTTTGGTTTTGCCTCACAGTCACGTCACGTGTGCGGCGGAATGCCAGTTGGGTGAGCTTTTTGCTTGTAGCTGATCTGCGGGTGGATTGATGGATCGGATAAATGGCCGTGGCAGTTCGGCCGGCGTCCTATGCATTGGCATCGCAAGATCACCAGCGGAAGCAAGGTGTGCGTGCACATGCGCGCCTTTTCTTTCCAGCAGGATTTTGTGTGGCGAGGGCTGATGTGGCCAGGTTCGTTAGAGCTGGACAAAATACGAGCTGGTGGTTCTCTCGATATCCAGTCCAGGCAAGGGATGCTGTTGCAAGATCACGTCACGACCGCCAAGGCCTCCCCGTCCTCCTCCTATGTTCACTCACCCTCACTGACTGTCGTGCCCATACTTCTCCGTGCCCACCTGCAAGCAGCTCGACGAACGTCAGCCTCTAGCTAGCTCATGTGTGTATCTGACCCTCCCCGGCCGGGCCCGCACCTCCTCGTGGCTGTGTCAGTCAGTCAGGGAGCTGTACTTGCAGAGCAGCCATGGCGGAGGCCGGTGGGAGGGAGCCACCCGCGAATCTTCTTGCTCCTCGTAATTGTTTATAAGCGCAGGAGCGAAGTGGTTCATTGTTCCACCAGATCCCCTCTTTTGGCCGATCTCTCTTCCGTTCCGCTCTGCCGCAGCCAATTGCTTCTGCTGTGTCCTTTTCCTCCCAGCGAGCACCTTACCTTACCTCTCTCCTCGTTGTTGTGTTGTTGATTGATCCTGGAAGCCGCAGCTCCACAAGCTCCCAAAAAGCAACAACCTTTACCTCGTTGTTCATTGTATCTTCCTTTCTTCCCTGCTTCTGGCTCCGCCGCCGCCATTTTGTCCCCCGTTGCATCTCTTCTGAAGCTGAACCTGCGACAGCTACTGCCATTGTTTGCAGGGGAGACAGGAGCGAGCGAGAGAGAGCTCGCGACAAGGTTTTGCCCCCGCACCATATCGTCCTCTCCCCGCAAGCTCCAAAAGCCAGGTCCAGGGACTAAATAGAGCAAAGGAAGCCTTTCATCATCGTCGTCATACACTAATCGAACGGGAGAGGGAGATACATCACGTTTTTGTGCTCCTCCGAGTCCGTCCTTCTCCAAGATCCCCCATTTTCCTTCTCGTTTCCAACCTCCTCCTCCTTCTTCCTGACCGACCGATGGCGATGATGTGACGCCGACTGCGACCTCAGCATTTCCACACCGTCTCGGTCTGGGTCTGGTCTTCGTCTCCGCCTGCGCCTTCGTTTTGATCCTTAAGCTGAGCTTCCCTTCCCTTCCCCGAGCGCCACCTCCGCCCGTCCTACCATGGCGCTGGCTTCAATGTGATACGCGGAGGTGCGGTCGGTCGGTCGTGAGGAATAGGAAGAGGGTAGGAGAGGAGAAGAAGAGCCAGCGCCGGCGGGAGGGGAGATGGCGGGCGGCGAGGGCTCGGGGGAGGGGGAGATGCGGTCGCTGGCGCTCACGCCCACGTGGTCCGTCGCCACCGTGCTCACCCTCCTCGTCGCGGGCTCGCTCCTCATCGAGCGCTCCATCCACCGCCTCAGCAATGTGAGTGAGTGGAGTGCCCAATCAGCAGGAGCATGCACTCTCTGCCTTTCTCCCTCATGAGTACCTGCCTATCATGTTTTCTTGGAGTACTTTTCTTTTGTCCATGTCCATGGTGTGTCTGTTTGTGCTCATTTCTGGGCTAGTTTGTGATTTGATTTACTACCCAACGTGTCCTTGCGTTGCTGTCAGATATCATATCATCAGTTGTTGCTTTTTTAGGATCCTGTTTGGAGAAATTGTTTGCTTTAGTAGCACAAATATGCACTCTATGCTCTATTTGACCTCCATCCGCTGTTACTTTTCTCATTAACTTCGTTAGGTGTCGTATTATCAGTATAATCAGATTTCTTTTTCCACAACCAAATCATGTACTTTTTCAGTGGCTGAAGAAAACTCATCGGAATCCACTTTACAAAGCAATGGAGAAGATGAAAGAAGGTATCCATTATCACCAAATATGCGCTCTTTGTTGTGTTTTTTCATGGCTTGTTTTGTTGGCCTGTCACGAAACAAAGACTGAACTAGGAAGGCTTAACTACCTTTTTGCTGCAGAAATGATGCTGCTTGGGTTCATATCTCTGCTTCTGGCTGCGACGTCAAGAATCATCTCGGGGATCTGCATCGACTCCAAGTACTACAACAGCAGATTCTCCCCATGCACCAGAGAAGAGGTCCAAGAATCGATAAATGCAGAGCATGCCATTGCTCACGCGCGCAAGCATCTACTGGAGGTCATCCTACACCATTCACTGAGGAGAAATCTGAAAACTAGTTACCATAACCATGAAGGCTGCCGTGAGGTGTGTAAATGTTTTAATTTGCAGATCGAACTGTCCCGAATAGTTAAAGGGTAGCCAACCATCCTACTAAAACTTACATCAGTTTTGCTTCTTGTTGACGCCTTTTCGGAGCGCCAAACACTCAACAAGAACCGTGGCGGTGCCCTCTGCACAGGGGCGGACGGTCCGCGCACAGGGGCCGGACGGTCCGCGGCCTGGTGCGAGGCGCGGTGGTGCTCTCTGCGCAAGGGCGGACTGTCCGCGGCCTGGGGCCGGACGGTCCGCGGCCTGGTGCGCGGCTAGGGCTCCTGCCTGACGGCCGGACGGTCCGCGCCCTGGGGCCGGACGGTCCGCGCGTACGCAGGGACGGCGGAAGATCGCCGACGGCGCCTGGATCTCGCTCCCGGGAGGGACCCCGTCGGGGAGTAGAGATCCTAGGTGGTGTCTAGGCTCGGGCAGGCCGACCTAGACTCCTCTAATCGACGTAGAGTCGAGGAGAGGCGGAGAATTTGGGGATTGGATATCTAAACCTAAACTAGACTAGAACTACTCCTAGGATAAAATGCGAAATAGAAGTTGTATTGATTCGATTCATGATGATTACAAATCGGCCGTATACCTCTCTATTTATAGAGGAGGGGGGCTGGACCCTTTACAAACTAATTTCCGAGCTTTTCCCGTGATTTTAGCTAACAACCGTAACACAAAACTCGGAACCCTAATCTGTTCTGCGCACGCGCGGACCGTCCGGCCCCCAGGCGCGGACTGTCCGGACCGCGGACCGTCCGGCCTCAGGGCCGGACCGTCCGCAGGCTCAATTACGGTTCGAACATATGCCCCCCTGCCTTTTGGTGGAGCTGGGCGAACCAAAAGCAACTAACTCGATGTGCTCACATCGGTTCTCTTAGGCATCTTGCCACATACTAGGATGATACTGTTTGAGGAAACGCCCATTCAAAGCCTTAGGCAAATCCTTGTCTTGTAATGTTTGTAGCAAATAGGCGTTGCCAGACATCACCTGTTTTACTTTATAAGGACCCTCCCAGCTTGGCGACCATTTTCCAAACTTCCGGTCTTTATTCCTTAGAGGTAAGATGGTCTTCCACACCAGATCCCCTACTTGAAATGATTTTGCTTTGACCTTTTTGTTGTAGGCCCTGGCTACCATAATCTTGTCCTTTTCTATTGCTCCCAATGCTATCATCCTCTTGTCGGTCACCTCATCAATATTATCCATCATTGAATTATAATAATCAGTGACAGTTAAATCATTTTGTCTGGCGAACCTGACAGCATTCAAACTTATTTCCACAGGCAATACTGCTTCCTGCCCATAGACAAGCTCAAAAGGAGATACTTTAGTAGCACTATGTTTAGATATTCTATGAGCCCATAAAGCTTCGGACAAAATCTTATGCCAATGTTTAGGATTATCAGATATCTTCTTTTTTATCAAATTAATCAATGTCCTATTACTAGACTCGGCCTGTCCATTGGCCTGAGCATAATATGGAGATGAATTAAGCAGCTTAATTCTGTATAATTCAGCAAATTCACGTACCTCCTTTGACATAAAAGAAGTCCCTTGATCTGTAGTCAAGGTCTGGGGAATGCCGAATCTATGAATAATATGCTCAGTTATGAACTCAATTACCTCCTTGTGTGTCATGTTTTTCAGAGCAACGGCTTCAGTCCATTTGGTGAAATAGTCCGTGGCGACTAACACAAACCGATGCCCCTTTGATGATGAAGGATGAATTTCTCCAATAAAGTCTAATCCCCATCCTCTGAACGGCCAAGACTTGATGATAGGATGCAATTCGGCTGCAGGGACCAACTGTAGGTCGCCGAATTTTTGACACACTTGGCATCCCTTGTAGTACTTGAAACAATCAGCTATCATACTAGGCCAATAAAAACCAGACCTTCGCAACAACCACTTCATCTTTGGAGCCGATTGATGAGTACCACAAATTCCTTCATGTACTTCGGCCATGGCTAATATAGCATCATCTGGGCCCAAGCACTTCAGCAGGACATCACTGACTGTTCGGCGGTAAAGTTCATCACTCATCAAAACATACTTGAAAGCTGTTCGCCGAATGTTCTTATCTGTCCTAATATTGGGATTTCGTAAATAATTAAGTATAGGTGTCCTCCAATCACTTACATCGGCTTCATTGTCAGCCGAATCGATTAAGAGAACATTTCTGGAAACCCCGGACGGTCCGGCGTCGTCACGCGGACGGTCCGCGACCTGGGAATTTGGCTCTGCACTGGTTATCGGAATTTCAGTTTTGTGAAATTTCCCTCTCTTTATCCGGTAACCTGATGCATCTTGTGCCAAATCGTTAGCTCTATGATTCTCAACTCTAGAGATATGTCGAATACTGAATTCGTCAAAAGAATGGATTATGCTCCAACATTTCTCAAGATAACTATTTAGAGTACCATCAAGACATTGATATTCTTCTAACACTTGTTGGACAACCAGCTGAGAATCACCAAATACCTTCACATGTTTTACTCCCATACTATTTAAAAGTTCTAAACCGAATAGGAGGGCCTCATATTCAGCTTGATTATTAGTGCAATAAGTTTTCAATCGGCTAGAGAAGTCAAAGAAGACATTACTTGGTGAAACAAGCACAATGCCAATTCCTTGCCCTTCACTGCAAACCGATCCGTCAAAATATAAAGTCCAAGGAGTAATAGTGAGGTATGACATGTCTAGTTCATGAATATCATTAACCCGATGTTCTACAATAAAATCCGCTACGACTTGGCCTTTCATAGATTTCAATGGTTCATAGGCCAAGTCATATTCTATGAGTGCATAAGCCCACTTACCAATTCTACCACTCATAATTGGGTTATGCAACATGTATTTGATTACATCGGCTTGACCAGAAACAGTGCAATGACTAGACAGTAAATAACATCTACATTTGGTGCATGCATAAAACAAGCATAAACATAACTTTTCAATAAAAGTGTACCTTGTTTCAGCATCCACCAACCTTCGGCTTAGATATGTCACCACATGTTCCTTCCCCTCAGTTTCTTGTGTCAGAACAGCCCCAATAACCTTGTCTTCAGCTGCAATGTATAATCTGAATGGCGCTCCTACTTGTGGTGCTTTTAACACGGGAGCCGAAGACAAGTATTTTTTAATGAGATCAAATGCTTCCTGCTGCTCTGCCCCCAAGTGAATTCAGCATCATTCTTAAGCCGCAGGATAGGGGTGAAGGCATCAATCTTCCCGGCTAGGTTAGAAATAAACCTTCGTAAATAATTCACCTTGCCGAGAAACCTCTGCACTTCGACCTTACAAGTTGGAGACCCCACATTCCGAATAGACTTGATTCGGTCAGGGTCTATTTCTATACCATGTTCATGGATGACAAATCCTAAAAACTTACCAGCCGACACTCCAAAAGCACATTTACGTGGGTTCATTTTTAAACCATACCGACGCATCTTATCAAAGGCTTTGCGCAAATCAGCTATATGAGAACTAAACTTAGCCGATTTGACTACAATATCATCAATGTAGACTTCCACAGTGTTTCCTAACAACTCATGGAAGATCAGATTCATAGCCCTCTGATAAGTAGCACCAGCATTTTTAAGACCGAATGTCATGACAACCCATTCAAATAAACCAATGAAGCCTGGACATATAAAGGCCGTTTTAGACGCATCTTCTTCGGCCATGAAAATCTGATTATATCCGGCATTACCATCAAGGAAGCTAATAATTCTATTTCCTGATGCATTATTGATTAATGTGTCGGCTATGGGCATGGGGTATTCATCTTTAGGAGTTGCTTTATTTAAATTACGAAAATCAATGCATACTCTAAGTTTACCTGACTCCTTCTTCTCCACCGGCACAATATTGGAGACCCACTCTGCGTATCTGCAAGGTCTAATAAAATTAGCTTCTAACAGCCGGTGGATTTCGTCCTTGATTCGTGGGAGAAGATCTGGACGAAATGTTCTAGCTTTCTGCTTGAAGGGTCTGAAACCAGACTTAATGGGCAGCCGATGTTCGACAATCTCTCGGCTTAGTCCAGGCATTTCAGTGTAATTCCAAGCAAAACAATCTGAATATTCCTTCAATAGACCGATCATCTCATTTCTAGAATCGGTCTCCAGGGTCTTGTTTACAAAAGTCGGCCTTGGAGTTTTACCATTTCCTATGTCAATCTCCTCCAAAGGATCAGCCGATGTAAACCCCTGTCCTAGTTTATCAAGATCTCTGAATTCCTCTATCATGTCCCCCACAGAGGAATCAGATGATCTTTGTGTGATGGCGGACTCTCCGGTCTCGGGGACCGGATCATCCGTAATACTGTCTTTTCGCTGTGATAGATGTTCGGTCTTAAAGTCCGAACTGTTTTGTGAAAGACCGGACCATCCGGCTTTGAGAGCCGAATTGTCCGTGATCAACGACTCATGAACTTTGTGTGTATTCATCATTTAAACTTTATTTAGGATTTAGCCGATTCTCCATCGGCTCTAGCATTACAGGAACGAAACCTTTCTTATCTATACTTATGAACTGATAATCAGAAAAATCTACTCCTGTGAGACATGTAGCAGTCTCATAAGTCCAGAGTACAGGGGCATCGGCCACAGCGATGCAGGCCGATACATCAGCATGTACTTGTTCTACCTCATCGCCTACCCATTGTATTAGCATTTGATGTAATGTAGAAGGTATACATTGATTGGCATGAATCCAATCTCTGCCTAGAATTAAACTGTAATTCCCTTCTACATCAGCGACGAAGAATGCAGCAGCAAGGGTCTTAGTCCCGATGGTTAATTCAACGGACGTGACTCCCCTGGCTTTAATCGAACTATCCCCAACACCGCTGAGGGTCATGTTGGTTTTGACAAGTTCGTCATCTTGTTTACCTAATTTTCTGTATAATGAATAAGGCATTAGATTTACAGCCGCCCCTCCATCCACCAACATCTTAGCAATCGGTATTCCATCAATGTGACCGCGCACGAAGAGCGGCTTTAAATGATTTACCGATTCCTTTGGTTTAGTAAAGGCGGCTTCTTTAGGACCAAAATCAAACTGGGCAGCAACAGGTTCATCGTCGCTAATGATAGTACAATCAGAAGAAAATGTAATAATATTTACATCCATACCTGGGCGTTCTGGAGAAGCCTCGTAGTCGACCAGGTCTTCTCCTAGCAGGTCGTCCTCTTCTATTGATGTTGTCGTGTTGTTGGAGGCTTCCTGATGAACGGCGGACGGTCCGCACGCGGGGGCCGGACGGTCCGCGCCTGGTGCAGGTTGTCCAGAGCCTTCCTGGTGAACGGCGGACGGTCCGCACGCGGGGGCCGGACGGTCCGCGCCTGGTGCAGGTTGACTTTCTATTTCTGTGGCCGTTTGTTTTTTCTCAACGGCCTTCGGTCTCCATTTCTTTTGTGGTGGCGGGTATAGTGGATGTGTGTCATTAAATGTCTTTTCCGCCTCCTTCTCCTGGCTCTCCTTTGCTCTTAGGCGCTGTAATTTTCTCTTTTGGGATCGTGTCAATCCCGCTGGGCACCATCGAGGCATGGAGTATTTTGGATCGGCTGTTTTGATGGTAGCCGTATCCTTTTCGGTTGTGTTGGCCGATTCGCCGAAAATCATCGGCCCTTTATTGTCTCCCTGTATGACAACATCCGCAGTGCCTATTTTGATGATGTTCTTTTTTGTTGTTCTTTGAGTTGCTACAGGCATATGCCCCCCTGCCGGATTGGTCGGCCTAGGAGGCCGAGTAGTCCGGCAACCTTGTTGGGCCTGTGCCTGGTGACCGGATTCAGCAGTGCTCAATCGGTCTTGTATTGGCGGTGCCAACCTATCAAAAACGGATGTTTGGGGTGCCCCCCAGGCGGGGTACTGTGGCATCCCAAATGGATATGGTGGCATGCCCCACATTTGATTTGGGACATATGGTGGAGGTAAGTATGTGTATGGATATGGCATAGATGGATAAGGAGGTGGAGGGGTCCATGTCGGCATGTTAGGTCTCAATTGTACAATTGGACCTTTCATTTCTTCCGATTGGTGATGTGGCCCAATCGGCCTGACCTGACGTTGTTCATGAATGGGTGAGCGGGGTCGCTTCGGTGGCCGGTCACTGGGGCCAGCCTTCTTTTTCACATATTTAGACAACAATTGATCGAAAGTCGGGCCAGGCTTGATCAGCCGACCAGCTGCTTTAAATGTATTTGTTTTCCACGTACCTATCTCTGGTCGTCGTGGTTTGAAGGTACGTGGTCGCTGCGAGTCCTGAGCATGGCCGGACCGTCCGCCGGAGCTCTCCGGACTGTCCGGTGGGGTCCCGGACCGTCCGCTCCTATGTGCCGGACCGTCCGGGATACGCAGCACGGGTTCCTGTACCTGTCTCCCTGTCTGCGCTTGCCCCCCAGTACTGGAGGTTGTGATGGTCACCTTTATGGTCTCCCCTCCATCGGGAGTCTTCTCGGCTACCACTTTCCTGCAAGAAACTTTATGATCCTCATCGGCCCTTTTAGAACTGCCGATGATTGCCTTTTTGCCTTTGCCTTTATCGGCCGTGTTTGGCCGAACCAGGACTTTCTTGCCCTCGAAGTCGATCACGTTCATTGGAAATGGCTCTGTATCCACCTGCATTTCCTGAAATTTCAATCGTCCCTCATTAATGGCCGATTGAATCTGTCGTCGGAATACATTACAATCATTAGTGGCATGAGAAAATGAGTTATGCCACTTGCAGTATGCACGACGTTTTAGCTCGTCGGCGGATGGAACAGTGTGATTTATTTTAATATTGCCATTTTTGAGTAGTTCGTCAAATATTTTATCACATTTACCAACATTAAACGTAAACTTAACCTCCTCTTGCCGTTTCTTTTGAACCGGCTGCAAGGAGGAACAAGCCGAAGATTTGGCCTGTTTTGGCCAAACCATTTCAGCAGCATACACTTCTGTTGATTCGTCATCTGAGCTACTTTGGTCGTATTCTACTATATGTACATTGTGACGCATTGTTTTAGCAGTTTCTTTGCTCCGGCTTTCGCAAGCCAAAGCCCTCTGGTGTAACTGTGCTAGTGTAAAAAATTGGATGCCTTCTAATCTCTCTTTTAAATAATATCGTAGACCGTTAAAGGCTAATCCTACTAGCTGTTTCTCTGCTAAATGAATTTGAAAGCATCGGTTTCT
Source organism: Zea luxurians (assembly GCA_029449295.1). Classification (NCBI taxonomy): domain Eukaryota; kingdom Viridiplantae; phylum Streptophyta; class Magnoliopsida; order Poales; family Poaceae; genus Zea; species Zea luxurians. The sequence goes on along the minus strand of JAOPSE010000039.1, from coordinate 3,275,691 downwards.
TGTATCTCGGAATCTCCGGATGTAATCATTAACCGATTCATCTTTCGTCTGTCGCAACGACGCTAAATCTACTAAATCCAATTCATAGTCACCGGAGAAAAAATGATCATGAAATTTTTGTTCTAAATCCCCCCATGATGAAACGGAATTAGGAGGTAAAGTGGCGTACCATGCAAACGCAGTTCCTGTTAAAGATAATGAAAACAAACGTACGCGAAATGCCTCTGTGTCGGCTAACTCTCCTAATTGTGCTAAAAATTGGCCTATGTGTTCACGTGTGTTCTTTCCTTGATCACCCGAAAATTTTGTGAATTCGGGTATCTTGGTTCCCTGTGGGTATGGGTGGTGATCAAATCGGCTGTCATAAGGTTTCCGATATGATTGCCCCCCAGGGACCATGCTTACTCCGAGCTTATCTCGGAACGCCCCAGCTATTTCTTCCCTTACTATATCAATGGCAGCCGGTGCGAGACCACCGGCTCTCTGGTCAAACATAGGTGGGGTTGGCTGGATATTAGCATGTTGTCTTTCCCCCCATTGGTTTGAGTTACGTGGTGCATTTCCATTTGCTCTATATGGCTCATATGTTTGATCGTTTCTTTCCGGCCTTCTAGGTGGGGCCGGAAAGCTTTCCTGGGCTTTGGATCCTGAATTAGTGGGCTGGTGCATTGCATAGTGTGATGGGAAGTGTTGCTGGGACGGGCGAGGATTCATGTAATAATTCTCCTCAAAAGACTCATGCGCGGACTGTCCGGATACGTACCCGGACCGTCCGTGGTCATATGCGGACCGTCCGTTATTGTATGCGGACCGTCCGGCTGGGTAGTTTGGGTTCTGTGTCACATGTGGTGGCTCGGACGCATATCTAGGTAACTCATTAAAAATAGGCCCGACTGCTGTTGGCCCGTACGGTCCGTGCTCACGTGCGGACGGTCCGGGCATGTGCAGATCGGCTGGTTTGCTGCCGATTTGCGGTTGCTTAGGGTATGTGTCCATCGGCATCCCATAAGGGGGTTGTGACTGGTCGTGACAACCTGTAGCCAATGTGTTACGCGCGTTATCTCCTAACTCAACCTCGTGCGAAGGAAAATTTGCGGTACTAGATTTATCGAATGCACGTACTAGTCTCTTAAGATCGCTTTGCATACCCCCTATGATGTTCTGCATTTGTTCACGCTGATCTTCTACATAATTTCTAAGAGATTGCAGATCGTTGGTATTACTTACATTGGGGATATCTGGCGTGGGTTGGAGCGAAGCCGGATCCGTCGCCCGATGTCGGACGACCTTGTTGTTCCTGTCCACTTTGAAGTTGGCCAAGAACTTTGCTTTCGCCTCCTGGATCATCCGCTCCTTGTGCTCCTCAAACTGGAGCTGTTCGTCAGCCGGCAAGGTTTCCCAAGTCGGCTCTATGATGTTGCTTAGAGAAATATCAGAGCTATCCTTTGAACCGGCCATTGAGGGCCGATCTGATGAGCTTAGATGTGTTTTCCCCAGCGGAGTCGCCAAAAAGTATGTTGACGCCTTTTCGGAGCGCCAAACACTCAACAAGAACCGTGGCGGTGCCCTCTGCACAGGGGCGGACGGTCCGCGCGCAGGGGCCGGACGGTCCGCGGCCTGGTGCGAGGCGCGGTGGTGCTCTCTGCGCAAGGGCGGACTGTCCGCGGCCTGGGGCCGGACGGTCCGCGGCCTGGTGCGCGGCTAGGGCTCCTGCCTGACGGCCGGACGGTCCGCGCCCTGGGGCCGGACGGTCCGCGCGTACGCAGGGACGGCGGAAGATCGCCGACGGCGCCTGGATCTCGCTCCCGGGAGGGACCCCGTCGGGGAGTAGAGATCCTAGGTGGTGTCTAGGCTCGGGCAGGCCGACCTAGACTCCTCTAATCGACGTAGAGTCGAGGAGAGGCGGAGAATTTGGGGATTGGATATCTAAACCTAAACTAGACTAGAACTACTCCTAGGATAAAATGCGAAATAGAAGTTGTATTGATTCGATTCATGATGATTACAAATCGGCCGTATACCTCTCTATTTATAGAGGAGGGGGGCTGGACCCTTTACAAACTAATTTCCGAGCTTTTCCCGTGATTTTAGCTAACAACCGTAACACAAAACTCGGAACCCTAATCTGTTCTGCGCACGCGCGGACCGTCCGGCCCCCAGGCGCGGACTGTCCGGACCGCGGACCGTCCGGCCTCAGGGCCGGACCGTCCGCAGGCTCAATTACGGTTCGAACACTTCTTTTGGTATTCTTATAAAGTTCTTTTGATGTGCAGGGATATGAGTCATTTGTTTCGCATGAAGGTTTGGAGCAGCTGCACCGGTTTATATTTGTAATGGCTGTGACTCATGTGACTTATAGCTGCCTGACGATGTTACTAGCAATACTCAAGGTTTTAACCCTTTATCACATGAATAGTATTTCTATCTCTTTCTTTATTTGCAGAGTTCCATTTTGAGTACAAAATGGTCCTCTCAGTTTCAACCCAAGGCGTTATCCCTGATTTTTATAGAAAGCAAACCCAAAACTAACCCCTTCTATCAAAATACACTCTACTTTGCATAGCTTATATGGAAAACTGGCATTGATGAAGCTTGTATGTTTTCAATTATTGATCTATATATCAAGCAGTGTGTCAGTCTCTTGATTACAAATTGTAGGATCCATGATGAAACATTAGCATTTTGAATGCGCTATGCACATGAACAAACAGAACACTTATTTGCATTATGTTGATTCTCACTTCTCAGACCTGTTATGCACACATAATATTATGATTGACATTGATGTCACATTGATCCCAATTTTTGTATGTTGTTAGATCCATAAATGGAGAAAATGGGAGGATGAAGCATTCAGGGATAATCATGAATCATTTTCTCGTAAGTGTATCCTTTTGATTGGAAATTCAGAATAAACTACATAAGTTTAATTGGAAATTCATTTTATGTAATGATGCGAAACAGAAGTGGAAAGCTTTTGAGAATGACATTTCTTAAATAGTACTCCCTCCGATCTTTTTTATTTGTCGCCGTTTAGTTAAAAAATGAACTAGCTGACGACAAATATTCGAGAATGGGGGTTGCAGTTCACAATAAGAAAATCGGTAATCAATTTGTACTGCTCTTGTCTGAAACTCTGAATAACACATTCTGGGGCAATGTGTGCATTAAAAACATTTTTTGATTGTTGCTTTAGAAGTTTATCTTAATGACTTTTGCAGGGAGACTGGTATCTTTTCTTGAAAATAGATCAGCAAATAATTTTATCCTGTTTTCCTAAGAGAAATGTTTTCATAACCTAGGGGTGCATCTGATTCAACAAAGCTTATCTTCCCTTCTGTAGTTGGAGCATTTTCCTGTGTCATTGGTGATACTAACCAGATTGTCATCAAACTCTGTCTGATTATTCCTCTTTCAATTTGCATTTGACAGAGATCGCATATGAGTCAGCAACTAGAAGGCAACCAGCACTTACCAAATCCTATTCATTCCGCTCTTGGAGCCAAAATAATGTGGTCATGTGGCTTGTACGTTGAGGCAAATAAACTTTATAGCTCATTGAGGCACAATGTTCTGCTTCCATGCTTAGGGTCAAGAAATATTACTACTATTATTTCACTGTTGAAGTGGCACTTACGATTTTGATTATGCTACCATGCAGGTTTGCTTTATTGCGCAATTTGGTCAGTCTGTTGTTCGAGCAGACTATCTTATCCTCCGCAAGGGTTTTATAATGGTATGCCAGTTTTTTGCTCTTCAATTCTGAGTAGACTATACTTGGCCTTCAGTGTGTTTATTTGAAGGACCGAGCTGGCAACTCAAATCAAATTCGAGTGATCCACGTTCCTCGACCTCATCGATCCGGAAACTTTGTGACTATGGTCCATCCACTAAAACCCTTGTAGTCATGTACTCATGTTTGACTTGCTGATGATTGCAGACCCACAATCTTCCACCAACATATGATTTCCACAATTACATGATACGCTCAATGGAAGAGGAGTTTGAGAAGATTGTCGGAGTGAGGTTAGTGTAATAGTAAACCCACTGTATTTTTTTCATATCGGAGAAATATGGTCAGCTAAAAACTTACTCCTTTTTTGCAGTGGACTGTTGTGGGGCTTTGTTGTTGCTTTTATGTTATTTAATGTAGACGGTAAACTTCCAACCACTTTCCTTGCTATGAGATATTTTTGTTTCCTCACTGTCTCTAACGTTCGTAAATGGTATTTTGTTTCAGGATCCAACCTGTACTTTTGGATAGCAATTCTTCCTGTAACTGTAAGTTGTAGCCCTGCTTCTCCGACATTCTACAACCTAGATTCCTCTGGAAAATCTTGGCCTTAACTGGAATGTGAATGTTGTATAGCTTGTTCTTCTGGTGGGTGCAAAGCTGCAGCATGTGATTGCGACTCTAACAGCAGAGGGCGCAAAGATGAGCACCTACGGGCCAAGGATACAGCCAAGGGATGATCTCTTTTGGTTCAAGAAACCAGAGTTTCTCCTTTGGTTGATACACTTCGTTCTCTTTCAGGTACATATATATATACTGCTATATGTAATTTGGAAGCAGTTAAGAGATGAACATAAGCTTACCCTGTGCTTCGGTTTGATAATTGTGCAGAATGCCTTCGAGTTGGCTTCGTTCTTCTGGTTCTGGGTATCATTTCTGTCCAGTCTCTGTGTTTCGAATAAATCGTGTGAACATGAGGAGAGCCTTTCTGTTCATTTCAAGAGTTGTGTAGTGCTCCCTCCGTTCTTTTTTATTTGTCACATTTTAGTTCAAAAATGAACTAGCGGGCTACAAATATTCGGGACATTTATATCTGTTGACTTTTGATACAGTGGCAATTTGGTTATGATTCATGCTTCATCAAAAACCACCTTTTGGTATATTGCCGCCTTATACTGGGGTATGCATTTCAGAACCCTTACTTTATGCTAGTACTCAATTAAATCATGAAACTGAGAAAAAACAATAACCATAATCTCCACCAATGCAAAATGTCAGGTTTGCTGGACAGTTCCTGTGCAGTTACAGTACGTTACCTGTATATGCGCTGGTCACTCAGGTAACACATTTTTCTGATGGATACATATATATATATATATTAATTTTAGTTCTGAAATGTTAGAAATGCATCAGTACATACAAGAAGGATTGGTTATGCATGTTGCTAAATGGCGTATGCTTGGACGCCGACAGATGGGGTCCAAGTACAAGGCTGCGCTGATCCCGCGGAGGATCAGGGAGACCATACATGGGTGGGGAAAGGCGACGAGGAAGAAGCGCCGGCGCCGCCGCGGCGATGATTCGACGGTCCGCACGGAGACGAGCACGGTGTGCTCGCTCACGGACGACGACGACGAAGACTTCGAAGACGACCACCACCACCACCACGGGCCGTCGGACGAGACCCCGAGAGCCGGGGGCCGCCCGCCGTACCTGAAGATCGAGACGCATCGTCAGTCGGGCAGCGGGCACGACGGCCCCAGGCCCGGCGGCACCCCGTGCTTCCACCCCAGTGGCAGCGGCAGCGGGCACGCCATGCTCCTGCGGCAGGCCTCCGTCTCCGCGCCGTCGTCGCCGTCGTACCGCGGAGGCAATAACGTGACAAGGTCGGCGTCCATGCCCGGGATCGCCGCGCTGAGGACAACGGGCTCCGGCACGCCGACGCGCGTGAGCCATGAGGAGCCCACTTGATGCGTGCCCGTGCATGCCATTGCTAGTGCAGACGTACTGAGGACTGAGCTGCTAGTGTAGCACCGGATTTGAAGGTATATCGATATATATACACACGAAAAGAATTGGGGTGACAAATGGCGCCTTCTGTGATCCATGCCGCTCACGAGCACCATCCATGGCCCAACAAATGGGGAGCAACGGCAGCGGTGAACGGACGCCGCAGGTGCCCAACAAGGCAACAACTCACGCGCTGGCCGCCAACCAACCATCCGGAACCTTACATATATATGCACACGGAACCCCAGGCCTCGTTTAGCCGTTTTCGTTGTCCACAGGCCACAGCTCCGACGCTACGCGAGACGAAGCGCGCATGCACACAGTGTCGTCGTTGTGACGAGGCGTGCATGCACACGGTGTCGGCGTTGTCTTCACCGTCGCCATGCAGGGCGGCGCCGAGGAGGCTGCTGGGCGTTGCGCAGCCGCAGCCGCAGCAGCAGCCGTCGCCCATGGCGCTGGCTGTAGTGCCGGCTCCTGCCGGGAAGCGCAAGCCGGGGCACCAGGTCCGGAGGGCGGTTTCCAAGGCTGTGGCGGCGCCATGCAGGCGCGGGATGAGGCTCGTCGGCACTCCATGCAAGAAGTGCTGGTACACCCTGCGCCGCCGACTTCGACTCTGATGGCTCCGGCCAGGCCATCCCGCGGCCAGCTCCCATACTGCGACGTGGCTTAGCATCGGCGTCGACCGACGATGATCTCTGCAGATATCGTTGTTGGGTTGCTAAGACGAGCCCCTATTAGGTTTAACCCACATCGGTAACTGACAGTGGATACATTAACGGTGGATGGACACCAATATGTAAGATGGATCTTTTGGGTTAGTCCCAAAGCCTTTGGTTTGTTGTAGCCTTTGGTTTTGATTTGATATAAACCTGTGTCTCTGTAATGTCTGTGGCGCTTGATTCATGCAAAAATAAAAAGTATCTTCTATCTCTTGAAAAGAATGTCAGCAAATGGGATTAATAGATGAACTAACATACTCATCATAGATTCTGTTGGGATCCAAATTGAGTGGACGGTCTGGCCCTTGGGCCCGGACAGTCCGCGTGCACTGAGATTAGATTAACTCGGGTGTTTATCCTTATCCCGTGCGTGGTTATCCATCTAATCGCGTGGGAGTTGTTGGCTATCTCTTAGGAAAAGGTCCAGACCTCCTCCCCTATAAATATAAAGGGGTACGACCGATTGAGAACCCCCGAACACATTCCAATCGAACCAATTACTTTACTTACTTTTCCTGCCCTAGGAGTAGATGTAGCGTAGTTTTAGTTGTAGCCTCCCGCATATCCACCTCCACCCCTATTCGACTCTACGTCGTCTAGATCCGTCTTAGGTGGTCTGCCGATCCCAAGACGACCCTAGGATCTCACCCCTCCCGGGGGCAAGATCAAGACCTCTTTCTCGAATTGATCTCTTAATTCTTAGGTGACTCCACGTCATCTTGGGATGCCCCGGGTGACCTGTCGACCCGGAGCACCTTAAGATCTCTTCCCCCTAGGGGACGAGATCTAGATTCCAGCAAGGAGGAGGAAGACGACCCTGTCGCCAGGTCACGGACCGTCCGGCCCAGATCTGCGGACCGTCCGGTGTGACGCAGGGAAGACACCGCTCCTGCGCCCAGGTCGCGGACCGTCCGGCCCAGAGCCACGGACTGTCCGCGCCGCCACAGAGGGCACCGCCAGGCGGTACACCACCTAGTGATTGGCGCTGCCCAGATCGGCGCCAACATACTTTTTGGCGATTCTGCTGGGGACGACGTTGCAGATCTACAAAATCAGGCTTACATGGCCGATTCTAAAGATCTCAACGGTGCTTCTCCAAACAGCAACACAAGGCTGACTAATTTATCGACCGTTGAGCATAAAAGATTAAAAGATGACATGAAGAAAATAGACGAGGAGGTCCAGCGACAAACAGATCAGGTGCTCAAGGTGGTGGATAAGTGGTTCCTCTCGCACTTCAGGGTGGATTGCCACCAAAAGACCGTCCAAGAGAGGGAGATAAACGCCAAGTACATGACGGCCGTGCTGCAACAGCTCCCCACGATAGGTGATGCTAGGTCAGCCGATGATATTCCATCTATTAAAATTTCTTTTGATAATCAGATTAAAAGTATCACAGGGGATATAGAGAGGATGGCGCATGCATTAGGAAAAACTCACATGACTAATTTTTTATCACATAAGTTAGGCGCCAAAACAATTGCGCCAAACACATCGGCAACAAATGGATTTCCCCAGCCATATTCTGGTATGTCGATAGACTCATATCCAGGACGACCGTCACCACCATCTTCGCTAAATGGTTAGTCAACTCTGAGCACGGCTGGTGTAACACCCCTGGTGTTACTACCACTAAAACTTGAGCATAACATCATAAGCATTGGCATATCATGTGATTGTTACACTTAGAGTGCATTCACTAGGCAAAAAGCTCAAACAAGTTGTATTGATGTGGAATGTTATAAGTAAAACCCTAAGGTACAATGCTTAACCCTAGATTGGGCTTAATAGAGCAAACAAAGCCTAATAAGAGAATACTTCAAAACTCAATTGAAACAGTCATGAAATGTCACCATGGATGAACTTGAGTAGCATCCAAACCCTAGAATCACCAAAAACCCTAAATAGAACCCTGGAAAGCCCTAGACTAAAACCCTAGGGGGCTAAGTGCAAAATTGGTGCACTTTTGGACTAAAGTGCAAAAAACAAGGTATTGGGATACCTAAAGTCATAAGGTTCACATATTTGAGGATTCTCAAGTCAAAAGTTGAGAATTGGACTATTTGCAAAAGCCCTATTTGAACCCTATGGAATTAAGTCTGAAATCAGTGCATTTGGCTCAACTTTGAAGCCCAATATCTTCCAAGTTATGAAGATTTTGCCCTAGGTCAACACATCAAATTTGTAAAGCTATATTAGGAGAACAACTTTGCTTAAGGGATTAAGCATTCTTGTTATGCAAAGTTGAGAGAAAACTGGGCCCAAAGATGGGCTATTAGTCAGCCAAAACCTGAATTTTGATATTTAGGGGCATCAGATGAACTTTGTGAGTCTTTTTGTGGATGATCCAGTAAGTATTTGGCTATGGTTTCTATAACAAAATTATAGCTGGATCATCGGACAACAACTTTGCTATTGGCCGATCAATAGGTTGTCATGTAAAAACTTAAGATCTAAGCCCTGCAAAAATGCGCTGTCAGGTGTCTGAATGAAGAACTAATGGAACAGTAGCCTGAACATGATCCCAGGTTCAGCCCCCTCGCCGCCGATGAATCCGCGCCATGATCGTGGCCGCCGTTGCGATTCGCGCTCACCAGTAACCAGATAACGCTTCGGGGCAAAAGATCTTCGCCTGGGGATAACTCCGGTGGCTGGCCGTCGTACCCCATGCCTTGTGGCCAGCGCAGATAAGTTCACCGGTGTTGGCTGCCCATCGATCGTCTGCCACGTGCTAAAACGTTAGACCACGTCGTAGTCGATCGTGTCGAGCCTATTTGGTCATCACCGATGAGGTTGCCATGGTAAATGCCACCGATCCCGAGCGCCAGTAACCCCAATCATCTCCGTCCGCCACGCGTCTTCGTCCAATTCATCGGCCACCGCTCACGGACTCTATAAATTGAGCGTGCCGTGAGCTCCGTAGGATAATTATGCATCCAAAGCACCACCTATTGCCTCCAACCGTTCACCAGAGACTGCAAATTGCTTACTTTCCCCAATCCTGTTTCCGCCACCGTAGAAACACCCTCGCCGCGGCCTGCTTGTTCCAGGTATGCTCATACCTCCTGCTCCCTTGTTTTAGCATTCTTAAGTTCCCTGGATACTCCTCGACTAATCCAATTGGGTTAGGCTGCCCTAGATCGCTGGGAACACATTTGTTCCCTTGACTGTCCGCGCTGTCTCCGTAGACCGGATGATTTAGAGCCCCATTGGTGAAATTGAGTGAGGGGAATTGATGAGGAGGAGTCCAATCTGGTGTCCGCCGCACAGGAACACCAGTCATCAAGTGATTCGACTGGTATGCGCTCACCGGAGCATGGCCCTGCGCTGCTCGCCGTCGTGGGCTTCGGACAGTAAAGAAATAGAAATTGAAGGGTGTTTTTGTAATGTGTCAGTGAGTCAGGGAAATAGCACCGTGACTCATTTCTAGATATTCAAACCAATAAGGGTCTTTCTGCAAAACCTGCAGCGCGGGCGCGCGTGGGCGCGTTCTGCCCTAGTTGGGCCGGCTCGGGCTGGTTTCGGCCCGGGACTGTTCATTGTTTTCCTTTTTTTCTTTTTCTACAAGACTTTGGAAATCTATAAGAAATTATAGAAAAATCCTAAAAATACCAGACCAATTTTGCTAGGCTTCTAATTTCTTATAGTAATTAATAAAAATAATTTCACGATTTTTAGTTCCAATAAGGAATTATAGAGTATTGAAAATAGCCAAGATCCATAGTTCTGGAATTTTAGAAATTAATTAGTAATTCCAAAAATTACCAAACTTTTTAGATAAGCTTTAAATATTATTTAGAAACCTTGGGTAAAATTTGGTATGATTTGGACCATGTTTGATGCTTAGAACCCAAAACCCTAGCCCCTGCCCTATGAACTTCACTTTTGACTCCGAAAACCCTAAGTTCTCGGAGATCCATGAAGGAAAGTTGTATTCAAGACTTTAGATAATAAACTTTTATTATCTTTGCACTCTCATGAGCATTACATGGGCATTCATTGTTATGTATGGCTATGTTTAGAAAACAAAGAGGAAGTAGAAGTCGAAGAAGTGAAGACTTCACCACCACCACCTGAAGAACATCAGGCAGGCAACTGTTTTTATTTTGATATCTGCGGAACAGAGCCTGATTCACCAGTAACACAAGGCAAGCCCCGGTTCATTTGCCCCCTTCTTGTTATTTTGAAATCTTTCTCACTTACTTGATGCATTAAGTGATAGGAGTTGTGTGCTAAACCAATTGCTGCATTTCCTTCCTTAAAGTTGATTACCTTAGTCCCCTGTTTTACAAAAAGGTTTTTCTTATGCTTAGCATTGCTTTAGAAAAACAAAAACATTTTGTTTTCACAAAAGATGATGCTTCAAAGTGGGTGGGATGTTTTCGAAAATAAAACTTGATGGTGGATCCATCATGACCATGATGGGTTCAACATTGGAAAAGATGTACCTCTGCCAGGTACCAAACTTTGGGGTTTGAAATGATAAAGCTGAGACTAGGCGGGTGACTTGCACGAGAAGAGAGTCTCGGTGTAGTGTCTCCGTCTGAGTCGATTAAGGACCGTGTCGATGTAGGCTTGTTGACCGAGGACCCTTTAACTGGTCACATGCCTCGTCATGGGTAAGCTTTGCCTCGGGCAGACTAATACCATAATAAGATAACACGCAATGGGAGTGGAGAGATGGCGAGAGTAGCGTGTACCCTCCGTAGCAAGAGGCTGGACGGTGGTGTATCTATGCTCTCGGTTGGCCTGAACCTGATCTGGTCTTAAGAACCCCGGTGGCGAGTTGACATATGAAAGGGTTAGGTGCTACATATGTCGTGTGATTGGAGATCCTCAGCTGAGTATAACCGATTCGGATCGCCGTAACTTCGCGGATATGAAGACTTGGGCACTGCCCTATACGTAGCAATATAGTGAAGATGAAGGGTTGCTAAGGAATTGGCTAGTATAGGTCAAGTGATTGTATTAGGGTAGAAAGAACCCTAGCTGTAGGTAATTTTACTTAACCTGACAAATAAAACTGGATTTTTAAGGATCCACTTCTAGTAAGCATTTCTGCAAACAGAGTCTTTGACTATTGATAAGCCATTCCTTGATCCCCAAAAGGCCAACATATCCTTGAGAGTCTTTTACTTTGACGGGTAAGTCTTGCGAAAGTACACTTCGTACTCAGGGCTTTGTCCCATGTTGTTTTAGGTGAGGAAGCAACAAACTTCTGCTTTTGTTCGAAGGTGGTGCCCAAAGAAGAAAACCAGGAGTAAAGCTTCGGGAGGAAAGGATCCTCCATTAAAAACTTTTGTTTGATATCGGGAGGGGTTTTTGCCTCCTAGTAATGTAATAATAATACTTCAGCACTCTTATATTTTAGCTCTGGTCTGTAATTAATACTACTCTTTCTTACTTTTCAATAAAGTAAATTATTGTAACTGCTTCCGCATTTTCGTAACTTTGATGTATTGTAATGTCTGCGTGACAGGTGAAACGCTCTTGGGAAAGATAAGGAATACAGATACCGAACTTGTCAAGTGATTCACGAGCACCTGCTGGGTTGTCTGAGGTCCGTGGGACAAGGACAACTGTAAGTGGGCCTAATGACTTGGGAGGTTTCGTCATAACTGGTATCGGAGCGAAGCCCATCTCTGCAGATGTTATGAGGCATTTTCAAAAAAAAGAATTTTTAAAGACTTATCTAGAAAATTTATTTCCTTCTTATCTAACCACCTTCTGAGTACTTATTTTAAGGACCAGATAGTAGAGTGCAATGTATAGAAGGTTGCGAATCAACTAAGGTTGATTCTGTAATTATGCATGCATCATGATAAAAACTTTATTAATAAGATTTCCCCCTTAAAGAAATGCCGCCGCGCACGAGGAAAACTGCGCGCAAGTCTACTGACCCAATTGGCGTGCCTCGCCATCAACTAGCCCCCAAAGCATGAAGATAGTAGCAGTCGTAGCAATGATCCTATCGGAGATCTGGAGGCTGAGGTCGAGCATCTTCGAACAGAGCTCCGTCACAGGATCGAAGTATGGGTCGAGGATGGAGAGCGGCTAAACGAGTTGAGAACTGATATCCGCCACTTGCAAGACCAGCTTGTTGAACGTGATTTAGCGCTCGATTGGGCTGTTAACTCGCGTTCACTTGCTTGGGCCAAGGAAGCCAAAGCTCGAGCCCGCGTGGAGGAGCTTAGCACCACCGTGGACCACTTGCAAGTGTATTGTAATATACTACATGAAGAAGTTCATGTATTGTATTCCCAACTGCACCCTGACGTACCTACGGATCCTGTCAGAATGGGAGTCGGACCTTCTGGAGTAGTGGGAGAAGAACTTGGTGGTGAACTGGACCTTTTTAGGCCTCCTCCCTCTATGAAGTTGGTTGATGAATGGTCTCCTACGCCCGATAGTGAAGCTACCAAAAGTGACAAGAAGCAAGAGTAGTATAGTGTAGAAGTAGTAGTAATGTATAATAGGTAATGTAATCCTGTTGTAAATATGAGTCTGTATCATTACTCTTATAAGTAATGTAAAATGGATGGTTTCACTAGTACAATTTGGCTCTATACAAGCGGTAGGCTTTTTACATCACAGGCGGTTCGGTTAGAAAACCGCCTGTGATGTCCCAGGCGGTTCAGTACGCCTGTGATGTAATAGTATCACAAGCGGTTTTTGTTTAGTACCGCCTGTGGTGCTCTATCCTTTTCACAAACGGGCCCTAAGAAAAAACCGCCTGTGATCGTAAAAATATGAAAATACAATTTAAATATGAAAATAATTTTAATTTTTAACAGAAATATGCAAATACAATTTAAATGAATTAATATTTAATTTTTAACAAAAATATGCAAATACAATTTAAATGAATTAATATTTAATTTTTAACAATAATATGCAAATACAATTTAAATGAATTATAATAGCACACATAGATAACTAGAGAGATTTTAAATTAATTGACAACCACAATTCATAGTCGATCATACATGATAACAAGTACAATTTGATTCATACAATTTTTCATGAACTACCATTTTTCCGCATGTATGGCTTTAAGTTCTTATCAATTTTCTTTTCCACACGCTTGATTCTCTCTGGACCGTTAAAGACGAACATCTCTTCATACTTATTGTATTCCTCATCTTGGTCTCCCACATTCTCAACTCCAACAATTTTTTGCTTTCCAGAAATAACTACATGCATCTTCTCATCTGCTGGATCGAGTACATAGAACACTTGTGCAACACATTCGGCGAGAACCCACGGGTCATCTTTATATCCTACTTTCTTTAAGTCTACCAGTGTGAGTCCGTAGTTATCCACTATCACTCCCACGGGATGTTGTACCCATTGGCACTTAAATAAGGGTATTTTCATGCTTGGGCCATAATCAAGTTCCCATATTTCCTCTATGAATCCAAAATATGTGGTCTTCTGTCCATGTAGGTCAAAAGCATCGATACGAACACCGCTATTTTATGCAACACTTTTCATGTCTTTTGATTTAGTGTAGAATGTGTACCCATTGATGTCATATGCTTGCCATGATGTCACAAAACACGATGGCCCAGAAGCCAAATTCTTCATTGTTTTCTCTTCCAAAGAGTCTCCGAATGGGATGTTTTTGTCCATTAACCATTCGCTGAAACGATGTTTGTGCTCCCTCATGATCCAGTCCTCTGTGCGGTTCTGATTTTCTTTACGAAGCTCATCCAGGTGTTCCTCTATGTAAGGCTCGGCTATCGTGAGATGTTGTAGTACACTACCATGAGCACAATGTACTAGCTTGTAATCCTCAACGCAAAAAGTTTTCTTGCCCATTCTCCCTCTCCCACATAGTTTACCCTCATGTTTTGGTACAGGCACACCTATCATTGTTCCATCACTGATGTAATCTATACAGCTCTCAATCACTTCTTCTGTAGTGTATCCCTCCATGATTGAACCCTCTGGGTGAGCGCGATTTCGCACATAACCTTTTAATACTCCCAGGTATCGCTCCAACTGAAACATATGATGTAAATATAGTGGCCCTAATATTTTTATCTGATCCACGAGATGTATGATTAGGTGTACTTGCATATCAAAAAATGATGGAGGAAAACACATTTCAAGCTTGCACATAGTCTCGATGATGTATGCCTTTAGATAGTCCAAGTCTTCTAAAGCTATTACTTTTTGTGAAACCGCATTGAAAAAGTAACACAAGCGTGTGATGACAACTTTGACATGCTCTGTTTCGAGGGCTCTTACCGCAATTGGGAGGAACACCGTCATCATCACATGGCAGTCATGAGAGTTGTAGCCAAATAGAGACAAGTCCTTCATCCTGACTAGTCTGCTGATATTGGATGAGAAACCTGTGGGCACTTTGACCCCACGCAAACATTTGCAAATCTTTGTTCTCTCCTCAACTGACAAGTTGTAGCTAGCTGGGGGGAGGTAAGGCTTCGCTTTGCCACTATCCACTGGATGAAGTTCCGGTCTGATTTGAAGATCTACTAGATCATTGCGTGATTTGAGTCCGTCTTTTGTCTTACTCGGCATGCCCAGCAAGGTTCCAATGATGCTGTCAAAAACATTTTTTGTTACATGCATCAAATCAATGCTGTGGCAAATTTCCATATCCTTCCAGTATGGGAGGTACTTGAAAAAAATTGATTGCTTCTTGAAAGTTGTGTAAGTTGAAGGGTCAGTTCTCTTTCTCTTTTCTCCTTTGTTTTTTCCCTTTCCGAATACAACATGAATGTTCTTTACAATTTCAAAAACAAGTTTCCCACTATAAGGCTTTGGTGCACCTTCACTTTCCAGTTGATTGTTAAATTCCGCTTTCATCTTTTGGTACTTATGCTGCTTCATCAAGAACCGTCTGTGTCCCATGAACACCAACTTCTTGGATGATTTAAGGTACATGGAAGCAGTTCCATCGACGCACACTACACAACCATTCTTTCCTTTAGTCTTTTGCGCTGATAGTGTGGCGCCACCGGGAGAATCATGGATGGTAACAAATATAATTGCTCTTAAGTTGAAATACTCATGGCAATACTCATCCCATATTTTAACTCCTTCATTCCAGAGCTTTGTCATATCTTCCATAAGAGGTTCTAGGAACACATCAATATCAACCAGCTGATTTCGGACCTTGAATAAGAATAGTCAACATAATGTACTTTCTTTTGTGACACAGCCATGATGGAAGGTTGTACATCGTTAAAGTCACGGGCCAGGTGCTATGTACACTTCTTTTTTCACCAAATGGATTCATTCCGTCTGTACCCAAAGCAAATCTTACATTTCTGGTTTCTTTGGCAAACTCAGGATACATAAGATCGAAATTTTTCCATTGTGATGCATCAGCAGGGTGTCGAATCTGTTTGTTATTCTGCTTGCGATTTTCAGCATGCCAACGCATAAGCTCAGCCTCCCTAGGATTTGAGAACAAACATTTTAAGCGATCAATTACTGGAAGATACCACATCACCAAAGCTGGGTTCTTTGAATTCTTTTTCCCATCCATGTCATCCAAAGTGTCATCGTCACTTTCAGGTCCAATAGTGGATTTCTTGTTTTTATTTTTCTTCGGGAATTTTTTTACACAGTCTTGATTGTAGCTCTTCTTGTATCGACTGACATTGCAAACTGGGCATCTTGATGCGTTCTCAAAATCGCCACGATACAGAATACAATGGTTCGGACATGCATGAATTTTTTGCACACCCAGAGCTATGGGAGATATAAGCTTCTTCGCTTTATAAGTGCTTGTTGGTAGTTTGTTGGGTTTTGGTAGTAATTAGGACAGAAAATTCAAAAGATCTATGAAGCTAGTATCAGACCATCCGGCGCTAGCCTTCAACTTCAGAAGTTCTAGAACTGTACACAGTGTAGTAAACTCTTTGTCACAACCCTTTGATTCATCATATAAAGGTTCTTTTGAAGCACTTTCCAGTCCCTCCATTTTAGATAGCCCTTTCTGCGATCCCACAGAACTCAACATTTCTGGTTCCATATGGCGCAACATCTCTTCGCAATCAAATTCTTTAAAATCTTGATTAGCATCCACATTATCCACTTTACCATCAACTTTAAGATCTAAAATTCCGACAACTCTCTCGTCATTACCAGGCACTTCACACGGATCCAACTCACCATGTTCTGACCATATCGTGTAATTGTCTTTAAACCCTCTTTTTAG
Source organism: Zea luxurians (assembly GCA_029449295.1). Lineage (NCBI taxonomy): Eukaryota > Viridiplantae > Streptophyta > Magnoliopsida > Poales > Poaceae > Zea > Zea luxurians. Next base: position 3,259,034 of record JAOPSE010000039.1, on the reverse strand, counting down.
CAGATGTGGTTGGATTACTCCTGTATCTCTCCAAGCTATCTTATTATCACAGTTGATGCACGGACATAATATCTCCTTGCTCTTTCGCAAATTCGCGTGCTTGTTGGCCGCTTCAATAAAGCTTCTCAAATTTCGAATATACAACGGATGTGGTCTTGGCACATTGTACATCCAACCTCGGTCCATTACCTATCCTTATATTGATTAACATCAATAAAATCTTTAATTAATTGAATTCATCCATAAAACATGAAACGAATTGATGTGCATGAAAATGAAACAAACATTGCAACAATAGGTACCTTGAGGTGAGACAACTGTGTTTTTAAAGAATCTTTAAACTAGATCAACTATTATAAGTCCAAATCTTGAATTCCAAAGCTTTTCTTCAAATCCGATCTATATTACAAAATTGAGGCAAAAAATCGCATCAAAATGAGAAAGAAAACAAATGGAGATCATATATATGCATAAACTATTGAAATCAATCAATAAACTCAAAAACAAAACCTTCTCCCTGTAGATCTCAAAAAAAACCCGTCGCCGCTACAGTGCTGTGAAGGTTCTGGGAGTTAGGGTTCTGGAACCCGTGGGGGGCTAGTCCTTTTATAGTGTACACACATCACAGGCAGATATTTAGCAAAACCGCCTGTGATAGATAACATCACAGGCGGTTTTTTACGTCGACCGCCTGTGAAGTTAATTTATCACAGGCGGTCGGAATTAACAACCGCCTGTGATGTTGTCTATCACAGGCGGTTTTGCTAAATATCCGCCTGGGATTCTTTACAATATATAAAAGGCTCGCGATAGGAACCCTAACTCTGATCCCGCCCGAGCACGAACCCGAGCGCCGCCAGGCTGCCGCCGTGTCCCCGTCCCCGAGCACGAACCCGAGCGCCGCCGTCCCCGTCCCCGAGCTCGAGCGCCGCCGTCCCCGTCCCCGAGCCCGAGCGCCGCCTTCCTCGTCCCCGAGCCTGAGCGCTGCCTTCCCCGAGCGCCCAAGCAACGCCGTCCCCTTCACTGAGCCCGAGCGCTGCCGTCCCCTTCACCTTCCCCGAGCGCCGTCGTCCCCTTCACCTTCCCCGAGCGCCGTCGTCCCCTTCACCTTCCCCGAGCACCGCCGTCCCCTTCACCTTCCCCGAGCGCCGCCGTCCCCTTCACCTTCCCCGAGCGCCGTCATCCCCAAGCTCTTTCTTCTTCCTCTCGTAGTAAGGTCAAAGTTCAGGTTCATTTCTTCTAAGTTCATGGCTCGAATTTCCTATATGTGTTTGAATCATATATGTGTTTGAATCATATATGTTAATTGATGGCAGATTACTTGTGTTTGAATCATATATGTGTTTGAATACACAGCTGGATATATATGTGTTTGAATCATAGCTTAGGTTAATCAAATGGTTAGGTTAATCAAATGCTTAGGTTAATCAATGGTTCAAACACATTAATGTGTTAATCAATGGCTATCCCTGATTATCAGTTCTTAGATTAATTACTGTTGGTGTTTTCACTTACATATTTTGTTTGGTTGGCAATATGCTTATTGCTTATTGCTTGGTTGTCAATTACTTGTTTGGCTATCCGTGAATCATATGCTTATTGCTTGGTGTTCAATTACTTCTCATGTATCAATTTTTTTATTTCTTTTATCCCTTCTGATTAAATGTTTGTATACCATTAAGGTGTTAGTATCCTTCGAATGAAGAATTTTGTGTCCCTCCATCGATTGGGATCTATTTTTATCCCTTCTGATTAATGTTTTTTCATATAATCATTAGGGCAAATGTGCTTATGGCCACATACATCATGGAAGTACATAGCCATGACAATGTTATTATCTCCCTATGTTATAAGACTTGTTCTTATCTCCCTTCTTAGTTTTTTGACTACCTATCTTTGCTTTCCAACCCTATGTTATAAGACTTGTTCTTATCTCCCATCTTTGACTTGTTCATAGCCATGACAATGTTATTTGGACCCCTCTTTTTGCCCTATAAGCCACATCCTTGTTTTCCCTCTGATCCCTGCCTTTGTTGCGATCTCAATTTTGATTGTGAGACTTGGCCATTTTCAGTTTTAGAGATGGAAAAAGAGCCACTTGACATGGTTGAGAGCTCAGTTCGAGTCATCGAGACACATGTTGACATCATTCGCAGTCTAGTGACTGATGGGGTTGTGGATACTAGTGAACCGGAATCAGTGTACACACTTAAGACCACTTTGTTTCAAATTGGAGATGTATGCGACATGCTTGAGAAGTGTGCTCTGTCCATCAAAAAGTATGCTGACTCCAAGAGGGCTAAAATTATTCAAGATGAAGCCCTGCAATATGCTGAAGATGATGAAGCTGCAGATGATTTGGAGGAACTCCCAAGCCCAGATCTCCTTACTCAAGCCGACATATTGGAAAAATATTTTGGAATTGAGTATGATAGCGACCAGTCAAGGGGTTGTTGATGTTTAGTCCTAGACAACACGATATGAGTATCGTAGGTTTCACTCTTAGAGATAATGTATTTTGTATGAACCTCTTAGAGAGTGTCAAGTCAATGAACTACCTTTGAGTACTATTGGGAAGTGGATCTCTTTGATGTATTTTTTTTCTAGTGATATCGATGGTGCCGAGTAGCACCAAATTTGGACTTGTGTCCATATCTATATATGCTAGAAGTTGAGCACTAGCGCCTACAATCTTGACTACCTCATCCCTATTCTCTATTTGGGACTTATATGGAGAATGGCATCAGCGGAATGCCTGAATCGGGTCGGGAAGCAAGCTCGCAGATAGAAGTGCACTTTCCAATGCAGTTAGACAGAGAAGGCATGGCTGTGATGTTATAATGCTGAAGGACCCCAAGAAGAGATTAAGCCCTATAGTCTACCACCTCCCGTTATTTGTGGGCTTCACCGATGACTGGAAACATTTGGTGATAGCAAACGACCTTCAGGCTGAAGACGTCTGCGAGCTTGTTAAGGGGCCAGACGATGGTGAGCCGGTGTACTTTGTCCGGATGTGTGGTCACAAAATTTAAAGCCGCCCCGGCTGCATGTGTGTGCTTCTCTTCTCTTAGGTGGGGTGCTAAGTGATCTTAGTAGCCGACATAAGAGAAGAGAAGCGCACAGATGAAGCCGGGGGGGCTTTAAATTTTGTGACCACACATCCGGACAGAGTACACCGGCTCACCATCGTCTGGCCCCTTAACAAGCTCGCAGACGTCCCCAGCCCGAAGGTCGTTTGATGTCACCAAATGTTTCCCGCCCTCGGTGAAGCCCACAAATAACGGGAGGTGGTAGACTACAGGGCATAATCTCTTCTTGGGGTCCTTCAGCATTATAACATCACAACCATGCCTTCTCTGTCTAACTGCATTGGAAAGTGCACTTCTATCTGCGAGCTTGCTTCCCGACCCGATCCTGCCCCGGAGGTGGGTTTGGGCTCGATTTCTTTTGAATCACCTTTTCTCCAAGTTCCCTTATTGATGGAACCAGTATATCAGACTAACAGTATATCCCTTTATCGATGGAACCAGCTTGAATGGCAGACAACGAGTAGCCTAGTATGGATGTGGTCTGCACCGGTGCGTCTAACAAAGTTGATGAAGACGCGACCAAACTTGAATGGCAGACAACGAGCAGCTCCGGTGAAGGGAGCGTGGAGGATAGTTCTAGTGACGACAATCCTTGTACTCCTATACCTCCAAGGAAGAAAAAAACATCAGATGAGCTTGATGCCGACTATATTCCCAACGATGAAGAGGTAAATAGAAATATGCCGACTATATTCTAAAATAATGTTCATATATGAAAGGCCATTAATTGTTTCACTATATAGATTTCAAATGAAGAGAAGAAAGAGGATGCATGTTCTACACGAAACACGGAGGATGCTCCGATGCCTGAATCATCCGTTTCACATAAGCGGAAACGAGGGCGACGAGGTCCGAATCAGATGAAAGAAGGTGCAGTTATGTACGTAACAAAACTAAATGCAGAGGGGTTTCCTGAAGAACCACTTGACGTGGTTACAAAGTTTCGAAATTCCTGCGGGTCTACTGTTAGAGATATAGTGCCAATCACACTTCAAAAATGGAAGGATTTAGATGAAGACACCCGCAATAAGCTATGGGCTAAGTTGTCTGAGTCATTCAAGTTCCCAAAAGGCACAGAGGATGCAGTAAGGAAGTCGATGCTCTCTGCTATGGCCAAGATGTTTCGTGGGTGGAAGGCCAAGATGAATAGGGAATTTGTTAAGAAGAATAAGGTTCCTCCGCCCAAGAAAATGTGGAAAATCACTCAAGCTCAGTGGGAGGAATTTGTTCGTCAGAAGACCGAACTGAAGGCCAAAGAACTGGGCAAAACTAATTCTCAGAGAGCGAAGATGAACAAACACCCCCATCGCCTGGGGTCAACCGGATATCACCATAAAGTTGTGAAGTGGAACAGGATAATCGAGGAAGCTATAGCTAACGGCACTTTGGACCCAGTATTAAAAGATATCGATGAGCGACCTATTCGTTGGATCTTAGGTCGGGCAGGTTTGAGTGAGGACGGCAAACTTTTGCATCCAGAATTGGTAGGCGAAGTTTCGACAAAAATTCAAGAATATGCAGATAAGAGAAAAAGGAGAATTTAAGCCTCGGAGGGAGAATGACATACTAACTGCAGCAATAGGCAATCCTGAACACACTGGACGGGCTCGGGGAATCTCTTCTAAGATTTCCTGGAGAGAGGCGTTTCCAGAGTATGCATCGTCATATAGGAAACACGAGAAGTCGAAAAGGACCCTTGAAGAGACTATTGATGAAAGGGTACAAAAGGCTATTAATGACGTGATGAACAAAATGAAGAAAACAGAATGCATATCATTTGAACTCAAGCCAAGCCACATGAGTCCACCTATAGTCCCTAGCAGCGTAGGATCTATGCAAGACTTGACCAAGTACCCTGTAGACGATATTGTTGAGGACAAGCCTTGCTTTCTTCATATTCCAATCAATCGATCTGGGACAAAAACAAAGCAAGCTGCTTCTGGTTTGGTAAAACCAGGACTTGTTAACTACAAGGATAATCCTGTCTCGCCACACTATACTGTGGTCCAAGTTCTAGAAATCACAAAGATTGGGAGATAGATTTTCCAGTTGAGGGGATCATAACTTTGCAGGAGGCAATGAACGAGTTGGTCCTTTGGCATCGACGCGACATCAAGTTGGGTGATGAGCCGAATTCAACACCAATGCAACAAAAAGATAGTTCGATCATTCCACATCCCATGGTGCAGGAAGATCTGACACCGACCTCCAAAAAAATCGTTGAAACAATCATATCGCCTCTTGCGAAGGAACTCGACGAGGGGGACGTAGACAAAATTGTTCCTCAGAATGTCGACGTCAACATCAAAAAGGAACCAAAGGTTGGCACCAATGTTGAAGGGCCAACTATTTCAAAGAAAATTCATAAGCGAATCGCCACTGACGATGTCAAGAAACCGTCAGAATCAGTGGCACGCTACCTGCATAAATTGCAGAGAGTTATGACAAATCAATCAAAAGCGGAATCAGCATCTCATGGAGTAGGCACACGGTCCCAAATAGACAATTTCGAAGTATGGGAAGAAGATGGAATGATTCATACTCGAGAATCATTACGTCTTAAAACCAATATCTCGGTATACAAGAAGGAGGATGTTCCTCCAAAATTTGTGAATGGGAGGCCGTTCTTGACGACGGTGCAACTTTCTAAGTTGTCGACTCCGGAGATTAGAATGCATGAGTGGTACATGGTGGCTAGCAACAAATACAAACTCGAGGACTTCACATTTGTTGTGCGAGAAGATGCATTTTGGAGCAATGATCATATAGATCCTGTGCGGCATTTATTCTTTGACGATCTCTGGTCGTTGTACCACCGACAAAGGATGGAAACCAACTACTTAACCCTCTTTTGCTTGTAAGTACCTCTAAACTTTCATATTTGTTAGTTTTGTACACGCACACATAAACGAGAGTCTAACGATTAACACTATTACACGTAGGATGCAATACATGGATGATAAGAAGAAACAACTTAAGACAGGGTTTCTTGACCCGTTGATGATATCCCAAGCTCGCTACAAAGTAGTTGCTCGGAGGCATGGAGAAGAATACAAAGACTTGGACGATGCTGAATTTGAGAAAGCCGTCAAATAGAAGCAGAGAAACAAAATGAAGGTAATGGTGGCATACATTGGACGAGCCATGTATAATCATGTACAACATGGCAAGGACTTAATAATAGCTCCGCACCACTTTAAGTAAGTTATCGACATGGTTTAATTTTGAACTATAAATTATGGCAATCGTGATCTTAACATGTGTTTTCGTCTATGTCTATATAGTGACCACTACATTTGTATCATGATCTTTCCAAAGGATGGTAAAGTCGTGGTCTTCGACTCACTGAGAATGGAAAAGGCTACGTATAATGACTTCTTGAAGATTTTAGAGAAGTATGATTATTATTGCACACTTGTACTTATTACAACTTAACAAATGTATTCTTAATCTCACAATGCTATTCTTATATGCAGTGCATACCGTTTTTATTGGAAAGATCTTGGCGGCGAACATCCAGAGGACAAGCCTAATTTGTCAATATCATTATTTCCATATGGTGACAAACAACCACCGGGTACTGTCCTGTGCGATTATTATGTTTGCGAATGGTGTCGTGTCACCTTCCATTACATGGTCAATCGTGAGGATGTAAGTTCGCTATCATTGTCTATGTTGCAATTTTTATGTTATATTAATGTTGCTCATCACATTACTCTTAGCACCGCTTGCTTTTTGCTTTCATTGCAGGTTCCTAAATCCAAGATCAATGCTGAATGGTTAGAAAGAGATATGGTTTCCGTCGGCGTTGCTAAGGTTGTAAGAGACTTGCTTTACTTTATGCGCCGTGAAGTTCTTCATCAACAAGGGCTATTCTACAATACAAATGGAAATTTGCAAAAATTCCCAGAACTAAGTTTGTACACAATATCACACAGTGTTTAGGTCTTTAGTTAGGAACTTTAGATGTTTAGTTGTCTATGGAACTTTGAGATGTTTAGTTGTATATGGAACTTGATATGTGTATAAATCTGTGTATGACGATGGAACTTGATATGTGGATGAATCTGTGTATTATACCTGTTATGGAACTTGTAATATGTGTATGAAATCTGTGTATGCAATCTGTGTGAATCTGTGTATAATCTGTGTATGAAATCTTTGTATATTCTGTGTTTGAAAATTCTGTATATATGAATCTGTATAATGAAAACCGTCTGTGATTTATGTTGTATGCAGTCAGACTTATATAAAAATCGCCTGTGATGTGTGTCTATCACAGGCGACTAGGATAAGAAACCGCCTGTGATGTGTGTCTATCACAGGCGGTTCCTTTGAACTGGACCGCCTGTAATCTATGTTTTTCACAGGCGGTTTTTGATTGACCGCCTGTGATGTTGTTTTACATCACAGGCGGTGCACCACAAGCGGTTCCTGGAACCGCCTGTGTAGAGGCTAACTGGACCGCCTGTGTAGAGGTATGCTGTAGTAGTGTTTGCTTTGGCGTATTATATTTTTCAAATGTTCTTTGCCTCAGATGCCTTCCAAGACTCGTGCACAGGATGGAGCAGGGACCTCCCATGGGAGGGAAACAACTCCGAACCTACCCCCAGTACCTCCAACATTAGCTGAGGCCATCGCTGCCTTAGTTAATGCTATAGCTGATAATACCCGCTTTCTGCAGGAAATGGCGGGACAACAAATGCAACAGCAAGGCGGGCGAGCATATCAGCAAGGACCCCGCGAAACATCATATTTGGATTTCTCCGAGACACGTCCCCCATTATTTGTCAAGGCAGAAGATCCTATGGAAGCGGATGAGTGGATCCGCGTTATCGAACAGAAGTTCGGGCTTCTCCGATGTATGGAGACTCAAAAGCCCTTATTCGCGGCACAACAATTGTGAGGCCCTGCCAGTACTTGGTGGGGAAATTATGTAGCCATTCAACCGGTTGGTCATCAAATTACTTGGGACGAATTCAAGCTGGCTTTTCGGGAGCACTATATACCTAAAGGGGTGCTCCATATAAAACAGGAGGAGTTTATGAAGCTCAAACAAGGTGGGGATACTGTCACTCAGTATCTCAACAAATTCAACCACTTGTCCCAATATGCCATCGATCAAGTTAACACAGATCTGAAGAAGAGAAATTGCTTCATGAGGGGCCTTAATGACCGAATGCAACGGAAGATGGCCACCTGCATTGATCTTTCTTACGGAAGGGCTGTCAGCACGACACTGGCAGTCGAGGCCAAATATGCAGGCTTGGGAAAATCGAAGGGCTATGGAGGCGATAGGCCCAATCAGGGGCCTAAGAAAAGACAAAGGTTGGTGATTTGACATTTTAATCAGAATCATTCTTCACCACGTCCACCCTCCTACCCTTTCAAACAACCGGTATTCATTCGCCCCGCCACTGCCCCCACCCCAAGAAATTAGCCGAGTGCCCCTGGTACTCGTTTTCCTGCCCTCCCAAGCTCCTCAACAGACTGCTTTAACTGTGGAAAATCTGGACATTTTATCAAGGACAGTCCGTATCCGAAGTAGAGCCGATCAAATAATCAACAGAGTTCTGCTCAAGGCAAGGGAAATGCGGCAAACAATACTGCGGGCAGAAATATGAAGAAAACTAGGCGGATTTATTATACACAAGTGGCCACAACACCAGAAGGAGAACCGGTTATGATGGGTACGTTTCTCGTGGCCAATCACCCTGCAGTTATTCTTTTTGATTCTGGCGCTTCACATACATTCATAAGCAAGAAATTTGTGGAGCAACATTGCATTCCATACCATGAATCAAGGGAAGGGTTTACTATTCATTTGCCCGGGGGGCAAATATTCACTAAAGAAGTGGCTTTCCAAGTGCCTGTAACCTTGGCTAAACGGGACTTTCCTACAAATATGATTGTTCTCAAAGGTCAAGATATAGATGTAATTCTGGGCATGAATTGTTTAGCCCAACATAAAGCAATCCTCAACACTGATCTGAGAACCATCAGGTTGAGTTATGGCCAAGAAGAGGTTCTCCTGTCCATCCCCGTAGCTATGCCAACTAAACCATTGGGCAGAGTATATGAAGCTATCATACCGGAGATCCAAGATATTCTGGTAGTATGTGAGTTCCCAGACATCTTTCCAGAAGATTTACCCGAATTGCCTCTAGAGAGAGATGTAGAATTTGTGATTGAGTTGAAGCCTGGTACGGCTCCTATTTCTAGAAGATCGTACCGAATGCCTCCAAATGAATTGGCAGAGCTCAAGACCCAATTACAAGCTCTACTGGAAAAGGGATTCATCCGGCCAAGCTCATCGCCATGGGGTTGTCCAGCCATCTTTGTTAAGAAGAAGGATCAAACAGTTCAGATGTGCGTGGATTATAGACCCCTTAATGAGGTTACCATTAAAAATAAGTACCCTCTTCCATGGATTGATATTCTATTTGATCAACTAACTGGAGCGAGGGTCTTCTCTAAGATTGACCTCAGATCGGGTTATCATCAGATCCGTATTCGACCCGAAGATATACCCAAGACCGCATTCACTATGCGGTATGGCTTGTTTCAATATCTGGTTATGTCTTTCGGACTAACAAATGCTCCTGCCCACTTCACCTATCTTATGAACTCGGTATTCATGCCCGAGCTGGATAAATTTGTGGTGGTATTCATTGACGATATCTTAATATATTCCAAGAATGAAGAGGAGCATGCTTGGCATTTACGGATCGTGTTAACGCGCTTAAGAGAACATTAACTATATGCTAAGTTCAGTAAGTGCGCGTTCTGGCTGGAGGAAATCCAATTTCTGGGACATGTATTATCTGCCAAGGGGATTGTGGTGGATCCCAGCAAAATCAAGGATATTTTGGAGTGGAAACCACCAACCACGGTGCATCAAGTCCGAAGTTTCCTTGGACTGGCTGGTTATTACCGCCGATTTATTCTAGATTTTTCTAAGCTTGTGAAGCCAATCACAGGTTTATTGAAGAATGATACGAAATTTAATTGGTCTTCAAAATGCAATGAAGCCTTTGAACAGTTGAAGGTATTATTAACCACTGCTCTGGTATTAGCTCAACCGGATATTGAAAAACCCTTTGATGCGTATTGTGACGCATCAGGCAGTGGTCTCGGTTGTGTTTTAATGCAAGAAGGCCGAGTAATAGCCTATGCTTTAAGGCAGTTGCGCTGGCATGAAGAACATTATCCAACTCATGACCTGGAGTTAGCTGCTGTGGTTCATGACCTAAAAATCTGGCGTCATTACCTGCTGGGAAACATCTATCACATTTATATGGATCATAAAAGCTTGAAGTACATCTTCACCCAATCAGAGCTTAATATGATACAGAGAAGATGGCTTAAGCTTATTAAGGATCATGAACTAGAAATTCACTATCACCCAGGTAAGGATAATGTAGTGGCAGATGCATTAAGTCGCAAGGCTTCCTACCATTGTCTGACGATGAAGGCTTCTGACATTACGCTATGCCAAGAAATGGAAAGGTTGAACCTGGGAATAATACAACATGGAACTTCAAATCACTTGAAGCTTGAGTCAATCCTCCTGCAAAGAATAATTGATGCCCAAAGAAATGATGTGGGTATGAAGCACATTTATGAGAAGATGGAGGCCGAAAAAGCCAAATGCTTCAAAAGAGATGATCAAGGTGTTGTATGGTTTAACAACCGCATAGTTGTGCCTAAAAATGAGGAGATCCGCCAGCAAATTTTGGATGAAGCACATCTTAGTCACTATTCTATTCATCTCGGAAGCACTAAGATGTATCATGATCTAAAACAGTATTATTGGTGGACAAAGATGAAGATTGAAATTGCACGCTATGTGGCAAGATGTGACACTTGTAGACGTGTCAAGGCCATACACATGAAAGCTGCTGGTCCATTACAATCTTTACCTATCCCTTCATGGAAATGGGAGGATATAAGTATGGACTTCATTGTGGGGTTACCCAGGACAACAAAAGGGTATGATTCCATCTGGGTTATTGTTGATCGACTTACAAAAATCGCCCACTTCCTTCCTATCAGGTTAAAGTATATAGTGGCCACATATGCAGAGTTGTACGTTGCCCGTATTCTCAGTTTGCATGGTGTTCCAAAGACTATAGTGTCGGATCATGGACCACAATTCGTGTCCAAATTTTGGGAAGAACTTCACAAACCCTTGGGTACTAAATTGCTCCATAGTTCGGCCTATCATCCTCAAACCAGTGGGCAAACTGAGAGGGTAAATCAGATACTTGAAGACATGTTACGAGCATGTGTTCTAGAATTCCCACAAAAATGGGATGATTGTTTACCATTAGCGAAGTTCTCATATAATAATAGCTATCAAGAAAGCATTAAGATGGCACCCTTTGAAGTTTTATATGGATGACGGTGTCATACTCTGTTAAACTAGTCTGAACCAGGTGAAAGAAATTTCTTCAGTCCTGATATGGTAAAGGAGACAGAAGAGAAAGTTCAACGAATAATTCATAATTTGAAGAAAGCCCAAGTCCGACAGAAGAGTTACGCAGACAAACGACGGACGCCCTTGTACTTTCTAGTGGGAGATTATGTCTATCTGAAAGTCTCACCAATGAAGGGTGTATCGTGTTTCGGGGTAAAAGGGAAGCTTGCACCCCGGTACATTGGTCCTTTCCCTATTCTTAAGCAATGTGGACCAGTGGCATACCGACTCCAGTTACCCGAAACATTGTCTGCTGTGCATAATGTGTTCCACGTATCTCAATCGAAGAAGTGTCTTCAGGTTCCCAATCGAACCATTGAGGTAACGGACGTTGCCTTAGAACCAGACTTGACCTATTCTGAACATCCTATTCGAATTTTGGAACAGAAGGACAGAATTACCCGAAGGAAAACTCTCAAGTTTTACAAGGTACAGTGTAACCAACATTCAGAAGATGAGGCTACACGGGGAACTCAAGACTTTTTAGAAAAGAATTTCCCATGCTTTTTAGCCTCATGTAATTTGTAAGATATGTACATCTATTGTAATAAAGGAATGAAACCCCATACCACCCCTACCTTGTACCAAAAATAAGGAAATAAAGATATGTCGTGTTTCCTTTTCCACTATTTGCCCTAGGGCTTTTAATCCCGAGACGAGATTCTTTTATGGGGGAAAGGATGTAACACCCCTGGTGTTACTGCCACTAAAACTTGAGCATAACATCATAAGCATTGGCATATCATATGATTGTTACACTTAGAGTGCATTCACTAGGTAAAAAGCTCAAACAAGTTGTATTAATGTGGAATGTTATAAGTAAAACCCTAAGGTACAATGCTTAACCCTAGATTGGGCTTAATAGAGCAAACAAAGCCTAATAAGAGAAGACTTCAAAACTCAATTGAAACAGTCATGAAATGTCACCATGGATGAACTTGAGTAGCATCCAAACCCTAGAATCACCAAAAACCCTAAATAGAACCCTAAAAAGCCCTAGACTAAAACCCTAGGGGGCTAAGTGCAAAATTGGTGCACTTTTGGACTAAAGTGCAAAAACCAAGGTATTGGGATACCTAGAGTCATAAGGTTCACATATTTGAGGATTCTCAAGTTAAAAGTTGAGAATTGGACTTATTTGCAAAAATCCCTATTTGAACCCTATGGAATTAAGTCTGAAATCAGTGCATTTGGCTCAACTTTGAAGCCCAATATCTTCCAAGTTATGAAGATTTTGCCCTAGGTCAACACATCAAGTTTGTAAAGCTATATTAGGAGAACAACTTTGCTTAAGGGATTAAGCATTGTTGTTATGCAAAGTTGAGAGAAAACTGGGCCCAAAGATGGGCTGTCAGTCAGCCAAAACCTGAATTTTGATATTCAAGGGCATCAGATGAACTTTGGGAGTCTTTTCGTGGATGATCCAGTAAGTATTTGGCTATGGTTGCTATAACAAAATTATAGCTGGATCATCGGACAACAACTTTGCTACTGGCTGATCAATAGGTTGTCATGTAAAAACTTAAGATCTAAGCCCTGCAAAATGCTCTGTCAGGTGTCTGAATGAAGAACTAATGGAACAGTAGCCTGAACATGACCCCAGGTTCAGCCCCCCCTCGCCGCCGATGAATCCGCGCCGTGATCGTGGCCGCCGTTGCGATTCGCACTCACCAGTAACCAGATAACGCTTCGGGGCAAAAGATCTTCGCCTGGGGATAACTCCGGTGGCTGGCCGCCGTACCCCCATGCCTTATGGCCAGCACAGATAAGTTCACCGGCGTTGGCTGCCCGTCGATCGTCTGCCACGTGCTAAAGCATTAGACCACGTCGTAGTCGATCGTGTCGAGCCTATTTGGTCATGATGAGGTTGCCACGGTAAATGCCACCGATCCCGAGCGCCAGTAACCCCTGTCATCTCCGGCCACCGCGCGTCTTCGTCCAATTCATCGGCCGCCGCTCACGGACTCTATAAATTGAGCGCGTCATGAGCTCCGTAGGATAATTACGCATCCAAAGCACCACCTATTGCCTCCAATCGTTCACTAAAGACCGCAAATTGCTTACTTCCCCCAATCCTGCTTCCGCCACCGCAGAAACACCCTCGCCGCGACCAGCTTGTTCCAGGTATGCTCATACCTCCTGCTCCCTTGTTTTAGCATTCTTAAGTTCTCTGGATACTCCTCGACCAATCCAATTGGGTTAGGCTGCCCTAGATCGCTGGGAACGCATTTGTTCCCTTGACTATCCGCGCTGTCTCCGTAGACCGGATGATTTAGAGCCCCATTGGTGAAATTGAGTGAGGGGAATTGATGAGGAGGGGGTCCAATCTGGTGTCCACCGCACGGGAACACCAGTCATCAAGTGATTCGGCCGGTATGCGCTCGCCGGAGCATGGCCCTGCGCTGCTCGCCGTCGTGGACTTCGGACAGTAAAGAAATAGAAATTGAAGGGTGTTTTTGTAACGTGTCAGTGAGTCAGGGAAATAGCGCCGTGACTTGTTTCCAGATATTCAAACCAATAAGGGTCTTTCTGCAAAACCTGCAGCGCGGGCGCGCGTGGGCGCGTTCTGCCCTAGTTGGGCCGACTCGGGCTGGTTTTGGCCCAGGACTGTTCATTGTTTTCCTTTTTCTTTTTCTACCAGACTTTGGAAATCTATAAGAAAATGTAGAAAAATCCTAAAAATACCAAATCAATTTTTATAGGCTTCTACTTTCCTATAGTAATTAATAAAAATAATTTCATGATTTTTAGTTCCAATAAGGAATTATAGAGTATTTAAAATAGCCAAGGTCCATAGTTCTGGAATTTTAGAAATTAATTAGTAATTCCAAAAATCACCAAACTTTTTAGATAAGCTTTAAATATTATTTAGAAACCTTGGGTAAAATTTGGTATGATTTGGACTATGTTTGATGCTTAGAACCCAAAACCCTAGCCCCTGCCCTATGAACTTTGAAAGTCGCCTAGAGGGGGTGGATAGGCGAAACTGAAAATTAAAACTTTATCCCCCAACTAGATCCCTTGATTAGTGGTTAGAACAAGATATACAAATTAAGTTCTTGCTTGGAAAGAGTATTGCTAAATAATGCGGGAGTGATAAATCAATACAACTAATAAGTTATAGAATAACAAAGCAGGAAGCCTTAGATGAGAAGAGCATTAGGACAAGTTCTTTCTTGCAACGTGTTGCTTCACTAAATGGGAATTTAACTTGAAGCAACACCAAATGATATTAGCAAATAATGGTGCAAGAAAACTTAGAGCAAGGGAAAACAAACAAATCACAAGCAATAAACACAATGGACACGGGTGATTTGTTTTACCGAGGTTCGGCCCTCGAAGGCCTAGTCCCCGTTGAGGAGTCCACTTAAGGACGGGTCTTTTTCAACCCTTTCCCTCTCTCCCCCGATCACACAAGGATCGGCGAGCTCTTCTTCTTCTCAAGGATCACTCTCGATCCCACAAGGACCACCACACTCTTTGGTGTCTCTTGCTAGCTTTTACAAGCCTCCAAAACTTTGGAGGAAGTTCGATGGGAGTCAATACTCCACGCACAAATAAACACAAAGATTTAGCACATACTATCTCTCAATGAATCTCACAAGGCGCTAGGGCTAAACTCAATTGAGTAGCTCTCAATTGCTTGCTCTCTCTTTTGTGGCACTTGTGTTGGTTGTAGTGGACTAAATCTTATGTATAGGATGGATCAATGAATATATGTGGTTGGGAGGGCTTGAGTATGTCAACTAGATGACTTGGAATGTTGCTTGGGCTCCCACCCTTGAAGTGGCCGGTTGGGGTGGTATTTATAGCCACCATCCAAAAACTAGCCGTTGATGAAGGCTGTCTGTCGCATGGTGCACCGGACAGTCCGATACACACCGGACATGTCCGGTGCGCCAGCCACGTCACCCGACCGTTAGGGTTCCGACCGTTGGAGCTCTGTCGCCGGGCCCGCCTGGATGACCGGTGGCGCACCGGACATGCACTGTAGAGTGTCCGGTGCGCCAGCATGGGCGTGCCTGACTTCTGCGCGCTCTGGCGCGCATTCAATGCGCCTGCAGGTAGCCATTGGCACCGAAGTAGCCGTTGCCCCGCAGTTACACCGGACAGTCCGGTGTACACCGGACATGTCCGGTGAATTATAGCGGAGCAGCCGATGCGAATTCCCGAAGCTGGCGAGTTCAGAGCCGCAACCTCTTGGAGCACCGGACACTGTCCGGTGTACACCGGACTGTCTGGTGAATTATAGCGCGCTGGCTCCAAGAATTCCCGAAGGTGCGAAGTTCAGCTTGGAGTTCCCTCGTGCACCGGACACTGTCCGGTGGTGCACCGGTCAGTCCGGTGCGCCCGACCAGGGTGCCTTCGGTTGTCCCTTTGCTCCTTTGTTTGAACCCTTTCTCTTGATCTTTTTATTGGCTTGTTGTGAACCTTTGCCACCTGTATAACTTATAAACTAGGGCAAACTAGTTAGTCCAATTATTTGTGTTGGGCAATTCAACCACCAAAATTAGTTTAGGAAATAGGTGTAAGCCTAATTCCCTTTCAATCTCCCAATTTTTGGTGATTGATGCCAACACAAACCAAAGCAAGTATAAAAGTGCATAATTGAACTAGTTTGCAAAATGTACGTGCAAAGGTTACTTAGAATTTGAGCCAATTAATATCACTTACTAGATATGCATGGATTGTTTCTTTATTTTTAACATTTTGGACCACGCTTGCACCACAAGTTTTGTTTTTGCAAATACTTTTGTAAATTCTTTTCAAAGTCCTTTTGCAAATAGTCAAAGGTAAATGAATAAGATTTTGCGAAGCATTTTCAAGATTTGAAATTTTGTTCCCTTGTTTCAAATGCTTTTCCTTTGACTAAAACAAAACTCCCCCTCAATAAATTCTCCTCTTAGTGTTCAAGAGGGTTTTAAGATATTAATTTTGAAAGTACTACTTTCTCCCCCTTTAGAACACAAAGAGATACTAATTTAAAATTTATCAATTGAAAATCATTTGAAAATTAGGGTGGTGGTGCGGTCCTTTTGCTTTTGGCTCATACTTTCTCCCCCTTTGGCATGAATCGCCAAAAACGGATACTTTGAGTGAAATATAAGCCCTTGTCTAACTATTTTCTCCCCTTTGGCAAATAAAACATATGAGTGAAGATTATACCAAAGACGGAGAGTGAAGCGGAGCGACGGCGAAGGATGAGTAGTAGAGTGGAGTGGAAGCCTTTGTCTTCGCCGAAGACTCCAATTCCCTTTCAATATACCTATGACTTGGTTTGAAATACACTTGAAAACACATTAGTCATAGCATATATAAAAGGGATATGATCAAAGGATATATCTTATCAAGCATGATCATAGTTCTATATAACATAGATTGCTCCCCCTAAGTATGTGCATGGAGAGGAACACTTATTATAGCCTTAAATGCCAATTGCACATAATTAGGTTAATGAGAACATATCTATATCATACAGAATGTGAAGTGCATTGTGTCATAGTATAAGTGTGATGCTCATGACAGTTTATGCACTTATCAAAGCATGTTGCAAACATTTTAAGCATTTACCCTTGAAGATTTCAAAGAGACTTAAGGACCATCCACCTTTGGAACAAAGGTAGCTTATCCTCGTTACAAGGTTAAGCTTTAAGCTCTTTAACAATAAAACCACTTCATCTAGTTTTAACAAAGATGCATAAATGCAGGAATGAAATATTTAAGAGGTTAAACTAGATATGAAGCAGGGAAAATGCATGAACATGCTTTCTCTTCCTTCTATACAAGATATGCAAGGAATGTATACAAAAGGAAGATTTAGGTACATATGTAAATGAATGGAAGTAGTTTTACCGTTTTGTACCTTCACATAGAGACGCTCTCTTCATTGTGCTTTGTCCTTTGTCTTAGTTGCTTAAGACCTATTCTTAAGACAATATATGGAAATATTTTGCACAAAAGAGAGTTCTACAACAAGTGATCCTTTTCTAAGTTATTGTTAGCAGATGGCAAATGGATCACAAATTGCATAAATGTATCATGAATTCTCCTTTTAACTTAGTGCATATCAAGAGATATTGATTGATAGTATATGCGACACTAAGAAGTATGATTGTTAATAGAAGTCATTCTATGATCAAACAAATAACAGATGTGATCAAGAGAACAACATACACAATAAATTATCAATTAAGCTTAGAGTAGGAGAATCCAGCAAATATGCTACTTTAGAGTGAAAGACAAGAATTTTAAAAATAGTAGCATACTTCATGAGAAACTCATTCTCATGCAAGAGACTATATGAAATTACTAAGATAAAGCAATAGTCTCAATATAATCAAGATATAAGAATAGACTCCCCCTAAAGATATGCATTTACTTTTAAAGACATATAGGGAGAAGCATTATACATCTTGATCAAGGCTTATAAACTTTGCAATAGACAACTGAAGCCTTTATGAAAGGGTTTAGAATACTCACAACCACACCATTGATTGTTTTGAGATCTTATTATCCAATTAGGTGTTGTTGTCCTTGATGTCCTCCACTTTCATTTGAGAGTCCTCCCTTTGTGGTTGTTTATTTTTCCTTTCAAACTTATTGAAAATACTCAAGAAAGATGTTAATAGCATAGGGAGCATATAATGAAGGATGATTTCTTTAGATAGGAAATACAATTCATCATCCATATTTCACATATACATGAAGTAAATTCCTTAACGTTAGAACACAACAATATGCATCCTTTAAGCATTTTGATCAATCATAGGAATTTTACTTCTTCATATTGAGTTTATTAATCATTATTTGGAAGTAAATCAATATGAGAATATGTATAGCAAAGACATGAAATAGATTCTAATGGACTAGTGCATTTATGAGCATGAGATTGAATGCATACCTAGCAAAAATTAAGTCCCAACAAGAATCTTTGCTTTTTTACCTTTCTTCCTTTGGGTGAAGAGCAACCCATGAGGCTTGTGCACTTTCTTTTGTAGATATTCAAAAGTAAGCTCAAGAAATGCTTTGTCAGTAACACAAGCACTAATTTCCATTTTTGTAATCATTTTGATAAGGAATGAAAAGCTAGATTACTAAAACATGGAAATTTCATAGCATGAACTAGATTATCCATCGATGATGTTATGCTCAATTTTAACTCATAAAGCAAGCATAAATAATCCCTTAAGATTATAGGAATAAATCTAATTCACGATTTGGAAAGCGATAAATGTGAAAGAATCATATCCAATTTGAGCAAGTAGAAATACATAATAAATTATTGGATTGATTTTTCTTTTCATGTTAGATTACACGCTTCCAAAGAGAAACTTATTCTCTACAAGTGAGACTACTTGGGTTATTTAAATAAAATCATTAGTCTCACTATTCTAGTTATAGAGAGAATTTTTCTTTTTATAAGTGTCCTAAGGATTTGAATTCCTTACATGACACCTCATCCTTTTAAGAATATGAAATATCTCTCTATATCTAGAATCATGGCAATAATAAAACAACTTAGTGAAAAACATGCCATGAGATACTTGCAACATTTTAAAGCATGTAGATTGCCATAGGATTGAAATGAGTATGCAATCTACCATATGAGAGGAAATTCTTCAAAGAATGGTAATATAAATTTAAAGGCATTTGAAGTGCTTCAATTTTTTCATGTGACTACACACGACACATAACAAATGATATTCTAAAATACTTGCACTTAAAAGATAAGTGTTACCATCCTTTGGCTTTCCTCC
This sequence comes from Zea luxurians, assembly GCA_029449295.1. Lineage (NCBI taxonomy): Eukaryota > Viridiplantae > Streptophyta > Magnoliopsida > Poales > Poaceae > Zea > Zea luxurians. The sequence continues at coordinate 3,239,709 of JAOPSE010000039.1, read as the reverse complement.
ATGTTGTAGGCCTTGATTTTTCGTACATGATATCTCTTCACTTCCTACAACATATAATATCTTCCTCGAGATGATATGAGTTAAAGACATAGCAATTTGAAAAATAACCTTGGGTCAATCATGTATATAGATCATTGAAGATTGATAGCTTGAGTTGATAAGAATCGAATGGACTCTCTCAAGCTCCCCAAGGCTTCATATCATCTCCTTTTCCTGCAAAGCTTGTCAAGCATATTTTGGTACCCACCGCTTGATGGGTCCATCATGGTTAGTCAACAAAGATCTAGGAACCTAAAAGTCCTTTGTGTTAGCACTAGGTAAACTCACTACCTTTCTAGCACAAGTTTCAATTTTGGGTTGCCTAGTTACATGAAAATCAATTGACAAGTTAGGAGTGGAATTGTTACCAATGGGACAATCCTTGCATTGATGTCCCTTCTTTCGGCAAGTGTAGCAAAGGCGCTTTTCAAGTTTTGAAACTTTCTTCTTTCCTTGTTTGTTGCTTGCTACATGGTTAGTAAAAACTTTCTTTCCTAACCCTATGCCTCTTTGTTTTAAATGGGGACAAGATCTAAGTAAGTGTCCCTTCTTGGAGCATTTAAAACAAAGTCTATCATCCTTGTTAATAATCAAGACACTTTTAATGTAGGGACATGATCTAATCAAATGCCCCTTTTCAAAGCATTCACTACACTTCTTATTTTCATTTGTATGAAGTGTAACTTGATTATTACCTTGGATGTTACCTTTTATGGAGGCATGGTTGAGGCTTTTTGAGGAGGTATTGAATTTCATCTTTTGTTTCCTCCTTATGGCAATCCTCAAATCCTTGACATTTTCTTCAAGGGATGTAGTGCATGCCACGATTGTTCCCGTCTCAAGCTTCTTCACCATGAGATCACGGTTATCTTGAGAAGGTTGAGCAATGCACTTCCCTTTTAGTTGTGTCAAGCTCATTTTTAGCCTCTCATTTTCTTCTTTGAGCTTTTGATGTGTATCATCATTTGTTCCTGCAAATTCTAGCTCAAAGGAAGATTTGCTTGTCGACGGACAACAAGCATTAGCACATGGTAATATAGTATCAATTTGAATACATGTGCATGAGTGAGGTTGTTGGTATTTTAAGTTTTCTATCACAACCTCATTAGCAATTTTTAATATGATATGATCATCCATAAGATTTTCATGAGAACATAGAAGCATATCATATTTTTCTTGAAAAGCTAGATTTTCATCTTTTAGCTTTTCTACTTGGTCCTTAAACAAGGCATTTCTATTTACTAATTGAGCGACACAATGTAAAGCGTTATCTTGCTCAATTGAAATAGTTTCATACCTTTGGACCAAATCAACATGAGAGCACTTTAGCTCCTCATGTTCTCTAGTCAACTCGTCAAAGTGTAGCATTTTTATGGAGAGAATATCTTCTAGCCTTTGACGAGCTTCGCCTTGCTCTCTCGCTCTTTCTAGAAGTTTGAGCATGACCGCCTTATCTTCTTGGCTTAGGCGAGTGTAGAGTTGCGTGAAGCTTCTTTCTTCCTCCTCATCCTCATTTGTCCTTCCGCTATCATTTTCATTAGCCACACAACATATGTGGGAATCGAAATGGGAAGACAAACCTCTTGGAGAGGTGGATTCATCGTTTGGTCTCCTCTGTTCATTTTCTTCATCTTCCTTGCAAGGGTTAGTATCACAAATACCAAAGGAAGTAGAAGCACAAAATGAACTATCATGTTTGGACTCATTAAATTTGCTTTTAATTCTAGTCCAAATATCATGCACATCACGAATAGATTCATTATAATTCATTATAAAGGCATGATAATCTTCTTTGCTAAGAGAATTACTTAAGATGTCATAAGCTAGATAGTTTAAGCGTATACATCTTTGATCTTCCTCGGAAGCATTTTTCCTATCATAACTAGGAGGAATAATACTCTTGTCTAAAATTTGTTCTAATTGAAGGTCTACCGCTCTAAAAGCATTTATCACTCTAGTAGACCATGAATCATAATTAGAACAATCGGAAAGTAATATCTCAAGAGTTTTTCCCGGGTCTTCTTGTTCTTTTGGGATCTTCTACGAGCCATCACTTCGAGTTGTTAGACTCAAGATGAAGTGCCTAGCTCTGATACCAATTGAAAGTCGCCTAGAGGGGGGGTGGATAGGCGAAACCTGAAAATTAAAACTTTATCCCCCAACTAGATCCCTTGATTAGTGGTTAGAACAAGATATACAAATTAAGTTCTTGCTTGGAAAGAGTATTGCTAAATAATGCGGGAGTGATAAATCAATACAACTAATAAGTTATAGAATAACAAAGCAGGAAGCCTTAGATGAGAAGAGCATTAGGACAAGTTCTTTCTTGCAACGTGTTGCTTCACTAAATGGGAATTTAACTTGAAGCAACACCAAATGATATTAGCAAATAATGGTGCAAGAAAACTTAGAGCAAGGGAAAACAAACAAATCACAAGCAATAAACACAATGGACACGGGTGATTTGTTTTACCGAGGTTCGGCCCTCGAAGGCTTAGTCCCCGTTGAGGAGTCCACTTAAGGACGAGTTTTTTCAACCCTTTCCCTCTCTCCCCCGATCACACAAGGATCAGCGAGCTCTTCTTCTTCTCAAGGATCACTCTCGATCCCACAAGGACCACCACACTCTTTGGTGTCTCTTGCTAGCTTTTACAAGCCTCCAAAACTTTGGAGGAAGTTCGATGGGAGTCAATACTCCACGCACAAATGAACACAAAGATTTAGCACACACTATCTCTCAATGAATCTCACAAGGCGCTAGGGCTAAACTCAATTGAGTAGCTCTCAATTGCTTGCTCTCTCTTTTGTGGCACTTGTGTTGGTTGTAGTGGACTAAATCTTATGTATAGGATGGATCAATGAATATATGTGGTTGGGAGGGCTTGAGTATGTCAACTAGATGACTTGGAATGTTGCTTGGGCTCCCACCCTTGAAGTGGCCGGTTGGGGTGGTATTTATAGCCACCATCCAAAAACTAGCCGTTGATGAAGGCTGTCTGTCGCATGGTGCACCGGACAGTCCGATGCACACCGGACATGTCTGGTGCGCCAGCCACGTCACCCGACCGTTAGGGTTCCGACCGTTGGAGCTCTGTCGCTGGGCCCGCCTGGATGACCGGTGGCGCACCGGACATGCACTGTAGAGTGTCCGGTGCGCCAGCATGGGCGTGCCTGACTTCTGCGCGCTCTGGCGCGCATTCAATGCGCCTGCAGGTAGCCATTGGCACCGAAGTAGCCGTTGCCCCGCAGTTACACCGGACAGTCCGGTGTACACCGGACATGTCCGGTGAATTATAGCGGAGTAGCCGATGCGAATTCCCAAAGCTGGCGAGTTCAGAGCTGCGACCTCTTGGAGCACCGGACACTGTCCGGTGTACACCGGACTGTCCGGTGAATTATAGCGCGCTGGCTCCAAGAATTCCTGAAGGTGTGAAGTTCAGCTTGGAGTTCCCTGGTGCACCGGACACTGTCCGGTGGTGCACCGGACACTGTCCGGTGCGCCCGACCAGGGTGCCTTCGGTTGTCCCTTTGCTCCTTTGTTTGAACCCTTTCTCTTGATCTTTTTATTGGCTTGTTGTGAACCTTTGCCACCTGTAGAACTTATAAACTAGGGCAAACTAGTTAGTCCAATTATTTGTGTTGGGCAATTCAACCACCAAAATTAGTTTAGGAAATAGGTGTAAGCCTAATTCCCTTTCAAACTTCACTTTTGACTCCGAAAACCCTAAGTTCTCGGAGATCCGTGAAGAAAAGTTGTATTCAAGACTTTAGTTAATAAACTTTTATTATCTTTGCACTCTCATGAGCATTACATGGGCATTCATTATTATGTATGGCTATGTTTAGAAAACGAAGAGGAAGTAGAAGTCGAAGAAGCGAAGACTTCACCACCACCACCTGAAGAACATCAGGCAGTCAACTGTTTTTGTTTTGATATCTGCGGAACAGAGCCTGATTCACCAGTAACACAAGGCAAGCCCCGGTGCATTTGCCCCCTTCTTGTTATTTTGAAATCTTTCTCACTTACTTGATGCATTAAGTGACAGGAGTTGTGTGCTAAACCAATTGCTGCATTTCCTTCCTTGAAGTTGATTACCTTAGTCCCCTGTTTTACAAAAAGGTTTTTCTTATGCTTAACATTGCTTTAGAAAAACAAAACATTTTGTTTTCACAAAAGATGATGCTTCAAAGTGGGTGGGATGTTTTCGAAAATAAAACTTGATGGTGGATCCATCATGGCCATGATGGGTTCAACATCGGAAAATATGTACCTCTACCAGGTACCAAACTTTGGGGTTTGAAATGATAAAGCTGAGACCGGGCGGGTGACTTGCACAAGAAGAGTCTCGGTGTAGTGTCTCTGTCTGAGTCGATTAAGGACCGTGTCGATGTAGGCTTGCTGACCGAGGACCCTTTAACTGGTCACATACCTCGTCATGGGTAAGCTTTGCCTCGGGCAGACTAATACTAGAATAAGATAACACGCAATGGGAGTGGAGAGATGGCGAGAGTAGCGTGTACCCTCCGTGGCAAGAGGCTGGACGGTGGTGTATCTGTGCTCTCGGTTGGCGTGAACCTGATCTGGTCTTAAGAACCCCGGTGGCGAGTTGACATATGCAAGGGTTAAGTGCTACATATGTCGTGTGATTGGAGATCCTCAGTTGAGTATAACCGATTCGGATCGCCGTAACTTCGTGGATATGAAGACTTGGTCACTGCCCTATACGTAGCGATACAGTGAAGATGAAGGGTTGTCAAGGAATTGGCTAGTATAGGTCAAGTGATTGTATTAGGGTAGAAAGAACCCTAGCTGCAGGTAATTTTACTTAACCTGACAAATAAAACTGGATTTTGAAGGATCCACTTCTAGTAAGCATTTCTGCAAACAGAGTCTTTGACTATTGATAAGCCATTCCTTGATCCCCAAAAAGGCAAGCATATCCTTGAGAGTCTTTTACTTTGACGGGTAAGTCTTGTGAAAGTAGACTTCGTACTCAGGGCTTTATCCCATGTTGTTTTAGGTGAGAAAGCGGCAAACTTCTGCTTTTGTTCGAAGGTGGTGCCCAAAGAAGAAAACTAGGAGTAAAGCTTCGGGAGGAAAAGATCCTCCATTAAAAACTTTTGTTTGATATCGGGAGGGGTTTTTGCCTCCTAGTAATGTAATAATAATACTTCAGCACTCTTATATTTTAGCTCTGGTCTATAATTAATACTACTCTTTCTTACTTTTCAATAAAGTAAATTATTGTAACTGCTTCCACATTTTCGTACCTCTGATGTATTGTAATGTCTGCGTGACGGGTGAAACGCTCTTGGGAAAGGTAAGGAATACAGATACCGAACTTGTCAAGTGATTCAGGAGCACCTGTAGGGTTGTCTGAGGTCCGTGGGATAAGGACAACTGTAAGTGGGCCTAATGACTTGGGAGGTTCCATCATAGCCGGACCGTCCGCACACAATCGCGGACCTTCGGGCCCTCTGTCAGACCGTTCGGCACCCTACGCCGGACAGTCCGGAGTTACACAGAGCCCACCACAAGGGTCACAAGTGTTGTGTGACGTGACCGGACAGTCCGGGGATAGTACCGGACCGTCCGATCCACTCGCAGATCGTCCGACTGCGTAGGTCGGACCGTCCGGAGCACCAGAAGTCACCTGTGATCCGCCTAGTGCGGAAGGCCGGCATACATATAACCGGCCACCCAAGCCCCAAGAACAAAATAAGTCGCATGTCCCTGAGCTTGTTTGGCCCACTACGGCCAAACCTTCTGTTCGCTCTCACCCGCACTCGACACAAAATAAAAAAATTTAAGTTCACATTTAATATTACTAAGTGTGATAAAATATTTGATGAGTTGCTTAAACATGGTAATATTAAATTGTCACATGTAATTCCTCCGGTTGAACAATTAAAAGGGTGCATGTATTGCAAATGGCATGGCTCCTTTCTTCATAACACCAATGATTGTGTCGTCTTCCGTCGGCAGATACAATCGGCTATAAACGAAGGCCGGTTGAGGTTTCAAAAAGAGGTGAAAATTGACAGGCCACCTGTCCCTGTTGTAGGAAATGGGTGACGCCTAAGAGGGGGGTGAATTAGGACTTCTAAAACTTTTACTAAACTAGGCCACAATTAAATCCCTAGAGCAAAACCTATGCAAGTAATCAAACTAGAGTGTGCAAACTAGGTTTTGTCTAAGTGTTGCTATCTCTACCGCAAAGGCTAAGTTTCAATCTACACTAAATAAGTATGACTACAAGATTGAAACTTAAATGCTTAATATAAATGCGGAATGTAAAGAGCTAAGTAGAGAAGCAAACTCTCGTGGATGACGCCGGTGTTTTTACCGAGGTATCCGGAACCACACAAGGTCCCGACTAATCCTTGTTGGTGCCCCTACGCAAAGGGAAGCCCACGCGAGGGCCAAGCACCACGGTCGAGTAACTCCGTAGAGAGCCGCGGGCCTTCTCCACGCGCAAGTGGTGCTCCGCTTCCGGCTCCTCTCGGACGCTCCCCGCCGTCTCCACTATCGAGCTTCCGGCCGAAACGCCGCGGGCCTCGTTCCCTCCGGTACACGGTGGCGGCCGTGACACAAACGCGGTTGTCACGGTCTCGCAAGACTCTCGCCCCACTCGGTACAATTACAACGACTCACGCAAGAGCCGAGGGGTTGTGTGGTTTTACAAAACTCACTCAACTAACTAGGGTTCACCTAGAGCAAGCGCTAAAACGGTCTAACTAACCTAAGCACTTCGCAAAGCACCTACGCTAATCATCGAGTGATTCTATTAAGCACTTGGGTGTTTGAGCTCTTGGAAATGTGCACTATATGCCTTGGTATGTTGCTTGGGCTCCCACACTTAAGAATGGCCGGTTGGGGTGGTATTTATAGCCTTCATACCCCCAACTAGCCGTTGGACAGAAAGCAGCAGCTTTCTGTCGTCGGGTGCACCGGACAGTCCGATGCACCACCGAACATCTACTGTGCAGTGTCCAGTGCACGCCACGTCAGCCGACCGTTGGCGCCTGTAGCAGTCGACCGTTGGATCCGACCGTTGTCGTCTGCCCGTGGCACACCGGATAGTCCGGTGCACACCAGACAATCCGGTGCTACAGCCAGAGAGCGACTGTCTGTGGCCTCTCTGCGCAGACTGTCCGGTGCCACACCGGACAGTCCGGTGCACACCGGACATCAATGTCCGGTGCACCACCAGGCGCTGGCTGACAGCCCGCATCTTGGATTTCTTCGCTGATTTCTTCGGGCTTCTTTTGTTCTTGAGTATTGGACTCCTATGCATCTTTTAATGTCTTCTTTTGAGGTGTTGCATCCTCATTTCCTTGGTCCAATTCTCTTCGCATCCTGTGAACTACAATAATAAACACTGGCAAACATATTAGTCCACATGTTGTGTTAATCATCAAACACCAAAACTCAATTAGCCAAATGGCTCGGGGTCCATTTTCCTTACAATCTTCCCCTTTTTGGTGATTGATGACAACACAACCAAAGCAAGCAAATAATGCAAGTATTTGAATTAAAATATGCAATCTACTTGCTAAGATGCATGATTATCCCCACAATGTGAAATTATGGACTTAAGCCTCCCCCTAACTCCATAATTCACTTACTTCCTATTTTTGGACCAAATAACCAAAACCACTGGAAAAACCATTTGTAGATATAAAATTTTAAATTGGTGGTGTTTGGTGTTTGATATAGTTTTCATTGCTTTGGTCCCTAAACTTCTCCCCCTTTGGCATCAACCACCGAAAAGGAAGACATTAAAAGCATGTAGGAAGTAAATAAAAGCTTGCCCTCAACAAGAATTGTATCAAATGATATCAGTTGAAAGGATTACTCCCCCTAAATGAGTGTTCTCTTTAGAAAGAAGTTTCTCCCCCTTTTTAGAGATGAAGAAATACTCCCCCTGACAGAGATCCTCTACTTAGGAAAAAGCATGTGAAAATTAGAGGTGCAAGACATGATTTGAAAAGACTAACTTCCCTTATGCATAGGTAACAGTATATGAGTTAACTACTTATGCATTTTTGCAACATGGAAGCATATGATATGAAATATAGTCTAATCAAATATTGGAGAAGACATGTAAATGATACTAAATGTAGTCTCAAAAGATACCAATTGAAAGTCAATGGCGAGCTTGAGAGACATGAGAGTTCTTGGAGATTTTGCAGTGGAAGATTGTTTGTCTTTCTCCGGGGACTTCATTTTCCTTACAATGAGACTATCACATGAAATAGACTTGAAAAGATGTTAGTCTCAAAGTGTTAGATTATAGAGTAACCTCCCCCTAAAGGTGTGCATACAAGTTTTGAATACTTGTAGGAGACATGCACTTTGATTTGATATCAAGAGGGGCAAATTATCTATAATCCTAACTTTGGCACATATAAGTTAAATGATACAACTTGTAGAAATCAAAATTTTCAATTTATGCATCATTTACTATGGAGTGATATAGAAGCTATATATGTGCCGTGCTTAAATGAACTTTTTAAGCCATGTGGGTTTGCTTAAGTATATGAATTAAGAACAAGCAATCCTACCATATGATTTACCTAGTATGCATGATTTTAAACAAAAGTACATAACAAATGTAATACTAGGCAAGAAAGGTAAACTAGATAAAAGGTAAATAGATACGCATATCTAAAAACGAAGAATACAATAAAACTAGTTACCTTAGTCATGGGTGGGAAATTTGGGTCCAAAATTTTCACTAATCCACTTGGCAATAAACTTGATCCAATATGATGTATCCCATGATATACATCCCAATTTTGCCAAGTCTCCAAATTTCCCGACGTCCTTCGGTCCACTCACTTCCCTTTCGGGATCCAAACCTTCTTGGTGCTTTTCATGGTTGAAATTATCTCCTTTGGCACCCAGATGCGTTTGGCCCCTTTTCCTTTGTTGGCTTGCTTGTTGGCCTTGATTGCTATCACCTTTCCATTCTTTTTCTTCTTGATCAAATATGGTGTAGCATCCTTTTTGTTCACCTTTTTGATGTAGGTGTTGGAGATTTTGCTTGATGGCTTTTGCTTGAGCTTTTGCCTTTGTTTATCCCCGGTCATCGCCTTGCATTGGAAAGACTTGTGGCCTTCCTTGTGGCATAGCCTACAAATCACAGTTTCTCCCTCCATAGGCTTGTTCACTCCCGCAGTGGTGTTATCCTGTGGAGGTTGGATTTGTTTGGCTTTGCCTTTCTTGTCATACAAAGCCTTGCCAAGGCGAGCCACTTCTTGCTTTAATTGTTCATTTTCCTTTGCAACCTCATCCGTACATGTCTCTATAGCGATATTCTCAACAACGACTTGGTTGCAGGGGTTAGAATCATCAATTAAATCAAAGCAGGAAGTAGAAGCATCTTTCTTAATTATTTCAGGTATTTCAACTAAAGATGCTGCTGGGGTGCTACCAATGTTTTCTAGCTTAGTAGTTAGCTCATTATTGTGTATGCTAAGAATTTCCATTTTCTCTAGCAAATTTTCAATAGCTTCTTGGGAGCTAGCTAACTTAGCCTTAAGTTTTTCATTCTTTTTAATAAGGTTGTCATCGGTAGCAGTGGATGGAGCACTAGATTCTAATAGCTCAATTTTAGTTGATAGCTCACTATTTAAGTTTGCAAAAGTTTCAAATTTTTCTAGCAAACCTTTGTAATCATTTTGAGAGCTAACCAACTTATTTTTCAAAGTTTTAAGTTGAGCTTTTTGCTTAGTGCAAACATCCTGGAAAAATTCTACGGCTTCCGCAAGCTCATCTAGAGAGGGCTTTCCCTCACCTTCATCATCACTACTACTTTCATCACTAGAGGATGGAATGCTTTTGTTACCTCTTGCCATAAGGCATTTGTGTGATGACCGTGATGATCGTGACGAGGACCGGTGGCTGCGTGTCCTTGGAGGTTCATCTTCACTTGAAGAATCATCCCAAGTTCTAACACTTGTTAGTGCCTTGCCTTTGCTCCTCTCCTTTTTGGGTTTGGCCATATTTGGACAATTGTCCCTGAAGTGGCCCTTCTCCCCACATGCGAAGCATCCTCTCTTCCTTTGCTTTTTCCTGTCAATATTAAAGAGAAGATCCTCGACCTGCAGGGGCACACCCATTAGATTAATCTTGCGGATCATCCTCATTACCTTTCCGACGCGTCGGATTGTTTCTTCGTCCTCGGAGGATGATGTGCATGGTTGATTATCTTCATCATCATCACTTTCTTCTTCTTCCTTTTCTTCGCTTGAGAAACTTGGAGTGGGAGCCTTCTTTTTGCCCTTCCTTTCATCACATGCAAAAGCATATGGTCTTGAGGAAGTTGGCTCCTCTCCCCGACTCATTTTTCGTGACATCTCAAAAGCCGCGATTTTCCCAATCACGATGGTCGGGGTCATGTTGCTCAAGTCCTCCATGTTGTGAAGGATGGTGATGATGCTCCCATATTTTTGTTGTGGTAGCAGGGAGATAATCTTCCTCACAATGTCCGCATCACCTAGCTTATTAATGCCAATAGAATTGAGCTCATTGATAATTAGATTCAACCGAGAATACATGTCTCTAACAAGCTCATCATCTTTCATAGCAAAAGAATTATACTCATTTAAGACTAGGCAATGTTTTTGCTCACGGGTATTGGATGTGCCGTCATGGAGCTCATGCAATTTTAGCCAAATCTCATTAGCAGTTTTCAAGGTAAATACTTGATTAAAAATATCCATGCTAAGAGATTCATACAAGCAATTTTTGGCTCTAGCATTTAAATGAATTTCTTTTTCCTCACTCGTGGTGGGTTTCTCGGGATTCTTGAGGGGTTTCATCCCGTCACGAGTGACTCTCCAAACACCTAGATCAACGGCCTCTAGGTAACAAGCCATTCTAGCACTATAATATGGGAAGTTAGTGCCGTCGAAGTGTGGTGGCCTATGGGTATCCATCCCTTCCTCTAAAAAGCGTCGGCTCTTTTAGCGGTGAAGCTAAAGCGTTTCAAATGAGCCAAACCGGGCTCTGATACCACTTGTAGGAAACGGGTGACGCCTAAGAGGGGGGGGTGAATTAGGACTTCTAAAACTTTTACTAAACTAGGCCATAATTAAATCCCTAGAGCAAAACCTATGCAAGTAATCAAACTAGAGTGTGCAAACTAGGTTTTGTCTAAGTGTTGCTATCTCTACCGCAAAGGCTAAGTTTCAATCTACACTAAATAAGTATGACTACAAGATTGAAACTTAAATGCTTAATATAAATGCGGAATGTAAAGAGCTAAGTAGAGAAGCAAACTCTCGTGGATGACGCCGGTGTTTTTACCGAGGTATCCGGAACCACACAAGGTCCCGACTAATCCTCGTTGGTGCCCCTACGCAAAGGGAAGCCCACGCGAGGGCCAAGCACCACAGTCGAGTAACTCCGTAGAGAGCCGCGGGCCTTCTCCACGCGCAAGTGGTGCTCCGCTTCCGGCTCCTCTCGGACGCTCCCCGCCGTCTCCACTATCGAGCTTCCGGCCGAAACGCCGCGGGCCTCGTTCCCTCCGGTACACGGTGGCGGCCGTGACATAAACGCGGTTGTCACGGTCTCGCAAGACTCTCACCCCACTCGGTACAATTACAACGACTCACGCAAGAGCCGAGGGGTTGTGTGGTTTTACAAAACTCACTCAACTAACTAGGGTTCACCTAGAGCAAGCGCTAAAACGGTCTAACTAAACTAAGCACTTCGCAAAGCACCTACGCTAATCACCGAGTGATTCTATTAAGCACTTGGGTGTTTGAGCTCTTGGAAATGTGCACTATATGCCTTGGTATGTTGCTTGGGCTCCCACACTTGAGAATGGCCGGTTGGGGTGGTATTTATAGCCTTCACACCCCCAACTAGCCGTTGGACAGAAAGCAGCAGCTTTCTGTCGTCGGGTGCACCGGACAGTCCGGTGCACCATCGGACATCTACTGTGCAGTGTCTGGTGCACGCTACGTCAGCCGACCGTTGGCGCCTGTAGCAGTCGACCGTTGGATCCGATCGTTGCCGTCTGCCCGTGGCACACCGGACAATCCGGTGCACACCGGACAATCCAGTGCTACAGCCAGAGAGCGACTGTCTGTGGCCTCTCTGCGCAGACTGTCCGGTGCCACACCGGACAGTCCGGTGCACACCGGACATCAATGTCCGGTGCACCACCAGGTGCTGGCTGACAGCCCGCATCTTGGATTTCTTCGCTAATTTCTTCGGGCTTCTTTTGTTCTTGAGTATTGGACTCCTATGCATCTTTTAATGCCTTCTTTTGAGGTGTTGCATCCTCATTTCCTTGGTCCAATTCTCTTCGCATCCTGTGAACTACAATAATAAACACTGGCAAACATATTAGTCCACAGGTTGTGTTAATCATCAAACACCAAAACTCAATTAGCCAAATGGCTCGGGGTCCATTTTCCTTACACCTGTCACCACATTAGAGCCGACGGGCAAAAAGGCCATAATTCAGCCTTGTGCGGCCGATAAAAGCAAAGATAAAAATATCGTCATTGGTGATCCCCGCACACCAAATATGTCACGAAGAATGGTTACTCGGAAGGCTCCAGACGAAAGAAAGATCGGAGGCACCGGGGGGCAAGCACGATCGGACACCCGATCACGATCACCTATCCTGCGTATGCCGGACGATCCAGGTACTAAGGTCGGACAGTCTGAGGCAGGCGCGGACAGTCCGGTTATGATGGCCGGACGGTCTACAGATGGTCAGAAGCAGCAACCTCAGACCATCGGACCACAACGTTCCAACACAAGTGTTAGAAAACAAAACACTACTAAGACGTCTGGACGACTCGGTAGAGTCGGCCCTACTTTTGGTCAGTTGCTTGCCAAATATATGAAGAAGGTCGTTCCACACAACCGGCCAATAAAACAAACGAAGTCAAAAGGACGATCTGTCAAAAGCCGACTAAACGGACCCAAAAGGTAGCACAACCAAGATCGTCTTGTCATCCTCCTCCGGGGATAGCATGGTGCGTCCCATTCTATCCATCGCCGATGTGTTGTCCTGCTCATGTGTGGGATGGTACAGCGATGAATTCGTATTACTGGCCCAATCCATTTGCTTATTTAGGCTAGGAGGCACCACAAGTTTTTGCCTATTGATAGGTTAATCAGGCAGACATGGCCGAAGAGGATGCAATCTGAAACGGCCTCTATGCATTAAAGTTTCATCAAGTATTTATATTATCTGATCGCAAGAGCCGATGACTTGCATCGAGCTGAGTCCTTACTTCGGGAACAAAGTAGCTCATGAAGTCAATTGTTTCCGAGGTTTTCGCTAGTGCTTTTGGTTCGCCAAGCTCCACCAAAAGGCAGGGGGCATATGTTGGGATCCAAATTGAGTGGACGGTCCAGCCCTTGGGCCCGACAGTCCGTGTGCCCCGAGATTAGATTAACTCGGGTGTTTATCCTTATCCCGTGCGTGGTTATCCATCTAATCGCGTGGGAGTTGTTGGCTATCTCTTAGGAAAAGGTCCAGACCTCCTCCCTATAAATATAAAGGGATACGGTCGATTGAGAACCCTCAAACACATTCCAATCGAACCAATTACTTTACTTACTTTTCCTGCCCTAGGAGTAGATGTAGCGTAGTTCTAGTTGTAGCCTTCCGCATATCCACCTCCACCCCTATTCGACTCTACGTCGCCTAGATCCGTCTTGGGTGTTCTGCTGATTCCAAGACGACCCTAGGATCTCACCCTCCGGGGGGCAAGATCTAGTTGTCCACTCAAAATCTCTTTCTCGAATTGATCTCTTAATTCCTAGGCGACTCCATGTCGTCTGGGGACGCCCAGGGTGACCTGTCGACCCGGAGCACCTTAAGATCTCTTCCCCCCAGGGGACGAGATCTAAATTCCAGCAAGGAGGAAGACGACCCTGTCGCCAGGTCACGGACCGTCCGGTCCAGATCTGCGGATCGTCCGGTGTGACGCAGGGAAGACACCGCTCCTGCGCCCAGGTCGCGGACCGTCCGGCCCAGAGCCGCGGACCGTCCGCGCCACCGCATAGGGCACCGCCAGGCGGTACACCACCTACTGATTGGCACTGCCTAGTGTGTACCGCCTAGTGGTGCCCTCTGCAGCAACGCGGACGGTCCGCGGCTCTGGGCCGGACGGTCCGCGACCTAGGCGCAGGAGCGGTGTCTTCCCTGCGTCACACCGAACGGTTCGCACATCTGGGCCGGACGGTCCGTGCCCTGGTGACAGGGTCATCTTCCTCCTCCTTGCTGGAATCTAGATCTCGTCCCCTGGGAGGAAGAGATCTTAAGGTGCTCCGGGTCGATAGGTCACCCGGGGCGTCCCCAGACGATGTGGAGTCACCTAGGAATTAAGAGATCAATTCGAGGAAGAGGTCTTGAGTGGGCAACTAGATCTTGCCCCCCAGAAGGGGTGAGATCTTAGGGTCGTCTTGGGATCGGCAGGCCACCCAAGACAGATCTAGACGACGTAGAGTCAAATAGGGGTGGAGGTGGATATGCGGAAGGCTACAACTAGAACTACGCTACATCTACTCCTAGGACAGGAAAAGTAAGTAAAGTAATTGTTCGATTGGAATATGTTCGGGGGTTCTCAATCGATCGTACCCCTTTATATTTATAGGGGAGGAGGTATGGACCTTTTACTAAGAGATAACCAATAACTCTCACACGATTAGATGGATAACCACGCATGGGATAAGAATAAACATCCGAGTTAATCTAATCTCGGGGCACGCGAACTGTCCGAATTTGGATCCCAACAGATTCCAATATATAAGGCATTCCAACTTTCTTACAGTCAAAGCATCTGGTTTTTTTAAAACACACACGCACGCACAAAGGTCTATGACATCAAATAGCTAACTAATGAAGAATCTAATATTAGTTATTTAGGTATCATAAATGTTATTGTTTTACTATATAAATTTGGTTAAACTTATGATGTTGGAAGTTGGAAACGGAGGGAGTATTTCACTAACGCCGTATCAGCAATAGCACACTGCACACATATATATAGATAAGCTGCCTACACATGCCAATTGGGCCAGGAGAACATGTCAGATTCAGACTTGTACATGGAATTAGGGTAGCAAGCAAAAATGGCAAACCTCTTCACAAGCCAAGAGAACGGAACGGGGTAACAAAACATTAGGCTGCCGCTAAGTTTCCATGCTACTACCAAGAGGAAAAGACAGTCAAGGCCCTTGAGTTAGTCTCTGCAGTTCGCCCTGTTCGTCCAGAGTTTCCATCAGAGCTGGGGGCGCATACTGCGCGTTCCCCTGGTGCTCCTCGGCGTCCTGGCAGAACGAGAGGATTATGGTGTCGATCGACATCTCAACCACCGCAAAGAAAAGCTTCGCGACTACGTAGCCGAGGGCCCATGTTACCTGCAGCGTCACACGGGGCAGTTTAGCTTCGGGTTTCAGCAAATGGAAATTGAGATCTGAGACCGTTCAGTGGACAAAATAAGGTTTCAGTTGGCTCACCAGGACAGGGATAACTGGAGAGGATATCTTGTTGTGTGCGGACTTGTACTTGTGGGTGTCTAACATCAGAAAGGCGAAAAGCGCACAGAATAGGCTCACACAGAGTTTTCCAAGGAAGAGGATGACATCTCCAATGACGTTGACTTTTCCGATGCGCAGAATGTTCTTCATTATTAATCCAGTTGCGAGCACTGAAGCTTTGAAGAAACCTTTCCCGGTGATGGCAATCTGCAGCAGCAAAACAAGGTTATAAGAACTCTGTGCCTCACAAAAGAGCCCGTGTAACATGGATGGCATGTGCTTTCCCGCATTCTTGGGTAAAAAAACGCTTTCAGGTGCAAGAATCTCAAGAGTCAAACACTGAGTAGGAGTGTAAAGGCTCTAGGGCTACTGCTACAGCTCGACTGCTAATCAAAGTTTGCAAGCAACAACGTATTAGCAGAATGCCAAGTCAAATGGTTTTAACCATCTGATCAAGTATACAGTTTTCAGTAATTGCATTCAGAACTAGTAGGACGGAAGAACTTGTGTGTACCAAATCTTCATACTGACCATAATGTAGGCATTTCGATTTACTGACTTGAGGGTCCAGTCTATGCAACCCAGGCAGCATTCAGAAGAGGAGGACGTCGCTTTTCCAAAGCAGCTCTCTCGAGCAGAATCAACTAGCTTCAACTTGCGACGAAGGCATTCTAGTATAAACCGCACCCATTCAACAACAGATACAACAAGTGAACCCAGAGCAACAGATCCAAGGCTGTAGCGCATCAGTCGCTTCAGTGAAGAGACTACAGTGAGAAATGGTATATCATGCTGCAATGAAATTACTTGAGTGATCAGCAAGGGAGAATATACATAGACTAAAACGGCAAAAAAACAAACAAACTAAGCAGAGAGAATTTTTATGTGAAGAAATTCAGTATATTTCAGACTTCCAGGTGCTTACTGATATTTCACCACGCGCCCAGTAGTACGAAGCAACTGATCCCGCAACCACAGTTGAAGAGCATGCGAGAATGAATTGAGTCGCCCAGTAGCAACCAAATAAGTGGAATAGAATGGCAATGCTGATATGAGGGGTGTAATGGATGCTGTACCCACAGCAGTTGTCACAATTTACTTTTCCCAGCTTCAGATCATATGAACAACAATCAGTATTGCAATCATTTCGGACAACTTGACAGGAGCTGAAGAGATGGAGTGTAGCAGAAAACCAGAACATATAAAAGATAGAGAGGATCAGGCACGGCAAAAGTGGAAAAGCTATCAGTGCCTGAACTTCACCAATGACCTTTGCAGCAACCTGAAGCCATGTGTAATGGTTATTGGTAGGAGCTATCAGCTATCACATTCGAAATATAGAGGTGATTATTAATGCCCCTATGCAATACTTGTCATGTATCCAACGATTTTGCTTACCTTTAAGACAGGTGTTGCTATCAGTATACGGCGGACAATAGCTATTGAGGACAGGAAAGCAATGATCATTACTGCTGTCATTAGGATTGTAATAGTATGAAGGTGACTTATTTCCTGGCAAGAAGATGGACTATAAGATTTCAAGCAGAAGCAGATATGTCTTGCAACAGATTGATTCAGATGGAGATACTTACCCGTCCACTTATGTGAACATATGGATCACTTTCACCAATGACAACAGTTAAGGGGTCATTGCCTATCCAGCCAGCTGAACGTTTGATGCAGCAGTTGCAGGAAGTGAACCATGAATTAGGTATGTGTGCAAAAAGCTTTCTTTGTGAATAAATACCTTGTAACTAGGAAGTGGAGCAGTGAATCATACCTTTGATGTAAAAGAACATCGTTACAGATATAACAAGGGCATTGAAGAGGACTACTGTGATCCAAGTCATGGCAGCAACGAAATAACGAATCATAAGCAACCAGATAACTGACAGGAAAACAGGGAGAATTCCACCACAAACGATGAACACAGGCCAGGACTTCCCAATGTCTGCAATATATCTCTGCAGTAGAGGATAAACCAATTGAAGTATGTAACATGCTATATACATTAGGCCGCAGCAGGATTTTCTTTAAATGCAACAGAATAGTTATCAATCTTGAGTTGAGCAGGAATTTGACATGTGTAGTTTAAAGCAAATTCAGGATGAACCATTTGTCATTTGATGGCGAAAGGGACTCTAGTTGAGTTGGTTAGGTGGTCTGAGTAGCACTCCTCAGGTCCTGGGTTCGACTCCCCATGGGAGCGAATTTCAGGCTGTGGTTAAAAAAATCCCCTCGTCTGTCCTATACCAAAGCACAGGTCTAAGGCTCAGCCCCGGTCGTGGTCGTTCTCACATGGGCTTCGACGCCGCTGTGTATGGGTGGGGCAGGGGTTCGGGGGTTTTCTCGACCTGTGTGAGAAGGTCTTCTTCTTAATATAATACCCGAGGGCTGTCTTATCCCTCACAGGTCGAGTTTTTTATTTGTCATTTGATGCCATACAAAACAGGAACGCTTTGTGAAGATAAAAATGATTAGGCAGGCAAGAAAAATATACCAAGAAGTTTACAAACCTTTAATACAGCAGATCTAGAATCGATGGCCTTGTGCACTGTTTTATCAATGAGGATATTTTCATCAATGCTGACACCACCCGTCTCATGCCAGTGCTTCAAAGAAACATTGGATGCACGTGCAATAAATTGGCAGCTCCAATAGACTAAAGGGGAAGAAAATTGAAATGCTTATCTCACGGTTACGGTATGAATTTACAGAATAAATAAGTCATGCCACACTATCTAACCCTTATAACTTTTAAAATGACAGCAGAATTAATATTACCATTTACAGTTGGAAATATTATAGGGTAGCATGGACCCTGGAGTTGAAGTGAGCTATTCTTCATGTCTGGTGTGAGAAACTCATAATAGTCATAGTCCCTATTGATCCAATCATCAACAGAGAGGTCTATGTTCCCTTCTGGATAATCACAAATATAGTTCAATCCATCTACAGCTGGATTTGGGCACTCCATCAGGCAGATGGCTTTGGCATCAGCCAGGTTAACCTTGCTGTTCTTGAGTCCACTTTGGTAGACTTGATTCGGATTCATCCAGTATCTAACATCCAGCTCCTGCAAATTTGGGTTGCCATGCTTATCGCCACAAACGTTCCCTTTGTAGTCCAGTTCATAAGTCAGCCTGTGTGGTCATAGCACAGGATGTTATCTTTTGTTAAACTGCCGTAGATGCAGAAATTAACAATATCGATCAATCTTCCATTACAGCCAGTCAATCTGTTTGATAGGGCTTGGAGCTGCTTTCAGCTAAATATGACTAAATCTTAACTGATGGAGCGGGAACTCCAACAACCAACCAGACATCAACAACAGTTGGTTGCATGGACAAAGACAGCACAAGCAACTAGAAAATAGCATCAGCATCTGGACCTAAAACACAACTGCTGCATAAGAAACATGTAATGGTGGTAAAATGGTGATTGGTGACAGCATACTGGTTGTATGAATACTCTAGAAGATCCACAACACTGGATTTTATCCCTAAAAACACACTGTTTACCAGGCCGGGCTTTCACCAGCTTTCTGCCTTTGAGAGAATATATGACCACCGACTTTCACCTGCTTTCTGCCTATGAGACCATAGCTTTTTAGCTGTATCCTGTATTGCTGGATTTTAGGTAGGCGATACAATTCCTTGGGCCACAAGCTCTTTTATACTAGTATAAGCAGTAAAGGCTCTCTCTTTTTTTACTTCTTTCTTTCTTTGCTTCTTTCTTTCTTTGCTTCTTTCTTTTGCCTCTCTAAAGCTAAATCCGGTTAGACTAACGAAGCAAGACAAATATTCGCTCCACACTACAAATAACATACTAGTAAGTAGTAACTAAGTGGTACACGTTGTATTGTATGAGTATTCCTTAGGGGGGTGTTTGGTTTCATTTTATTCCATTTTAGTTCCTAAATTATCAAATATAAAAACTAAAATAGAGTTTTTGTTTCCATATTTAGCAATTTACGAACTAAAATGGAATATTAGTCCCTAGATACCAAACACCCCTTTAGGCCATAGCAAGCAAGATCCGCAACTTTGGTAAATCCTCAACATTGCTTGTTGTTTCATTATTAGAGCAAGAACAAAATCCAGAGACAAGCGGTTTCACCCAATTTTGGTATCGATTTACTTTTCGGGAGCCTCCCACACTCCAAAAGCAGAGTTCTTGAAAAGTGTGTGTCTCTCAGTTCTCAAAGAGATGAGAGCAGCCGAAATTGGAGAGAAATTGAGGTGACCAAACTCAAAGCGAGTCGTCGCCGAGGCATCTCACAACCACCGGCAGCACCCAGGCTCAGCTAGGAAGATCGAGCGCAGATCTTGAGGGAGAGGGGAGGCAGCGAATCTGACTGACCTGAGCGGGTTGCCCTGGTTGAAGCCGAAGCTGGAGTTGACAATCATGGCGACCCAGAAGGCGGCGAAGAGCACGAGAACGGCGATGTCGCGGCACCTGCGGTCGTGGCGTATAATGCCGCCTCCGGCGCCGCCTCCCAGCTGCTCGTCGCCGCCGGCCGCCGACGGGTAGCGGCCGATGATCGCGCCGAGGGGCCCTCCCATTCCGCCGCCACCCGCGGCGCCTCCTTTGGTGCTCTCGCCTAGCCTAGATGCGTGCGCTAGCTCCTTGCTTGCTCGCTCGTGCTCGACTCGATTCGGATTCGGCGCGGTGGTTTTGGCGTGAGCGAGTGGGGAAGCGAGCGATCTGTGCCTGGTGCTGGTGGGGACTGGGAGTGAACAGTGGAGAGTGGAGGGGAGGCAGCGAGGGGCAGCAGGAAGAGAGGTTTTGGGCTTTTCCTACCCGGCCTGTCCTGTGAAAAGGAGGTCCGCCACTTTCTGGTCGGCTGCTCTGCACGGCGCCTCAGTCACATGCGCTCCACCTACCGGCAGCGTCGCGTTCATGAGTATTGAACGACGGTGATCCGAATATTTATTTGGATGTTAAATTTTTTTATTTTTTTTAATTGTGAACGAATAATATATATAATTTGCTATATAAATTTATATTCTTGTTTTAGCATTGAGGCTATTAATATTTATAAAAAGTAAATCTTAAATTCCTTCTATATCTTTTTAAATAATTGATATAAAATTTAAATGTCTATTCGAATACGGATCGAATGTTTTTTACCTTTTAAAAGGGAGAAAATAATGCACATAAAAACTATACAAAATTTTATTTAAATACTTCATGATATTCTTAATAACATTGCCAAAAATTATCTTTAAATTTTATGTATATTTATATTAAAATATTAGATTTGTCATATAAATCGGATATTTTAGGAACATCCCTAATTACCGTTGTAAGAGCAGTTCGGTCATCTAATAAAATAATTAAAATTATTTTTTTGAAAACTAAGAGGGTTTTCGATTTATATAGACTAATTTTTAGTCACTCTATTTTATTATATTTTAACATCTAAATTGTAAATATTTATAGTTTTAGTTTCTGTATTTAGCAATTTATAGACTAAAATAAAATAGAGGGACTAAAAATTAATCACTATAAATTAAATAATCCCTAATAGATTCATACCATATTTGATGTATGTGTTTATATTTATGTCTAGATTCACTGCACTAGTTGAGTTTAAATATAGGTACGAGGATGGGTAAGGTGCTAAAAATAGCCTGAGATTGTGTATATTTGATCGTGTATGTTATCATGTAAAACATTGTTTTACACTGTAGTAATCTCGCCGCGTCGCACCCACGCACCAGAACCCTGTCACGCTCAAATCAAGTGCTTAGTGACTTAAGAGAGGGTGATTTATTTTTCTTTTGTTGCTCTTGCTGCTTGGATTGTTTTCTTCTTTTCGCTCTAATCCTTCCAAGTGTTTTGTAAAGCTAGCAAGAGACACCTAATTGTGTGGTGATCCTTATGTGGTCTTAGTGACCCGTGTGATTAAGAAGAAGCACTCGACCGGTTTAAGTGACCGATTGAGAGAGGGAAAGGGTTGGAATAGACCTGGCCTTTGTGGCCTCCTCAACGTGGAGTAGCTTCCTTGGAACCGAACCTTGGGAAACAAATCACCGTGTTCATTTGTGTTGATCTTCACCACTCGATTCGTTTCTCCCATCTCCTCTCTCTATAAAGTTCTCTTGCTCATATTCTTTTGAGTTTGCTCCTAAAATTATCCGCATTGATTGATCAACTCATAAAAAGAAGAACTATCCTTCGCACTCCGAATTCAATATTATTTATTTCTAACCCTAACCCCGGGTGAAGTGCGTGTTCAAAGTTTATAATTTTCAGATTTCACCTATTCATCCTCGCTAGGGGACTTTCACTAGCCCCCTAGCAGATGGTCTCAATGGTTTGAGGCTATCTATCAACGAATTAGACATCAAAGTTGACGCCCTGGCCCCATGGTATGTAGTGTTAGGGGTGAAAATGGTCGAAAACAATCGGTAAACACTAAAACCATTTTCGATTTCATATTTGTCCTCGAAAACAAGATCGAAAACGGTAACTCCGGAAACAAAAACGACATCGGTAATTTGGAAACATCGGAAATGAAAGTTCGATTCGAAAATTATATCGGTTACGATGGAAATCTAAAATTCGACCGGTAAAAACTGTAACATGTACCCTCAGTTGACTTCAAAAATTCACGCAAGTCATACATTCATATAAAAATTAGTAATAATATATGAGGTAGGAGGTCACAATAAATAAATGAAGTAAGAAGTCATACAATAATAAAATATTTATTATGTATTTAAATAAAGTAGAATCAAGATGTGTATAATGATGTGGCACTTACATTCTATTTGCACTCCTACTACTTGGTATAGTCAATATAATTAGTGTCCTTTTGGTCCTTCTTAAGTTATCGTGCAAATTATGAATATATGTATCAAAAGTAAGAACAGGTAAGAAAACATAAATAAGATTTATAAAAGTTTCAAACGATTCTAAACTATATACCATTAGATAGATCTTGATTTTAGGAAAATAATAAAATTAGTTTTGTATTTTTCTAAGCTAAGATGAATTTATTATGAATTTGTAAAGATCGGTTCAGATTTAATATTTTTTCTGTAAAATACCGAATTTATTACCGATGGTAAAATACCGAATAAAAACAGTAATTTTCGAAAACGGTCGGAAGAGACACAAACCATTTCCCATTCCGAGTTTTTTCTACCGATTCTGTTTCCGTATTTTTGGTAACCGTTTCCATTTCTGTTTAAACTTAAATTTCGATAAAACTTCGAAAACGATTCCCGGTATCCAAAAATTACCGTTTCCATTTTCACCCTTATGCAGTCTCAAGTGGTTGAGGCTAACTACCACCAAGGCAGGACCTAGACCTGTATACGACTCAACATTAATGTTTTAGTAGCACACCCATGTAACCCACAAAATGTTGTACTTAATCCTTTGAGGCACACAACCAGACCCGATAACAGAGCTTGTGAAGCTAGCCTTTAGTTTAGAGCTAGGTCTGGCCCCCTAGAGATTTTGGATCGAGAAATTGGGACACCTGTCCTAGAGTAGTGAAGCATGCGTGCTTATGGTATAGGACCAGGCTAAGCGGCTACATCAAAGTCGCCTAGATGGGGGTGAATAGACGTAATCTGAAATTTACAACTTAAAACAACAAACTACAAGCCGGGGTTAGTGTTAGAATGAAATCCAAGTCCGAGAGAGAGGGGGAAAACAAATCAACTAAGAAATAAAGCGGATGACACGGTGATTTGTTTTACCGAGGTTTGGTTCTAAAGAACCTAGTCCCTGTTGAGGTGGTCACAAAGACCGGGTCTCTTTCAACCCTTTCCCTCTCTCAAATGGTCACTTAGACCGAGTGAGCTTTCTCCTTAATTCCACCGGGTCACTTAGACCCCGCAAAGACCACCACACACTTGGTGTCACTTGCCTTGCTTACAAGTGAAAGGGAAATGTGCCCTTGGGCCATTTCTATAAGATTTTGGTGATTTAGGGCTTCACACAAAAATGCTTTGAGTTATATTTGTGCCAAAGATTCAAGAAGTGAAAATCAAGATTAAAGGTATGTTTCTAGTCTTAGTCCATTGTTTTGAAGACTAATGTGTTGTGTCTAAGTGCTAGAAACAGGAGAAATCACTTTGGAGATTAGTTGGCTATGTTCAGCCAAAGGGCTGTTCGGTCTAGGTGTACCGGACTGTCCGGTGGTGCACCGGACACTGTCCGGTGTGCCAGGACCAGTCCCGGTGAACTGCCTGCTCTCGGGTCTCGACGGCGACGTACGGCTATAAATCACCGGACTGTCCGGTGGTGCACCGGACTGTCCGGTGAGTCGTCTGCGGCGAAGTCGCTGCTCTCGGGAACCAAGTCAACAGCGTACGGCTATAATTCACCGGACTGTCTGGTGAGGCACCGGACTGTCCGGTGAGCCAACGGTCGGACGCGCCAACGGTCGGTCGTGCAATCCGCGCGTGACGCGTGGCCGAGCCAATGGTCGGATGGGTGCACCGGACAGTGTCCGGTGCGCCAACGGCTCCAAATCTTCAACGGTCGGCTACGCCAGATTAGGAAAGCAATCCGCACCGGACAGTGTCCGGTGGTGCACCAGACTGTCCGGTGCGCCACCCGTCAGAAGGCAAGATTTGCCTTCCTGGATTGCTTCCAACGGCTCCTAGCTGCCTTGGGGCTATAAAAGGGACCCCTAGGCGCATGGAGGAGAACAACAAGCACTCTTTGATCAACTCTAAGCACCAAGACTCCATTTCCGCGCTTTTGATTCTTTGTGATAGCAACTAGAGCTCCATTTGAGTAGAGAACTCTTCGAGTTGTGTTGCGAGCTCAAGTTGTGACTTGTGTGCGTGTTTGTGCTCTAATTTTGTGTCTTGTGTGTGTTGCTCATCCCATCCTTACTTCCGTGCTTCTTTGTGATAATCAAATTGTAAGGGCGAGAGGCTCCAAGTTGTGGAGATTCCTCGCAAGCGGGATATAGTGAAACCAAGAGAAACACCGTGGTATTCAAGTGGGTCTTTGGACCGCTTGAAAGGGGTTGAGTGCAACCCTCGTCCGTTGGGACGCCACAACGTGGAGTAGGCAAGTGTTGGACTTGGCCGAACCACGGGATAAACCACTGTTCCTCTCTGTGTTGATTTCTTTGTGGTTATCGTGTTTAGCAAGAACTCCTCTCTAGCCACTTAGCTTTATTGCTCTAACACCTAATCAAGTTTGTGGCTTTAAGTTTCAAGTTTTTACAGGATCACCTATTCACCCCCCCCCTCTAGGTGCTCTCAATTGGTATCAAAGTCGTTCTCTTCAAGAAAGGGACTAATCGCCCGAAGGGATGGATCCTAAGGGAAAGGGGATGGTGATCAACGACAAGGAGAAGGAGTCCTTCATCAATGAGCGAAAAGACGACAAGCCCACTGACTCGGGCTCAAGTCATAAGAAGGACGGGAAGAAGAGGCGTATCAAGAAGATCGTCTACTACGACGACAGCGACGAGTCTTCTTCTTCCCAAAAGGACGACGACGACGACTACGAGAAAAAAGAAAACGGTCAACTCAAACTTTTCTTTTGATTACTCTTGTATTCCGCATAATTCAAATGCACATTTGCTTTCCATTCCTCTTGGTAAACCTCCACACTTTGATGGAGAGGACTACGGATTTCGGAGTCACAAAATGCGTAGTCACTTATTCTCTCTTCATCCAAGTATATGGGAGATAGTAGAGAATGTAATGCATTTTGATAGTTCTGATAATCCCATGTTTATTAATGAACAAATTCACAAAAATACACAAGCTACCACTGTTCTTTTAGCATCCTTGTGCAGGGAAGAGTACCATAAGGTGAGCAGCTTGGATAACGCCAAGCAGATTTGGGACACCCTCAGGATCTCGCATGAGGGAAATGATGTCACCATGCTCACCAAGATGGAGTTAGTGGAGGGCGAACTAGGAAGGTTCGCAATGATCAGGGGGAGGAGCCAACCCAAACATATAATAGGCTCAAGACCCTGGTCAACAAAATAAGGAGCTATGGAAGCACGAGATGGACGGATCACGACGTCGTCCGACTTATGCTAAGGTCCTTCACTGTCCTTGATCCTCATCTTGTTAACTCTATTCGTGAAAATCCTAGGTATACCAAGATGACGCCCGAGGAAATACTTGGGAAGTTTGTAAGCGAGCGAATGATGATCAAGGAGGCGAGATACGTTGATGAGGCATTGAATGGCCCAATCCACGAGCCTCAAACTGTTGCTCTCAAAGCAACAAGTAGCAGGGAGGCGCTACCTAGCAAGGTGGCGCAAGTTGAGGCGGCGGGGCTCAACGAGGAAGAAATGGCCCTCATCATCAAGCGCTTCAAGACGGCGCTAAAGGGTCGCAAGGAGCATCCCAAAAAGAACAAGACGAAGGGAAAGCGCTCCTGCTTCAAGTGTGGTAAGACTGGTCACTTTATTGCTAACTGTCCCGATAATGATAGTGACCAGGGACAAGAGAAAAGAGGGAAGAAGGAAAAGAAGAAGGCGTACAAGAAGGCTAAGGGCGAGGCACACCTTGGCAAAGAGTGGGACTCAGATTGTTCTTTGTCCGACTCCGACGACGAGGGACTCGCCGCCACCACCTTCGACAAATCGTCGCTCTTCCCCAACGAGCGCCACACTTGCCTAATGGCAAAGGAAAAGAAGGTAATCACTAGAAAAACTCCTAAGTACTCTACTTCTAGTGATGAGGACTCTAGTGATGATGAAATTGATTACACTAGCTTGTTTAAGGGATTAGATAGAGCAAAGGTAGAAAAGATCAATGAATTGATTGATGCTCTAAACGAAAAGGATAGACTTTAGAAAAGCAAGAGGATCTTTTATATGAAGAACATGATAAATTTGTAAATGTGCAAAAGTCTCTTGCTTTAGAAGTTAAAAGAAATGAAATGCTTTCATGTGAAATTTCTGCTTGTCATGAGACTATTTCTAGTTTAAAGAGCATTAATGATGATTTAAATGCTAAGCTAGAAGTTGCAAATAAATCTAGTTCTTGTATTGAGCATGTAGTAATTTGCAATAGGTGTAAGGATTTTAATGTTGATGCTTGCAATGAACATTTGATTTCCATTTCTAAATTAAATGATGAAGTAGCTAGTCTTAATGCCCAACTTAAGACTAGCAAAAATGATTTTGATAAACTAAAATTTGCAAGGGATGCCTACACTAGTGGTAGACACCCCTCTATTAAGGATGGGCTTGGCTTTCGAAGGGAAGCTAAGAACTTAACAAGTCATAAGGCTCCCATCTCCGCCAAGGATAAAGGGAAGGCCCCTATGGCAAATAGTGTTCATAAAAATCATGCTTTCTTGTATCATGATAGGAAATATTCTAGAAATGTTCATTATGATAGGAGTTGTAATGTGTTTGACTCTTATGCCATGATTGCTTCAAGTTCAAGCTTTAATGGTAGATCTAGGAGGAATTTTGTGTCTCATGCTCCTAGGAAAGTGTTTAATGGATCTACCACTATATTTCATGCTTGCAATGCTAAATTTATTCTTTCAAGTAAAAAAATAAAAAGGTGATTGCTAAAAAGGTGGGAGCCAAATGCAAGGGAGACAAGACTTGCATTTGGGTCCCTAAGGCTATTGTAACTAACCTTGTAGGACCCAACAAGAGTTGGTACCTAAAGCCCAAGCCTAATTTGCCTTGCAGGTTTATGCATCCGGGGGCTCAAGTTGGATTATCGACAGCGGATGCACAAACCACATGACGGGGGAGAAGAAGATGTTCACCTCCTACGTCAAGAACAAAGATTCCCAAGACTCAATCATATTCGGTGACGGGAATCAAGGCAAGGTTAAAGGACTAGGAAAAATAGCTATTTCTTCCGAGCATTCCATTTCTAATGTGTTTTTAGTAGAATCGCTCGGATATAACTTGTTGTCCGTTAGTCAATTATGTAACATGGGTTACAATTGCTTATTTACAAACGTAGATGTGTATGTCTTTAGAAGAAGTGATGGTTCATTAGCTTTTAAGGGTGTACTAGACGGCAAACTCTATTTAGTTGATTTTTCGAAGGAGGCTGGTCTAGATGCATGCTTAATCGCTAAGACAAGCATGGGCTGGCTGTGGCATCGCCGTCTAGCACATGTGGGGATGAAGAACCTTCACAAGCTTCTAAAGGGAGAACATGTGTTAGGTCTAACAAATGTAACTTTCGAAAAAGATAGACCCTGTGCAGCTTGTCAAGCAGGTAAACAAGTGGGAAGTGCTCATCACATCAAGAATGTGATGACTACATCAAGACCTCTGGAGCTATTGCATATGGACCTCTTCGGACCCGTCGCCTACCTCAGCATCGGGGGAAGTAAGTATGGTCTTGTTATTGTTGATGATTTTTCCCGCTTCACTTGGGTATTCTTTTTGCAAGATAAATCTGAAACCCAAGGGACCCTCAAGCGCTTCCTAAGGAGAGCTCAAAATGAATTTGAGCTCAAGGTGAAGAAGATAAGGAGCGACAACGGGTCCGAGTTCAAGAACCTGCAGGTGGAGGAGTTTCTTGAGGAGGAAGGAATCAAGCACGAGTTCTCCGCTCCCTACACACCACAGCAAAACGGTGTGGTAGAGAGGAAGAACAGGACGCTTATAGACATGGCGAGGATAATGCTTGGAGAATTCAAGACGCCCGAGCGGTTTTGGTCGGAAGCTGTGAAGACGGCTTGCCACGCCATAAACTGGGTCTACCTTCATCGCCTCCTTAAGAAGACATCATACGAGCTACTAACCGGTAACAAACCCAATGTTTCGTATTTTCCAGTTTTTGGGAGTAAATGCTACATTCTGGTGAAGAAAGGTAGAAATTCAAAATTTGCTCCCAAAGCTGTAGAAGGGTTTTTGTTAGGTTATGACTCAAATACAAAGGCGTATAGAGTCTTCAACAAATCATCAGGTTTGGTTGAAGTCTTTAGCGACGTTGTATTTGATGAGACTAATGGCTCTCCAAGAGAGCAAGTTGAGCTTGATGATGTAGATGAGGATGATATTCCAACGGACGCAATTCGTACCATGGCAATTGGAGACGTGCGACCACAGGAACACAAGGAGCAAGATCAACCTTCTTCCTCAACGACGGTTCACCCCCCAACTCAAGATGATGAACAGGTACCTCAAGAGGAGGCGTGTGATCAAGGGGGAGCACAGGATGTCCAAGATGAGGAGGAAGAAGTACCACAGGCCCCTCCAACTCAAGTTCGAACGATGATTCAAAGGAATCATCTCGTCGACCAAATTTTGGGTGACATTAGCAAGGGAGTAACCACTCGCTCTAGATTAGCTAATTTTTGTGAGCATTACTCTTTTGTCTCTTCTATTGAGCCTTTCAGGGTAGAAGAGGCCTTGCTAGATCCTGACTGGATGTTGGCCATGCAGGAAGAGCTCAACAACTTCAAGCGAAATGAAGTTTGGACACTGGTGCCGCGTCCCAAGCAAAATGTTGTGGGAACCAAGTGGGTGTTCTGCAACAAACAGGATGAGCACGGGGTGGTGACAAGGAACAAGGCTCGACTTGTGGCAAAAGGTTATGCCCAAGTCGCAGGTTTGGACTTTGAGGAGACTTTTGCTCCTGTGGCTAGGCTAGAGTCGATTTGTATTTTGTTAGCCTATGTCGCTCACCATTCTTTCAGGTTGTTCCAAATGGATGTGAAGAGCGCTTTCCTCAACGGGCCAATCAAGGAGGAGGTGTACGTGGAGCAACCCCCTGGCTTTGAGGATGAACGGTACCCCGACCACGTGTGTAAGCTCTCTAAGGCGCTCTATGGACTTAAGCAAGCCCCAAGAGCATGGTATGAATGCCTTAGAGACTTTTTAATTGCTAATGCTTTCAAGGTTGGGAAAGCCGATCCAACTCTTTTCACTAAGACTTGTGACGGTGATCTATTTGTGTGCCAAATTTATGTCGATGACATAATATTTGGTTCTACTAACCAAAAGTCTTGTGAAGAGTTTAGCAGGGTGATGACTCAAAAATTCGAGATGTCGATGATGGGCGAGTTGAACTACTTCCTGGGGTTCCAAGTGAAGCAACTCAAGGACGGCACCTTCATCTCTCAAATGAAGTATACGCAAGACTTGCTCAAGCGGTTTGGGATGAAGGACGCCAAGCCCGCAAAGACTCCAATGGGAACCGACGGACATGTCGACCTCAACAAAGGAGGTAAGTCCGTTGATCAAAAGGCATACCGGTCTATGATAGGGTCTTTACTTTATCTATGTGCGAGTAGACCGGATATTATGCTTAGCGTATGCATGTGTGCTAGGTTTCAATCCGACCCAAGGGAGTGTCACCTTGTGGCCGGTAAGTGAATTCTTAGATATTTAGTCGCTACGCCTTGCTTCGGGGTCTGGTATCCAAAGGGGTCTACCTTTGACTTGATTGGATATTCAGACTTCGATTATGCTGGATGTAAGGTCGATAGGAAGAGTACATCAGGGATGTGCCAATTCCTAGGAAGGTCCCTGGTGTCGTGGAGTTCTAAGAAACAAATTTTCGTTGCCCTATCCACCGCTGAGGCCGAGTACGTTGCTGCAGGACAGTGTTTCACGCAACTACTTTGGATGAGGCAAACCCTCAGGGACTTTGGCTACAATCTAAGCAAAGTCCCACTCCTATGTGACAATGAGAGTGTTGGGGCGAAGGCGAAGACGCCACCCTTCACTCGAGGCCTTCACCGTACTCGCTGCACCAACGGTGACAAGACAACGGGCAGACTTACCCTTCGTCTCATACGCCACCGATGAAGACCTGTGACGAGGTTGTCTCATCTCGCGACCTCGTCCAGAATGGAGGCCCGCGTGTGATCCGGCCCATTATAACAGGCCCTGCATGGCCGTTGCGCGTTACGGGCCTAAATTGTAAAGGCCTCCCTGTAATTATGGTCTGTAACCCCGCTTTATGGGAATATTCCGGGGATAACCTAGGTGTCTGAGGGCACATGCGTCCTTAACATGGGACGCTGGGCACTCAGATACCTATAAATACCCCCGCACAGTGCCCTTGAGAGGCTGGATTAACAGAGCTATTGCCAACACGTGCAAAAACCCTGTTTGCGTTACTACACTTCCCCGTTGGATCAACTTGCGCTAGTGAGCAAGTTCCAACATTTGGCGCCCACCGTTCGTGCTACGAAAAAAACCACCCGCGATGGCACCCAAGAAAGCTAGCTCGAAGGCTGACGAGGCTGTGAAGGCAGCACTGCTGGCCGCAAAAAAGGGCAAGGCCCTCGCCCTCACCCACTCCACCCACCAAGAGGCTACTGAAGACAACGTTCTCCGCACCTGCAAAGACGACACTCACCACACCTGCGAAGACGACGCTCACCGCACCTGCGGCCCTAAAGAACAGCCGCAACGTCCCCCAGGATTCGCTCTACCAGAGGGCACGGACTTCACCGAGGACGGCGAAGTCATCGGCGTCTCCGCAGAAGAACAGCTACAGCTGCGCGCCCTGCGCATCAAGAACCGCATCTCCAGAAGCAAAAGGAGATACTTGAGGCCAAGCGCCAACGTGTGTCTGCACAAGCCAAGGTGCGGCAAATGATACGAGACGAAGAGCAGAAGGCCTAGGAGCTCGAGCAAGAGATCGCGCTAATGCAGCGCGAAGGCCACTTCGGCCTGCAACAAGGGCCACCCCTGCAATAGCGCGCACAAGTCGAAGACCTGCACTTTCCCCACCGCGACCGCGCCATCCCACACGCCACGACATTCCAAGGTGTCAACTATCTCGACGAGCGAAGTCCCCTGGTGCCACACCTGCAAGTGACACCCTGGCCTGCCAACTTCCGGGCAGGGACCTATCCCAAGTACAACGGAAGCACTGACCCAGCACAGTACATCATGAGTTATCAGGTCGTCGTTGCATCTTCCGGAGGGGACGACGCCACGATGGCCAAGTCTTTCATCATCGCCCTCGAGGGCCCAGCTCTCACCTGGTTCACCAGGTTGCCCCCGCTGTCCATTGACTCATGGAGAAGCCTTCGGGACAAATTCCTGCTCAACTTCCAAGGGTACCGCCCAGACACCGACGCCTTGGCCGAACTCTCACTCTGCAAGCAGCTGGAAAAGGAGACTCTGCGGGAGTACTACCGCAAATTTCTGACACTCAAGTCACAGCTACCCTCGGTCGATGACCAAATCGCTATCCACTACGCCATCAGTGGCCTTCGGGCCGGCGTCCTCTACAGCCACTGCATCAGGGATCCGCCCAAAAACCTCCAGAAGTTGTACAAACTATTTGAAAAATATGCCAAATTCGAAGAACTCCACCAGCGCAAAATTGAGTCTCAGAGGAAACCCAAAGATGTTCCACAGTCCAGCCGCACGTGGACGAGGACTCCGCAGCCAGACTCCGGCCGGGACGGCCGCAATCAGCAGCAGGTGCACAACATCGCCAACCAGCACCCCGCAGGTGAGGCCCCTCGCCGCTAGGAATATCCCCCAGGGCCGCGGAAATGGAACTCGCGGACGAGGCCGGGGACGTGCGCAACCGCCGCGCCGATTTTACTGCCTGTTTCACGGCGAAGACTGCGCCCACCAAACCAGAGACTGCCTAGAGACGAAGGCCACCAAAGACAGGATGGCACGGGCGCAACCAGCCGACAACCCTAGAGTTGTCGCACACACATATCAGCAGCCCCCTCCACCATACATCCACGCCCCCGCTCCGCATCCACCGCACCACGCATACCAACACCACCAGGAAGTACAAATCGTACCTCCCCCACCCCCTCTTCCACATCAGCAACAACAAAACATCCACCACCCCCATGCCCCAAAACAAGAGGAGTTCGCCGATCAGGCGTATCGCGGAGTCATACATATGATCACCGGGGGGTCCAGCGCCGACTTCGACACAAAGCGGCAGAAGAGGGATCACTACCGCAGCATCAACCACGTCGCCGTGACCGGCCTGGTCGTGCAGACAAAGTGGTCCCACGTGCCATTGACCTTCGACGCCCGAGACGTCGATCTGCGCAGCGCCCCCCACATCGACGCCATGGTCATCAACTGTAGCGTGGCAGGCTGGGACTTGCACAAAGTCTTGGTCGACAATGGCAGCCAGGCGGACATCATCTTCCTCCATGCCTTCGATCGCATGGGCATAAGCCACAGCCTGCTCAAGCCCTCGGACAACCCCCTGTACGGCTTCGGCGGCAAGGGCACCTTTCCCGTCGGCAAAATAGAGTTGCCCCTCTCCTTCGGTGTAGCACCCAATGCCCGAAGCGAGCAGATCACGTTCGACATTGTCGATATGGTGTACCCGTACAACGCCATAATGGGCCGGGGCTCCATCAATAAGTTTGAGGCAGCTATCCACGGACTTTACCTGTGCATGAAGATCCCGGGTCCCGGAGGCGCCATCACAATTTACGGCAACCAGCAGGTTGCGCGTAACATAGAAAGAGACTTCGTCCCCGGGCAAAGAAACGTGCACTGCCTCACGGCCCAACGCGAAGTCCCCGAGCCCACCAATCCAACCGCCAAGGGGCATGAAAAGGCACAACTACAGAGCAACGACGGGACCAAGACCGTCCCCTCGACCAGGCAATGCCCCAGCAGATGGTTACCATCAGCGAAGACCTCACTTCGTACGACGAAGAGCGGCTCCTCTGCTGTCTATCCAAGAATAAAGACGTCTTCGCCTGGTCCGCCCTCGACCTGGTCGGAGTCAGTCGCTCCATCATCGAGCACGGCCTAGGAATTGACCCTTCGGTAAGGCCGAAGAAACAACGGCTACGCAAGATGTCTGACGAAAAGACAGAAGCCGCCAAGGCCGAGGTGCATCGCCTACTCAAAGCCAAGTTCATCGAGTCGATCGCCTACCCCACATGGCTCGCCAATGTGGTGATGGTGCAGAAAAAGAGCGGAAAATGGCGGATTTGCATAGACTTCACCAGTCTTAACAAGGCCTGCCCCAAGGACAACTTCCCGCTGCCCCGAATCGACAAAATCGTTGATAGCGCAGCCGGGTGCGAAGTCATGTCACTCCTCGACTGTTCTCCGGCTACCACCAAATATATATGAAGGAGGAGGACAAGGCAAGCACCAGCTTCATAACACCCTTCGGCACATATTGTTTCATCAGAATGCCGGAGGGACTCAAGAATGCCGGGTCCACTTTCTCTCGACTCACCAAAACGGTGCTCGAGAGCCAGATCGACAGAAATATCTTCACATATGTGGACGACATCGTCGTTGCCAGCAGAAACAAGGCAGACCACCTGGCCGACCTCGCCGAAACGTTCGCAAGCATGCGAACCGCACGACTTCGCCTCAATCCTGAGAAGTGCGTTTCCGGGGTCCGCTAGGGAAAGATCTTGGGCTACCTAGTATCACACCGCGGAATTGAGGCCAACCCAACCAAAATCTAGGCAATCATCAATATGACGCCCCCACAGTCAGCCAGAGAGGTGCAACGACTAACAGGCAGGTTGGCCGCCCTCAATAGATTTATCTCCAAGTCCGCGGAGCGGAGTCTACCGTTCCTCAAAACACTCCGCTACGCAAAAGACTTCGCATGGGGGCCAGAACAGGCGGTGGCCTTCGCCGCACTAAAACAATACTTATCGGAGCTGGCGGTTCTCACAAGCCCTGACCCTTCGCTACCCCTATTGCTCTATGTCGCGGCTTCGCCACATGCGGTCAGTGCAGCACTGGTTCAAGAGCAGACCAGAGAGGGCACAACCAAGCAGCGTCCAGTTTATTACGTCTCTGAAGTGCTCACAACATCAAAATGCAACATGATAGAGCTGGAAAAGATCGCCTACGCAGTTGTGATGGCCTCGCACAAATTGCGCCATTATTTCGAGGCATTCAAGGTACGAGTTACCTCAGACAGAGGACTCGATGAGCTGTTTAGAAACCCGAAGGCGTCAGTACGGATTGCCACGTGGGCAGCCGAACTCTCCGGCTATCACATCACATTCAAACCCAGGACAGCCATCAAGTCGCAAGTCCTGGCAGACTTCGTCGTAGACTGGACTGGTCCAATAACGCAACCGGAGCCGTCCGCAGAAAAAATGTGGACAATCCATTGTGACGGCGCATGGTGCCATGCGGGGGCAGGCGCCGCTGCAGTTATTACTTCGCCCACCAGGATCAAGCATAAATACGCAGCGTGCCTCAGCTTTGCGTTGGAGTCTGATAAGTGCACCAATAATATAGCAGAATACGAGGCTGTCATCCTCGGCCTTCGCAAGCTAAGGGCACTCGGCGTCACCGCCTGCATCATCAAAACAGACTCTAAGGTAGTCGCTGGCCAGGTCGAGAAAGACTATGCAGCGAGGGACCCCGCACTCATGCAGTACCTCGCGACCATCCGCAGCCTCGAAAGGCAATTCAAGGGGCTACAGCACGTGGACCGAGCCAAGAATGAGGAGGCTGATGCTCTAGCCAAGGCAGCCGCCAGGGGCGAAGCCCTACCCTCCGACGTGTTCTACCACGTCATCGGCACGCCAGCCATCCGCAGCCCTGAAGGGCTCCAAATAACCAACGACAGCGAGGGCCACCGCATAATCAACCTCATCATGACCGAAGACTGGCGGGCACCAATAACCCTATACCTGCAGGGGTACTATCACCCAATCGACAGCAATGAGGCCAAGCGCCTCAAACACCGAAGCCGGGACTTCGCTCTGATCGAGGGCCAACTTTACAAGAAGGGGGTCAGTCAACCGATGCTTAAGTGCGTCACCGAGACCGAAGGCATCCAAATTCTACACGAAGTCCACAATGGGACCTGCGGCTCCCACGCAGGGCCTAGGGCCCTAGCGGCAAAGGTGATTCGCCCGTTTCTACTGGCCCACCATGATTTGCGCCGCAAATCGGGTCGTCAGATCCTGCGAAGCCTGTCAGAAATTTTCCCCACGCTCGGGACGCCCCTTGCAGTTCACGAAGCTGATCGCCCACACGTGGCCCCTTCAGCGCTGGGGCCTAGACATTGTCGGGCCCCTGCCCACGGCTCAGGGGAACCTCAAGTTCACCTTCGTCGCTGTTGAATACTTCACCAAATGGATTGAAGCGAGGGCAGTATCCACTATCACATCGAAGACAGCCCAGAAATTCTTCTGGCAAAATATTGTTTGCCGCTTCGGAGTACCGTCCGAACTCACGGTCGACAATGGCAAGCAGTTCGACAACCAAGATTTCAAAGATTTCTGCTTCTCCATCGGCACCAAGCTTGCCTTCGCCTCCGTGTACCACCCCCAGTCCAACGGAGTCGTGGAGCGCGCCAACGGCAAAATTTTCACAGCCGTCAAGAAAATGCTCCTCGGCGACAAAAAAGGCAAGTGGCCCGACCTGTTACCTGAAGTGGTCTGGGCGCTGAACACAACTAAGTGCAGGGCGACTGGGTTCACCCCCTTCCGCCTATTATACGGATCGGAGGCCATGACTCCACAAGAAATAAAATATGGGTCGCCTCGGACAGCCGCGTCGGCCGTCCCCGACGTAGACGAGCCGACTTTGAAGGACCTCATCGACGGAGACCGCGTCTTTGCCCTACAGGCTCTGGACAAATACCAAGCCCAGACAAAAGCATGGCGCGACCACGCAGTCATCCCGAGGGAATTCAGCGAAGGGGACCTCGTACTCGTCCGGACAGCTCGGACAGAGTCCAGGGGCAAGCTGGAGCCCAAGTGGGAGGGCCCTTTCATTGTCAAGACAAAGGCATCCCCAGCGCATACAGGCTCGCAACGCCAAACGATGAAGACTTGGAGCATTCCTGGAACATCGACAATCTCCGCAAATTTTTTGTTTGACTCATCAGGGCCAGCTCGCCCTTGTAATTCGCAAAAACAATTTTATTCTGGCCCGCACTCTTTTCCTCCCGGGGGTGAGGTTTTTAATGAAGCGGAGTCATGTAATATACGAGTGAAAAATCCCCCGCAAAAATCTACGTCGAAAAAAGACCGCGCCGACAGTCTTCGACATTCGACCAATACAAAGTCACCGCGAGGCCAAGCGCTAGCTACCCTCGCATGCGACAATCCACACAGAAGTCGCCTAAGGGTGCAGCCGGACTAGCACAACAAGTGCAAAAATCGAAGTCTTCCTCAAAAAAGACTGTCCGCGCAAAAGTCGCCTAAGGGTGCAGCCGGACTAGCGCAACAAGTGCGAAAAATCGAAGTCTTCCTCAAAAAAGACTATCCGCGCAAAAGTCGCCTAAGGGTGCAGCCAGACTAGCACAACAAGTGCGAGAAATCAAAGTCTTCCGCGAAGACTATTCGCGCAAAAGTCGCCTAAGGGTGCCGCCGGACTAGCACAACAAGTGCGAAAAATCGAAGTCTTCCGCGAAGAGTATCCGTGCAAAAGTCGCCTAAGGGTGCAGCCGGACCAAGCACAACAAGTGTGAAAAAGACTACACCAAACTGTCCGTGCAAAGACCGACTACAAGCGCGCCAGACAGACATAACAAATACACCAGACCAAGTGCGCAACGCCTTCGTGAGCATAGCCAAATGTGCGAAGGCACACAACCTCATCATACAAGCCATTACATATGTACAGCGAGGGCATCACATTTTACATCGGCTCAACCTTCGAAATAATTCTCATCTCCCTATAGTTAAACAGCATTATCCTCAGCTTCTCACCCGCAAAAAGACCTCGTAGCTCCCCCTCACCTACACTCGCAGCGGCCGGCAAGGACAACAGTTCCTGCCTGCCAGCCCTGCCCACATGAAGCCGACCGCCGTCCGCCTCACTCACTCTACGCTTCGCAACCGCCCTTCGCCGCCTACGCCCCACACATGGACCAGGCACAACTTCAGCATCCATAGCACGCGGCGAAGCCTCCGCCGCTGCCACATCCAAGGCCGCAAAGTAATCCAAGTCCTCATCCGACGACTCTTCAGTCCACCCAACCGAACTCCCAGAGTCACCAAAATCAGAAAGCTTAGACGCAGATTCATCCGATTCATTCCCATCATCCACGGTCGAAGCCGCCAAAAAATTAGCAGTAGCGACTGCGTGCGCAGGCCCAAAATCTTGAACCTGCGCAGCAACCAAGGTTCAGCAACATATGCAAAATTCCCTAACTACCCACACCCACTAAGCCACCTGCGAAGACCCAGCCGTCGCAGGATCCTCCGCTGTCGCCTCCGCCGCCATCTTCACAGGATCCTCAGCCCTCGGCGCAGCAGTTGGCGACGAGCCATCGCCGGCCGCAGTGGCTGCGGGGGCATCAGGGGCGCCTTCGACAGTTTCTAGGGGCGGCGCCGGGGCGACCTCGGACACAGCCGCCACCGGGTTCGACTCCGAATCAGGCTGCGCGCTGTTCAAAGCCTCGAAGTCCTCCACTTTCTCGTTACGCGCCGCCTGAGACACAGCACACAGATTCAGCAAGCCCACATATGGCCCACACTCAGCAACACTAAACAAGAGTCAAACATTACCTGACCCCTCGCCGTGTCGGACCGCTCCCTGACCACCTCCGACCGTGGGGACCCCACATCCGGTCAAAGAGGGCTCCCGCAGATTCCTTCACCATAGGGTCCTTAACCTTGTAGATCTCGCGCTCGAAATCCTCATCAGCTTGGTCGAAGACCTCATAGTGCCGGCACCCTTCGCGGGACAGCGCGTTCATCGCCCCTTCGCAGGTGACCAGGGAGGCATAGGACATAAACCCCTCCACGATGGTGGGGAGCGCCAGCAACTCCTCCTGTAGCCACTCGAGGCAGCGAAGTCTAGGCTCTTGGTCTGGCACTTCGAAGTCAGCGGTCCGCGCGCCCAGCTCGTGGTATGAGTCCATAAGTTGTTTGCGCATCCGCTCAGCCTCCGAGCGCGTCGAAGCCTCGGCCCTCTCCACACGGGTCTGCAGAGCGTTGAACCGCTCCTCCCATTCCTCGGCGCGCTGTCTGGCAAGGCTACCCTCCACCCACGCCAAATTGGCCTCCGCCTGTGCAGACTGCGCCTTGGCTAGGGCCTCATTAGCCTCCCTTCTCTCCTCCGCCAGTTGGCACCGGAGGTCAGCCCTCTCGCCCTCCAGCGCGGCCACCTTCTCCGCCAGCTTGCGGCACTTGCTGTCGACGGCCGACTTTTCCTAGACGGCGTCAGCATGTTGCGCCCGAAGTCTCTCGACTTCGGCAGACACAACCGCCGTAAGGGCCCCCGACGCCACGCGGTCAGCGAAGTCAGCCGCCTACAAGACACACATAAGTCCACAATCCCAACGAAACTGGTAAAAACTAAAGTCTAGCTCAACTTACCTGACTCAATGCCTCCTTCAGCCGGCGGGACACAGCGCCCGCCTCGTCCTCGACGGTAGTGAGCGCCGGAATCTCGCCACCGGCGCTGGGAGCGCTACCCCTCGCCGTAGGCCCCACGGCAGCCGCCGCGGTCGCCACCGCAGGCGGAACAACAACAAGTTGCCCTTCGCCCGACCCTGCAACGCATCAACAGTTAAAAAAACTCGGGCTAATGACTTACCAACGAGATAATCGTCCACGCTAATCTCGGTGGCGAAGTCGGCAACACGCTTGCCCAGCGGAGGCAATTCTCGGGCCTTCGCAGCTCCGGCCGGGGCAGGCTTGGTTCTGCCGGTACTGGCCGCCTTCACGGCCTCCGGCACCCTGCTGGACCCGGGGGCGGCAATCTTCGCCGCCAGCGTCGGCTGGCTGCCGCCGGGGGCAGCAGCCTTCTCAGTCCCCCGCGACCTCTTCGGCCTAGCCTCAGGCAGCCTGATGACCGCCTGGCGCTTCTGCTCAGCTCCCTGACAATCCTTGTCCATCACTGCCGACACAACAGCAGCAATATTCCGTCCATAAGGAAACACTCTCCAGTCACGAACCATACGAGATGTAAAAAAGTCTTCGCCGGCCGCGCGGGGGACAGGAACATTCTTAGGCCACCAACCCCCGGTAACCTTCAGCATCCGCGCCGAAGACTCCCGGAGCTCGGGCGAAGACATCCTCCCCCCGGGGGCCGCGCATGTCCTCATCAATTCCCTAGCAAAACCATCGGAAACCCCCAGTCCTCCCGTAGCAGTACCTAGCTTCCTCTTCTTAGAGGATGGGGCGGCCGCCGGCACGGGGTCGTCTACAGTCTCTGCCGCCGGCTTCTTCCCGCGATGATCCACATTGTCTTGCCCGGGATAACCACCATACGGCAGACGGTTCAACTCGAAGACCCTGTTCAAGCAGTCGTTGGACACGCGTACGTACCGACCAACAATCCGCACCGCCCCATCCTCCGCCTCATGCACAAATGCGGCAGGATCGCGGTTATGCAGATCCAGTGCGAAGGCGAGACTTCGCACCAGCATCCCACCACGGGAAGGCATCTGGCGAGGGCATACTTCGCCCAGCGCCCAGCCATGCGCCAAAGGCCACACCCCATACACCACAAACTCCTCAACCAAGTCGCGCCCGCTACTCAGGCCGGCCGTGCACCGCAGGGCCCCTTCGTCTGCATCCTCCTCTGCCACTTCAAACTGCAGGTATGCTGAGTAATAATGCGAGCACATCTCGGCCACGGGGAGCCCCGGATGGTCCTCGACTGTGCCCTCCGTAACGTAGAACCAAAACTCATACCAGCTGCCCCATTTATTACGGGCGCAAGGAACTAACTCAACGACCTCCATCGAAGTCTTGCCGGTCTTCGGCGTAAATGTACAGGACCCAAACTGAGCAACCTTATTTCCGATCATCCTTTTCTGCCAGTGCAGACAATAGTACTTCGCGAAGACTTCGACCGATGGCTGTCCGCCGTACGAAGTCGTCGCCCAGACATATTTCGACAAGGCCACCACAACATTCGACGTCAGCTGGTGGATCTAGACGTTGAATCTGCGCAGGACTTCTCCGACGAATCGATGCGCAGGCAGGCGGAGACCAGCGGCAAAGAACGCCTCGAAGACAACCAACTCGCCTTCCGGCTCGGGGACCTCCTCCGCCCCCGGGACACGAGCGACTCCGCCGCCAAAGTAACCAAGCCACTGCATATCTTGCACGCGGACCGAGGACATCCGCGACACACCGAAATCCACCGTGTCGCCGGTGCGCAACTCCTCCGCCGCCACAGTGCTCAGCGTCTCCTCAGACGACGCGTCGGCCGGCTGCGTAGCGTCAGCAGAAGAAGAGGTCGGCATCGCTACGTACTGTCAGCGGCGGCGGGCGGTCTGCTTCACACGAGCCAGATCTCCGGCGAACAAGAGCAAGGAGGGCAGACGAGCAGTGAGAGGTTTGAGAAGGCGGTTA
This sequence comes from Zea luxurians, assembly GCA_029449295.1. Lineage (NCBI taxonomy): Eukaryota > Viridiplantae > Streptophyta > Magnoliopsida > Poales > Poaceae > Zea > Zea luxurians. The sequence continues at coordinate 3,198,953 of JAOPSE010000039.1, read as the reverse complement.
GGGTTTTCGCGGAGCGCGGAAAGATAAAGTTCAAAACGCGCCGCCCCCGTCCCCTTTTATACACAGGGCGCGGCGCTTCGGGAAACCCGCAATCCAACAGTACGGCGTCAATCAACCGTCATGTCAAAAACCCCCGCAGAACCACTTCGAGCGAGGGAAGTGTCTCCACCATCTAGCGACGTCTTTGGCACCAGATGACTTAGCCGAACTGGTCCCTCGGAGGGCAAATGTTGGGGAGAAGGCGAAGACGCCACCCTTCGCTCGAGGCCTTCGCTGTACTCGCTGCACCAACGGTGACAAGACAACAGGCAGACTTACCCTTCGTCTCATACGCCGCCGACGAAGACCTGTGACGAGGTCGTCTCATCTCGCGACCTCGTCCAGAATGGAGGCCCGCGTGTGATCCGGCCCATTGTAACAGGCCCTGCGTGGCCGTTGCGCGTTACGGGCCTAAATTGTAAAGGCCTCCCTGTAATTACGATCTGTAACCCCGCTTTATGGGAATATTCCGGGGATAACCTAGGTGTCTGAGGGCACATGCGTCCTTAACACGGGACGCTGGGCACTCAGATACCTATAAATACCCCCGCACAGTGCCCTTGAGAGGCTGGATTAACAGAGCTATTGCCAACACGTGCAAAAACCCTGTTTGCGTTACTACACTTCCCCGTTGGATCAACTTGCGCCAGTGAGCAAGTTCCAACAGAGAGTGCAATCCGCATGGCAGACAATCATGTTGAACACAGCCGCACAAAGCACATAGACATCCGGCATCACTTTTTGAGAGACCACCAGCAAAAGGGAGATATCGAAGTGTTTTATGTTAGCACCGAGAACCAGCTAGCCGATATCTTTACCAAGCCTTTAGATGAGAAGACCTTTTGCAGGCTGCATAGTGAGCTAAATGTCTTAGATTCGCGTAACTTGGATTGATATAGAGCATACATGCGTTTTATGCCTTTGATCATGTTCCTTTATGCATTTTATTGCTTATTGGTGGTGCTCAAGTTGTACTCATGATCCTCCGGACCTCACAAGTCCATGTGTGAATGATGCACATATTTAGGGGGAGAAATGCTACAACTTGACCCTTTGAGACTAACCGTGTGCTTGAGTTTTCTTAATTTAGTCTCAAAGGAGGATTGAAAGGGAAAAGGTGAACTTGGACCATGCAAAACTTCCACTACACTCCGATGAGAGGGTAACTTACTCCAAGTTCATCTCCGTGTTCTTATTGCCTCTTTACTCTTAATTGAAGATTTTGGTGAGGCAATGAGGTTTAAGGGCCAAAAATGATCCCGTTTTGGTGCTTGATGCCAAAGGGGGAGAAATTAAGGCCAAAGCAAGAAATGGATCAGCTACCACTTGAGAATTTTGAAAATAGTAGAGTAGAGCTTTTGTTTTGTCAAAATACTCTTATTGTCTCTTATTATCAAAAGTTTGTCTCTTGTGGGGAGAATGTTTGATTATGGGAAAGTTTGTCTCTTGTGGGGAGAATGTTTGATTATGGGAAAAGGGGGAGTTTTTGAATCTTTGATCAATTTCTCTTGGAATACCTCTCTCTATGCCTCAACAAGTGACTTTGACTTAGAGATAGGAAATTGAGTTTGATTTGCAAAAACAAACCAAGTGGTGGCAAAGAATGATCCAAATATGTCAAATTTGAATCAAATACAAATTTTTGTTCTCATTTGCATTGATGTTGCACTTCTTTAGTTACTTTTTGTTGTGTTGGCATAAATCACCAAAAAGGGGGAGATTGAAAGGGAAATGTGCCCTTGGGCCATTTCTATAAGATTTTGGTGATTTAGGGCTTCACACAAAAATGCTTTGAGTTATATTTGTGCCAAAGATTCAAGAAGTGAAAATCAAGATTAAAGGTATGTTTCTAGTCTTAGTCCATTGTTTTGAAGACTAATGTGTTGTGTCTAAGTGCTAGAAACAGAAGAAATCACTTTGAAGACTAATGTGCTGTGTCTAAGTGCTAGAAACAGTTCGGTCTGGGTGCACCGAACTGTCTGGTGGTGCACCAGACTGTCCGGTGGTGCACCGGACACTATCCGGTGTGCCAGGACCAGTCCTGGTGAACTGCCTGCTCTCGGGTCTCGATGACGGCGTACGGCTATAAATCACCGGACTGTCCGGTGAGTCGTCTGTGGCGAAGTCGCTGCTCTCGGGAACCAAGTCAACAGCGTACGGCTATAATTCACCGGACTGTCCGGTGAGCCAACGGTCGGACGCGCCAACGGTCGGTCGTGCAATCCGCGCGTGACGCGTGGCCGAGCCAATGGTCGGATGGGTGCACCGGACAGTGTCCGGTGTGCACCGGACAGTGTCCGGTGCGCCAACGGCTCCAAATCTTCAACGGTCGGCTACGCCAGATTAGGAAAGCAATCCGCACCGGACAGTGTCCGGTGGTGCACCAGACTGTCCGGTGCGCCACCCGTCAGAAGGCAAGATTTGCCTTCCTGGATTGCTTCCAACGGCTCCTAGCTGCCTTGGGGCTATAAAAGGGACCCCTAGGCGCATGGAGGAGAACAACAAGCACTCTTTGATCAACTCTAAGCACCAAGACTCCATTTCCGCGCTTTTGATTCTTTGTGATAGCAACTAGAGCTCCATTTGAGTAGAGAACTCTTCGAGTTGTGTTGCGAGCTCAAGTTGTGACTTGTGTGCGTGTTTGTGCTCTGATTTTGTGTCTTGTGTGTGTTGCTCATCCCATCCTTACTTCTGTGCTTCTTTGTGATAATCAAATTGTAAGGGCGAGAGGCTCCAAGTTGTGGAGATTCCTCGCAAGCGGGATATAGTGAAACCAAGAGAAACACGGTGGTATTCAAGTGAGTCTTTGGACCGCTTGAAAGGGGTTGAGTGCAACCCTCGTCCGTTGGGACGCCACAACGTGGAATAGGCAAGTGTTGGACTTGGCCGAACCACGGGATAAACCACTGTGCCTCTCTGTGTTGATTTCTTAATGGTTATCGTGTTTAGCAAGGACTCCTCTCTAGCCACTTGGCTTTATTGCTCTAACACCTAATCAAGTTTGTGGCTTTAAGTTTCAAGTTTTTACAGGATCACCTATTCACCCCCCCTCTAGGTGCTCTCAACAAGTCACTTTGAAACAAGAAAGAGGAAGGAAGAAAGCGATCCAAGAAACAAGAGCGCAAAGAACACAAACAAACTCTCTCTCAATTCACTAGGTGAGTGAAATGAATTTGGGACTTGGAATGACTTTGATTCTATTGGAAATGTGTTTTGGAGTGAATGCACTAGCTCTTGTATTGAATGAGATGTCTGAAAAACTTGGATGCTTGGAGTGGTGGTGGTTGGGGGGTATTTATAGCCCTCAACCACCAAGTAGCCGTTGGGATAGGCTGCTGTCGATGGGCACACCGGACAGTCCGGGGCGCCACCGGACGCTGTCCGGTGCGCCAGCCACATCACCCAACTGTTAGGGTTCTGGAGCAGTTGATTGTTGGAGGCTTTGTCTTCTAGTGGCACCAGACAGTCCGGTGCCACACCGGACAGGCACTATTCACTGTCTGGTGCCCCTCTGACTTCTGCGCTCTGACTCTGCACTGAGAGCACCTAGAGGGGGGTGAATAGGTGATCCTGTAAAATCAAACACTAAATAGCCACAAAACTTAGTTATTAAAGTGTTAGTGCGACTAAGTAGCTTTAAAGCGAGTTGTTGTGAACAAAACAATTACAGAAAAAGCAACACAAGAGACACGCGATTTTTATCCCATGGTTTGGCCAAGTAACACTTGCCTACTTCCAAGTTGTGGCGTCCCATTGGACGAGGGTTGCACTCAACCCCTTTCAAGTGATCCGATGATGAAAGGGAAATAGGGTCAAACCTTTTCCTAAATGATTTTGGTGGTTGAATTGCCCAACACAAACAATTGGACTAACTAGTTTGCTGGAGATTATATGTTCTACAGGTGCCATAGGTTCAACACAAACCAATAAAAAGAACAAGTTAGGGTTCAAAAGAAAGGAGCAAAAGAAAATCTAAGGCTGCCCTAGTTTGGCGCACCGGACTGTCCGGTGTGCCACCGGACAGTCCGGTGTGCCACCGGACAGTCCGGTGCACCAGGGTGAATCAACTTCAAACTCTTCACCTTCGGGTTTTCCATGTGCCACTCTGCTATAATTCACCAGACTGTCCGGTGTAGCACCGGACTGTCCGGTGTGCCAAGCGGAGCAATGGCTACTGCGCCAACGGTCGTCTGCAAAAGTGATCAGTAGCGTGAACAGTATGCGGACAGCGCGCGTAGAGTCAGAGCAGCGTCAGAAGGCGCACCGGACAGTGAACAGTGCCTGTCCGATGCAGCACCGGACTGTCCGGTGCCCCAAGATATTAGAGCTCCAACGGTCGAAACCGTCAGAACCCTAACGGTTGGGTGACGTGGCTGGCGCACCGGACTGTCCGGTGCGCCCATCGACAACAGACTTCCCCAACAGCTGTTTTGGTGGTTGGAGCTATAAATACCCCCAACCACCACCATTCAAGGCATCCAAGTTTCTAGCAATTTGCATTCAATACAAGAGCTCTAGACTTCACTCCAAGACATAAAACAAAAGATCAAATCCTCTCCAAGTCCCAAACTCATTCCAAAACTTAGTGACTTGTGAGAGAGAGACATTTATGTTCATTTGAGTTCTTGTCGCTTGGATCGCTTTTCTTCTTCCTCTTTCTTGTTCTCAAGCAACTTGTAATCAAAGCAAGAGACATCAAGTTGTGGTGGTCCTTGTAGGGGTCTAAGTGACCCGTTTGATTAAGGAGAAAAGCTCACTCGATCTAGGTGACCGTTTGAGAGAGGGAAAGGGTTGAAAGAGACCCGGTCTTTGTGACCACCTCAACGGGGAGTAGGTTTGCAAGAACCGAACCTCGGTAAAACAAATCACCGTGTCACTCTCTTCATTTGCTTGTGATTTGTTTTCGCTCTCTCTTTCGGACTCGATTTTAATTCTAGCGCTAACCCCGGCTTGTAGTGTGTGCTTAAGTTTATAATCTTCAGATTTCGCCTATTCACCCCCCCTCTAGGCGACTTTTAGATGATCAACTTAAATACCACGGTCTTTTCTTTTAGAGTATTTTCCCGTTTGCAAGGAATCTCCACAATTTGGAGCCTCTCGCCCTTACAGTGATGATCACAAAAGAAACACAGAAGTAAGGGAGGGAAAAGCAACACACACAAGATTCAATCCGCAGCACACACACGCACACAAGTGAAGACTTGAGCTCAAATGACAACACGGGGAGTTCACAACTAAAATGAAGCTCAAATCACTAACACGACGAATCAAATGCGTGGGAGCGGAGTCTAGATGTCTTAGTATGCTTAGAGGATGCTTGGTGTTCTGCTCCATGTGCCTAGGGGTCCCTTTTATAGCCCCAAGGCAGCTAGGAGCCATTGGAGATCAACATGGAAGGCTATCCTTGCCTTATGTCGAGTGGCGCACCGGCAGTTCGGTGCGCCACTGGACAGCCACTGTAGCTTGTCTGGTGCACGATTTCCTTCCAAATCAGGCACAATCGACCGTTGCTCCCGCGGGTCAGATGGCGCACCAGACACTGTCCGGAGCACATCGGATAGTCCGGTGCACCCAGCCAACCGTTGGAGCAGCCACATGTCGCGCGTTGATTACGCGGACGACCATTGGCACGGGCGCCGTTGGCTCACCGGACAGTTCGGTGCACCACCGGACAGTCCGGTGAATTATAGCCACGTCACCCCGTTCCTTTTCCCGAGAGCGACGAGTTCGCTGCGGATGACTCACTGGACAGTCCGGTGAATTATAGTCGTACGACTTCGTCGATTCCCGAGAGCAACTAGTTCACCGGAGACTCTCTTGGAGCACCGGACACTGTCCGGTGCACCACCGGACAGTTCGGTGTGCCAGGCCGAGCTGCAGTTGGCTGTTCACAGCCAACTCTTTTCCAATTCTTTTCTTCTCTCCTCGGCTCTGTTTCTAGCACTTAGATAACCATGTTAGTACTCAAAAACAATCCACTAAGTCTAGAAACATAACTTGTCTTTGATTTGCACCTTTTGCTTGTTTAGCACATAAGAGTTCAAAATATTTGTGTTGGATACTTAATCACCAAAACAATTATAGAAATTGCCCTAGGGCACATTTCCCTTTCAATCTCCCCCTTTTTGGTGATTTATGCCAACACTTCAAAAAGCAACAAAAAAAGTGCAACATCAATGCAATTGAAGACCAAATTATTTTTGCTTATGATTTGGCATATTTGGATCACTCTTTGCCACCACTTGGTTTGTTTTTGTGAATCAAATTCATTTTCTTATCTCTAAGTCAAACACGCTTGTTTGGGCACAAAGAGAGATATTCCAAGAGTAAAACTGATCAAGTGCCAAAAGCTCCCCCTTTTCCTGTAATCAAAATTCTCCCCCATAAGCGACCGAATTTTTTGCCCTTTTAACCCCATTGCCTCACCAAAAATGTCAATTCAGAGCAAAAAGCAAATAGAGCATAAGAATGAACTTGGAGTTAAATACACTAATACCGGAGTGCAGTGGAAGTCTTTGCATCGTCCAAGTCCATTTTCCCTTTCAATGCACCTTTGAGACTGCATCAAGGAAACTCAACCAAACAGGTAAGTCTCAAAGGGTTATGTTGTGGCACATCTCCCCCTTAATATGTGCACCATTTGCATATGGACTTGTGAGGTCCGGGGATGATGTGTACAACTTGAGCACCACAAATAAACAATAATGGATTTAAATGCATAAAGTGTCATGATCAAAGGCATAGAACACATGTATGCTATAGATCAATCAAAGTTACGCGAATCTAAGACATTTAGCTCACTACGCAACCTGCAAAACCTTTTCTCATCTAAAGGCTTAGTGAAGATATCGGCTAGCTGGTTCTCGATGCTAATATGGTACACCTTGATATCTCCCTTTTGCTGGTGGTCTCTTAGGAAGTGATGCCGGATGTCTATGTGCTTAGTGCGGCTGTGTTCAACAGGATTATCCGCCAAGCGGATTGCACTCTCATTGTCACATAGGAGTGGGTCTTTGCTCAGATTGTAGCCAAAGTCCCAGAGGGTTTGCCTCATCCAAAGTAGTTGCGCGCAACACTGTCCTGCGGCAACATACTCGGCCTCAGCGGTGGATAGGGCAACGGATGTTTGTTTCTTTGAACTCCAGGACATCAGGGACCTTCCTAGAAATTGGCACGTCCCCGATGTGCTCTTCCTATCAACCTTGCACCCGACATAATCAGAGTTTGAGTGTCCAATTAAGTCAAAGGTAGACCCCTTTGGATACCAGATCCCAAAGCAAGGCATAGAAACTAAATACCTAAGAATTCGCTTAACGGCCACAAGGTGACATTCCTTAGGGTCATATTGATATCTAGCACACATGCATACACTAAGCATAATGTCCGGTCTACTAGCACATAAATAAAGCAATGAACCTATCATGGATCGGTATGCCTTTTGATCAATGGACTTACCTCCTTTGTTGAGGTCAACATGCCCGTCAATTCCCATCGGTGTCTTTGTAGGCTTAGCGTCCTTCATCCCAAACCTCTTGAGAAGATCTTGAGTATACTTCGTTTGGGAGATGAAGGTGCCGTCCTTGAGTTGCTTCACTTGGAACCCAAGGAAGTAGGTCAACTCGCCCATCATCGACATCTCAAACTTTTGTGTCATCACCCTGCTAAACTCCTCACAAGACTTTTTGTTAGTAGAACCAAATATTATGTCATCGACATAAATTTGGCACACAAAGAGATCACCATCACAAGTCTTGGTAAAAAGAGTGGGATCAGCTTTCCCAACCTTGAAAGCATTAGTAATTAAAAAATCTCTAAGGCATTCATACCATGCTCTTAGGGCTTGCTTAAGTCCATAGAGCACCTTAGAGAGCTTATACACGTGGTCGGGATACCTGTCATCCTCAAAGCCAGGGGGTTGTTCCACGTATACCTCCTCCTAAATTGGCCCATTGAGGAAAGCGCTCTTTACGTCCATTTAAAATAGCCTAAAAGAGTGGTGAGCGGCATAGGCTAATAATATTTGAATAGACTCTAACCTAGCCACACAAGCAAAAGTCTCCTCGAAATCCAAACCTGCGACTTGGGCATAACCTTTTGCCACAAGTCGAGCCTTGTTTCTTGTCACCACTCCGTGCTCGTCTTGCTTGTTGTGGAACACCCACTTGGTTCCCACAACGTTTTGCTTTAGACGTGGCACCAGGCTTCAGACTTCATTTCTCTTGAAGTTATTGAGCTCTTCCTGCATGGCCAACACCCAGTCCGGATCCTGCAAGGCCTCTTCTACCCTGAAAGGCTCAATAGAAGAGACAAACGAGTAATGCTCACAAAAGTTAGCTAATCGTGAGCGAGTAGTTACTCCCTTGCTAATGTCACCTAGAATCTGATCGATGGGGTGATGTCTTTGGATCGTTGCTCGGACTTGAGTTAGAGGGACTCGTGGTGCTTCTTCCTCCATTGCTTGATCTTCTTGTGCTCCCCCTTGATTAAGCCCTTCTTCTTGCGATACCTGTTCATCGTCTTGAGTTGGGGGATGCACCATCATGGAGGAAGATGGCTGATCTTGCTCCTGTTGTTCCTGTGGTCGCACATCACCTATCGCCATCGTGCGTATTGTGGCCGTCGGAATTTCTTCTTCATCTATGTCATTAAGATCAACTTGCTCTCTTGGAGAGCCATTAGTCTCATCAAATACAACGTCGCTAGAGACTTCAATCAAACCCGATAATTTGTTGAAGACTCTATACGCCTCTGTATTTGAGTTATACCCTAGTAAAAACCCTTCTACAGCCTTGCAAGCAAATTTAGAATGTCTACCTTTCTTCACCAGAATGTAACATTTGCTCCCAAATACACAAAAATAAGAGACATTGGGTTTGTTACCGGTAAGGAGTTCGTAGGAGGTCTTCTTTAGAAGGCGATGCAGGTAGAGTCGGTTTATGGCGTGACAGGCTGTGTTCATAGCTTCCGACCAAAACCGTTCGGGCGTCTTGAACTCTCCAAGCATCGTTCTCGCCATGTCTATTAGCGTCCTGTTCTTCCTCTCTACTACACCGTTTTGCTGTGGTGTGTAGGGAGCGGAGAACTCGTGCTTGATGTCTTCCTCCTCAAGATACTCCTCAACTTGTAGATTCTTGAACTCAGACCCGTTTTCGCTCCTTATCTTTTTCACCTTTAGCTCAAATTCGTTTTGAGCCCTCCTTAGAAAGCGTTTTAGGGTCCCTTGGGTTTCTGATTTGTCCTGCAAAAAGAACACCCAAGTGAAGCGGGAAAAGTCATCAACAATTACAAGACCATACTTACTTCCCCGATGTTGAGGTAGGCAACGGGTCCAAAGAGGTCCATGTGAAGAAGCTCCAATGGTCTTGATGTTGTCATCACGTTCTTGCTGTGATGAGTGCTTCCCACCTGTTTCCCTGCCTGACATGCTGCACAGGGTCTGTCTTTCTCAAAACAGATATTGGTTAGTCCTAACACATGTTCTCCCTTTAGAAGTTTATGAAGGTTCTTCATCCCAACATGTGCTAGACGGTGATGCCAAAGCCAGCCCATACTAGTCTTAGCCATTAAGCATGCATATAGATCGACATTCTCTTTCGAAAAATCAACTAAATAGAGCTTGCCGTCTAATACACCCTTAAAAGCTAATGAACCATCACTCCTTCTAAAGACAGATACATCAACATTTGTAAACAAACAATTGTAACCCATGTGGCACAATTGACTTACAGACAAAAGGTTGTATCCTAGTGACTCTACTAAAAATACATTTGAAATGGAGTGCTCGCTTGTGATGGCTATCTTTCCCAAACCTTTGACCTTGCCTTGATTCCCATCTCCAAATATGATTATATCCTGGGAATCCTTGTTCTTTGAAAGGGAAATAGGGTCAAACCTTTTCCTATATGAATTTTGGTGGTTGAATTTCCCAACACAAATTATTGGACTAACTAGTTTGCTCTAGATTATGAGTTCTACAGGTGTCAAAGGTTCACAACAAACCAATACAAAGTCCAAGAAAGGGTTCAAATAAAAAGAGCAAAAGACAACCGAAGGCTGCCCTAGTCTGGCGCACCGGACTGTCCGGTGTGCCACCGGACAGTGTCCGGTGCACCACCGGACAGTGTCCGGTGCACCAGGGAGAACGACTCTGAACTGCTCAGCTTCAGGAATTTGGTGGAGCCCCTCCACTATAATTCACCGGACTGTCCGGTGTAACACCGGACTGTCCGGTGTGCTAGCGGAGCAACAACTATCTGTGCCAACGGTCGTTTGCAAAAGGCTACAGTGAACGTGAACAGTGCGCGCCTGCGCGCGCAGAAGTCAGAGCAACGCCAGAAGGCGCATCGGACAGTGAACAGTGACTATCCGGTGGCCCCACTTGTCAGAGCTCCAATGGTCGAACCCTAATGGTTGGGTGATGTGGCTGGCGCATCGGACTGTCCGGTGCGCCATACGACAGCGGCCCCTCCCAACGGCCACTTTGGTGGTTGGGGCTATAAATACCCCCCAACCACCACACTTTAAGGCATCCAAGTTTTCAGCCATTGCATTCAATACAAGAGCTCTAGACTTCACTCCAAGACACAAACAAAGAGATCAAATCCTCTCCCAAGTCCAAAGATCATTCCAATCAAATAGTGACTAGTGAGAGTGATATTTGTGTTCTTTTGAGTTCTTGCGCTTGGATCGCTTTCTTCCTTCCTCATTTCTTGTTCTCAAGTGTTTTGTAACCAAGGCAAGAGACACCAAGTGTGTGGTGGTCCTTGCGGGGTCTAAGTGACCCGTGAGATAAGGAGAAAGCTCACTCGGTCTAATTGATCGTTTGAGAGAGGGAAAGGGTTGAAAGAGACCCGGTCTTTGTGACCACCTCAACAGGGAGTAGGTTTGCAAGAACCGAACCTCGGTAAAACAAATCACTGTGTCATCCGCTCTATTTCTTTGGTTGATTTATTTTCGCCCTCTCTTTCGGACTCGATTATATTTCTAATGCTAACCTCAGCTTGTAGTTGTGCTTAAAGTTTATAAATTTCAGATTCCACCTATTCACCCCCCTCTAGGTGACTTTCAATTGGTATCGGAGCTCGGTACTTCATTAAAGCCTAACACTCGAAATGATGTCGGGAGAGCACGCCAAGAAGGAGATGGTGACCGGCGAGAAGCCCGCTACAAGCCACAGGAAGGCACCATTGGGAGAGTCCCGCAACAAGAAGAAGGAGGAATCACCTCCTCACAAGTCGCATCGGAGTGGCGACAAGAAAAAGAAGATGAAGAAGGTGGTCTACTACGAGACCGATTCTTCGTCACCATCCACCTCCGGCTCCGATGCGCCGTCCGTAACTTCTAAGCGCCATGAGCGCAAGAAGTTTAGTAAGATCCCCCTACGCTACCCTCACATTTCTAAACGTACTCCATTACTTTCCGTTCCATTAGGCAAACCACTAGTTTTTTACGGTGAAGATTATAACATGTGGAGTGATAAAATGAGGCATCACCTAACCTCACTCCATACTAGTATTTGGGACGTTGTTGAGTTTGGAGTGCAGGTACCATCCGTAGGGATGAAGACTATGATTCGGACGAGGTTGCCCAAATCTGGCACTTCAACTCCCAAGCCACCACTATACTCCTCGCCTCTCTAAGTCAAGAGGAGTATAACAAGGTGCAAGGGTTGAAGAGCGCCAAGGAAATTTGGGACATGCTCAAGACCGCGCACGAAGGAGATGAGGTGACAAAGATCATCAAGCGGGAGACGATCGAGGGGGAGCTCGGTCGATTTATGCTCAACCAAGGAGAAGACACGCAAGCCATGTACAACCGGCTAAAGACCTTGGTAAACCAAGTGCGCAACCTCGGGAGCACCAAGTGGGATGACCATGAAATGGTCAAGGATATTCTAAGATCACTTGTTTTTCTTAATCCCACTCAAGTTCAATTAATTCGTGGTGATCCAAGATATAAACTAATGTCTCCCGAGGAAGTGATAGGAAAATTTGTGAGCTTTGAATTAATGATCAAAGGCTCTAAGAAAATCATCGAGGAAGGCGCCTCCTCTGTACCCGAGGCATAACCCGTCGCATTCAAGGCGACAGAGGAGAAGAAAGAAGAATCTACATCAAGTAGACTTCTCATTGACGCCTCCAAGCTCGACAACGAGGAAATGGCGCTCATCATCAAGAGCTTTCGCCAAATCCTCAAGCAAAGGAAGGGGAAAGATTACAAGCCCTGTTCCAAGAAGGTTTGCTACAAATGTGGTAAGCCCGGTCATTTTATCGCTAAATGTTCTTTGTCTAGTGATAGTGACAGGGACAACGACAAGAGGGGGAAGAAGAAGGAGAAGAAGAGATATTACAAGAAGAAGGGCGGCGATGCCCATGTTTGTCGGGAGTGGGACTCCGACGAGAGCTCCACCGACTCCTCCTCCGACGAGGACGCTGCCAACATCGCCGTCAACAAAGGCCTCCTCTTCCCCAACATCGGCCACAAGTGCCTCATGGCAAAGGACGACAAGAAGAAGAAGGTAAAATCTAGATCCTCCACTAAGTATGCAACATCTAGTGATGAGGCTAATTCTAGTGATGATGAGGATGATTTGTTTACTCTTTTTGCCAACCTCAACATGCAACAAAAGGAGAAATTAAATGAATTGATTAGTGCTATTCATGAGAAGGATAAACTCTTGGATAGCCAAGAGGACTTCCTTATTAAGGAAAACAAAAAGCATGTTAAGGTTAAAAATGCTTGTGCTCAGGAGGTAGAGAAAAATGAAAAATTAACTAGTGAGCTAAGCACTTGCCATGACACTATTTCTAACCTTAGAATTGAAAATGCCCAATTAATTGCTAAGGTTGAGAAGATAGATGTTTGTGATGAATCAATTTCCAATCTTAGAAATGATAATGCTAGTTTAATTGCTAAGATTGATAAATTAAATGCCTCTCTTGCTAGCCTTAAGAATGAGAATGAAAAATTAATTGCTAAGGCTAAGGAATTAGATGTTTGCAATGTTTCTATTACCAATCTTAGAGATGAGAATGCTATTTTACATGCTAAGATTGTTGAATTAAACGATTGCAAACTCTCTACATCTACGGTTGATCATGTTTTTATTTGCACTAGATGTAGAGATATTAATGTTGATGCTATTCATGATCACTGTTGGGAACTTGTTCTCAAGTGCTATGAATTAGGAACAAGACAACACAGAAAATGTTAAACGTTAAAGTCCTTCGTCCTTCGAAATATTATTTCCCTTGGGATATAATGATCTTCGGACGAAGGTTATGAAAGACATACCTTCAGCAGCATAACATATAATGATGAAGGAATCATATGAAATATAAAATAACATAAACAATCATGTATTATTACCAATTCATTTCTATCTCATTTCTATTTTATTATTATGAAAAATATAAATGATATCAAATTACAAATGTACTTTCGGCTTGAAAGAATGGTAAAAGTACAAGCGTGACGCAAAAGCAGAATGCCAAGTCAGCGTGAACAGTATGGGAGCACTGTTCATCTATTTATAGACACGGGACGTAGTCCATGTAAAATTACACCCATGCCCTTTACATTTGCTAATGGCTCTATAGTGACTCATCGAGGTCTGAATAGCCTTTTCCTTTTTAAGTCGGTTTCCTTTTCTGCTATCATGCCGAAGCTCTCCTGCACATAGCTTCGGCTCTGCGCTAAGCTTCGTATTCTTTGTGCTTCTTCACACTGTAGTTCCGATCCGAGCCCGAAGGTACCTGTTCATGTATTATACTCCAGAAACATTGTTAAATCATGTTTTTGAGGACCTTCGGAAGCTGAAGGCCCCCAACAGTAGCCCCTTGCAATAATAATTTGTTAGAATAATAAATTCAGATTGCGGTATGGACGAAGGCCCTAAAGCCGAAGGTCCGAAAAGACCTTCCCTTTGCTAGAATAGCAACAGTCAATGACAAGCGGGGCCCTCCACCCTGCAACGCACTAGGCGTATAAATAAGAGCACACCACGAGCTCATTTGGTACGCTTTTAGCCATCTGCTCTGCTTGCTCAATTTTTAGCTCTTGCCTACCAACGCTTGCTTGGTTTTTAGATTTTCTAAGCTTTAGCTTTAAGAGCACATTTTCACCATTTCCGAAGAGATGTCTCAAGACAAGGAAGCTGCTGCTGAAACGAAGCTGAGCGAGGAGGAGAAGCTTCTTAAGGAAAAAACCGCTGGTTTCATCGAGTCAATTGCAAAGACCAACATAGAGAAGATTACAAAAGAAATTCTAGAAGGCTTATCTGAAGATACCGATGACAACGATAGTTATGATGTGGAAAGTGGGGGCGAAGACTCCAAAGATCGGTCGTGGCGACCAAGTCACACAGTCTTCGGAAAATCGACTATCAGGCAAAGTCATCTTGATAACATGAGAGGAAGGTATTTTCGAGATATATCCATCGTGAGGGCTGACAACGGAGACCGGACTGCTCCTGCTCCTGAAGAGAATGAAGTTGTAATCTATCGAAGCTTCTTCAAGGCTGGGCTTTGATTCTCCCTAAGCAGTTTTGTTGTTGAAGTTTTAAAGATATACCAGATTTTTCTTCACCAGATTACTCCTGAAGCCATCATAAGAATGGGAATCTTCGTATGGGCTGTGAGGAGTCAAGGTTTGGAACCGAGTGCAAAAAGTTTCTGCAGTATACACAAACTTTTATATGAGACGAAACCCTGGGGTAAGGAGCAGTATCACAATAATTTTGGTTGCTACAACTTCGTTGCTCGTTCAGGCTCAAGCTGCCCAGTGCCAACCTTTCGGAAGAGGTGGCCTGGAGACTGGATGAAAGAATGGTTCTATGTGAAAAATGATTTAAAGGCGAGAGAAGATATCAAAGAGATCATCATGCGCCCCATCTGGTCCCACTTCGGCCTTCGGAAACCGAAGGTAGAGATTGATGAAGCAGCTGAAAAATGCTGAAGGGCCTTTGGCATAGTTTGTTCTTTCATCAGGACAAGGGACTTAGTCCAAGAGCACGTGGCCTACAGGATATGGCCACTGCTAGACAACTAGGAGATGCCAAAAGAAACCATCAACAACACTAACGAAGGTGATTTGGTTCGACTGAAATATACTTTCAGATTTGGAGACCAATTTATCGAACCAGACGATGACTGGCTGAAGTGCATCGAAGCTACAAGTGATGATCTGCTTGGGCCGTACTCCAAAGCGGAGGATAATGTGTTATCTGTGGCCTTCGGGAGCCAAAAAAGAAAAGGCTAAATAGAGTCTTTGATGCTATTGGGTTCATGTACCCTGATTACCGCTACCCGCCACGGGGGCAGAAGAGAAAAAGTGCAACTTCCGGGAAAGACACTGCTTCAGCTGCTCCAAGTGAGCCCGTGCCGAAGAGGAAAAAGGTGAAGGTTCTTACTCACCGGCCTCGATATATTGAACCGGCCATAGTGCCTGAATTTGGCAGTGAGACCTCTTCGGCTACTGAAGCCAAAAAACCTGCGCCTACGCAGAAGATTGAAGAGCCGGCTGCAATGTCGAAGACATCCTCAGCCAAATTAGCTGAGCCGAAGGCCGATATTATGGGGGTCGAAGGAACAAAGATATCAGAAATTACAAGCCCTTCGACAAAAGTGACAGTGCCGAAAGCACAAAAAGGTCTTACAGTGACCCTCAAAAGGAAAAGGATGGTCAACGTACTAGATGCGTTGGAGACGATAAAGACTTCAAGTTCTGCTCCAAAGAAAACTGCCGAAGCTTCAAAAGCGCAGTCTGAGACAAAATTAACCGATGCCGAAGCTGGGCCTTCAGAGCCCGTCAAGGAGAAATCCTTGGAAACTGGAGAAGAAGAAACGGAAAAAGAAGCTGCAGAACAAATTCTGCCTGAAAAAACTGCCACTCCTACTCCCGAAGCATCCTCTGAAGTTCTTGATTATATTGTACGACATGCTTCGGGAAAAAGATTGTCTGAAGAAGAAAAACGAGAAGCTCATTACTATGCCCAGAAACTGAAATATTCAAAGGGCACATTGGTATTCAACGGCAGCGGAGAAGAAGATTTCTTATATTGTCTCCTAGACAACAAGGAGATTTCTGTCTGCCGGGAGATGAGCAAAAGCTTCGGATTCCCGACACTGGAAGTCGGGCTCTCGGCGCTATCAAAAGATGAATTGGCCGACAGCTTAGCATATAATAGTTTAAAGGTGTGAGAATGAGTTTTTTGTACTTAAAAACAAAAATCTTTTTATTTGCTTGTACTTAATATCGCACTCCTTTTGCAGGGCCTCATTCTTAGCAACGCCCTGAGGGCGCAGAAAAATGCCGAAGACGAAGGATGCACTATAGCTTTGAACAACCTTCGTTCCAAAGTAATTGAACTAAGGAATGAAGGTCTTGAGAAAGATAAAATATTAAATTCATTAGTGAGAAAAATAAAAGAAGACGAGGCTACTTCCAAAGCCCAGGCTGAAGCCCAGAAATGTGAAATTGAGGACCTTCAGAAACAGTTGGCTGAAGCAAAGCTAAAATGCGTTGTTGCCAAAGCTGAACGAGATGCTAGTGATTACTGGAAAAATTACTGGGAAAAACAGTTGTAGAACTTCACTCTTCGAAAGAAAAATGTTATGAAAAATCCATAGAATGTGTGGAAAAAAATAAAAACTAGCTTCGTCAATGTTGGCGCATATTCGAGTAAAGACAACTTCGTACGGGGCGATCTCGAGGGGCCAATTGAATGGATCAGCAGCGAGGCCGAAGCCTTTGAGGAGATTTTAAATGGCCATGGGGATGTCTGCGCCTTCTCAGGTGCAAGGGAAATTGTGGCTATCTTGGAGAAATCAGGTTGCGAACATGTGAAAATTCTGGCCCAAGCCGAAGCTACTTTATCTATTGATGATACGAAGGACCCCTCGGCCGAAGCAAGCTTAGTTGGTGGGAAATTCTTTACTGACATCTGGGAAAATGGCGGTCGAGGGATGGCCCACGAAATAATAAAAAAGAGCGAAAAAGATACTCACGATGAAAGGGAAGCAACGAAGGCAGCTGAAAAGGCTGCAGAACTCGAAAAGCGGATAGGTATTGCTTAATAGCTTTTAACTTTATTTTTTATTTTTGTGACTTCTAATCTTATTTACGTTTTCTACTGCAGCCGAACTATCTCCTCCCCCAGAGCCCTTCGAGTCATTGATCGAGCCAGAGGCAAAGGAACCAGCAGAAATCATTAATATAGCCGAAAGCATTTTGGACGAAGTCGTTACTCAACTACTGACCGAAGCTGCGGACGAAGTTTTGAAGGAAGAATAATAGATATTGTAAAAACATTGTTAGAATACTAATGTAACATTTGCTGGACTATGCTTGTAATATTTGGCGCTCATGAGTTTTTAATGTAATGTATAAATGGCTTTGTAATTCATTTCTTTGCGATGCATGAAACTTTTATTGTACATACCGTTTTTGAGCCTTCGGCGAAAAAACACCTTCCCTTCTTTTCATGCTTCGTAAAGAAGAATTTTTATGCTTCGTGAAAAAATCCTCCAATCGTCGCAGAAACATTAATGCTTCATCAACAATAAACTTTTTCCTCCACTTGAGAGCTGACAAAGCTGTATCTCTTCGAAACTTATTTTGTGCCTTAGCACAATTTCACTTTTTTGAAGCATTCTCCGAAGGTCAACGTTGTATCCCCTTTTTGTGCCATTGATGCAATATGATGTATGATGTTATGTTATGCGAATGATGTGATGATGTTATGCTTATGCAGAATGATATTTGTGCCGAAGATACACACACATCCCTGCTGTAGGATACACAATCTCTTTGTCGTTTATTTTTCGGCTTCACCGCTTATTTTTCGGTGTATCAGCGTTGACTTTTCGCTGTAAGTTCAGCATTCCCTTAGGAACGTATTTTGAACTTCTTCGCCTTCTATTTTGGCGGTATTCGTGTTGACTTTTCGCGCTTTGCCTTATATTTTGGTGGAATCAGCGTTGACTTATCGTTGTAAGCTCTGCATTCCCTTTGGAACGACTTTTGAGCAGAAAACTTACACTGCGCTCCTTTAGGAACGACTTTTTGTAGCTTCGGTGAACTTACGCTGCGTTCAGTAGAACGACTTTTTGTAGCTTCGAAAACACTTATAACTTAGGAACAGCTTTTTGTGCCTCGGTGACTTTTTGGACTCCGTAAGTCTGTGGAGAAGATATATTTTCACTATGGCAAAAACAAAGCTTTTACAAGGAATTAAAAACGACAAGAAAACTAAGTTTTCAACAACTGTTCCTTAGTAAGAAAGAGAACGACAATGAATATAAAAACTGATTCAGGGGTAGGATATCTCTTAGTAGATATGCTTTGACTCTGGCACAGTACTGTTGACTATGCGAGCTTTGGACTCCTCCCTGAAGTCTCTCTGCTGATGGGTCTGCTGACTCTCTTCTGGCTATTGGCCACGTGAATATGCAGGTTGTAGTGGTGGCAGAGGTGGAAGCTGTGGCCAGGATGCCTGTGGCTGACTAGCCGAAGCAACAGACGCTGCAGGCTCTGTTGCTGACTTCCTTTGTCGTCATTCTAGGTGGAATGAATTGATCTGACATGCCTTGGGTGGATTCTCCCTCCGAAGCCCCTGGTCATCTCGGAGAACCTGTAGGCTTCCTCCCTTCTTTGACGAAAGTCATTATCAGCGCAGATGTATTCATCCATCTTTTGGAGCAACTTCTCTAGGGTTTGAGGGGGTTTCTTGGCGAAGTATTGGGTTGTAGGTCCTGGCTGAAGCCCCTTGATCATGGCTTCAATGACAATTTCATTGGGCATTGTTGGTGCTTGTGCCCTCAGACGCAAGAACCTTCGGATAGACGCCTGAAGGTATTCTTCGTGATCTTGCGTGCACTGGAACAAAGCTTGAGCGGTAACCGACTTCGTCTGAAACCCTTGGAAACTGGTGATCAGCATGTCCTTCAGCTTCTGCCATGATGTAATTGTTCCTGGCCGAAGAGAGGAGTACCAGGTTTGCGCAACATTCTTGACTGCCATGACGAAAGATTTCGCCATGACTGCAGTATTGCCTCCATATGAAGATATGGTTGCTTCGTAGCTCATCAGAAACTGCTTCGGATCTGAGTGCCCGTCATACATGGGGAGCTGGGGTGGCTTATAAGATAGGGGCCAAGGTAGCCTGCAGTTCTGCTGACAGAGGAGAAGCATCATCAAAAGCAAAATTTTCATAACGGCAATCCTCGTACCATTCATCCTCATTGAAGAAGCCTTCTTGATGAAGCCCCCTATGTTGAGGCCTTCGCTCTTGCTCATCTTGAGCAAGATGGCGTACTTCTTCAGTAGCTTCGTCAATCTGCCTCTGAAGGTCGGCTAGTCGAGCCATCTTCTCCTTCGTCCTTTGTACTTGTTGATGAAGCATCTCCATATTCCTGATTTCTTGGTCCAACTCATCCTCCTAGGGTGTTGGACTAGTGGCCTTCCTCTTCTGGCTTCGGGCCTCTCGAAGAGAAAAGGTCTCCTGGTTCGGGTCCAGCGGCTGCAGAGCGGCAGCTCCTATCGCTGAAGCTTTCTTCGGTGGCATGACGAAGGTCAATGCTTGCCGAAGGTGGTCGAAAAGAGTTCACCGGAGGTGGGCGCCAATGTTGGGGACTTGTTCTCAAGTGCTATGAATTAAGAACAAGGCAACACAGAAAATGTTAAACGTTAAAGTCCTTCGTCCTTCGAAACATTATTTCCCTTGGGATATAATGATCTTTGGATGAAGGTTATGAAGGACATACCTTCAGCAGCATAACATATAATGATGAAGGAATCATATGAAATATAAAATAACATAAACAATCATGTATTATTACCAATTCATTTCTATCTCATTTCTATTTTATTATCATGGAAAATATAAATGATATCAAATTACAAATGTACCTTCGGCTTGAAAGAATGGTAAAAGTACAAGCGTGACGCAAAAGCAGAATGCCAAGTCAGCGTGAACAGTACGGGAGCACTGTTCATCTATTTATAGGCACGGGACGCAGTCCATGTAAAATTACACCCATGCCCTTTAAATTTGCTAATGGCTCTATAGTGACTCATCGAGGTCTGAATAGCCTTTTCCTTTTTAAGTCGGTTTCCTTTTCTGCTATCATGCCGAAGCTCTCCTGCACATAGCTTCGGCTCTGCGCTAAGCTTCGTATTCTTTGTGCTTCTTCACACTGTAGTTCCGATCCGAGCCCGAAGGTACCTGTTCATGTATTATACTCTAGAAACATTGTTAAATCATGTTTTTGAGGACCTTCAGAAGCCGAAGGCCCCCAACAATCACCTTGCTATGATTAAACAACAAAATGATCATATAGCTAAACTAGATGCTAAAATTGTCGAGCATGAACTAGAGAATGAGAAATTTAAATTTGCTCGTAGCATGCTTTATAGTGGGAGACGCCCTGGCATTAAGGATGGCATTGGCTTCCAACAGGGAGACAATGTCAAGCTTAATGCCCCTCCTAAAAGATTGTCTAATTTTGTTAAGGGCAAGGCTCCTATGCCTCAGGATAACGAGGGCTATATTTTATATCCTGCTGGTTATCCTGAGGACAAGATTAGGAGAATTCATGCTAAGAAGACTCATTCTGTTTCTCACCATGCTTTTATTTATAAGAATGAGGCTTCTAGCTCTAGATGTTCTACACATGTTAAAATGCCTAAAAAGAAATCTCCTATTGCATCAAATGATCATAACATTTCATTCAAGACCTTTGATGCTTCATATGTGCTTACTAACAAATCAGGCAAAGTAGTTGCCAAATATGTTGGAGGCAAACACAAGGGGTCAAAGACTTGTGTTTGGATACCCAAGGTGCTTGTTTCTAATGTAAAAGGACCCAAAACTGTTTGGGTACCTAAGAACAAGGCCTAAATTTGTTTTGTAGGTTTATGCATCCCGGGGCTCAAGTTGGATCATCGATAGCGAGTGCACAAACCATATGACTGGGGAGAAAAGGATGTTCTCCTCCTATGAGAAAAACCAAGATCCCCAAAGAGCTATCACATTCGGGGATGGAAATCAAGGTTTGGTCAAAGGACTTGGTAAAATTGCTATATCTCCTAACCATTCTATTTCCAATGTTTTCTCGTAGATTCTTTAGATTACAATTTGCTTTATGTTTCTCAATTATGCAAAATGGGCTACAATTGTCTTTTTACGGATGTAGGTGTCACTGTCTTTAGAAGAAGTGATGATTCAATAGCTTTTAAGGGAGTGTTAGAGGGACAACTATACTTAGTTGATTTCAATAGAGCTGAACTCGATACTTGCTTAATTGCTAAGACTAACATGGGTTGGCTCTGGCCCACGTTGGGATGAAGAATCTTCACAAGCTTCTAAAGGGAGAGCACATTTTAGGACTAACAAATGTTCATTTTGAGAAAGACAGGATTTGTAGCACATGCCAAGCAGGGAAGCAAGTTGGTGTTCATCATCCACACAAGAACATCATGACGACTGATAGTTTTGTTCCCGGTTGATTTGAGAAGAGAAGCTCACTCGGTCCGAGGGGCCGTTTGAAAGAGAGAAAGGGTTGAAATAGACCTGGCCTTTGTGGCCTCCTCAACGGGGAGTAGGTTTGCGAGAACCGAACCTCGGTAAAACAAATCCTTGCGTCTCACTTCTTCACTCACTCGCGATTTGTTTTTACGTCCTCTCTCGGACTCGTTTCTATTTCTAATGCTAACCCGTCTTGTAGTTGTGATTAAGTTTGTAAATTTCAGATTCGCCCTATTCACCCCCCTCTAGGCGACTTTTAATTGGTATCAAAGCCCGGTGCTTCATTAGAGCCTAACCGCTCGAAGTGATGTCGGGAGATCACGCCAAGAGGGAGATGGAGACCGGCGACAAGCCCACTACAAGCCACGGGGAGACTTCATCGGAAGAGTCCCGCAACAAGAGGAAGGAGAAGAAAGACTCCTCCAACAAAGGGAAGGGGAAGGAAAAGAAATCCTCTTCCCACAAGTCGCATCGGAGAGGCGACAAGCACAAAAGGATGAGGAAAGTGGTCTACTACGAGACCGACTCTTCATCACCATCGACCTCCAGCTCCGACGTGCCGTCCGTCACTTCTAAGCGCCATGAGCGCAAGAAGTATAGTAAGATTCCCCTACGCTACCCACATATTTCAAAGCGTACTCCTTTACTCTCCGTTCCATTAGGCAAACCACCGGTTTTTGACGGTGAAGATTATAACATGTGGAGTGATAAAATGAGGCATCATCTAACCTCACTCCACACAAGCATTTGGAATGTTGTTGAGTTTGGTGTACAGGTACCATCCATAGGGGATGAAGACTACGACTCGGACGAAGTGGCCCAAATCGACCACTTTAACTCCCAAGCCACCACTATACTCCTCGCCTCTCTAAGTCGAGAGGAGTATAATAAGGTGCAAGGGTTAAAAAGTGCGAAGGAAATTTGGGACGTACTCAAGACCGCACACGAAGGAGATGAGGTGACAAAGATCACCAAGCGGGAGACGATCGAGGGGGAGCTCGGTCGCTTCATGCTTCACCAAGGGGAGGATCCACAAGCCATGTACAACCGCTTGAAGACCTTGGTGAACCAAGTGCGCAACCTCGGGGCGAAAAATGGGATGACCATGAAATGGTCAAGGTTATTCTTAGATCCCTCGTTTTTCTTAACCCTACACAAATTCAATTAATTCGAGGTGATCCTAGATATAAGCTAATGTCTCCCGAGGAGGTTATAGGAAAATTTGTAAGCTTTGAGCTAATGATTAAAGGCTCAAAGAAAATCATCGAGCAAGGCACCTCCTCAACGCCCGAAGCACAACCGGTGGCATTCAAGGCGACGGAGGAGAAGAAGGAGGAGTCTACATCAAGTAGACAACCCATCGACGCCTCCAAGCTCGACAACGAGGAAATGGCGCTCATCATCAAGAGTTTCCGCCAAATCCTCAAGCAAAGGAGGGGGAAGGATTACAAGCCTCGCTCCAAAAAGGTTTGCTACAAGTGTGGTAAGCCCGGTCACTTTATTGCCAAATGTCCTATTTCTAGTGACAGTGACAGGGGCGACGACAAGAAGGGGAGAAGAAAGGAAAAGAAGAGGTACCAAAAGAAGAAGGGCGGCGATGCCCATGTGTGCCGCGAGTGGGACTCCGATGAGAGCTCCACCAACTCCTCCTCCGACGAGGACGCCGCCAACATCGCCGTCACCAAGGGACTTCTCTTCCCCAACGTCGGTCACAAGTGCCTCATGGCAAAAGATGGCAAAAAGAAGAAGGTTAAATCCAAATCCTCCACTAAATATGAGTCCTCTAGTGATGATAATGCTAGTGATGAGGAGGATAATTTGCGTACTCTTTTCGCCAACCTAAACATGCAACAAAAGGAAAAATTAAATGAACTAATTAGTGCCATCCATGAGAAGGATGAACTCTTGGACTCCCAAGAGGACTTCCTAATCAAGGAAAACAAAAGGCATGTTAAGGTTAAAAATGCTTATGCTATAGAAGTTGAAAAATGTGAGAAATTAACTAGCGAGCTAAGCACATGCCATGATTTAATTGCCAACCTTAGAAATGAAAATGCTAATTTAAATGCTAAGGTTGATTCTCATGTTTGTAATGTTTCAATTCCCAATCTTAGAGATGATAATGTTGATTTACTTGCTAAGATTGAAGAATTGAATATATCTCTTGCTAGCCTTAGAAATGAAAATGAAAAATTGATTGCTAAGGCTAAAGATTTTGATGTTTGCAATGTTACTATTTCTAACCTTAGAAGTGAAAATGATATATTACATGCTAAGGTTGTAGAATTAAAATCTTGCAAACCCTCTACATCTACCGTTGAGCATATGTCTATTTGTACCAGATGTAGGGATGTTGATATTGATGCTATTCATGATCACATGGTCTGTTGGGGGCCTTCGTCCTCCGAAGGTCCTCAAAAACATGATCCGACAATATTTTCCAAGAGAATTATATGAGCAGGTATCTTCGGACTCAGATCATGAACATGGAGGTCAGAGCGAAGCCCAAGCTGAACGAAGGATGGAGCACAGCCGAAGCTATGCGCAGAAAGCTTCGTCGTGATAGCAGAAAGGGGAACCGACTTAAAGATGAAAAGACTACTTCGGCCTTAATAGATTCACATAAGTCATTAGCAAATGTAATGGACATGAATGTAATTTTACACGGGTTGTGTCCCGTGTCTATAAATAGGTGAACAGTACTCCCGTACTGTTCACGCTGACTTGGCATTTTGGCTTCCCGTCATCCTTGTACTTTTGCCTTCCTGCAATCCGAAGGTACACTTGTAATCCAAAGTCATTTCTATTTTTGTATGATAATAAAATAGAGATGACATTGTGATAATATTTAAATGTTTACATTACTTTTCATGTCGCATGTAAATTCTTCGTCATAGTTTATTGTGCTTACAAAGATACGTTGTTCGAAACCTTCGTCCGGAACACATTATATCCCAAGGGGAAATAATGTTTTAGAGGACGAAGGGCTTTATCATTTAACACCTTTTATGTTGCCTTGTTCTTAATCCGAAGCATTTGAGAACAAGTCCCCAACATTGGCGCCCACCTCCGGTGAACTCACTTCCACTCTTTGAGTCTTTGAGTGCCCTCGGCGATCATCAACCTTCGCTATGGCACCGAAGAAAGCTTCAGCAGTTGGCACTGCAGCTCTCCAACCGCTGGACCACAATCAGGAGACTGTCTCTCTTCGGGAGGCCCGAAGCCAGAAGAGGAAGGCTGTCAGCCCGACGCCTCAAGAGGATGAGCTAGACCAAGAGATCAGAGATATGGAGATGCTTCATCAACAAGTGCAGAGGAAAAAGGAAAAGATGGCCAGGCTAGCTGAACTGCAAAGGCAGATAGACGAAGCTTCTGAAGAAGTTCGTCATCTTACTCATGATGAGCAGAACCGAAGGCCTCAACAAAAAGACCTTCATCAGGAGGGTTTCTTCAACGAAGATGACTGGTATGACAATTTCCATCATGGAAATTTTGTTTTCGATGATGCTTCTCCCTTGTCCGCTGAGCTGCAGGCTACACCTTGGCCTCCGTCCTATAAGCCGCCCCAGCTTCCCATATTCGATGGCCATTCAGACCCGAAGCAGTTTTTGATGAGCTACGAAGCAACAGTATCTTCGTATGGTGGCAATGCTGCAGTCATGGCAAAGTCTTTTGTTATGGCTGTCAGGAGTGTTGCTCAAACCTGGTATTCCTCCCTTCGACCAGGAACGATCACTTCATGGCAAAAATTGAAGGACATGTTGTTAACCAGCTTCCAAGGGTTTCAGACGAAGCCGGTCACTGCTCAGGCCCTGTTCCAATGCACTCAGGATCATGAAGAATACCTTCAGGCGTATGTCAGAAGGTTCTTGCGTTTGAGGGCGCAGGCACCAACGGTGCCCAACGAAATTGTCATTGAGGCCATGATCAAGGGACTTCGGCCTGGACCTTCAGCTCAATACTTTGCTAGGAAGCCTCCTCAAACTTTGGAGAAATTGCTCCAGAAGATGGACGAGTATATTCGTGCCGACAATGATTTTCGCCAAAGAAGGGAGGAGGCTTTCAGGTTTTCTGAAATGACCAGGGGCTTCGGAGGAAGATTCTATCCGAGGCATGTCAGGTCCATCCACAACTCTACTCAAAATGATGATAAGGGGAGTCAGCAGAACAGGCCGCAGTGCTCCTCACAGGCTTCGGGGCAACAGCAAAGTTTCTTCCGGCCACCAGCTCCAAGGGGCAGAGGCGCCAGGGGCAGAGGCGGAAGATTTGGAGATCAACCAAGGAGGGTATTTTGCTTATTCTGTGGTGAAAACAAGGGCCATACCACCAGGATGTGCCATGTTA
This sequence comes from Zea luxurians, assembly GCA_029449295.1. Classification (NCBI taxonomy): domain Eukaryota; kingdom Viridiplantae; phylum Streptophyta; class Magnoliopsida; order Poales; family Poaceae; genus Zea; species Zea luxurians. The sequence continues at coordinate 3,173,044 of JAOPSE010000039.1, read as the reverse complement.
CCATCCAGAAGCAAAAGGAGATAGCTGTTGGGGGCTTGTTCTTAAATGCTTCGGATTAAGAACAAGGCAACATAAAAGATGTTAAACGTTAAGGCCCTTCGTCCTATCGAACATTACTTCCTATCGGGAATGATGAGTTCCGGACGAAGGTCACAAGAAACATACCTTCGTAAATTCAGCACGTAATAATGAAGGACTCATAAAAAACATGGAATGTAAATCATGGAATCATTTCTATTTTATTAATACAAAGGAATAGAAATGATTATGAATTACAAATGTACCTTCGGTCCTGAGAGAAGGTAAAAAGTACAAGCGTGACGCAAAATGCCAAGTCAGCGTGAACAGTACGGGGGTACTGTTCATCTATTTATAGATGCGGGACGCAGCCCACATGAAATTACATCCATATCCATTACATTTGTTAACAGCCTACGGAAATCAGTCAAGGTCCACGCAGTCTTTTCATCTTTAAGTCGGTTCCCCCCTCAGCAATTGCGCCGAAGCTCTCCTGCGCACAGCTTCGCCTGCGCTCGTCCTTCGTCTGGTTCAAGCTTCGTCCCGACCGTGCTTCATATTCATAGTTCTGAACCCGAAAACACCTGCTCACATAATCCACTTGGAAAACATTGTCAAACCATGTTTTTGAGGACCTTCGGAGGACGAAGGCCCCCAACAGTAGCCCCTCGCAATATTAATTTGTTTGACAATAAATTCAGATTGCGATATGGACGAAGGCCTTAAGCCGAAGGTCCGAAAAAACACCTTCCCTTTGCTAGAATAGCAATATTCACTGACAAGCGGGGTCATTCAATTTTCAACGCCCTGGGCGTATAAATAAGAGCACACCGCCAACTCATTTGGTACGCATACTTGCCTTTTGCTTCGGCCCACTAAAATTTTTAGCGCTTGTTCATTGGGTTTTGCTGTTCTTTTTGATTTTGGAGCTTCGGCCTCGGGAACAATTTTTATCGTTCTCGAAGATGTCTGAAGGCAAGAAAACCCCTGCTGAGATGAAACTGAAGATCCCGGCTGATACGAAGCTGAGTCTCGAGGAGGAGAAGAATCTGGGATTCCTGATAGCGATGGCAGAGACCAATACAGAGAAAATCACGAAGGAGATTCTCGAAGGTTTGTCCGAGGATACTGATGACAGCGACAGCTTTGATGTGGAAAGTGGTGGGGAAGAGGGCGAAGATCGACCGTGGCGACCAAGCCACTCGGTTTTTGGGAAAACTACCATCAAGCAGAGTCACATTGATAATATGAGGGGGCGATATTTCCGAGACATATCTATTGTGAGAGCTGACGCCGGGGAAAAGACTTCTCCCACCCCCGAAGAGAATGAAGTTGTGATTTTCCGAAGCTTCCTCAAGGCTGGGCTTCGATTCCCCCTGAGCAATTTTGTTGTTGAGGTATTGAAAACATTCCAAGTCTACCTTCATCAACTCACTCCCGAAGCTATTATAAGGATGGGGATTTTTGTCTGGGCTGTAAGAAGCCAAGGTTTGGAACCGAACGCTAAAAGCTTCTGTAACATTCATGAGTTATTATACGAGACGAAGCCCTGGGGAAAGGAGCAATACCACAACAACTTCGGGTGCTACAGCTTCGGCGCCCGCTCCGGGTCAAGCTGCCCTGTGCCGACCTTTCGGAAGAGGTGGCCCGGAGCCTGGATGACTGAATGGTTTTATGTAAAGAATGATCTAGCAGCTCAAGAGAATGTAAAGAGTATTATTATGCACCCAATCTGGCAACGCTTCGGCCTTCGAAGGCCGAAGGTCGAAATGGACGAAGCCGCCGAGGAATGTCAAAGAGCCTTCGGGGTAGTCTGCTCGTTTATTGGGACAAGGGACTTGGTCCAAGAACACATTGCCTTCAGGGTATGGCCACTTGCAGAAAAGTGGGAAATGCCAAAGGAAACCATCAAAGAGTCCGACGAAGGCGGACTAGTCAGATTAAAGTACACATTCAAATATGCAGATAAATTTATTGAACCTGATGATGACTGGCTGAAAAGTATTGAAACATTAAGTGATGAATTACTTGGGGCATATTCGAAGGCTGAAAATACTGCTCTATCAGCAGCCTTCGGAGGCCGAAAAAAGAAGAGACTGAACCGAGTGTTCGATGCAGTCGGGTTCTTCTACCCTGATTATTGCTATCCCATCCGAAGGCAAAAAAGGAAAAACATAACCTCTGAAAAAGAAGAAGCTGGAACCGCTCCTAGCGAGCCAGAACCAAAAGGAAAAAGGTTGAAGGTCCTCACACACCGACCACGCCATATTGAACCAGCTTCGGTGCCTGAGTTTACTGGAGAAGCTTCTTCGGCCGCCGAAGCTGAACAGCCAACCTTGCTGCCAGAAATTGCAGAAATGGCCGAAGCACCATTGACAGAGAAAATGGAGGAAGCGAAAAATCTGACTAAGGAAAAAACATCAGAAATTTTTAGTCCTGTAGTAAATGTCGAAGCAGCAAAAAGCCAAAAGGGTCCAATGGTGACCCCAAAAAGGAAGAGAATGGTAAATGTACTAGATGTCTTGGAGACAATTAAATCTTCAAGCACAACTCCAAAAAAGAGTGCTGAAATTGCTGAAACTTCCTCTGAAACTCCGATGCAACAAGCTGAAGCTGAAGCTGGGCCTTCAGAGCCCTTCAAGGAACAACCTTTGGAAGCCGAAGCAGTTAAAATACCAGAACCAATTTTAATTGAAGAAACTGACACTGCCATCCCCGAAGCGCCTGCCAGCATGTGTGATTACATCATTCGACACGCCTCGGGGAAAAAATTATCTGAAGAAGAAATTAATGAAGCTAACCATTATGCAAAGGAGTTAAAATATCCAAAGGGGGCAGTAATATTCAATGGGACAAATGAAGACGATTTTTTATACTGCCTGCCTGACAACAAAGAGCTCTCTGTCTGCCGAGAAATGGCCAGGAGTATTGGTTTCCCGAAGCTTGAATCTGGATTAAGCGCCATGACGAAAGAAGATCTCGCAGACAGTCTTGCGTACAACAGCCTGAAGGTACGGGAATTTAACGCTTGAAAAGAGAACCCCCTTATTTTTTACGCAACTCGTTCCTTTTTTCTTATATGAATTCTTCTTCGTATAGGGCCTGATCCTAAGCAACGCGCTAAGAGCGCAAAAGAGCGCCGAAGATGAAAGTTATGAAATTGCATTTAATAATTTACGCGCTGAAGTTATCAAACTGAGAAACGAAGCTTTGAAAAAAGATAAAATTCTGCTTACATTGGTAGATAAAGTGAAAAAAGACGAAGCTGCTTCAAGGGCCCAGACCGAAGCTCAAAAACGCGAGATTAAAGAACTTCAAAAACAGCTGGCTAGAGCTAAAGAGGAGCGCGCGCTTGAGGAAACGAAACGAGAACTTAGTGATTTTATGGTCGGTAAATTGGAATCAAGAGTCAAGGAGCTTCGGTCATCCCAGGGGAAATGCTATGTTAAATCTATAGAATGTGTGAATAAAATTAAAGCCAGCTTTGCCAGCGTCGGCGCCTTTTCCAGCGAAGAAAATTTTTCTCGAGGCAATCCCGAAGATCCGTTGGAATGGATTAGCCATGAAGCAGAAGCCTTCGAAGAGATTCTGAACAGTCGCAGCGATATCTGCGCTTTTTCGGGCGCCAGAGGGATCGCTTCTGTCTTGGAGAAGAAAGGTTGTGATCATGTAAAATTTCTAGCTCAGTCCGAAGCTGCCTTATCTTCCGAAGACATTAAGGACCCCTCGGCCGAAGCAAGCGTGGTTGGCGGTAAATTTTTTACGGATATCTGGAACGACGGCGGCCGAGAAATGGCGCAAGAGATCATCCAAAAAAGCGAAAAAGGCATACATGATGCTAGAAAAGTAGCAGAGGCTGCCGAAGGGAGTACGGAGCCTGAAAGACAATTAGGTACCAATTAATCATTCTTGTTGCGTTGTAATTTTCATTTCAAACTCTGCATATTGTTTGCGATAGTGACGAAGAAATGTTCTCTTCCCTCGGCAGCTGCTGGGTCAACTGCCGACCCTTACACAAAAGGAGATGAAGAAATCAAACAAATGGCCGAAGCTATCATGGACAAGGTTGTTGATCAACTTTTAAATGAAGTCGCCGAAGAAGTATTAAGAGAGGACTAGATGCTGCTAGAAAAACATTTAAATTGTGATCTATGTAATATTTTGTACATTTGGATGTAATATACAAGTTTTTTTTTTTTTCATTATTCAATTCTTCACGATGCATGAAACTCTATATACATACCTTTTTGAGCCTTCGGCGAAAAAACACCTTCCCTTCTTTTCATGCTTCGTGAAGAAGGCATTCTTCGTTAAAATTATTCTGATGGATCACATCCATGCTTCGTGAAATCATTATCCGAAGCTATACTCCGTAGCTATACAATCTCAATATTGATCTGATAAAGCTTGCCCATGTTTCATAGAAATGTTCTCCGAAGCTGTAATCCGAAGCTATACAATTTCGATATCACTTTCTCGGAGCATCCTTTCGAAGGTTGAGAGTGTCACTTTCTTTTGCCAAATGCAATATGATGTATGATGTTTATGTTATGCAAAATGATGTGATGATGTTATGCTATGCATGTGACATTTGTTCCGAAGATACTCATAAAATATATTCATAAGCTCTGCATTCCCTTAGGAACGTCTTTGGAGCTTCTTCGTCTTTTACTTAGACGATCTCAGCGTTGACTTTTCGCTGTAAGCCTCCCTTAGGAGCTTCTTCGCCCTTTACTTAGGCGGTATCAGCGTTGACTTTTCGCTGTAAGCCTCCCTTAGGAGCTTCTTCGCCCTTTACTTAGGCGGTATCAGCGTTGACTTTTCGCTGTAGGCTCTGCATTCCCTTAGGAACGACTTCTGAGCAGAAAACTTACACTGCGCTCCCTTTGGAACGGCTTTTTGTGACCTTGCAAACTTACTCTGCGTTCCTTAGAACGGCTTTCTGTTGCTCCAAAGGATTTCTAATTCGAAGGTCCTCCTTGGTAACGGAAAAAATTTTGAACTTCAGCAACTTAAGCTTGTGGAGCAAATAGATCTTCCTCGTGGAGAACAACGAAATTATTACATGAAAACTATCAATGTTTTTTGTTTCGCAGAAAATAAAACTGAAAAGGAAAGACTGCTATCAAAGGTAGGATATGTATCAATAAATGTGCTTCGACTCTGGCACAGTGCTGTTGACTGTGCGAGCTTCGGACTGTTCTCTGAAATCCCTCTGATGTGGAGCATGTTGATTCCCTTCTGGCTGTTGACCCTGCTGTAATGGAGGTGGAGGCGGAAGCTGCTGCCAGGAAGCTTGAGGTTGACTTGCCGAAGCTACAGAAGCTGCAGGGTGGTTGTCTATGTATTGTGGGACATAAGGCGGATGATACGAAGCAGTATGCATGACCTGCTTCGGCTGAGCTTGTTGAGATGCAGCTTCGGCAATTTCCTTTTGCTTCTGGATCGTAATATGGCACGACCTAGTGGTATGGCCCTTGCCTTCTCCACAGAACAAGCAAAACAGTCTCCTTGGCTGATCTCCGAATCTTCCGCCGAAGCCCCTGGCGCCTCTGCCTCTTGGGGCTGGTGGCCGGAAGGAAGTTTGTTGTTGCCCTGAAGCCTGTGATGAGCATTGCGGTCTGTTCTGGCTCCCCTTATCATCATTCTGAGTGTTGTGGATAGAACGGACATGTCTCGGGTAGTATCTTCCTCCGAAGCCCCTGGCCATTTCAGAAAATCTGAAGGCCTCCTCCCTTCTTTGACGAAAGTCATTGTCAGCGCGAATGTACTCATCCATCTTTTGGAGCAATTTCTCCAAGGTCTGAGGAGGCTTTCTAGCAAAGTATTGAGCTGCAGGCCCAGGACGAAGCCCCTTGATCATAGCTTCGATAACAATTTCATTGGGCACCGTTGGTGCCTGTGCCCTCAATCGTAAAAACCTTCGGACATACGCCTGAAGGTACTCTTCGTGATCCTGAGTACACTGGAACAGGGCTTGAGCTGTGACTGGCTTTGTCAGGTCTGAGCAACATTCCTGACGGCCATGACGAAAGACTTCGCCATAACTGCAGCATTGCCCCCGTACGAAGACACCGTTGCTTCGTAACTCATCAAGAATTGCTTCGGGTCGGAGTGACCATCAAACATGGGGAGCTGAGGTGGCTTATAAGATGGAGGCCAAGGTGTAGCCTGCAGCTCAGCAGACAGAGGAGAAGCTTCATCAAAAACAAAATTTCCCTGATGGAAATTATCATACCAGTCATCTTCGTTGACGAAGCCCTCCTGATGAAGGTCTTTCTGATGAGGCCTTCTGTTCTGCTCATCGTGAGTGAGATGACGGACTTCCTCAGAAGCTTCGTCTATCTGCCTTTGCAACTCAGCTAGGCGGGCCATCTTCTCCTTCTTCCTTTGTACTTGTTGGTGTAGCATTTCCATATCCCTGATTTCTTGGTCTAGCTCTTCTTCCTGAAGTGTCGGGCTGAGAGCCTTTCTCTTCTGGCTTCGGGCTTCCCGAAGAAAGACGGTCTCCTGGTTGTGGTCCAGCGGTTGCAGTGCTGAAGCCCCGGTCGCTGAAGCTTTCTTCGGCGCCATAGCTTCCGAAGGTGTTCAAAAAAAAGCTTGAAGTGGAAGTGAGTTCACCGGAGGTGGGCGCCAATGTTGGGGGCTTGTTCTTAAATGCTTCGGATTAAGAACAAGGCAACATAAAAGATGTTAAACGTTAAGGCCCTTCGTCCTATCGAACATTACTTCCTATCGGGAATGATGAGTTCCGGACGAAGGTCACAAGAAACATACCTTCGTAAATTCAGCACGTAATAATGAAGGACTCATAAAAAACATGGAATGTAAATCATGGAATCATTTCTATTTTATTAATACAAAGGAATAGAAATGATTATGAATTACAAATGTACCTTCGGTCCTGAGAGAAGGTAAAAAGTACAAGCGTGACGCAAAATGCCAAGTCAGCGTGAACAGTACGGGGGTACTGTTCATCTATTTATAGATGCGGGACGCAGCCCACATGAAATTACATCCATATCCATTACATTTGTTAACAGCCTACGGAAATCAGTCAAGGTCCACGCAGTCTTTTCATCTTTAAGTCGGTTCCCCCCTCAGCAATTGCGCCGAAGCTCTCCTGCGCACAGCTTCGCCTGCGCTCGTCCTTCGTCTGGTTCAAGCTTCGTCCCGACCGTGCTTCATATTCATAGTTCTGAACCCGAAAACACCTGCTCACATAATCCACTTGGAAAACATTGTCAAACCATGTTTTTGAGGACCTTCGGAGGACGAAGGCCCCCAACAATAGCCGAAGCCGCAGCGCAACAAGCTCAGCCGAAGCAGGTCATGCATACTGCTTCGTACCATCAGCCTTACATCCCAGAATACATAGGCAACCACCCTACAGTTTCTGTTGCTTCGGCGAGTCAACCTCAAGCTTCCTGGCAACAGCCTCCGCCTCCACCACCATTGCAACAAGGCCAACAGCCAGAAGGGAGCCAATATGCTCCACACCAAAGGGATCTCAGAGAACAATCCGAAGCTCGTACAGTCAATAGCACTGTGCCAGAGTCGAAGCACATCTATTGACAAATATCCTACCAGTTTTTTCCATCCAGTTCTATTTTCTGTGTAATAAAGGACAATTTTTAGTTTTCATGTAAAAGTTTCTTTGCTTGCTTCAAGGAAAATGTATTTTTTCGGGCTTAAGTTGCTGAAGCTTAAAAATTTACGATAACAAGGAGGACCTTCGAATTATCGAAAAATCCTTCGAAGCAACAAAAAGTCGTTCTAAGGAACGCAGAGTAAGTTTGCTGAAATCACAAAAAGTCGTTCCAAAGGGAACGCAGTGTAAGTTTTCTGCTCCAAAGTCGTTCCAAAGGGAATGCAGAGCATACAGCGAAAAGTCAACGCTGATACCGCCTAAGTAAAGGGCGAAGAAGCTCCAAAGTCGTTCCTAAGGGAATGCAGAGCTTACAGCGAAAAGTCAACGCTGATACCGCCTAAGTAAAGGGCGAAGAAGCTCCAAAGTCGTTCCTAAGGGAATGCAGAGCTTACAGCGAAAAGTCAGCGCTGGAACAAAAATATTTTGTGATTTACGGGGATATGTGTGTATCTTCGGAATAAATGTCATCTACATAACATAACATCATCACATCATTTTGCATGGCATAAGCATCATGCATCATGTTGCATATGGCAAAAGAAGGGGACACGGTATCAATTTTCGGAAGGATACTTTGAGAGAGTTTTTCATGAAGCTTGGATATCCTTCATCAGAGCACTATGATCTTTGGAATATAGCTTCGGAGAATATTTTCATGAAGCTTGGATATCCTTCATCAGAGCACTATGAACATTGTCATGATGCATAAAAGTTTTTCTATCTTCACGAAGCATGAAAAGAAGGGAAGGTGTTTTTTCGCCGAAGGCTCAAAAGCGGTACGTATGTAAAGTTTCATGCATCGTAAAGATTCGAATTATTAAAAGCAAATATATCACAGGGTTACAAAATGTCACACAAATTTCATTACAGCAGTTTTTACAGAAGTGCTTAGTCTTCTCTCAAAACAGCTTCGGCAGCTTCGTTCAGGAGTCGGTTAACAACTTCATCCATGATAGCTTCAGCCATCTTTTTGATTTCTTCGTCTTCTTTTGGGTGAGGGCCCAGAAACGCTTTAGTAGGATCTGAAGGAAAACATGATACGGACACTTTGCTATTACAAATTGTGAACGAAGTTTAAAATCAAAAATTACAGCGAATAAAAACCATTAGCTAATACCTAATTGCCCTTCGGGCTCTGAGCTTTTGTCAGCGGCCTTAGCTACTTCTCTAGCGTCGTGAATGCCTTTTTCACTTTTCTGAATAATTTCTCGGGCCATTTCTCGGCCACCATTGTCCCAAACATCGGTGAAAAATTTTCCACCAGCTTGGCTAGCTTCGGCCGAGGGGTCTTTGATATCTTCAGGGGATAAGCTGGCTTCGGATTGTGCAAGAACCTTAACATGATCGCAGCCTTTTTTCTCTAGTATAGTAGCAATCCCCCTGGCACCCGAAAAGGCGCAAATATCTCCACGACTACTTAGAATTTCTTCGAAGGCTTCAGCTTCGTGGCAGATCCATTCGATCGGTCCTTCTGGGTTACCTCTCACAAACTCTTCTTCAGTCGAAAATGCGCCAACGCTGGCGAAGCTGGTTTTTATTTTTCTTTACACATTCCATGGATTTTTCGTAGCATCTTTTCTTAGAAGACCGAAGCTCTTCAACGGTTCCTTCCAAATGATCAGCCCACTGGTCACTACATTCCCGCCTCGTTTCTTCAAGTATACGTTCTTCTTTCGCCCGGGCCAATTGTTTACGAAGATCGTCAATCTCGTGCTTTTAGGCTGTAATTTGTGCTTTGGATGCAGCTTCGTTCTCCTTCACTTTGTCCACTAATGTAACTAGAATTTTGTCCTTTTCCAGGGCTTCGTTTCTTAGTTTGATAACCTCCGTTCGAAGGTTGTTGAAGGCAATTTCATAGCTTTCATCTTCGGCACTCTTTTGCGCTCTCAGCGCGTTGCTTAAAATTAAACCCTATATGTAAAAAATTAGTATAAGAATAAAACAATAGATTTCGAATCATAAAGTTTCCAAAATGCGCAATTCTCGCACCTTCAGACTATTATATGCGAGGCTATCCGCAAGATCCTCCTTCGTCATAGCGCATAGTCCAGCTTCAAGTTTCGGAAACCCCATACTCCTAGCCATCTCCCGGCAGACAGATAATTCTTTGTTGTCAGGGAGACAGTATAGGAAGTCATCTTCGTTTGTCCCATTGAACACTAGTGCCCCCTTCGGATATTTTAATTCTTTGGCATAGTGGTTGGCTTCATAAATCTCTTCTTCGGATAATTTTCTACCCGAAGCATGTCGCACAATGTAATCGTGTGCAGTGGAAGGTGCTTCGGGGGCCGCAGTGTCAATTTCTTCAACCAAAGTTGGCTCTGGCATTTTTAATTTTTCTTTGGCTTCCAAAGGTTGTTCCTTGGTGGGCTTTGAAGGCCCAGCTTCAGCTTCCACTTGTTGCTTTGAAACTTCAGCAACTAAAGCTTCAGCAGACGCTTCAGAAGGTTCAACAACCTTCTTTGGAGTTATGCTTGAAGACTTAATTGTCTCCAAAACATCTAGCACGTTCACCATTCTTTTTCTTTTCGGGGTCACCGATGGGCCCTTTTGATTTTTTATTGTTTCAACATTTGCTGAAGGACTTAAGATTTCCAATATTTTTGGTCCTTCAGTTCTCGGTTTTTCTGCCTTCTCTGCTGAAGGCGCTTCAGTTTTTTCTTCGATCTTCGGCACTGGAGCTGGTTCTGTACTTTCAGTGGCCAAGGAGACTTCACCGATAAATTCAGGCACTGTGGCCGACTCAATAAAACGTGCCCGGTGGGTGAGCACCTTCGTCTTTTTTCCTTGCGGCGCTGGCTCACTAGATGCACTGGTGGCAACTTCTGTTGCAGGAGAAGTATTTTTTCTTTTGTGGCCCAGCACCGGATAATGATAGTCAGGGTAGACAAACCTGATTGCATCAAATACCCGGTTGAGCCTCTTCTTCTCTCGGCCTCCGAAGGCTGCCGATAATGAAGTGTTCTCGGCCTTCGAATATACCCCAAGCAGTTCGTCACTTAATGTTTCAATGCTTTTTAACCAGTCATCATCAGGTTCAACAAATTTATCCCCATATTTGAATGAGTATTTTAGTCTGACTAGTCCACCTTCGTCAGACTCTTTGATGGTCTCCTTCGGCATTTCCCACTTTCCTGCAAGTGGCCACACCCTGAAGGCAATATGCTCTTGGACCAGATCCCTTGTCCCAATAAAAGAGCAGACTACGCTGAAGGCTCTTTGGCATTCTTCGGCTGCTTCATCCATTTCAACCTTCGGCTTTCGGAGTCCGAAGCGTTGCCAGATGGGGCGCATAATGATACTCTTAACGTCTTCCTGCGCTGTCAAGTCATTCTTTACATAGAACCATTCTGTCATCCAGGCTCCGGGCCACCTCTTCCGAAAGGTTGGCACAGGGCGGCTTGACCCGGAGCGGGCACCGAAGCTGTAACACCCAAAGTTGTTGTGATATTGTTCTTTTCCCCAGGGTTTCGTCTCATATACCAACTCATGAATTTTGCAAAAGCTTTTAGCATTTGGTTCTAAACCTTGGCTTTTCACAGCCCAGACAAAGATTCCCATTCTTATGATAGCTTCGGGAGTAATTTGATGAAGGTAGATTTGAAATGTCTTCAGGACTTCGACAACAAAGCTGCTTAGAGGGAACCGAAGCCCAGCCTTGAGAAAGCTTCGGAAGATCACGACCTCATCTTCTTCGGGGGTGGGAGAAGTCCTTTCTCCAGCATCAGCCCTCACAATAGATATATCTCGAAAATATCTCCCCATCATATTGTCAATATGACTTTGCTTGATAGTGGTTTTCCCGAAAACCGAGTGACTTGGCCGCCATGGTCGATCTTCAGACTCTCCCCCGCCGCTTTCTACATCATAACTGTCGCTGTCACCAGTGTCTTTAGATAAACCTTCTAAAATCTCTTTGGTGATCTTCTCTGTATTGGTCTTCGACATTGCCTCAAGAAAGCCCAGGTTCTTCTCTTCAGAGAGACTTAGCTTCATCTCGACAACAGCCTTCTTCTCCTCAGACATCTCTTCGGAGATCCTACTTCTCGCTTCCGAAGCTTAAAACTAGGAAAGAAAACAAATATTTTTGGGCAGAAAGTTTTATAAGCAGGAAAAACAGATGGCAAAGAGAGCGTACCAAATCAAATGTGGCGGGCTCCTATTTATACACTCCATATGACGGAAATCATGTGGTCCTAGGTGTCAGTGACTTTTGCTATTCTAGCAAAGGGAAGGTGTTTTTTCGGACCTTCGGCTTAAGGCCTTCGTCCATATCGCAATCTGAATTTATCACTAACAAATTAATATTGCGAGGGGCTACTGTTGGGGGCCTTCGTCCTCCGAAGGTCCTCAAAAACATGATCCGACAATATTTTCCAAGAGAATTATATGAGCAGGTATCTTCGGACTCAGATCATGAACATGGAGGTCAGAGCGAAGCCCAAGCTGAACGAAGGATGGAGCACAGCCGAAGCTATGCGCAGAAAGCTTCGTCGTGATAGCAGAAAGGGGAACCGACTTAAAGATGAAAAGACTACTTCGGCCTTAATAGATTCCCATAAGTCATTAGCAAATGTAATGGACATGAATGTAATTTTACACGGGTTGTGTCCCGTGTCTATAAATAGGTGAACAGTACTCCCGTACTGTTCACGCTGACTTGGCATTTTGGCTTCCCGTCATCCTTGTACTTTTGCCTTCCTGCAATCCGAAGGTACACTTGTAATCCAAAGTCATTTCTATTTTTGTATGATAATAAAATAGAGATGACATTGTGATAATATTTAAATGTTTACATTACTTTTCATGTCGCATGTAAATTCTTCGTCATAGTTTATTGTGCTTACGAAGATACGTTGTTCGAAACCTTCGTCCGGAACACATTATATCCCAAGGGGAAATAATGTTTTAGAGGACGAAGGGCTTTATCATTTAACACCTTTTATGTTGCCTTGTTCTTAATCCGAAGCATTTGAGAACAAGTCCCCAACATGGTCCTAATTAAACAACAAAATGATCATATAGCAAAATTAGATGCTAAAATTGCCGAGCATGAACTTGAAAATGAAAATTTTAAATTTGCTTGTAGTATGCTTTATAATGGGAGACGCCCTGGCATCAAGGATGGCATTGGCTTCCAAAGGGGAGACAATGTCAAACTTAATGCCCCTCCTAAGAAATTATCTAACTTTGTTAAGGGCAAGGCTCCCATGCCTCAGGATAACGAGGGTTACATTTTGTACCCTACCGGTTATCCCGAGAGCAAGATTAGGAGAATTCACTCTAGGAAGTCTCACTCTGGCCCTAATCATGCTTTTATGTATAAGGGTGAGACATCTAGCTCTAGGCAACCAACCAATGCTAAGTTGCTTAAGAAGAAAACTCCTAGTGCATCAAATGATCATGACATTTCGTTTAAAACTTTTGATGCATCTTATGTTTTAACTAACAAATCCGGCAAGGTAGTTGCCAAGTTTGTTGGGGGCAAACACAAGGGCTCCAAGACTTGTGTTTGGGTACCCAAAGTTCTTGTGTCTAATGCCAAAGGACCCAAAACCGTTTGGGTACCTAAAGTCAAGAACTAAAATTGTTTTGTAGGTTTATGCATTCAGGGGCACAAGTTGGATCATCGATAGCGGGTGCACAAACCACATGACAGGGGAGAAGAAGATGTTCTCCTCCTACGAGAAAAACCAAGATCCCCAACGAGCTATCACATTCGGGGATGGAAACCAAGGTTTGGTCAAAGGTTTGGGTAAAATAGCTATATCTCCTGACCATTCTATTTCCGATGTTTTTTCTTGTTGATTCATTAGATTACAATTTGCTTTTCGTATCTCAATTGTGTCAAATGGGCTACAACTGTCTATTCACTGATGTAGGTGTCACTGTCTTTAGAAGGAGTGATGATTCAATAGCGTTTAAGGGAGTGTTAGAGGGTCAGCTATACTTGGTAGATTTTGATAGAGCTGAACTCGACACTTGCTTAATTGCTAAGACCAACATGGGTTGGCTCTGGCACTGCCGACTAGCCCATGTTGGAATGAAGAATCTTCATAAGCTTCTAAAGGGAGAGCACATTTTAGGATTAACAAATGTTCATTTTGAGAAAGACAGGATTTGTAGCGCATGCCAAGCCGGGAAGCAAGTTGGTGTTCATCATCCACACAAGAACATCATGACGACTGACAGGCCACTGGAGCTCCTACACATGGATCTATTCGGCCCGATAGCTTACATAAGCATCGGCGGGAGTAAGTACTGTCTAGTTATTGTGGATGATTATTCTCGCTTCACTTGGGTGTTCTTTTTACAGGAAAAATCTCAAACCCAAGAAACCTTAAAGGGATTCTTGAGACGGGCTCAAAATGAGTTCGGCTTAAGGATCAAGAAAATAAGAAGTGACAACGGGACGGAGTTCAAGAATTCACAAATTGAAGGCTTCCTTGAGGAGGAGGGCATCAAGCATGAGTTCTCTTCTCCCTACACCCCACAACGAAATGGTGTAGTGGAGAGGAAGAATAGAACTCTATTGGACATGGCAAGAACCATGCTTGATGAGTACAAGACATCGGATCGGTTTTGGGCCGAGGCGGTTAACACCGCTTGCTATGCCATCAACCGATTATATCTACACCGAATCCTCAAGAAGACATCATACGAACTCCTAACCGGTAAAAAGCCCAATATTTCATATTTCAGAGTCTTTGGTAGCAAATGCTTTATTCTTGTCAAAAGAGGTAGAAAATCTAAATTTGCGAAGAGAAGCTCACTCGGTCCGAGGGACCGTTTGAAAGAGGGAAAGGGTTGAAATAGACCCGGCCTTTGTGGCCTCCTCAACGGGGAGTAGGTTTGCGAGAACCGAACCTCGGTAAAACAAATCCTTGCATCTCACTTCTTCACTCACTCGCGATTTGTTTTTACATCCTCTCTCGGACTCGTTTCTATTTCTAACGCTAACCCGGCTTGTAGTTGTGATTAAGTTTGTAAATTTCAGATTCGACCTATTCACCCCCCTCTAGGTGACTTTCAGATATCATATTTGGGTCTACTAACAAATCTATTTGTTAAGAGTTTAGTAGGATCATGATACAAAAATTCGAGATGTCTATGATGGGGGAGTTGAAGTATTTTCTAGGATTTCAAGTGTAGCAACTCCAAGAGGGCACCTTCATGAGCCAAACAAAGTACATTCAAGATATACTCACCAAGTTTGGAATGAAGGATGTCTAGCCTATCAAGACACCCATGGGAACCAATGGGCATCTTGACCTCGACACGGGAGGTAAATCCGTAGATCAAAAGGTATACCGTTCGATGATAGGATCTTTACTCTATTTATGTGTGTTGGGGGTGTGCTTCGTAGCCGAAGATCCTAAAGAAAGAGAACACCTTCGGCAGACACTCTCAGGAGCAAGCGCTGAAGCTATTACTTAAAGAGCTTCGGCACAATGATAAATCTTAAGACGAAGGGCTGAACCGACTTAAAGATGGATTGACTCAAAGACCCATGATGTTTGCGTCATTATTGTAATCAATTGTAAAGGGTTCAAATGTAATTTTACGCAGGTTGCACCTTGTGTCTATAAATAGGTGAACAGTACGCCGGCACTGTTCACGCAATCTTGTAATCACTGGCTCATTACGCTTGAATTGTTGCTTTCCGCCAAGACGAAGGTATAATTGTATTCAAACGTTATGTTCTGATACTCATATGGTCATATAATAAAACATGTAAATATATTTTATGCTTTATATTTCATTTCTCATTATTTGTTGTTTTACGAGTATGATTACGAAGGTGAAATCTTCGTAATATTTTGCTCTTGACCTTCGTCCGAAGCTCATTAAATCCTTGGGGAGATAATGCTTCAGCGGACGAAGGGCATTTATACTTAACATTTTTGTGTTGCCTTGTTCTTAATTCGAAGCATTTGAGAACAAGTCCTCAACATTGGCGCCCACCTCCGGTGAACTCACTTCCACTTTTTGAGTTGATGGCTTCGTTCAAGAACCAGGCTGCAACTGCTTCAGCTTCGAAGCTTGTCCTCCCGATCACAGGCGGTTCATGCTTAGAGCCGTCCAACAAGAAACAGAAGAAGGAGGCACAGAGAAGGGTACAACATGTCGGGGTGCAGGGACCCTTCATCAAGTCAAGATGGTCTCACATTCCAATCACCTTCTCCCAAGAGGATCTTCAGCTCAAGGATTTCCCTCACAATGATGCTATGGTTATTTCTTGTGTTATCAAAGGGTTTATGGTCCATAATGTTTTGGTTGATACAGGCAGTGCAGCTGATATCATATTTGCTAAGGCCTTCAGACAAATGCAAGAGCCAGAAGACAAGATTCATGATGCTACACACCCTCTCTGTGGCTTCGGAGGAAGACAGATTGTAGCACTTGGCAAGATCACCATGCTAGTGACCTTCGGATTTGTTAACAACACTAGAGCTGAGCAAGTTGTGTTTGACATTGTTGACATGGAGTACCCCTATAATGCAATCATTGGTCGTGGAACACTTAATGCTTTTGAAGCAATTCTTCATCCAGCATATCTTTGCATGAAGATACCTTCGGATCAGGGACCTATTGATATTCATGGGAGTCAGGAAGCCGCCAGAAAAGCTGAAGGGAACTGGACAGATTCAAAGGCAATCCGTAATATAGATGGAAACGAAGCTTGTGAGCAGTACAAGTACAGAAGGGAGAAGGCTGCTTTGGCCGATTAGCCGAAGCCCATGCTTTTATGTGAAGATATTGCAGAGCAGAAGGTGCTGCTGGGTTCCCAATTGTCTGAAGAATAGGAGAAAACCCTGATAAGGTTTTTGTTCAACAACTAAGATGTTTTTGCTTGGTCAGCCAATGATCTCTGTGGTGTCAACAGGGATGTTATTGAACACTCGCTCAATGTGGACCCATCCTTCAGACCCAGGAAGCAGAGGCTTCGGAAGATGTCTGATGACAAAGCCGAAGGTGCTCGAAATGAAGTGAAAAGACTCCTCAGCGCTGGAGTCATCAGAGAAGTAAAATACCCAGAATGGCTAGCTAACACTGTTATGGTGAAGAAAGCCAATGGTAAATGGAGAATGTGCATTGATTTTACTGTTCTCAACAAGGCTTGTCCGAAGGATGAATTTCCATTACCAAGGATAGATTCTCTGGTAGACGCAGCAGCTTCGTCAGAGCTCATGAGTTTACTAGATTGTTACTCAGGCTACCATCAAATCTGGATGAAGAAAGAAGACGAGCCAAAAACTAGCTTTATCACCCCCAGTGGTACATATTGTTACCTTCGGATGCCTGAGGGGCTCAAGAATGCTGGAGGAAGCTTCAGCAGAATGACAGCAAAGGTCCTTCATTCTCAGATAGGCAGAAACATGCTAACATATGTTGATGATATCATAGTAAAAAGCACAAAGCAAGAAAATCACATTGCTGATCTGCAGGAGACATTCGCTAATTTTAGGCAAGCTGGTCTGAAGCTGAATCCGGAAAAGTGTGTCTTCGAGGTAAAGAAGGGGAAATTCCTTGGTTGTCTGGTTTCAACAAAAGGAATCGAAGCTAATCCAAATAAAATCGAAGCTATCCTTCGGATGGAGCCACCAAGCACAAAGAAAGGGGCTCAACGGCTGACAGGAAGATTGGCATCTTTGAATCGATTTATATCCAGATCGGCAGAGAGAAATTTACCTTTCTTTGAAGTGCTGAAGTCAGCCGAAGTTTTTCAATGGGGATCAGCTTAGCAAAAAGCTTTCGAAGAACTGAAACAGTATTTGATAGATTTAACAACTTTAACTCCACCAGCGCCAGGGGCTCCTCTGCTGCTGTATGTGGCAGCTTCGCACTCTGCAGTAAGTGCGGCGCTTGTTCAGGAGAAGCTTGAAGGGCAATTGAAAAAGCAAGCTCCAATATACTTTGTTTCTGAAGTTCTCAGTTTATCAAAGAAAAACTATACAGAATTGGAGAAGGTGTTGTATGCTGTTTTAATGGCCTCCAGGAAGCTTCGACGTTACTTTCAAGCATACCATATAATTGTTCCTTCATCACAGCCTTTGAAGGATATTATGAGAAACAGAGAAGCTATGGGAAGGATTGGAAAGTGGGCTGCGAAACTCAATGAGTTCTACATTGATTATGTGCATAGATCTTCAATTCAGTCCCAGGCGCTAGCAGATTTCATCGCTGACTGGACGCCAGGGGCTCAGGAAGAAGAAGCAAGTAAAGATGTCGAAGCTTGGACAGTATTTTGCGATGGTTCCTGGGGAACCTTCGGGGCAGGTGCAGCTGCCATTTTAATTGCACCTTCAAAAGTCAGAACATGCTACGCAGTGAAACTTGATTTTAGTTGTACAAATAATATTGCTGAATATGAAGCTTTGCTCTTGGGTCTTCGGAAGCTGAAGGCAATGGGGGATAAGAAGGGCGATTCTCAAAACTGATTCTCAAGTCATTTCTGGCCATGTTGACAAAAGTTTCAAAGCAAGAGATCCGAAGCTTGAGAAATATTTGGATACAGTTCGAAGACTTGAAGCTTCCTTCGAAGGGTTTTCTGTCAAGAATATTCCACGAGGAGAAAATGAGCATGCTGATCTACTAGCCAAGTCAGCGGCACAGGGGCTGCCCTTACCTTCGGAAGTATTCTTTGAAACAATAAAAGCACCTTCGGTTGACCTTCTTGAAAGAGCAGTACTCAATATATCTCCCGTCTATAGTGAAGATTGGAGAACTGAGATCATATCTTTTCTTCAGGGCAATTTCCTTTCAGATGATGAAGCTTATCATAAGAGAATAATGGCAAGAGCCCGTCCATATGTAATAATAGAAGGGGAGTTATATAAGCATGGAGTCTGTTCTCCATTACTCAAATGTTTATCCAGAGCTGAAGGTATAGAGCTAATGAAAGAAATACATGCAGGCCTGTGTGGATCTCACATTGGATCTAGGCCTTTGTTGGGTAAAGTTTTTTGTCAAGGATTTTAGTGGCCGAAGGCAGCTTCGGATGCAGCAGAATTAGTCCAAAAGTGCGAAGGTTGTCAAAAATGTGCAAGAGACCAAAAACAACCTTCATCTCTAACTCAATTAATACAGCCCACTTGGCCATTGCAAAGGTGGGGCCTTGATTTGCTAGGCCCACTTCCTCCAGCACAAGGGAATTTAAGATATGTTGTGGTGGCAGTAGAATATTTTTATAAGTGGATTGAGGCGAAGCCTTTAGCCACAATAACTTCGGGCACTGTTCAAAAGTTTTTCTGGCAAAATATTGTGTGTCGCTTCCGGGTGCCAAAGGCTATCACTGTGGACAATGGAACACAATTTGATTCCGAAGCTTTCAGAGAGTTTTGTGAACGAATTGGCACGAAGATCCATTTTGCATCGGTTCGGCATCCGGAGTCAAATGGACTTGTTGAAAGAGCTAATGGCATTATAATGACAGGAATAATGAAGTTAATCTTCAATCAGCCCAGGGGAAAGTGGCCAGATGAATTAATCAAAGTGGTGTGGAGTCACAACACAACAGTGTCAAGATCAACAGGCTTTACAGCATTCAAATTGCTGTTTGGTGATGAAGCAATAACCCCAGAAGAAGCTAAAACGGGATCAATAAGAACAGTGGCTTCGGCAGAAACCGAAGCTGATTATTCTGTGGCAAAAGATGCTATAGAAGGGATCAGGCTTCAGGCTGTGTAGAACATCAATAAATATCAAGCAGAAACAATAAAATGGCATGACAGAAAGGTTCGGTTAAAAAATATTAAGCCATGACATCTGGTGCTTCGGAGAGTGGCCAACCCGACACAGTAGGCAAGCTTCAGCTGAAGTGGGAAGGACCTTTTCTGGTAACATCTTCGTCAAGACCCGGTTCCTTCAGGTTGAAGGATATGGATGGCAACGACATTCCTAGATCTTGGAATGCGGATGAGCTTCGGCGGTATTATGTGTAACCTGATGTAATCTTTTTTATTCTTTCCTATGGCACCATTTTCCTTTTCAAGGGGAGAAAGGTTTTTAATGGGGCCATAGCATGTAATTTCTCTTTTTCTTATACTAGCTCTACAAGAGCAATATCCCCCGAAGATGTAAATGTAAAAACTGGGCATGCACCATCGAGTGCAAAGAGAAAAAGGAAAAACAGGGAGAAGCTCGGAAGACGTCCCTAAGGAGATGCAGAGCACGACGAAGCTACAAAAAGTCGTTCCTAAAGGAGCGCAGCGTAAGTTTTCTGCTCAAAAGTCGTTCCTAAGGGAATGCAGAGCTTACAGCGAAAAATAAACGTTGATTCCGCTGAAGTAAAAGGCGAAGAAGCTCCTAAGGGAGGCTTACAACGAAAAATAAACACTGCTTCCGCTGAAGTAAAAGGCGAAGAAGCTCCTAAGGGAGGCTTACAGCGAAAAGTCAGCGCTGATACACCGAAAAATAAGCGGTGAAGCCGAAAAATAAACGGCAAAATTTTGTTATTCGTAAGGGGAATAAGAGTTGTGGTTATGGTTTCGTATGTGTCTTCGAACATTCATTTGCACGATACATTACATCATACATTTGCATTCATAAACATTCACTCAGACATACATAGGATCATCATCATCATAACATACAAACTTCCTTTGGCTTTGAAAGAGAAGGCTTCGGAAAAAAGGGAAAAAGAGGCAATTTTATGCTTCACTGTGTACGCAAAGAAGGGAAGGTGTTTTTCGCCTTCGACTCAAAAGTACTAATTTCGTCCACACCAAAGCATTTCATACATTGACGGAAAAGTAAGATTATATTACAAAGTCAAATTTGATTACATCATATTTTATACAAAGTTTTTTGAGCTATTCTTAACAGACTACTCGAGCTTCGACAGCACCCATAGAGCTTCATCCTTTTACTCTGCAGCTTCAGCTTCGGCTTGGTCAACCTGTATGTAGGTATTATAAGCAAAATTCAAAATTCAAAGGAAAAGGTAAGAATAAGGTATGATTTCGTTACCAGCTTAAGGTGACTTCGAGCTTCGTCACCAGCTTTGCTCCGGCCACCCTTTGTCCATACTAATTTTATGAATCTATTCGCAATACTTCGGGCCAGGCTGGGAATATTATCTAAGTCTTCTGGTGACAGGCTGAAGTTGGGTCTATTAACAATCTTTCCGTGTTCACAGCCAGACTTCAAAAAGGCAACGGCTGTGCCCCGAGAAGCTGCCAGGGCACAGAACTCGCCATGCCCAGCTATGACTTTGTCAAGATCATTGATTTCACCTTCAATATGCTCGAAGGCACCAGGCAGGTCTTCAGCCGAAGGAGTGAACTTTTCGCTGCTAGCTCCGACAAAATGAAACACCTGCTTCAACTGTTGGATGCATCGATTGCTGAACTCCAGGCATTTATTCTGAAGATTTGTCAAGGATTGTTTCAGCTCCGAGCTTTTTTGAATTTCGGCTTCAAGCTTTACATCAAGTTTCAGCTTTTCTTGTTCAAAATTTTTTGATTGGGAAAGAAGCTTCGAATTTAATTATGTTATTTTGGCTTCAGCATCCGCTAATAAGCCTTCGTCTGATTGAAGCTCGAAGTCTTTCTTTTCGATGGCAGCTGATTGCTCTTTTATTTTGTTTTCTAAGTTCCCAATTATAACTTCGTGCCTTTTGTCTTCTAAGTCCTGCTGCATTTTAAGGCCTTGCTCAAAAGCATACTCTATGGACAAATGACCTTCGTTAGAAAATATTTGTGTTATTACAAATAGTAAGGGTTAGACGCAAGATGTTTACCTTAAAATTGGAATAGAACAAATTGCCGACAATGTGTTGTCGTCGGTAGCGGCTGATATCTGCTTCAAGCTTCGGGAAACCGATACTCTTTGATAGAGTACCGATGACCTTCGCGCCAGTCTGATCTCGTATGCAGCCTAACTTTTCGTCATCAATGCCACCAAAGAGAAGTGCTCCCGGCCGATACCCGCAGGATATAGCATATTCTTTTAATTCTTCTTTCTTAGCTTTTGTCAGCTCTTGGCCAATTAAGTTTTGAAAGTCAAAGGTTTCATCTTCCGAAGTATCTTCGATCATCTCTTCCTTCTCGGGTTTTGCGGCCGTAGTCTCTTTGGTGGCTGCGGCAGCTTCTTCCGCGGCCATGTTTAGTAACATCTTGTCTATATCAGCAGCTACGCTCTCTAAATTAATATCTTCGGATTTGGCATCTTTGGCTCTGACCTCTTCTGCGAGAGCCTCCGAAGGTACAACTTCAGTACCTGTCATGCTTTCAATGGCTGGCACCTTCGGAGCTGAAGCTCTTGGTGGAGTTGCTTCAATAACTTCTGTCACAGTAACGATTCTTTGCCTCTTCGGCTTAGGTGCTTTCGTTTTTATGGGCTCCTTTTCCTTCTGAAAAAGCTTCGTCAGATGTAACCCCAGTGGACTTAGTTTGACAGGCAAAGTTTCAGTCATTACCTTCAGGATTTCCTCTATTTTAGAAGCAGAGGATGTCGCAGAAGTCTTTTCTTCTTCATCAGTTGGTTTTTGCTTCGAAGTCGAGGTTTTTCTTTTCTTCGAATCAACTGTTTTCGCCTCAAACTCTTGTTTTTTCTTCTTTGATTGATCTTCGTCGTCCTTATTCAGAACACTAGCCACTCTTTTCCTTTTTCGTCCTTCGGCACCTTTGTCCAGTAGCTCGTAGTCAGGATACTCAAAGCCTATAGCATCCATCACTCGATTTAGCCTTCGTTTCGGACGGGTGCCGAAGGCTGCTGTCATCAATTGATCTTCCTTTTTAGAATAATTTCCAAGAATTTTGTTACAAATCACTTCGATTGTATCCAACCATTCTTGGCAGGGTACTTTGAAATGTCTCTTGAATTTGTAATGATAGGGCAGCCGGATAAGTTCTCCTTCCTTCTTTTTTCCTTCGAGCTTCGGCATGGCCCACTCTTTCATGGTTGGAAATATTTTGAAAGCCAAAAATTCCCGCACTAAGTCTCTAGTGCCAATGTGCTCTGCGATAATCCTAAATTCAGCTAGAGCAATCTGACTTGGACTCCCTGGTAACATGTTGCACGGGGGTCGGGTCTCTCCGAAGATCAGCTCTAGCGGGCTCTGGACCAACTTCTCCTTATCATCGTCAACTTTGACATAGAACCATTCCGATTTCTAGCCTGCCGGCCACTTGCTTCGGTAGCTGATCATAGAAAATTTTGTAGTCTTCTGGTAGGCAAAATTGTAGCAGCTGAAGTTTTCATGCAACCCATCTTTCCTGGCCTTGGTTTGGTAATGCAGTTCATGTACTCGACAGAAACCTTCGGCAAACGGTTCCACCCCTTGGCTTCGGAGAGCCCAAATGTAAACACTAAGCCTAACGATAGTGTTAGGAGTTAACTGATGGAAGTAGATCCCAAACTTCTTCAGCACATCAGCAATCATCTTATTCAAGGGAAATCTCAAACCAGCTTTGAAGAAACTCTTAAAAGCTACTATTTCATCTTTTTCCGGCTTCGGAATAGTTTCCTCTCCACCAAAGCGAATCAGCTTTTTATTCTCATCATTGAAATACCCCAATTTCAACATTTTAGGTAGGTCACCTTTGGAGACTATGGATTTTCCAAAATCAAGGTGGCTGGGTTTGCTCGGCACAGCGCTGCTATAATCATCCTCAGAATCGGTCTCCTCAACATCAACTTGCTCTGCCCCGGCGACAGGGACGTCCTTCGATGTTACCAGCCTGGACCGCTTCATAGCTTTGGAAATCGGAACAGTCTCAACAGCTTCGGTCTCATCTCCCTCGCGATCAACCCTAGCAATGGAGCGAACTCTGGCCATTTAATTATGTCTTTCTTGAAATTTTTCGTTGTTGACTTTTCTGATTTTCCCGAAGCTCTTCCTTTTGTGACGAAGCAGATTCAAAAGTGGGGTTTTGTCTGAGCATGATGAATAAGCTTCGGCTATGACTAAAATTTTGGCAGCAAAACAGTGCAATAGCAATGAATGTTGTGGTAACTTCACACCTACCCGTCTGTTTATATAGTACCGCAGGTGAGAAGGTGAATCGTCAAAGACTCCCGCACCGAATAAACAGTCACCCGCACTCACTGAACGGTGGGCCATAGGGTTCGAGAGGGTGAATCGCCAGGGCGTGCGTAACTGCTGCAAGATGGAGCACGGAATATTTTAATCGTTTCTTGCCAACGAGCTCAGGGAAGGTGTTTTTCGGATCTTCGGCATCCCGAAGCATAGAAGACTTTTTCACGGATCAAGCTCGTTACGAAAAACGATCTAGCACCGCGAAGGGGCTACTGTTGGGGGTGTGCTTCGTAGTCGAAGATCCTAAAGAAAGAGAACACCTTCGGCAGACACTCTCAGGAGCAAGCACCAAAGCTATTACTTAAAGAGCTTCGGCACAATGATAAATCTTAAGACGAAGGGCTGAACCGACTTAAAGATGAATTGACTCAAAGACCCATGATGTTTGCGTCATTATTGTAATCAATTCTAAAGGGTTTAAATGTAATTTTACGCAGGTTGCACCCTGTGTCTATAAATAGGTGAACAGTACGCCGGCACTGTTCACGCAATCTTGTAATCACTGGCTCATTACGCTTGAATTGTTGCTTTCTGCCAAGACGAAGGTATAATTGTATTCAAACGTTATGTTCTGATACTCATATGGTCATATAATAAAACATGTAAATATATTTTATGCTTTATATTTCATTTCTCATTATTTGTTGTTTTACGAGTATGATTACGAAGGTGAAATCTTCGTAATATTTTGCTCTTGACCTTCGTCCGAAGCTCATTAAATCCTTGGGGAGATAATGCTTTAGCGGACGAAGGGCATTTATACTTAACATTTTTGTGTTGCCTTGTTCTTAATTCGAAGCATTTGAGAACAAGTCCTCAACAATGTGCATCTCGACCGGATATTATGCTTTCCGTATGCATGTGTGCAAGGTTCCAAGCCGATCCTAAGGAAGTTCACCTTAGGGCCGTGAAGAGAATCTTGAGATATTTAGTTCATACACCTAAGTTTGGTCTTTGGTACCCCAAGGGATCCTCTTTTGATTTATTAGGATATTCCGATGCTGATTGGACAGAGTGTAAAATTGATAAAAAGAGCACATCAGGGACTTGTCAGTTTCTGGGGAGATCCCTGGTGTCTTGGGCTTCAAAGAAACAAAACTCAGTAGCTCTTTCTACTGCCGAAGCCGAGTACATTACCACAGGCCATTGTTGCGCTCAATTGCTTTGGATGAGGCAAACCCTTAGGGACTATGGCTACAAATTTAGCAAAGTCCCTCTCCTATGTGATAATGAGAGTGCAATCCGCATGGCGGATAATCCCGTTGAACACAGCCGCACTAAGCACATAGACATTCGGTATCACTTTTTGAGAGATCACCAACAAAGGGGGGATATCGAGATAGCCTATATTAACACCAAAGAACAATTGGCCGATATCTTTACCAAGCCTTTAGATGAGAAAACCTTTACCAAACTTAGGAATGAGCTAAATATACTAGGAATTTTGATTGATTCTTTGCACACATAGCTCATTTATATACCTTTGATCATATCTCTTTTATGTCTATGACTAATGTGTTTTCAAGTATCTTTTCATGCTTAGTCATAGAATTAAAAGAGAAATGGAGTATTCGGCAAAGACAACGCTTCCACTCCACTCCATCGGTATTGTCTACTCTTTGCCAGTATTCCGCATAGTTCTCCACTTTGGTATAATCTTCACTCATATCTATTTATTTGCCATTGGGGAGAAAGTAAAAGGGCTTATATTTCACTCACAAGTATCTGTTTTTGGCGATTCATGCCAAAGGGGGAGAAAGTATTAGCCCAAAGCAAAAGGACCGCACCACCACCAAATTTTTAAAAATGAAGTTTTCAAATTGATATCTTAATGTGTTTCCAAAAGGGGAGAAAGTATCTTCAAAAATTTGTAAACCCCTCTTGAACACTAAGAGGAGAATTTCATTGAGGGGGAGTTTTGTTCAAGTCAAAGGAAAAGCATTTGAAACAGGGGGAGAAAATTTCAAACTTTGAAAATGCTTCTTTCAATCTTATTCATGTACCTTTGACTATTTGCAAAAGGTTTTTGAAAAGAATTTTACAAACATTTACAAAAACAAAACCTGTGGTGCAAGCCTGGTCCAAAATTTTAAATAAGAAGAAAACCATCCATGCATATCTAGTAGAGATAATTATTGGTTTCATTTCAAGCAACCTTTGCACTTACCTTATGCAAACTAGTTCAATTCTGCACTTTTATATTTGCTTTGGTTTGTGTTTGAATCAATCACCAAAAAGGGGGAGATTGAAAGGGAAATAGGGTCAAATCTTTTCCTATATGAATTTTGGTGGTTGAATTACCCAACACAAATTATTGGACTAACTAGTTTGCTTTAGATTATGAGTTCTACAGGTGTCAAAGGTTCACAACAAACCAATACAAAGTCCAAGAAAGGGTTCAAATAAAAAGAGCAAAAGACAACCTGTCACACCTGGTTTTAAGGGACAAAGCCGGGTGCATCTCATACATGCGCCAAAGAAGACAACACATATAATAACAGAGTGTATAGAGATAAATATCATAATAAAATCAGAGTATTTATTACATAGCGAAAGTCTTACAAAAATAAAATATGAATATCGCAGGAACTAAAATTTATCCTTGGTGCTAGAAAGCTGACTGGGAGACGCCACATAGATCAAGTCGAAAGCCTCAGTATTAGGCGTCTCCTCTTCGACCACCTATTCTTCTCCTGTGGGGGGTGTGAGACAGCAAGAGTGAGCTCACACATGATCATCGCTCAACAAGTTATGGGGAATAATGTGGCACGAACTCACCAACGTGGGAGTTCATGAAGTGTAAGGCTGATCAATAAAATAAAGGTTGAAGCTGAGCATTGCTTTTATAAGTTGGTCAAAATTTTATTAGCAGTTACTAAGTGTAAGTAAATACCGAACCTTAGAAATAATAAATAAAAGTAATAGTAAAATAATCCCAGATGCAATAAAATGACAAATTAAGTTTAAGTTCCATAAATTAATCATGTGAGTGTCCGAGCCGCTCATGACCGTGAGCACGGCTAGTATACCAGTTTTACACTCTGCAGAGGTTGCGCGTCTTTACCCACAAGTCGTGTTACCCATTTGCCACGGAGTTGATCAGACCCCATACACCTCTACCAAGGAAGCGAGGCAGGGTACCACTACGAGGCCTTTACAAAGTTCCACTAGCTTCAGAAAACCCGTTACAGTTTATAGGAAGCTCCAGTGTAGGAATCCCTCGCCTGACCACCATCGCAGCAAAATCAACCCAAGGACCTCCCTACATTGATCACTCCCCTACTGCCCTTGCCCCTTCGGGTAAGGTAGTCATCCACTAGCTTTCCTAGTTAATCAGCCAAGGGCGTCCCATTAAACCCTTGTGGTAGTACTGTTTTCCCGGGTGGTTCTCCATGTTCCCATTAACATAATGATCTTATCATGAGCAGTAAAGAATAAACAGATAATAAAAAGTGTAATCATGAGTAATAAATATCTCTATACCCAAATCCACATAAAGCAATAGCATGTACTACCCAAAAATTTAGTAGTAAAACCAGTGGTGAAACAAGGTATAAAGATAGTCAAAATCTAGGGTAACCTATTGGGTCCCAGCAAAATTAACCTATGCAGATCATTATGATTAATAAGAACATGAATAGGTAAAAGAAGTGATCAAGGGCACAACTTGCCTTCAACGAGCTCCTGCTCAGCAGTCTCTACCAGCTGAACCTCAAAAACCCCTGTAGCTTGCTCGTCTACTCGCATCAACACAATACATACATAGTATAGCAAAAATTAACATTACACCAAACATATAAATAAAATATACAGTAATAATCTAGACATTAAAATAAGACCATAGGAACTAGAATTATTAATTTTGGAGTTATAGATTTTAAGTTATGAATTTCCAAAGGTTTTATACATTTAATACAAGATTAAGTACTAGATAAATCTTAATGTGCCTTTCATGCCAAAACAGTGGCACAGATGGATAGACAATAATATTATGAAAATTTAGGAACTGGAATGGACCAAATTGGAGTTCATATGGAATTTCTACAAATTAAACAAGTTTCTACAATTAAATTTGTACTAAAAACTATTTTCTAAACTATTTTCCTGGTTTTATTAATTATCTAGACCGGGCCTCATTTACAGAAAACTGCAGGGGCGATTACATAAAAATTCGGAGACTCAGTCAATAATAGCCCTGGACTGCGGGTTGAATCCGAGAAAATCCAGGGTCTCTTTAGATAAAATGCCACGCGAAGGGGTATCGTGAGATTCTGGCCGCCCGATCTGAAATGGACGGACCATATTAGATCTGGGCCAGCTAATAACCTGCACCCATTCTGTTCATCGGATCCAAGATCAACGATCGCAGTTTAATGAATACAGAGATAAGCACCTATCGTCCGATTATGATCCAAGGGTGAGGACTCAAACAGTTCACACGATCTAATCCCGGGCGCTCCTTTCCCATCCAACGGCCATCAGCCCTTCTTCTCTCCCACGCGAACACCCGAACACCCAGGACACGCGCACGGCGGCGAAGCGCTGATGTGTTCCCGCCGGCTACCCCCAATCCCTCTTCTCTGTATAAATCCAAACGCGGCGAGTGCTACACAACGTGGGAGGTACGACGAACACGATGGAGGGGCTCTCACCTCGATTCACGGTGACAGCAGGTCTGGCCACGACGCCTTGCGGTCCACGGCGGAGTTGCACAACCGCCGAGCAATTTCGAGCACTACAGCGGGTCAATCTTCAATTAACCTCACACACAACTCCGCTAAGGTTCGGACCACCGCCGTATAGCACAATTGGAACTCGATTCTCGTCGCCGATGGTGGAGACGAATCTCCCTCGCACTGCCCCCCCTTTTCTCACAACTGTCTACCGAGATGAATGCAAGGCCTTGGCAGCAAAACTACCAGGTTATATAGGTGCGCAGCTGGTTCAGTTTTGGAGCGCGTGGCGTCCGGAGATATCGCGCATATGGTTGGGGGCTGTTGACGGGTCATGCGGAGCGCTAAAATGGCGCGGACGGCGCTAAAATCGGACCTCCGCGGCTGCTGTTCCGAGCATCGCGGGTAGACGAAGACGAGCTGGCGCACTGGGTCCACTTGCCAGAGTAACAGGCGCAAGGTGCGCGCTCGTGTGCGGATGACAGGGGTGGCCCACAGGTCGGCGCAGCTCACAGCTGAACGGCGTGCTAGCTAGTGGGCCGCACAGGTGTTGAAGGGGCAATGGGCCAGAATGGAAGCAGCCGACCTGCTTAGGTTAGATTAGTTTTATTCTTTTCTCTTTTTTTCTATTTTCAAATCCAAATTTGAATTCAAATTTACATTCAAACTTTGTGCAGAATTTGTGCTCAAATTATATTGTGAATTTAAGGAGTGCCAATTTGGGAAATATAAAGTTTATTTATGTTTTATATACTCTCTTTTCCAAATTTCCAAGTTTTAAATTAGGTCAAAGCCTCCTTTTCATTATTAATGTGTTTTTATTATGATTGTTTTTATAATTAAATGCACAAGCAATTAAACTCCAACATGATGCACCATTCTTTTATTTAGTATGTTTATTGGTAGCCAAGGATAATTCCATGATTTGAAATATGCAAAATGAGAATAATAACACAAGTGGTCAATAGAGCCCCCTTATATTTCTTAATTCTTGGATGTTTCACTACTCTTACAATTTGGGT
Organism: Zea luxurians; assembly: GCA_029449295.1. NCBI lineage: Eukaryota > Viridiplantae > Streptophyta > Magnoliopsida > Poales > Poaceae > Zea > Zea luxurians. The sequence continues at coordinate 3,143,635 of JAOPSE010000039.1, read as the reverse complement.
ATTACACAACCGAAGGCTGCCCTGGTCTGGTGCACCGGACAGTGTCCGGTGCACCACCGGACAGTGTCTAGTGCAACAGGGAGAACGACTCTGAACTACTCAGCTTCGGGAATTTGGTGGCGCCCCTCCGCTATAATTCACCGGACTATCTGGTGTAGCACCGGACTGTCCGGTGTGCCAACGGAGCAACGACTATCTACGCCAACGGTCGTCTGCAAAAGGCTACAGTGAACGTGAACAGTGCGCGCCTGCGCGCGCAGAAGTCAGAGTAGCGCCAAAAGGCGCACCGGACAGTGAACAGTGACTGTTCGGTGGCCCCTCTTGTCAGAGCTCCAACGGTCGAACCCTAACGGTTGGGTGATGTGGCTGGCGCACCGGACAGTGTTCGGTGACGCACCGGACTGTCCGGTGCGCCATACGACAGCAGCCCCTCCCAACGACCACTTTGGTGGTTGGGGTTATAAATACCCCCCAACCACCACACTTCAAGGCATCCAAGTTTTCAGCCATTGCATGCAATATAAGAGCTCTAGACTTCACTCCAAGACACAAACAAAGAGATCAAATCCTCTCCCAAGTCTAAAGATCATTCCAATCAAATAGTGACGAGTGAGAGTGATATTTGTGTTCTTTTGAGTTCTTGCGCTTGGATCGCTTTCTTCCTTCCTCATTTCTTGTTCTCAAGTGTTTTGTAACCAAGGCAAGAGACACCAAGTGTGTGGTGGTCCTTGCGGGGTCTAAGTGACCCATAAGATAAGGAGAAAGCTCACTCGGTCTAAGTGATCGTTTGAGAGAGGGAAAGGGTTGAAAGAGACCCGGTCTTTGTGACCACCTCAACGGGGAGTAGGCTTGCAAGAACCAAACCTCAGTAAAACAAATCACCGTGTCATCCGCTCTATTTCTTTGGTTGATTTGTTTTCGCCCTCTCTTTCGGACTCGATTATATTTATAACGCTAACCTCGGCTTGTAGTTGTGCTTAAAGTTTATAAATTTCAGATTCCACCTATTCACCCCCCTCTAGGCGACTTTCATTCTTTATGTAGGAGGTGAACATCTTCTTCTCCCCCGTCATGTGGTTTGTGCATCCACTGTCGATAATCCAGTTTGAGCCCCTGGATGCATAAACCTGCAAGGCAATTTAAGCTTGGGTTTTAGGTACCCAACTCTTGTTGGGTCCTACAAGGTTAGTCTCAATAACTTTTGGAACCCAAATACAAGTCTTGTCTCCCTTGCATTTGGATCCCAATTTTCTAGCCACTACTTTTGTATTTTTGCAAGTAAGTACAGAAGAGGTATTGCAAGCATGATAAATAGTAGAGGGTTTATTGCAGATTTTTTTAGGAGCATGAGACACAACATGATTTCTTCTAGGCCTACTTCTACCATGAAAAAAAGTTGAACTAGAGGCGAATATAGCATGTGAATCATAAGCAACATGATCATAACTCTTATGAGAACGACTAGCAATTTTCCTATCATAAATAAAGGCATGGTTCCTTTGAGGACTACTAGCCATAGGAGCCTTCCCTTTCTCCTTGTTGAGAACGGGAGTCCTTTGACTTGTTAAGTTCTTGGTTTCCTTTTGAAAACCAAGCCCATCCTTAATTGAGGGGTGTCTACCAACAGTGTAGGCATCCCTAGCAAATTTTAGTTTATCAAATTCAACTTTGCAAGTCTTAAGTTAAGCATTAAGACTTGCCACCTCATTGTTCAATTTAGTAAGAGAAGCAAGATGTTCATCACAGGCATCAACATTAAAATCCTTGCATCTATTACAAATAACAACATGCTCTACACATGAGCTAGTTTTATTAACTTCCTCTAGCTTAGCATTTAATTCATCATTTAAACTCCTTAAACTAGAGACAGATTCATGGAAAGCAGACAACTCAGAGGATAGCATTTCATTCCTTTTAACTTCTAAAGTAAGAGATTTTTGAACATTAACAAACTTGTCATGTTCCTCATACAATATATCCTCTTGTTTCTTTAGCAATCTATCCTTTTCATTTAGAGCATCAATTAATTCATTAATTTTGTCTACCTTAGCTCTATCTAGTCCTTTAAATAGGTTAGTGTAGTCTACTTCATCATCAGAAGATTCGTCATCACTAGATGAAGTGTACTTGGGAGTGTTTCGAATACGTACCTTTTTATCCTTAGCCATAAGACACATATGGCATTCGTTGGGGAAGAGTGAGGACTTGTCGAAAGCCGAGGCAGCAAGTCCTTCATCGTTGGAGTCTGATGACGAGCAGTCAAAATCTCATTCCTTTCCTAGATGTGCCTCGCCCTTCGCCTTCCTATAATTCTTCTTCTTCTCCTTCTTCCCATGTCTTTCTTGTGCCTGGTCATTCTCATTATCGTAACATTGAGCAATAAAGTGATCAGTCTTACCGCATTTGAAGCAGGAGCGTTTTCCCTTTGTTTTATTCTTGTTAGGGTACTCCTTGCGTCCTTTGAGTGCGGTCTTGAAACGTTTGATGATGAGTGCCATCTCATCTTTATTTAGCCCAGCAGCTTCCACTTGTGCCACCTTGCTTGGTAGCGCCTCCCTGCTGCTCGTTGCTTTGAGAGCAACGGGTTGTGGCTCGTAGACGGATAGTAGACCGTTTAGAGCGTCGTCCACGTATCGAGCCTCCTTCACCATCATGCGCCCGCTCACGAATTTTCCTAGGATCTCCTCGGGCGTCATTTTGGTGTACCTGGGATTTTCATGAATAAGATTGATAAGATGGGGGTCAATTACAGTAAAAGACCTTAGCATGAGTCGGACGACATCATGATCTGTCCATCTTATGCTTCCGTAGCTTCGTATCTTGTTGACCAGGGTCTTGAGCTTGTTGTAGGTTTGTATTGGCTCCTCTCCCCTGATCATCGCGAACCTCCCTAGCTCACCCTCCACCAGTTCCATCTTGGTGATCATGGTGGCATCATTTCCCTCATGTGATATCCTGAGGGTGTCCCAGATCTGTTTGGCGTTGTCCAAGCCACTCACCTTATTGTACTCATCCCTGCAAAGAGATGCTAGCAACACAGTAGTAGCTTGGGCATTCTTATGGATTTGCTCATTTATAAAAACATGATTGTCAGTACTGTCAAAATGCATTCCGTTTACAACAATCTCCCAGATACTAGGATGGAGGGAAAATAAATGACTACGCATTTTATGACTCCAGAAAGAATAGTCTTCTCCATCAAAGTGTGGGGGTTTCCCAAGTGGAATTGATAGCAAATGAGCATTTGAATTGTACAGAATGCGAGAGTAGTCAAAAGAGTAGTTTTGATTAACCGTTTTCTTTTTCGACGAAGAGTCATCGTCGTCGTTGTCTCTTGGTGAAGAAGAGGAGGCATCACTATCGTAGTAGATGATTTTCTTGATGCGCCTCTTCTTCCCGTCCCTCTTCTTGTGACTCGAACCTGAGTCAGTGGGCTTGTCATCCCTAGGCTCGTTGAAGAGGGACTCCTCCTTGTCATTGACCACCATCCCTTTTCCCTTAGGATCGATCTCTTCGGGCGGTTAGTCCCTTAAGTGAAGAGTACGACTCTGATACCAATTGAGAGCACCTAGAGGGGGGGGTGAATAGGTGATCCTGTAAAATCAAACACTAAATAGCCACAAAACTTAGTTATTAAAGTGTTAGTGCGACTAAGTAGCTTTGAAGCAAGTTCTTGTGAATAAAACAATTACAGAGAAAGCAACACAAGAGACACGCGATTTTTATCTCGTGGTTCGGCCAAGTAACACTTGCCTACTTCCACGTTGTGGCGTCCCAATGGACGAGGGTTGCACTCAACCCCTTTCAAGTGATCCGATGATCAACTTGAATACCACGGTCTTTTCTTTTAGAGTATTTTCCCGTTTGCGAGGAATCTCCACAATTTGGAGCCTCTCGCCCTTACAGTGATGATCACAAAAGAAACACAGAAGTAAGGGAGGGAAAAACAACACATAGAAGATTCAATCCGCAGCACACACACGCACACAAGTGAAGACTTGAGCTCAAATGACAACACGGGGAGTTCACAACTCGAATGAAGCTCAAATCACTAACACGACGAATCAAATGCGTGGGAGCGGAGTCTGAATGTCTTAGTATGCTTAGAGGATGCTTGGTGTTCTACTCCATGCGCCTAGGGGTCCCTTTTATATCCCCAAGGCAGCTAGGAGCCGTTGGAGATCAACATGGAAGGCTATCCTTGCCTTCTGTCGAGTGGCGCACCGGACAGTTCGGTGCGCCACCGGACAGCCACTGTAGCTTGTCCGGTGCGCGATTTCCTTCCAAATCGAGCACAGTTGACCATTGCTCCCGCGGGTCAGATGGCGCATCGGACACTGTCCGGTGCACACCGGACAGTCCGGAGCACCTAGTCGACCGTTGGAGCTGCCACGTATCGCGCGTTGATTACGCGGACGACCGTTGGTACGGGCGCCGTTGGCTCACCGGACACTCCGGTGCACCACCGGACAGTCCGGTGAATTATAGCCACGTTGCCCCGTTCCTTTTCCCGAGAGCGACGAGTTCGCCGCGGATGACTCACCGGACAGTCCGGTGCACCACCGGACAGTTCGGTGAATTATAGCCATACGACTCCGTCGATTCCCGAGAGTAGCTAGTTCACTAGAGACTCGCCTGGAGCACCGCACACTATCCGGTGTGCCAGGCCGAGCTACAGTTGGCTGTTCACAGCCAATTCTTTTCTTCTCTCCTTGGCTCTATTTCTAGCACTTAGATAACCATGTTAGTACTCAAAAACAATCCACTAAGTCTAGAAACATACCTTGTCTTTGATTTGCACCTTTTGCTTATTTAGCATATAAGAGTTGAAAATATTTGTGTTGGATACTTAATCACCAAAACAATTATAGAAATTGCCCTAGGGCACATTTCCCTTTCATGCACGCACTGTTCATCACTGTTCATGAAGTCAGCGGCTTTTGCAGTCGACCGTTGCCGAGTAGCCGTTGCTCCGCTGTCACATCAGACAGTCCGGTGGCACACCAGACAGTCCGGTAAATTATAGCGGAGCGTGCTGGTTGAAACCCGAGAGTGGCGAGTTCATTTCTGTACTGTCCTGGTGCACCGAACACTGTCCGGTGGCACACCGGACAGTCCAGTGCGCTAGACCAGGGCACACTCAAGTTTCTTGCTCCTTTGAATTTGAACCCTATCTTCAATCTTTTATTAGTTTGTGTTGAACCTTTATGCACCTGTAGAACATGTATTCTAGAGCAAACTAGTTAGTCCATTATTTATGTTGGGCATTCAACCACCAAAATTAATTATGGAAAAGGTTTGACCCTATTTCTCGTTCAATCTCCCCTTTTTGGTGATTGATGCCAACACAAACCAAAGCAAATACATAAGTGCAGAAATGAACTAGTTTGCATAATGTAAGTGCATAGGTTACTTAGAATTAAACCAATTTATAATTTCACTAGATATACATGGATTGCTTTCTTTTATTTAATATTTTGGACCATGTTTGCACTACTTGTTTTGTTTTTGTAAATTCTTTTAGAAAATCTTTTCAAAGTCTTTTGCAAATAGTCAAAGATATATAGATAAGATTGAAAGAAGCATTTTCAAGATTTGAAATTTTCTCCCCCTGTTTCAAATGCTTTTCCTTTGACTAAACAAAACTCCTCCTGAATGAAATTCTCCTCTTAGTCTTCAAGAGGGTTTTACCAATTTTTGTAAATACCAATTGAACAAGATCAAAAACATTTAGATACCAATTAGAAAAATTCTTGAAAATTTGAAATTGGTGGTGGTGCAGTCCTTTTGCTTTGGGCTAAATACTTTCTCCCCCTTTGGCATTAATCGCCAAAAACGGAGACTTCGAGAGCCCTTTTTATTTTCTCCCCATTGATATAAGTAAATAAGAGTGAAGAATTATACCAATTTGGAGAGAGTTGTGGAATACCGGCAAAGGGTAAGTAATATTGATGGAGTGGAGTGGAAGCGTTGTCTTTACCGAATACTCCATTTCCCTTTCAATCTAAGACTAACACAAGAAATACTCATGGAAACACATTAGTATTAGCCTTGGCACAAGAAGAATAAGAAATATGAATATGTATCAAATGAAAGAGATATGATCAAAGGTATATAAATGAGCTATGTGTGCAATGTTTCAATCAAAATTCCGAGAATCAAGAATACTTAGCTCGTTCCTAAGTTTGTTAAAGGTTTTTCTCATCTAATGGCTTGGTAAAGATATTAGCTAATTGATCTTTGGTGTTTACATAGGCTATCTCGAGATCCCTCCTTTGTTGGTGATCTCTCAAAAAGTGATACCGAATGTCTATGTACTTAGTGTGGCTGTGTTCAACGGGATTCTCCGCCATGCGGATAGCACTCTCATTGTCACATAGGAGAGGAACTTTGCTCAATTTGTAGCCATAGTCCATGAGGGTTTGCGTCATCCAAAGTAATTGCGCACAGCAATGGCCTACGGCAATATACTCGGCTTCGGTGGTAGAAAGAGATACTGAGTTTTGTTTCTTTGAAGCCCAAGACACCTGGGATATCCTCAGAAACTGACAAGTCCCTGATGTACTCTTTCTATCAATTTTACACCCTGCCCAATCGGCATCGAAATATCCTATTAAATCAAAGGTGGATCCCTTGGGGTACCAAAGCCCAAACTTAGGAGTGTAAACTAAATACCTCATGATTCTCTTTATGGTCCTAAGCTGAACTTCCTTAGGATCGGCTTGGAACCTTGCACACATGCATACAGAAAGCATAATATCCGGTCGAGATGCACATAAATAGAGTAAAGATCCTATCATCGATCGGTATACCTTTTGATCTACGGATTTACCTCCCGTGTCAAGGTCGAGATGCCCATTGGTTCCCATGGGTGTCTTGATGGGTTTGGCATCCTTCATTCCAAACTTGGTATGTCTTGAATGTACTTGGTTTGGCTGATGAATCTGCCTTCGTGGAGTTGCTTGATTTGAAATCCTAAGAAGTATCTCAACTCCCCCATCATAGACATCTCGAATTTTTGAACCATAATCCTACTAAACTCTTCACAGGTAGATTTGTTAGTAGACCCAAATATAATATCATCAACATAAATTTGGCATACAAACAAGTCATTTTTAACAGTTTTAGTAAAGAGAGTAGGATCGACTTTTTCGACTTTGAAGTCATTAGTGATAAGAAAGTCTCTTAGGCATTCATACCATGCTCTTGGGGCTTGCTTGAGCCCATAAAGCGCCTTTGAGACTTTATAAACATGGTTAGGATACTCACTATCTTCAAAGCCAGGAGGTTGCTCAACATAGACCTCTTCCTTGATTGGTACATTGAGGAAGGCACTCTTCATGTCCATTTGATAAAGCTTGAAGCCATGGTAAGTAGCATAGGCAAGTAATATACGAATTGACTCAAGCCTTGCTATGGGTGCATAAGTTTCATCGAAATTCAAACCTTCGACTTGTGAATAACCCTTGGCCACAAGTCGGGCCTTGTTTCTTATCACCACACCATGCTCATCTTGCTTGTTGTGGAATACCCATTTGGTACCTACAACATTTTGATTAGGACGTGGAACCAAATGCCATACCTCATTCCTTGTGAAGTTGTTGAGCTCCTCTTGCATTGCCAGCACTGAATCTCTTAATGCATCCTCAATCCTGTAAGGCTCAATAGAGGAAACAAAAGAGTAATGTTCACAGAAATGTGCAACCCGAGATCTAGTAGTTACCCCCTTATGAATGTCACCGGGGATGGAGTTGACAGGGTGATCTCGTTGAATTGCTTGGTGGACTCTTGGGTGTGGCGGTCTTTGACCCTGAGCTTCTTGTTCATCTTCCTTGTCTTCATTAACTTCATCTCCCCCTTGATCATTGCCCTCTTCTTGAGGTGGCTCAACTTCTTGATCTTTTTCTTCATCTTGAGCCTATTCCTCATCTTGAGTTGGTGGAGATGATTGATTGGAAGATGACGGTTCATCTTGTGCTTGTGTGGGCTCTTCGGATTCCTTAGGACACACATCCCCAATGGACATGTTCCTTAGTGTGACGCACGGAGCCTCTTCATCGTCTAGTTCATCAAGATCAACTTGCTCCACTTGGGAGCCATTAGTCTCATCAAACACAATGTCACAAGAAACCTCAACTAATCCAGTGGATTTGTTGAAGACTCTATATGCCCTTGTGTTTAAATCATATCCTAGTAAAAAGCCTTCTACAGCCTTAGGAGCAAATTTAGATTTTCTACCTCTTTTAACAAGAATAAAACATTTGCTACTAAAGACTCTAAAATATGATACATTGGGCTTTTTACCGATGAGGAGTTAATATGATGTTTTCTTGAGGATTCGGTGAAGATATAACCGGTTGATGGAGTAGCAGGCGGTGTTAATCGCCTCGGCCCAAAACCGATCCGGTGTCTTGTACTTATCAAGCATGGTTCTTGCCATATCCAGTAGAGTACTATTATCTCTCCACTACACCATTTTGTTGAGGTGTGTAGGGAAAAGAGAACTCATGCTTGATGCCCTCCTCCTCAAGAAAGCCTTCAATTTGAGAATTCTTGAACTCCGTCCCGTTGTCGCTTCTTATCTTTTGATTCTCAATCCGAACTCATTTTGAGCCCGTCTTAAGAATCCCTTTAAGGTTTCTTGGGTTTTTGATTTTTCCTGCAAAAAGAACACCCAAGTGAAGCGAGAATAATCATCCATAATAACTAGACAGTACTTACTCCCACCGATGCTTATGTAAGCTATCAAGCTGAATAGATCCATGTGGAGTAGCTCGAGCGGCCTGTCCGTTGTCATGATGTTTTTGTGTGGATGATGAGTGCCAACTTGCTTCCCTGCTTGACATGCGCTACAAACCCTGTCTTTCTCAAAATGAACATTTGTTAGTCCCAAAATGTGCTCTCCCTTTAGAAGTTTGTGGAGATTCTTCATCCCAACAAGAGCTAGTCGGTGATGCCAGAGCCAACCCATATTACTATTAGCAATTAAGCAAGTGTCAAGTTCAGCTCTATTAAAATCAACTAAGTATAGATGACCCTCTAACACTCCCTTAAATGATATTGAATCATCACTCCTTCTAAAGACAGTAACACCTACATCTGTAAAAAGACAGTTGTAGCCCATTTTGCATAATTGAGAAACTAGAAGCAAGTTATAATCTAAAGAATCTACAAGAAAAACATTGGAAATAGAATGGTCTGGTGATATAGAAATTTTACCAAGTCCTTTGACCAAACCTTGATTTCCATCCCCGAATGTGATAACTCGTTGGGGATCTTCGTTTTTTTCGTAGGAGGAGAACATTCTTTTCTCCCCTGTCATGTGGTTTGTGCATCCGCTATCAATTATCCAACTCGAGCCCCCCGGATGCATAAACCTGCAAAACAATTTAGGCCTTGTTCTTAGGTACCCAAACAGTCTTGGGTCCTTTCACGTTAGAAACAAGCACCTTGGGTACCCAAACACAAGTCTTTGAGCCCTTGTGTTTGCCCCCAGCATATTTGGCAAATACTTTGCCTGATTTGTTAGTTAAAACATAAGATGCATCAAAAGTCTTAAATGAAATAATAGGCTCATTTGATGCAGCAGGAGTTTCCTTTTTAGGCATTTTAACATGAGTAGAATGCCTAGAGCTAGATGCCTCATTCTTATACATAAAAGCATGGTGAGAAACAGAATGAGATTTCACAGCATGAATTCTCCTAATTTTGTGCTCAGGATAATTAGCAGGATATAAAATGTAACCCTCATTATCCTGAACCATGGGAGCTTTGCCCTTAACAAAGTTAGATAATTTCTTAGGGGCATTAAGCTTGACATTGCTCCTCTGTTGGAAACCAATGCCATCCTTAGTGCAGGGCATCTCCCATTATAGAGCATGCTCCTAGCAAATTTAAACTTTTCATTTTCAATTTCATGCTCATTAATTTTAGCAGTTAATTGAGCTATATGATCATTTTGTTGTTTAATTAAAGTAAGGTGATCATTTATAGCATCAACATTAACATCTCTACATCTAGTGCAAATGGAAACATGCTCAACAGTAGATGTAGAGGGTTTGCAAGCATTTAATTCATCAATCTTAGCATGTAAAATAGCTTTCTCTTTTCTAAGACTGGAAATAACATCATTGCAAACATTTAAATCTTTAACCTTAGAAATTAAATTATCATTTTCAGTTTTAAGGCTAGAAATGATTCATTCAATTTATCAATCTTAGCAATTAGACTAGCATTTTCATTTCTAAGGCTAACAAATGAATCATTACAAACATTTAACTTTTCAACCTTAGCAATTAAACTAGCATTCTCAGTTCTAAGGTTGGAAATAGTGTCATGGCAAATGCTAAGCTCTTTAGTCAAGTTTTCATTTTTCTCTATTTCCTGAGCATAAGCATTTTTTACTTTAACATGATTTTTGTTTTCTTTAATAAGGAATTCCTCTTGGCTATCCAAGAGTTCATCCTTCTCTTGAATGGCTCCTATCAATTCGTTCAACTTTTCTTTTTGTTGCATGTTAAAGTTGGCAAAAAGAATAAGCAAATCATCTTCATCATCACTAGAACTACCCTCATCACTAGATGTAGTATACTTGGCGGTGGTTCTAGCTTGTACCTTCTTCTTTTTGTCGTCCTTTACCATGAAGCATTTGTGGCCGACATTGGGGAAGAGGAGGCCCTTGTTGACGGCGATGTTGGTGGCATCCTCGTCGGAGGAGGAGTCGATGGAGCTCTCATCGGAGTCCCATTCCCGACACACGTGGGCATCGCCGCCCTTCTTCTTGTAGTACCTCTTCTTCTCCTTGTTCTTCCCCTTCTTGTCGTTGCCCATGTCACTATCACTAGACATTGGACATTTAGCAATAAAATGACCAGGCTTACCACACTTGTAGCACACCCTCTTGGAGCGGGGCTTGTAGTCCTTCCCCCTCCTTTGCTTGAGGATTTGGCAGAAGCTCTTGATGATGAGCGCCATCTCCTCGTTGTCGAGCTTGGAGGCATCGATTGGAAGCCTACTTGGTGTAGACTCCTCTTTCTTCTCTTTCGTCACTTTGAATACGACGGATTGCACCTCGGGTGTGGAGGTGGCGCCTTGCTACAAGTTGACGATGTGTTTGGAGCCTTTGCCATTAGTTTAAAGCTCACAAACTTCCCTATCACTTCCTCGGGAGACATTAGCTTATATCTAGGATCACCACGTATTAATTGAACTTGAGTAGGATTACGAAATACGAGTGATCTAAGAATAACCTTGACCATTTCATGGTCATCCCATTTTGTGCTTCCGAGGTTACGCACTTGATTCACCAAGATCTTGAGCCGGTTGTACATCGCTTGTGGCTCCTCTCCTTGGTTGAGGATGAATCGACCGAGCTCCCCCCTCGATTGTCTCCCGCTTGGAGATCTTGGTCACCTCATCTCCTCCGTGCGCCGTCTTGAGGACGTCCCAAATTTCTTTGGCTGTCTTTAACCCTTGCACCTTATTGTACTCCTCTCGACATAGGGAGGCGAGAAGTATAGTTGTGGCTTGGGAGTTAAAGTGCCGAATTTGGTCGGCCTCATCCGAATCGTAGTCCTTGTCCCCTACCTTCGGTACCTGCGCTCCATACTCAACAATATCCCAAATGCTTTTGTGGAGTGAGGTTAGATGATGCCTCATTTTATCACTCCACATACAATAATCCTCACCATCAAAAAATGGTGGTATGCCTAAGGGAACATAAAGTAATGGAGTGCGCTTAGAAATGCAAGGATAGCGGAGGTACATCTTACTATACTTCTTGCGCTCATGACGCTTAGAAGTAGTGGACGATGAGTCGAAGCCAGAGGTGGAGGGTGACGAAGAGTTGGTCTCGTAGTAGACCACCTTCTTCATCTTCTTCTTCTTGTCACCTCTCCGATGGGTCTTGTTGGAGGAAGAGGATTCCTCCTTTTGCTTGTGGCCAGACTCCCTTGAGAGGGTTCTCCCCGATCTTGCGGGCTTGTCGTCGGTCATGATCTCCCTCTTGGCGTGATCTCCTGACATCACTTCGAGTGGTTAAATTCTAAATGAAGTACCGGGCTCCGATACCAATTAAAAGTCGCCTAGAGGGGGGTGAATAGGCGTAATCTAAAACTTACAACTTAAAACAACAAACTACAAGCCGGGGTTAGTGTTAGAATGAAATCCGAGTCCGGGAGAGAGGAGGAAAAAAATCAACCAAGAAATAAAGCGGATGACATGGTGATTTGTTTTACCGAGGTTCGGTTCTAAAGAACCTAGTCCCCGTTGAGGTGGTCACAAAGATCGGGTCTCTTTCAACCTTTTCCCTCTCTCAAACGGCCACTTAGACCGAGTGAGTGTTGGAACTTGCGCTCCTGAGCAAGTTGATCCAACGGGGGAGTGGAAAGAACGCAAGCAAGGTTTAACTCGAGATGGCGATTGCTCTATTAATTCGGCCTCTCAAGGGCACTGTACGGGGGTATTTATAGATGCCCGAGTGTCCAACGTCCCGATGTAAGGACGTTTATGCCCTTGGGCACCTGGACTATCCCTAGAATATTCCCATAAGGGAGGGTTACAGACCGTCATTACAGAAAAGCTATTACAAATCGAGCCCGTAACATGCTTCTCCGTGCGGGGCCTGTTACAGTGGGCTGAATCCCACGTGGGCCTCCAGGTCGGGTGAGGACGTGGGACCGAGAGACTTCGTCGTTGGTCCTTCGTCTTGCAGTGTGGAGGTCGACGGAAGGGCCGCGCCGGTCATCTCGCTTTCATTGGTGAAGCGAGGTGATGAAGACCTGGGGCGAAGGGTGGCGAGGTGACGAAGACCTAGAGCGAAGGGTAGCATCCTCGTGTTCGCCCCAACATTCTCGTTACTGGAGCGAAGGGTGGCGTCTTTGCCTTCGCCCCAACATTTGCCCTCCGAGGGACCAGTTCGACTGAGTCATCTGGTGCCGAAGACGTCGCTAAATGGTGGAGACGCTGCCCTCGCTCGAAGTGGTTCTGCGGGGGTTTTTGATGTGACCATTGATGGACGTGGTACTGTTGGACTACGAGCTTCCCGAAGCGTCACACCCTGTGTATAAAAAGGGGGGCGACAAGGCTCGGGCTCTCTTACCTTTCTGTGCGCCGCAAAACCCTAACATTTTGAAACCGTTCGCCCGCTCGCTTGCCCTCCTGGTTCTTTCTGCATCGGAGATCTGGCTTGCGTCAAGCAAACCGCACACCGCCGCCGACAGTATGTAGCGATGTCGTCCTCTTCCTCATCTGCTGCAAACACGCTGCCGACTGATTTATCTGAAGATACCTTGAGCGATTTGGCGGCGACGGAGTTACAGCCGGGTCACACAGTGGAGTTTGGCGTCTCGAGGATTTCCTCAATTCGTGTGCAGGATATGCAACAGTTGGGGTATTTTGGGAACAGCGTCGGGCGTGTCCCGGGGGTGGAAGAGGTTCCCGAGCCTGAGGGCGAGTTAGTCGTGTTTGAGGCATTCTTCACTACCGGCCTTCGCCTACCTGCGCATCGTTTTGTGGCAGAGATCCTGCAGAGATTTGAGGTCCAGGTCCACCAGCTGACGCCGAACGTCGTGGTGGCCCTGGCGAAGTATGTCTGGGTGGCGACTTCGTACGGTGGACAGCCCTCCGTAGAGGTCTTCGCCAAGAATTACTGTCTGCATTGGCAAAAAAGGAAGATTGGAGACAAGATTGCATAGTTTGGATCGTGCACCTTTACACCGAGGACTGGGAATACTTCGGCGAAAGTTATGAAGCTGGTTCCCTGCGCCCGCAACAAGTGGGGCAACTGGTATGATTATTGGTTTTATGTGTCGGGGGCCGAAGTCGAAGACCTTCCAGGGCTCCCGGCGGCCGTGATGTGCTCCCACTATTATGTGGCGTTCCCGCCATTTGAGGTGGCGGAGGATGATAGGGACGAAGGGGCCCTTCGGTGTGCTGCCCGCATGAGTAGCGGGCGTGATTTGGTTGAGGAATTCATCGGTTATGGGGTGTGGCCCTTGGCGCATGGTTGGACGGTGGGCGAAGTATGCCCTCGCCAGATGCCCTCCCTGGGCGGGCAGCAAGTGCGAAGTCCGGCCTTCGCGTTGGATCTGCGCGGCTGGGACCCAGCCGCGTTCGTGCGTGAAGTGGAGGACGGAGCAGTGAGGATTGTGGGGTGGTATGTGCCAAGGACGGAGGCTCTGCAGAGTTGGGATATTCGCGGGGCCAATGTTCACCTGAATAGGGTCTTCGAGTTGAATCGTTTGCCATACAGCGGTTATCCCGGGGATAACGCTGCTGTGGCCGTCGATCGTCGCAGGAAGGAACCGGTGGCCGCGGCTGGGGAAGGTTCGTCGCGCGAGGCTGCGCCGGCCATGAAGAAGAGAAAATTAGGTACTACAGCTGAAGGGTTGGGGGTCTCTGATCGTTTTGCTGTGGAGTTAATGGGTACTTGCGTGGCCCTCGGGGGAAGGATGTCTTCGCCCGAGCTCCGGGAGTCTTCAGCGCGAATGTTGAGGGTTACCGGGGGTCGATGGCCTAGGAACGTTCCAATCCCCCGCGCGGCCGGCGAAGACATGTTTACATCTCGTATGGCTTGTGAGTTGAAGATTTTTCCTTATGGGCGGAATATTGCTACTGTTGTATCGGTAGTGATGGAGAGGGATCGCTAGGATGCGGCGCGGAAGCGCCGGGCGGTCACTAGGGTCGGGGACCGTTTTCGTGAAGCAAAGAAGGCACGGGGAGGCACGAAGTCTGCCACCCTTGGCAGCAGCAAGCCACCGCCAGCCGCGAAGCCGGCCGCCCCCGGGCCTAGGTCTTTGGCGGGTGCGAGGGCTGCTGCTTCCGACGCGGGCAAGCTGCCCTCGGTCGAGGCCACGAAGGAACAAAGGTCGGCATCACCGGCGCTCACTGAGGTGGCAGCGGCACGTGTTGCCGACTTTGACACGGACATCTGCATGGCAGATTACCTCGTTGGTAAGTTTTTTTCTAGGACGAGGTCTGAAATGAGATCATGGTGCGGGGTCGGATGCGGGGTAGCTGGTTGTCGCCCCGGCTACGGTGGCGGCCACCTCGCTAACGGTGGGGGGGCGAAGGGTGCTTCGCAGGACCCGTGGTCTGCCTTCTACGCGAGCGGCGAGATTTCATCGGCCGCTGCCGCTAAAGATGTGGCGGGCTCTGTGTCCCAGCAGCTGAGGCTTGCGTTGCAACAGCTGAAGCATGTAAGTCGTGTTGGGCTTCGATAGTTCATTGTTTTTATGTGGTTGCGAATCTCATGGGTTTTTGTGGCAGGCGGCCGCCTTCGCCGATCATGTTGCGTCTGGCGCCTTGACTTTGGAGTTTGCTGCCGAAGTCGAGCATCTCCAGGCACAGCATACGGATGCTGTTCGGGAGAAGTTGGCCGCGGAAAACAAAAGCCGCAGGCTGACAGAGAGGTTGGCCGCTGTAGAGGCTGAGAAGGGGAACTCCGGCGCCAGTTGGCGGAGGAGAGGAGGGACGTGAACAAGGCCATCACCGACGCGCAGGCTGCTCAAGCCGACGCTAAACTTGCACGGGCGAGGAGCTAGAAGCGCGACTCGGTGGCCTGCGCAACCGTGTGGATAAAGCCGAGGCCTCGACACGCGCAAAGGTTGAGCGGACGCATGCGCAGCTCGTGGATGCGTACCGAGAGCTGGGTGCGCAGACTGCCCCCTTCGAAGCGCCCTACCAAGAGGTGGGCCTCCGCTTCCTTGAGTGGCTGCAGGAGGAGCTGAGGGTCCTACCAATAATCGTTACGGGCCTCATGTCCTTTGCCTCCCTCGTCACCTGCGAGGGGGCCGTGAATGCTTTGTCCCGCGTGGGGTGTGGGCATTTCGAGGTCTTCGACTAGTCGGACGAAGGCTTCGAACGTGACATCTTCTAGGTCGAGGACCCGGTGCTTAAGCGGTCGGCGGGGGCGCTCTTCGACAGGATGTGGGGTCCTCACGGCCGAGAGACGATCCGGGAGAGGTTCGACCGGGCAATGGATCAGGTAAGGGCTCATTTTGTGTGGTTATATGTGTGGGTATGTGTGGTTTTGCTGAATGAATGTGCTATTGCTGCAGATGGCGCTTGACGAAGAGGTTGAAGACCTTGGTGACCTAGACAGCACGCTGCCCGAGGCCTCGGGGGTGGAGCAGGCACCTTCGACCGATGGGGGCAAGGGTCCCTCGGTGACCCCTGTGCTGACTGGAACTAGCGAAGACCCTGCGCCAGCCCGAGCATCGATGGGCGAGGACGCCTCGAAGGCGGTGGTCGAACAGGCTGCCGAAGACCCCACGGCCGTGGCCGGGCCTTCGCAGGTGGCTGAATAGGTATTGGGGAGTTTAGGTGTAAATTTTGTCTGTGTGATACTGAACCTCGGTTGCTGCGTAGGTTCCGACGTTTGGGCCTGTGCACGCAACCGCTACTGACGATACTAATTTTGTGGCGGCCTCAACCGTAGTGCCTGCCGATGATAATTCGTGTGGCTCTGTGTCTAAGTGTTTTGAGTCTGATGATTCTGGGAGTTCGATTTCGTGGGTGGAGGAGTCTTCGGATGAAGGCTTGGATTATTTTGTAGCGTTAGATGTGGCTGCAGTGGAGCCTTCGCCGCGCGTGGAGGGTTTCGGGGGTCTCCCGGGTGCGAGTACTGGCTATAGGCGGCGAAGGGCGATGGCGAAACAAAGAGTGAGTGAATTGTCATGAAGTGGTAGGCGTCATCATATTGGGATGGAGCGTGGCCGTCTTTGCCTGGACCGGACTGGTAAACGAGAATTGTTGGCTTCGCCGATTGGGGCGAGCATAGGTGAAGGGGAGCTGCGAAATCTTTTTGAGGGTGAGGAGTTGAGGATAATGCTGTTCAATTACAGGGAGATGGGCATCATCCCGAAGGTTGAGCCAATGTAATATATGATGCCCTCGCTGAGTGTATGTAACTGTAATTTGTATGATGTGGCTGCACGCCTTCGTTGATCCGGGTGCACCCGTGGGCGACTTTTTCGCGGAGTGTCTTTAGATAAAAGACTTCGATTGACGCATGATTTTGCGCACTTATTGTGCTATTCCGGCTGCACCCTTAGGCGACTTTTGCGTGGAGAGTCTTTTAGGAAAAGACTTCGATATTTGCGCACTTATTGTGCTATTCCGGCTGCACCCTTAGGCGACTTTTGCATGGAGAGTCTTTTAGGAAAAGACTTCAATATTGCGCACTTATTGTGCTATTCCGGCTGCACCCTTAGGCGACTTTTGCACGGAGAGTCTTTTAGGAAAAGACTTCGATTTTGCGCACTTATTGTGCTATTCCGGCTGCACCCTTAGGCGACTTTTGCACGGAGGGTCATTTAGAAAAAGACTTCGATTTCTGCGCACTTATTATGCTATTCCGGCTACACCCTTAGGCGACTTTTGCGCGGAGTGTCGCACGCGAGGGTAGTTTGCGCTGCCTCTCGCGGTGACTTCAGAGTGGTCGAATGCCGAAGACTATCGATGCGGTCTTTTTCGACATGCTGCATCTAAGTTTTTGCGGGGGGATTTTTGCAGGTATATTACATGGCTCCGCCTCGTTAAGTACCTCACCCCCAGGAGAAAAAGAGTGCGGGCTGGAATAGTACTGTTTGGTGAATTACAAGGGTGCGTGGGCCCTGAAGTCTTAGACAAAAAATTTGCGGAGATTGTCAATATTCCAGGAATGCTCTAGGTCTTCACCGGATGGCGTCGTTAGCCTGTACGCGCTGGGGGACGCCTTCGACTTGATGATGAAAGGATCCTCCTACTTCGGCTCCAGTTTGCCCCGTGACTCTGCCCGGGTGGTTCGGACGAGTACGGGTCTCCTTCGACGAACTCTCTTGGGACGACTGCGTGGTCACGCCAGGCCTTGGTTTGAGCTTGGTATTTGTTGAGGGCCTGCAGGGCGAAGACGCGGTCTCCGTCGATGAGGTCCTTGGACGTTGGCTCGTCTACGTCGGGGACGGCTGATGCGCTTGTTCGGGGTGACCCATGCTTTATTTCCTGCGGGGTCATGGCCTCCGATCCATATAGTAGACGAAAAGGAGTGAATCTGGTTGCCCGACATTCGGTCGTGTTTAGTGCCCAGACTACCTCGGGCAGCTGGTCGGCCCATTTACCCTTCCTGTCGTCGAGAAGTCTTTTCTTGATTGCGGTGAAGATCTTGCCGTTGGCGCGCTCGATGACGCCGTTGGATTGCGGGTGGTAGACGGAGGCAAAGGCAAGCTTGGTGCCGATGGAGAAGCAGAAGTCTCTGAAGTCCTGGCTGTCGAACTGTTTGCCATTGTCGACTGTGAGCTCGGACGGGACTCCGAACTGGCAAATAATGTTTTGCTAGAAGAACTTCTGGGCAGTCTTCGACGTTATTGTGGATACTGCCCTGGCTTCGATCCACTTGGTAAAATATTCAATGGCGACGAAGGTGAACTTGAGGTTCCCTTGAGCCGTAGGTAGTGGCCCGACAATATCCAGCCTCCAGCGTTGAAGTGGCCATGTGTGGGCGATCAACTTGGTGAACTGCGAAGGGTTGCCCGAGCGTGGAGAGAACTTCTGGCAAGCTTTGCACGACCTCGTGACTCGATTCGCAGCGCAGATTATAGCGGGCCAGTAAAATCCTTGACGGATCACCTTAGCGGCGAGGGCCCTAGGCCCTGAGTGAGAGCCGCAGGTTCCGCTGTGGACTTCGCGCAGGATCTGGATGCCTTCGGTTTCTGTGACGCATTTAAGCATGGGTTGACTGACCCCCTTATTGTATAGCTGGCCCTCAATAAGTACGAAGTCCCGGCTTTGGTGCTTGAGGCGCTTGGCCTCATTGACGTCACTTGGGTGGTAATATCCTTGCAGGAACAGGGTTATTGGGGCCCACCAATCTTCGGTCATGATGAGGTTGACGATGCGGTGGCCCTCGGTGTCGTTGGTTACTTGTAGACCTTCTAGATTACGGACGGCTGGTGTGCCAATGACATGGTAGAACACGTCGGAGGGTAAGGCTTCACCTTTGGCAACTGCTTTGGCCAATGCGTCAGCCTCTTCGTTCCTGGCGCGGTCCACATGCTGCAAGGTGAAACCCTTGAATTGTCTCTCAAGACTGCGAATAGCCGTAAGATACTACATGAGTGCGGGGTCTTTTGCTGAATACTCTTTTTCGACTTGCCCGAAAACAACTTTGGAGTCTGTCTTGACTATGCAGGTGGCGACGCCGAGTGCTCTCAGCTTGCGAAGGTTCAGGATGACGGCTTCGTACTCTGCTATGTTGTTGGTGCACCTGTCGGACTCCAGAGCGAAGCTAAGGCGTGTTGCGTATTTGTACTTGACGGCTGTGGGTGAGGTGATGATTGCAGCCACGCCTGCCCCCGCATGGCACCATGCGCCGTCACAGTGGATGGTCCACACCTTCTCTAAGGGTTCTTGTTGCTGTGTCGGCCCTGTCCAGTCGACGATGAAGTCTACGAGGACTTGCGACTTGATTGTTGTCCTGGGCTCAAAGGTGATATGGTACCCGGAGAGTTCGGCTGCCCATTTGGCGATTCGGACGGACGCCTCCGGGTTTCTGAATAGTTCGCCTAGTCCCTTGTCCAAGGTGACCGCACCTTGAATGCCTCCAAATAATGGCGCAACTTGCGCAATGCCATGACGACTGCGTAGGAAATTTTTTCTAATTCCGTCATGTTGCATTTGGAAGTCGTGAGGACTTCGGAAACGTAGTAGACTGGGCACTGCAGGGTCGTGCCCTCTCTAACTTGCTCTTGGACCAATGCTGCGCTGACTGCATGTGGCGAGGCTGTGACGTAGAGCAGCAGAGGCAGCGAGGAGTCGGGACTGGTAAGAATTGCTAATTCTGACAGGTGCTGCTTGAGTGATGCGAAGGCTGCCGCTTGTTCAGGTCCCCATGTGAAGTCCTTTGCACCGTGCAGTGTTTTGAGGAAGGGTAGACTTCGCTCTGCGGACTTGGAAATGAATCTGTTGAGAGCGGTCAATCTGCCTGTCAGGCGTTGGACGTCCTTGGCTGACTGCGGAGGTTGCATGTCGATGATTGCTCGAATCTTGGTCGGGTTCGCTTCGATCTTGCGGTGCGACACCAAGTAGCCCAGTATTTTCCCTTGGCAGACACCAAAGACGCACTTCTTAGGGTTGAGGCGAAGTCATGCGTCCCGCATGTTTGCAAATGTCTCTACAAGGTCAGCCAGGTGGTCTTCTTTATTTCTGCTTGCGACGACGATGTCGTCCACATACATGAAAATGTTGCGGCCCACTTGGCTCTCGAGCACCATCTTGGTGAGGCGAGAGAAGGTTGAGCCAGCGTTCTTGAGTCCCTCCAGCATTCTGACGAAGCAGTACGTGCCGAAGGGTGTGATAAAACTAGTGCTGGCCTTGTCTTCCTCCTTCATATATATCTGGTGGTAGCCGGAAAAGCAGTCAAGGAGTGACATGACTTCGCATCCGACTGCACTATCGACTATTTTGTCGATCCGTGGCAGCGGGAAGTTGTCCTTGGGGCAGGCCTTGTTGAGGCTGGTGAAATCGATGCACATCCGCCACTTGCCGCTTTTATTTTGCACCATGACTACGTTGGCGAGCCACGTAGGATAGGCAATTGGTTCAATGAAATTGGCCTGCAGCAGGTGGTGTACTTCGGCTTTGGCGGCTTCTGTTTTTTCATCGGACATTTTGCGCAACCGCTGCTTCTTTGGGCGCACCGAAGGGTCGATGCCCAGGCTGTGCTCGATGACGGTTCGGCTGACTCCGACCAGGTCGAGAGCGGACCAGGCGAAGACGTCCTTGTTTCTGGAAAGGCAGGAGATGAGTCTGCTTAGGCGTTGCCGGGTCGAGGGGAACTATCTTCGTACCGTCGTTGCTCTGCAGTTGTGCCTTGACTTTTTCGCCGGTGGTTGGACGGGTCGCCTCGGAGACTTCGCGCTGTGTTGTAAGGCAGTGTACGTTCCGCTGGCCTGGAACGAAGTCTCTCTCAATGTTGCGTGCAGTCTGCTAGTTCTCGTAAACTGTTATCACACCTTGCGGGCCCGGGATTTTCATGCAGAGATACAGGCCGTGAATAGCCGCTTCGAATTTGTTGATAGAGCACCTACCCATTATGGCATTGTAGGGGTAGACCATGTCGACGATGTCAAATGTGACCTGTTCGCTTCGCGCATTGGGAGCAATGCCGAATGACAGGGGTAGCTCTATCTTGCCCACAGGGAAGGTGCCCTTACCGCCGAAGCCATATAGGGGGTTGTCCGACAGCTTGAGTAAGCTGTGGCTGATGCCCATGCGATCGAAGGCGTGCAGGAAGATGATGTCTGTCTGGCTACCGTTGTCAACTAGGACTTTGTGCAGGTCCCAGCCTGCCACACTGCAGTTTATTACCATGGCGTCGACATGGGGTGCGCTGTGTAGATCGACATCTCTGGCATCGAAGGTTAGTGGCACATGTGACCACCTTGTCTGCACGACTGGGCCAGTGAGGGAGAGGTGGTTGACGCTTCGGTAGTGATCCCTCTTCTACCGCTTCGACTCGAAGTCTATGCTAGACCCTCCGGTGATCATGTGGATGACTCCGCGATACGGCTGATCGGCGAAGTCTTCTTGCTTCGGCGCTGGTGGGTGATTTTGGTGGTGTGGGATTGGTTGATGCAGAGGCGAGGGCGGGGGTGGTATGACTTGTACCTCCTGGTGGTGCTGATATGCGTGATTGGGTAGATGCTGGGCGTGGCCGTGGTTGTGGCTGTGGGTGGTGGTGTTGATATGTGTGCGCGACAACTCTTTGGTTGTTGGCTGGTTGTGCCCGAGCCATCCTGTCTCTGGTGGCCTTTGTTTCCGGGCAATCCCTTGTTGGATGCGCGCAGTCCTCGCCATGAAACAGGCAGTAAAATCTGCGTGGTTGCTGCACCCGTCCTCGGCCCCGGCCACACGTGCCATTGCCGCGACCCTGAGGGGGATAGTCTTGACGGCGAGCGGCTTCGCCGGCGGGGTGCTGGTTGGCTATGTTATACACCTGGTGCTGACTACGGTTGTCCTGTCCGGAGTCTGACTGCGAAGGCCTCGTCCAGGTTCGGCTGGACTGTGGAGGGTCCTTGGGCTTTCTCTGAGACTCGACCTTGCGCTAGTGGAGCTCTTCGGACCTGGCGTACTTCTCGAACAACTGATAGAGCTCTTGGAGATTTTTGGTTGGGTCCCTGATGCAGTGACTGTATAGGACGCCAGCGCGGAGGCCACTGATGGCGTAGTGTATGGCAATTTGGTCGTCGACCGAAGGCAGTTGTGACTTGAGAGTCAGGAACTTGCGGTAGTATTCCCACAGGGTTTCCTTCTCTTGCTGTTTGCAGAGCGACAATTCGGCCAAGGTGTCGGTGTCTGGGCGGTACCCTTGGAAATTGAGCAGAAACTTGTCTCGGAGACTTCTCCAGGAGTCAATGGACAATGGGGGCAACCTGGTGTACCAGGTCAAGGCTGGACCCTCGAGGGCGATGATGAAGGACTTGGCCATTGTGGCATCGTCCCCTCTAGATGATGCGACGACGACTTGATAGCTCATGATGTATTGTGCTGGGTTGGTGCTGCCGTTGTACTTGGGGTAGGTCCCTGCCCTGAAGTTGGTGGGCCATGGTGACACTTGGAGTTGCGGCACCAGGGGGCTTCGCTCATCAAGGTAGTTGATGCCTTGGAAAGCTGCGGCGTGTGGGATGAAGGGCCCGCGCTGGGGAATGAATAAGTCTTTGGCTGGTGCACGCTGTTGGAGGGGTGGGCCGCGCTGCAGGTAGTGCTGGCCTTCGCTCTGCATGAGCGCAATCTCTTGCTCCAGTTCCTGGGCCCTCAGCTCCTCGTCTCGTATCATCTGACACACATTGGCTTGCGTGGAGACACGTTGGCGCTTGGCTTCAAGGATTTCTTTCTGCTCTTGGAGGTTGCGGTTCTTGAGGCGCAGGGCCCGTAGCTGTAACTGTTCTTCTGCTGAGACACCGATGACTTCGCCATCCTCCGTTGCGTCCTCGCCCTCTAGTGGAGCGAAGCCTAGGGGTGGTACTTGTGGTTGCCCTCCGGAGCTGCAGGTGCGGAGGGTGCCTTCGGGAGTGTGTTGATCGTTGCGCTATCTCTTACTGAGTGCTTCGTCTTCGCCGGCTTCTTGGTGAGCGTTGTCTGCGGGGGCCTTGCCCTTTTTCTCAGCTAGCAGTGCTGCCTTCGCTGCTTCGTCGACGGAGGGGGCTGCTTTCGAACTAGCTCTTTTGGGTGCCATCGCGGGTGGTTTGTTCGTAGCACGAACGGTGGGCGCCAATGTTGGAACTTGCGCTCCTGAGCAAGTTGATCGAACTGGGGAGTGGAAAGAACGCAAGCAAGGTTTAACTCGAGATGGCGATTGCTCTGTTAATCCGGCCTCTCAAGGGCACTGTATGGGGGTATTTATAGATGCCCGAGTGTCCAACGTCCCGATGTAAGGACGTTTATGCTCTTGGGCACCTGGACTATCCCTAGAATATTCCCATAAGGGAGGGTTACAGACCATCATTACACAAAAGCTATTACAAATCGAGCCCGTAACACGCTTCTCCGTGCGGGGCCTGTTACAGTGGGCCGAATCCCACGTGGGCCTCCAGGTCGGGTGAGGATGTGGGACGGAGAGACTTCGTCGTTGGTCCTTCGTCTTGCAGTGTGGTGGTCGAAGGGAGGGCCGCGCCGGTCTTCTCGCTTCCATTGGTGAAGCGAGGTGACGAAGACCTGGGGCAAAGGGTGGCGAGGTGACGAAGACCTGGAGCGAAGGGTAGCATCCTCGTATTCGCCCCAACATTCTCGTTACTGGAGCGAAGGGTGGCGTCTTTGCCTTCGCCCCAACAGTGAGCTTTCTCCTTAATTCCACCGAGTCACTTAGACCCCGCAAGGACCACCACACACTTGGTGTCACTTGCCTTGCTTACAAGTCACTTTGAAACAAGAAAGAGGAAGGGAGAAGCGATCCAAGAAACAATAGCGCAAAGAACACAAACAAACTCTCTCTCAAGTCACTAGGTGAGTGAAATGAATTTGGGACTTGGAAAGACTTTGATTCTATTGGAAATGTGTCTTGGAGTGAATGCACTAGCTCTTGTATTGAATGAGATGTCTGAAAACTTGGATTCTTGGAGTGGTGGTGGTTGGGGGGTATTTATAGCCCTCAACCACCAAGTAGTCGTTGGGACAGGCTGTTGTCGATGGGCACACCGGACAGTCCAGTGCGCCACCGGATGCTATCCGGTGTGCTAGCCACGTCACCCAACTGTTAGGGTTCTGGAGCAGTTGACCGTTGGAGGCTTTGTCTTCTAGTGGCACTGGACAGTCCGGTGCCACACTGGACAGGCACTGTTCACTGTCCGGTGCCCCTCTGATTTCTGCGCTCTGACTTTGCATGCACTGTTCATCACTGTTCACGGAGTCAGTGGCTTTTGCAGTCGACCGTTGCGCCGAGTAGCCGTTGCTCCGCTGTCACACCGGACAGTCCGGTGGCACAACGGATAGTCCGGTAAATTATAGCGGAGCGCGCTGGTTGAAACCCGAGAGTGGCAAGTTCATTTCTGTACGGTCCTGGTGCACCGGACAGTCCGGTGCGCTAGACCAGGGCACACTCAAGTTTCTTGCTCCTTTGAATTTGAACCCTATCTTCAATCTTATATTGGTTTGTGTAGAACATGTATTCTAGAGCAAACTAGTTAGTCCATTATTTATGTTGGGCATTCAACCACCAAAATTAATTATGGAAAAGGTTTGACCCTATTTCCCTTTCACTACACAACTCTGGACCACCCTGGAGGTCGAGCATCTTTTTCCTGTACCTAGCCTCTGAGGACCCGGACCCCCTTCCATATCAATGGGGTACCAAAATGAGTCACAAGGCAACTAGCTCAATTTAGATTTCAACATACTAGGGTAGGGAACCGCATGAGTGGGAGTAAATTCTAGCCAGGTGGCAGAATGCACCTAACTAATCCTAAGAACAGGGGCAACCTAGGGTCTACCCAACGAGATGGATGAACACGAGAACACGCAAGGATTTAGAGTGGTTCGGGCCGCTGGAGCGTAATACCCTGCTCCATTGTGAGTTGTATCATTGAGTGAGTAGATATACTTGGGTGAACCTATCTCAAGTAGCCATACCGTCCTTTGTAACACATGTGCCCTCCCTTTTATGGTCCAAGCAGGGTGCATACAAGGGAGCCAAGCCCCAACAGGTGGCCCTTGGTAATCTAGTATTAAATATATACTACATAGAGCAGTAAGTGCAACGACAGACATAGATCTCATACTAGGTCGTCGTGCAGATAACCTCACCAGGCGTGTCTTGCGTCCTAATTGCCAGCTTTGTGTCTGCCATGGAGCGTATCTGATATACTGACGTATGTAGGTGAGAGCACCTAGAGGGGGGGTGAATAGGTGATCCTGTAACACTTCAAAAACTTAAGCCACAAAACTTGGTTACTTGTTAGCACAGTAATTTGCCAAGTGGCTAGAGAAGGATCTCAACACAACACAATAACCAAGAGATATCAATCACAGAGATGGCACAGTGGTTATCCCGTGGTTCGGCCAAGATCAACGCTTGCCTACTCCACGTTGTGGCGTCCCAACGGACGAGGGTTGCAATCAACCCCTCTCAAGCGGTCCAAAGACCAACTTGAATACCACGGTGTTGCTTTGCTTCTCTTAATCCCGTTTGCGAGGAATCTCCACAGCTTGGAGCCTCTCGCCCTTACACAAGATGTTCACGAAGAATCACAGAGCAAGGGAGGGATTAGCAACTCACACACGACACAAAGATCACAGCGAATACGCACACGCAAAACCCAGACTTGAGCTCAAGAGACTAGCACACTAGAACGGAGCTCAAATCACTAAAATGTCGAACAAGTGCGCAAGAATGAAGTGTGAGTGATCAATGATGCTCAAACGATGCTTGGTGTCCTCCTCCATGCGCCTAGGGGTCCCTTTTATAGCCCCAAGGCAGCTAGGAGCCGTTGAGCACAAATTTGGAAAGCCATTCTTGCCTTCTGTCATCGGGGGCACCGGACAGTCCGGTGCACACCGGACACTATCCGGTGCCCGATTTCCTTCCTTAAATAGCGAAGCCAACCGTTGGCAGCCTGAGAGCCGTTGGCGCACCGGACATGTACGGTGCACACCGGACAGTCCGGTGCCGTCTTCTAGCCGTTGGCTCGGCCACGTGTCCCGCGCAGATTGCGCGGCCGACCGTTGGCCCGGCCGACCGTTGGCTCACCGGACAGTCCGGTGCACACCGGACAGTCCGGTGAATTTTAGTCGTACGTCGCCGGTGAATTCCCGAGAACAGCCACTTCGCTCGAGCCAGCCTGGCGCACCGGACACTGTCCGGTGCACCACCGGACAGTCCGGTGCTTGCAGACTCAGCAGATTCTTGGCTGCTCGAGCCAAGACATTTCCAATTGGATTTTTCCTGTTTCCAGCACTTAGACACAATACATTAGTCCATAAAACAATGTACTAAGTCTGAGAAACATACCTTAATTCTTGATTTGTACTTTGTCCACCTTTTTACATTTAGGCACTTGTGTTGGACACTAAATCACCAAAATACTTAAAAATGGCCCAAGGGCACATTTCCCTTTCAATCTCCCCCTTTTTGGTGATTTATGCCAACACAACATAAAGCAAGTAGAACAAGTACAAAATCAAATCAAATAAGAACTCAAAATTGTTTTGATTCAATTTTGACATATATGGATCACTCTCTGCCACCACTTGGTTTGTTTTTGCAAATTAAACTCAAATTTCTATCTCTAAGTCAAACACACATGTTAAGACATAAAGAGAGTCATTCTAAGAGAAATTGATTTAAGATTTCAAAAACTCCCCCTTTTTCCCATAATCAATACTTCTCCCCACAAGAAGCCAACTTTTGACAAGAGAGACAACAAAAGAGTTTTGACAAACCAAAAGCTCTATTCTACTATTTTCAAAATCTCTCAAGTGGTAGCTGATCCATTTATCGCTTTGGCCTTTATTTTCTCCCCCTTTGGCATCAAGCACCAAAACAGGATCAATCTTGGCCCTTTAACCCCATTGCCTCACCAAAATCTTCAACTAAGAGCAAATAGGCAATAAGAGTATAACGATGAACTTGGAAGAGTTACTCTTTTCATCGGAGTGCAGTGGAAGTCTCGCATGGTCCAAGTCCACCTTTTCCCTTTCAATTTTCCTTGGAGACTAAAACAACCAAACTCAAGTACATGGTTAGCCACAAAGGGTCAAGTTGTAGCACAGCTCCCCCTAAATATGTGCATCACTTGCAAACAGGACTTGTGAGGTCCAGGGAGTGTTTGTACAACTTGAGCACCACAATAAGCAACAATATGCAGAATGAACATAATCAAAAGCATAAACACATGTATGCTACATTTCAATCCAAGTTCCGCGAATCTAAGATATTGAGCTCACTATGCAGCCTGCAAAAGGTCTTCTCATCTAGAGGCTTGGTAAAGATATCGGCTAGCTGGTTCTCGGTGCTAACATGAAACACTTCGATATCCCCTTTTGCTGGTGGTCTCTCAAAAAGTGATGCCGGATGTCAATGTGCTTTGTGCGGCTGTGCTCAACAGGATTTTCCGCTATTCGAATAGCACTCTCATTATCACATAGGAGTGGGACTTTGCTCAGATTGTAGCCAAAGTCCCTGAGGGTTTGCCTCATCCAAAGTAGTTGCGCGCAACACTGTCCTGCGGCAACGTACTCGGCCTCAGCGGTGGATAGGGCAACGAAGGTTTGTTTCTTAGAGTTCCATGACACCAGGGACCTTCCTAAGAATTGGCACGTCCCCGATGTACTCTTCCTATCGACCTTACATCCAGCATAGTCGAAATCTGAGTACCCAATCAAGTCAAAGTTAGACCCCTTTGGATACCAGATCCCGAAGCAAGGCGTAGCGACTAAATATCGAAGAATTCGCTTCACAGCCACTAAGTGACACTCCTTCGGATCGGATTGAAATCTAGCACACATGCATACGCTAAGCATAATATCCGGTCTACTAGCACATAAATAAAGCAAAGAACCTATCATGGACCGGTATGCTTTTTGATCAACGGACTTACCTCCTTTGTTGAGGTCGGTGTGTCCGTCGGTTCCCATCGGCGTCTTTGCGGGCTTGGCGTCCTTCATCCCAAACCTCTTTAGCAAATCTTGTGTGTACTTTGTTTGGGAGATGAAGGTGCCGTCCTTGAGTTGCTTCACTTGGAACCCAAGGAAGTAGGTCAACTCGCCCATCATCGACATCTCGAATTTCTGCGTCATCACCCTGCTAAACTCTTCACAAGACTTTTGGTTAGTAGAACCAAATATTATGTCGTCGACATAAATTTGGCACACAAAAAGATCACCATCGCAAGTCTTAGTAAAAAGAGTTGGATCGGCTTTCCCAACCTTGAAAGCATTAGCAATTTAAAAGTCTCTAAGGCATTCATACTGTTGGGGCCATGCTTCGTTGCGCCGAAGGTCTTACGGGAAGAAGCAGCTTCGGCTGAAGTTGTCCCCAGAAGATGGCCGAAGGTTCCTTTTCGTGAAGCTTCAGCATTACAAACCGACATAGAGATAGAATGACCTTTTAATCCATAAAGGTCTGAGTCAATGATTGTAAACTTTTATGAGGGGCATAATTGTAATTCGTCACAGGCTGTGTCCTGTGTCTATAAATAGATGAACAGTACCCCGTACTGTTCACACTGACTTGTATTCACTCGCGCGTCACGCTTGGTCTTTTGCCTTCTGTCGAGCTGAAGGTAAAAATGTAACTCAATATTATTCAAGTACATTCATGATCATATGATTAAATGATATTAATGATGACACGAGATTATTCATGTTATTTCTCATGTTTCATATGTTTCTCTTTCCACTGAAATATATTGTAATGCCGAAGGTACGTCCTTCATGACCTTCGTCTGAAGATCATTATATCCCAAGGGAGATAATGCTCTGAAGGACGAAGGGCATTAATCATTAACCTTTTTTGTGTTGCCTTGTTCTTAATTCATAGCACTTGAGAACAAGTCCCCAACATTGGCGCCCACCTCCGGTGAACTCACTTCCACTTTTCTGAGCTGATGGCTTCGTTCAACATTCAAGCTGAAGCTGCTTCGGCTTCGAAGCTGGTGCTCCCGATAACAGGCGGTTCTTGCTCAGAGCCGGCTAACAAGAAGCAAAAGAAGGAGGCTCAGAGAAGGGTGCAGCATGTTGGAGTACAGGGACCCTTCATCAAGTCAAAATGGTCCCACATTCCAATCACTTTCTCTCAGGAAGACCTTCAGCTTAAGGATTATCCTCACAATGATGTCATGGTTATCTCTTGCGTGATCAAAGGATTTCTGGTCCACAATGTCTTAGTTGATACAGGCAGTGCAGCTGATATTATATTTGCTAAAGCCTTCAGACAAATGCAAGAGCCCGAAGACAAGGTCCATGATGCTACACACCCTCTTTGTGGCTTCGGAGGACGGCAGATTGCAGCACTTGGGAAGATTACCATGCCAGTAACCTTCGGATTTGTTAATAACACAAGGACTGAGCAAATTGTGTTTGATATTGTTGACATGGAGTATCCTTACAATGCTATCATTGGTCGCGGTACTCTCAATGCCTTCGAAGCAATTCTTCACCCAGCTTACCTCTGCATGAAGATACCTTCGGACCAAGGGCCTATTGCTATTCATGGAAGCCAGGAAGCTGCTAGAAGGGCCGAAGGAAGCTGGACTGACTCCAAAGCAATCCACAACATAGATGGAGCTGAAGCTTGTGAACAGTACAAATTCAGAAGGGAGAAAGCAGCTTCAGCAGATCAGCCGAAGCCCATGCTATTGTGTGAGGATATAGCAGAGCAGAAAGTGCTGTTGGGCTCGCAATTATCTGAAGACCAGGAGAAAACCTTGATAAGGTTTTTGTTCAACAACAAAGATGTTTTTGCATGGTCAGCTAATGATCTCTGTGGAGTAAATCGGGATGTTATTGAACATTCGCTCAATGTTGACCCATCCTTCAGACCCCGAAAGCAGAGGCTTCGGAAAATGTCTGATGACAAGGCCGAAGGGGCTCGCAATGAAGTAAAAAGACTCCTCAGTGCAGGAGTTATCAGAGAAGTAAAGTATCCAGAGTGGCTAGCTAACACTGTTATGGTGAAGAAGGCCAAT
Source organism: Zea luxurians (assembly GCA_029449295.1). NCBI lineage: Eukaryota > Viridiplantae > Streptophyta > Magnoliopsida > Poales > Poaceae > Zea > Zea luxurians. The sequence goes on along the minus strand of JAOPSE010000039.1, from coordinate 3,113,480 downwards.
GGCAAGTGGAGAATGTGTATCGATTTCACAGATCTCAACAAGGCTTGTCCGAAGGACGAATTCCCGCTGCCAAGGATAGACTCTTTAGTCGATGCAGCAGCTTCTTCAGAGCTCATGAGTCTCCTAGACTGCTACTCAGGCTATCATCAAATCTGGATGAAGAAGGAAGATGAGCCGAAGACTAGCTTCATAACCCCAAGTGGCACATATTGCTATCTTCGGATGCCTGAGGGGCTCAAAAATGCTGGAGGGAGTTTCAGCAGAATGACTGCGAAGGTTCTCCAGTCTCAGATAGGCAGAAATGTGTTGACCTATGTTGATGACATTATTGTAAAAAGCACGAAGCAGGAAAATCATATTGCTGATTTGCAGGAGACCTTCGCCAGTTTCAGACAAGCTGGTTTGAAGCTGAATCCAGAAAAATGTGTCTTCGGAGTGAAGAAGGGGAAATTTCTCGGATGCTTGGTTTCAACAAAGGGAATTGAAGCTAATCCAAATAAAATCGAAGCCATACTTCGAATGGAGCCACCAACTACAAGAAAGGGGGCCCAAAGATTGACAGGAAGGCTGGCATCTCTCAACAGATTCATATCCAGATCAGCAGAAAGAAATTTACCATTCTTCGAGGTGCTGAAGTCAGCTGAAGTCTTTTAATGGGGCCCAAGTCAACAAAAAGCCTTCGAAGAGCTGAAGCAATACTTGATAGATCTAACAACATTAACTCCACCAACGCCAGGGGCTCCTTTGTTGTTATATGTGGCAGCTTCGCACTCGGCAGTAAGTGCAGCACTTGTCCAGGAGAAGCTTGATGGACAAATCAAGAAGCAGGTTCCAGTATATTTTGTATCTGAAGTCCTTAGTGTATCAAAGAAAAATTATACGGAGCTGGAGAAGGTATTATATGCCGTTTTAATGGCATCCAGGAAGCTTCGGCATTATTTTCAGGCATACAATATTATTGTTCCTTCTTCGCAGCCGTTGAAGGATATCATGAGAAATAGAGAAGCTACTGGACGGATTGGAAAATGGGCTGCAGAGCTCAATGAATTTTACATTGATTATGTGCATAGATCCTCGATCCAGTCTCAAGCATTGGCAGATTTCATTGCCGACTGGACGCCAGGGGCTCAGGATGAAGAAGCAAATAAAGATGCCGAAGTGTGGACAGTGTTTTGTGATGGCTCTTGGGGAACCTTCGGAGCAGGTGCAGCTGCTGTGTTGGTCTCACCATCCAAGGTTAAAACTTGTTATGCAGCAAGACTTGACTTCAGCTGTACAAACAATATTACTGAGTACGAAGCCCTGCTCCTGGGCCTTCGGAAATTAAAGGCAATGGGAATCAGAAGGGCGATTCTTAAAACTGATTCCCAGGTTGTTTCGGGTCATATTGACAAAAGTTGCAAGGCTAAAGATCCGAAGCTTGAAAAATATCTAGACACGGTCCGAAGGATCGAAGCCTCCTTCGAAGGATTTTCTGTCAAGAATATCCTTCGAGGACAAAATGAGCATGCTGATTTGCTAGCCAAGTCTGCGGCACAGGGGCTGCCGTTACCTTCGGATGTGTTCTTCGAAACAATAAAGGCACCTTCAGTGGAGCTCCTTGAAAGAGCAGTCCTCAACATATCTCCTGTTTTCAGCGAAGATTGGAGAACTGAAATCATTTCTTACCTTCAGGGTAAGTTCCTTTCAGATGACGAAGCTTATAATAAAAGGATAGAGGCAAGAGCTCGTCCGTATGTCATGATAGAAGGGGAGTTATACAAACATGGAGTTTGCGCTCCGCTGCTCAAGTGCTTATCTAGAACCGAAGGTATAGAGTTGATGAAAGAAATACATGCAGGCCTGTGTGGATCCCACATCGGATCTAGGCCGTTACTTGGAAAAGTTTTCCGCCAAGGATTTTATTGGCCGAAGGCAGCTTCGGATGCAGCGGAGTTAGTTCAAAAGTGCGAAGGTTGTCAGAAATGTGCAAGAGATCAAAAGCAACCTTCGTCTTTGACACAGCTGATACAACCCATCTGGCCATTGCAAAGGTGGGGCCTTGACTTGTTAGGTCCATTACCATCGGCTCAAGGGAATCTAAAATATGTTATAGTGGCTGTGGAGTATTTTTCTAAATGGATTGAGGCGAAGCCATTAGCCACAATAACTTCGGCCACTGTCCAAAAGTTTTTCTGGCAGAATATTGTCTGTCGCTTCGGAGTACCGAAGGCCATCACTGTAGATAATGGAACGCAGTTCGACTCCGAAGCTTTTAGAAATTTCTGTGATCAAATTGGAACGAAGATCCATTTTGCATCAGTCAGGCATCCGGAGTCGAATGGGCTCGTTGGAAGGGCCAACGGCATTATAATGACAGGAATAATGAAGTTAATCTTCAATCAACCCAGGGGAAAGTGGCCAGATCAGTTAACCAAAGTGGTGTGGAGCCACAATACAACAACATCAAGGTCTACAGGCTTTACTCCATTCAAGTTATTGTTCGGTGACGAAGCAATAACTCCGGAAGAAGCTAAAGCTGGATCAATAAGAGTAGTAGCTTCGGCAGAACCAGGTCCTGAAGATGCCTGTCTTGTGGAAAAAGATGCTTTAGAAGGGATCAGGCTTCAAGCTGTGGAGAATATCAATAAATACCAGGCTGAAACAGTCAAATGGCGAGATAGAAAGGTCCGGCTAAAAAATATTGAGCCGGGACACTTGGTGCTTCGGAGAGTGGCCAACCCAGACACAGTGGGCAAGTTACAGTTGAAATGGGAAGGACATTTCTTAGTAGTATCTTCGTCAAGGCCTGGTTCGTACAGATTAAAGGACATGGACGGCAACGAAATTCCAAGATCTTGGAATGCGGATGAGCTTCGGCGATATTATGTATAACTTGATGTAACTTTTTATGTTTTTCTTTTCTTTTTCATGGCACCCTTTTCCTTTCTAAAGGGGGAGAAAGGTTTTTAATGGGGCCATCATATGTAATTTCCTTTTTAGTTTTATAAGAGCAAAATCCCCCAAAGAATGTAAATGTAAAAGCTGAGAACGCACCATCGAGTGCCGAAACTGAAAAGGCGAAGAAGCTCAAAAGACGTTCCTAAGGGAATGCAGAGCTTACAGCGAAAAGTCAACGCTGATTCCGCCGAAAGTAAAAGGCGAAGAAGCTCAAAAGACGTTCCTAAGGGAATGCAGAGCTTACAGCGAAAAGTCAACGCTGATTCCGCCGAAAGTAAAAGGCGAAGAAGCTCAAAAGACGTTCCTAAGGGAATGCAGAGCTAATGTGTGGTTGTTTCTAAGGAAATAATGGCTGAGGGTATGGCTTCGGACATGTGTTTGGACATTCATTCGCACATCACATGGCATCATAGCATTCGCATTCATAAACATTCATTCATGGCATACGTGGTTGTTTCGGCAAAAAAGAAGAAGCGGTCTTTTATGCTTCGTTGTGTATAAAAAAGAGAGGTTTCGGCAAAAAAGAAGAAGCGATCTTTTATGCTTCGTTGTGTACGAAAAGAAGGGAAGGTGTTTTTTCGCTTTCAGCTCAAAATATTACTTTCGTCCACATCAAAGCACCTCAATGGAAGGGTAAGGATATATTACAAGGTATGAACAAAGTTCATTAAGAACAGTTTAGTTGTATTTACAAAAGTTGTTACAAAAGTCTCTTGAGTTTTTCTAGTCTACTCCTACTAATCTTCGTCAGGCTTCCGCTTCGGCGGCATATTCTTTAAGTATCACCTTCAGCTTCGTCATCCTACATGAATCAAGGTATTGCGAGTAAAAATCAAGTGTGAAGGAGAAGGTAAGCGCAAGGTATGATTTCTTACCGGTTCAAGATGACTTCGAGCTTCATCCCCAGCCTTCTCTCGCCCGCCTTTTGTCCATATCATTTTTATAAATCTGTTTGATATGCTTCGGGCGAGGTCAGGAATATCGTCTAAAATTGATGGAGACAGAGTGAAATTCGGCCTGTTGACGATTTTTCCATGATCACAGCCGGCCTTCAGGAACGCTGCAGCTGTACCCCGAGAAGCTACCCAGGCACAGAAGTCACCGTGCCCGGCTATAACTTCGTCCAGCTCATCAATTTCAGCTTCAATATGTTCGAAGGCTCTTGGCAAATTTTCAGCTACAGGGTTGAACTTTCCACTGCTGGCTCCAACTGAGTGAAAGATCTTCTTTAATTGTTGGATACAATTGTTACTAAATTTCAAGCACTTGTCTTGAAGGCTTGTTAATGATTTCTTCAAGTCTGAGTTGGTTTGGACTTCGGCTTCAAGTTTCGAATTAAGCTCTAGCTTCTCTTGTTCAAATTGTTTTGATTGGCAGAGAAGCTTCGAATTCAATTCTGCTACTTTAGCTTCAGTCTCTGCCAGCAAGCCTTCGGTTGATTGGAGTTCGAAGTCTTTCTTTTCAATAATAGCTGATTGTTCTTTTATCTTGCTCTCTAAATTTTCAATTATAGCTTCGTGTTTTTTATCCTCTAAATCTTGCTGCATCTTCAAAGCTTTGCTTAGTAGCATGCTCTGCAAATAAACAACCTTCGTTAGGGATATTTCCATTATTAAAAAACAATAGAAGTCAGAGAGAAAGTTGTTTACCTTGAAATTGGAATAAAATAAGCTGCCGACGATATGTTGTCGTCGGTAGCGGCTGATATCTGTTTCTAGCTTCGGAAAACCGATACTCTTTGATAGAGTACCGATGACCTTAGCTCCAGTTTGGTCTCGGATGCAGCCTAATTTTTCATCATCGACACCTCCGAAAAGAAGAGCTCCTGGCCTATATCCGCAAGATTTGGCATAGTCTTTAAGCTCTTCTATTTCGGCCTTCGACAGTTTTTGCCCAACTAAATTTTGAAATATGTAGGCTTCGTCTTCCGAAGTATCTTCGGCTATTTCTTTTCCCTTTCCAGGCACTGTGGCCGTGGTTTCTTCAGCAGCAGTGGCAGCTTCTTCTGCGGCCATGTCTAGTAAAATTTTGTCGATGTCTTCAATGGTAGTTTCTAAGTTCAAATCTTCGGCTGAAGCGGCTTCGGTAGCCGCGACCTCCGAAGGTGCGACTTCGGCATTTGTTGTGCCCTCAACAGCTGGTGTTTTCCGAATTGACGCCCTCGGCGGCGTCTTGTCGATAACTTCGGTCACTGCAATAATCCTTTGCCTCTTTGTTTTGGTTATCTTCGTTTTTTCCGGCTCCTCCACCTTTCGAAAAAGCTTCGTCAGTTGGGGCCCTAATGGACTTAGCTTCGCGGGCAGAGGTTCAGTCATTACCTTTAAGATTTCCTCCATGTCGCTAGTAGAAGGTGGTGCAGGAGTCCCCTCTTCATCGGATAATTTTCGCTTTGGAGTTGATATTTTTCTCTTCTTTGGAATTTTCTTCTCTTTTGCTGGTCCTTCTTCATCTTTGTTCAAACTTTCGGCCACTCTTTTTCTTTTTTGGCCCTCAGCACCCTTGTTCAACCGTTCATAGTCAGGGTACTCGAAACCCAGGGCATCAAGCACTCGGTTCAGCCTTCGCTTCGGACGGGTGCCGAAGGCCGCCGTCATCAGTTGATCTTCTTTTTTGGAATAATTCCCAAGAATTTCATTGCACATTACCTCAACTGTGTCCAGCCACTCTTTGCAAGGTTTTTTAAAGTATTTCTTGAATTTGAAATGGTAAGGAAGCCGGACAAGTTCCCCCTTCTTCTTCTCCCCTCTAGCTTTGGCATTTCCCATTCTTTTAGAGTAGGGAAAACCCTGAACGCCAAGAATTCTTGAACCAGATCCCTGGTACCGATATGATCTGAAATAATTTCAAACTCACCCAGTGCAGCCCAGGTGGGACCTTCTAATGTCATGTGGCATCGCGGCCTTGTCTCTCCGAAGATTAATTCAAGTGGGCTTTGTACCAACTTCTCTTCATCTTCGTCAACCTTCACATAAAACCACTCAGATTTCCAGCCTGCTGGCCATTTGCTTCGGTAGCTGATAACAGGAAACTTTGTTGTCTTCCGGTAGGCAAAATTGTAGCAACCAAAGTTATCATGTAATCCATCTTTTCTGGCCTTCGTTTGGTAATGTAACTCATGAACTCGACAAAAACTGTCGGCAAATGGTTCCACAGCCTGGCTTCGGAGGGCCCAGATGTAAACATTAAGCCTAACGATAGCGTTAGGAGTCAATTGATGAAAGTAAATACCAAACTTCTTCAATACATCTGCAATAATTCCGTGAAGGGGGAATCTCAGCCCAGCCTTTAAAAAGCTCTTGAAAATAACTATCTCGTCCTTCTCTGGCTTCGGGGTAGTCTCTTCTCCCCCGAAGCGAAGTAGTTTCTTCTGATTTTCACTGAAATAACTAGATTTTACCATCTTCGAGAGATCAGCCTTTGAAATGGTCGACTTTCCGAAGTCTAAGTGGCTGGGCTTGCTGGGCATGGCAATGCGATAGTCATCTTCGGGATCAGTTTCTTTAATGTTCTCTTCTTCTCCTTCGGCAGTTGTCGGGTCTGCTTCGGCGGCGGGGGTTTCTTCTGCGGTTACTAGTCCGGATCGTTGCATTGCTTCGGAGATGGGAACAGTCTCCGAACCTTCAGCTTCGTTCCCTTCACGCTCAACCCTGGCAGTGGATCGCACTCTGGCCATTTGATTCTGAGTTTGGGGAAATTGAATACTTTTTTCTTTTTCTTTTTCTCCCGAAGCCTTTCTCTCTGACGAAGCAGACTTCGAGATAGACCTTCGTTCGATTCTGAGAATCAAGCTTCGGCTACAGTTAAAAATTTTGGCAGCAAAACAGTGCAAATAGCAATGAATGTTGTGGTAACTTCACACCTACCCGTCTGTTTATATAGTGCTGCAGGTAAGAAGGCGAAGCGCCAGGATTTTTACACCAGGCGGGCAGTCACTTGCACTCGCTGCGCGGTGGACCGCAAAGATCAAACAGTAACTCTGCAAGGTGGGCCTGGCACGCGCTCGAAAACTGGATCGTTTCTCGGCAACGAGCTTAGGGAAGGTGTTTTTGGACCTTCGGCTTCCCGAAGCTTGAGAGGCTTTTTTCACGGATCAAGCTCGTTACGAAAAACGATCTAGCACCGCGAAAGGGGCTACTGTTGGGGCCATGCTTCGTTGCGCCGAAGGTCTTACGGGAAGAAGCAGCTTCGGCTGAAGTTGTCCCCAGAAGATGGCCGAAGGTTCCTTTTCGTGAAGCTTCGGCATTACAAACCGACATAGAGATAGAATGACCTTTTAATCCATAAAGGTCTGAGTCAATGATTGTAAACTTTTATGAGGGGCATAATTGTAATTCGTCACAGGCTGTGTCCTGTGTCTATAAATAGATGAACAGTACCCCGTACTGTTCACACTGACTTGTATTCACTCGCGCGTCACGCTTGGTCTTTTGCCTTCTGTCGAGCTGAAGGTAAAAATGTAACTCAATATTATTCAAGTACATTCATGATCATATGATTAAATGATATTAATGATGACACGAGATTATTCATGTTATTTCTCATGTTTCATATGTTTCTCTTTCCACTGAAATATATTGTAATGCCGAAGGTACGTCCTTCATGACCTTCGTCTGAAGATCATTATATCCCAAGGGAGATAATGCTCTGAAGGACGAAGGGCATTAATCATTAACCTTTTTTGTGTTGCCTTGTTCTTAATTCATAGCACTTGAGAACAAGTCCCCAACACATACCATGCTCTTGGGGCTTGCTTAAGTCCATAGAGCGCCTTAGAGAGCTTACACACGTGGTCGGGGTACCGTTCATCCTCGAAGCCAGGGGGCTGCTCCACGTACACCTCCTCCTTGATCGGCCCGTTGAGGAAAGCGCTCTTCACATCCATTTGGTACAACCTGAAAGAATGGTGAGCGGCATATGCTAGCAAGATACGAATTGATTCTAGCCTAGCCACAGGAGCAAAAGTCTCCTAAAAGTCCAAACCTGCGACTTGGGCATAACCTTTTACCACAAGTCGAGCCTTGTTCCTCGTCACCACCCCGTGCTCGTCCTGTTTGTTGCGGAACACCCACTTGGTTCCCACAACATTTTGCTTGGGACGAGGCACCAGTGTCCAAACTTCGTTGCGCTTGAAGTTGTTGAGTTCCTCCTGCATGGCCAACACCCAGTCCGGATCTAGCAAGGCCTCTTCTACCCTGAAAGGCTCAATAGAAGAGACAAAAGAGTAATGCTCACAAAAATTAACTAATCTTGAGTGAGTAGTTACTCCCTTGCTAATATCACCCAATATCTGGTCGACGGGATGATCCCTTTGAATCGTCGCTCGAACTTGGGTTGGAGGTGCCTGAGGTGCTTCTTCCTCTTGAACATCCTGTGCTCCCCCTTGATCATGTGCCTCCACTTGAGGTACCTGTTCGTCATCTTGGGTTGGGGGATGCACCATAGTTGAGGAAGACGGTTGATCTTGCTCCAAATGTTCCTAAGGCCGTACATCTCCAATCGCCATGGTGCGTATCGCGGCCGTTGGAACGTCTTCTTCATCTACATCATCAAGATCAACAACTTGCTCTCTTGGAGAGCCATTAGTCTCATCAAATACAACGTCGCTAGAGACTTCAACCAAACCCGATGATTTGTTGAAGACCCTATACGCCTTTGTATTTGAATCATAACCTAATAAAAACCCTTCTACGGCTTTGGGAGCAAATTTGGAATTCCTACCCTTCTTCACTAGAATGTAGCATTTACTCCCAAAAACACGAAAATACGATACATTAGGTTTGTTACCGGTTAGCAGCTCATACGACGTCTTCTTGAGGAGGCGGTGAAGGTAGACCCTGTTGATGGCGTGGCAAGCCGTGTTCACGGCTTCCGACCAAAAGCACTCGGGGGTCTTGAATTCTCCAAGCATAGTCCTCGCCATATCTATGAGCGTCCTGTTCTTCCTCTCTACCACACCATTTTGCTGAGGTGTGTAGGGAGCGGAGAACTCGTGCTTGATCCCCTCCTCCTCAAGAAACTCCTCCACTTGAAGGTTCTTGAATTCGGACCCGTTGTCGCTCCTTATCTTCTTCACCTTGAGCTCAAACTCATTTTGAGCTCTCCTTAGGAAGCGCTTGAGGGTCCCTTGGGTTTCAGACTTATCCTGCAAAAAGAACACCCAAGTGAAGCGGGAAAAGTCATCAACGATAACTAGACCATACTTACTTCCTCCTATGCTCAGATAGGCGACGGGTCCGAAGAGGTCCATATGTAGCAGCTCCAGGGGTCTTGATGTTGTCATCACATTTTTGGTGTGATGAGAGCCTCCCACCTGTTTCCCTGCTTGACAAGCTGCACAAGGTCTATCTTTTTCGAAATGAACATTGGTTAGACCTATCACGTGTTCTCCCTTTAGAAGCTTGTGGAGGTTCTTCATCCCCACATGTGCTAAGCGGCGATGCCACAGCCAGCCCATGCAAGTCTTAGCCATTAAGCATGCATCTAGACCGGCCTCTTCTTTTGCAAAATCAACTAAGTAAAGCTTGCCGTCTAGTACACCCTTAAAAGCTAGTGAACCATCACATCTTCTAAAGACAGACACATCTACATTTGTAAACAAACAGTTATATCCCATATTGCATAATTGACTAACAGATAGCAAATTATATCCAAGAGACTCTACTAAAAACACATTAGAGATAGAGTGCTCATTTGAGATTGCAATTTTACCTAACCCTTTTACCTTGCCTTGATTCCCATCACTGAATATTATTGAATCTTGGGAATCTTTATTCTTGACGTAGGAGGTGAACATCTTCTTCTCCCCCGTCATATGGTTTGTGCATCCGCTGTCAATAATCCAGCTTGAACCCCCGGATGCATAAACTTTCTTCTCTCTTGCCATGAGGCAAGTGTGACGCTCGTTGGGGAAGAGGGATGACTTGTTGAAGGCGGTGGCGGCGAGTCCTTCATTGTCAGAGTTGGAGGAGGAACAATCCGAATCCCACTCCTTTCCGATATGTGCCTCGCCCTTGGCCTTCTTGTAATGCTTCTTTTTCTCCCTCTTGTTCCCTTGGTCCTGATCACTATCATTGTCGGGACAGTTAGCAATAAAATGACCAAGCTTACCGCATTTGAAGCATGAGCGCTTCCCCTTGGCTTTGGTCTTGCTTGGCTGCCCCTTGCGACCTTTAAGCGCCGTCTTGAAGCGCTTAATGATGAGGGCCATCTCCTCATCATTGAGTCCGGCCGCCTCAACTTGCGCCACCTTGCTTGGTAGCGCCTCCTTGCTCCTTGTTGCCTTGAGAGCAATGGGTTGAGGCTCATGACTAGGACCGTTCAACGCGTCGTCCACGTATCTTGCCTCCTTGATCATCATTCGCCCGCTTACGAACTTCCCAAGAACTTCTTCGGGCGACATCTTGGTGTACCTGGAATTTTCACGTATATTGTTCACCAAATGAGGATCAAGAACGGTAAATGACCTTAGCATTAGGCGGACGACGTCGTGGTCCGTCCATCGCGTGCTCCCGTAGCTCCTTATTTTGTTGATAAGGGTCTTGAGCCGGTTGTATGTTTGTGTCGACTCCTCGCCCCTTATCATCGCGAATCGTCCAAGCTCGCCCTCCACCAACTCCATTTTGGTGAGCAAGGTGACGTCGTTTCCCTCATGAGAGATCTTGAGGGTGTCCCAGATCTGCTTGGCATTGTCCAAGCCGCTCACCTTGTGATACTCGTCCCTGCACAAAGAGGCTAGCAACACAGTAGTAGCTTGTGCATTTTTATGAATCTGTTCATTAATAAACACAGGGCTATCCGAGCTATCAAATTTCATTCCACTTTCCACAATCTCCCAAATGCTTGGATGGAGAGAAAACAGGTGAGTACGCATTTTGTGGCTCCAAAATCCGTAATCCTCTCCATCAAAGTGAGGGGGCTTGCCAAGTGGAATGGGGAGCAATTGAGCATTTGAACTATGCGGGATGCGCGAATAATCGAAAGAAAAGTTTGAGTTAACCGTCTTTCGTCTATCGTAGTCGTCGTCGTCCTTTTGGGAGGAGGAAGATTCGTCGCTGTCGTAGTAGACAATTTCCTTGATGCGCCTTGTCTTCTTCTTCCTCCCGTCTTTTCTTTTGTGGCCCGAGCCTGAGTCGGTGGGCCTGTCATCATTGGGCTCGTTGACGAAGGACTCCTTCTCCTTGTCGTTGATCACCATCCCCTTGCCTTTAGGATCCATCTCTTCAGGCGGTTAGTCCCTTTCTTGAAGAGAACGGCTCTGATACCAATTGAGAGCACCTAGAGGGGGGGGGTGAATAGGTGATCCTGTAACACTTCAAAAACTTAAGCCACAAAACTTGGTTACTTGTTAGCACAGTAATTTGCCAAGTGGCTAGAGAAGGATCTCAACACAACACAATAACCAAGAGATATCAATCACAGAGATGGCACAGTGGTTATCCCATGGTTCGGCCAAGACCAACGCTTGCCTACTCCACGTTGTGGCGTCCCAACGGACGAGGGTTGCAATCAACCCCTCTCAAGCGGTCCAAAGACCAACTTGAATACCACGGTGTTGCTTTGCTTCTCTTAATCCCGTTTGCGAGGAATCTCCACAGCTTGGAGCCTCTCGCCCTTACACAAGATGTTCACGAAGAATCACAGAGCAAGGGAGGGATTAGCAACTCACACACGACACAAAGATCACAGCGAATACGCACACGCAAAACCCAGACTTGAGCTCAAGAGACTAGCACACTAGAACGGAGCTCAAATCACTAAAATGTCGAACAAGTGCGCAAGAATGAAGTGTGAGTGATCAATGATGCTCAAAGGATGCTTGGTGTCCTCCTCCATGCGCCTAGGGGTCCCTTTTATAGCCACAAGGCAGCTAGGAGCCGTTGAGCACAAATTTGGAAAGCCATTCTTGCCTTCTGTCATCGGGGGCACCGGACAGTCCGGTGCACACCGGACACTGTCCGGTGCCCGATTTCCTTCCTTAAATAGCGAAGCCGACCGTTGGCAGCCTGAGAGCCGTTGGCGCACCGGACATGTCCGGTGCACACCGGACCGTCCGGTGCCGTCTTCTAGCCGTTGGCTCGGCCACGTGTCCCACGCAGATTGCGCGGCCGACCGTTGGCCCGGCCGACCGTTGGCTCACCGGACAGTCCGGTGCACACCGGACAGTCCGGTGAATTTTAGCCGTACGTCGCCGGTGAATTCCCGAGAGCAGCCACTTCGCTCGAGCCAGCCTGGCGCACCGGACACTGTCCGGTGCACCACCGGACAGTCCGGTGCTTGCAGACTCAGCAGATTCTTGGCTGCTCGAGCCAAGACATTTCCAATTGGATTTTTCCTGTTTCCAGCACTTAGACATAATACATTAGTCCATAAAACAATGTACTAAGTCTGAGAAACATACCTTAATTCTTGATTTGTACTTTGTCCACCTTTTTACATTTAGGCACTTGTGTTGGACACTAAATCACCAAAATACTTAGAAATGGCCCAAGGGCACATTTCCCTTTCAGTAGGGGCTGGGCACGCTGACGTGCTCGGAAGTTAATGCGATGTGGAGTGTGTGTGTGCCGCCCAAAGCCAACACCTGTCCATGATGGCGTCGTCCTCGCGCACAACACTAAGACACAACTGCCTGGCATGGTGTCAGGAGGCACATTGTGCTAGCCCTATGAGCGGTACTGTCGCGCAACTGACCGTCTCAGTAACGCGCAAAGCGGTAGCTCGTGCCTGCAAAATTTGACGAAAGCCTACGCATGCCCTATGCGTGGCAAGGCACGCCTCGTCCGCCTGCATTGAATGCGAGCGGTGAGCTTGCTTCTAGCCGAAGGCTTCTGTCTCGTGCCCATGTGCCACATGGCGACACCTAACCCTGTCCAAGCGGAGTGTGGGGGCCAAGGGCGCGTGATGGCTTGAAGACTTGAGCTTTTCCTATCGGGGTTCGGATGTCAGAGGCGAGGCCTAGGGCCCTTGCGAGATGGTTCAGACACATGGAAGTCCAGATCTCGCCCATAGGGGTCTAGACTGCATATGTGAGGGTCCAAGGCCCGCCTATGGGGTCCGGACATGCCGATGTAGTCCGTGAGCTTTTTTACATACTAGGACACATGGCAGCATCGGACTTACTCCCGAGTCGGGAGCAGGTCCCGAGGCTAGCGGTCCTAACATCCGTGTATGGTCTCATGGGTCCGGTTGCTCAGTTCCTTAAAGTGTGATTAGGGCTAACCATGCGGGTCTCTATCTTGGCACGATAGAAGTGGGTACCTCAGTTATGGGGTACCGACACTCATATATATAAGGGAATCACTATGTTTTCTATAACTTGACAATAATGTATATTATAGTAATATAAATATTGTATAACTTTTTAATTTAAAAAATAGTAAATAAATATTAAATACATGAGTTGTGTATAGAAAGAATGGTCAGAAATGGAAAGAATATTTTAAAGGATGTAATAAAAAAATATTAGAAAGTACATGCAAAGGAAGTTATATAAGAGAAATGGTAAAAAACAACTTTATACTTTATGATATACATGTTAAGCAAGGCACACATAGTATCCATTTAGGGTTTATTTAGTTTTATATCTAAGACATCATAACTTATCTTAGATTAGTCGTTTGAATTGAAAAACTAACCTTAAGAGAAAAATTAGATGAGTTGTGATGACGTAGACAGGGAACCAAGCATACCTTAGTTGCCCACATCAACATTATCATTAATACTAGTTTATGCCTTCGTCGAAGTAATTATATTATTTTTTTATTCTAAACCATATATAATTCGCGTATAAATGTGTGGAGAGCTATAATAAAAACATACGCTAACAAATAAAAATGAGTTTTTAGAAAGTTTGAATAATTTCAGTCTATGTACCATGAGACGTAGCTGGATTTATTTTAGGAAAAATATAAAACTAGTTTCACGATTTCACGAGCTACAATTTTCTATGATTTTAAGGCTGTGTCTAATAGATTGTGTATAAGGTCGTGCAAAATATTATTTTATATTATAAATATTAAAGCTTGAAATAAAAGATGAAAGTGGGACACGATATAAAATCTGTTGAGATTTAGCATAGAAGATCGAACTAGATTTGATTTTACGATTTTAATAATGAATTTTGTATTTTTTTAGGAAAAAAGTAGTGTGACATCTAATGACGACCGTAGCGAATGGAGTAGAAGAGAGGCAGGCGACTAGGAGCAGGTACGTCGCAGTGGCGCAGTGAGTGCACTAGTACTAGTACGCTACGCACCTTTCCTTCGTGTAATAACTCCAGCTACTTCCTGTCTAGTGTCTCCGTCGCTGCCAGCCAGCCACAGCAAGCTCCGCACGACCGCCGGTCCGCCGCCTACCAGAGCGAGCTCATCTCTCAGCCGCGCCGGGGGGCCTCCTTGTCACGCCGGCGCAGCCCGCGCTTCGTTCCACCATAGTTTGCCCGGCCGTGCTGGAGCAAAAAAAAGGTCCGGGCCCACGTGTTGCCAGACGGAGCGAGAGGACGTCGATCGGTCAGGCCATCAGGGACCAGACCAGACAAAGCCAAAGGGGCCGCGGATCGGTAGGCGGCCGGCGCGGATCGGAGGAAGAAGGGAGGAGGAGGCCATCCAGTTGGAGTACTTGGAGAGGTAGCAGGACGACGATGCTTGGAGGCCGTCCCCTCTTCGTGCTCTTCGGCTCCTCCATCGTGCAGTACAGCTTCAGCAACGGCGGATGGGGCGCCGCGCTTGCCGACATTTACGCCCGCAAGGTACGCTGCATCATATCTCTGCGTCTTTGCTTTTTCTCATCTCCTCCAGGCTCCACCTCCACATCTCTCTCTCTCTCTCTCTCTCTCTCTCTCTCTCTCTCTCTCTCTCATCCTACAACCGGAATCGGAACCAAACAGCTAGCACTCGGTCAGTCAGTCGTCAAATAAATTAAATTACTGGTTCTGCACGAATTAATGTACCCGGTTCCATTATTCACGGCATGAATTTGAACGGAGGCTGAGGCTGGCATCTCCACTCCTCCATGTGTGTTGTTTGCACAGTGCATCTGCTTCCCAAAATCATATATAGTGGCTGTTTGGAACAGTTTTTTCTTCTTCTAAAGAGCTTTCATGAGAATCTCTGTTCCTGGATAATCCAGCTGTCATGAGAATGTACATTTCGCGTGGTTTGTGTGTGGATGCAGATGAAAGGGTCTGCACATTTTAGAGTTTAAAGCGGCGGATTCCTCGGTCACGACGACTCAAATGATCTTGCATTCACGTTAATTATGACAATTTTCGCAGAAGTGGGCTAAAAAACTAAGTGTTTATCTGCCAGAAACTGATTCTGATGGCTAGAAGCCGGCGAGAAACCGAAATAAACAGGACCATACATATGCTAACCAGGGGCGGACCCAAAGGGTATTATGGGTAGGCCCCCGACTACCCTGTAATTTGCTCCAAAAACAAACTACTACTCAGAGTTTAGTCCCAAAAATACAAATATATGTAATTTGCAACCTAACTTGATGAATTAAATACATTATAACACATTTTAGTTATTTTCTACTCATATAACGAATTGAGAGAAATTATATATGTGTAGTATTAAATTATACATGGTTGTTTTTGTTCTCGACTACCCTATGTTTAAATCCTGGGTCCGCCATTGATGCTAACTAGCATGTGTTTTAAATGATACTCCTAGAACGGCACCAATTATAACAGAATATAGATTCCTGCTTCCTTTGATCCCTACAATGACTAACACAAAAGTGAAGGAACATGCCAACTGTTGACACCTTTTTCGGGCGCCAAACACTCAACAAGAACCGGCGGCGGTGCTCTCTGGCCAGGCGTGGACGGTCCGCGGCACAGGGCCGGACGGTCCGCGACCTGGCGCGAGGCGGCGGTGCTCTCTGGTCAGGCGCGGACGGTCCGCAGCACAGGGCCGGACGGTCCGCGACCTGGCGCAGGGGCTGGCGTTCCCTGCCTGACGGCCGGACAGTCCGCGCCCTAGGGCCGGACGGTCCGCGCCCTAGGGCCGGAAGGTCCGCGCGTATGCAGGGGGCGGCGGAAGATCGCCGGCGGCGCCTGGATCTCGCTCCCGGGAGGGACCCCGTCGGGGAGGAGAGATCCTAGGGGTTGTCTAGGCTCGGGTAGACCGACCTAGACTCCTCTAATCGACGTAGAGTCGAGGAAAGGCGGAGAATTTGGGGATTGGAATCCTAAACTAGGGCTAAACTAGAACTAGACTAGAACTACTCCTAATGCATAAGGTAAAAAACGAGTAATAAACTGGATTTGATCGATTGTTGGGGGTTTCAATCGGCCGTAGCCCTTCATCTATATAAAGGGGGAGGTCTGGATCCGTTTCCAACTGTTTCCCGAGTTAATCCCGCGGTTTTAGGTAACAAATCCCGCGAGAAACTAGGAACCCTACCTGACTCTGCGCACGCGCGGACCGTCCGCACCACCACCGCGGACAGTCCGGACCGTGGACCGTCCGGCCTCAGGGCTGGACCGTCCGCACGGCCTCTTTTTGGCTTCTAACATATGCCCCCCTGCCTTTTGGTGAAGTTTGACGAACCAAAAGCATATGAACTAAACCTGATGTAAGTCATCGGCTTTTCAAAATAGAGATCATTCAATAAAGCACCAATGTATAAAGGCCGTTTCGGATTGCATCTTTCTCGGCCATGACCATTTGATCAATGGATCAAAATGAATAGAATGGAGGTGCCCTCCAGCCTGGATAGACAAAGGGACTATACATGTACCATGGATTCATCGTCATGCCATTCCACATTTGGGTAGGACAATATACCGACGATGAATAAACGAGTGGAAAGTACCCTGGTCTCATAGGATGAACAGACGATGCTTGTCGCGTCGCCTTTTGGGCCGTTTTGTTCGGCCGTTTCGTTTCAGCAGGTGACCGGGGTTTCTTTGTTGACCGATCACGTGGAACGGTCTTTTTGCTAGCATTTTTGGAGAGCAACTGATCAAAAGTAGGGTCGGCTTTGATCAGCCGACTATATGTGCTTTGACCTTACGTCTTTTTCCTTCCTTCGTGTAGAGGTTGACGCCTTTGGTCATAGGTGGACTGTCCGGCTGAGTTAGCCGGACTGTTTGTCTGAGCACCGGATTGTCCGCACGTAGGTGCCGGACCATCTACGATGCTCGGGCTAGGCTGATGTGTTTGGTTCATTAACTGTGCCTGCCCCCCGGTGTCTTCGGACTTTTTAGCCTTCTCGTCCGAAGCCTTTCGAGCAATCTCCTTTTGTGATATATCTGACATGTGAAGATCGCCAATGACGATGCCCTTGCCTTTGCCTTTATCGGCCATTTCGAGCCGAACCAAGACCTTTTTGCATGTGAGTTCTATTGTATTAACAGGAAAAGGTTGTGTGTCTACTTGCATCTCCTGAAAAGCCAATCGACCCTCATTTATGGCCGATTGTATCTGTCGACGAAAAACATTACAATCATTGGTGGCATGAGAAAAAGAATTATGCCACTTACAATAAGCACGCCTCTTTAATTCATCAGGAGGAGGAATAGTATGAGTTAATTTAATGTTGCCGTTTTTCAGTAACTCGTCAAATATTTTATCGCATTTGGCAACATTAAAAGTAAACTTAACTTCTTCTTGTCGATTCTTTCGAATCGACTGTAAAGCAGAACACGGTGAAGGTTTAGCCTGTCCTGGCCAAACCAGTTCGGCGGTGTATACATCCGTGGATTCATCGTCCGAGTTATCGTATCCCACTAGATGCATCTTATGGCTAGCCGATTTTGATGTTTCCTTACTTCGGCTTTCACAGGTCATAGCCCTCTGGTGCAAGTGCACTAGCGAAAAGAATTGGGTGCCATCTAATTTTTCTTTTAAGTAGGGTCGCAACCCATTGAAAGCCAACCCTGTTAGTTGTTTTTCTGCGACATGGATTTAAAAGCATCGGTTTCTAGTGTCCCGGAACCTCCGGATATAGTCATTAACCGATTCTTCAGGCCCCTGTCGGACTGAGGCTAAGTCAGCCAATTCTAATTCATTTTCTCCTGAGAAGAAGTGTTCATGAAATTTCTGCTCTAATTCTTCCCAAGAGTTAATAAAGTTTGGTGGCAAGGCTGCGTACCATGCGAATGCAGTATCAGTAAGGGACAACGAGAATAAACGAACGCGGTAGGCTTCCCCATCAGCCAATTCTCCCAAGTGTGCTATGAATTGGCTTATATGTTCGTGTGTGCTTTTCCCACCTTCACCAGAAAACTTAGAGAAGTCTGGTATTCTAGTTCCCTGTGGGTATGGCACGGTGTCGAATCGGTGGCTATAAGGCTTCCGATACGATTGCCCTGTACCTGACACACTAACACCGAGTTTGTCCCTGAACATCCCGGCTACCTCGTCTCTGACCCTCTCCGCCATGTCTGGCGACCATCCATTGAGTTTGTGGGTGGAGATCTCAGGTTGCCTGACATTACTCTGTCGGCTTTCCTCCCAGGGATGTTTGAGGTGTGTGTTAGGTGTCCTATTAATGTCACCAGCTCCTGCCCTATACCCCTCAGGCTCTCTTGTGGCCGAATAGTATTCAGCCCTATGTCCATAAGGTGGTATGGCATGATTATAATGTGTTGCTGGTGGGGCACCATAATGTTGCTGCGATGAATGTGGGAACTGTGCGTATTGCGCAGCTCTCGGCTCTGCGTATGCATATCCGGACGGTCCGGCGTAAGAGGCCGAATGGTCCGCGACCTGGCCAAATGGTCTGAAGGTATATCCGGATTGTCCAGCCGTATATGGTGCTACGTGGGTAGTCTCGTACCCAGATCGTCTGTCGTAAAGAACTGGACGGTCCGCGATCGGGCCGAATGGTCCAGGGCTGTACCCGGACGGATCGGTCATATATGGCGCGACTTGGGTAGTCTGCGCGTGGACTCGTGTAGAATCGGATGGTCCAGCGTAATATGTTGGCCGTTCATGCCATATCCGGACGGTCCGGCGTAAGATGGCGGACGGTTCGCAACATATCCGGACGGTCCAGCGTGATGCACCGGACGGTCCGTGATGGGGCCGAAGTGTTTAGGGTTGTACCCTGATGGTCCGGCCATGTACGGTGCGACCTGAGTGTTTTGTGTGCGGGCCTGCATCTGGTCGGACGGTCCGGCGAAATACGCCGGACGGTCCGCGGTATAACCGGACTGTCTGAGATGATGCTCGGACGGTCCGGTCGCGTCCAGTACCTGCCGCGTGCCTAGTGGTTGCGGCTGTGATGGTGACACGAAAGCGTGCATCGGCATACCATATGATGGCTGGGTCAAGGGTGACCCGTTTATAGCCGATGTGTTTGACGTGGGTGGCACTGTATTAGACTCTCGCGATGGAAAGTTAGGAGTAGCTGATTTCTCGTATGCACGTAAATGCATTTTAATAGATTCATCTACATATTGCTTTAACTGATCTCCTCGTTGATCCATGAAAGTCGTAAGAGATAGATCTGGAGTACTTACAGCGGGACCCTGAAGTGGAGGTAGGAGAGATTCCATATCGATCTCCCCTTGACGGACAATCTTCTGGTGGCGATCTACCGTGAAGTGTGACAAGTACTTGTCCGCCGCCTCTTTGCGCCGTTCGGAGAGTTTATGCAGCAGTTCCGCCTCTTCCTTGTCGCGTTGTTCGTTCCATTGCCGCATCACCTCCTTCTCATCGCGCATTACGAGGTCTTCAAAGGGCCTTTGGTCATCAGCCGGGAGCGCCTCCATGGCCGGCTTGATGATGTTGGTAGTGGAGATCTTGGTGTGATCCTTAGAACCGGCCATTTATGGGCCAATTTTTAGCAGGTCTAGACACCTATTCCCCAGCGGAGTCGCCAAAAAGTATGTTGACACCTTTTTCGGGCGCCAAACACTCAACAAGAACCGGCGGCGGTGCTCTCTGGCCAGGCGCGGACGGTCCGCGACCTGGCGCGAGGCGGCGGTGCTCTCTGGTCAGGCGCGGACGGTCCGCGACACAGGGCCGGACGGTCCGCGACCTGGCGCAGGGGCTGGCGTTCCCTGCCTGACGGCCGGACGGTCCGCGCCCTAGGGCTGGACGGTCCGCGCGTGCGCAGGGGGCGGCGGAAGATCGCCGGCGGCGCCTGGATCTCGCTCCCGGGAGGGACCCCGTCGGGGAGGAGAGATCCTAGGGGTTGTCTAGGCTCGGGTAGACCGACCTAGACTCCTCTAATCGACGTAGAGTCGAGGAGAGGCGGAGAATTTGGGGATTGGAATCCTAAACTAGGGCTAAACTAGAACTACTCCTAATGCATAAGGTAAAAAACGAGTAATAAACTGGATTTGATCGATTGTTGGGGGTTTCAATCGGCCGTAGCCCTTCATCTATATAAAGGGGGAGGTCTGGATCCGTTTCCAACTGTTTCCCGAGTTAATCCCGCGGTTTTAGGTAACAAATCCCGCGAGAAACTAGGAACCCTAACTGACTCTGCGCACGCGCGGACCGTCCGCGCCACCACCGCGGACAGTCCGGACCGCGGACCGTCCGGCCTCAGGGCCGGACCGTCCGCACGGCCTCTTTTTGGCTTCTAACACCAACCTCTTTAACTTCAACTCAGAGGAAGGTCATGGAGACTTAAAAAAGAAGAAGAGGCTGATCCCTACAATGACTAACACAAAAGTGAAGGAACATGCCAACCTCTTTAACTTCAACTCAGAGGAAGGTCATGGAGATTTTTTTAAAAAAGAAGAGGCTGATCTCTACAATGACTAACACAAAAGTGAAGGAACATGCCAACCTCTTTAACTTCAACTCAAAGGAAGGTCATGGAGACTTAAAAAAAAGAAGAGGCCTATACAACGGAGTTCTCGATTTGGACCCAGTTTGGGGATTCTATGCTATACCTTCCTATTCAATATGCATGGTCTCAGATCAAGGATTTTGGATGCATGTCCTAAAATATAAACTTCTTATTTATTATTTTGATTTGATATTATCAACGTCCGGGGATCTAGATACTGGCAATATGCCTTTTGAAATCCCGTTAGCAGAAGAAAACCCACAGTGAGCCCAGCTGATACTAGCCTTGTACCTCGAGACCTCGAGGGCCAATCAAATCCTAGGGTCCTCTAGAGCCCTCCAAGTCGGGACCAAGGCCCCAGTTCAGCCAAGTCTCGGGGACCTCTACATTAGGGAACCCATAACCAAAGACCCCTGAGCATTCCTCAAGACGGCCGGGCGATGGCACCCCTGGCCCTAAGGCAGGATGCTCTCAGGCGAAGACGCCTTGGGAGGAACAGCCTTGGTTTCACGTGCGCTTCTGATCAGGATGACTCACGTGGTTACTCAGCCCTACTTCTTTAAAAAAATTAGTAGAAGAAACATACTAGGAAGAACATAATTTTTAGAATACAAGTGTGTTGCATAGTTTGGTTTGGTCACTAGATTCAGCTCTTGGTTAACTGGTTTCTTTGTGGAACTTTCATTCTTGTTATTATAGAATCACACACAAAGAACTAGTGTATAAACGACCTGAGTTTTTATTTTGTGATCTGAGTCACCCGGTCGCGGGTTCGAAGCAGCCTCTCCGTATTTGTGGGAGTGAGGCTTGCATCGATTTATCTCTTCCCCAAACCCCGGAGCCTCCGGCACTGAGTTTGTCCGATCTCACTAGGTGTTGGTGAAGTAAACTCAATTATTGACATCTTATGTTAGATTGACCTTTGGGTCGATTTATTGGTGAATGAAAGTACCTAGTTAGCAACATTTTTACTTCAGTAATGCTTATTTCTGCTTGCTATTCATTCAGGCTGATGTCCTGCTAAGAGGATATATTGGCTGGAACACAAGGCGGGCTGTTCAAGTGATGGACAAAGTGTTCCCTAAGGTATCTATGGTCCGAATCTCTAATTTTGTTTGTATCTCTATTTTAACAGTTATATTTCTCTCTACAAAAACTCATTTTGGGGCACGCAATTTTCTTACAGTTTTGTCCCTGTTTTAAATCACTACTGCTGCTGCCTAAGCAATATAGGGTCTGTTTGGTAGTCTCGCTGAGCTGGGCTATAGCTCAGCTAGGCAAGCTTGCCAATTCCGACCCAGCTTGCTGCTACAGCACATTTGGTTCTTTTGCCGAGTTAGTATCATTGTTTGGTTGCCTATAAAACTTGCCGTCCTTGCTGCTTGACTTTTCTGGCAAAGTACATTTGCAATGTTGCATTCATGTATAGAAACTAATATATTACAATGGTACGATGAAATGACTGATACTTGCATAAAATTTAAAAACATATCAAGTAGCCATTGTCTACCCCAAGTAATTTTCTGGCACCACAAGAGGTTGCAGCAGGTAAATAATACTGGACCACAGTTATTTCAGAACAATTGCTAATCAAGTAGCTATTTTGAAACTAGTAAACTAAGTACAACATGGCTCTATTAATTTTTCCGCTCCTATAGCATAAAACTGTTGAAGTGTATAAGTGGATTGACTACCTTCTTCCATCAGTTTAAGCTTTTGGGTTGAACTGGTGTCATGTGCGGGCGCACCTACACCAGGCGCCATAGGGCCCGTGACGTGCGCCGAGCCCACGAATGCGCAGCTGAGCGCGCGGCAAGCACGCAGGGAGAAGCGCGCGACGCGGCCACCACCAGTGGCTAAGAGGGAAAGTAGGGATTTCTTTCTATCTGCTAGTCCTAAATTAGTGGAGTTTGTTTCTCCAATTAGTTGGGCCTCAGGCCATATATACCCATGTACCGACCAATTGAGGATTAAGAAGATTATTACCTCCAACCTCCCTCCTTACTTCTACCTAAGCCGACGATCAGGGGGAATAACCCGATTGACGAAGACGACACGGGGGCATAACTCGGTCGGCGACCACGAACCGCGACTACGAACTACATAGTCGAGGACCTGCCACCTTGAGCGTCTCTGCTCTTGACAACTTGGTATCAAGATCCCGGCGTTCCTCGCCCACCCGTTCCGCCCATCTTTCCACCGCAGCCGCCCTTTCGTCCGCCGCCGCGGCCGTTTTCCATAGCCCACCACTGTCACCTTCCTCTTCCACTGCTCCACCGCGGCTCACCGTGCCATGGCGGATCCGACCCTCGCTGATGTGGTGTCGATGTTTAAGGCCCTCAACGCCGACTTGACGGCCGTGAAAGCCGAGCTGGCAGGCCTCACGGACAAGTCCGCCTCAACGTGGCAGCTGCCCAGTCAGGCCTCACGACCTCGACCGTCTGCCCAGATTTTAGAAGCTCGATTTCCCACGCTACGACTGGAAGTCTGACCCTTTGCTCTTCATCAACAAGTGTGAGTCTTATTTCCACTAGCAGCGCACAATGCCGAAGGAAAAGGTGTGGATGACCTCGTATAATCTAGAGGACGTCTCGCAACTCTGGTTTATCCAACTCTAGGAAGATGAAGGCACGCCATCGTGGGGCCGCTTCAAGGAGCTGCTGCATCTGCGTTTTGGGCCGCCATTGCGCTCCGCCCCCTGTTCGAGCTCTCCGAATGCCGCCGCACGGGGACCGTCGAGGAATACTTCAACCGATTCCAGGCCCTCCTTCCTCGTGCCGGGCGGCTCGAGGAGGCACAGCGGGTACAACTATACACCGGCGGCCTGCTTCCGCCGCTCAGTCACCAAGTGCGCGTCGACAACCCGGAGTCTCTTGCGGCGGCCATGAGTCTGGCACGCCAATTGGAGCTCGTCAAGCTGGACCGGCTAAATCAGGCGTCTACCAAGGCCGCGCCGCGTGCCTTACTGCCAACACCGGCACTGCATTCTGCGGCAACCACCCTTCCCACGCAACCAGCACCTCCGGCCAAGCTGCTGGCGTTGCGTGCACCGCAGGCCCAGGGGGTCGGGCCCCATGTCAAGCGTTTGTCCACGGAGGAGCAGGCCGAACGACGCTGTCTTGGGCTTTGTTACAATTGTGACCAGTCGTACACACGAGGCCACAACTGGGTCTGCCGCCGGATCTTCTACATCGACGACATTGAGATAGCTGAGGAGGTGGCGACTGACGAGGCCCCGGTGTTCTCTCTACACGCGGTCGTGGGCGCGCCGGTGAGCAGCACCATCTAGCTGCACGTGTGGGTGGGCGCCGTGGACTTCATCGCGCTCATCGACCCGGGGTCCACGCACAACTTCATCGGGGAGGACGCCGCTCGGCGCGTAGGCCTACCCATCGAGCCACACCCTCGACTCATGGCGACGGTGGCCAACAGGGAACGCGTCGCTTGTCCTGGGGTCCTCCACTAGGCCGCGGTACTCATCGACGAGTTGTTTTCCTCTCCGGTCCTCCTCTACACATACCCGGCGGCGCACAAGGATGAATTGGAACGACAATGCTCCGCCATGATCAAGCAAGACATCGTACGACACAGTGACTCCGTGTTTTCCTCTCCGGTCCTCCTCGTCAGGAAGCAGGTTGGATCGTGGCGCTTTTGCGTCGACTACCGCGCCCTCAACACGCTCACGATCAAGGACACTTTTCCAATCCTAGTTGTAGACGAGCTGTTGGATGAGCTCCATGGCGCCAAATTCTTCACCAAGCTCAATTTGCACTTGGGGTACCATTAGGTGCGCATGAGGCAGGCAGACATCCACAAGACAGCATTCCGTACCCACGACGACCTATATGAGTTCCAAGTGATGCCGTTCGGGCTGTGCAACGCCTCGGCCACGTTTCAGGCACTCATGAAAGATGTAATGCGCCCCTTTCTTCGCCGCTTTGTACTTGTCTTCTTCGATGATATCTTGATCTACAACAAGTCTTGGGCAGATCATCTTCGTCATCTCCGCGCCATACTCAGCACGCTTCAACAACACGTCCTCTTCGTCAAGTGCTCCAAGTGTACGTTTGGGGTCGCCTTCGTCGCCTACCTCGGCCACACGATCTCTGAGGCGGGCGTGGCCATGGATCCCACCAAGGTGCAGGCCATTCACGATTGGCTGGTACCTCGCTCGACGCGGGCGATGCGCGGCTTCCTCGTCCTCGCAGGCTACTACCGCAAGTTCATCCACAACTACGGATCCATCGTGGCTCCGCTCACTGTACTCCTCAAGAAGGAGGGCTTTGCTTGGGGCGACGCGGCTGCCTCAGCCTTCACCGCGCTCAAGGACGCGGTCACCACTCACCACAACGCCGGTGCTGGCCATGCCGGACTTCGCCAAGCCCTTCATCGTCGAGTGCGACGCTTTGTCTCACGAGTTCGGCGCAATCCTCATCCAGGAGGGTCATCCGCTCGCCTTCTTCAGCCAGGTTGTGGCACCCCGACACCGAGCGCTTGCGGCATACGAGCGCGAGCTCATCGGCTTGGTCCAAGCGGTGCGTCACTGGCGGTCGTACCTATGGGGTCGCCGTTTTAGCGTCAAGACGGACCACTACAACTTGAAGTACTTGCTGGACCAGCGCTTGGCCACCATTCCACAACACCACTGGGTCGGCAAACTGCTGGGCTTCGATTTCTCCGTCGAGTACAAGCCATGCGCGATGAACGCCGTGGTGGATGTGCTGTCCCGGTACGACATAGTGGACGGGGAGCTGCTCGCTCTGTCTGCTCCACGTTTTGCCTTCCTCGACAAACTCCGGCAGGCTCAGCTCGGGGACCTAGCCCTCACTCTCCATGCAAAGATTGCCACGTGTGGCCGTCCAGCGCCATGGTCGGTCGTGGACGCCATGGTGCAGTTCGACGGTCGGCTGTACATACCAGCCAACTCCCTGCTGCTGCAGGAAATCTTGGGGGCAGTCCATGAGGACGGTCACAAGGGCGTCCAGCGCACGTTCCACCGCCTCCGGCGCGATTTTCATTTCCCTAATATGAAACAACTTGTGCAGGACAAGGTGCGCAAGTGCGTGGTCTGCCAAGGCTACAAGTCCGAGCACGTGCACCCGACGAGTCTCCTCCTTACGCTCTCGGTGCCACAGGGTGTTTGGACTGATGTCACACTCGATTTTGTAGAAGCACTTCCTTGCGTCCGTGACAAGTCAGTGATCCTCATAGTGGTGGACCGGTTCAGCAAATACTGTCATTTCATTCCATTGGCACATCTGTACTCAGGTGAATCGGTCGCCCAGGCTTTCTTCAACGACATTGTTCGCCTCCACGACATTCCCCAATCCATGGTCTCTGACTGCGACACAGTTTTCACGTCCACATTTTGGCAAGAACTCATGCGCTTCATGGGCACCAAGTTGCATATGACGACGGCGTTCACCCTCAGTCTGATGGTCAGTCCGAGTCGGCCAACCGCGTCATCCTCATGTACCTACGATGCCTCACGGGGGACAGACCGCGCGACTGGCTCCGGTGGCTACCTTGGGCGGAGTTTCTCTTCAACACAGCATACCAGACGTTGCTGAGGGACACTCCATTCTGAGTGGTCTATGGGCGTGATCCGCCGTCCATCCGGTCATATGAACCAAGCGACACCAGGGTGCCGGCCGTCGCCAAGCAGATGGAGGAGCGTGCCGAGTTCCTGGCGGATATCCGCTACTGACTGGAACAAGCCCAGGCGTACCAGAAGTGGCACTACGATCGCGTGCATAGACCAGTCCACTACCAAGTGGGTGGTTGGGCGCTGCTTCGACTACATCAACGCATCACGTCATCACTTCCTCAGGCTTTCAGCGGCAAGCTCAAGCCACGATTCTTCGGGCCGTACCACATCGTCGAGCTCATCAACGAGGTCGTCGTCCGGCTGCAGCTTCCTCCTCGTGCTCGTATCCACAACGTCTTCCATGTCGGGCTG
This sequence comes from Zea luxurians, assembly GCA_029449295.1. NCBI lineage: Eukaryota > Viridiplantae > Streptophyta > Magnoliopsida > Poales > Poaceae > Zea > Zea luxurians. Next base: position 3,086,824 of record JAOPSE010000039.1, on the reverse strand, counting down.
TTGAAGTTCCAGAGTTCTCCACCTATTCGGGGACCCGCCACCTTGAGCGTCTCTGCTCTTGACAACTGGTTAGTGTGTCCACTCTAACATGATACCAAAGCTAGAGTTCTCGAGTTTGAATCCTGGCATAGGCTTTATTTGTCCTCCACCTATTTGTTTTCACGTTTGCACCTTTATCTCTGGCTACACGTGAGTGGGGGTGTTGAAGTGTATAAGTGGATTGGCTACCTTTTCTCATCATCTTAAACTTTTGGGTTAAACTGGTCAGTGCATTCACTCTAAGTTTTATTTGTGCCTCCACCCTTTTATTTCCACATTTGCGCCTTTCTCTCTGGCTACTCGTGAGTGGGGGTGTTGAAGTGTATAAGTGGATAAACTACCTTCTCCCATCAGCTTAAGCTTTTTAATAAATCATCTCTGAACATACTCCTTGATGGCCTCTAGTGGTCTTCCCTTCAACATATTAGCACTCTTCTCATTATTTGCTAGATACTATTGTATATCAACTCGAATGAATAATGGGTATTTCTCCATGGCATCAATTGTCTTGAATAATTCTTCATTTGGATGACTCACATGGGTAAAGCACATGATGTCAGACATATCACGTAGAACATGAGTCACCTCAATCATATTATTATCACTCTTAGCCCTCTTCCCCTTTTTAGCCTTGCTAACAGTAGGACGCAAGACGAGCTTCCCCCATTATTGCCCTCCTCTTCAGCCAGGCAATCTGAACCGTACTGCAAGCCTAGCTCAACATCACCATGATTCACATTCTTATCACCAATTAAATATCTGTCCTGAGTGGAAAATCGTCTGGTGCTTGTAGAACAGTGAACTCCCTAGTTGCATGCTTGTCTTGAAAAATAAATTCCATCTCATAGCAATGGATGGGGACGATTATAAACTTTTCCCTTTGGTCTTTGTCCTGCACATGTCTAGTATTAATTTCGTACTTTACTATAGTACATAAGCAACATAACCAAATCAAATTTATAAGGACATAATTGGTGCCCTGGAGAGATGGCCCTCGTCTCTCCCGCCTCCGCCCTCTCAGCTCCCGACGCCCCTCCCCCTCCCGCGCCGGTTCCCATTCCGGGGCCGGTGGCCAACTCCCTTGCTGTCGTCGCCGCAGCTCCCTCTAGCCCTGGCGCGTCGGCTTCCATCCCCTCCTTGTCTCCTCCCGTGTCCCATGTTGCCAGGGGGCGCTCCAAGTCTGTTAGGTGGGGTGACCTCAGTCCGGCCTCTTCGGATGGCGCGACGTCGCTCGACTCCCGGCCTTCCTTCAAGGACGTGCTGGTGAGACCAGCGAATCCTTCGCCGCCCAGTCGTGTGGTAGTCCAAGAGTCCGCCCTGGCAGCTGGAACGTCCTCGGCGCTGGGGAAGGTGAACCGTCAGCCGCCTTGTTCTCACTCCCTATCTACAAAACGGCGGAGCCCCAGGAAGGCCACCCACTCTGCTCCGGCATTCCGCCCAGCTCCTGGTTTCGATGATCGAGGATGGACGACGGTGGAATCCAAACAGGGTAGAAGACGCCGGTTGAGGGCTTCGCGGCTCCCGAGTCGGGTCCCTGCTGAGCTTGTTGGGAGGTGCTTCAACTGCTTGGGCTGCGATCACCGGGCTGCGGGTTGTGGCAGTGAGCCTCGGTGCTTCCTCTGCTCGAAGCTTGGCCACAAGTCTTCCTCCTGCCCCAAGGCCCCGGTGTGGAAGCGGCTCGGGCGTCCCAGAGTCCCGGTCTGGGAGCGGCTTTCACCGGCAGTTGTGGGGAGAGTCCAGCGAGCGGCAGGCCACCATTCGGTTTGGCAGCGTATCGCTACGCTCGAGGCTGTTCCGATCGCCCCCTCTGTCCCGGTGGGAAGCATGCTTGGCGTCCCGTCTGCACAGGGCAATGGCGGCCCTGCCAGCTCCAGGCGCAAGCGGTGGAGGAAGAAGCGTATGGAGCGTGAAGATGAGCCGGCTTTGGAGATTCTGGCTCCACCTCCTCCCGTGCAGTTGCTTCCGGCAGTTGATGCGACTGCTTGTGTTATCGATTGGTTTGTTCAGATGTCTATTGTGGAAGATAATCTCAAGACGGCTGCGGTGATCACAGTGGTCTGTTCCAGGGACATCAGCGCAAATGAGATCGTGTCGGTCTTGGCTCCACGGCTGGAAATGGAGGAGGGAGGATTGGTTCTCCGTCAGCTCTCCCAGTCCAGCTTCTTGGCTGTCTTGCCCAACCGAGTGCAACTCGACACGCTGGTGGATCGCTTCCCTATCATCAGAGAAGAAAATTTCATGCTCTCCTCTAGGCGTTGGACGAGGTTCGGGGGTGCTGGTGGTAATTCCTTGAAGCACCTCGTGGAACTTGAGCTCAGAGGTCTGCCGGTGCATGCGTGGGAGACTTCGGTGGTGCAACAATTGATCAACCCCCATGCGTGCATTTCCCAGGTTCTGCCCGACATGCTAGAAATCCGGAGTTTGGAAGTCTTTCGATGCCTTGCCTGGTGCTGCAACCCTGAACGCATCCCATCTATGAAAGACCTCTGGATCGCTGAACCAGACCAGGCCTCTGCTGCTGAAGGGAAGAAGGCCCTGGTGTACCCGGTGCAAATTCGTTGGGCCCCTGCTGATTTGAGCCTCTTGCTTGGTGCTCCACTGCTGCCGGTTGGAGGTGACGATCAAGACAAATCTGATACCCCCCCTTCTCGGAGTAGGGGTGGTGACAACCCTCCACGTACTCAACATGATGCAATCAATGACGTTCCTGGCAACAAGACACACACTCAACGACGGCCGGTTCATGACCGACTAGGACCCTTGAGGCGCTCGGATTCCCCCAGGGAATTGAGCCATCCTCGGGTTCCGATTGTTAATGAGGCCCGCAGCAGCCAGCCTTGTGTTTAGGTTGATGCAATGGCGGACGGCTGCATAGGGAATCCCCCGACTCCTGTGCCGGTCGGGGCTCAATGTATGGTGGCGGGGGATGAGCTGCTGTGGCACGGGGAGGGCTGCGAAGATGCTGAAGTAAATCCCATGACCCCGATGGCCGTTTCCAGCCCTTGTCCTTCCTCAGGAGGGAGGCGCAGACTGATGTTGAAGACCGCTACAAAACAAGCAAAGTTTAGGAACCCGCCCATTGCGTTCTTCAGACGGCGGCGGCGCGCTCCGAGGACCCCTGAGGGAGCCACACTTTCCCCTCGCTCCTCTGGCATTTGGGGGGCAGGGAGCAGCCTGGGCGCCTTGCCCCCTGCCCCAGCTGCTGGGGTGGCCGCGTCGCCCCTTCCACATGGGCCGCCCCCGCTTGTGGAGTCCGTTGGGTCGCTAGGACAGCAGGATTTTCTCCGTCAAGTTTCTAAAGCTGTTGGCGCCGTTCTTCCTCTTCCAAAGGCAGTGGGGGGAGGCCGACGACGGAGGCAGCCCACTTCCCCTCCGGATGCGATTCGCCGAAGTCGGCGCGTTGCGGGGTTGGGAGTGGAGCAAGTTCAGCATATTCCCAAAGCAAGAAGGACAATCATGAAGTCCATCCTCGCGGAGTCGGACAGTGAACATTTCAGCCAACAAAATCTTGATGTTTATGCGAAGCTCTTCCAAGCACCCTTGTCTCGTGCCCAGGTGGAGGCTCTCGCTGCTCTCTTTGGATGGGTGTTGCCGGAGGATGATGGTGAGGTTGTTCCTCCTGGGACAGCCACTCTGGTCTGCTGATTACAGCCCGCGGTCGCCTACTATTCCAACTGTTTTCCTATGGATCCTTCCCTAATCTTATTCTGGAATGTTCGCGGTCTCAACTCTGCCGCTAGACAGGATGCTGTTAGGAGTTTGGTTGACTCATTAAGAATAGATGTTGTCTGTTTGCAAGAAACAAAGTTGGTTAATTGCGATCGTCGCACAGTTTTGTCAATGTTAGGTGCTGATTTTGACAATAATTTCGTTTGCCTCCCCTCGGTTGGGGCCAGTGGTGGGGTGCTGATCACTTGGAGAGCAAAATTGGGAAGAATCGTTGCCTCTCGCGTGGACTCCTTTTGTGTTTCAGTAAAATTCAACCCCGCTGATGGCGTGGCTTGGTGGCTCACCTGCGTGTATGGTCCGCAGGGGCATGACAGAAAAATTGCATTTATTCATGAGTTGAGAGCAATCAGAGCTGCTTGCACCGGACCTTGGCTCCTGGGGGGTGATTTCAATCTCATTTTCAGAGACGAAGACAAAAACAACATAAATATCAATCGACCCATGATGGGGAGGTTCAGAAGGTGCATCAATGATTTAAGCATCAAAGATATTGACCTTTTAGGTCGGAAATATACGTGGTCTGGCGCTAATAATGTGCAAGTCAGGCTGGACCGGGTTTTCTGTTCTTCGGATTGGGAGGAAAAATTCCCCAATTATCTGCTGCAAAGTTCGGCTTCAGTGGATTCAGACCACTGTCCTCTCTTGTTGGGATTGAAGGACAACCACACTGGGAAACGGAGATTTCATTTTGAGTCTTTTTGGCCCAGATTTGATGGTTTTCTGGAAGCGGTTTCTAATGCCTGGGGTTCTGTTCAGCAGTCTTCTTGTCCCCTCAAGACCCTCTCCCTAAAATTCAAGGCGACAACAAAAGGGCTGCAAAGTTGGAGTGACAGAAAGGTTGGAAATTTCAAACTGCAACTTGAGCTTGCCAGAGAATTATTGCTGCAGCTTGAAGTGGCAAAAGAGAGCAGAATTCTTAATGTTTTGGAGACCTGGCTGCTTGGACGCTTGAAGAGATGCTCTCTGGCCCTTGCATCCTTAATCCGCTCGAGGCTAGGACTAGATCAAGAATTGCTTGGCTCAAAGATGGTGATGCTAATACAAGGCTCTTCCACTCTTGGTCTCGTTATCGGAAAAGAAAAAATTTCATAGCCAAAATTCAAGACGGGGAGCAGCTAGTGACCAGTCATAGTGATAAGGCAGAGGTGCTTCGGTCCTTTTATTCAGATCTGATTGGTACAGGGCAGCAAAGGTCCAGAACTGTCAATCTTGACACCTTAGAAATGCAGCACATTGACCTTCAGGGGCTCGAGCAGCCAATCTCTGAGGAGGAGGTGTGGAATACCATCAAGCTGCTTCCTCCGGACAAAGCCCCGGGGCCTGATGGGTTCACAGGCCGTTTCTATAAAGCCTGCTGGTCAATCATCAAAAAAGACTGTATGGCTGCTATCATGGCTGTTTGGAACAAGGACTTTCGGAATTTCAGATTCCTCAACATAGCCTTCATCACTCTTTTACCTAAGAAAGAGGATGCCATCCTTGCCAAGGATTTTCGGCCTATTAGCTTGATCCACAGCTTCGCAAAGTTAATCACGAAGATCATGGCAAACAGACTTAGTGGTTATATGGACAAGCTGATTTCTAGGAACCAAAGTGCGTTTATCAAGGGCCGATTCATCCAAGACAATTTCATGTTAGTTCAGCAAACTGCAAGACTGCTACACGCTCAAAAACAGCCTAGAATCCTTCTCAAGCTGGACATTTCCAAGGCCTTCGATTCGGTGTCTTGGTCCTTTTTACTTGAGGTATTGGAAAAGGTTGGTTTCGGCCCCATTTGGAGAGATGTGATCAGTGGGCTGCTTATGACCTCCTCTACCCAAATTTTACTTAATGGAGTTCCTGGGGAATACATTCAACACATGAGGGGCCTGCGGCAGGGAGACTCGTTATCCCCTCTTCTCTTCGTCATCGTTATGGATGTTCTCAATGGCCTAATTGTTAAAGCTGCTGATGAGGGTTTGCTTCAACCCCTCTCAACTCGCTCCATCCAGCACCGAATATCGCTCTATGCTGATGATGTGGTAATTTTCTTGAGACCGGCTGCTAGTGATCTGCACTTGGTAACCAGGATTTTAGAGCTGTTTGGGGACGCCTCGGGGCTTAAAACCAATGTTCAGAAAAGCAGTGTGGCTCCCATTCACTGCTCTCCGGTTGACATGGAAATGATAACCTAGATTTTTCCTTGCAAAGTTGAAACACTTCCTCTTAAATATCTCGGGCTGCCTCTCTCCCTCAGGAAGCTAGGCAAGGAGCAGCTGCAGCCTCTAATTGATAGGCTTGCGGACCTCTTACCTAATTGGAAGGCCGACCTGATGACTCGAGCTGGCAGAGCTATCCAGGTGCAGCATGTGCTCACGACAACAGTTATATATCACGCCATGGCATTGGATTTACCTAAGTGGGCTATCAAAGCCATTGACAAGATTAGACGTGGCTTTCTTTGGAAAGGTCGAAAGGATGTGCTCGGTGGCCACTGCTTAGTTGCTTGGGGCAAAGTGACACGCCCAAAGGAGCTTGGTGGGCTTGGCATCTCAGATTTACAAAAGCTGAATTGGGCCCTTCGGGTTAGATGGTTGTGGTTGGAAAGAACAGATCCCTCGAAGTCTTGGGCTGATTTACCTCTCCAGAGTTCCAGCATTCTGAAATCTATCCTCTCTACGGCTTTGATTACAGAAATTGGCGATGGTCGTAACACCTTATTTTGGAGGGACAGATGGTTGATGGGGTTGAGGATTGAGGATCTAACTCCTCATATTTTCGCCCTCATCTCGACCAGGATTACCAATAGGAGAACGGTGGCAGAAGGTATCGTGGAGATGGCTTGGATTCGGGACCTGAGAGGCACCATCACTTGGGATGTCCTTTCTGATTGTTTAACTCTTAGTGAAGTCATTGCAGATTACTCCATTAGTGTTGGAGTGCCAGACAAGCATATCTAGAAATTCTCCCCGACAAGACAAGCATATCTAGAAATTCTCCCCGACAGGCCAATACTCTTCAAAGTCGGCTTATGATATGTTATTTCTAGGTTCCACTTCTTTTGGTGCATATGAGCGCGTTTGGGAATCTTGGGCACCTTCAAAGTGCAGTTTCTTCCTTTGGCTTGTCATGCACAACAGATGATGGACCGCAGACCGTCTTGCTAAAAGAGGGCTACCCCACCCCAGTGTGTGCCCCCTTTGCGACCAAGAAGAGGAAACAATACAGCATCTTCTAATCTCTTGCGTCTTTGCACGACAGTTCTGGTATTCCTTGTTGAGCAGGTCTGGGTTGCCTAATCTTTCACCAGATAATGTTGTTTGCAGCCTTGATGACTGGTGGAGCAGGGCTGTGGAGAAGATTCCCCGTGATCTTCATTCGGGCTTCAATTCTCTAGTTATTCTTGGCGCTTGGAGCCTTTGGCGTCATCGCAACGACTGTGTGTTCAATGGGAGGTCGCCGTGCCTGGCGAGTGCTCTCACCCTCGCTGGTGATGAGCTCAGGATGTGGTGTAGTGTCGGGGCGAGAGGGTTGAACCTGCTTTCAACTCTTATGTTTATGCTTGACCCAGGGGGATAGTCTAGTGTCTTGTTCAGAGTGGTTGTGTGCGGTTGCTGTGTTGCGTCTTGTATCGTGTTGTGTCATGTGTGTGTCGTGTGTGTTGTGTTGTTATGTGTTGTACCTTCTTCTACCTATTAATGGAATGATACGCAGATCTCCTGCGTGTTCGAGAAAAAAAAAACTTACATTCTGCATCCTGACAACCTCCGTTTCATCGTAAAGTACCATTTTCTTAACATCATCAAAGTTTGCCCCACTTAAATTCTTTGCTTGCAGCATAACCTTCTTTCAGCTTATGATATTTTTCGCTTCCACATGATGTACCTCACAAAAATCAGTAGTTTTTCCTCAGCTTCTTCTCTTTGTAGTATTGCAGACCTGGGGCTGCCACACAACATTGTTCCAGTCTTTTAGTCCCAAGCAAGTTGGAGTGGACTAGAGTTGAAATCCAACTGAAACCATAAGTCGAGGTTTTAGGCACATGGATCTCCTATTCAATGCTAAATCTGTGGATACATTCCATCATTTTCAAATCTTCTTTTACTGCCTCTTCCCATGTCAACTTCGTTCTTGTCCTGCCTCTTTTCACATTGTTATCGTGTCTTAGGATCCCACTACACACTGTTAAATATTTTTAGAGATGAGAAAATTCATACACCTCATATGGCTATATGTATGTAAGATACCTCATGTAAAAGAAACTACCTTTCATTCAGAGAAATGCATGAATGCAATTAAGAGGACTAGAAGACATTGCAACACAAAAATAATAAATAGTTTCATAGATATCTCAACAAAACTTATCAGCTATGCCTAACAGTGTGCCTGTTTCTCCACATACTATTAGCTATGGCATCCCTATCTCAGAGTACTTTTCTCTGTTCCTCATGCAAATCTCATCAAACACGTCCGTCTGTTCTTGGATACTTCTCAAACCAACTCTGTTCGCTATGGTCTAGTTCATCAGGTCTCCCATTTTGTAAGATCCAGTTGTGAAGAATACAACATGCTAGCGGTTCGAGAAAAAAAAGAGTACAGCATGCTATGACAACTCGTATGGTATTGTAGTCAGCACTTTGAAACGATTTTTAGTGCCCCAAATGCTCTCTTGACAGTAGTGCGGAGGGATGAGTGTGTTAGGTTGAATAGCTCATTTGGCGTTTGCGCTCTATTACCCCTCCACTCACGCAAATGGTATCAAGTTTGACAAAAAGGAGGTAGAGATCCTCTCCTTGCTGCATAGCCAGCACCTGCAAGGTAGTATCTACCTAGCAGGCCATTGGGAACACAATTAATATCACTAAGTTGTACATGTAAAGTGTTCCAAATGTAAACACCAATCTTCAGGTACCCGAAGGCCATTTGGATGCTCAAGAGAATGTCGTAAGACCATGCAATCATGTGCCGATTGATTCCTCCCAACCAGCACTTACCCACTTACATACGTGAACATCAAATCAAAATCGACCAGTGCAAGTACATTTTGGGTAGGAAAGGTTTCCTACCGCGGAACCTATCTACAATCCTTGATGGAATATTTCAAGGGATGTGGGTACCATCATTTGTTATAGGAACATAAGTACACACTAATATATTATAAAAAGGCTATTTTGATATAAAATAGAGAAGGACCATACCTTAAAATAGGGATCAAACCGTGGTTTGCCTAGAATTTTTTATGGTACTACCTCTGTTCTCGAATATTTGTCGCTCGCTAGTTCATTTTTGAACTAAACCTTGACAAATAAAAAAACGGAGGGAGTATATTGAGGGTCCGTTTGGTTCAGCTTTTTGAGCCAGATTCGCTGTTAGAAATCTGGAATCTCAATCTATGGGGTACATGAGCTGAATAGATTCCTGAAAATCTACAGAATCCTCTAGTTCGATTCTTTGGCCTCGCAGCGGTCAAGTTGGATAGGACGAATGGAGCTACTGGGTGGAGGTTATGGTGTGTGGAAACTTCGATCTGGCTTCATTTATGGAGTGTTGGAGCAAAAATCGCATGGGATGCTGAGGAACATGGCGGTATGGAGGGAGAGATAGTTTGTTTCACACTCATTTTCTTCCACACGAGGGCGACCTTGCCATCGAAGGCGAGCCGAATCAGCTCTCACTCAGAAGCTAGGCTTTGCTAAGCGAGCGAGGCAAGGTCGTTCTCAAAAGGAAGATTTTTTTTAGGTTTCCGAACGCAGAGCCTAGCGAGGCTAGTGTTTTTCTAGCCTAGGATTCAAACGCACTCATAATCTTCTGTGCAGTTTCTGTAACGAGAGGAAGTCTGCTTATTCTCTTCAAGCAGCATTATGATAAACTGCTGATTACTTGATTCTCTTTAACTTGTTTATCACACCATAATGAAAATTTCAGCAGTTTTCAGTTACTTATCTATATGATGACACACATGTATGCTCTCGAGGACCAATACTGTAATGTAATCAATGATCCTAATCCAGTTTACGAAATAATCTTTGATGATACTAAAAAAAATAGCTGGCAGTTGTCCAAATTTTAACTGGTTTTCTACTCTTCATTTGTCATTAGGATTCAGCAGTGCAGCCGTCTCTGGTAATAGTTTACTTTGGTGGAAACGACTCAATTGATGCTCATTGTTCCGGTCTCGGGCCTCATGTGCCGCTAGATGAGTACATAGGGAACATGAGAAAGATTGCAGAACACCTAAAGGTAGAGCGTCGATTACCAAGGTGTTACTGGCATGGTGCTGGTGCAGCAGTAGCTAGTTGTTTGACAGTTTGTTTTGCCTTTGTGGTCAGAGCCTCTCCGAGAAGACACGGGTCCTTTTCCTGAGCTGCCCACCTCTGAACGAGGAGATGCTTCGAAACTCAACCAGGTGAGAGAGATGAATTGTATGGTGAACACAGACTTTCTTTTTGCAATGGAACTGAGCATGTTATGTGTGCAGCAGTACTATACTGAGTGAGATCGTCCGGACCAACGAAACCTGCCGTCTGTACTCTGACGCGTGCGTAGCTCTGTGCAAGGAGATGCACCTGAAGGTGGTTGATCTCTGGCATGCCATGCAGAAGAGGGAGGACTGGAAGACTGCGTGCTTCACGTGAGTTGTTTGCTGCTTATGCTTGTCGCCGGCCTGAGCAAGAAGACAATAATTGATGTCGTGTTGTAGGGATGGGCTGCATCTGTCTGAAGAAGGGAGCAACATTGTGGTGGAAGAGATCCTGAAGGTGTTGAAAGAGGCAGAGTGGGAGCCATCCCTGCACTGGAAGGCAATGCCGACGGAGTTCGCCGAGGACTCCCCCTTCGATCTTGTCTCCTCCAGCGGTGACGCCACCGTGAACCCGTCGGAGTGGACAATCCACAGGAAAATACAATGGAACTGACTGACTTGTTTGCGGCCTTGATTTGACTCCATGGCTGGATGGATGGATGCATGCATTTGTTCTGCCTTGATGGAATTGGAACGAATAACAATGGAGGACCAGAGTTAAGGGACAATATGATACCGTCATCTTATCTATTTGATCAGACCTCGGTGTCTCGAAGATTGATTGGTCAATGTTGTGTTTTCCCCATGATTATGGTGTGTTGTGTGTTTGGATTGATGGCAAGGTTGGCTAGGATGCATCCATGTTTCAGAGATGTGGCCATTCAAGTTGTGTGTTTGATAATATAGAATGAGCCGTTTTTTTAGATGCAATGAGAATACTTGACTAGCTATATCTCTTAACTATATAAAAACAATAACATGAAGCTACTCTCCCTATTTAATTAACCAGTAGACAGTTTACCGAAGTTCTTTCATGTTAATCATACTACCAAACACAGGAAATCCCTGATCACCTTAAAAATTTTCTATTGAAGTTCTTGTCCCCGACCAACAAGAAAAATGCTAAAATCCTCTGGAGTGCATATAAAGATAGCTAGAGGGGGTTAATAAGGTAGTGCTCATTTGGACGGAATGACTCCATTCCATATTCTGAGAACAAAGCCGCTATGTTCAGTTAGAATGGAACCACTTAATTTTATTTTGTCTCGTCGTCCTCCGAGCACCGGCCACCCAGCGCTAGGAGCGACAACACGGCGTTGTCCGTGCATGAAGTCGTTCGTGACACTCCTAATCCTGCATTGTAAACGCACCTGATGTGATTTTTTTTCTAAATAAAAAGAAAGTTGGCTTACCGTTTTCTACTGTTTGGCGGGTTATGTCCATTCGCGTTGGAATCTTTCTCTCGAACCTCTTCTCGCATGAGTTTGCCTGAGGATTGTAGTTTGTGCCTTCTTTGTGTCTCGACCTCCGTGCGTAAGACCATGGATCCTTGGGTCCTCACCGAGGTGCAGTATCAACTTTAGTCGCTTCACAACTACCCATTGGTGTCATTTCCCGGAACGTCATCGGTCTTGCCTCGTATTTTTTGGTCCTACTCTCCCCCGCGCATCCCCTTCGCGGGTATGAGGGGAGGTGAGCGGTACCACACTTTCCTCGATGGGCTAGCAATAACGCTCGCTGAGTTACAAACGGGTAATCCGAGTGAGGCCCTAGCTCCTTTAGCAGGATCCAAGCGCGGAGTCTGCTGGGGACCATCCTCGTACACCCAGGCACCGACTCATATAGTTGCCGATCCCGTTCGACCGGGACCGATGGCTCACTGCCTCTCTTCATGATAAACCATGAGTTAGACTCTCCTAGGACTCGAACACGGGCTGGTGACGCCCTTAATGCTTTTCGCATCTGGGTACTGGCCGTTAGTGTGCCCGTCTCCGGCTGTCCCTTACTCAATTCTTCGCTGGAGTGGTCGTGAGGCCTTCGCAGACTGGCCTTCGAACTCTATAATTCACGGCTGTTTTACCATGAGTTTTTCGCTCTTTGGCCCCTTCGAAAGGAATTCTGAGCGAGTTTGGGTCCTTACCGAAAAGCAATCCTAGCTGTTTTGGGATGGGTTCGAGCTCTTACCAAAAAGTGTCCCTTGTCATTCGTCCAGTTTTTTAAGCTGAGGCGTTACTCAAAGGGCGGCCTGGTCGGTTCTGGCTGCCCCTCAAATTTTTCGGAATCCTGCATCAATCAAACAGACGATAAAGAGGAAACAGGTATTAGCGTCACCTCGCTCGGGCATAAACGTTTACTAGAAGGACAAATATTCGTTTAGTGAGAGAGGAGGTTAGTATTTTTGTATTGCTCTGCCTGTTAGCCTCCCCCTGGCACCCGAGCTCTTAATTGAGGTCGAGGGCAGGTAGGTTTAGGGAACATCGGAGCCTTGCTATGGGTAGGATTGTCGTAGTTTCTCGATGTTCCATGCGTTGGCGAGCGTCCTCCCCTACTTGTCCTTCAACATGTAGGTGCCCGACCGAAGTACCTCCCCGATCACAAACGGTCCCTCCCATGGAGGGGATAGTTTGTGTCGATCTTTATTGGTCTAGACCCATCGTAAGACCAAGTCTCAAATTTGCAGTGTTCTTCTTCGGATGCCATGGCCATGATACCTTCATAGCGTCTGCTGGTACTTCGCCAACCTCAAAAGTGCCACATCACGGGCTTCATAGAGTTGGTCCAGCATGTCCTCTAAGCTTGACTCGTTCTTTTTAGTTGCATACTGTTTTACCCTCGGGCATTGTATTTGAGGTCAGTAGGGAGCACCGCTTCTACTCCGTAAACCATAAAGTAGCACGTATACCCGGTTGAGCAATTCGGGGTTGTTCTCAAGCTCTAGAGGACTGCTATAAGTGGCTCCGTCCATCGTTGGCCAACCTGCTTGAGGCAACCTGCTTGAAGATCTAAGATTTTAGTCCTTGCATGATCATTATGTTGGCTCGTTCGACCCGCCCGTCTGCATGGGGGTGAGCCACAGTAGCCCAATCTACACGGATGTGGTATTCGTCGCAAAATTATAGGAACCTATTTCCGGTGAACCACGTACCTGTTGACACCTTTTTGGAGGCGCCAATCACTTCAAAAGAACCAGCGGCGGTGCTCTCTGGTCAGGCACGGACGGTCCGCGGCACAGGGCCGGACGGTTCGCGACCTGGCGTGAGGTGGCAGTGCTCTCTGGTCAGGCGCAGACGGTCCGCGACACAGGGCCGGACGGTCCGCGACCTGGTGCAGGAGCTCGGGTTCCCTGCCTGATGGCCGGACGGTCCGCGCCCTAGGGCCGGACGGTCCGTGCGTGCGCAGGGGCGGCGGAGGATCGCCGGCGGCGCCTGGATCTCGCTCTCGGGAGGGATTCCGTCGGGGAGGAGAGATCCTAGGAGTTGTCTAGGCTCGGGCAGGCCGACCTAGACTCCTCTAATCGGCGTAGAGTCGAGGAGAGGCGGAGAATTTGGGGATCGAGAGGCTAAACTAGAACTAGGCTAGAACTACTCCTAATTGTACAGGAAATAAATGTGAAATAGAAGTTGTATTGATTCGATTTATGATGATTCCATATCGGCCGTAGACCTCTCTATTTATAGAGGAGGGGGGCTGGACCCTTTACACAACTGATTCCGAGCTAATTCCGCGAATATAGCTAACAACCGTAGCACAAAACTCGGAACCCTAATCTGTTCTGCGCACGTGCGGACCGTCCGGCCCACAGGCGCGGACTGTCCGGACCGCGGACCGTCCAGCCTCAGGGCCGGACCGTCCGCTGGCTCATTTCAGTACCAAACATATGCCCCTGCCTTTTGGTGGAGCTGGGCAAGCCAAAAGCATCTTAACTCGATGTGATCACATCGGTTTTCTTAAGCATCTTGCCACATACTAGGATGGTACTGCTTGAGGAAACGTCCATTCAAAGCTTTGGGTAAATCCTTGCCTTGTAATGTTTGTAGTAAATAGGCGTTACGAGATACTACATGTTTTACTTTATAAGGACCCTCCCAGCTTGGCGACCATTTTCCAAACTTCCGGTCTTTACTCCTTAAGGGCAGGATGGTCTTCCACACCAGGTCCCCTACTTGAAATGACTTTGCTTTGACCTTCTTATTGTAGGCCCTGGCTACCATGATCTTGTCCTTTTCTATTGCTCCCAAAGCTATCACCCTCTTGTCGGTCACTTCATCAATATTATCCATCATTGCATCGTAGTAATCAGTGAGAGTTAGATCATTTTGTCTGGCGAACCTGACAACATTCAGACTTATTTCCACAGGCAACACTGCTTCCTGCCCATAGACAAGCTCAAAAGGAGACACTTTAGTAGCACTATGTTTAGATATTCTATGAGCCCATAAAGCTTCATACAAAATCTTATGCCAATGCTTAGGATTATCAGATATCTTCTTTTTTATCAAGTTAATTAATGTCCTATTACTAGACTCGGCCTGTCCATTGGCCTGAGCATAGTATGGAGATGAATTAAGCAACTTAATTCTATATAATTCAGCAAATTCACGTACCTCCTTTGACATAAAAGAATCTATGAATAATATGCTCAGTTTTGAACTCAATTACCTCCTTGTGTGTCATGTTCTTCAGAGCAACGACTTCAGTCCATTTGGTAAAGTAGTCAGTGGCAATTAACGCGAACCGATGCCCTTTTGATGATGAAGGATGAATTTCTCCAATAAAGTCTAATCCCCATCCTCTGAAAGGCCAAGGCTTGATGATAGGATGCAATTCGGCTGCAGGGACCAACTGTAGGTCGCCGAATTTTTGACACACCTGGCAACCCTTGTAGTACTTGAAACAATCAGCTATCATGTTAGGCCAATAAAAACCAGACCTTCGCAACAGCCATTTCATCTTTGGAGCCGATTGGTGGGTACCACAAATTCCTTCATGTACTTCGGCCATGGCCAATATAGCATCATCTGGGCCCAAGCACTTAAGCAGGACATCGTTGACTGTTCGGCGGTAGAGTTCGTCACTCATCAAAACATACTTGAAAGCTGTTCGCCGAATGTTCTTATCTGTCCTGATATTGGGATTTCGTAAATAATTAAGTATAGGTGTCCTCCAATCTCTTGCATCGGCTTCATTATCAGCCGAATCAATTAAGAGAACATTTCTGGTAACCCCGGACGGTCCGGCGTCTCGACGCGGACGGTCCGCGACATGGGGATTTGGCCCTGCACCGGTTATCAGATTTTCAGTGTTGTGAAATCTCCCTCGCTTTATCTGATAACCTGATGCGTCTTGTGCCAAATTGTTAGCTCTATGATTCTCAACTCTAGAGATATGCCGAATACTGAATTCGTCAAAAGAATGAATTATACCCCAACATTTTTCAAGGTAACTATTTAGAGTACCATCAAAACATTGATATTCTTCTAACACTTGTTGGACAACTAGATGAGAATCACCAAATACCCTCACATGTTTTACTCCCATACCATTTAAAAGTTCCAAGCCGAATAGGAGGGCCTCATATTCGGCTTGATTATTAGTGCAATAAGTTTTCAATCGGCTAGAGAAGTCGAAGGAGACATTACTTGGTGAAACAAGTACGATGCCAATTCCTTGCCCTTCATTGCAAACCGATCCATCAAAATATAAAGTCCAAGGAGTAATAGTGAGGTATGACATGTCTAGTTTATGAATATCATTAATTCGATGTTCTACAATGAAATCCGCTACGACTTGGCCTTTCATAGATTTCAATGGTTCATAGGCCAAGTCATATTCTATGAGTGCATAAGCCCACTTACCAATTCTACCACTCATAATTGGGTTATGCAACATGTATTTGATCATATCGGCTTGACCAGAAACAGTGCAATGACTAGACAGTAAATAACATCTACATTTGGTGCATGTATAAAACAAGCATAAGCATAACTTCTCAATAAAAGTGTACCTTGTTTCAGCATCCACCAACCTTCGGCTTAGATATGTCACCACATGCTCCTTCCCCTCAGTTTCTTGTGTCAGAACAGCCCCAATGACCTTATCTTCAGCTGCAATGTATAATCGGAATGGTACTCCTGCTCGTGGTGCTTTTAACACGGGAGCCGAAGACAAGTATTTTTTTAATGAGATCAAATGCTTCCTGCTGCTCTGCCCCCCAAGTTAATTCGGCATCATTCTTAAGCCGAAGGATAGGGGTGAAGGCATCAATCTTCCCGGCTAGGTTAGAAATAAACCTTCGTAAATAATTCACCTTGCCGAGAAACTTCTGCACTTCGACCTTACAAGTCAGAGGCCCCACATTCCGAATAGACTTGATTCGGTCAGGGTCTATTTCTATACCATGTTCATGTATGACAAATCCTAAAAACTTACCAGCCGACACTCCAAAAGCACATTTACGTGGGTTCATTTTCAAACCATACTGACGCATTTTATCAAAGGCTTTGCGCAAATCAGCTATATGAGAACTAAACTCAGCCGATTTGACTACAATATCATCAATGTAGACCTCCATAGTGTTTCCTAACAACCCATGGAAGATCAGATTCATAGCCCTCTGATAAGTAGCACCAGCATTTTTAAGACCGAATGTCATGACAACCCATTCAAATAAACCAATGAAGCCTAGACATACAAAGGCCGTTTTAGACGCATCCTCTTCGGCCATGACAATCTGGTTATATCCGGCATTACCATCAAGAAAGCTAATAATTCTATTTCCTGATGCATTATTGATTAATGTGTCGGCTATGGGCATGGGATATTCATCTTTAGGAGTTGCTCTATTTAAATTGCGAAAATCAATGCATACCCTAAGCTTACCTGACTCCTTCTCCACCGGCACAATATTGGAGATCCACTCTGCGTATCTGCAAGGTCTAATAAAATTAGCTTCTAGCAGCCGGTGGATTTTGTCCTTGATTCGTGGGAGAAGATCTGGACGAAATGTTCTAGCTTTCTGCTTGAAAGGTCTGAAACCGGACTTAATAGGCAGCCGATGTTCGACGATCTCTCGGCTTAGTCCAGGCATCTCAGTGTAATTCCGAGCAAAACAATCTGAATATTCCTTCAATAGACCGATCATTTCATTTCTAGGATCGGTCTCCAGGGTCTTGTTTACAAAACTCGGCCTTGGAGTTTTACCATCTCCTATGTCAATCTCCTCCAAAGGATCGGCCGATGTAAACCCCTGTCCTAGTTTATCAAAATCTCTGAATTCCTCTATCATGTCCCCCACAGAGGAATCATATGATCTTTGTATGATGGTGGATTTTCCGGTCTCGGGTACCGGATCATCCGTAATACTGTCTTTATGCTGCGGTAGATGCTCGGTCTTAAAGTCCGAACTGTTCTGTGAAAGACCAAACCATCCGGCTTTGGGAGCCGAACTGTCCGTGACCAAAGACTCATAAACTTTGTGTGTATTCATCATTTAAACTTTATTTAGGATTTAGCCGATTCTCCATCGGCTCTAGCATTACTGGAATGAAACCTTTCTTATCTATACTTATGAACTGATAATCAG
Organism: Zea luxurians; assembly: GCA_029449295.1. NCBI lineage: Eukaryota > Viridiplantae > Streptophyta > Magnoliopsida > Poales > Poaceae > Zea > Zea luxurians. The sequence goes on along the minus strand of JAOPSE010000039.1, from coordinate 3,069,194 downwards.
AAAATTCTACTCCTATGAGACATGTAGCAGTCTCATAAGTCCAGAGTACCAGGGCATCGGCCACAACGATGCAGGCCGATACATCAGCATGTACTTGTTCTACATCATCGCCTACCCATTGTATTAGCATTTGATGTAATGTAGAAGGTATACATTGATTGGCATGAATCCAATCTCTGCCTAGGATTAAACTGTAATTTCCTTCTACATCAGCGATGAAGAATGCAGCAGCAAGGGTCTTAGTCCCGATGGTTAATTCAACGGACGTGACTCCCCTGGCTTTAATCGAACTATCCCCAACACCGCTGAGGATCATGTTGGTCTTGACAAGTTCGTCATCTTGTTTACCTAATTTTCTGTATAATGAATAAGGCATTAGATTTACAGCCGCCCCTCCATCTACCAACATCTTAGCAATCGGTATTCCATCAATGTGACCGCGCACGAAGAGCGGCTTTAAATGATTTACCGATTCCTTTGGTTTAGTAAAGGCGGCTTCTTTAGGAGCAAAATCGAACTGGGCAACAACAGGTTCATCGTCGCCGATAATAGTACAATCGGCAGAAAATGTAATAACATTTACATCCATACCTGGGCGTTCTGGAGAAGCCTCATAGTCGACCAAGTCTTCTCCCAACAGGTCGTCTTCTTCCATTGATGTTGGCATGTCGTTGGAGGCTTCCTCGTGTGGTGCGGATGGTCCGGACTCCGGGGGCGGACGGTCCGCGCCTGGTGCAGATTGCCCAGTCTTGCTGGCCAGGCTACCTGCCATACCTGCAGGGTGCTGTACAAGTGTTGTTTCATTTTCTATCTTTGTGGCCGTTTGTTTTTCTTCAACGGCCTTTGGTCTCCATTTCTTTTGCGGTGGCGGGTACTGTGGATGTGTGTCATTGAATATCTTTTCCGCCTCCTTTTCCTGGTTTTCTTTTGCTCTTAGGCGTTGTAATTTTCTCTTTTGGGACCGTGTCAATCCCGCTGGGCACCATCGAGGCATAGAGTATTTTGGATCGGCTGTTTTGATGGTAGCCGTATCTTCTTTTTTGGTTGTGTTGGCCGATTCACCAAAAATCATCAGCCCTTTATTATCTTCCTGTATGACAACATCTGCAGTACCTATTTTGATCACGTCCTTCTTTGTTGTCCTTTCGGTTGCTGTAGGTACATGCCCCCCTGCCGGATTGATCGGCCTTGGAGGCCGAGTAGTCCGGCAATCCTGTTGGGTCTGTGCCTGGTGACCGGATTGAGCGGTGTTCAATCGGTCTTGTACTGGTGGTGTCAACCTGTCAAAATCAGATGTTTGGGGTGCCCCCAGGCGGGGTACTGTGGCATCCCAAATGGATATGGTGGCATGCCCCACATTTGATTTGGGACATATGGTGGAGGTAAATATGTGTATGGATATGGCATAGGCAGATAAGGGGGTGGAGGTGCCCATGTTGGTATGTTAGGTCTCAATTGTACAGTATGACCTTTCATTTTTTCCGATTGGTGAGGTGGTCCAATCGGCCTGACCTGACGTTGCTCATGAATGGGTGAGCGGGGTCGCTTTACTGGCCGGTCACTGGGGCTGGCCTTCTTTTTTACGTATTTAGACAATAATTGATCGAAAGTTGGGCCGGCTTTGACCAACCGACCAGCTGCCTTGAATGTATTTGTTTTCCACGTACCTATCTCTGGCCGTCGTGGTTTGAAAGTACGTGGCCGTTGCGAATCTTGAGCACGGCCGGACCGTCCGTTGGGGTTCTCCGGACCGTCTGGCGGGGTCCCGGACCGTCCGGGATGCGCAGCACGGGTTCCTGCATCTATCTCCCTGTCTGCGCTTGCCCCCTAGTGCTAGAGGATGTGATGGTCACCTTCAGGGTCTCCCCTCCATCGGGAGTCTTCTCGGCCACTACTTTCCTGCAAGAAACTTTATGATCCTCATCGGCCTTTTTAGCATTGCCGATGATTGTCTCTTTGCCTTTGCCTTTATCGGCTGTGTTTGGCCAAACCAGGACTTTCTTGCCCTCGAAGTCGATCATGTTCATCGGAAAGGGCTATGTATCCACCTGCATTTCCTAAAATTTCAATCGTCCCTCGTTAATGGCCGATTGAATCTGTCGACGGATTACATTACAATCATTAGTGGCATGAGAAAATGAGTTATGCCACTTGCAGTATGCCCGACGTTTTAGCTCGTCGGCGGATGGAACAATTTGATTTATTTTAATGTTGCCATTTTTGAGTAATTCATCAAATATTTTATCACACTTACCAACATTAAACATAAACTTAACCTCCTCTTGCCGTTTCTTTTGAACCGGCTGTAAGGAGGAACAAGCTAAAGATTTGGCCTGTTTTGGCCAAACCATTTCAGCAGCATATACTTCTGCTGATTCGTCATCTGAGCTACTTTGGTCGCATTCTACTATATGTACGTTGTGACGAATTGTTTTAGCAGTTTCTTTGCTTCGGCTTTCACAAGCCGAAGCTCTCTGGTGTAGCTGTGCTAGTGTAAAAAATTGGATGCCTTCTAATCTTTCTTTTAAATAATATCGTAGACCATTAAAGGCTAATCCTGCTAGCTTTTTTCTGCTAAATGAATTTGGAAGCATCGGTTTCTTGTATCTTGGAATCTCCGAATGTAATCATTAACCAATTCATCTTTTGCTTGTCGTAATGACACTAAATCTACCAAATCCAACTCATAGTCACCAGATAAAAAATGATCATGAAATTTTTGTTCTAGATCCCCCCATGATGAAATGGAATTAGGAGGTAAAGTGGCGTACCATGCAAACGCAGTTCCTGTTAAAGATAATGAAAATAAACATACGCGAAATGCCTCTGTGTCGGCCAACTCTCCTAATTGTGCTAAAAATTGGCCTATGTGTTCACGTGTGTTCTTTCCTTGATCACCCAAAAATTTTGTGAATTCGGGTATCCTGGTTCCCTGTGGGTATGGGTGGTGATCAAATCGGCTGTCATAAGGTTTCCGATATGATTGCCCCCCAGGGACCATGCTTACTCCGAGCTTATCTTGGAACGCCCCGGCTATTTCTTCCCTTACTATATCAATGGCAGCCGGTGCGAGACCACCGGCTCTCTAGTCAAACATAGGTGGGGTTGGCTGGATATTAGCATGTTGTCTTTCCCCCCATTGGTTTGAGCTACGTGGTGCATTGCCACTTGCCCTATATGGTTCATATGTTTGATCGTTCCTTTCCGGCCTTCTAGGTGGGCCCGAAAAGTTTTCCTGGGCTCTAGATCTCGAATTAATGGGTTGATGCATTGCATAGCGCGATGGGAAATGTTGCTGGGACGGGTGAGGATTCAGGTAACAATCCTCCTCAAAAAGGTCATGCACGGACTGTCCGGACATTGGCCCGGACCGTCCGTGATTATACGTGGACCGTCCGTCGTTGTATGCGGACGGTCCGACTGGGTAGTTTAGATTCTGTGCCGTGTGTGGTGGCTCGGGCGCATATCTAGGTAACTCATTAAAAATAGGCCCGACTGTTGCTGGCCCAGACGGTCCGCGCTCACGTGCGGACGGTCCGGGCATGTGCAGATCGACTGATTTGCTGCCGATTGGCGGTTGCTCAGGGTACGTGTCCATCGGCATCCCATAAAGGGGTTGTGACTGGTCGTGACAACCTGTAGCCGATGTATTACGCATGTTACCCCCTAACTCAACCTCGTGCGAAGGAAAATTTGCGATATTAGATTTATCAAATGCACGTACTAGTCTCTTAAAATCGCTTTGCATACCCCCTATGATGTTCTGCATTTGTTCACGTTGCTCTTCTACATAATTTCTAAGAGATTGTAGCTCGTTAGTATTACTTACATTGGGGATATCTGGTGTGGGTTGGAGCAAAGCTGGATCCGTCGCCCGATGTCGGACGACTTTGTTGTTCCTGTCCACTTTGAAGTTGGCCAAGAATTTTGCTTTTGTCTCCTGGATCATACGCTCCTTGTGCTCCTCAAACTGGAGCTGTTCGTCAGCCAGCAAGGTTTCCCAAGTCGGCTCTATGATGTTGCTTGGGGAAATATCAGAGCTATCCCTTGAATCGGCCATTAAGGGCCGATTTGATGCGTCTATATTTGTCTTCCCCAGCGGAGTCGCCAAAAAGTATGTTGACACCTTTTTGGAGGCGCCAATCACTTCAAAAGAACCAGAAACGGTGCTCTCTGGTCAGGCGCGGACGGTCCACGGCACAGGGCCGGACGGTTCGCGACCTGGCGTGAGGCGACGATGCTCTCTGGTCAGGCGCGGACGGTCCGCGGCACAGGGCCGGACGGTCCGCGACCTGGTGCAGGAGCTCGGGTTCCCTGCCTGACGGCCGGACGGTCCGCGCCCTAGGGCCGGACGGTCCGCGCGTGCGTAGGGGCGGCGGAGGATCATCGGCGGCGCCTGGATCTCGCTCCCGGGAGGGATCCCATCGGGGAGGAGAGATCCTAGGAGTTGTCTAGGCTCGGTCAGGCCGACCTAGACTCCTCTAATCGGCGTAGAGTCGAGGAGAGGCGGAGAATTTGGGGATCGAGAGGCTAAACTAGAACTAGGCTAGAACTACTCCTAATTGTATAGGAAATAAATGTGAAATAGAAGTTGTATTGATTCGATTGATGATGATTCCAAATAGGCCGTAGACCTCTCTATTTATAGAGGAGGGGGCTGGACCCTTTACACAACTGATTCCGAGCTAATTCCGCGAATATAGCTAACAATCGTAGCACAAAACTCGGAACCCTAATCTGTTCTGCGCACGCGCGGACCGTCCGGCCCACAGGCACGGACTGTCCGGACCGCGGACCGTCCGGCCTCAGGGTCGGACCGTCCGCTGGCTTATTTCAGTACCAAACAGTACCATTGTTTGTTATGATTGAGTTGGGTACTCCAAAACGGTGAATGATGCCGGTGACAAATTTCATGGCCTGTTCGAGGGTGATCTTTGCGAGGGGCCACGCTTCGATCCACTTAGAGAATTTGTCGATTGCGACCAAGATTTGGGTGTAGCCCCTGAGTGCCCTTTAGAGAGGTTCGACTAGATCAAGTCTCCAAACAACAAATGACCACGTGACAGGGATGGTTTATTGTGCCTGTGCGGGCAGATGGGCCTGTCACGCGTAGTATTGACATCCTTCGCAGGTTCTCACTACCTATGTGCATCTAACACTACGGTGGGCCAATAGAATCCTTGTCGGAAGGTGTTCCCCACGAGGCTTCTTAGGGCAGCATGGTGCCTATAGATCCCATCATGGATGTCTTCTAAGAGCTGCTTTCCTTGCTCGATTGGGATGCACAACTGCCTTATTCTGTTGCGCCCCTTCTTATAGAGGTCTTTCCCAATCACGACGAAGGACTTGGTCCATCGACGAATCCTTCATGCTTCTATTTTGTCTCAGGCAACAAACTATTGGCCAAGAAGTCATGATATGACGTTCTCCAGCTGGCCATGGGGTCGGCTAGGGGGTTGGTTTCCTCCACGATGGCGACTAGTTCTGGGGTCGGCGGGTCCGCGCCCATGAGTTGCCTGCCCCTCTAGTGGGCATCATCGTATTGGACGATTAGTTTAAAAAGGTCAGTCACAAAGATCCCTGGTGGGACGCTTGTTTGTCCCGACGCCATTTTCGCGAGGGTGTTCGCCGTTTTGTTGTCTCACTGTGGGATGTGGTTCAGCTCGAGGTCGTCGAATTGCTCCTCTAGCCGTCACACCTCTTGGCAGTATGCCACCATCTTGCGATCGTGACATTCGTTACTTGCCCTAAAACGAGCTAGGAGTCCCCTTTAATGTCCAAACATTGGACACCCAGCTCCATGGCATTGCACAACCCGTTTGCGAGTGCTTCGTACTCGGCCATGTCATTAGAAGCTTGAAAGTGGAGTCGCACAATGTACTGCAGCCACTCTCCTTATGGCGATGTAAAAACGAGGCCGCCACCAGCTCCCCCCTTTGTCATCGACCCATCGAAGTGCATGATCCAACATTTCTCGATGGTTCGCGTTGGCTCTAATTAGGTCTCAGTCCACTTCGCAATGAAGTCAGCAAGGACTTATGATTTAATCGATGTTCGTGAGGTGTAGGAGATCCCATCCATATCCCATCAATTCAAGATACCACTTGGCAATCCTCCCAGAAATGTCCGGATCGTGGGTCACGTCGCCTAGGGGGAACAAAGTCACTACTGAAAGGGAAATAGGGCTAACCTTTTCCCACAATTAATTTTGGTGGTTGAATGCTCAACACAAATATATGGACTAACTAGTTTGCTCTAGAATACATGTTCCACAGGTGCATAAAGGTTCAACACAAACCAATAAATATTCAAGTTAGGGATCAAATTCAAAGGAGCAAAAGAAACCGAGTGTGCTGTGGTCTGGCGCACCGGACTGTCCGGTGTGCCACCAGATAGTGTCTAGTGCACCAGGGCCGTATAGGATCGAACTGGCCACTCTCGGGTTTTTGCAGACGCGCTCTGCTATAATTCACTGGACTGTCCGGTGTGCCACCAGACTATCCGGTGCACCAGCGGAGCAACGACTAACTCGCGCAACGGTCGACTGCAAAAGCTGGAAAACAGATGAACAGTGAAGAACAGTGCGCGACAGAGTTAGAGCGTAGAGTCAGAGGCGCACCAAACAGTGAACAGGACCTGTCCGGTGCCACAAGAAGACAACAGCGCCAATGGTCGACTGCTCCAGAACTCTAATGATTGGGTGACATGGCGGTGCACCGGACTGTCCGGTGCGCCCATCGCCAACATCCTCCCCAACGACTTGTTTGGTGGTTGAGGGCTATAAATACCCCCAACCACCACAACTCCAAGGATCCAAGATTTCTGAGCATCACATTCATTACAAGAGCTCTAGCATTCACTCCTAGACACAATTCAAAAGATCAAAGCCTCTCCAAGTCCCCAATTCGTCTCAAATACTTAGTGACTTGTGAGAGAGTGATTTCGTGTTCTTTTGAGCTCTTGCCTCTTGGATTGCTTTTCTTATTTCTCATTCTTGCTCTCAAGGGACTTGTAATCAAAGCAAGAGACACCTAAGTGTGTGGTGGTCCTTGCGGGGTCTAAGTGACCCATTTGATTAAGGAGAAAAGCTCACTTGGTCTAAGTGACCGTGTGAGAGAGGGAAAGGGTTGAAAGAGACCCGGTCTTTGTGACCACCTCAACGGGGACTAGGTTCTTTAGAACCGAACCTCGGTAAAACAAATCACCATGTTCAGTCGCTTTATTTCTTGGTTGATTTGTTTTCCCCTCTCTCCCGGACTCAAATTTAATTCTAACGCTAACCCTGACTTGTAGCTTGTGTTTTAAGTTGTAAATTTCAGATTACGCCTATTCACCCCCCTCTAGGCGACTTTCAATTGGTATCAGAGCCCAGTACTTCGTTAGAGTCTAACAACTCGATGTGATGTCGGGATATCACGCCAAGAGGGAGATGGAAACCGGTGGCAAAGCCACAAGCCATGGGAAGGCTCCATCAAGGGAGTCCAGCACCAAAGTGAAGGAGGGATTCCCTCCCTGCATCAAGTCACATCAGAGTGGCGACAAGAAGAAGAAGATGAAGAAAGTGATCTACTACGAGATCGACTCATCGTCGCCCTCCACATCCGGCTGTGACTCGGCGTCCATCGCTTCTAAGCGCCATGAGCACAAGAAGTATAGTAAGATGCCCCTACATTATCCCCTCATTTCTAAGCGCACTCCATTACTTTTTGTTCCATTAGGCAAGCCACCATATTTTGATGGTGAAGATTATTCTATGTGGAGTGATAAAATGAGGCATCATCTAACCTCACTCCACGAAAGCATATGGAACATTGTTGAGTTTGGAGCACAGGTAACCAAGGTGGGGGACGACGGCTACGACTCAGAGGAGGTCACCCAAATTAGGCACTTTAACTCCCATGCCACAACTATACTCCTCGCCTCCTTGTGTCGAGATGAGTATAATAATGTACAAGGGTTAAAGAGCGCCAAATAAATTTGGGACGTCCTCAAGACGACACACGAAGGGGACGAGGTGACCAAGATCACCAAACGCGAGACGATCGAGGGGGAGCTCGGTCGATTCGTCCTCAACCAAGGAGAGGAGCCACAAGCGATGTACAACCGGCTCAAGACCTCGGTCAATCAAGTGCGCAACCTCGGGAGCACTGAAAGTCGCCTAGAGGGGGGTGAATAGGGCGAATCTGAAATTTATAAACTTAAGCACAACTACAAGCCGGGTTAGCGTTAGAAATATAAGCGAGTCCGAGAGAGAGGGTGAAAAACAAATCGCAAGCAAATAAGAAGTGAGACACAAGGATTTGTTTTACCGAGGTTCGGTTCTCTCAAACCTACTCCCTGTTGAGGTGGTCACAAAGACTGGGTCTCTTTCAACCCTTTCCCTCTCTCAAACGGTCCCTCGGACCGAGTGAGCTTCTTCTTCTCAATCACACGGGACACAAAGTCCCCGCAAGGACCACCACACAATTGGTGTCTCTTGCTTCGGTTACAAGTGAATGAATCTCAAGAAAGAATGAGAAAGAAAGAAGCAATCCAAGCGCAAGAGCTCAAATGAACACAACAATCACTCTCTCTAATCACTAAAGCTTTGAGTGGAATTGGGAGAGGATTTGATCTCTTTGGTGTGTCTAGAATTGAATGCTAGAGCTCTTGTAAGTAGTTGGAAGGTGGAAAACTTGGATGACTTGAATGTGGGGTGGTTGGGGGTATTTATAGCCCCAACCACCAAACTAGCCGTTTGGTGGAGGCTGCTGTCGCATGGCGCACCGGACAGTCCGGTGCGCCAGCCACGTCACCAGGCCGTTGGGTTCCGACCGTTGGAGCTCTAACGTGTGGGCCCGCCTGGCTGTCTGGTGGTGCACCGGACAAGTCCTGTAGACTGTCCGGTGTGCCACCCGCGCGTGCACTGCTCCTCTGCGCGCGCTGGCGCTCATTTAATGCTGTAGCAGGTGACCGTTGGCGCGGAATAGCCGTTGCTCCGCCGTTACACCGGACAGTCCGGTGTGCACCGGACATGTCCGGTGAATTATAGCGGAGCAGATTCTCGAAGCTGGCGAGTTCAGAGTCGCTTCTCCTCTAGAGCACCGGACACTGTCCGGTGGTGCACCGGACAGTCCGGTGAATTATAGCGAAGCGCCTCTGATTTTTCCCGAAGGTGAAGAGTTCAACTTGGAGTCCCCTGGTGCACCGGACACTGTCCGGTGGCACACCGGACAGTCCGGTGCGCCAGACCAGGGTGCCTTCGGTTGTCCCTTTGCTCTCTTTTATTGAACCCGTTCTTGGTCTTTTTATTGGCTTATTGTGAACCTTTGGCACCTGTAAAACTTATAAACTAGAGCAAACTAGTTAGTCCAGTTATTTGTGTTGGGCAATTCAACCACCAAAATCAATTAGGAAATAGGTGTAAGCCTAATTCCCTTTCAATCTCCCCCTTTTTGGTGATTGATGCCAACACAAACCAAAGCAAATATACAAGTGCATAAATTGAACTAGTTTGCAAAATGCAAGTCCAAAGGTTACTTAGAATTGAGCCAATAAATATTACTTACTAGATATGCATGGATTGTTTCTTTATTTTTAACATTTTGGACCACGCTTGCACCACATATTTTGTTTTTGCAAATTCTTTTGTAAAGAGTCAAAGGTAAATAAATAAGATTCTTGAGAAGCATTTACAAGATTTGAAATTTTCTCCCCCTGTCTCAAATGCTTTTCCTTTGACTAAACAAAACTCCCCTTCAATAAAATTCTCCTCTTAGTGTTCAAGAGGGTTTTAAGATACCAATTTTTGAAGTTGCTACTTTCTCCCCCTTTAGAACACAATGAGATATCAATTTGAAAATCATAAGTTTTAAAATTTGGTGGTGGTGCGGTCCTTTTGCTTTGGGCTTAATACTCTCCCCCTTTGGCATGAATCGCCAAAAACGGATGTTTGAGTGAAATATAAGCCCTTTCAACTACTTTCTCCCCCTTTGGCAAATAATATGAGTGAAGATTATACCAAAAGACGGAGAGATGCTTGGAGCGACGGCGAAGGAAGATTGATGGAGTGGAGTGGAAGCCTTTGTCTTCGCCGAAGACTCCAATTCCCTTTCAATACACCTATGACTTGGTTTGAAATTCACTTAAAAACACATTAGTCATAGCATATATAAAAGAGACATGATCAAAGGTATATTTATGAGCTATGTGTACAAGACATCAAAAGAAATTTCTAGAATCAAGAATATTTAGCTCATGTCTAAGTTTGGTAAAAGTTTGTTCATCTAGTGGCTTGGTAAAGATATCGCCTAATTGATCTTTAGTATTAATGTATGCAATCTCGATATCCCCCTTTTGTTGGTGATCCCTAAGAAAATGATACCGAATGGCTATGTGTTTAGTGCGGCTATGTTCAACGGGATTATCCGCCATGCGGATTGCACTCTCATTATCACATAGAAGAGGAACTTTGGTTAATTTGTAACCATAGTCCCTAAGGGTTTGCCTCATCCAAAGCAATTGCGCGCAACAATGGCCTGCGGCAATATACTTGGCTTTGGCGGTTGAAAGAGCCACAAAATTTTGCTTCTTTGAAGCCCAAGACACCAAGGACCTTCCCAAGAACTGGCAAGTCCCCGATGTGCTCTTTCTATTGATTTTGCACCCTGCCCAATCGGCATCCGAATAACCACTTAAATCAAATGTGGATCCCCGAGGGTACCAAAGCCCAAACTTAGGAGTATAAGCTAAATATCTCAAGATTCGTTTTACGGCCGTAAGGTGAGATTCCTTAGGGTCGGCTTGGAATCTTGCACACATGCATACGGAAAGCATAATGTTCGGTCGAGATGCACATAAATAGAGTAATGAACCTATCATTGACCGGTATACCTTTTGATCGACGGATTTACCTTCCGTGTCGAGGTCGAGATGCCCATTGGTTCCCATGGGTGTCTTGATGGGCTTGGCATCCTTCATCCCAAACTTGTTTAGAATGTCTTGAGTATACTTCGTTTGGCTAATGAAGGTGCCCTCTTGGAGTTGCTTCACTTGAAATCCTAAGAAATACTTCAACTCCCCCATCATTGACATCTCGAATTTCTGTGTCATGATCCTACTAAATTCCTCACATGTAGATTCGTTAGTAGACCCAAATATAATATCATCAACATAAATTTGGCATACAAACAAATCATTGTCAAGAGTTTTAGTAAATAAAGTAGGATTGGCCTTGCTGAATTTGAAGCCATTAGCAATAAGGAAATCTCTTAGGCATTCATACCATGCTCTTGGGGCTTGCTTGAGCCCATAAAGCGCCTTAGAGAGCCTATAGACATGGTTAGGGTACTCACTGTCTTCAAAGCCGGGAGGTTGCTCAACATAGACCTCTTCCTTGATTGGTCCATTGAGGAAGGCACTCTTCACGTCCATTTGGTAAAGCTTGAAGCCATGGTAAGTAGCATAGGCTAATAATATACGAATTGACTCAAGCCTAGCTACGGGTGCATAGGTTTCACCGAAATCCAAACCTTCGACTTGTGAATATCCCTTGGCCACAAGTCGGGCTTTGTTCCTAGTCACCACACCATGCTCATCTTGTTTGTTGCGGAAGACCCACTTGGTTCCTACAACATTTTGGTTAGGACGTGGAACTAAATGCCATACCTCATTCCTCGTGAAGTTGTTGAGCTCCTCTTGCATCGCCATCACCCAATCCGAATCTTGGAGTGCTTCCTCTACCCTGTGTGGCTCAATAGAGGAAACAAAAGAGTAATGCTCACAAAAATGTGCAACACGAGATCCAGTGGTTACCCCCTTATGAATGTCGCCGAGGATGGTGTCGACGGGGTGATCTCGTTGGATTGCTTGGTGGACTCTTGGGTGTGGCGGTCTTGGCTCTTCATCCTCCTTGTCTTGATCATTTGCATCTCCCCCTTGATCATTGCTGTTATCTTGAGGTGGCTCATCTCTTTGATCTTCTCCTTCATCAACTTGAGCCTCATCCTCATTTGGAGTTATTGGAGATGCTTGCGTGGAGGAGGATGGTTGATCTTGTGCATTTGGAGGCTCTTCGGATTCCTTAGGACACACATCCCCAATGGACATGTTCCTTAGCGTGATGCACGGAGCCTCTTCACCTATCTCATCAAGATCAACTTGCTCTACTTGAGAGCCGTTAGTTTCATCAAACACAACGTCACAAGAAACTTCAACTAGTCCTGAGGACTTGTTAAAGACTCTATATGCCCTTGTGTTTGAATCATATCCTAGTAAAAAGCCTTCTACTGTCTTAGGAGCAAATTTAGATTTTCTACCTCTTTTAATAAGAATAAAGCATTTGCTACCAAAGACTCTAAAATATGAAATGTTGGGCTTTTTACCGGTTAGGAGTTTGTATGATGTCTTCTTGAGGATTCGATGTAGATACAACCGGTTGATGGCGTAGCAGGCTGTGTTGACCGCCTCGGCCCAAAACCGATCCGGCGTCTTGTACTCATCAAGCATGGTTCTTGCCATGTTTAATAGAGTTCTATTCTTTCTCTCCACTACACCATTTTGTTGTGGTGTGTAGGGAGAGGAGAACTCATGCTTGATGCCCTCCTCCTCAAGGAAGCCTTCAATTTGAGAATTCTTGAACTCCGTTCCGTTGTCACTTCTTATTTTCTTGATCCTTAAGCCGAACTCATTTTGAGCTCGTCTCAAGAATCCCTTTAAGGTCTCTTGGGTTTGAGATTTTTCCTGCAAAAAGAACACCCAAGTGAAGCGAGAATAATCATCCACAATAACTAGACAGTACTTACTCCCGCCGATGCTTATGTAAGCTATCGGGTCGAATAGGTCCATGTGTAGGAGCTCTAGTGGCCTGTCAGTCGTCATGATGTTCTTGTGTGGATGATGAACACCAACTTGCTTCCCGGCTTGGCATGCGCTACAAATCCTGTCTTTCTCAAAATGAACATTTGTTAATCCTAAAATGTGCTCTCCCTTTAGAAGCTTATGAAGATTCTTCATTCCAACATGGGCTAGTCGGCAGTGCCAGAGCCAACCCATGTTAGTCTTAGCAATTAAGCAAGTGTCGAGTTCAGCTCTATCAAAATCTACCAAGTATAGCTGACCCTCTAACACTCCCTTAAATGCTATTGAATCATCACTTCTTCTAAAGACAGTGACACCTACATCAGTAAATAGACAGTTGTAGCCCATTTGACATAATTGGGAAACAGAAAGCAAGTTGTAATCTAATCAATCAACAAGAAAAACATTGGAAATGGAATGGTCAGGAGATATAGCTATTTTACCCAAACCTTTGATCAAACCTTGGTTTCCATCCCCGAATGTGATAGCTCTTTGGGGATCTTGGTTTTTCTCGTAGGAGGAGAACATCTTCTTCTCCCCTGTCATGTGGTTTGTGCACCCGCTATCGATGATCCAACTTGAGCCCCCGGATGCATAAACCTACAAAACAAATTTAGTTCTTGACTTTAGGTACCCAAACGGTTTTGGGTCCTTTGGCATTAGACACAAGAACTTTGGGTACCCAAACACAAGTCTTGGAGCCCTTGTGTTTGCCCCCAACAAACTTGGCAACTACTTTGCCGGATTTGTTAGTTAAAACATAAGATGCATCAAAAGTTTTAAATGAAATGTCATGATCATTTGATGCACTAGGAGTTTTCCTCTTGGGCAACTTGGCACGGGTTGGTTGCCTAGAGCTAGATGTCTCACCCTTATACATAAAAGCATGATTAGGGCCAGAGTGAGACTTCCTAGAGTGAATTCTCCTAATTTTACTCTCAGGATAACCGGCAGGGTACAAAATGTAACCCTCGTTATCCTGAGGCATGGGAGCCTTGCCCTTAACAAAGTTAGATAATTTTTTAGGAGGGGCATTAAGTTTGACATTGTCCCCCTTTTGGAAGCCAATGCCATCCTTGATGCCATGGCGTCTCCCACTATAGAGCATACTACGAGCAAATTTAAATTTTTCATTTTCAAGTTCATGCTCGGCAATTTTAGCATCCAATTTTGCTATATGATCATTTTGTTGTTTAATTAAAACCATATGATCATGAATAGCATTAATATCAACATCTCTACATCTATTGCAAATGGAGACATGCTCAATGGTAGATGTAGAGGGTTTGCAAGATTTTAATTCTACAACCTTAGCATGCAATATATCATTTTCACTTCTAAGGTTGGAAATAGTAACATTGCAAACATCAAAATCTTTAGCCTTAGCAATTAATTTTTCATTTTCAATCCTAAGGCTAGCAAGAGAATCATTTAATTCTTCAATCTTAGCAAGTAAATAAACATTGTCATCTCTAAGATTGGGAATTGAAACATTACAAACATGAGAATCAACCTTAGCATTTAAACTAGCATTTTCAATTCTAAGGTTGGCAATAGTATCATGGCAAGTGCTTAGCTCACTAGACAATTTTTCACATTTTTCTACTTCTAGAGCGTAAGCATTTTTAACCTTAACATGCTTTTTGTTTTCCTTGATTAGGAAGTCCTCTTGGGAGTCCAAGAGTTCATCCTTCTCATGGATGGCACTAATTAGTTCATTTAGTTTTTCTTTTTGTTGCATGTTGAGGTTAGCAAAAAGAGTACGCAAATTATCCTCCTCATCACTAGCATTATCATCACTAGAGGACTCATATTTAGTGGAGGATTTGGATTTAACCTTCTTCTTTTTGTCGTCCTTTGCCATGAGGCACTTGTGGCCGACGTTGGAGAAGAGAAGTCCCTTGGTGACGGCGATGTTGGCGGCGTCCTCGTCGGAGGAGGAGTCGGTGGAGCTCTCATTGGAGTCCCACTCGCGGCACACATGGGCATCGCCGCCCTTCTTCTTGTGGTACCTCTTCTTTTCCTTTCTTCTTCCCTTCTTGTCGTCGCCCCTGTCACTGTCACTAGAAATAGGACATTTGGCAATAAAGTGACCGGGCTTACCACACTTGTAGCAAACCTTCTTGGAGCAGAACTTGTAATCTTTCCCCCTCCTTTTCTTGAGGATTTGGCGGAAGCTCTTGATGATGAGCGCCATTTCCTCGTTGTCGAGCTTGGAGGCGTCAATGGGTTGTCTACTTGATGTAGACTCCTCCTTTTTCTCCTCCGTCGCCTTGAATGCCACCGGTTGTGCTTCGGGCGTTGAGGAGGTGCCTTGCTCGATGATTTTATTTGAGCCTTTAATCATTAGCTCAAAGCTCACAAATTTTCCTATAACCTCCTTGGGAGACATTAGCTTGTATCTAGGATCACCTCGAATTAATTGAACTTGCATAGGGTTAAGAAAAACGAGGGATCTAAGAATAACCTTGACCATCTCATGGTCATCCCATTTTTCGCTCCCGAGGTTGCGCACTTGGTTCACCAAGGTCTTCAAGCGGTTGTACATAGCTTGTGGATCCTCCCCTTGGTGATGCATGAAGCGACCGAGCTCCCCCTCGATCGTCTCCCGCTTGGTGATCTTTGTCACCTCGTCTCCTTCGTGCGCGGTCTTGAGTACGTCCCAAATTTCCTTCGCACTCTTTAACCCTTGCACCTTATTAT
This sequence comes from Zea luxurians, assembly GCA_029449295.1. Taxonomy (NCBI): domain Eukaryota; kingdom Viridiplantae; phylum Streptophyta; class Magnoliopsida; order Poales; family Poaceae; genus Zea; species Zea luxurians. The sequence goes on along the minus strand of JAOPSE010000039.1, from coordinate 3,053,654 downwards.
ACTCCTCTCGGTTTAGAGATGCGAGGAGTATAGTGGTGGCTTGGGAGTTAAAGTGGTGGATTTGGGCCACTTCGTCCGAGTCGTAGTCTTCATCCCCTACGGATGGTACCTGTACACCAAACTCACCAACATTCCAAATGCTTGTGTGGAGTGAGGTTAGATGATGCCTCATTTTATCACTCCACATATTATAATCTTCACCGTCAAAAACTGGTGGTTTTCCTAATGGAACAGAGAGCAAAGGAGTATGCTTTGAAATACGGGGATAGCGTAGGGGAATCTTACTATACTTCTTGCGCTCATGGCGCTTAGAAGTAACGGACGGCGCGTCGGAGCCGGAGGTCGATGGTGATGAAGTGTCGGTCTCATAGTAGACCACCTTCCTCATCTTCTTCTTTTTGTCACCACTCCGATGCGACTTGTAGGAAGAGGGTTTCTTCTCCTTCCCCTTCCCTTTGTTGCGGGACTCTTCCGATGAAGCCTTCCCGTGGCTTGTAGTGGGCTTGTCGCCGGTCTCCATTTCCCTCTTGGCGTGATCTCCCGACATCACTTCGAGCGGTTAGGCTCTAATGAAGCACCGGGCTCCGATACCAATTGAAAGTTGCCTAGAGGGGGGGGGGGTGAATAGGGCGAATCTGAAATTTATAAACTTAAGCACAACTACAAGCCGGGTTAGCGTTAGAAATATAAGCGAGTCCGAGAGAGAGGGTGAAAAACAAATCGCAAGCAAATAAGGAGTGAGACACAAGGATTTATTTTACTGAGGTTCGGTTCTCTCAAACCTACTCCCCGTTGAGGTGGTCACAAAGACCGGGTCTCTTTCAACCCTTTCCCTCTCTCAAACGGTCCCTCGGACCGAGTGAGCTTCTTCTTCTCAATCACACGGGACACAAAGTCCCCGCAAGGACCACCACACAATTGGTGTCTCTTGCTTCGGTTACAAGTGAATGAATCTCAAGAAAGAATGAGAAAGAAAGAAGCAATCCAAGCGCAAGAGCTCAAATGAACACAACAATCACTCTCTCTAATCACTAAAGCTTTGAGTGGAATTGGGAGAGGATTTGATCTCTTTGGTGTGTCTAGAATTGAATGCTAGAGCTCTTGTAAGTAGTTGGAAGGTGGAAAACTTGGATGACTTGAATGTGGGGTGGTTGGGGGTATTTATAGCCCTAACCACCAAACTAGCCATTTGGTGGAGGCTGCTGTCGCATGGCGCACCGGACAGTCCGGTGCGCCAGCCACGTCACCAGGCCGTTGGGTTCCGACCGTTGGAGCTCTGACGTGTGGGCCCGCCTGGCTGTCCGGTGGTGCACCGGACAAGTCCTGTAGACTGTCCGGTGTGCCACCCGCGCGTGCACTGCTCCTCTGCGCGCGCTGGCGCGCATTTAATGCTGTAGCAGGTGACCGTTGGCGCGGAATAGCCGTTGCTCCGCCGTTACACCGGATAGTCCGGTGTGCACCGGACATGTCCGGTGAATTATAGCGGAGCGGATTCCCGAAGCTGGCGAGTTCAAAGTCGCTTCTCCTCTGGAGCACCGGACACTGTCCGGTGGTGCACCGGACAGTCCGGTGAATTATAGCGAAGCGCCTCTGATTTTTCCCGAAGGTGAAGAGTTCAACTTGGAGTCCCCTGGTGCACTGGACACTGTCCGGTGGCACACCGGACAGTCCGGTGCGCCAGACCAGGGTGCCTTCGGTTGTCCCTTTGCTCTCTTTTATTGAACCCATTCTTGGTCTTTTTATTGGCTTATTGTGAACCTTTGGCACCTGTAAAACTTATAAACTAGAGCAAACTAGTTAGTCCAGTTATTTGTGTTGGGCAATTCAACCACTAAAATCAATTAGGAAATAGGTGTAAGCCTAATTCCCTTTCAAGCACCAAGTGGGATGACCATGAAATGGTCAAGGTTATTCTAAGATCCCTTGTTTTTTGCAATCGTACTCAAGTGCAATTAATTCATGGGGATCCTAGATACAAATTAATGTCTCCCGAGGAAGTGATAGGAAAGTTTGTGAGCTTTGAGCTAATGATCAAAGACTCCAAACACATCGTCAACTTGGAGCATGGCGCCACCTCCACACCCGAGGTGCAACCCGTCGTATTCAAAGCGACGGAAGAGAAGAAAGAGGAGTCTACTTATAGTAGGCTTCCTATCGACGCCTCTAAGCTCAACAACGAGGAAATGGCGCTCATCATCAAGAGCTTCCGCCAAATCCTCAAGCAAAGGAGGGGAAGGATTACAAACCCCGCTCCAAGAGGGTGTGCTACAAGTGTGGTAAGCCCGATCATTTTATTGCTAAATGTCCTATGTCTAGTGATAGTGACAGGGGCGAGGACAAGAAGGAGAAGAAGGAGAAGAAGAGATACTACAAGAAGAAGGGCGATGATGCCCACGTGTATCGGGAATGGGACTCCGACGAGAGCTCCACCGACTCCTCCTCCGATGAGGACGCCACCAACATCACCATCAACAAGGGCCTCCTCTTCCTCAACGTCGGCCACAAGTGCTTCATGGCAAAGGACGACAAAAAGAAGAGGGTACAATCTAGAACCACCCCCAAGTATACTACATCTAGTGATGAGGGTAGTTCTAGTGAAGATGAAGATGATCTGCTTACTCTTTTTGCCAACCATAACATGCAACAAAAGGAAAAATTAAATGAGATAATAGGAGCTATTCATGAGAAGGATGAACTTTTGGGTAGCCAAGAGGAATTCCTTATTAAAGAAAACAAAAAACTTATTAAATTGAAAAATGCTTATGCTCAGGAAGTTGAAAAATGTGAAAATTTGACTAAGAAGCTTAGCATGTGCCATGATTCAATTACCAGTCTTAGAAATAAAAATGCTTGTTTAAATGCTAAGATTGATAAATTGAATGAATCAATTTCTAGCCTTAGAACTGAAAATACTAGTTTAATTTCTAAGGTTAAAGATTTAAAAGTTTGTAATGATTCTATTTCCTGTCTTAGAGATGAAAGTGCCATGCTAAAATCTAAGATAGATTAATTAAATGCATGCAAACCATCTACATCTACTATCGATTATGTTTCTATTTGCACTAGATGTAGAGATGTTAATGTTAATGCTATAAATGATCACATTGCTATGGTTAAACAACAAAATAATCATATAGCTAAACTAGATGCTAAAATTGCCGAGCATGAGCTCGAGAATGAAAATTTTAAACTTGCTCGTAGCATGCTTTATAATGGGAGACACCCTTAAAAAAGGGAAATAGGGTCAAACGTTTTTCCATAATTAATTTTGGTGGTTGAATGCCCAACACAAATATTGGACTAACTAGTTTTCTCTAGAGTATATGATCTACAGGTGCATAAAGGTTCAACTCAAACCAATAAAAGATTGAAGATAGGGTTCAAATACAAAGGAGCAAGAAACCGAGTGTGCCCTGGTCTGGCGCACCGGACTGTCCGGTGTGCCACCGGACAGTGTCCGGTGCACCACGACCGTACGAGATCAAACTAGCCGCTCTTGGGTTTCTTCAGGCGCTCTCCGCTAGAAATCACCGGACTGTCTGGTTTTCCACCGGACTACCCGGTGTGACAGCGGAGCAACGGCTACTCGCGCAACGGTCGATTGCAAAAGCCGCGCTGACCGCTGAACAGTGAAGAACAGTGCGCGCAGAGTCAGAGCGCAGAAGTCAGAGGAACACCAGACAGTGAACAGTGCATGTCCAGTGTGGCACCGGACTGTCTGGTGCCACTAGAAGACAAGCCTCCAACGGTCAACTGTTCCAGAACCCTAAAGGTTGGGTGACGTGGCTGGCGCACCGGACTGTCCGGTGTGCCCATCGACAGCAGCCACTCCCAACGGCTATGTGGTGGTTGAGGGCTATAAATACCTCCCAACCACCACCACTCCAAGCATCCAAGTTTCCAACACTTCACATTCAATACAAGAGCTAATGCATTCACTCCAAGACACAAATCAAAAGATCAAAGCCTCTCCAAGTGCTAAAATCCACTCCAATCACCTAGTGACTTGAGAGAGAGTTTGTTCGTGTTCTTTGCGCTTTCTTGGATCGCTTTCTTCCTTCCTCATTCTTGTTCCCAAGTGTTTTTGTAAGCAAGGCAAGAGACACCAATTGTGTGGTGGTCCTTGCGGGGTCTAAGTGACCCATGAGAATTAAGGAGAAAGCTCACTCGGTCTAAGTGACCGTTTGAGAGAGGGAAAGGCTTGAAAGAGACCCGGTCTTTGTGACCACCTCAACGGGGACTAGGTTCTTTAGAACCGAACCTCGGTAAAACAAATCACCGTGTCTTCCGCTTGATTTGCTCTTGATTTGTTTTCCCCCTCTCTCCTAGACTCGGATTTAATTCTAACGCTAACCCAGGCTTGTAGTTGTGTTTTAAGTTGTAAATTTCAGATTCCACCTATTCACCCCCCTCTAGGCGACTTTCAATTTGTATCAGAACCTGGTACTTCATTAGAGTCTAACAACTCAAAGTGATGTCGGGAGATCATGCCAAGAGGGAGATCGTGACCGGCGACAAGCCTGCACGCCCGGAGAGAACCCACTCAAGGGAGTCCGGCCACAAGCAAAAGGAGGAATCCTCTTCCTCTAACAAGACCCATCGGAGAGGAGACAAGAAGAAGAAGATGAAGAAAGTGGTCTACTACGAGACCGACTCTTCGTCACCCTCCACATCCGGCTCTGACTTGTCGTCCGCCGCTTCTAAGCGCCATGAGCGCAAGAAGTATAGTAAGATGCCCCTACGCTATCCTCGCATTTCTAAGTGCACTCCATTACTTTCCGTTCCCCTAGGCAAACCACCATTTTTGATGGTGAGGATTATTGTATGTGGAGTGATAAAATGAGGCATCACGTAATCTCACTCCACAAAAGCATATGGGAGATTATTGAGTTTGGAGTACAGGTACCGAAGGTGGGGGACAAGGACTACGATTCAGACGAGGCCGACCAAATCCGACACTTTAACTCCCAAGCAACTACTATACTCCTCGCCTCCTTATGTCGAGAGGAGTATAATAAGGTGCAAGGGTTAAAGACCGCCAAGAAAATTTGGGACGTCCTCAAAACGACGCACGAAGGGGATGAGGTGACCAAGATCACCAAGCGGGAGACAATTGAGGGGGAGCTCGGTCGATTCGTCCTCAACCAAGGAGAGGAGCCACAAGCGATGTACAACCGGCTCAAGACCTTGGTCAATCAAGTGCGCAACCTCGGGAGCACCAAGTGGGATGACCATGAAATGGTCAAGGTTATTCTAAGATCCCTTGTTTTTCGCTATCCTACTCAAGTGCAATTAATTCATGGGGATCCTAGATACAAATTAATGTCTCCCGAGGAAGTGATAGGAAAGTTTGTGAGCTTTGAACTAATGGTCAAAGGCTCCAAACACATCGTCAACTTGGAGCAAGGCGCCACCTCCACACCCGAGGTGCAACCCGTCGCATTCAAGGTGATGGAAGAAGAAAAGAAGGACTCTACACCAAGTAGGCTTCCCATCGACGCATCCAAGCTCGACGATGAGGAAATGGCGCTCATCATCAAGAGCTTCCGCCAAATCCTCAAGCAAAGGAGGGGGAAGGATTATAAACCCCGCTCCAAGAGGGTGTGCTACAAGTGTGGTAAGCCCGGTCATTTTATTGCAAAATATCCAATGTCAAGTGATAGTGACAAGGGCGACGACAAGAAAGGGAAGAAGAAGGAGAAGAAGAGATATTACAAGAAGAATAGCGGCGATGCCCACGTGTGTTGGGAATGGGACTCCGACGAGAGCTCCACCGACTCCTCCGACGAGGATGCCACCAACATCGACGTCAACAAGGGCCTCCTCTTCCCCAACGTCGGCCACAAGTGCCTCATGGCAAAGGATGGCAAAAAGAAGAAGGTAAAATCTAGAACCACCTCCAAGTATACTACATCTAGTGATGAGGGTAGTTCTAGTGAAGATGAAGATGATCTGCTTACACTTTTTGCCAACCTTAACATGCAACAAAAAGAAAAATTAAATGAATTGATAGGAGCCATTCATGAGAAGGATGAACTTTTAGATAGCGAGGAGGAATTCCTTATTAAAGAAAACAAAAAACATGTTAAAGTAAAAAATGCTTATGCTCAGGAAGTAGAGAAAAATGAAAACTTGACTAAGGAGCTTAGCATTTGCCATGATTCTATTACCAATCTTAGAAATGAAAATGTTAGTTTAAATGCTAAGATTGATAAATTGAATGAATCAATTTCTAACCTTAGAACTGAGAATGCCAGTTTAATTTCAAAGGTTAAAGATTTAAATGTTTGCAATGATTCTATTTCCTGTCTTAGAAATGAGAATGATATGCTAAAATCTAAGATTGATGAATTAAATGTTTGCAAACCCTCTACATCTACCGTTGATCATGTTTCTATTTGCACTAGATGTAGAGATATTAATGTAGATGCTATTAATGATCACGTTGCAATGATTAAACAACAAAATGATCATATAGCTAAATTAGATGCTAAAATTGCCGAGCATGAGCTCGAGAATGAAAAATTTAAATTTGCTCGTAGCATGCTTTATAATGGGAGACACCCTGGCATTAAGGATGACATTGGTTTCCAACAGGGAAGCAATGTCAAGCTTAATGCCCCTAAGAAATTGTCTAACTTTGTAAAGGGCAAAGCTCCCATGGTTCAGGATAATGAGGGCTATATTTTATATCCTGAAAATTATCCTGAACACAAAATTAGGAGAATTCATGCTAGGAAACCTCATAATGTTTCTCACCATGCATTTATGTATAAAACTGAGGCTTCTAGCTCTAGGCAATCAACACATGTTAAATTGCCTAAAAAGAAAACTCCTACTGCATCAAATGAGCCTAACATTTCATTTAAGACTTTTGATGAATCATATGTTTTAACTAACAAATCAGGCAAAGTAGTTGCCAAATATGTTGGGGCCAAACACAAGGGCTCAAAGACTTGTGCTTTGGTACCTAAGGTACTTGTCTCTAACATCAAAGGACCCAAGACTGTTTGGGTACCTAAGAACAAGGCCTAAATTGTTTTGCAGGTTTATGCATCCCGGGGCTCAAGCTGGATAATTGATAGCGGGTGCACAAACCACATGACTGGGGAGAAAAGAATGTTCTCCTCCTACGAGAAAAACGAAGATCCCCAAAGAGCTATCACATTCGAGGATGGAAATCAAGGTTTGGTCAAAGGACTTGGTAAAATTGCTATATCACCTGACCATTCTATTTCCAATGTTTTTCTTGTAGACTCTTTAGATTACAACTTGCTTTCAGTTTCTCAATTATGCAAAATGGGCTACAACTGTCTTTTTACAGATGCAGGTGTTACTGTCTTTAGAAGGAGTGATGATTCAATAGCATTTAAGGGAGTGTTAGAGGGTCAGCTATACTTAGTTGATTTTAATAGAGCTGAACTCGACACTTGCGTTTTAGAGGTAACGCTGAGTCATGCTCGATGCTGCTGGCGTTTTAGAGGTAACCGCCGAGCGATAGCTGATAATACCGACGTTACAGAGGTAACACCGAGTCATGCCTGAAATTCTGCTTTCCCGAGTAATGACTTGGCGCTTTTTTTAGAAATAGTGCCCAACCCAGAAACCCCATTTATACTTGCTCGACATGCGTTTATGATTTCTGAGCCCTAAGTTCACATCTCCGCCTCGAGCCACTCTGCTTCCCTAAGATCTTGCTCCTGTTCGCTCCATTTGCCAGATTGCGATGGCGCCGAAATGGAAGAGGCAAAGCTCTGTCACGGCAATCATCCCGTCCATCGACCCCAACAGCCAATTGCCATTCGCGGGTAACCACATGTCCATTATCTCAGAATCTGACCTCCTTCATCTTGTCGACGTTAGGGTTTTGCTTCCGAAAGAGCTCTGCTCTTAGCGAATTTGCCGCGGGGTCACCGTTCCGACAGAGGATACCCATGAATGTGTCGTTTATGTTCCTTTCCTTATTCGTGGTCTTGCTCTTCCCGTCTCTCCCTTTTTCCATGGCCTCCTTGACTTCTACGAATTGAACTTGACTCATCTGAACCCTAATTCCATCTTACAAGTTTCCATTTTTGTACATCTGTGTGAGGCCTTTCTCGGGATTCTCCCCCATTTCGGTCTCTGGAAATACCTGTATCACTGTCGGCTCAAGATGGCTGGGGGACAGCACCAACTCATTGGTGATGCAAGCCTGGAGCTTCGCTGCGAGAGAAAGGCAGAGTACCTCCACATTCCCCTCAAGGATAGCATCAAAGGGTGGCGCCTTGAGTGGTTCATTGTGGAGAACCACTGCATGTCTCTCCCCCCTCGGTCAGGGAGGCAGCCAGATGTCCACACACCGAGCTAGATAGAATCTCCGACTCCTTCGAAGATAATAGAGGCTAAGGTACTGCTTGCTGAGGTCTGCTTGCTGAAGGATAGAGGTCTGACTGCTGAGGCCGTGGTTGCTGATTTCATTTTCAAGAACATCCAACCCTTTAAGGATAGGGCGTACCCTGCTTATTTGTATAGTGGTGTCACCAATTCTACCCGGGTCACGAACAAGAAGATTCCGACTGGACATGATCTTGAGGGGTAGAATTTCAAATGCTGGTGCTCCTGTAGCCTATTCTGCTTGGAACTTGCCACCAATTAGGCCATTTTCTGAGTTTGTGTCCAACCCTCCTACTCGTGATGGTAGCCTGGGTCTTAGAGTGCGCCCCTCTCCAGCAGATATCGAAGCCTTGATTACTTCAATTCAGGACATTCCTGAAGATGAGAGGCAGACTCACTTCGAGATGCCAGCCAACACGGATGACGTTGAGATAGATGCTGTGCTTAGCCTGCTGGCGGGGGAATCATCCGACTCTACCTGCACCGAGCCAATGGCTATCACAACTAGAGAGGAATTTGGTGAAGAGGTGGAAACTCGAAAGCTTGAAGGTGCTCGCCCAAAGCGTTCGCGCCGAGTGAGACGCCCAACTGCACCTGTCGAGGAGAAGAGGAAGAGAAGCAGCTCCGACAACTGTCGTGCTTGGGTCTAGATGCCGGCCCTTCCGTGCCAGTTCCTAATGATGTCCTGACAGAGGCCATTTCAGAGGCTGATGCCAAGGGTGCACAGGCTGTTGGATGCATGCTTGGCGATGATGAAGAGGAAGAAGAGGAAGAAGTCCCACTGATCCGTAAGAACAGTCGGCACTATAGAGGAAGTGACATCCCTACTCTAGCTCTGTCGGCTCTTGTCAGTCTTCAGGGACTTCCAATATCAGACTTTGATCAAGTACTAGAGGAAGTCGTCCTCGAAGATATGCTGTCAGAGCCCACTGCCGATGATATCCCGGCTGTTTGTTCATATGTTCCAGACGGTGGGCTTTCCTTGCTTGATTTTGCTGGGCAAGAGGTAACCCGAGCACTGTCTCACGCGTCGTCGACTTTGGAGGGCAGTCTTTCACGCCGAGACATCGATCCGAGTCACCCGACTCCCATGGAGGTGGTTGAGGAGCCCTTAGCCTTAGAGGTTGTTGGGGACTTGTTCTCAAATGCTATGAGTCAAGAACAAGGCAACACAGAAAATGTTAAGTGTTAAAGTCCTTCGTCCTTCGAAGCATTATTTCCCTTGGGATATAATGATTTTCGGACGAAGGTTATGAAAGACATACCTTCATCAACACAACATATAATAATGAAGAAAGAACCATATAAAATATAAAGGATAACATAAACAATTATGTATAATCATCAACTCATTTTTTATATTATTATGGAAAAATAGAAATGATATCCAATAACAAATGTACCTTCGGCTTGAAGGAAGATGTAAGTACAAGCGTGACGCGAAAGTAAAATGCCAAGTCAGTGTGAACAGTACGGGGGCACTGTTCACCTATTTATAGGCACGGGACACAGCCCATGTAAAATTACATCCATGCCCTTTACATTTGGTAGTGATTCTATAGTAATCCACCGAGGCCTAAATAGCATTTTCATCTTTAAGTCGGTTTCCTTTTATGCTATCATGCCGAAGCTTTCCTGCTCACAACTTCGGCGCTGTATCAACCTTCGTATTCTTCTCCCACCGTGGTGCTGATTCGAGTCCGAAGATACCTGTTCACACATTATACTCCAGAAGCACTATTAAATCGTATTTTTGAGGACCTTCGGAAGCCAAAGGCCCCCAACAGTAGCCCCTCGCAATATTAATTTGTTAGAATGATAAATTTAGATTGCGACATGGACGAAGGCCTTAAGCCGAAGGTCCGAAAAAACACCTTCCCTTTGCTAGAATAGCAACATTCACTGACAAGTAGGGTCTCCCAATTTTCAATGCACTGGGCATATAAATAAGAGCATACCACGAACTTATTTGGTACGCTTTCTTGCCGTCTGCTCTTGCTTACTCAATTTTTTAGCTCTTGCGCACCAACTGCTTAGCTTTTTAAGTTTTTAAGCTTCGGCTTTGAAAACAGTTTTTAGCCTTTCCGAAGATGTCCAAAGATAAAAAGGCTACTGCCGAGATGAAGCTAAGTCTCTCTGAAGAGAAAAACCTGGGGTTTCTTGAAGCAATGTCGAAGACCAATACAGAAAAGATCACCAAAGAGATTTTAGAAGGTTTATCTGAAGATACTGATGACAGCGATAGCTATGATGTGGATAGTGGTGGTGAGGACTCCGAAGATCGCCCTTGGCGACCAAGCCATGCGATTTTCGGCAAATCAAGTATCAAAGAAAATCATCTTGTCAATATGAGGGGAAGATATTTCTGGGACTTGTCCGTTGTGAGAGCGGACGAAGGAGAGAAGACTTGTCCGACCCCTGAGGAAAATGAAGTCGTAGTGTTCCGAAGCTTTTTGAAAGCTGGACTACGATTTCCCCTGAACAGCTTTGTCGTAGAGGTGCTGAAAATATTTGAAATTTATCTTCACCAACTTACCCCCGAAGCAATCATAAGGATGAATATCTTCGTGTGGACAGTGAGAAGCCAAGGTCTGGAACCGGATGCGAAGAGTTTCTGCAACATACACGAATTGTTATACGAAACAAAGCCCTGGGGTAAGGAACAGTATCACAATAATTTCGGCTGCTACAGCTTCGTCGCTCGGTCTGGGTTAAGCTGTCCCGTGCCAACCTTTCGGAAGAAATGGCCCGGCGACTGGATGTCAGAATGGTTTTATGTGAAGAATGACCTGAAAACACGGGAAGATATTAAAGGTATAATTATGCGTCCTATTTGGCAATGCTTCGGCCTGCGGAAGCCAAAGGTTGAAATAAATGAAGCTGCCGAAGAATGCCAGAGAGCCTTCGGAGTTGTTTGCTCTTTTATTGGAACGAGGGATTTGGTCCAAGAGCATATTGCCTTCAGAGTATGGCCGTTCGCGGAAAAATGGGAAATGCCGCAAGAAACCATAAAGGAGGCTGACGAAGGTGGACTTATCAGGTTGAAGTATACTTTCAAGTTTGGAGATAAATTCGTTGAGCCAGATGATGACTGGCTAAAAAGCATTGAAAATTTAAGTGATGAACTACTTGGGGTTTATTCAAAGGCCGAAGACACTGCATTGTCAGCAGCCTTCGGAGGCCGGAAAAAGAAAAGACTAAACCGAGTTTTTGACGCAATTGGGTTCGTGTACCCCGACTACCACTATCCAGCGCGGGGCCAAAAAAGAAAAAGCGCAACTTCTGCACAAGAAACTGCTTCAACCGCTCCCAGCGATCCAACTCTGAAGAGACGAAGGGTAAAGGTTCTCACATACCGGCCACGCTACATTGAACCAGCTACAGTGCCTGAGTTCGCCGGTGAAACCTCTTCGGCCACCGAAAAAGAACCAACTTTATTGTCGAAGATCGAAGAAAAGGCTGAAGCACCCTCAGCAGAGAAAACAGAAAAACCGAGAACTGAAGGAACGAAAGTATTGGAAATTTTAAGTCCTTCAGCAAGCTTTGAGATAGTAAAAAACCAGAAGGGCCCAGCAGTAACCCCGAAAAGAAAAAGAATGGTCAATGTGCTAGATGTACTAGAGACAATTAAGTCCTCAAGCACTACCCCGAAGAAGACTGTTGAAACTTCCGAAGCGGAGACTGAAATCTTTGATACTAAAGCTCCAGAGCAACAAATTGAGACTGAAGCTGGGCCTTCAGAGCCCACAAAGGTAAAATCCTTGGAAACCGAGGAGGAAAAAATGACGGAGCCAATTCTTGCTGAAGAGATCAGTGCTGTTGCCCCCGAAGCATCCCCCAAAGTCCTTGATTACATTGTTCGACATGCTTCAGGGAAAAAGTTATCAGAAGAAGAAGTTTTTGAAGCTAATCACTATGCCAAAGAATTAAAATATCCGAAGGGGGTACTAGTGTTCAATGGTACAAATGAAGAAGATTTCTTATACTGCCTCCCGGATAACAAAGAATTACTCGTCTGTCGGGAAATGGCCCGAAGCATGGGGTTTCCGAAGCTGGAGGCTGGCCTCTGCGCGATGACAAAGGACGATCTTGCGGACAGCCTTGCGTATAATAGCCTGAAGGTACGAGATCTGCGCATTTGGAAACTTTATGATTTGAAATCTATTCTTTTATTCTTATACTAACTCCTTTACATATAGGGTTTAATACTAAGCAACGCGCTGAGAGCGCAAAAGAATGCCGAAGACGAGAGCTATGAAATTGCTTTCAACAACCTTCGAACAGAGGTCATCAAACTAAGGAACGAAGCCTTGGAAAAGGACAAGATTCTAGTTACATTAGTGGACAAAATAAAGGAGAACGAAGCTGCGTCTAAAGCACAAGTTGCAGCTCAAAAGCACGAGATTGACGATCTTCGGAAGCAATTAGCCCGGGCTAAAGAAGAACGCATACTTGAAGAAACGAAGCGAGAACTTAGCGACCAATGGGCAAATCATTTAGAAGGAACTGTCGAAGAGCTTCGTTCGTCCAAGAAAAGATGCTATGACAAATCTATGGAGTGTGTCAAGAAAATGAAAGCTAGCTTCGCCAGCGTTGGCGCATTTTCGAGTGAAGAAAACTTTACAAGAGGCAACCCCGAAGGTCCCATTGAATGGATTAATCACGAAGCTGAAGCCTTTGAAGAAATTTTGAATAGTCACGGAGACATTTGCGCTTTTTCGGGTGCCAGGGGGATTGCCACCATTTTAGAAAGGAAAGGCTGCGAACATGTAAAAATTTTAGCACAATCCGAAACTGCCTTGTCCTTCGAAGACGCTAAAGACCCTTCAGCTGAAGCTAGCATGGTTGGTGGAAAATTTTTCACCGATATCTGGGATAACGGTGGCCGAGAAATGGCCCGAGAAATTATCCAAAAAAGCAAAAAAGGCATCCATGATGCTAGAAAAGTGGCCGAGGCTGCTGAGAAAAGCGCAGAGCCCGAAGGGCAAATAGGTATTAACTAATGGTTTTCATTGTGTTGTAATTTTTTATTTCAAACTTCGTTCGCCAATTGTAATAGCAATGTAGCCGTATCTTGTCCTCCCTCAGATCCTGCTAAAACGCCTCCGGTCCCTCACCCGAAGGACGACGATGAAATCAAAAAGATGGCCGAAACTATCATGGATCAAGTTGTCAATCAACTCCTGAACGAAGCTGCGGAGGTTGTACTTAGGGAAGACTAGATGCTATTGTAAAAACATCTGAAATATAAAATGTGTAATATCTTGTAACCCTGAATGTAATATACTTGTTTTTTTATGGTTCAATTCTTTACGATGCATGAAATTTTACATACATACCGTTTTTGAGTCTTTGACGAAAAAACACCTTCCCTTCTTTTCATGCTTCGTGAAGAAGAATTTTCATTTATCACAACGATATCCATAGTGCTCTGATGAAGAATTTCCAAGCTCCGTGAAAATATTTTCCGAAGCTACACTCCGAAGATCAATATTGTATCTCCTTGTGACTTTGCATAATTTTCCCTTTTTCAAAGCATTTTTTCGAAGATCGATATTGTGCCCCTTCTTGTGCCATATGCAGCGTGATGTATGATGCTTATGCTATGTGAAATGATGTGATGATGTTATGTTATGTAAAATGATATTTATTCCGAAGATACACTCACATCCCTGCAATAAAACACATAATCTTTTTAAATCAGCGTTGACTTTTCGCTGTAAGCCTCCCTTAGGAGCTTCTTCGCCTTTTACTTCAGCGGAATCAGCGTTTATTTTTCGCTGTAAGCCTTCCTTAGGAGCTTCTTCGCCTTTTACTTTCGGCGGTATTCACGTTGACTTTTCGCGCTTCGCCTTTTACTTAGGCGGTATCAGCGTTTATTTTTCGCTGTAAGCTCTGCATTCCCTTTGGAACGACTTCTGAGCAGAAAACTTACACTGCGCTCCCTTTGGAACGGCTTTTTGTAACTTCAGCAAACTTACTCTGCGTTCCTTAGAACGACTTTTTGATGCTTCGAAGAATTCATGCCGTGCCTTTTTAAAATAAATTTTTGATAATTCGAAGATCCTCCTTGCTATCGCAAATCTTTAAGCTTCAACAACTTAAGCCTGTAGAGAAGATATACTTTCCTTGTGGCAATCAACGAAACTATTACATGAGATTTAAAAATTGTCCTTTATTACACAGAAAATAAAACTGAATGGAAAAGACTACTATCAAAGTAGGATATTTGTCAATAAATGTGCTTCGACTCTGGCACAGTGCTATTGACTGTGCGAGCTTCGGACTGTTCTCTGAAGTCCCTTTGCTGTTGAACATATTGGCCCCCTTCTGGCTGTTGGCCTTGTTGTAGCGGTGGTGGAAGCGGGGGCTGTTGCCAGGAAGCTTGAGGTTGACTCGCCGAAGCAACAGAAACTGCAGGGTGATTGCCTACATATTCTGGGATGTAAGGCGAATGATACGAAGCAGTGTGCATAATCTGCTTCGGCTGACCCTGTTGTGCTGCAGCTTCGGCTATCTCCTTTTGCTTCTGGATGGTAACATGGCACATCCTGGTGGTATGGCCCTTGTTTTCACCACAGAACAAGCAAAATGTTCTCCTTGGTTGATCTCCAAATCTTCCGCCGAAGCCCCTGGCGCCTCTGCCTCTTGGAGCTGGCGGCCGGAAGAAGCTTTGCTGTTGCCCCGAAGCTTGTGAGGAGCACTGTGGCCTTTGCTGCTGGCTCCCCTTATCATCATTTTGAGTAGAGTTGTGAATTGACCTGACGTGCCTCGGATAAAATCTTCCTCCGAAGCCCCTGGTCATTTCGGAAAACCTGAAAGCTTCCTCCCTTCTTTGACGAAAATCATTGTCGGCCCGAATATACTCGTCCATCTTCTGGAGCAGCTTCTCCAAAGTTTGAGGAGGTTTCCTAGCAAAGTACTGAGCTGAAGGTCCTGGCCGAAGTCCCTTGATCATGGCCTCAATTACAATTTCGTTGGGCACTGTTGGCGCCTGTGCCCTCAATCGTAAGAACCTCTGGACATACGCCTGAAGGTATTCTTCGTGATCCTGGGTGCACTGGAATAGAGCTTGAGCAGTGACCGGCTTCGTCTGAAACCCCTGGAAGCTGGTTAACAACATGTCCTTCAGCTTTTGCCATGAAGTGATCGTTCCTGGTCGAAGGGAGGAATACCAGGTTTGAGCAACACTCCTAACAGCCATAACAAAAGATTTTGCCATGACTGCAGTATTGCCACCATACGAAGATACTGTTGCTTCGTAGCTCATCAAAAACTGCTTCAGGTCTGAATGGCCGTCGAACATGGGAAGCTGGGGCGGCTTGTAGGATGAAGGCCAAGGTGTAGCCTGCAGCTCAGCGGACAGAGGAGAAGCATCATCAAAAGCAAAATTTCCATGGTGGAAATTCTCATACCAGTCATCTTCATTGAAGAAACCCTCCTGATGAAGATCCTTGTGCTGAGGCCTTCGGTTCTGCTCATCCTGAGTAAGATGACGAACTTCTTCTGAGGCTTCGTCTATCTGCCTTTGCAGTTCTGCTAGCCTGGCCATCTTTTCCTTCTTCCTCTGCACCTGTTGATGAAGCATCTCCATGTCTCTGATTTCTTGATCTAGCTCATCCTCTTGCGGTGTCGGGCTGACAGCCTTCCTCTTCTGGCTTCGGGCCTCCCGAAGGGAGAGAGTCTCCTGATTGGGGTCCAGCGTTTGCAGAACTGCAGCCCCAGTTGCTGAAGCTTTCTTCGGCGCCATAGCGAAGGTTTATGGTTGCCGAAGATGTTCAAAACTCAGAGTGGAAGTGAGTTCACCGGAGGTGGGCGCCAATGTTGGTGACTTGTTCTCAAATGCTATGAGTCAAGAACAAGGCAACACAAAAAATGTTAAGTGTTAAAGTCCTTCGTCCTTCGAAGCATTATTTCCCTTGGGATATAATGATTTTCGGACGAAGGTTATGAAATACATACCTTCATCAACACAACATATAATAATGAAGAAAGAACCATATAAAATATAAAGGATAACATAAACAATTATGTATAATCATCAACTCATTTTTTATATTATTATTATGGAAAAATAGAAATGATATCCAATAACAAATGTACCTTCGGCTTGAAGGAAGATGTAAGTACAAGCGTGACGCGAAAGTAAAATGCCAAGTCAGTGTGAACAGTACGGGGGCACTGTTCACCTATTTATAGGCACGGGACACAGCCCATGTAAAATTACATCCATGCCCTTTACATTTGGTAGTGATTCTATAGTAATCCACCGAGGCCTAAATAGCATTTTCATCTTTAAGTCGGTTTCCTTTTCTGCTATCATGCCGAAGCTTTCCTGCTCACAACTTCGGCGCTGTATCAACTTTCGTATTCTTCTCCCACCGTGGTGCTGATTCGAGTCCGAAGATACCTGTTCACACATTATACTCCAGAAGCACTATTAAATCGTATTTTTGAGGACCTTCGGAAGCCGAAGGCCCCCAACAGAGGTGAATACTGTAGAAGACCCAACCCCCGAGGGTGGTGCCGGTAGTTACCCAACCCCCGAGGGTGTTGCCGGTAGTGATCCGGCTCTGGTGGGTAGCGCAGGCTACGACCTAGCCCCCGAGGATGTTCAGGTGGGCTCTCTTTCCCATGCCTCCATGGACGTCCACGTTAGGTCGTCCCCACCTCAGTCCGATGGGGCGACGACGGTACACGCTTCCACAGTTTTAACCGGACCAGTCGCCTTAGAGGTCGGCGATCTAGATGCGAGGAGCCTGCTGTCTGCTGGTGGGGCTGAAGTCGCCCCTGATGATGCTCTTCAAATTGTCCCTACTGGTCTTCCTTCATCAAGCCATGCCACAATTCCTCCTGCCCTTGGTCTGCCATTGTTTCTTTCCAACCTTCAGGTGAGTCAACTTTTTTGCCCTAAGGTGTATATACTATTAAATTATCCTTCTTCTGCTCATCTGTCTATGATCACAGGCTTTTGTCGATGGAATGTCTGCCCAGCTGAGATCCTGTGGTGCCACTGTTCCCGAACAAGCTCTATCTCTGATGCAATGGAATCAATTGCTTCTCCAGAAACAAATTGATGAACTGAAGGCGTCCAATGCTGGTTAGTGATCTTACAGCTACCCTAATTGTTTTTATTGATCAACTCGTTCTGAGTTATGCATCCCCTTTCAGCTTCGTTGTCGGATATGGCCCAATGGTGTTCTGACCTTGAGGAGAAGTACCTTTGAAGTCAAGCCGACTTAACCCAACGATGCTCTGACCTTGTGGAGAAGTATTCTCAAAGTCAAGCCGACTTGGCCCAAGTCTCTGCTTCTTTGGATGGCGCGCGTTCTTTGAATTCCTCCCTCAGTGCTCAGCTTGACTCTGAAAGGATGGCACATGAGGTAAACTCCCTTGGATGACTTTGCCACGCTTATTGTTGACTGGGTGCTGAATGTTGCTTCTTGTTCGTAGGAGAAATGAGCACTCGTGGCCTCTCATGACAATCTGGATAGGTTATACCGTGACGCTAGCAACTCCTTGACTATTTTGGAAAGGAGCCACCGCTTCACCATGTTGGACCTGGATCATCATCGTCATGAGCTGCAAGTATCCCAAGATGAAGTTCTGTGGCTTGGACAGCTGTTATCAGCCAAGGATTCAACCATTAGAGGTCTGCGTGCTTCAAAGAAACTTGTCGCACGGGAGCTAGAAGCTGCTCGACTGGCTGTCAAAGCTTCAGAGGATAACTGTGCCGTTTTGAAGGCTCAGCGTGACAAGGCTATGGACAAAGTCATTCGCGCTGGGCAAATCTTGATGAGGAGGCCTGGCGTAGTGGTGCCTGACGATATTGTCGTCGATGTCAAGGCTGAGCCTGATGCTTTGAGTCGTCCTTCTTCTTCCATTGCTCCTGCGAAAGACATTGCTGGCAAAGACGTTTCGATGCAGTGATGTCCTGCCAAAACACTTGATGTAATATGAATTCTATGTGCGTGTGATGGTTGTGTTCGAATATTTTGTGGATAGGGCGCCAGAACGTGCCCCTGGTGCTGACAAGTAAAACGTTCTTTTTTCCTGGAGTGCTAATTGTTTTGCTGTTAGAGTATAATAGTCATTCTGAACAATTGTGGAAGCAAGTGTGCCATGCTGGTTTTGAGCATATTCTCGACTTAGGTCAATCGCTTGGTTAGTAGGGCATAGTGGTCTCCCTAATATGAGTAGACATGAGCATGTTGCACCGTCTTAAGTCATTGCTGATTTAAGCCGATTGCTCCATTAGTAGGGCATAGTGGTCACCCTGAGTCAAGTAAGCGTGAGCATGTCGCACCGACTTAAGCCGATTGCTCCATTAGTAGGGTATAGTGGTTACCCTGAGTCAAGTAAGCGTGAGCATGTCGCACTGACTTAAGTCATCGCCGACTTAAGTCGATTGCTCCGTTAGTAGAGTATAGTGGTCACCCTAAGCCGAGTAAGCGTGAGCATGTCGCACCGACTTAAGTCATCGCCGACTTAAGCCGATTGCTCCGTTAGTAGGGTATAGTGGTCACCCTAAGCCGAGTAAGCGTGAGCATGTCGCACCGACTTAAGTCATCACCGACTTAAGCTGATTGCTCCGTTAGTAGGGTATAGTGGTCACCCTAAGCCGAGTAAGTGTGAGCATGTCGCACCGACTTAAGTCGTCGCCGACTTAAGCCGATTGCTCCATTAGTAGGATATAGTGGTCACCCTAAGCCGTGTAAGCATGTTGATTTGAAGTCCAATCAAATATAGGTCAACTAGAAGTCAAGAGCCTGAATGCCTTTGAAAATGAAAACTTTATTGATGATGAAGTCCCCCGATTACAGAGTATAATGTTTCTTCAAGAACTTTTGAGGCCTTTCTAAGGATAAAACTTTCTGAGATGCTCTATGTTCCATGAATTCCCACTACCGTGCCATCCATTTGAGTAAGCCGTTATGAGCCTGGCCGAGTGACCGCTGATACGGTGAATGGTCCTTCCCATAGTGGTGATAACTTGTGCCATCCTTCCCCCGTTAGAATTCGGCGAAGGACCAAGTCTCCCACTGCGAAGGACCGGTGTCGCATAGCTTTATCATGATAGCGCCTCAGGGTCTGCTGGTATCTAGCCGACTGAATTACTGTGTTCAATCGTTCTTCCTCTAGCACAACGATGTCTTCTAGTCTGGTGGCCTCCGCCTCGGCTATGCTTTTGAAAGTCAGCCTCGGTGCCCCGAATATTAAGTCGGCGGGCAACACTGCTTCTGACCCATAAACCATGAAGAATGGGGTATTTCCGTGTAGAGCTCGACTGGGTTGAGTTCTCAGGCTTCAAACCACATATGGCAGTTCTCTGATCCATTTTCCTGCGAGCTTTTCATTCTTGTCAAATATTTTCTTTCTAAGTGCCTCCAGTATCATTCCATTGGCCCTTTCCACTTGGCCATTGGCTCTTGGATGTGCTACTGACGCATACTTAATCTGGATGCTCTGTTGCTCGCAAAAATCGAAGAATTCAAAACTAGTGAAATTGGATCCCAGGTCAGTGATGATGCTATTTGGTATCCCAAATCTGAATATTTTATCTTGTATAAACTCCACCGCTTTGGCTGAGGTCAGAGAAGCGATTGGCTTGTACTCTATCCACTTTGTGAATTTGTCAATGGCAACCAGTATGTGAGTATAGCCTCCTTGAGCTTTTTTGAAAGGTCCAATCATGTCTAGCCCTCAGCATGCAAAAGACCAGGCTACAGGAATGGTTTGCAGCTGCTGTGCGGGTAAATGTTGTTGCTTTGATAGGAATTGGCAGGCTTCACATCTCTGGACTTACTCGGCAGCGTCACTCTTCGCTGTTGGCCAATAGAAACTAGATCTGAAAGCCTTCCCAACCAGAGTTCTGGATGCTGCATGTACTCCACACTGCCCAGTATAGATTTCTTCTAACAGTTTCTTCATAATAGCCGAGTGAATGCATTTCATGAGTACTCCTATCGCACCCCTTCTGTACAGTATGCCTCCTATGAGGGTGTAGTGGGCTGACTGTCTTGCGATGTGCTCCGTTGCCGACTTGTCATCCGGTTCCTCTTCATTTTTTATGTATCTGATGATAGGCTCTCTCCAGTTGTTGGGGTTCAACTCTGGTCGGCTCAAGGTGTTGCACTCTTCCGTTCAATCTGAGAGAATACTCGGGCGTGATACTTCTTGGACGAAGATCCCGGGCGGGACCTGGGCTCGACTGGATCCCAGCTTTGACAACGCGTCTGCTGCCGCGTTGCGGTCTCTTTCCACGTGATGGAACTCCAACCCTTCGAATTTGTCCTCTAATTTTCAGACGGCTGCATAGTACTTGCCCATAGAGTCAGTCGAGCAATCCCAGTCTTTGTTTATCTGACTTATGACCACT
Organism: Zea luxurians; assembly: GCA_029449295.1. Classification (NCBI taxonomy): domain Eukaryota; kingdom Viridiplantae; phylum Streptophyta; class Magnoliopsida; order Poales; family Poaceae; genus Zea; species Zea luxurians. Next base: position 3,032,902 of record JAOPSE010000039.1, on the reverse strand, counting down.
AGAGAATCTCCATATACCATCAGTTTCTTGATGCCAAGTGTTACAATGATGCTCAACCCGTGGATCAGTGCTTCACACTCTGCTGCATTATTTGATGCTAGAAACAGTAATTGGAGTGCATACTTGAGTTGTTCCCCTCTGGGGGCAATGAAGAGGATCCCTGCTCCCGCTCCTTGCAGCTTAAGCGAGCCGTCGAAGTACATTCTCCATACTTTGGTAGCCTTCGAGTTGTCCAGGACCTGATGTTCAGTCCACTCAGATATGAAGTCGACCAGCGCCTGAGTCCTGATTGCCATGCGAGGTCGGAACTCTATGTCATGAGCTCCCAACTCACACGCCCCCTTGGCTATCCTTCCGATGGCTTCTTTGTTGTGGAGGATGTCCCCTATTGGAAATCTTGTGACTACTATGACTTTGTGGTTGTCAAAGTAGTGTTGGAGCTTGCGTGCGGTTAGAAGTACCACATATAGCAACTTCTGGATTTGAGGATATCTTTTTTTTGAGGGCCCAAGGACTTCACTAATGAAGTAGACTGGATGCTGTATCAGGTGCACGTGTCCTTCCTCCCGCTCGACTACTAACGTGGTGCTTACCACGTGAGTCGTGCAGGAAATGTATAATAACAGATTTTCTGCTGGCTGATTTGGTGTGGCTCGGCGTGGTGGCTTGAGTACTGGTGGCGTGGTCAGGAATCTTTCAACGCCTCTAGAGCTTCTTGTGCCTCTATGGTCCACTGAAACTTGTCCACCTTTTTGAGCAACTTGTAGAATGGCATGCCTTTCTTGCCTAGCCTTGATATGAATCTACTTAGGACTACCATGCATCCAGTAAGCCTCCGCACCTTTTTTGTGATCGCGGCGCTTCCATTCTCATGATGGCTTCAATTTTCTCTAGGTTGGCTTCGATTCCCCGATGGCTGACAATGAATCCGAGTAACTTTCCTGTCGGTACTCCGAAGACACACTTTTCTGGATTAAGCTTCCACCGATATTGCCTCAAACTGTTGAAAACCAGCTGCAAATCATCAACGAAATTTTCTGAGTTTTTTGTCTTGATCACCACGTCATCGACGTAGGCTTCCACCCGCTTGCCCTAGTGATCGGCTAAGCATGTTTGAATAGCTCTCTGGTAGGTCGCTCCCGCGTTCTTGAGGCTGAACGGTATGGAGGTATAGCAGAAGGCTCCAAACGAGGTGATGAATGTTGTCTTCTCTTTATCTTCTTTTGCTAAGCTGATCTGATGGTATCCAGAATAGCAGTCTAGGAAGGATAACATAGAGCACCCGGCAGTCAAATCAACCACCTGATCTATTCTGGGGAGCCCAAAGGGATCCTTTGGACAGTGTTTGTTGAGATCAGTATAGTCGACGCACATGCGCCAATCCACTTTATTCTTTTTGAGTACAAGAATAGGATTTGCCAGCCACTCAGGATGCAACACTTCTCTAATGAACCCTGCTGCCACTAAACGAGCTAACTCGGTGCGAATAGCTTCTCTCTTGTTGGGTGTGAAACGACACAGCTTCTGTCGAATTGGCTTCGCTTGAGAATAGACCTTCATTTGTGCTCGGCCAGTTCTCTCAGGATTCTCGGCATATCCGCAGGTTGCCATACGAATACATCTCGGTTATCTTGCAGGAACCGGACGAGCGCGCTTTCCTTTTTGTCATCGAGGCTAGAACTGATGATGGCAGTTTTGTGTTCATCAGTGAACCCCAGGTTGATCCTCTTTGTCTCTTCAGCCGGCCGCATAGAGGTCACGACTTGAGCTTCATTCGCGGGTATCGCGAAGTCTTCCTCAGGCTTTGTGTTTGCCTGCGCGGAGGAAGTCATCGGTGGTCTAGTAGTGAGGGCTGCGTGAATGGCTCCTCGAAAGCATTCCGCGGTGCCTTGGAAGTCAGCGCGCATAGTAATGATTCCTTGTGGTCCTAGCATCTTCAATATCATATAAGAATAATGCGGAATAGCCATGAATTTTGCCATCATCGGCCTGCCGATGATGGCATTGTATCCGCAGTCAAAACTCGCCACCTCGAACCTCAGGAACTCGGTTCTGTAGTTTTCTAGAGTTCCAAAGGTAACGAGCATGTAGATATTCCCGAGTGGGTACTCCCCTTTGGTCGGCACGATGCCGAAGAAAGGGGTGTCTGATTCGGTGAGGTCTTTGAGCGCGACCCCCAAGCCCAGGAGCGTTCGGGGGAAGGTAACGTTGATGCTGCTTCCCCCGTCCACTAGCACTTTCTTTACCCTGGTCTCTTGGATCACCGGATCGACGAGGAGCGGATACTTGCCCGAATGGTCAAAGTTGAGCCATTGATCCGCTCGGCTGAAGGTGATCGGGAACTCCGACCACCGGTAGGGAGCTGGGGTACTAGTTGTTGCCACCAGTACCTATCGGTCGTTGAGTTTTTGCTGCCTTCTATTCTCCTGCGACTCGTGTCCTCCGAAGATGACGTTGACCTCTCCGTCAACGCACGGGAATGCTCCACCTCCTCCCCCTTTCTGTTGTCGAGGCTGCCTGGCCTCCCTAGGCCCTCCTCGTGGTGGGGAAGGTGGTAGAGGCTGTAATGGTCGGCCATTCCCGACGGAATGCTTGAAGTCTCTGCAGTTCCGCAGGGTGTGGTGCATATCCTTGTGATACGGGCACTAGGCATTAAGGATGTCATCCAATGTCCGCTCGCCTCCATGGTGTGCCCCTCGGGCACGAGCGACGGGTGGTCTGGCGGCATGGACCTCCTCACTAGGTCTCTTCTCCCAATGCTTGTCGAGTTGCTGGTGGCATAGGTTTCACTCCCTTGATGAGGTCTTGGGCCCACTCGTCAGCGGTGATGTAGAGGTCCGCTTCTCGAAACAGCTGTTCGGAGGTGGTCGACGCTTTCTACAGTATGGCTCGGACGAAAGCTGAGTCATTAGATCCCCGGTAGAAGTCCTCAATTACCACCGCCTCAGTGACCTCGGAGATACAATTTCTCATGGTCTGAAACCTCTTGAGGTATGACCGAAGTGCCTCATCCCCCCGGCGCCTGATAGATTTGAGGTCCCATGGTTGCGCCGGCTTGTCGGAGAGGGACTGAAAGTTGGCGATGAAACGCCGACTGAAGTCGCTCCAATCGTCGATGCAGTGTCGTGGCAGGTGTCATAGCCACTACAGTGCATCCTACCCGAGAACGATGGGCAAGTACACAGTCATCACGTCTTCAGTCACCCCAGCGGCCCGAGCAGCGGTTGTATAGACGGCCCAACCAGCCTCCTGGATCCTGCTTAGGCTCACACTTGTTGACGTTGGAGACCTTGAAGTTTGGGGGCCACTGGATGGCCCTGAGATGCAGAGTAAGCATGGATACTCCACATTTGTCCTCCTGTCGACGTTCATGGTGCCGGTCCCGAGGAGGAGAGTCGTTGATGTGCCGTCTTGATCGTCCCCGGGTCGGGCCAGTAGTTGAGGCTGCCACCGACTCAACTCGGGTGGCTTGACTTCGAGCCGGGACACCATGGTCCCGATCATACTCCTCCCGGCGCCTTATCTCGTTTTCATGTCGTCGTTCGTGCGAAGCATTGATGGAGCTCCATGCGTCTCACCGACTATTGATGGCGTGTCGTAGGTCACCCGGGGGATGAGCGAGGGGTAGAAGGTGATTAGCTGCTCGAGTGAGCAGCCGTCGATAACCTTCTGCATCCGGAGTCCGGGGGAGCCATCAGCTATCCGAGCCAACACTCCTCCGACTTCACTTAGCGTGTTCATTGCATGAGCAAAGTCAGGGTTCAGGTTTCGAGCAAAGAGCGGGTTCTCTCGGCGTAACCTCGCATCCTGCTCAGCTTGTTCTCGATCTCAGTTTTGAGCCTGTCGGCGGTCACTTCGGCGAGAATTCCTTCTTTCTCTGAAGACTCGTTCATCAGGAGTTTCTCCTACTTCTGAGACTTCATCTTGGGATATGGGCTGCGCTGGGTCCTGCTCCCCAGCTTCATGATGTTGTCGAATATTCCGGCGTCTGTTTCTCCATCGTTGAGCTTCTCGCTAGGGGGTTCTTCCCCTGGCATAGTTGGCTCGTCGTCGGAGATGGGGGATGATTCCAATCTCCCCCCGATGAAGAGGATGTCGGGGTAGAAAGGAGTTGCCGCAGTGACGAATTCCTTTCCATCCTTCTTTGAGGGCGAAGGTGTTGGAAGGATAACTTGACGGGCCTCCATCCCACTTGCTTCTTTTTTCCTTGTAATCCATGTCCACTCCTTTGTGGGCGAAGTGGGCAACGGGGTTCTTCGGGTAAGTGAATCCCTGGCCCTTGACTTGTAAGAAGCTGTCTTCGTCTGAGGCACAGGTGGTTGCGCTATCCGCTGTCTCGTTCCGACTTCCTCAGAGATTTCCAAGGAAGACTTTTTCTCCGATGGATCCGCTATGCGGTGTAGAATTCCCTTCTCATCTGCTATGGACGAGATGGTCTAGAAGCAGAATACGGATCCAAGGCAGAGAGCGATCTTGCACTAGGAAGTGATAGCCATTGAGCTAGCTTGGGTCAACGACACACCCCCTACCTAGCGCACCAGCTGTCGGTGTTTGGAGCCCGACCGCACACCCGGGGTTACCCCTCGCGGTGCTTTTGGATAGAATGGTGTTGTTGACGGTAACTCAATGGTTCGTGCGAGATGCACGAGAGACGACAAACGATTTTCTACAGGTTCGGGCCACTTTGAGATGCGTAACACCCTACTTCCTGGTGTGGATCTTTATGTGGTGGGTTACAAGAGAAGTATCCTATGTGAAGAAAAGCTAGTGGGCTGAGTAGATGGTCGATGAATCTGATGGGGTACCCCCTAGGCCTTATATACTTGACCGTGGGGCATTACATGCGTGTGTGATGACAATGTGTACCTAAGTAATAGTGAACTGACTGAACTTATCTTCCAATAATCTTGCCGAATTATCCTTATTTTGTTCCGACATCTGAGGGATAATTGGATCAACGCTGCAGATAATGCTTAAATTCAACGAGCCGCCTGGGCCTAAGCCTGCTTCTTCCTCGTGTTGGCCCATTCCGCCAGCAATTCTCCCTGGGCCCATGAAGGGACAGCCTTGCGAGACAATAAGCCCAAAGCCTCTCGCGAGGCCTTCTTGCCTTCTAGTGGACCCAGGGGATATCCATCCCCCACAGCGCCCATCATCCACACAAGAACATCATGACGACCGACATGCCGCTTGAACTACTCCACATGGATTTATTCGGCCCGATCGCTTACATAAGCATCGGCGGGAGTAAGTATTGTCTTGTAATTATGGATGATTATTCTCGCTTCACTTGGGTATTCTTTTTGCAGGAAAAATCTCAGACCCAAGAGACCTTAAAGGGATTTTTAAGGCGGGCTCAAAACAAGTTCGGTTTAAGGATCAAAAAGATTAGAAGCGACAATGTGACGGAGTTCAAGAACTCACAAATTGAAGGTGTTGGGGTCTGCTTCGAAGCCGAAGGTCCTGTAAGAAGAAACACCTTCAGAAGATCAGCACGAAAATAACGCCTAAGCTACCTTACAGGGAACTTCGGCATAGCGACATGCCTAAGACGAAGGGTTGCACCGACTTAAAGATGAAAAGACAGATTGACCCATGATAGTTTGTGTCATGAATGTAATCAATTATAGAGGGTATAAATGTAATTTCACACATGTTGCGCCCTGTGTCTATAAATAGATGAACAGTACCCCCGTACTATTCACGCTGACAGGTATTCATTTGTGCGTCACACTTGTACTTTTATCTTCCATCAATCCGAAGGTACATTTGTAATTCAATATTGTTTCTGTCTTTCCATAATAATATAATGAGAATGAATTAATAATGTTATATGATTGCTTATGGTGTCTTCTATATTCTGTATGCTTCTTCTTCTATTATCAGACGCTGTGATGATGAAGGTATGTCCTTCGTAACCTTCGTCTGAAGATCATTATATCCTAAGGGAAATAATGCTTCGAAGGACAAAGGGTATTGACATTTAACATTTTTGTGTTGTCTTGTTCTTAATTCATAGCATTTGAGAACAAGTCCCCAACAGAAGGCTTTCTTGAGGAGGAGGGCATCAAGCATGAGTTCTCTTCTCCCTACACACCTCAACAAAATGGTGTAGTGGAGAGGAAGAATAGAACTCTATTGGACATGGCAAGGACCATGCTTGATGAGTACAAGACACCGGACCGGTTTAGGGCCGAGGCGATTAACACCGCCTACTACACCATCAACCAGTTATATCTTCACTGAATCCTCAAGAAGACATCATACGAACTCCTCACCGGTAAAAGCCCAATGTTTCATATTTTAGAGTCTTTGGAAGCAAATGTTTTATTCTTGTTAAAAGAGGTAGAAAATCTAAATTTGCTCCTAAGGCTGTAGAAGGTTTTTTACTTGGTTATGACTCAAACACAATGGCATATAGAGTCTTTAACAAGTCCACTGGACTAGTTGAAGTTTCTTGTGACATTGTGTTTGATGAGACTAATGGCTCCCAAGTGGAGCAAGTTGATCTTGATGAGCTAGATCATGAAGAGGCTTCGTGCGTCGCGCTAAGGAACATGTCCATTGGGGATGTGTGTCCCAAGGAATCCAAAGAGCCCACACAAGCACAAGATCAATCGTCATCTTCCAATCAAGCATCTCCACCAACTCAAGATGAGGATCAGGCTCAAGATGATAAGGATGATGATTAAGAAGATGAGCCACCTCAAGACAAGGACAATGATCAAGGGGGAGATGATGATGATAAAGACAAGGAAAATAATCAAGAGATACAGGGTCAAAGGCCGCCACACCCAAGAGTCCACCTGGCGATTCAAAGAGATCACCCCATCAACTCCATTCTTGGTTATATTCATAAGGGGGTAACTACTCGATCTCGAGTCGCTCATTTTTGTGAACATTACTCTTTTGTTTCCTCTATTGAGCCATACAGGGTAGAGGATGCATTAAGAGATTCGGATTGGGTGTTGGCTATGCAAGAGGAGCTCAACAACTTCACGAGGAATGAGGTATGGCATTTAGTTCCATGTCCTAATCAAAATGTTGTAGGTACCAAATGGGTATTACGCAACAAGCAAGATGAGCATGGTGTGGTGATAAGGAACAAAGCCTGACTTGTAGCCAAGGGTTATTCACAAGTCGAAGGTTTGGACTTTGGTGAAACTTATGCACCTGTAGCTAGGCTTGAGTCAATTCATATATTACTTGCCTATGCTACTTACCATGGCTTCAAGCTCTATCAAATGGACGTGAAGAGTGCCTTCCTTAATGGACCAATCAAGGAAGAGGTCTATGTTGAGCAACCTCCCAGCTTTGAAGATAGTGAGTACCCTAACCATGTTTATAAGCTCTCAAAGGCGCTTTATGGGCTCAAGCAAGCCCCAAGAGTATGGTATGAATGCCTGCGAGATTTCCTTATCACTAATGGCTTCAAAGTCGGCAAGGCCGATCCTACTCTCTTTACCAAAACTGTTGCAAATGATTTGTTTGTATGCCAAATTTATGTTGATGATATTATAATTGGGTCTACTAACAAATCTACTTGTGAAGAGTTCAGTAGGATTATGGTTCAAAAATTTGAGATGTCTATGATGGGGGAATTGAAATATTTCTTAGGATTTCAAGTCAAGAAACTCCAGGATGGCACCTTTATCAGCCAAACGAAGTATATTCAAGACATACTCAAGAAGTTTGGAATGAAGGATGTCAAGCCCATCAAGACACCCATGGGAACAAATGGGCATCTCGACCTCGACACGGGAGGTAAATCCGTAGATCAAAAGGTATACCGGTCGATGATAGGATCTTTACTCTATTTATGTGCATCTCGACCGGATATTATGCTTTTCGTATGCATGTGTGCAAGGTTCCAAGCCGATCCTAAGGAAGTTCACCTTAGGGCTATGAAGCGAATCATGAGATATTTATTATACACTCCTAAGTTTGGGCTTTGGTACCCCCAAGGGATCCACATTTGATTTAATAGGATATTCCGATGCCGATTGGGCAGGGTGTAAAATTGATAGGAAGAGCACATCAGAGACTTGTCAGTTTCTGGGGAGATCCCTGGTGTCTTGGGCTTCAAAGAAACAAAACTCAGTAGCCCTATCAACCGCCAAAGCCGAGTATATTGCCGCAGGCAATTGTTGTGCGCAATTACTTTGGATGAGGCAAACCCTTAGGGACTATGGCTACAAATTGAGCAAAGTTCCTCTCCTATGTGACAATGAGAGTGCAATCTGCATGGTGGATAATCCCGTTGAACACAACCGCACTAAGCACATAGACATTCAGTATCACTTTTTGAGGGATCACCAACAAAGGGGGATATCAAAATTGCTTATGTAAACACCAAAGATCAATTAGCCGATATCTTTACCAAGCCACTAGATGAGAAGACCTTTAGTAAACTTAGAAATGAGCTAATTAAACTTGATTCTCGGAATTTTGATTGAAACGTTGCACACATAGCTCATTTATATACCTTTGATCATATCTCTTACATTTTGGTACAAATGCATTTCTTATTATTCTTGTGCCAAGACTATGACTAATGTGTTTTCAAGTATGTTTGTATACTAAGTCGTAGACTGAAAGGGAAATGGAGACTTAAGCGAAGACAAGGCTTCCACTCCACTCTAATAGTATCACTTATACTTCACCGTTTGTTGTGGACTTGTTCTCAAATGCTTCGGATTAAGAACAAGGCAACATAAAAAGTGTCAAATGATAAAGTCCTTCGTCCTCTGAAACATTATTTCCCTTCGGGATATAATGTATTTCGGACGAAGATCACAAACAACATACCTTCGTAAGCACAATAAACGATGATGAAGAACTTATATGTTGGGGACTTGTTCTCAAATGCTTCGGATTAAGAACAAGGCAACATAAAAAGTGTTAAATGATAAAGCCCTTCGTCCTTTGAAACATTACTTCCCTTCGGGATATAATGTGTTCCGGACGAAGGTCATAAACAATATATCTTCGTAAGCACAATAAACTATGACAAAAGACTTGCATGCAATATGAAAAGTAATATAAACATTTAAATATTATCACAACGTCATTTCTATCTTATTATCGTATAAAAATAGAAATGACTTCAAATTACAAGTGTACCTTCGGATTGCAGGAAGACAAAAGCACAAGGATGACGGAAAGCAAATGCCAAGTCCGCGTGAACAGTACGGGGGTACTGTTCATCTATTTATAGACACAGGACACAGCCTGTGAAGAATTACAATTATGCCCCTCATAAAAGTTTATAACGTTGACTCAGACCTTTATGGATTAAAAGGTCATTCTATCTCTAAGTCGGTTTATAATTCTGAAGCTTCATGAAGAGGAACCTTCGGTTGCCTCCTGGGGACAACTTCAGCCGAAGCTGCTTCTTCTTACAAGACCTTCGGCGCAACGAAGCATGACCCCAACAGTAGCCCCTTTCGCGGCGCTAGATCGTTTTTCGTAACGAGCTTGATCCGTGAAAAAAACCTCTTAAGCTTCGGGAAGCCGAAGGTCCAAAAAACACCTTCCCTGAGCTCGTTGCCGAGAAACGATTCAGCTTCCGAGCGCGTGTCAGGCCCACCTTGCAGAGTTACTGTTTGGTCTCTGCGGTCCACCGCGTAGCGAGTGCAAGTGACTGTCTGCCTGGTGTAGAAATCCTGGCGCTTCGCCTTCTTACCTGCAGCACTATATAAACAGACGGGTAGGTGTGAAGTTACCACAGCATTCACTGCTATTTGCACTGTTTTGCTGCCAAAATTTTTAACCATAGCCGAAGCTTGACTCTCAGAATCGAACGAAGGTCCAACTCGAATTCTGCTTCGTCAAAAAGAAAGGCTTCGGGAGAAAAAAGTATTCAATTTCCCCAAACTCAGAATTAAATGGCCAAAGTGCGATCTACCGCCAGGGTTGAGCGTGAAGGAGACGAAGCTGAAGGTTCGGAGACTGTTCCCATCTCCGAAGCAATGCAACGATCCGGACTGGTAACCTCGGAGAAAACCCCCACTGTTGAAGCAGTACAAGCAACTGCCGAAGCAGAAGATGAGAACATTGAAGAAACTGATCCCGAAGATGATTATCGCATTGCCATGCCAAGTAAGCCCAGCCACTTGGACTTCGGAAAGTCGACCGTTTCGAAGGCTGATCTCTCTAAGATGGTAAAGTCAGGCTATTTCAGTGAAAATCAGAAGAAGCTACTTCGCTTCGGGGGAGAAGAAACTACCCCGAAGCCAGAGAAGGATGAGATAGTCATTTTCAAGAGCTTCCTAAAGGCTGGGTTAAGATTCCCCCTTCATGGGATTATTGCAGATGTATTGAAGAAGTTTGGTATTTACTTTCACCAGTTGACTCCTAACGCTATCGTTAGGCTTAGTGTTTACATCTGGGCCCTCCGAAGCCAGGCGGTGGAACCGTTTGCCGACAGTTTTTGTCGAGTTCATGAGCTACATTACCAGACGAAGGCCAGAAAGGATGGATTACATGATAACTTTGGTTGCTACAATTTTGCCTATCGAAAAACCACAAAGTTTCCTGTTATTAGCTACCGAAGCAAATGGCCGGCAGGCTGGAAGTCAGAGTGGTTTTATGTGAAAGTTGACGAAGACAAAGAGAAGTTGGTACAAAGCCCACTTGAATTAATCTTTGGAGAAACAAGACCACGATGCCACATGACATTAGAAGGTCCCACCTGGGCTGCACTGGGAGAGTTTAAAATTATTTCAGAGCATATCAGTACCAGGGACCTGGTGCAAGAGTTCTTGGCCTTCAGGGTTTTCCCTACTTTAAAAGAATGGGAAATGCCGAAGCTAGAGGGGGAGAAAAAAGAAGGGGAACTTGTCCGACTTCCTTACCATTTCAAGTTCAAGAAATACTTTAAAAAACCTTGCCAAGAGTGGCTGGACACAGTTGAAGTAATGTGCAATGAAATTCTTGGGAATTACTCGAAAAAAGAAGATCAATTGATGACTGCGGCCTTCGGCACCCGTCCGAAGCGAAGGCTCAATCGAGTGCTTGATGCCGTGGGTTTCGAGTACCCTGACTATGAACGGCTGAATAAGGGTGCTGAGGGCCAAAAAAGGAAAAGGGTGGCCGAAACTTTGAACAAAGATGAGGAAGAACCACCAAAAAAGAAGAATATTCCAAAAAAGAGAAGAATATCATCTCCGAAGCGAAAATTATCTGATGAAGAGGGGACTCCTGCATCACCCTCTACCACCGATGTGGAGGAAATTTTAAAGGTAATGACTGAAACCCTGCCCGCAAAGCTAAGTCCATTAGGGCCTCAACTGACGAAGCTTTTTCGAAAGGTGGAGGATCCCGAAAAAACGAAGAAGATAACCAAAACAAAGAGACAAAGAATTATTGCAGTGACCGAAGTCATTGACAAGACGCCGCCGCGAGCTTCAGCTCGGAAAGCACCAGCGGTTGAGGGCACAACAAATGTCGAAGTCGCACCTTCAGAGGTCGCGGCTACCGAAGCCGCTTCGGCCGAAGATTTGAACTTGGAAACTACAATTGAAGACATCGACAAAATACTGTTAGACATGGCCGGAGAAGAAGCTACCACTGCTGCCGAAGAAACCATGGCCACAGTGCCTGAGAAGGGAAAGGAAAAAGCCGAAGATACTTCGGAGGACGAAGCCTTCATATTTCAAAATTTAGTTGGGCAAGAACTGTCGAAGGCCGAAATAAAAGAGCTTAAAGAATATGCCAAATCTTGCGGATATAAGCCAGGAGCTCTTCTTTTCGGAGGTATTGACGATGAGAAATTGGACTGCATCCGGGATCAAACTGGAGCTAAGGTCATCGGTACTCTATCAAAGAGTATCGGTTTTCCGAAGCTGGAAACGGATATCAGCCGCTACCGACGACAACATATCGTTGGTAGCTTATTTTATTCCAATTTCAAGGTAAACAACTTTTCTCTGACTTTATTGTTTTTAATAATGAAAATGCTCCTAACGAAGGTTGTTTATGTGCAGAGCATGCTACTGAGCAAAGCTTTGAAGATGCAGCAAGATTTAGAGGATAAGAAACACGAAATTATAATTGAAAATTTAGAGAGCAGAATAAAAGAGCAAACAACTATTATTGAAAAGAAAGACTTCGAACTCCAAACAACTGAAGGCTTATTGGCAGAAACTGAAGCTAAAGTAGCAGAATTGAATTCGAAGCTTCTCTGCCAATCAAAACAATTTGAACAAGAGAAGCTAGAGCTTAATTCAAAATTTGAGGCCGAAGTCCAAACAAACTCAGATTTGAAGAAATCATTGACAAGCCTTCAAGACAAATGTTTGAAATTTAGTGACAACTGCATTCAACAATTAAAAAAGATCTTTTATTCAGTTGGAGCCAGCAGTGGAAAGTTCACCCCTTCAGCTGAAAATTTGCCAAGAACCTTCGAACATATTGAAGCTGAAATTGATGAGCTTGACGAAGTTATAGCCGGGCACGGTGACTTCTGTGCCTGGGTAGCTTCTCGGGGCACTGCTGCAGCATTTTTGAAGGCCGGCTGTGATCATGGAAAATCGTCAACAGGCCCAATTTCTCTTTATCTCCATCGATTCTAGACGATATTCCTGACCTCGCCCGAAGCATTTCAAACAGATTTATAAAAATGATATGGACCAAAGGCGGGCGAGAAAAAGCTGGAGACGAAGCTCGAAGTCATCTTGAACCAGTAAGAAATCATACCTTGTGCTTACCTTCTCGCTCAAACTTGATTTTTACTCACAATACCTTGATTCATGTAGGATGACGAAGCTGAAACTGATACTTAAAGAATATGCCGCCGAAGCTGAAGCCCGATGAAGATTAGTAGGAGTAGACTAGAAAAACTCAAGAGACTTTTGTAATAACTTTTGTAAATACAGCTAAACTGTTCTTAATGAACTTTGTTCATACCTTGTAATATATCCTTACCCTTCCATCGAGGCGCTTTGATGTGGACGAAATTAGTATTTTGAGCCGAAGGCGAAAAAACACCTTCCCTTCTTTTCGTACACAACGAAGCATAAAAGACCGCTTCTTCTTTTTTGCCGAAACCTCTCTTTTTTATACACAACGAAGCATAAAAGACCGCTTCTTCTCTTTTGCCGAAACAACCACTTATGCCATGAATGAATGTTTATGAATGCAAATGCTATGATGTAATGTGATGTGCGAATGAATGTCCAAACACATATCCGAAGCCATACCCTCAGCCATTATTTCCTTAGAAACAATCACACATTAGCTCTGCATTCCCTTAGGAACGTCTTTGGAGCTTCTTCGCCTTTTACTTTCGGCGGAATCAGCATTGACTTTTCGCTGTAAGCTCTGCATCCCCTTAGGAACGACTTTGGAGCTTCTTCGCCTTTTACTTTCGGCGGAATCAGCGTTGACTTTTCGCTGTAAGCTCTGCATTCCCTTAGGAACGACTTTGGAGCTTCTTCGCTTTTTCAGTTTTCGGCACTCGATGGTGCGTTCTCAGCTTTTATATTTACATTTCTTGGGGGATTTTGCTCTTATAGAACTAAAAAGAAAATTACATATAATGGCCCCATTAAAAACCTTTCTCCCCCTTTAGAAAGGAAAAGGGTGCCATGAAAAAAGAAAAAAGAAAAAACATAAAAAGATTACATCAAATTACACATAATATCGCCGAAGCTCATCCGCATTCCAAGATCTTGGAATGTCGTTGCCGTCCATGTCCTTCAATCTGTATGAACCAGGCCTTGACGAAGATGCTACCAAGAAAGGTCCCTCCCATTTCAACTGTAACTTGCCCACTGTGTCTGGGTTGGCCACTCTTCGAAGCACCAAGTGTCCTGGCTCAATATTTTTTAGCCGAACTTTTCTATCTCGCCATTTGACTGTTTCAGCTTGGTATTTATTGATATTCTCCATAGCCTGAAGCCTGATCCCTTCTAAGGCATCTTTTTCCACAAAACAAGCATCTTCAGGGCCTGATTCTGCCGAAGCTACTACTCTTATTGATCCAGTTTTAGCTTCTTCCGGAGTTATTGCTTCGTCACCGAATAATAACTTGAATGGGGTAAAGCCTGTAGACCTTGATGTTGTTGTATTGTGGCTCCATACCACTTTAGTTAACTGATCTGGCCACTTTCCCCTGGGTTGATTGAAGATTAACTTCATTATTCCTGTCATTATAATGTCGTTGGCTCTTTCAACGAGCCCATTTGACTCCGGATGCCTGACTGATGCAAAATGGATCTTCGTACCAATTTGATCACAGAAATTTCTGAAGGCTTCGGAGTCGAATTGTGTTCCATTATCTACAGTGATGGCCTTCGGTACCCCGAAACGACAAACAATATTCTGCCAGAAAAACTTTTGGACAGTGGCCGAAGTTATTGTGGCTAGTGGCTTTGCCTCAATCCATTTAGAAAAATACTCCACAGCCACTATAACATATTTTAGATTCCCTTGAGCCGGTGGCAATGGACCTAACAAATCAAGGCCCCACCTCTGCAATGGCCAGATGGGTTGTATGAGCTGTGTTAAAGACGAAGGTTGTTTCTGATCTTTTGCACATTTCTGACAGCCTTCGCACTTTTGAACTAATTCCGCTGCATCCGAAGCTGCCTTCGGCCAATAAAACCCTTGGCGGAAAACTTTTCCAAGTAACGGCCTAGATCCAATGTGAGATCCACACAGGCCTGCATGTATTTCTTTCATCAACTCTATACCTTCGGCTCTAGATAAACACTTGAGCAGCGGAGCGCAAACTCCATGCTTGTACAACTCCCCTTCTATCATGACATATGGACGAGCTCTTGCCTCTATCCTCCTGTTATAAGCTTCGTCATCTGAAAGGAACTTACCCTGAAGGTAAGAGATGATCTCAGTTCTCCAATCTTCGCTATAAACAGGAGATATGTTGAGGACTGCTCTTTCAAGGAGTTCCACTGAAGGTGCCTTTATTGTTTCGAAAAACACATCCGAAGGTAGAGGCAGCCCCTGTGCTGCTGACTTAGCTAGCAAATCAGCATGCTCATTTTGTCCTCGAGGGATATTTTTGACAGAAAATCCTTCGAAGGAAGCTTCGATTCTTCGGACCGTGTCCAGATATTTTTCAAGCTTCGGATCTTTAGCCTTGCAACTCTTGTCGATATGACCTGAAACAACCTGGGAATCAGTTTTAAGGATGGCCCTTCTGATTCCCATTGCTTTTAATTTCCGAAGGCCCAAAAGCAGAGCTTCGTACTCAGTAACATTGTTTGTACAGCTAAAATCAAGTCTTGCTGCATAACAAGTTTTAACTTTGGATGGTGAGACTAGCACAGCGGCTGCTCCTGCTCCGAAGGTTCCCCAAGAGCCATCACAAAACATTGTCCACACTTCGGCATCCTTATTTGTTTCTTCATCCTGAGCCCCTGGCGTCCAGTCGGCAATGAAATCTGCCAACGCTTGAGACTGGATCGAGGATCTATGCACATAATCAATGCAAAATTCATTGAGCTCTGCAGCCCATTTTCCAATCCGTCCAGTAGCTTCTCTATTTCTCATAATATCCTTCAACGGCTGCGAAGAAGGAACAACAATATTGTATGCCTGAAAATAATGTCGAAGCTTCCTGGATGCCATCAAAACGGCATATAATACCTTCTCCAGTTCTGTATAGTTTTTCTTTGATACACTAAGGACTTCAGATACAAAATACACTGGAACCTGCTTCTTGACTTGGCCATCAAACTTCTCCTGGACAAGTGCCGCACTTACTGCTGAGTGCGAAGCTGCCACGTATAACAACAAAGGAGCCCCTGGTGTTGGTGGAGTTAATGTTGTTAGATCTATCAAATATTGCTTCAGCTCTTCGAAGGCTTTTTGTTGGCTTGGTCCCCATTGAAAGACTTCAGCTGACTTCAGCACCTCGAAGAATGGTAAATTTCTTTCTGCTGATCTGGATATGAATCTATTGAGAGATGCCAGCCTCCCTGTCAATCTTTGGGCCCCCTTTCTTGTAGTTGGTGGCTCCATTCGAAGTATAGCTTCAATTTTATTTGGATTAGCTTCAATTCCCTTTGTTGAAACCAAGCATCCAAGACATTTCCCCTTCTTTACTCCGAAGACACATTTTTCTGGGTTCAGCTTTAAGCCAGCTTGTCTGAAACTGGCGAAGGTCTCCTGCAAATCAGCAATATGATTTTCCTGTTTCGTGCTTTTTACAATGATGTCATCAACATAAGTTAGCACATTTCTGCCTATCTGAGACTGGAGAACCTTCGCAGTCATTCTGCTGAAACTTCCTCCAGCGTTTTTGAGCCCCTCAGGCATCCGAAGATAGCAATATGTGCCACTTGGGGTTATGAAACTAGTCTTCGGCTCATCTTCCTTCTTCATCCAGATTTGGTGATAGCCTGAGTAACAGTCTAGCAGACTCATGAGCTCTGAAGAAGCTGCTGCATCAACTAAAGAGTCTATTCTTGGCAATGGGAATTCGTCCTTCGGACAGGCCTTGTTGAGATCTGTAAAGTCGATACACATTCTCCACTTGCCATTGGCCTTCTTTACCATAACAGTGTTAGCTAGCCACTCTGGGTACTTTACTTCTCTGATAACTCCTGCACTGAGGAGTCTTTTTACTTCATTGCGAGCCCCTTCGGCCTTATCATCAGACATTTTCCGAAGTCTCTGCTTTCGGGGTCTGAAGGATGGGTCAACATTGAGCGAGTGCTCAATAACATCCCGATTTACTCCGCAGAGGTCATTAGCTGACCATGCAAAAACATCTTTGTTGTTGAACAAAAACCTTATCAAGGTTTTGTCCTGCTCTTCGAATAATTGAGAGCCCAACAGCACCTTCTGCTCTGCTATGTCCGCACATAAGAGCATGGGCTTCGGCTGATCTGCTGAAGCTGCTTTCTCCCTTCTGAATTTGTACTGTTCACAAGCTTCGGCTCCATCTATGTTATGGATTGCTTTGGAGTCAGTCCAGCTTCCTTCGGCCCTTCTAGCAGCTTCCTGGCTTCCATGAATAGCAATAGGCCCTTGGTCCGAAGGTATTTTCATGCAGAGGTAAGCTGGGTGAAGAATTGCTTCGAAGGCATTGAGAGTACCGCGACCAATGATAGCATTGTAAGGATACTCCATGTCAACAATATCAAACACAATTTGCTCAGTCCTTGTGTTGTTAACAAATCCGAAGGTTACTGGCATGGTAATCTTCCCAAGTGCTACAATCTGCCGCCCTCCGAAGCCACAAAGAGGGTGCGTAGCATCATGGATCTTGTCTTCGGGTTCTTGCATTTGTCTGAAGGCCTTAGCAAATATGATATCAGCTGCGCTGCCTGTATCAACTAAGACATTGTGGACCAGAAATCCTTTGATCACACAAGAGATAACCATAGCATCATTGTGTGGGTAATCCTTGAGTTGAAGGTCCTCTTGGGAGAAGGTGATAGGAATGTGAGACCATCTCGACTTGATGAAGGGTCCTTGCACCCCAACATGTTGTACTCTTCTCTGTGCTTCCTTCTTCTGCTTCTTGTTGGCTGGCTCTGAACATGAACCGCCTATTATCGGGAACAGCAGCTTCGGAGCCGAAGCAGCTCCAGCTTGGTCGTTGAACGAAGCCATCAGCTCAAAAAAGTGGAAGTGAGTTCACCGGAGGTGGGCGCCAATGTTGGGGACTTGTTCTCAAATGCTTCGGATTAAGAACAAGGCAACATAAAAAGTGTTAAATGATAAAGCCCTTCGTCCTTTGAAACATTACTTCCCTTCGGGATATAATGTGTTCCGGACGAAGGTCATAAACAATATATCTTCGTAAGCACAATAAACTATGATAAAAGACTTGCATGCAATATGAAAAGTAATATAAACATTTAAATATTATCACAACGTCATTTCTATCTTATTATCGTATAAAAATAGAAATGACTTCAAATTACAAGTGTACCTTCGGATTGCAGGAAGACAAAAGCACAAGGATGACGGAAAGCAAATGCCAAGTCCACGTGAACAGTACGGGGGTACTGTTCATCTATTTATAGACACAAGACACAGCCTGTGAAGAATTACAATTATGCCCCTCATAAAAGTTTACAACGTTGACTCAGACCTTTATGGATTAAAAGGTCATTCTATCTCTAAGTCGGTTTATAATTCCGAAGCTTCATGAAGAGGAACCTTCGGTTGCCTCCTGGGGACAACTTCAGCCGAAGCTGCTTCTTCTTACAAGACCTTCGGCGCAACGAAGCATGACCCCAACATTATATGTAACATAAGAAGTAATATAAACATCTAAATATCATCACAACGTCATTTCTATTTTATTATCATAGAAAAATAGAAATGATTTCAGATTACAAGTGTACCTTCGGATTGCAGGAAGGCAAAAGTATAAGGATGACGCAAAAGTGAATGCCCAGTCAGCCTGAACAGTACGGGAGTACTGTTCATCTATTTATAGACGTGGGACACAGCCCATGTAAAATTACATTCATGCCCATTACATTTGCTAATGACTTATGGGAATCTATTAAGGCCTAAGTAGTCTTTTCATCTTTAAGTCGGTTCCCCTTTCTGCTATCGCGACGAAGCTTTCCTGCGCATAGCTTCGGCTGTGCACCATTCTTCGTACAGCTTGGTAATCAGCCCGTCCTTCATCTCAATCCCCCTTCGTCTGGCTTAGGCTTCGTCCTGACCGTACTCCATGTTCATAATCTGAGTCCGAAGATACCTGTTCATATAATTCACTTGGAAAACATTGTCAAATCATGTTTTTGAGGACCTTCGGAGGACGAAGGCCCCCAACACCATTACTCCACAACACTCTCCAAATTGGTATAAATCTTCACTTATATTTCTTTTATCAATGGGGGAGAAAATATAAAAAGGGCTCTCAAAGTCTCTGTTTTTGGCGATTAATGCCAAAGGGGGAGAAAGTATCTGGCCCAAAGCAAAAGGACCGCACCACCACCATTTCTAAATTTTTGAAATGAAAGATTTATCTAGTATTCTCAAATGTTGGTTTTTAAATTGGTATTCAAGATAAATTGGTATTTATGAAATTTCAAAATTGGTATCCATTTCAAAACCCTCTTGAAAACTAAGAGGAGAATTTCATTCAGGGGGAGCTTTTGTTTAGTCAAAGGAAAAGCATTTGAAACAGGGGGAGAAATTTCAAATCTTGAAAATGCTTCTCGCAATCTTATTCATATACCTTTGACTATTTGTAAAAGAATTTTGAAAAGATTTTGAAAAAGATTTGCAAAAACAAAACATGTGGTGCAAAAGTGGTCCAAAATGTTAAAATAAAAGAAAGCAATCCATGCATATCTAGTGAAACTGTAAATTGGTTTAATTCTAAGTAACCGATGCACTTACCTTATGCAAACTAGTTCAATTCTACACTTCATATATTTGCTTTGGTTTGTGTTGGCATCAATCACCAAAAAGGGGGAGATTGAAAGGGAAATAGGGTCAAACCTTTTTCCATAATTAATTTTGGTGGTTGAATGCCCAACACAAATATTGGACTAACTTGTTTGCTCTAGAGTATATGATCTACAGGTGCATAAAGGTTCAACTCAAACCAATAAAAGATTGAAGATAGGGTTCAAATACAAAGGAGCAAGAAACCGAGTGTGCCCTGGTCTGGCGCACCGGACAGTGTCCGGTGCACCACGACCGTACAAGATCAAACTAGCCGCTCTCGAGTTTCTTCAGGCGCTCTCCGCTAAAAATTACCGGACTATCCGGTGTGCCACCGGACTGTCCAGTGTGACAGCGGAGCAACGGCTACTCGTGCAACGGTCGACTGCAAAAGCCACGCTGACCGCTGAACAGTGAAGAACAGTGCGCGCAGAGTTAGAGCGCAGAAGTTAGAGGCGCACCGGACAGTGAATAGTGCGAGTCCGGTGCAGCACCGGATTGTCCGGTACCACTAGAAGACAAGCCTCAAACGGTCAACTACTCCAGAACCCTAACGGTTGGGTGACGTGGCTGGCGCACCGGACAGTGTCCGGTGGCGCACCGGACTGTCCGGTGTGCCCATCGACAGTAGCCACTCCCAACGGCTATGTGGTGGTTGAGGGCTATAAATACCCCCAACCACCACCACTCCAAGCATCCAAGTTTCCAGCACTTCACATTCAATACAAGAGCTAGTGCATTCACTCCAAGACACAAATCAAAAGATCAAAGCCTCTCCAAGTGCCAAAATCCACTCCAATCACCTAGTGACTTGAGAGAGAGTCTGTTCATGTTTTTTGCGCTCTTGTTTCTTAGATCGCTTCCTTCCTTCCTCATTCTTGTTCACAAGTGTTTTTGTAAGCAAGGCAAGAGAAACCAATTGTGCGGTGGTCCTTGCGGGGTCTAAGTGACCCGTGAGAATTAAGAAGAAAGCTCATTCAGTCTAAGTGACCGTTTGAGAGAGGGAAAGGGTTGAAAGAGACCCGGTCTTAGTGACCACCTCAACGGGGACTAGGTTCTTTAGAACTGAACCTCGGTAAAACAAATCACCATGTCTTCTGCTTGATTTGCTCTTGATTTGTTTTCCCCCTCTCTCCTGGACTCGGATTTAATTCTAACGCTAACTCCGGCTTGTAGTTGTGTTTTAAGTTGTAAATTTCAGATTCCGCCAATTCACCCCCCTCTAGGCGACTTTCACCTGGCATTAAGGATGGCATTGGTTTCCAACAGGGAAGCAATATTAAGCTTAATGCCCCTAAAAGATTGTCTAGTTTTGTTAAGGGTAAGGCTCCCATGGTTCATGATAACGAGGGTTATATTTTATATCCTGCTAATTATCCTGAGCACAAGATCAGGAGAATTCATGCTAAGAAACCTCATAATGTTTCTCAACATGCTTTTATGTATAAAAATGAGGCTTCTAGCTCTAGGTATTCTACTCATGTCAAAATGCCTAAAAAGAAAACTCCTGCTGCATCAAATGATCATAACATTTCATTTAAAGCTTTTGATGCTTCATATGTGCTTACTAACAAATCAGGCAAAGTAGTTGCCAAATATGTTGGGGGCAAACACAAGGGTTCAAAGACTTGTGTTTGGGTACCCAAGGTGCTTGTTTCTAACATGAAAGGACCAAGACTGTTTGGGTACCTAAGAACAAGGCCTAAATTGTTTTGCAGGTTTATGCATCCGGGGGTTCAAGTTGGATAATCTATAGCGGATGCACAAACCACATGACAGGGGAGAAAAGAATGTTCTCCTCCTAGGAGAAATACGAAGATCCCCAAAGAGCTATCACATTCGGGGATGGAAATCAAGGTTTGGTCAATGGACTTGGTAAAATTGCTATATCTCCTGACCATTCTATTTCCAATATTTTTCTTGTTGATTCTTTAGATTATAACTTGCTTTCAGTCTCTCAATTATGCAAAATGGGCTACAACTGTCATTTTACAGATGTAGGTGTTACTGTCTTTAGAAGAAGTGACGATTCAATAGCATTTAAGGAAGTGTTAGAGGGTCAGCTATATTTAGTTGATTTTAATGAGAACAAGGCTGAACTCAACACTTGTTTATTTGCTAAGACTAATATGGGTTGGCTCTGGCATCGCCGACTAGCTCATGTTGGGATGAAGAATCTCCACAAACTTCTAAAGGGAGAGCACATTTTGGACTAACAAATGTTCATTTTGATAAAGACGGGATTTGTAGCGCATGCGAAGCAGGAAAGCAAGTTGGCGCTCATCATCCACACAAGAACATCATGACAATGGACAGACCACTGGAGCTACTGCACATGGATCTATTCGGCCCGATAGCTTACATAAGCATCGGTGGGAGTAAGTACTGTCTAGTTATTGTGGATGATTATTCTCGCTTCACTTGGGTATTCTTTTTGCAGGAAAAATCACAAACCCAAGAGACTTTAAAGGGATTCTTGAGATGGGCTCAAAATGAGTTTGGATTGAGAATCAAGAAAATAAGAAGTGATAATGGGACGGAGTTCAAGAACTCTCAAATTGAAGGCTTTCTTGAGGACGAAGGCATCAAGCATGAGTTCTCCTCTCCCTACACACCTCAACAAAATGGTGTAGTGGAGAGAAAGAATAGAACTCTACTGGACATGGCAAGGACCATGCTTGATGAGTACAAGACATCGGACTGGTTTTGGGTGGAAGTAATCAACACTGCGTGCTACTCCATCAACCGGCTATATCTTCACCAAATCCTCAAGAAGACATCATATGAACTCCTCACTGGTAAAAAACCTAATGTTTCATATTTTAGAGTCTTTGGAAGCAAATGTTTTATTCTTGTTAAAAGAGGTAGAAAATCTAAATTTGCTCCTAAGGCTGTAGAAGGCTTTTTACTTGGTTATGACGCAAACACAAGCACCCTTATGAAATTGTTGAACTCCTCGTGAAATTGTTGAGCTCCTCTTGCATTGCCAGCACCCAATCTGAATCTCTTAATGCATCCTCTACCCTGTATGGCTCAACAGAGGAAACAAAAGAGTAATGTTCACAAAAATGTGCAACTCGAGATTGAGTAGTTACCCCCTTATGAATGTCGCCAAGAATGGAGTTGACAGGGTGATCTCTTTGAATCGCTTGGTGGACTCTTGGGTGTGGCAGTCTTTGACCCTGAATTTCTTGCTCATCTTCCTTGTCTTGATTATCTTTATCTCCCCCTTGATCATTGACCTCTTCTTGAGGTGGCTCATCTTCTTGATCTTCTTCTTCATCACCTTGAGCATGTTCCTCATCATGAGTTGATGGAGAAGCTTGATTGGAAGATGATGGTTGATCTTGTGCTTGTGTGGGCTCTTCAGATTCCTTAGGACACACATCCCCAATGGACATGTTCCTTAGCGCGACACACAGAGCCTCTTCATCATCTAGTTCATCAAGATCAACTTGCTCCACTTGGGAGCCATTAGTCTCATCAAACACAATGTCACAAGAAACCTCAACTAATCCAGTGGATTTGTTGAAGACTCTATATGCCCTTGTGTTTGAGTCATAACCAAGTAAAAAGCCTTATACAGCCTTAGGAGCAAATTTTGATTTTCTACCTCTTTTAACAAGAATAAAACATTTGCTTCCAAAGACTCTAAAATATGAAACATTAGGCTTTTTACCGGTGAGGAGTTCGTATGATGTCTTCTTGAGGATTCGGTGTAGGTAGAGCTGGTTGATGGAGTAGCAAGCAGTGGTGGTTGCTTCAGCCCAAAACCGGTCCGGAGTCTTGTACTCATCAAGCATGGTTCTTGCCATGTCTATTAGAGTTCTATTCTTTCTCTCCACTACACCATTTTGTTGAGGCGTGTAGGAAGAAGAGAACTCATGCTTGATGCCCTTGTCCTCAAGAAATCCTTCAATTTGTGAATTCTTGAACTTCGTCCCGTTGTCGCTTTTTATCTTTTTTATCCTTAATCCGAACTCATTTTGAGCCCGTCTCAAGAATCCTTTGAGTGTATCTTGGGTCTGAGATTTTTCCTGTAAAAAGAATACCCAAGTGAAGCGAGAATAATCATCCACAATTATAAGACAATACTTACTCCCGATGCTTATGTAAGCTATCAGGCCGAATAAATCCATGTGGAGTAGCTCAAGCGGCCTGTCGGTCGTCATGATGTTCTTGTGTGGATGATGGGCGCCAACTTGCTTTCCTGCTTGGCATGCACTACAAATCCTGTCTTTCTCAAAATAAACATTGGTTAGTCCTAAAATGTGCTCTCCCTTTAGAAGCTAGTGAAGATTCTTCATTCTAACATGGGCAAGTCGGCGATGCCAGAGCCAACCCATATTAGTCTTAGCAATCAAACAAGTGTCTAGTTCAGCTCTATTAAAATCAACTAAGTATAGCTGACCCTCTAACACCCCCTTAAATGCTACTGAATCATCACTTCTTCTAAAGACAGTAACACCTACATCTGTAAATAGACAATTGTAGCCCATTTTGTATAATTGAGAAACTGAAAGCAAGTTATAGTCTAATGAATCTACAAGAAAAACATTTGAAATAGAATGGTCAGGAGATATAGCAATTTTACCAAGTCCTTTGACCAAACCTTGATTTCCATCCCCTGAATGTGATAGCTCGTTGGGGATCTTCATTTTTCTCGTGGGAGGAGAACATTCTTTTCTCCCCAGTCATGTGGTTTGTGCATCCACTATCAATTATCCAACTTGAGCCCCCGGATGCATAAACCTGCAAAACAATTTAGGCCTTGTTTTTAGGTACCCAAACAGTCTTGGGTCCTTTGATGTTAGAAACAAGTACCTTGGGTACCCAAACACAAGTCTTTGAACCCTTGTGTTTGCCCCCAACATATTTGGCAACTACTTTGCCTGATTTGTTAGTAAGCACATATGATGCATCAAAAGTCTTAAATGAAATGTTAGGCTCATTTGATGCAGCAGGAGTTTTCTTTTTAGGCATTTTAATGTGAGTAGAATTCCTAGAGCTAGAAGCCTCATTATTATACATAAAAGCATGGTGAGAAATATTATGAGGTTTCCTAGCATGAATTCTCCTAATTTTGTGCTCAGGATAATTAGTAGGATATAAAATATAGCCCTCATTATCCTGAACCATGGGAGCTTTGCCCTTCACAAAGTTAGATAATTTTTTAGGGACATTAAGCTTGGCATTGCTTCCCCGTTAGAAACCAATGACATCCTTAATGCATGGGTGTCTCCCATTATAGAGCATGCTTCTAGCAAATTTAAACTTTTCATTTTCAATTTCATGCTCATTAATTTTAGCAGTTAATTGAGCTATATGATCATTTTGTTGTTTAATTAAAGCAAGGTGATCATTTATAGCATCAACATTAACATCTTTACATCTGGTACAAATAGAAACATGTTCGACAGTAGATGTAGAGGGTTTGCAAACATTTAATTCATCTATCTTAGATTTTAGCATGGCATTTTCATCTCTAAGACAGGAAACAGAATCATTGCAAACATTTAAATCTTTAACCTTAGAATTTAGACTAGCATTTCCATCTCTAAGGCTAGAAATTGTATCATTCAACTTATCAATCTTAGCATTTAAACTAGCATTTTCATTTCTAAGATTGGTAATTGAATCATGGCACATGCTAAGCTCCTTAGTCAAATTTTCATTTTTCTCTACTTTCTGAGCATAAGCATTTTTACTTTAACATGCCTCTTGTTTTCTTTAATAAGGAATTCCTCTTGGTTGTCCAAAGGTTCATCTTTCTCATGAATGGCTCCTATTAATTCATTTAATTTTTCCTTTTGTTGCATGTTAAGGTTGGCAAAAAGAGTGAGCAAATCATCTTCATCTTCACTAGAACTATCCGCATCACTAGATGTAGTATACTTGGGGGTGGTTCTAGATTGTACCTTCTTCTTTTTGATGTCCTTCACCATGAAGCACTTGTGGCCGACGTTGGGGAAGAGGAGTCCCTTGTTGACGGCGATGTTGGCGGCGTCCTCATCAGAGGAGGAGTCGGTGGAGCTCTCGTTAGAGTCCCATTCCCGACACACGTGGGCATCGCCACCCTTCTTCTTGTAGTACCTCTTCTTCTCCTTCTTCTTCCCCTTCTTGTCGTCGCCCCTGTCACTATCACTAGAATTTGGACATTTAGCAATAAAATAACCGGGCTTACCACACTTGTAGCACACCCTCTTGGAGCGGGGTTTGTAGTCTTTCCCCCTCCTTTGCTTGAGGATTTGGCAGAAGCTCTTAATGATGAGCGTCATTTCCTCATTGTCGAGCTTAGAGGCATCGATGGGGAGCCTACTTGATGTAGACTCTTCTTCTTCTCTTCCGTCGCTTTGAATGCGACGGGTTGCACCTCGGGTGTGGAGGTGGCGCCATGCTCCAAGTTGACGATGTGTTTGGAGTCTTTGATCATTAGCTCAAAGCTCGCAAACTTTCCTATCACTTCCTTGGGAGATATTAATTTGTATCTAGGATCCCCACGAATTAATTGCACTTGAGTAGGATTACGAAAAACAAGGGATCTTAGAATAACCTTGACCATCTCATGGTCATCCCATTTGGTGCTCCCGAGGTTGCGCACTTGATTGACCAAGGTCTTGAGCCGGTTGTACATCGCTTGTGGCTCCTCTCCTTGGTTGAGGATGAATCGACCGAGCTCCCCCTTGATCGTCTCCCGCTTGGTGATCTTGGTCACCTCATCTCCTTCGTGTGCGGTCTTAAGGACGTCCCAAATCTCCTTGGCGCTCTTTAACCCTTGCACCTTATTATACTCCTCTCGACACAAGGAGGCAAGGAGTATAGTAGTTGCTTGGGAGTTAAAGTGTCATATTTGGGCGACCTCGTCCGAGTCGTAGCCCTCGTCCCCCACCGTAGGTACCTGCGCTCCAAACTCAACAATATCCCAAATGCTTGCGTGGAGTGAGGTTAGATGATGCCTCATTTTATCACTGCACATACAATAATCCTCACCATCAAAATATGGTGGTTTGCCTAAGGGAACGGAAAGTAGAATAGCGTGTTTAGAAATACGGGGATATCGAAGGGGCATCTTACTATACTTCTTGTGCTCATGGCGCTTAGAAGTGACGGACGCCGCTTCGGAGCCGGATGTGGAGGGCGATGAAGAGTTGGTCTCGTAGTAGACCACTTTATTCATCTTTTTCTTCTTGTCGCCACTCCGATGCGACTTGATGTAGGAAGGGGATCCCTCCTTCACTTTGGTGCCGGACTCCCTTGATGGAGCCTTCCCATGGCTTATGGCTTTGTCGCCAGTTTCCATCTCCCTCTTGGCATGATCTCCCGACATCACTTCGAGTTGTTAGACTCTAATGAAGTACCGGGCTCTGATACCAACTGAAAGTCGCCTAGAGGGGGTGAATAGGCATAATCTAAAATTTACAACTTAAAACACAAACTACAAGCCGGGGTTAGCGTTAGAATTAAATCCGAGTCCGAGAAAGAGAGGGAAAACAAATCAACCAAGAAATAAAGTGGATGAACACGATGATATGTTTTACCGGGGTTCGGTTCTAAAGAACCTAGTCCCCATTGAGGTGGTCACAAAGATCGGGTCTCTTTCAACCCTTTCCCTCTCTCAAACGGTCACTTAGACCAAGTGAGCTTTCTCCTTAATTCTACGGGTCACTTAGACCCCGCAAGGACCACCACACAATTGGTGTCTCTTGCCTTGCTTACAAAACACTTGGGAACAAGAATGAGGAAGGAAGAAAGCGATCCAAGAAACAAGAGCGCAAAAGAACATGAACAAACTCTCTCTCAAGTCACTAGGTGGTTGGAATGAATTCTAGACTTGGAGAGGCTTTGATCTTTTGGAAATGTGTCTTAGAGTGAATGCACTAGCTCTTGTATTGAATGTGGAACTCAGAAAACTTGGATGCTTGGAGTGGTGGTAGTTGGGGGGTATTTATAGCCCTCAACCACCAAACAACCGTTGGGGCAGGTTGCTGTCGATGGGCGCACCGGACAGTCCGGTGCGCCACCGGACACTGTCTGGTGCGCCAGCCACGTCACCCAACCGTTAGGGTTCTGGAGCATTTGACCGTTGGAGGCTTTGTCCTCTAGTGGCACTGGACAATCCGGTGCCGCACCGGACAGCTACTATTCATTGTCTGGTGCGCCTCTGACTCTGCGTTCTGACTCCGCGCGCACTGTTCTTCATTGTTTATCTGATCACTGTGCTTTTGCAGTCGACCGTTGCGCGAAGTAGTCGTTGCTCCGCTGTCACACCAGACAGTCCGGTGAATTATAGTGGAACGCGCCTAGAGAAACCTGAGAGTGGCCAGTTCATCCTTGTACGGTCCTGGTGCACCAGACACTGTCCGGTGGCACATCGGACAGTCCGGTGTGCCAGACTAGAGCACACTTGGTTTCTTTGCTCCTTTGAATTTGATCCCTAACTTGATTATTTATTGGTTTGTGTTGAACCTTTATGCACCTGTAGAACATATAATCTAGAGCAAACTAGTTAGTCCAAATATTTGTGTTGGGCATTCAACCACCAAAATTAATTGTGGGAAAACGTTAGCCCTATTTCCCTTTCAGTGAGGACTTCACTTATGAAGTAGAAAGGGTGTTGAAGCAGGCGCACGCCTTCTTCTTCCTGCCTCTCCATGACGAGCACCAAGCTGACCACCTGGGCTATCCCCACGATGTAGAGTAAGAGTGGCTCCTTGTCCTTCGGTGGGACCAGGATGGGGATTGGGTCATGAGGCTTTTAAGATTGTTAAACGCCTCCTGCACCTTCGTCGACCACTCAAAGCGGTTGACTTTCCTTAGTAGCTTGTAGAGGGTAACACGTGCTCTACTTTCCTTAGTAGCTTGTAGAGGGTAATCCGTGCTCCCCGAGGTGTGACACGAAGCAGTTGAGGGAAGCCATACACCCCATGACCCGCTGAACACCTTTGAGGTCATGTATGAGCCCCATGTTTGTGATGGCGGAAAACTTTTCCGGGTTGGCTTCGATTCCTCACTCGGAAACCAAGTAACCGAGCAGCATGCCTCCAGGAATGCAGAAGAAACACTTTTCTGGTTTTACTTGATACCGTTGGTTTTTAGTTTGTCGAATGTCTCTCTTAGGTCATGGACAAGGCTCTTAGTCTGCCGAGTCTTGACCACGATGTCGTCGACGTACGCCATCACAGTCCTTCTGATCAAATCACCAAAACATTTGATCATACATCGTTGGTACATGGCCCCTACGTTCTTCAGACCGAACGACATCGTTACATAGCAGTATGAGCCAAAAGGGTGATGAAGGAGGTCGCAGGTTGGTTGAATTCCTTCATCGTGATCTGATGGTAGCCTGAGTAGGCATCGAGGAAGCTCAGAGCCTCACAACCAGATGTTGAATCGACCACCTGGTCAATACACGAGAGGGGGGACAGATCCTTTGGGTATGCTTGTTCAAGCTGGTGTAATCGACACATATCCTCCATTTCCCACTTTTCTTTCATACCAATATAGGGTTGGCTAGCCATTCAGGGTGGTTGATTTCTCGAATGAATCTGGTAGCGAGGAGCTTGGCAATCTCTTCTCTAATTGCCTTGTGTTTCTCTTCGTCAAAGCGACGCAACCGCTGTTTCACCGGGTTTGACCCAGGGTTTATTCGTATGGAGTGCTCGGTGACTTCCCTCAGGATGCCCTTCATGTCAGAGGGTTTCCAGACAAAAAAAACTTTTCTGTACAGAGAAAGACAGAAAGTCGACGAGCACGCTTTCCTATTTTGGAGGAAGGCTGGAGCCGGTATGTACCATCCACATATCAGTGCACTTAGGGTCCAAGGGTATCTTCTTTACATCGTTCACTGGTTTGAAGGTCGGACTGATCCTTTTCACGTCGGGCGGTTGTTCGTCCGTGGCCTGCAATATCCCTGAGAGCTCCTGCTTGGCGGTGGTTCCCTTAGCTAGGTCACATCACTCGACCTCGCATTCGTACGCGTGGCGTACCATGGTGCCCACAGTGATTGTGCCTATGGGGTCCGACATTTTGGGCTTTTAGTAAGTGTAGTTGGGGATGGCCATGATCTTCGCGTAACAAGCTCGCCCAAGAATGGTGTGACATGTCCCCAGAAATCCAACCACTTTGAAGGTGAGGGTCTCAGTCCTGAAGTTGGTCAGCGTCCGGAAGGTTGTAACCGGGAGGTCAATTCGCTCGAGCGGGGTCACCCGCTTTCCCGGGATGACCTCGTGAAAGGGTCCTCCCATTTGTTGGAGGTGGCCCCAGTCTAAGCCCATGACGTCGAGCGTAGCAGAGTAAAGGATGTTGAGCCCGCTTCCTCCTCCATCAACACCTTCGTAAGTCGTACCGACCCCATGATGGGACTGATAATGAGTGGGTATCGTCCGGGTCAGGGGATATGCTTCGGGTTGTTGGCGCGATCGTAGGTGATGGGTTTAATGAGGACATGATCGAGAGCAACTCAATCCTTTTGTACAAAAAACATACTGGAAAGGGACACATGCTCATTAGTAATTGTTCCAAAAAAGTCTGAATGTTCATTACATTACTTCAAAAGTCTGAATAGAATATATGAAGGAACACATATGCAAATTAGTAATTGTTCTATGATTTAGTTGTTTACTTATTCGTTAGGCCTATATTATATATCTCCATAGTATTTAAGTCCCCCTTTGCTTTTTATCATAGGCAGTTTGCACAATGTGGTTTATTTCCCTTTGATTAATTGCAGGCTGCATTGTTTAACTAGAATGAAATTGCTCTTGTTTTCATGGACCATGGCGGCAAATGTTGAAAGCAAGAATGGGCAAGGTAGGTTCCTTTTATTGTTCATAAGCCCATTTTGTGTGGTAACATTGTTGATGTTTGTTACTAAATCACTGTCATCCAAGTGTTCTTATAGTCGATTAATCGGAATTGCTGTCAGGAACACCCTCCCAGTCTACTGTTTGAATTCTAATTTGCCCCCAAGCACTCGAAAAAATGTTCACTGTAAAGCAAAGGAGGAGCAAGTATGCATGGATGGCAAAGTGGATTGAGTTCCATGATCAATTATCATCATCATCAATTACTCACCCAATTTTGAAATTGAAGTAGAGATAGTTATCTCAACGTATGGAACTGCTAACCTCATCAATCAATACGTTGCGTAGGGGAACCTCTTTTGGACTAGGCTCCAGCAATGCTACAGTACAAAATGCGACAACTGATGGAGGAGCTCGCGACTTCAAAGAGACCACTGGGGTGATGCTAACTCTTCCATCACTGATTTACATCAGGTGAATCAGTGATGCTAACTCTTCCAATTACTAATTGATCGATAGGTTTAATGAAGACATGATCTAGAGCTTTGGTTATCGTTCTACTGACAAGAAAGATGTTGACGACAAAAAGGATTGAGTGTTTCAGCTGACAAAGTACGTAATGCAGTTATGGAAGGTTAATAGATGAACAACTCAAGATTTTCTTATTCATTCCAGATTTCATTTGATCGTACTACTTGTCACTTAAGTAATGGACATGTGTAGTTTTTCTGCAGATTTGACTGAACCAATGATAAAAGGTTTAGTGTTTGGCATTCTTTTACTTCTAATAGCCCCAATCTAAAGTGATTGGTGTTGATAATCATGCAATTTTTTCTTCGTGTTTCTATTTCTCCTGTATGCTCTAGGCATATCGTGCACTAACATTTTATCAAATGATAATCTATGTGTCGTTGCAATGTATGTGCAACTAACTAGTAATAATACTAATCATGGACACAACCTCCTGTCGAGATAACTACTCATGCCATAGCTTCCATTCGTGACTGTAGATTTGGATCGATTTATTTTTATGCGCTTCACCCCACTGCCATGCCCGGAGATCCCACACCACTACATCAGCCAGGTTCTTGGTGTAGAGCGCCTGCTTTGCCTCCATGGGCCCTCGTTGAAATAACACACCCCACAGAGCATGCTGACACATGAGCTCCTTGGGCACGCTGTAGAGAGGACAACAGAGGCGACGAAGAAATGATGTCATGGTAGAAGATGGAAGGGATAGACTCGAAACCATATTCCACCAGGCTTTTCGCTCCCAACTTGGTGTCATCGAACGACTACAACACGTGTCAGTGGTCGTTGATGTAAACATTGTCCTTGGTGGCGGTCGAAGCCATTTTTGCAGCGACGGGCAGGGGGGCCTTCGGTCAGCGGGGGAGAGGACACGTGACGACGAGGAGTGGGACCAGCTGAGGCATAGGAGGAGCGGCGGCGATGACGGATAGGATTGAGAGAATAAGGGCGTGTAGAAAGTTGCGCATGGAAGGATTGTTTTTTCGCGCGCGGGAAGATGGGGTCAATAAATAGGATCTATTGGAGGGTTGTTTTATTTTATTTTTCCTAAATTAAAAATTCAGGAATATTGGGATCAGTTAGAGCATCTCTAAACGACTAACTAAATGGCTTGTCAAGCCAAATTTTGGCTATTGATTTACTGAACAACGAAATAACTATCCAACAAACTAGTTATCAGATTCACCAATCTATCTGACTTTTCAAATTAGCTCCTTCACTAGTTAAACTTGGCAAGCCACTTTGACTAGCCAAACTAGATATATAGTCTGTTGGGCTAAGATGCTACATATAGAATGTGTCACACCCGGGCTTCAAGGAACAAAGTCGGGTGCATCTCATATATGCGCCAGAGAAGACAACACATATAATAACAGAGTACATAGAGATAAATATCATAAATGAACTTATTACATAGCGGAAGTCTTACAAAAATAAGTGATAAAACAAAGCGAACTAAATATTATTCCCTGGCGCCACAAAGCTAACTGGGAGACGCCACCTAGATCAAGTCAAAAGCCTCAGTGTTAGGCGGCTCCTCTTCGACCACCTGTTCTTCTCCTGTGGGGGGTGTGAGATAGCAAGAGTGAGCTCACACATGTTCATCGCTCAACAAGTTATGGGGAATAATGTGGCATGAACTCACCAAAGGTGGCAGTTCATGTGAAGTGTAAGGCTAATCAACAAAGTAAAGGTTGAAGCTGAGCATTGCTTTTATAAGCTGGTCAAAATTTTATTAGCAGTTACTAAGTGTAAGTAAATACCAAACCATAGTAATAATAAGTAAAAGTATTAATAAAATAATCCCAGATGCAATGAAATGACAAATTGAATTTAATTCCATAAATTAATCATGTGAGTGTCCGAGCCGCTCATGACCGTGAGCACGGCTAGTATACCAGTTTTACACTCTGTAGAGGTTGCACATCTTTACCCACAAGTCGTGTTACCCATTTGCCACAGAGTTGATCAGACCCCATACACCTCTAGCAAGGAAGCGAGGTAGGGTACCACTACGAGGCCTTTACAAAGTTCCACTAGCTTCAGAAAACCCACTACAGTTTATAGGAAGCTCCACTGCAGGAATCCCTCGCCTGACCGCCATCGCAGCAAAATCAACCCAAGGGCCTCCCTACACTGACCACTCCCCTACTGCCCTTTCCCCTTTCGGGTAAGATAGTCATCCACTAGCTTTCCTAGTTATTCAGCCAAGGGCGTCCCATTAAACCCTTGTGGTAGCACTGTTTTCCCGGGTGGTTCTCCATGTTCCCATTAACATAATGATCTTATCATGAACAGTAAACAATCAGATAATAAAAAGTATAACAATGAGTGATGAATATCTCTATACCCAAAGCTACATAAAGCAATAGCATGTACTACCCAAAAATTTAGTAGTAAAACCAGTGGTGAAACAAGGTATAAAGATAGTCAAAATCTAGGGTAACCTATTGGGTCCCATCAAAATTAACCTATGCGGATCATTATGATTAATAAGAACATGAATGGGTAAAAGAAAGTGATCAAGGGCACAACTTGCCTTTAATGAGCTCCTACTCAGCAGTCTCTACCAGCTGAACCTCAGGATCCTCAGTAGCTTGCTCGTCTACTCGTATCAACACAATACATACATAGTATAGCAAAATTAACATCACACCAAACATGTAAATAAAATACATAATAATAATCTAGACATTAAAATAGGATCATAGGAACTGGAATCATTAAATTTGGAGTTATAGATTTTAAGTTGTGAATTTTCTAAGGTTTTATGTATTTAATACAAGATTAAGTGATAGATAAATTTTAATATGTCTTTCATGTCAAAACAGTGGCACTAATGGATAGACAATAATATTACAAAAATTTGGGAACTGGAATGGATCAATTTGGAGTTCACATGAATTTTATATGAATTTAACAAATTGTAGCATTTATTTATGCATTAAAAATCAATTTCTATTTACTTTTAATGGATTTTCTAATCTTTTGGACTGGGTTTCAATTACAGGAAAGCGCAGGGGCTGACATATAAGGAAATCCTAAGACACAAACTAACCAGGGAAGGACTGCGGGTTATTTAAACAAGAAGGCAGGGGCTCATGCAATTTGCATCGGCCGAAGGGGTATCGGGATGCTTTGGCCACAGGATCACTTTTTGATGGCCTCGATTAGATCGACTCCGATTAAAATTCTGCTTTCAATCCCTGTCGATGGATCCGAGATCTGTGGTCGATATCGGAACACGCTGAAACCTAATCTCGGTCGTCAGATGGTTTTTACACGGCTCAGATTCGAAACGCGAGGGATGTATTTCCTCGCCTGATCACAACCGCCCAACACAGATCCCACGGCGGCTGTCTTTGCCCCCAACTTCGGCGACCGGAGCTATCTACTACGACAGCGGCATGGACAGAGCATGCGCCCCCGACGATTTCTACAGCTAGCTCCTACTCCACCGTATGATACAGGTAGTGAAAAAACGGGCGAAAACAATGGGAGCGTACTCACCGCAGTATACGATGGGGTTTGGCAGATCACGGCGGTGAGCGGGTCCACGGCGGTGGTTTGACGACGGCGGGGGGATTGCCACACCCCGAGGACCACCACGAATTGCCGTGATGCGCCCGAGAGCCGAGCGACAGCAACGACGACTTCCCTCCCCCCGAGAAAATCACTACGGCGGCGTGAGGTTCGTAGATTGAGCTTCACCGCGGATTTGCAATGGCGCTGCTCGATTTCGAGGTTGGAGACAAAGCTGCGACAATCGCATATACGGATGATGGGGTGCAGGCTTTTATTACTACGCGAGGCGGCGCGGAGCGCGTAGCTTGCAACCGAACCGGTGGGGAGGTTCCTTCCGTTCTCGGCGGCGATCTTGGATGTAGTTAGTACAGCTCGGTGGAGGGGAAGACGTGATCAAGGTGGGGCCCACCTGGCAGTTAGCTCCGCGTGTGGGGGTGTGACTGGTCACTAGGACCCACAGGTCGGTCGGCCAGCCGCGGAGCCAGAGGCACTGGGCTGGCGCGTGCGTGCAAGCGGGAGCATGGGCCGAAATGGGGAAGTCGGCCCAGCAGGCTGTTTTATTTTTTTCTTTTTTTGAATTTTCTTTTCTTTTTTTATTTCCAAATTCCAATTTAAATTCAAATCATGTGTCAAATTATCCTCATATTAAATTGTGAAATTAGAAGTACCAATTTTTGGAGTTATAATTTTATATATATTATTTATATTTTCATATCCTTCCTTTCTTTTTTTTCTTTTTCTTTAAATTCTCTTCTCATTATTATTTTATTTTATTCATATTATTATTGCTTTTAATGCGCAAACAAAAACTCCAATGTGATGCATATTCCATTTTCTTATCATTTGTTTTAATTACTCACTCTTAATTATATGTATGCTCTTTTTATGATGAAAATATGGCACATAAAATGAGAAGATTTCTCTATATTCCTTGAATACAATTTTGAGTGTTACAAATCCTACCCCCTTAACAAGAATCTCGTCCTCGAGATTTAGGAAGAACTATAGAAAAGATGGGGAAAATCTATGTGAACCTTTTCTTCTCTCTCCCAAGTAGCTTCATCTTCTCCGTGGTGACTCCATTGTACTTTACACATCTTTATCACCTTATTTCTTGTAACTCAAGTCAAAGTGTCAAGAATCTTGATAAGATACTGTGCATAAGTCAAGTCATCTTGTACACTAAGGTCCTCCATTGGTAGCTGCTCCTCAGGTATCCTGAGGCACTTCTTTAGTTGGGATACATGGAATACATCATGTACATCTGCCAAATGATCGGGTAATTCTAGTTGATATGCAACTTCTCTCACTCGCTTTAAAATCAAGAAAGGTCCAATAAGGCGAGGGGACAGCTTCCCTTTAACTTTAAATCTTCTCATACCTCGGAGTGGTGACACCTTCAGATACACGTGATCACCCTCTTTAAACTCTTGTAGTCTTCTTCGGGTATCAGCATAGCTCTTCTGTCTTGATTGTACAATTCTCAAATTTTCTCTTATCATTCGCACTTGTTCCTCTGCCTCTTGTATAAGTTCAGGCCCAAAGAACTGCCTTTCACCAGTCTGATCCCAGTATAGGGGAGTCCTGCATTTTCTGCTATATAGAGCCTCAAACGGTGACATCTTCAAACTGGCCTGGTAACTATTATTATAAGAGAACTCCGCATATGGTAAGCTCTTATCCCAACTTCCACCATGTTTAAGAGCACAAGCTCTTAACATATCCTCCAGCACTTGATTTGTTCTCTCAGTCTGTCCATCAGTTTGAGGATGGTAGGCCGAACTGAAATTCAACTGTGTATCCAAGCTCTCATGCAACTTCTTCCAAAATCAAGAAGTAAAATGTGATCCTTGGTCAGACACGATCTTCTTAGGCACTCCATGTAGACAAACTATCCGAGTCATATACAATTCTGCTAGCTTGGCTCCCGTGTAATTAGTCCTCACAGGTATGAAATGAGCCACTTTTGTCAATCTATCCACAATCACCCAAATAGAGTCATACCCAGCAGGGGTGCGGGGTAGTCCAACAATGAAATCCATACCAATTTCTTCCCATTTCCACTCGGATATCTTCAATGGGTGCAATAGTCCAGCTGGTATTTGATGTTTGGCCTTGACTCTTTGACACACATCACACTTAGCCACATGAGCAACCACATCTCTCTTCAATCCATACCACCAGTAATTTTGCTTCAAATCCTAACACATCTTAGTGCTACCAGGGTGGATAGAGTAATCAGAATCATGGGCTTCTTTCAATATAGTCTCACAAAGGCTATCAATCTCTGGGACACATATCCGATCCTTGAACCATATAGTACCTTGCTCATCCTTCGTGAATTCTGGACCTCTACCTTCTGTAATCAGATCCTTAATCTCTTGAATTTTTGCATCACCAACCTGACCTTTACGAATTTCTTGCTCCAAGGTAGGTTCCAATTCAATGGTAACTCCTTCAGTGTGTGTAACAATTCCCAGGTTGAGTCTCCTGAAATCCTCAACAATCTCATCAGGTAGCTGGGCAACCATAGCTGAATGAACACGCTCCTTCCGACTCAAGGCATTTGCAACCAAATTCGCCTTGCCAGGGTGATAGTGAATCTCCAAATCATAATCCTTAATAAGCTCCAACCAACAACGTTATCTAAGGTTGAGATCCTTCTGAGTGAATATATACTTCAAACTCTTATGATCCGTGTACACTTGGCACTTAGTTCCCATAATGTAGTGTCTCCAAATCTTAAGTGCGTGCACAATGGCTGCCAGTTCTAAATCATGAGTGGGGTAGTTCAATTCATGTTTTCGCAACTAGCGAGACACGTAGGCAATCACATGTCCTTCTTGCATGAGCACACATCATAATCCTTGGCCACATGCATCACAATAAATGTCAAATCCCTTCTGTAGATCTGGCATAACCAACACTGGTGGCGACATCAACCCCTTCTTTAATTGATCAAAGCTTTCTTGGCACTTCTCATCCCACTTAAACTCTCGTCCCTTCTCTAGAAGCAAGGTCATAGGCTTAGCAATCTTAGAAAATCCTTCAATAAATCTTCGATAATATCCTGCTAGTCCCAAGAAACTCCGAACCTCACTAACTGTTGTGGGTATGCTCCAGTGCTCCACGCCATTATCTCCTTGACTTTAGCAGGATCCACTGCTATTCCTCCATTAGAAATGATATGTCCAAGGAATGGCACCTTGTCAGTCCAGAACTCGCATTTACTGAACTTGGCGTAGAGTTGATTACCTTGTAGCTTCTGTAGCACCAATCTCAGATGTTCTTCATGATCACTTTCACTCTTAGAATAGATAAGAATATCGTCGATGAACACCATGACGAATCTGTCCAAATACTCCATAAACACCTTATTCATCAAATTCATAAAATAAGCTAGTGCATTGGTTAATCCAAACGATATAATAGTGAACTCATATAATCCATATCGGGTTGAGAAAGACGTCTTGGGAATATCCGATGGCCTAATTTTTATTTGATGGTATCCCGATCGGAGGTCAATCTTAGAGAACACCCTGGCACCTCTCATCTAATCAAACAAATCCTCAATGCGGGGTAACGGATACTTGTTCTTCATAGTAACATCATTAAGTGATATATAGTCCACACTGAAAGTAGCCTAGAGGGGGGTGAATAGGCTACACCTGAAATTTTCCACTAAAAACTTCGAGATAGTGCCAAATTCAAGTTGCACTGGTGCAAACCGGTTCAGTTGATTTTGTTTACAACTGAACAAGTTTGAACCTACTCAACTTAGATTAGATAAACAGTTAAACAAATGTGACGAAGTAGTGAGAGATTTTGCTAAAGACCTGCCCTAGAGAAAATCCACTCGAATGGACGACAAATCGGTGTGAATTGCCTTCACACGATTTGCACACAATATAATCGAATATGAACTAACCAACCAAATAAAGCAATTATGAAGAACACTCAAGAACACACAATTTAACCCGAGGTTCGGCAACCACCACAAAGGTGTCCTACTCCTCGTTGAGGAGCCCACAAAGGGTCGGGTCTTTTCCAACCCTAATCCTCCACAAGACGACCACTAAC
Organism: Zea luxurians; assembly: GCA_029449295.1. NCBI lineage: Eukaryota > Viridiplantae > Streptophyta > Magnoliopsida > Poales > Poaceae > Zea > Zea luxurians. The sequence continues at coordinate 2,994,578 of JAOPSE010000039.1, read as the reverse complement.
GTCAAGGCAATCTCTTCTCAAATTTGCTCAAAGAGCGGGTGATACAAACTTCTTGGGGTCGTCCACAAATTTGGAGATTCCCAAGCAACCTCTAACCGTCAAGGAACGCAGGGTTCCAAGAGTAACAAATCCGCACAAGGTTAAGTTTGCAATGAGCTCAAAAATGAAGAGAATTGGAGAATCAAGATGAAATCAACAGTGTGTTAGATTGACTTCACCTCACACCAAGGATCCTTCAAACGATTGAAGGGGATGCGATTTTGGGTGTGAGAGGTGAATTGAATGTCTTTGTTTGGAGGTTGGTCAACTAAGAAATCGTAGAAGGGCAGAAGTGAATGAAGGGAGAGAGTGGGGGTATTCAAAGGATCCCCCAAAAGCTGGCAGCCGTTGGGAGAAGTGGACCAAAAACCGGTTGAACCGGTTCTAAAACCGGTTGAACCGGTTTTCACCAGGAAGTTCTCGGCTCACAGAGCTACTCAGCCGGAGACTCGGCCGGACTCAAAATCGGTTGAGCCGGGCCCAAATCCGGTTGAACCGGTTTTCGAAAAACTCTACACACGACTGTTCTGACAGCTTTTGACTATCAGACTGGCAGGACAGAGGTGGCAGAATGAACAGTACAGAAACCGGTTGAACCGGTTTTAGGTCCGGTTGAACCGGTATTTGAAACTGAAGAGTAAGTTTTAAGAAAACAGAAGTGAACCAAGGTGGAACTTTTTGTGGGGAGTAAGAGTGGTTTTTACAAGGACATTCAAGATCTAGATAAGTATTCTCTTAGAGGATTTGAAGGAATTTGAACTGAGCACATTGCATAACTTACTCAACTTATTGCGGATCCCTCTTAATTGAACAGCGATTTCTATAACTCAAGAATTAGAAAAGGTAAACTACCATTGTTTACAAGCACTTGGAGCACACCATATGATGTAGAATTTTAATCCGCTGTGCTTTTACATTTGTATACTCATAAGATCTATGCTTCTCCTGTCTGTGGAATAACTGTGTACATGCTAGGAGCAAACTTGTTAGAATCTCTGTTTGTTTTGTCAATTAATCACCAAAACCCTCAATTAGGGTTGATTGCACTTACAATCTCCCCCTTTTTGGTGATTGATGCCAAAACAAACTAGAGTAGAGATAAAAAATAAAAGTAAAAGCACTGGCAAGATATAAATACTTGTGTATGTGCAGCTCCCCCTAAATATGTGCATGAGCTTTGTGATATGCATATTGACTTGATATGTCAATTTGCAACATATTTGGAGAGAGTGAAAAACTAACACATGACACAAGCACTGAGGGATGCAACAGAATTATATAAGATGTGATGATATAAAAATAGTATTACTCTAACAAATCCATCATTGTATAGCATAAGATATGAAATGATACTGGCTATTACAATAAAGGTCATCACATCATTAGATTGTTTATAGCACTAGGCCACCACCGCATGCATCACAGCAAGCATAGTCGAAATAAAGTTATTACAGACCAGGTGTTCATTACAAAAATTAAAAGCCCCTGGGGGCTACCAAGCCAAGTTGTTGCCAAGATGTCAATCCTTCTCCCCTTTTTTGGCAACAAGCACCAAAAAAAAGGAGAGAACCATCAACCACAAAAATCCCAACGAAGAAGGAGGAGATGATGGAGGAGTCTGAGGGGAACAAGTCTCCAACAAACTCCACAAGATTTGATGGCTAGAGAGGGATTTGGAGAGAGGGTGGAGAGAGAAGGGTGAAGGCGTCGGCGGCTGTAACAAGTGAAAGGGTAAAGAGAGAAAGAAGGAAGGATAGGGGAGAAAAGAGGAGGGGGCGGCTGGTCAAGCTGACCAAAACTGGTTCAACCGGTTCTGAAACTGGTTCAACCGGTTTTGCTGCAGCGTACACAGTAAAACGCGCAGAAAACGACGTTGACTGCGCAGAAAACCTGGCACACTGACAGCACAGTCTGCGAGACTAACGGCGCAGACTGCGGAGCTAATAGACAGCGCGGACACTGACGCGACGAAAATTGGTTCAACCGGTTTTTATACCGGTTCAACCGGTTCTCACCAGAGAAAATCCGGTTGAGTGGCCTTCTCAGCCGGTTTACTCAACCAGTTTTAAGATATAGCCCGGTAAGGCCTAAACTACAATCAATATTTATGACATGAGTAATTTTGGCAGTAAAAACAGGATTTCACATGTCATTTTATGCATAAAACTATTTTATATCAATCAATCATGATTCAAATTTTAGTTCTTAAGACACGTTTCGAGAATCCAAGATATTTAGTTCACTCCTTAGAAAACAAAACCTAGTCTCATCAAGGGGTTTGGTGAAGATATCGGCTAGTTGATTTTCAGTGCTCACATGAAATAATTCGATATCTCCTTTGACTTCATGGTCTCTCAAGAAATGATGTCTAATATCAATATGTTTGGTTCTAGAGTGTTGCACAGGATTGTTTGCAAGTTTAATGGCACTCTCATTGTCACACAGTAGTGGAATTTTATTAAACTCACAACCAAAGTCTCTAAGGGTTTGCTTCATCCACAACAATTGTGCACAACATGCACCAGCTGCTATGTACTCAGCTTCTGCAGTGGAAAGTGCAACACAATTTTGTTTCTTGGAACTCCATGACACTAAGGACCATCTAAGGAATTGGCAAGTCCTAGTAGAGCTTTTTTGATCTACTTTGCAGCCGGCATAGTCTGAGTCAGAGTAGCCAAGTAAATCAAAAAGGGAGCCTTTAGGATACCATAATCCTAGGTTTTGGGTGTGGACTAAGTATCTTAAGATTCTCTTAACGACAACAAGATGACAATGTCGGTGTTTTGGGTCCGACCGCACGCCCGGGGTTGCCCCTCAAGGTGTTTTTAGGAGTAGGACGGTGTCACCGACTGTAGCTAAATGGTTCGCGCCGGATGCACGAGGAACAATGGACAATGTTTAAAGGTTCGGGTCGCTTTGAGATGCGTAACACCCTACGTCCTGGTGAGTATGCTTTATGTGGTAGATTACAAGGAAGCTCGTAAAGAATTGGAGTGGATGGCTGAGCGGTGAGATCGATTGTTCTAAAGGGGTGCCCCCTAGGCCTTATATATTCGACCGTGGGGCAATACATGCAGATATGATAACAATGCGCGCCTAAGAGATAGTGAATTGATCGAGTCTATCTTACTATAATTCTGCCGACTTATCCTTGCCTGGTTCCATTGTACGGGGCTCCAGCGCAGGAAAGTCGGGTCTCTGTTGTGGTTGCTTGCTCAACGTTGTTGGGGCCATCCAGGCTCGCGCCGATCTGGCCTTATGTCGATCTGCTTCACTGGTCGTTCTTCCCCAGGCCCACGAAGGGATGACCTTACGTTTTATTGGGCCCTTGGGCCTTTCGTGAGGTCTTTTATCCTTCCAGTGGACCCGGGGGATATCTGTCCCCCATAAGCCCCCGATCTTTGGGTTGATTTTGAGATAATCGGCCCAAAGATCCTAGGTCCAGCTTGCGGTCTTTGTTTATGACAAGGGATGCTTTCTGGGTAGTTTGGTAAAAACGATTTCTTACTGTCTCCTTCTGCTCGAAAACTGGTGTTCTGTCTCAAACTCGTGCTTTGGATGTCAGCATTTCGTACTGTTGGACCCTGAACTTCATTGGGTGCACCGGAGGTGCACCCAATGGGTGTAGCCCCCGAGCTTCGAGTGGATTTTTGGAAATAATCCACTCGAAGGTCCTCATCAAAAATTATTTTGTTTTCCGCTTGCACTTTGTCGAAGGTTAGCCTTGCTTTTGATCTTGCCATATGCTTTAGGAGTTAGCATTATCTTGATTTGAAATGGCAATTCATGGGGTGCACCGGAGGTGCACCCAATGGGTGTAGCCCCCGAGCTTCGAGTGGATTTTTGAAAATAATCCACTCGAAGGTCTTCATTTCGTGTCCTTTTGCTGAGAGTCATCCTTTCTTTTTCCGAATGCCTTAGAGGTCAGTATTATGTCATCGATATTATGCTTTAGAGGTCAGTATGTATTTTGTCTTTGAGGCCGAGTTCGTGATCTACCCATATCTTGCTAGGTGGTGCAATTTATTTGATCTGCAACTGATTGGACATTCGATGGACGTCCCCTGGCTAGTCTTCAAGTCGCTTCTGTCGGTCAGACTTTGTACTTCACCGACTATATTTGGCTTTCTTTTGATCCTTACTGATATCTCATTTTTGTCTTGAGGTATTCAAAGTATGCCCTGTGTGGATGTCACAGTTTTCAAAAATATACTGATAATTCCTGGGCGTCCCCCCCAATGGGTGTGGGCAAGGGACGGCTTGGTACGCTGAGTGTTTTAGCCGGCTGCTTCTGAGTAGTGATGTGATGTGACGTCGGGTGTAATCATATCGCACGCGCAGTTGACTGGAGTCCCAATGGGTGTTGCGTTGCGCGAAACGGCGTCAGCCGCCTGACGTATCTTCAGACGGGTTGAAGCGTATATTGAATATTTTGCGACTGTTCAGCGACCGTGGTAGGAGGTGAGCGGTTGCCTTCTTCTTATATAAATAGTGCCTTTGTCTCTCCGGTTTCTTCACATCTCTTGCTGTTCTCTGCTGCTTGCTTTCTTCTTCTCCCTTCGTTTCCACCATGGGCAAGAATAACAAACGCAAGCGCGAGCCGACTCCTCCATCAGAGGACTTCGGCGACTCGGAATACTCGGAGGAGGAGTTCTCCTCCGAGTTCGAGGGGTCTCCGGCTCCCGTCTCTCCCCCGGTGTTGTCTGACGATTCAGACGACTCCCAGGGGATTGCCGCGGAGGTCTGGACTTACATCCGGGCCGTCGAGCGCTCCGGGCTCGCGGGCTCGGATGAGTCGGAGTACTCCTCAGACGAGGAGGACTCTTCGAACTCGTCCGAGGAGGGCGGCGGCGGCGATGGCGGAGACGACGGCGACGGCGGGGGCGATGATGACGACGGCGACGATGACGGTGACGGCGGCAGCGGGGGCAGCAACGGCGGCAGCAAGGGTGGCAACGGCGATAGCGGCAGGGGCAGCAACGGTGGCGGCAGCAGCAAAGGCAGCAACAAGGCCAGTGGCTAGATGCCACTGGTTTTTAGATGTTAGTATAGATTAGAAGTAGTGTAGTGAAATAATGTAGTAGTAGTTAGTAGTGTAGAGTAGTAGAATGTAGTGTAGTAGTAGTAGAATGTAGTGTAGTAGTAGAGTGTAGTGTAGTAGTAGAGTGTAGTGTAGTGGTAGTAATAGGGAAGTATCAACTCATAATGAGTTGATTTGTAAGTTCTAAAACTTCCCTTAATGAAGAATGATTTCGTCTCCTCCTGTGTTGATTATTTTGCTTCATAGTCAGTTGATGATTGTCGCGATATTTATTGTCCATGATGTTCTCTGTCTGTTATGCTTGTGTCATAGCTTGGAGTTTTTAAGTCATTCCTCCGTTTGCTTTGTCTGTGAAGTCTATCCCTCTGGAGTAGTAGTTGAGTCATTCGGGCATCACATCGTCGCTTTTAGGGGCGATGGCCGAGTTATTATTGTTAACATTTACGCTTTTGAAGTAGCGTCCGAGTGATGACGAAGCCACATCAGCGTTGGAATGACTGATGACCACATCGGCGCTTTTAGAGGTAACAGCCGAGTGACTTATGACGACATCGGCGTTTTAGAGATAACTGCCGAGTGACTGAAGACGACGTCGGCGTTTTAGAGATAACTGCCGAGTGACTGAAGACGATGTCGGCGTTTTAGAGATAACTGCCGAGTGACTAAAGACGACGTCAGCGTTTTAGAGATAACTGCCGAGTGACTGGAGACGGCGTCGGCGTTTTAGAGATAACTATCGAGTGACTGAAGACGACGTCGGCGTTTTAGAGATAATTAACTGCCGAGTTAGAACGGCCGCGTCGGCCACTTTGAAGGTAATAGTCGAGTGATGATGTGGCGCACCGGTGCTTTTAGAAGTAACCGCCGGGTGATGACATGGCACGCTGGTGTTTTAGAAGTAACCGCCGGGTGATGACTGGGCGCTTTTTGGAAACGGTATCTAGCCCGGGAAGATCCCATATGCACTACGCTTTCAGCCGCCTCTGCTTTCCGTGCCCTAGTTCTTGCTTTCCTGCCTCCAGATCCTCTCTGTCCTTTTGCAATTCGGCTCCCGTTCTGTTCGCCGGTGGAATTGAGATGGCGCCAAAGCGAAAGGCCTCAAGTTCATCCGCTGCGGTGATTCCCCCTATCGACCCCAACAGCCAGTTGCCTTTCGCAGGTAACCATATGTCTGTCGTTTCTGAGCCCGACCTTCTCCATCTCGTGTCCATCGGGGTTCTTCCTCCGAACGAGCTCTGTTCTTGGCGGATTTGCCACGGGGTCACTGTTCCAACAGAGGATACCCACGAATCCGTGATTTATGTTCCTTTTCTTCTCCGCGGTCTCGCTCTTCCTATTTCTCCCTTTTTCCGCGGTCTCCTTGATTTCTATCGCCTTAATTTGACCCATCTGAATCCCAATTCCAGTCTGCAAATTTCCATTTACGTTCATTTATGCGAGGCTTTTCTTGGCGTCCTGCCACATTTTGGACTGTGGAAGTACTTGTATCACTGTCGCCCTAGGATGGCTGGGGGCAGCATCAGCTAGTGGGGGTGCGAGTTTAGAGATGCGCCGTGGGAGGAAGACTGACTACCTTGAAATCCTACTCAAGGATAGTATCAAAGGATGGCGCTTGGAATGGTTTATTGTTGAGAACCACGGAAAATCTCTCCCCCCACGGTCAGGGAGACAGCCGGATGTTCGTACTCCGAGTTGGACCGAGTCTCCTACGGATCAGGAGGTGGCTGAGGCAGGGGCTTTGCTGGCTGAGGTTGGACTGCTGAAGGAGAGGGGTCTGACTGCAGAGGATGTGGTTGCTGATTTTGTTTTCAAGAACATTCAGCCGTTGAAGGATAGGGCATACCCAGCCTACCTGTACCGAGGTCTAGCTGACTCAACCCGGGTCACCAATAGAAGAATTCCCGCTGTACCGAGGTTGCTTTGATTGGAGAAATTCCCGATGATGAAAGGCAGGTCCACTTTGAGGTGCCTTTGGATCCTAATGATGCAGAAATAAGTGCTATGCTTGATATGCTGGCTGAGGACTCTTCTGGTGCTGCTCCTGCTGGGACATTGGCGGTGGTGCCTCTCCCGGAAGCTGGTACAACCTTGGATGTTCAGAGGCCTGTCATTGTTCGCTCGAAACACCCTTGCCGAGCTAATCAACCTGATTCTCCTGCTGATGAGCAGAAAAAGAAAAGGAGACGTTTTCGGCGAGTATCTAGTTTGGATCAGGATGCTGGTCCTTCGGTTCCTGCTGCTGAGGAAGTGCCTGTGCTTGAATTTACCGACGCTGAACCCAATGGGTGTGATCCATCTGTCGCTAATCCCAATGGGTGTGCTCCATCTGTCACTGAACCCAATGGGGGTGCCGTCTGTGTTGCTGACGAAAACGTGGGGGAGGAAGAAGATGAGGTCCCTTTGACTCGGAAAAACAGTCGGCAATATGTTGCCAGTGGGGAAAGTAGTGGAGTTCCTTCTCCTGCTCTGTCTGCCCTCATCGGTCTACAGGAATTGTCTCTGGCGAACTTTGATCAGACTCTTGAAGATATGGTTCCAGAGGACCTGTTATCAGAGCCAGCGGATGGTGGCATGATGGATGTTTGTGCTGATGTGTTTGACACCGGGTTGGGGTCATCCCGGGCAGCGTCCCGCGCCTCATCAACCTTAGAGCGCGGTCTTGAGGGACAGGAAACTGACTTGGATCGTCTTGCTCTCATGGAAGTAACTGAGGGGCCCTCAGCCTTAGAGGTGGCTGCTGCAGAGAACTTGGCCCTCAAGGATGGTGTTGACGCTTACCTAGCCCCGAGGGTGTTGCCGAGGATGATTCGGCTCGGGTGGGAAGCGTAAGCCACGACCCAGCCCCCGAGGGTGTTGCCGGAGATGATCCGGCTCAAGTGGGCAGCGCGAGCTATGACCCAGCCCCCGAGGGTGTCCGAGCGGGGTCTCCCTCTTGTACTTCCATGGATGTTCACGCAGGATCTCCTCCACACTCTGGTTGCATGGTGGTAGCCCAAGTTTTTGGTCAGGGAGTCGCTTTAGAGGCCAGCGTTCCTGGCGACCAAGCTTTGGGCTCTGCTGATGACACTGAATTGGTTCCAGCTGGTTCATTGCAAGTCGCTCCGGATGGTGACTCCATGCCAAGCCATCAGTTGATTTCTCATGATTTGGGAGTCCCCTCCTTCTTCTCCAACCTCTAGGTACTATGCCATATTCTAGTTTGACTTTTACACCTGACAAACTACTGTCTTTGCACTCATCTGCTCTCGATATCAGGCATTAGTGGACGAGATGGCTAGTCAGCTGAAGTTACAGGGTGCTTCTGTTCTGGAGAGAGCTTCGTCCCTGGCCCGTTGGAATCCGGTGCTGCTTCAACAGCGTGTCTCTGACTTAGAGGCGACGAACGCTGGTTGGTGCTTTTCTGCTTCCCTTCGGCTACCTTATTAAACTACTTCTCAATTTGACTCTTTCGCTTGATTGTTTCTCGCTAGATATGGCTCGGCAGTTTTCTGTTCTTGAAGAGAAACATTCTCAAAGTCAGGCTGAGCTGGTCCGGCGATGCTCTGATTTTGAGGAAAGGTATTCCCAAAGCCAGACTGAGCTGGCCCAGGTCTCTGCTGCTCTGAATGATGCTAATATGCTGAATTCTACTCTTCGCGCTCAGCTCGATTCTGAAAAGGTGATTTATGAATCTGCGCCTTGTGTTGCTGTGTTCTTATTGCTTGCTTGATGTTTGAAGAAGCTGATTCTTGTTTGCAGGAAGAAAAATGTGCCCTTGTTGCTTCTCGTGACAATCTTGACAGGCTATATCGTGACTCTAGCAACTCGTTGACCATCCTGGAGAGGAGTCATCACTTTACCATGGAGGAGTTAGACAATCATCGCTGCAAGCTGCAGGAATCCACATATGACGTGATCTGTCTCATGCAGTTGATATTGGCTAAGGATGCCGCTATCAGGGAACTGCGTGCTTCCAAGAAGTCCATCGCCCAGGAGCTGGAGACCGCTCAGCTGGCTGTCAAAGTTGCTGAAGAAACTTTCGTTACTCTGAGGGCCCAGCGCGACAGGGCCATGGATAAAGCCATTCGCGCGGGGCAGATCTTGATGAGGAGACCCGGCGTGATTGTTCCTGACGATATAAGGGCTGATGTGAACGCTGCTCCTGATTCCTCGAGTTGCCCTTCTTCGTCGGTTGCTCCTGAGAAAAGTGTTGCAAAATAGAGAAACATTGCGTGCTTTGAGCACGCGGTTAGCGTGCTCGGATATTTGTTAGAGGACACCAACTCGACATTTGAATACTACTGTTACTCTCCTACTGTTTTATAATTCAACAGTACATAAATTTGCAGGAGTAAAATGCTGTATGATGATTTTGAAATTTCTTTACGGGATATAGAGATCACCCCTATATGAGTAATCGTAAGCATGTGGAATCGCCTTAAGTCGTTGCTGACTTAGATCGATTGCTCCGTTAGCAGGGCAGAGTGGTTACCCTGAGTTAAGTAAGCGCAAGCATGTTGCACCGTCTTAAGTCGTTGCCGACTTAAGCCGATTGCTCCGTTAGCAGGGCATAGTGGTCACCCCGAGTTAAGTAAGCGTGAGCATGTTGCACCATCTTAAGTCATTGCCGACTTAAGCCGATTGCTCCGTTAGCAGGGCATAGTGGTCACCCCGAGTTAAGTAAGCGTGAGCATGTTGCACCGTCTTAAGTCGTTGCCGACTTAAGCAGATTGCTCCGTTAGCATGGCATAGTGGTCATCCCGAGTTAAGTAAGCGTGAGCATGTCGCACCGTCTTAAGTCGTTGCCGACTTAAGCCGATTGCTCCGTTAGCAGGGCATAGTGGTCACCCCGAGTTAAGTAAGCGTGAGCATGTTGCACCGTCTTAAGTCGTTGCCGACTTAAGCCGATTGCTCCGTTAGCAGGGCATAGTGGTCACCCCGAGTTAAGTAAGAATGTAGGTCGATCATGAACAAACTGAGTATTCTTGAAATCTTGTTTATTGATGATGTATTTCCCATTTTACAGAGTACATTGTCGTCCCAGTAGCTTTTGAAATACAGCTAGGGATAAAATTTTTGAGGTGTTCTATATTCCAGGAGTTCCCAATTTCCGTGCCGTCCATCTGAGTGAGACGATATGATCTCGGCCGAGTGATTTCTGCTACTATGAATGGTCCTTCCCACAGGGGTGACAACTTGTGCTGTCCCTCCCCCGTTAGAATTCGGCGGAGGACAAGGTCTCCCACTGCAAAGGATCGTCGTCGCACGGCCTTGTCGTGATAGCGTCTCAGAGTCTGCTGGTATCGTGCTGACTGAATTACTGTGTTCAGTCGTTCTTCTTCGAGTACATCAATATCCTCCAGCCTAGTAGCTTCGGCTTCTGCTATGCTTTCAAAGACCAACCTTGGCGCCCCAAACTTGAGATCAGCGGGTAATACTGCCTCTGACCCATAGACCATGAAGAAAGGAGTGTTTCAATGCAGAGCTCGGCTAGGTTGAGTTCTTAGGCTCCAAACAACGTAGGGCAATTCCCTTATCCATTTTCCTACGAACTTTTCATTTTTATCGAAGACCTTTTTCCTGAGTGCCTCCAATATCATCCCGTTAGCTCGTTCAACCTGCCCGTTGGCCCTCGGGTGTGCTACCGAAGCATACTTGATCTGAATGCTCTTTTGCTCGCAGAAATCGAAGAACTCTGAACTTGTGAAGTTGGATCCTAGGTCAATTATGATACTGTTTGGTATTCCGAATCTGAATATTATGTCTTGTATCAATTCCACGGCCTTGGCTGAGGTTAAAGAGGCAATGGGTTTGAATTCTATCCATTTGGTGAATTTGTCGATTGCTACCAGTACATGAGTGTATCCTCCTTGAGCTTTCTTGAAAGGTCTAATCATATCCAGTCCCCAGCATGCGAACGGCCAAGTTACTGGTCCGGTCTGCAGTTGCTGTGCTGGTAGATGTTGTTGCTTTGACAAGTACTGGCAAGCTTCGCACTTCTGAACTAACTCGGCTGCATCACTTCTCATCGTTGGCCAATAGAATCCCGACCTGAAGACCTTCCCGACTAGTGTTTTGGACGCTGCGTGTATTCCACATTGCCTAGCATGGACCTCATCTAGAAGTTGCTTCCCCGTAGATGAGAGAATGCATTTCATGAGGACACCCGATGCACCTCTTCTGTATAGGGTCTCCCCGATGAGTGTGTAGTGAGTCGACTGTCTAGCGATGCGCTCGGCTGCATTTTTGTCATCTGGTTCCTCTTCATTCTTTATATATCTGATGATTGGCCTTCTCCAGTCATCAGAATCTGACTCTGGTTGGTTCACAATATTACATTCTTCTGCCTGGTCCATTGAGATGCTCGGATGTGGTATTTCTTGTACGTAAATTCCAGGTGGGGCCTGAGTTCGACTGGATCCTAACTTGGACAATACATCAGCTGCCGTATTTCGATCTCTTTCTACATGATGAAATTCCAGACCTTCGAATTTATCTTCTAGTTTCCGGACGGCGGTGCAGTACTTTCCCATTGAATCATTCGAACAGTCCCATTCTTTGTTTATCTGGCTTACGACTACCAAGGAATATCCATATACCATCAGTCTCTTGATGCCTAGTGATATAGCAATGTTCAGTCCATGAATCAGAGCTTCATATTCGGCTGTGTTGTTGGTGGCTGGGAATAGCAACTAGAGGGCATATTTGAGGTGCTCGCCTCCGGGTGCGGTAAAGAGAATTCCCGCGCCTGCTCCCTGCAGTTTCAACGAGCCATCGAAATACATTTGCCATACTTCTGCAGTTTCTGGGTTGTCTGGTACTTGCTGTTCAGTCCATTCTGATACAAAGTCAACCAATGCTTGAGTTTTGATGGTAGTGCGGGGTCGAAATAAGATGTCATGAGATCCCAGTTCGTAGGCCCATTTGGCTATTCGGCCAATGGCTTCCTTGTTGTGAAGAATATCCCCTATCGGAAAACCAGTGACTACTATGACTTTGTGGTCGTCAAAGTAGTGACGTAGCTTGCGGGCAGTTAGAAGTACTGCATATAATAGCTTCTGAACTTGAGGATACTTTTTCTTTGAGGGACCCAGAACTTCACTGATAAAATAAACAGGATGTTGCACTGGGTAGGCATGTCCTTCTTCTGTTCGCTCGACTACCAACGCGGTGCTTACCACGTGAGTCGTGCAAGAGATATATAGCAGCAAATCTTCAGCCGGTTGAGTCGGTGTGGCTCGCTGTGGTGGCTTCAGCACTGGTGGTGTTGTCAAGAATTTTTTCAGTGCATCTAGGGCTTCATGTGCTTCTGAAGTCCACTGAAACTTATCCACTTTCTTGAGTAGCTGGTAAAATGGTAAGCCTTTTTCTCCCAGCCTGGATATGAATCTGCTTAGGGCTGCCATACATCCGGTGAGTCTTTGAACCTTCTTTTGTGATCGTGGTGCCTCCATTTTCATGATAGCTTCAATCTTATCCGGATTAGCTTCAATTCCCCGGTGACTGACAATAAATCCGAGTAGCTTTCCGGTCGGCACCCCAAAGACACATTTTTCGGGATTAAGCTTCCATCGATATCGCCGTAGACTGTTGAAAACCAGCTGTAAATCCTCGATGAAATCTTCCGAGTTCTCCATTTTGATTACCACATCATCTACATAGGCTTCCACACGCTTGCCCCAGTGATCGGCTAAGCATGTTTGAATGGCTCTCTGATAAGTCGCTCCAGCGTTTTTGAGGCCGAACGGCATTGAGGTATAGCAGAAAGCACCGAACGGAGTGATGAACGCTGTTTTTTCCTCGTCTTCTTTTGTCAGGCTAATCTGATGATATCCAGAATAGCAATCCAGAAAAGATAGCACAGAACATCCAGTGGTGGAATCTACCACCTGATCTATCCTAGGAAGCCCGAAGGGATCCTTTGGACAATGTTTGTTGAGATCCGTGTAGTCGACGCACATGCGCCAATCCACTTTATTCTTTTTGAGTACAAGAACTGGGTTGGCTAACCACTCGGGATGTAACACCTCTCTGATAAACCCAGCCGCGACCAAGCATGCCAGCTCAGCGTGAATGGCCTCTCTCTTGTCGGGCGTGAAGCGACGTAGTTTTTGCCGAATCGGCCTCGCCTGGGGATAGACATTCAGTTTGTGCTCGGCCAGTTCTCTCGGGACTCCTGGCATATCCGTAGGTTTCCATGCGAATACATCTCGGTTATCTTGTAGAAACTGGACGAGCGCGCCTTCCTATTTGTTATCCAGGCTAGAGCTGATGATGGCAGTCTTGCGTTCATCAGCGAACCCCAGGTTGATTCATTTGGTTTCTTCAACCGGCTGCATAGAGGTCACGGCTTGAGCTTCATTTGCAGGTACTGCAAGGTCTTCCTCAGGCTTAGAGTTTGCCTGCGTTGAAGAAGTTGCCGACGGTTTGGTGGTGAGGGCCGCCTGGATGGCCACACGGAAACACTCTGCGGCGCCTTGGAAGACAGCGCACAGTTATGATTCCTTGCGGTCCTGGCATCTTCAATATCATGTACGTGTAATGCGGAATGGCCATGAATTTTGCCAATCCCGGCCTCCCGATGATGGCGTTGTACCCGCAGTCGAAGTTCGCCACTTCGAACCTCAGGAACTCAGTTCTGTAGTTCTCCGGAGTTCCGAAGGTGACGGGCATGTAGATGTGGCCCAGCAGGTATTCCCCTTCAGTCGGCACGATGCCGAAGAAAGGAGTGTCTGACTCGTGGAGCTCTTTGAGGTGAACCCCCAAGCCTTGGAGTGTCCGGGGGAAGGTGACGTTGATGCTGCTCCCCCAGTCAACTAATACCTTCTTCACCCTACTCTCTCGGATCACCGGATCGACGTGGAGCGGGTATTTGCCTGGGTGGTCAAAGTTGAACCATTGATCTGCCCGAGTGAAGGTGATCGGGTGCTCCGACCATCGGTACGGAGCGGGAGGACCGGTGGTCGCCACCAATATCTGGCGATCGTTGAGCTTTTGTTGTCTTCTGCTCTCCTGCGATCCGTGTCCGCCGAAGATGACGTTTACTTCTCCGTCAACGCGCGGGAAGGCTCCACCTCTTCCCTCCTCCTGCTGCTGGGGTTGTCGTGGTTCCCCTGGTCCTCCCCACGGCGGAGGAGGAGGTAGAGGTTGGAAGGGTCGGCCGTGTCCGACGGAATGCTTGAAGTCTCTGCAGTTCCGAAGGGTGTGGCACATGTCCTTGTGGTACGGACACTGAGCGTCGAGGATGTCGTCCAGTGTACGTTCGCCTCCGCGAGGTCCTCCTCGGGCGCGAGAGGCAGGTGGTCTGGCGGCATGCACTTCTTCGTGAGGCCTCTTCTCCCAGCGTTTGTCGGGTTGCTGGTTTGTGTCGCGTCGTGGCGCTGTCGGTGCAGGTTTCGCTCCCCCGATGAGGTCCTAAGCTCGCTCGTCGGCGGTGATGTAGAGGTCGGCTTCCCGGAATAGCTGCTCGGAGGTAGTCGGCGCCTTCTGCAATATGGCTCGGACGAAGGCCGAGTCGTTGGATCCTTTGTAGAAGTCTTCGATCACGGCCGCCTCCGTGACCTCGGGGATACGATTTCTCATGGTCTGGAACCTTTTGAGGTACGACCGAGAAGTTTCATCCCCCCGGCGCTTGATGGATTTGAGGTCCCATGGTTGCGCTGGTTTGTCTGAGAGGGACTGAAAGTTGGCGGCGAAGCATCGGCTGAAGTCGCTCCAGTCGTCAATGCAGTGTCGGGGTAGGTGTCGCAGCCATTGTTGCGTGTCTTGCCCGAGGACGATGGGTAAGTATGCGGTCATCACGTCCTCGGACGCCCCGGCAGCTCGGGCAGCGGTGGTGTAGACGGCCAGCCAGCCTCCTAGATCTTGCTTAGGTTCATATTTGTCGACATTTGATACCTTGAAGTTAGGGGGCCATTGAATGGCCCTAAGGCGTGGAGTAAGGGCTGACACCCCACACGTGTCTTCTTGTCGACGGGGATGATGTCTGTCCCAGGGAGGGGAGTAGTTGTTGTGGTCCCTCGATCGTCCCCGGGTAGTACCACCGGTTGAGGTTGTTGCCGACTCAGTTCTGGTGGCCTGACTCCGAGCTGGGATGCCATGATCCCTGTCGTACTCCTCCCGGCGGCGGATTTCGTTCTCATGTCGTCGTTCACGTGAAGCATTAATGGAGCTTCGCGTGTCCCGGCAGCTGTTGATGGCGTGTCGTAGGTCGTTCGGCGGGTGAGCAAGAGGTAGAAGATGGTTGGCTGCTTGGGTGAACAGTCGTCGATAGCCCTCGGCGTCGGGAGTCCCAGGGAGTCCATCAGCTATCCGAGCTAGTACCCCTTCGACTTCACTCGGTGTGTTCATGGCTCGAGCGAAGTCGGGATTCAGGTTGTGCTCGAAGAGTAGATTTTCCCGACGTTGCCTTGCCTCTTGCCCGGCTTGTTCTTGAGCTCGTCAGCGATCACGCCGTCGGGAGTTCCTTCGTTCTCTGAAGACGCATTCCTCCGGAGTTTCTCCTATCTCTGAGACCTCGTCTCGCGAGACAGGCTGCTCTGGATCCCGCTCTCCGGCCTCGTGATGTCGCCGGATATTTCGGCGCTGGTTTCTCCGTCGACGGGATTCCCGCTGAGGTGGTTCTTCTCCGGGCGCGGTCGGTTCGTCGTCGGAGACGGGGGGCGACTCCACTCTCCCGATGAAAAGGACGTCGGGGTAGAACGATGCGGCTGTCGTGGCGATCTTCTTTCCGTTCTCCTTCGAGGACGGAGGCACGGAAAGAACAACTTGCTTCCTCCCGGTTTTGTTTGTTTCTTTCTTCCTTGCGATTTGTGTCCATTCCTTCGTCGGGGAAGTAGACAGTGGAGTTCTCCGGGTCAGCGGGCCCTCGGCCCCTGGCTTGCTGAAGGTGATCTCTTTTCGGAGTGCTGGAGGTTGCGCTTTTTCCTTCTTTACTCCGATATTCTCGGAGTTTGTTGGAGGAGACTTCTTCCTTGGCGGATCTACGATGCGATGTAGATTTCCTTCTTCGTCTGCCACGGATGAGATTGTTCCAAAGCAGAACACAGATCCGGGGCGGAGGGTGATCTTGCGGTGGAAGGTGACGGCCATTGAGCTAGCTTAGATCGGCGACACACCCCCTACCTGGCGCGCCAGCTGTCTGTGTTTTGGGTCCGACCGCACACTCGGGGTTGCCCCTCAAGGTGTTTTTAGGAGTAGGACGGTGTCGCTGACTGTAGCTAAATGGTTCACGCCGAATGCATGAGGAACAATGGAAAATGTTTACAGGTTCGGGCCGCTTTGAGATGCGTAACACCCTACGTCCTGGTGAGTATGCTTTATGTGGTAGATTACAAGGAAGCTCGTAAAGAATTGGAGTGGATGGCTGAGCGGTGAGATCGATTGTTCTAAAGGGGTGCCCCCTAGGCCTTATATATTCGACCGTGGGGCAATACATGCAGATATGATAACAATGCGCGCCTAAGAGATAGTGAACTGATCAAGTCTATCTTACTATAATTCTGCCGACTTATCCTTGCCTGGTTCCATTGTACGGGGCTCCAGCACAGGAAAGTCGGGTCTCTATTGTGGTTGCTTGCTCAACGTTGTTGGGGCCATCCAGGCTCACGTCGATCCGGCCTTATGTCGATCTGCTTCACTGGTCGTTCTTCCCTAGGCCCACGAAGGGATGACCTTACGTTTTGTTGGGCCCTTGGGCCTTTCGTTGGGTCTTTTATCCTTCCAGTGGACCCGGGGGATATCTGTCCCCCACAGGAGGTGAGTGGTTGCCTTCTTCTTATATAAATAGTGCCTTTGCCTCTCTGGTTTCTTCACATCTCTTGTTGTTCTCTGCTGCTTGCTTTCTTCTTCTCCCTTCGTTTCCACCATGGGCAAAAATAACAAACGCAAGCGCGAGCTGACTCCTCCATCAGAGGACTTTGGCGACTCGGAATACTCGGAGGAGGAGTTCTCCTCCGAGTCCGAGGGGTCTCCGGCTCCCGTCTCTCCCCCGGCGTCGTCTGACGATTCAGACGACTCCCAGGGGATTGTCGCGGAGGTCTGGACTTACATCCGGGCCATCAAGCGCTCCGGGCTCGCGGGCTCGGATGAGTCGGAGTACTCCTCGAACGAGGAGGACTCTTCAGACTCGTCCGAGGAGGGCAGCGGCGGCGATGGCGGAGACGATGGTGACGGCGGGGGCGATGATGACGACGGCGACGATGACGGCGGCAGCGGGGGCGGCAACAGCGGCAGCAAGGGCGGCAACGGCGGCAGCGGCAGGGGTAGCAACGACGGTGGCAGCAGCAAAGGCAGCAACAAGGCTAATGGCTAGATGCCACTGGTTTTTAGATGTTAGTATAGATTAGAAGTAGTGTAGTGAAATAATGTAGTAGTAGTTAGTAGTGTAGAGGTAGTAATAGGGAAGTATCAACTCATAATGAGTTGATTTGTAAGTTCTGAAACTTCCCTTAATGAAGAATGATTTCGTCTCCTCCTGTGTTGATTATTTTGCTTCATAGTCAGTTGATTATTGTCGCGATATTTATTGTCCATGATGTTCTCTGTCTGTTATGCTTGTGTCGTAGCTTGGAGTTTTCAAGTCATTCCTCTGTTTGCTTTGTCTGTGAAGTCTATCCCTCTGGAGTAGTAGTTGAGTCATTCGGGCATCACATCGTCGCTTTTAGGGGCGATGGCCGAGTTATTATTGTTAACATTTACGCTTTTGATGTAGTATCTGAGTGATGACGAAGCCACATCAGCGTTGGAATGACTGATGACCACGTCGGCGCTTTTAGAGGTAACAACCGAGTGACTTATGACGACGTTGGCGTTTTAGAGATAACTGCCAAGTGACGGAAGACGACGTCGGCGTTTTAGAGATAATTGCCGAGTGACTGAAGACGACGTCGGCGTTTTAGAGATAACTGTCGAGTGACTGGAGACGGCGTCGGCGTTTTAGAGATAACTACCGAGTGACTGAAGACAACGTCGGCGTTTTAGAGATAACTGCCGAGTTAGAACGGTCCGCATCGGCCACTTTGAAGGTAATAGTCGAGTGATGATGTGGCGCACCGGTGCTTTTAGAAGTAACCGCTGGGTGATGACGTGGCACGCCGGTGTTTTAGAAGTAACCGTCGGGTGATGACTGGGCGCTTTTTGGAAACGGTATCTGGCCCGGGAAGATCCCATATGCACTGCGCTTTCAGTCGCCTCTGCTTTCCGTGCCCTAGTTCTTGCTTTCCTGCCTCCAGATCCTCTCTGTCCTTTTGCAATTCGGCTCCCGTTCTGTTCGCCGGTGGAATTGAGATGGCGCCCAAGCGAAAGGCCTCGAGTTCATCCGCTGCGGTGATTCCCCCTATCGACCCCAACAGCCAGTTGCCTTTCGCAGGTAACCATATGTCTGTCGTTTCTGAGCCCGACCTTCTCCATCTCGTGTCCATCGGGGTTCTTCCTCCGAAGGAGCTCTGTTCTTGGCCGATTTGCCACAGGGTCACTGTTCCAACAGAGGATACCCACGAATCCATGATTTATGTTCCTTTTCTTCTCCACGGTCTCGCTCTTCCTATTTCTCCCTTTTTCCGCGGTCTCCTTGATTTCTATTGCCTTAATTTGACCCATCTGAATCCCAATTCCATTCTGCAAATTTCCAT
This sequence comes from Zea luxurians, assembly GCA_029449295.1. Classification (NCBI taxonomy): domain Eukaryota; kingdom Viridiplantae; phylum Streptophyta; class Magnoliopsida; order Poales; family Poaceae; genus Zea; species Zea luxurians. The sequence goes on along the minus strand of JAOPSE010000039.1, from coordinate 2,975,888 downwards.
TTACGTTCATTTATGCGAGGCTTTTCTTGGCGTCCTGCCACATTTTAGACTGTGGAAGTACTTGTATCACTGTCGCCCTAGGATGGCCGGGGGGCAGCATCAGCTAGTGGGGGTGCGAGTTTAGAGATGCGTCGTGGGAGGAAGACTGACTACCTTGAAATCCCACTCAAGGATAGTATCAAAGGATGGCGCTTGGAATAGTTTATTGTTGAGAACCACGGAAAATCTCTCCCCCCACGGTCAGGGAGACAGCCGGATGTTCGTACTCCGAGTTGGACCGAGTCTCCTACGGATCAGGAGGTGGCTGAGGCAGGGGCTTTGCTGGCTGAGGTTGGACTACTGAAGGAGAGGGGTCTGACTGCAGAGGATGTGGTTGCTGATTTTGTTTTCAAGAACATTCAGCCGTTGAAGGATAGGGCATACCCAGCCTACCTGTACCGAGGTCTAGCTGACTCAACCCGGGTCACCAATAGAAGAATTCCCGCTGTAGACTTGGTGAACCGGCTTGAAATGATACTTAGAGGCAAGGTATCAAATGTTGGTGCCCCTATCGCATACTCGGCATGGAACCTGCCTCCTTCCAAGGCTTTTACTCATTTTGTGTCGAATCCTCCTGCTGCTGACGGTGGTTTGGGCCTTAGAGTACGACCCTCTGCCGAAGAAGTTAGTGCCTTGGTTGCTTTGATTGGAGAAATTCCCGATGATGAAAGGCAGGTCCACTTTGAGGTGCCTTTGGATCCTAATGATGCAGAAATAAGTGCTATGCTTGATATGCTGGCTGAGGACTCTTCTGATGCTCCTCCTGCTGGGACATTGGCGATGGTGCCTCTCCCGGAAGCTGGTACAACCTTGTATGTTCAGAGGCCTGTCAGTGTTCATCCGAAACGCCCTTGCCGAGCTAATCAACCTGATTCTCCTGTTGATGAGCAGAAAAAGAAAAGGAGACGTCTTCGGCGAGTATCTAGTTTGGATCGGGATGCTGGTCCTTCGGTTCCTGCTGCTGAGGAAGTGCCTGTGCCTGAATTTACCGACGCTGAAACCAATGGGTGTGATCCATCTGTCGCTGATCCCAATGGGTGTGCTCCATCTATCACTAAACCCAATGGGGGTGCCGTCTGTGTTGCTGACGAAAACGTGGGGGAGGAAGAAGATGAGGTCCCTTTGACTCAGAAAAACAGTCGGCAATATGTTGCCAGTGGGGAAAGTAGTGGAGTTCCTTCTCCTGCTCTGTCTGCCCTCATCGGTCTACAGGAATTGTCTCTGGTGAACTTTGATCAGACTCTTGAAGATATGGTTCCAGAGGACCTGTTATCAGAGCCAACGGATGGTGGCGCGATGGATGTTTGTGCTGATGTGTTCGACGCCGGGTTGGGGTCATCCCGGGCAGCGTCCCACGCCTCATCGACCTTAGAGCGCGGTCTTGAGGGACAGGAAACTGACTTGGATCGTCTTGCTCTCATGGAAGTAACTGAGGGGCCCTCAGCCTTAGAGGCGGCTGCCGCAGAGAATTTGGCCCTCAAGGATGGTGTTGACGCTTACCCAGCCCCCGAGGGTGTTGCCGAGGATGATTCGGCTCGGGTGGGAAGCGTAAGCCACGACCCAGCCCCCGAGGGTGTTGCCGGAGATGATCCGGCTCAAGTGGGCAGCGCGAGCTATGACCCAGCCCCCGAGGGTGTCCGAGCGGGGTCTCCCTCTTGTACTTCCATGGATGTTCACGCAGGATCTCCTCCACACTCTGGTTGCATGGTGGTAGCCCAAGTTTTTGGTCAGGGAGTCACTTTAGAGGCCAGCATTCCTGGCGACCAAGCTTTGGGCTCTACTGATGACACTGAATTGGTTCCAGCTGGTTCATTGCAAGTCGCTCCGGATGGTGACTCCATGCCAAGCCATCAGTTGATTTCTCATGATTTGGGAGTCCCCTCCTTCTTCTCCAACCTCCAGGTACTATGCCATATTCTAGTTTGACTTTTACACCTGACGAACTGCTGTCTTTGCACTCATCTGCTCTCGATATCAGGCATTAGTGGACGAGATGGCTAGTTAGCTGAAGTTACAGGGTGCTTCTGTTCCGGAGAGAGCTTCGTCCCTGGCCCATTGGAATCTGGTGCTGCTTCAACAGCGTGTCTCTGACTTAGAGGCGATGAACGCTGGTTGGTGCTTTTTTTCTTCCCTTCGTCTACCTTATTAAATTGCTTCTCAATTTGACTCTTTCGCTTGATTGTTTCTTGCTAGATATGGCTCGGCAGTTTTCTGTTCTTGAAGAGAAACATTCTCAAAGTCAGACTGAGCTGGTTCGGCGATGCTCTGATTTTGAGGAAAGGTATTCCCAAAGCCAGACTGAGCTGGCCCAGGTCTCTGCTGCTCTGAATGATGCTAATATGCTGAATTCTACTCTTCACGCTCAGCTCGATTCTGAAAAGGTGATTTATGAACCTGCGCCTTGTGTTGCTGTGTTCTTATTGCTTGCTTGATGTTTGAAGAAGCTGATTCTTGTTTGCAGGAAGAAAAATGTGCCCTTGTTGCTTCTCGTGACAATCTTGACAGTCTATATCGTGACTCTAGCAACTCGTTGACCATCCTGGAGAGGAGTCATCGCTTTACCATGGAGGAGTTAGACAATCATCGCTGCAAGCTGCAGGAATCCACGGATGATGTGATCCATCTTAGGCAGTTGATATCGGCTAAGGATGCCGCTATCAGGAACTGCGTGCTTCCAAGAAGTCCATCGCCCAGGAGCTGGAGACCGCTCAGCTGGCTGTCAAAGTTGCTAAAGAAACTTCCGTTACTCTGAGGGCCCAGCGCGACAGGGCCATGGATAAAGCCATTCGCATGGGGCGGATCTTGATGAGGAGACCCGGCGTGATTGTTCCCGACGATATAAGGGCTGATGTGAACGCTGCTCCTGATTCCTCGAGTCGCCCTTCTTCGTCGGTTGCTCCTGAGAAAAGTGTTGCAAAATAGAGAAACATTGCGTGCTTTGAGCACGCGGTTATCGTGCTCGGATATTTGTTAGAGGACACCAACTCGACATTTGAATACTATTGTTACTCTCCAACTGTTTTAGAATTCAACAGTACATAAATTTGCAGGAGTAAAATGTTGTATGATGATTTTGAAATTTCTTTACGGGATATAGAGATCACCCCTATATGAGTAATCGTAAGCATGTGGAATCGCTTTAAGTCGTTGCTGACTTAGATCGATTGCTCCGTTAGCATGGCATAGTGGTTACCCTGAGTTAAGTAAGCGCGAGCATGTTGCACCGTCTTAAGTCGTTGCTGACTTAAGCCGATTGCTCCGTTAGCAGGCATAGTGGTCACCCCGAGTTAAGTAAGCGTGAGCATGTTGCACCGTCTTAAGTCGTTGCCGACTTAAGCCGATTGCTCCGTTAGCAGGGCATAGTGGTCACCCCGAGTTAAGTAAGCGTGAGCATGTTGCACCGTCTTAAGTCGTTGCCGACTTAAGCCGATTGCTCCGTTAGCAGGGCATAGTGGTCACCCCAAGTTAAGTAAGCGTGAGCATGTCGCACCGTCTTAAGTCGTTGCCGACTTAAGCCGATTGCTCCGTTAGCAGGGCATAGTGGTCACCCCGAGTTAAGTAAGCGTGAGCATGTTGCACCGTCTTAAGTCGTTGCCGACTTAAGCCGATTGCTCCGTTAGCAGGGCATAGTGGTCACCTCGAGTTAAGTAAGAATGTAGGTCGATCATGAACAAACTGAGTATTCTTGAAATCTTGTTTATTGATGACGTATTTCCCATTTTATAGAGTACATTGTCGTCCCAGTAGCTTTTGAAATACAGCTAGGGATAAAATTTCTTGTGGTGTTCTATATTCCAGGAGTTCCCAATTTCCGTGTCGTCCATCTGAGTGAGACGATATGATCCCGGCCGAGTGACTTCTGTTACTATGAATGGTCCTTCCCATAGGGGTGACAACTTGTGCCGTCCCTCCCCCGTTAGAATTCGGTGGAGGACGAGGTCTCCCACTGCAAAGGATCGTCGTCGCACGGCCTTGTCGTGATAGCGTCTCAGAGTCTGCTGGTATCGTGCTGACTGAATTACTGTGTTCAGTCGTTCTTCTTCGAGTACATCAATATCCTCCAGCCTAGTAGCTTCGGCTTCTGCTATGCTTTCAAAGACCAACCTTGGCGCCCCAAACTTGAGATCAGCGGGTAATACTGCCTCTGACCCATAGACCATGAAGAAAGGAGTGTTTCTATGCAGAGCTCAGCTAGGTTGAGTTCTTAGGCTCCAAACAACGTAGGGCAATTCCCTTATCCATTTTCCTGCGAACTTTTCATTTTTATCGAAGACCTTTTTCCTGAGTGCCTCCAATATCATCCCGTTAGCTCGTTCAACCTGCCCGTTGGCCCTCGGGTGTGCTACCGAAGCATACTTGATCTGAATGCTCTTTTGCTCGCAGAAATCGAAGAACTCTGAACTTGTGAAGTTGGATCCTAGGTCAGTTATGATACTGTTTGGTATTCCGAATCTGAATATTATGTCTTGTATGAATTCCACGACCTTGGCTGAGGTTAAAGAGGCAATGCGTTTGAATTCTATCCATTTGGTGAATTTGTCGATTGCTACCAGTACATGAGTGTATCCTCCTTGAGCTTTCTTGAAAGGTCCAATCATATTCAGTCCCCAGCATGCGAACGGCCAAGTTACTGGTATGGTCTGCAGTTGCTGTGCTGGTAGATGTTGTTGCTTTGACAAGTACTAGCAAGCTTCGCACTTTTGAACTAACTCGGCTGCATCACTTTTCGCCGTTGGCCAATGGAATCCCGACCTGAAGACCTTCTCGACTAGTGTTTTGGACGCTGCGTGTATTCCACATTGCTCAGCATGGACCTCATCTAGAAGTTGCTTCCCCGTAGATGAGAGAATGCATTTCATGAGGACACCCGATGCACCTCTTCTGTATAGGGTCTCCCCGATGAGTGTGTAGTGAGCCGACTGTCTAGCGATGCGCTTGGCTGCATTTTTGTCATCTGGTTCCTCTTCATTCTTTATATATCTGATGATCGGCCTTCTCCAGTCATCAGAATCTGACTCTGGTTGGTTCACGATATTACATTCTTCTGCCTGGTCCATTGAGATGCTCGGATGTGGTATTTCTTGTACGAAGATTCCAGGTGGGGCCTGAGTTCGACTGGATCCTAACTTGGACAATACATCAGCTGTCGTATTTCGGTCTCTTTCTACATGATGAAATTCCAGACCTTCGAATTTATCTTCTAGTTTCCAGACGGCGGTGCAGTACTTTCCCATTGAATCGTTCGAACAGTCCCATTCTTTGTTTATCTGGCTTACGACTACCAAGGAATCTCCGTATACCATCAGTCTCTTGATGCCTAGTGATATAGCAATGTTCTATCCATGAATCAGAGCTTCATATTCGGCTGCGTTGTTGGAGGCTGGGAATAGCAACTGGAGGGCATATTTGAGGTGCTCGCCTCCGGGTGCAGTAAAGAGAATTCCCGCGCCTGCTCCCTGCAGTTTCAACGAGGCATCGAAATACATTTGCCATACTTCTGCAGTTTCTGGGTTGTCTGGTACTTGCTGTTCAGTCCATTCTGATACGAAGTCAACCAATGCTTGAGTTTTGATGGCAGTGCGGGGTCGAAATTCGATGTCATGAGATCCCAGTTCGCAGGCCCATTTGGCTATTCGGCCAATGGCTTCCTTGTTTTGAAGAATATCCCCTATCGGAAAACCAGTGACTACTATGACTTTGTGGTCGTCAAAGTAGTGACGTAGCTTGCGGGCAGTTAGAAGTACTGCATATAATAGCTTCTGAACTTGAGGATACTTTTTCTTTGAGGGACCCAGAACTTCACTGATAAAATAAACAGGATGTTGCACTAGGTAGGCATGTCCTTCTTCTGTTCGCTCGACTACCAACGCGGTGCTTACCACGTGAGTCGTGCAAGAGATATATAGCAGCAAATCTTCAGCCGGTTGAGTCGGCGTGGCTCGCCATGGCGGCTTCAGCACTGGTGGTGTTGTCAAGAATTTTTTCAGTGCATCTAGGGCTTCTTGTGCTTCTGAAGTCCACTGAAACTTATCCACTTTCTTGAGTAGCTGGTAAAATGGTAAGCCTTTTTCTCCCAGCCTGGATATGAATCTGCTCAGGGCTGCCATACATCCGGTGAGTCTCTGAACCTTCTTTTGTGATCGTGGTGCCTCCATTTTCATGGTAGCTTCAATCTTATCCGGATTAGCTTCAATTCCTCGGTGACTGACAATAAATCCGAGTAGCATTCCTGCCGGCACCCCAAAGACACATTTTTCGGGATTAAGCTTCCATCGATATCGCCGTAGACTGTTGAAAACCAGCTGTAAATCCTCGATGAAATTTTACGAGTTCTCCGTTTTGATTACCACATCATCTACATAGGCTTCCACATGCTTGCCCCAGTGATCGGCTAAGCATGTTTGAATGGCTCTCTGATAAGTCGCTCCAGCATTTTTGAGGCCGAACGGCATGGAGGTATAGCAGAAAGCACCGAACGGAGTGATGAACGTTGTTTTTTCCTCGTCTTCTTTTGCCAGGCTAATCTGATGATATCCAGAGTAGCAATCCAGGAAAGATAGCACAGAACATCCAGCGGTGGAATTTACCACCTGATCTATCCTAGGAAGCCCGAAGGGATCCTTTGGACAGTGTTTGTTGAGATCCGTGTAGTCGACGCACATGCGCCAATCCACTTTATTCTTTTTGAGTACAAGAACTGGGTTGGCTAACCACTCGGGATGTAACACCTCTCTGATAAACCCAGCCGCGACCAAGCGGGCCAGCTCATCGCGAATGGCCTCTCTCTTGTCGGGCGTGAAGCGACGTAGTTTTTGCTGAATTAGCCTCGCCTGGGGATAGACATTCAGTTTGTGCTCGGCCAGTTCTCTCGGGACTCCCGGCATATCCGCAGGTTGAGCGCGCCTTCCTATTTGTGATCCAGGCTGGAGCTGATGATGGCAGTCTTGTGTTCATCAGCGAACCCCAGGTTGATCCTTTTGGTTTCTTCAATCGGCCGCATAGAGGTCATAGCTTGAGCTTCATTTGCAGGTACTGCAAGGTCTTCCTCAGGCTTAGAGTTTGCCTGCGTTGAAGAAGTTGCCGACGGTTTGGTGGTGAGGGCTGCCTGGATGGCCACACGGAAACACTCTACGGCGCCTTGGAAGTCAGCGCGCACAGTTATGATTCCTTGCAGTCCTGGCATCTTCAATATCATGTACGTGTAATGCGGAATGGCCTTGAATTTTGCCAATCCCGACCTCCCGATGATGGCGTTGTACCCGCAGTCGAAGTTTGCCACTTCGAACCTCAGGAACTCGGTTCTGTAGTTCTCCGGAGTTTAGAAGGTGATGGGCATGTAGATGTGGCCCAGCGGGTATTCCCCTTCAGTCGGCACGATGCCGAAGAAAGGAGTGTCTGACTCGTGGAGCTCTTTGAGGTGAACCCCCAAGCCTTGGAGTGTCCGGGGGAAGGTGACGTTGATGCTGCCCCCCCCCCCCCGTCAACTAATACCTTCTTCACCCTGCTCTCTCGGATCACCGGATCGACGAGGAGCGGGTATTTGCCTGGGTGGTCGAAGTTGAGCCATTGATCTGCCCGAGTGAAGGTGATCGGGTGCTCCGACCATCGGTATGGAGCGGGAGGACCGGTGGTCGCCACCAATATCTGGCGATCGTTGAGCTTTTGTTGTCTTCTGCTCTCCTACGATCTGTGTCCACCGAAGATGACGTTGACTTCTCCGTCAACGCGCAGGAAGGCTCCACCTCTTCCCTCCTCCTGCTGCTGGGGTTGTCGCGGTTCCCCTGGTCCTCCCCGTGGCGGAGGAGGAGGTAGAGGTTGGAAGGGTCAGCCATGTCCGACGGAATGCTTGAAGTCTCTGCAGTTCCGAAGGGTGTGGCGCATGTCCTTGTGGTACGGGCACTGAGCGTCGAGGATGTCGTCCAGTGTACGTTCGCCTCCGCAAGGTCCTCCTCGGGCGCGAGAGGCAGGTGGTCCGGCGGCATGCACTTCTTCGCGAGGCCTCTTCTCCTAGCGTTTGTTGGGTTGCTGGTTCGTGTCGCTTCGTGGCGCTGTCGGTGCAGGTTTCGCTCCCCCGATGAGGTCCTAAGCTCGCTCGTCGGCGGTGATGTAGAGGTCGGCTTCCCGGAATAGCTGCTCAGAGGTAGTCGGCGCCTTCTGCAATATGGCTTGGACGAAGGCCGAGTCATTGGATCCTCTGTAGAAGTCTTCGATCACGACCGCCTCCGTGACCTCGGGGGTACGATTTCTCATGGTCTGAAACCTTTTGAGGTACGACCGGAGAGTTTTGTCCCCCCGGCGCTTGATGGATTTGAGGTCCCATGGTTGCACTGGTTTGTCGGAGAGGGACTGAAAGTTGGCGGTGAAGCGTCGGCTGAAGTCGCTCCAGTCGTCAATGCAGTGTTGGGGTAGGTGTCACAGCCATTGTAGCGTGTCTTGCCCGAGGACGATGGGTAAGTATGCGGTCATCACGTCCTCGGACGCCCCGGTAGCTCGGGCAGCGGTGGTGTAGACGGCCAGCCAGCCTCCTGGATCCTGCTTAGGTTCATATTTGTCGACATTTGATACCTTGAAGTTAGGGGGCCATTGAATGGCCCTAAGGTGTGGAGTAAGGGCTGACACCCCACACGTGTCTTCTTGTTGACGGGGATGATGTCTGTCCCGGGGAGGGGAGTAGTTGTTGTGGTCCCTCGACCGTCCCCGGGTAGTACCGCCGGTTGAGGCCGTTGCCGACTCAGTTATGGTGGCCTGACTCCGAGCTAGGGACGCCATGATCCCTATCGTACTCCTCCCGGCGGCGGATTTCGTTCTCATGTCATCGTTCACGTGAAGCATTAATGGAGCTTCGCGCGTCCCGGCGACTGTTGATGGCGTGTCGTAGGTCGTTCGGCGGGTGAGCGAGAGGTAGAAGATGGTTGGCTGCTTGGGTGAACAGTCGTCGATAGCCCTCGGCGTCGGGAGTCCGAGGGAGTCCATCAGCTATCCGAGCTAGTACCCCTCCGACTTCACTCGGCGTGTTCATGGCTCAGGCGAAGTCGGGATTCAGGTTGCGCCCGAAGAGTGGATTTTCCCGACGTTGCCTTGCCTCTTGCCCGGCTTGTTCTTGAGCTCGTCGGCGATCACGCCATAGGGAGTTCCTTCGTTCTCTGAAGACACGTTCCTCCGGAGTTTCTCCTATCTTTGAGACCTCGTCTCGCGAGACAGGCTGCTCTGGATCCCACTCTCTGGCCTCGTGATGTCGCCGGATATTTTGGCGCCGGTTTCTCCGTCGATGGGATTCCCGCTGAGGTGGTTCTTCTCCGGGCGCGGTCGGTTCGTCGTCGGAGACGGGGGGCGACTCCACTCTCCCGATGAAAAGGACGTCAGGGTAGAACGGTGTGGCTATCGTGGCGATCTTCTTTCCGTTCTCCTTCGAGGACAGAGGCACGGAAAGAACAACTTGCTTCCTCCCGGTTTTGTTTGTTTCTTTCTTCCTTGCGATTTGTGTCCATTCCTTCATCGGGGAAGTAGACAGTGGAGTTCTCCGGGTCAGCGGGCCCTCGGCCCCTGGCTTGCTGAAGGCGATCTCTTTCAGAGCGCTGGAGGTTGCGCTTTTTCCTTCTTTACTCCGATATTCTCGGAGTTTGTTGGAGGAGACTTCTTCCTTGGTGGATCTGCGATGCGATGTAGAGTTCCTTCTTCGTCTGCCACGGATGAGATTGTTCCAAAGCAGAACACAGATCCGGGGCGGAGGGTGATCTTGCGGTGGAAGGTGACGGCCATTGAGCTAGCTTAGATCGGCGACACACCCCCTACCTGGCGCACCAGCTGTCGGTGTTTTGGGTCCGACCGCACACCCGGGGTTGCCCCTCAAGGTGTTTTTAGGAGTAGGACGGTGTCACCGACTGTAGCTAAATGGTTCACGTCGGATGCACGAGGAACAATGGACAATGTTTACAGGTTCGGGCCACTTTGAGATGCGTAACACCCTATGTCCTGGTGAGTATGCTTTATGTGGTAGATTACAAGGAAGCTCGTAAAGAATTGGAGTGGATGGCTGAGCGGTGAGATCGATTGTTCTGAAGGGGTGCCCCCTAGGCCTTATATATTCGACCGTGGGGCAATACATGCAGATATGATAACAATGCGCGCCTAAGAGATAGTGAACTGATCGAGTCTATCTTACTATAATTCTGCCGACTTATCCTTGTCTGGTTCCATTGTACGGGGCTCCAGCGCAGGAAAGTCGGGTCTCTGTTGTGGTTGCTTGCTCAACATTGTTGGGGCCATCCAGGCTCGCGCCGATCCGGCCTTATGTCGATCTGCTTCACTGGTCGTTCTTCCCCAGGCCCATGAAGGGATGACCTTACGTTTTATTGGGCCCTTGGGCCTTTCGTGAGGTCTTTTATCCTTCCAGTGGACCCGGGGGATATCTGTCCCCCACAAACAATCTTTAGGATTAGCTTGAAAATTTGCACACATGCAAACACTTAACATGATATCAGGTCTAGATGCACATGAGTAAAGCAGTGACCCTATCATTGATCTATATAATTTTTGGTCTACCGGTTTACTTTCTTCAAAAAGGTTAAGATGTCCATTTGATGACATTGGTGTCTTGGCGTGCTTTGCCTTTTCCATGCCAAACTTCTTAAGCATGTCTTGTGTATACTTGGTTTGGCATAGAAAGGTACCTTCTTTCAGTTGTTTGACTTGAAATCCTAGGAAGTATTTGAGCTCGCCCATCATAGACATCTCAAACCTATTCGTCATCACCTTGCTAAATTCTTCACAAAATGTTTCATTAGTACTACCAAATATAATATCATCGACATATATTTGGCACACAAATAACTCATTATCAACTTTGCGAGTGAATAATGTAGAGTCAGCTTTTTCTATTGTAAATCCATTTTTAATTAAAAAATCTTTAAGACAATCATACCAAGCTCTAGGGGCTTGTTTAAGCCCGTAGAGCGCTTTGTGAAGTAGATAGACATGGTTTGGCTTTCTTGAATCTTCAAAACCTGGTGGTTGCTCCACATAGACTCCCTCTTGTAGCGGTCCATTTAGAAATGCGCTCTTGACATCCATTTGGTATAACTTGAAATCATGGTTAGTAGCATAGGCAATTAATATTCTAATTGACTCTAACCTTGCTACTGGCGCATATGTTTCACCAAAATCAAGTCCCTCCACTTGAGTGTAGCCTTGGGCAACCAACCGTGCTTTGTTTCTTGTAACAACGCCATGTTCATCTTGTTTGTTCCTAAAGACCCATTTTGTCCCAATCACATTTTGCATGGGTCTTTGAACTAAGGACCAGACTTCATTCCGGGTGAAGTTGTTCAACTCCTCTTGCATGGCGATTATCCAATCTGGATCACCCAGCGCTTCTTCAACCTTAAGTGGCTCAAGAGAGGAGGCAAACGAATAAAATTCACAAAAATTTGCTAAACGAGATCGAGTTGTTACCCCTCTCCTGATGCTACCCAGGATGTTGTCCACAGGATGATCTCTTTGGATGGTATGGTGGACTCGAGGATGGGGCACTGATGGTTGTCTTTGAATTTGCTCCTCCTCATCATCCACTTGATCAAGAGGCACTTAATTATCAACACTTTCATGTTCACCTTCCACCACGGTTGACATCCTTTGGAGTTGATGACCTTCTTCAACCCTTGGATGACTTGAGGTTGATGGGTTTGCTTGAGTGGAGGATTTATCACCCACCACCCTTGCGCCCACATCAAAAACCTCATTAGTCATCCACAAGGTTCCTTCCTCATCATCCTTTTCTTGAGGTCTTACTTCACCTATTGCAAGCTTCTTTATGGCCTCATAAGGTGGTTCTTCATTTCCTGCAATGTCATTAGAAACATGCCCTTGTGAGCCATTAGACTCATCAAATGTCACGTCTATCGCTATTTCAACAAGACCGGTGGTATTGTTAAAAACATGATATCCATGCGCATTTGATGCATAACCAAGCAAGAAGCCCTCGTCCACTCTAGGAGCAAACTTCGAGCTCTTGACTTTCTTATTAAGAATAAAGCATTTACAGCCAAATACTCTAAAGTAATCAACTTTAGGTTTGTTACCAGTGAGAAGCTCGTAGGCAGTCTTCTTGTAAATCTTGTGAAGATAAAGGTGGTTGATTGCATGACAGGCGGTGTTGACCACCTCTGCCCAAAAATTGTCAGGTGTCTTATACTCATCCAACATGGTTCTAGCGGCTTCAATTAGTGTTCTATTTTCCCTTTCCACTACACCATTTTGTTGTGGAGTGTAGGGGACCGAGAACTCATGTTTGATTCCTTCTTCACTTATGAACTCTTCAACACCTATGTTCTTGAATTCTGTCCCATTGTCACTTCTCACCTTCTTGATTTTTAACTCAAACTCATTTTGAGCCCTTCTCATGAACTTCTTCAATGTTTCTTGAGTTTCACCTTTATCACTCAAAAATAAAACCCAGGTGAAGCGAGAAAAATCATCAACAATAACTAAGCCATACTTACTGCCACCAATACTAATGTAGGCCACAAGTCCGAAGAGGTCCATATGAAGAAGCTCCAAAGGTCTCTTGGTTGTGACCACATTCTTTGATTGATGTGGAACACCATGTTGCTTTCCTGCTTGACATGCGCTACATACTCTGTCTTTCTCAAACACAACATTAATTAGTCCAATAATGTGACTATCCTTTTGAAGTTTGGCCAAGTTCCTCATGCCAATATGAGCTAGCCAGCGATGCCAAAGCCACCCCTTGTCGGATTTTGCCACTAAACAAGTCTCAGGCGTCACCCTATTTGTTGTGAAATCAACAAGATAGAGTTTCCCCTTCAAGCGACCTGTAAAGGCAACAGAGGAATCCTCCCTTCTAAGGATCTTCACATCAACATCAGTAAATAGGCAATTATATCCCATTCCACAAAGTTGTGAAACTGACAACAAATTATAGCTTAAGGAATCTACTAGCAGAACATTTGAAAGTGATTGTTGGTCAGAGATAGGAATTTTACCAATACCAATCACTTTACTCTTGCCACTATCTCCAAACACAATTTCTTGTGCTTCTTGAGTTAGTTGCAAGGAGTGAAACATGTCTTTCTCCCGGGTCATATGATTTGTACATCCACTGTCAAGCACCCAGCTTGACCCACCAGAGGAGTAGACCTGCAAAACAAATTTAGGCTATGCTTTTAGGTACCCAAATTGAATTGGGTCCTACAGTGTTAGTTATAGCCTTGGGTACCCACACACTTCTTTTCATGACTTTTCTCTTTGTGTAGGCACCCACATATTTAACAACCAATTTCCCTGAATCCCAAGTCAACATATAATCATAAAGATAAGAATGAGAAATGGGAGCATTAAATTTTTCTCCACTTGTGGATCCTGCTTCCTTCATCTTATTCTTTGTGGAACTCAAGTTTACCTTTACTTGAGTTGACTTGTCATTTGAGGAGTGAATCCTCCCCAAGGCATCATATAGGGTGGTTCCCTCTATGAACTTGGGGGATCTCCACCCCTTATGCATTATGCTAGGGTTTTCCTTATATGAGTTGAACCCAAGCCCCCTTTTTCCATTGTTGGGCTTCAAGGACTTGTACTTGGGTTCAACTTTCTTTAACCCATCATTGCTAGAGCATCTCTTCAATATTTCTTTGACCTTAACCTGTGGGCTTTTTGTTGGGGGCATGCTTCATCGCCGAAGGTCTTCCTAAAAGCAACGCCGAAGCTACCACTCATGAAGCTTCGGCATTATGGAATGTCTCAAGACGAATGGTGAAACCGACTTAAAGATGAAATGACTGTTTAGTCCATGAGGGTCTATGTCATAGTTGTAATCTTTTGTAAAGGGCATGATTGTAATATTTCACAGGTTGCGCCCTGTGCCTATAAATAGATGAACAGTACCCCTGTACTGTTCACGTGGACTTGTTATCTTGCTTTTGTGTCACGCTTGTACTTTTACCTTCTTTCGAGCCGAAGGTACATTTGTAATCTGAACTCATTTTTATTTTTCCATAGTAATAAAATAGAAATAAGTTGATATATAATTGTTTATGTTATCTTTTACATTTTATATGATTCTTTCTTCATTATTATATGTTGCATCGATGAAGGTATGTCCTTCATAACCTTCATCCGAAGATCATTATATCCTAAGGGAAATAATGCCTCGAAGGACGAAGGGCTTTAACATTTAACATTTTTGTGTTGTCTTGTTCTTAACTCATAGCATTTGAGAACAAGTCCCCAACACTTTTCTTCCTTGCATGGTTAGTCAAACAACAAGAAGCATGATATTTTACACAATGTTTACAAACGGTATTATTTGAGGAGCTAGACTTAGATTCAATCAATAAAGATGAAGCATTGAGGTTCTTGCAATTTTCAAGTTGCACTTGAAGTTCTTGATTTTGGAGAGTCAAGCTTAACATGCTTGATTCAAGTACATCCTTTTCATTTGCAAGATTAACTATAGAGGTTTTCATATTTGTCATTTCTTTCTCCTTATCCTCTATAGTTATCTTGACTAAGGATACTTCCTTAGTCAAGGCCTCTAGCATTTCATCTTTATTGAGTAGAAATTCTTGAAGCTCTAGGTTTCTCTCCTTTTCAAGGATGAGCAAGTCTTCTTGAGCATCAAGAGTTGCTTTTCTTTTATCTAGCTTCTCCATTAATTTAGAGATAACATTATATCCATTTAAACCAAATTCTTTAATCATTTTGTTTTTCATGGCAATTTGTTCATCATCATCATTTGTAAAATCATCACTAGATAAAGTTACCTTATCTCCTTTTGCCATGAGGCAAGTTGGAGTGTAGGAGTCATCGTGGAGGTTGGTGAAGAGCTGCGAGCTTGAAGTAGATTGGATGGCGACGTTTGCCACCACTTCCTCTTCTTCGGAGCTAGAACTTTGTTCATCGGAGTTCCATTCTTCACCAATGTGAGCTTGACCATATTTCTTCTTGAAATATCCCTTGTTCTTGCCCCCCTTTTTGCACTTGTCCTTTTCGTATTCCTTCTTTGCTTCTTGTTCCTTTTTGTTTGGACAATCCGCTATGAAATGACCAGTTTGGCCACATTCATAACATGCCCTCTTCTTTCCTTTCCTTTGAAACTTATCATTTTTCCTCACAAATTTCTTGAAGGTTTTGATGAACATAGTTGTGTCTTCATCACTTGAACTATCTTCATAACTTGATGTCTCGACCACTTTCTTTGCCTTGTGGTCTTTGTTCTTCTTGGGGATATCTTGTTCATTTGAGATCAAGGAATGAGTGTCCCTTGTCTTGATTGGGGCTTCTTCAGATTCATGTTGTTGAATCTTTGCAAATAGTTGGTGAGGTGTCATATCCTCATAGTCATCACGGTCCCTTATCATCCTTGCTAGACTCTTGTCCTTTTCTTTGTATGCTCTCATAAATAGTCTAGTGACCTTGGAGTCACTCCAATCTTCACTTCCAAGCACTCTGATTTTGTTGACCAACACCATTAGCCGATCAAAGAGTGATTGAAGTGACTCACCCTTAGTCCAATCATATCGAGCAAGCTCACTCTCCAAAGCTTCAATTCTATGTCTCTTAGCTTTGGGGTCTCCTTCATGTGACATTTTGAGAATGTTCCAAATGTCACGAGCATCCTCTCTTCCTTGGACTTTTCGGTATTCTTCCGGACAAAGACTTCCTTTTATTATGCTCACCGCTTGAGCATTGCGGTGAACTTCTTGCATCATTTCTAGAGTCATCTCTTCTCCTTGGGCAGGCTTATACATACCTATATTGACAATCTCCCAAAGACTAGGATGTACACCGATTAAATACGACTTCATCTTATTGGCCCACTCGTCATAGTTCAACTCACTAAGAGTTGATAACTTTCCAAGTGGGGCGAAAGAGAAGTTGGGAATAAAATTTCTAGAATAATCAAATTGAACTTTGTTGAACTCGATACCTTTACTTTTGGTAGATGATCCTTCGGTGTTGAGACTTACCTTGCTCATCACCTTTGACACCAAAAGTTCCACTAGGTCATCATTGTATTCAATTTTTCCCTTTCCTTTGTCTTCTTCAGTCTTTCTTCTTGATTCTTCTTCTTCGGCCCTTTTCTTAGCATCTTCCTCTTACATTTTGAGAAACATCTTCTCGGTAATCTTCATGGCGAGGTCAAGGACCTTGGGGTCCACTTCCTCACCGGAAGATGTGACGGGGATTTCCTCGAGGAGAGGATTCACATGGTCCCTTTGAGTAGACATGATCGTTTCCTCACGCGGTTAAGCGTAAAATGAGGTACAAAGCTCTAATACCAATTGAAAGTAGCCTAGAGGGGGGTGAATAGGCTACACCTGAAATTTTCCACTAAAAACTTTGAGATAATGTCAAATGCAATTTGCACTGGTGCAAACCGGTTCGGTTGATTTTGTTTACAACTGAACAAGTTTGAACCTGCTCAACTTAGATTAGATAAACAGTTAAACAAATGTGACGAAGTAGTGAGAGATTTTGCTAAAGACCTGCCCTAGAGAAAATCCACTCGAATGGACGACAAATCGGTGTGAATTGCCTTCACATGATTTGCACATAATATAATCGAATATGAACTAACCAACCAAATAAAGCACTTATGAAGAACACTCAAGAACACACAATTTAACCTGAGGTTCGGTAACCACCACAAAGGTGTCCTACTCCTCGTTGAGGAGCCCACAAAGGGCCGGGTCTTTTCCAACCCTAATCCTCCACAAGCCGACCACCAAGGTCAAGGCAATCTCTTCTCAATTTTGCTCAAAGAGCAGGTGATACAAACTTCTTAGGGTCGTCCACAAATTTGGAGACTCCCAAGCAACCTCTAACCATCAAGGAATGCAGGGTTCCAAGAGTAACAAATCCGCACAAGGTTAAGTTTGCAATGAGCTCAAGAATGAAGAGTACAGGAGAATCAAGATGAAATCAACAGTGTGTTAGATTGACTTCACCTCACACCAAGGATCCTTCAAACGATTGAAGGGGATGCGATTTCGGGTGTGAGAGGTGAATTGAATGCCTTTGTTTGGAGGTTGGTCAGCCAAGAAATCGTAGAAGGGCAGAAGTGAATGAAGAGAGAGAGAGTGTGTGTGGGGGGTATTTAAAGGATCCCCCAAAAGCTGGCAGTTGTTGGGAGAAGTGGACCAAAAACCGCTTGAACCGGTTCTAAAACCGGTTGAACCGGTTTTCACCAGAAAGTTCTCGGTTCACAGAGCTACTCAGCCGGAGACTCGACCAGACTCAAAATCGGTTGAGCCGGGCCCAAATCCGTTTGAACCAGTTTTCAAAAAACTCTGCACACGACTGTTCTGGCAGCTTTTGACTGTCAGACTGGCAGGACAGAGGTGGCAGAATGAACAGTACAGAAACCAGTTGAACCGGTTTTAGGTCCGGTTGAACCGGTATTTGAAACTGAAGAGCAAGTTTTAAGAAAATAGAAGTGAACCAAGGTGGAACTTTTTGTGGGGAGTAAGAGTGGTTTTTACAAGGACATTCAAGATCTAGAAAAGTATTCTCTTAGAGGATTTGAAGGAATTTGAACTGAGCACATTGCATAACTTACATAACTTATTGCGGATCCCTCTTAATTGAACGGCGATTTCTATAACTCAAGAATTAGAAAAGGTAAACTGCCATTGTTTCCAAGCACTTAGAGCACACTATATGATGTAGAATTTTAATCTGCTGTGCTTTTACATTTGCATACTCATAAGATCTGTGCTTCTCCTGTCTATGGATAATTGTGTACATGCTAGGAGCAAACTTGTTAGAACCTCTGTTTGTTTTGTCATTTAATCACCAAAACCCTCAATTAGGGTTGATTGCACTTACACACACACACATCCGTTGCGAACCATCCTTCTTCTGTACAAACAGTACCGGTGCTCCCCAAGGTGAGGAACTCGGACGAATGTACCCAGCCTCTTGTAACTCTGTTAACTACTTCTTAAGTTCCTTTAATTCTTCTACAGACATCCTGTATGGTCGTTTTGAAATATGGGCAGTTCCCGGTAAAAGATCAATTACAAACTCAACTTCTCTATCTAGTGGCATCCCTGGTAACTGAAAGTTCCCTCTGCCCGGGAACAGGATCTGGATGTCGCCTAGAGGGGGGTGAATAGGCGAATAAAAATTATCACTTTGAAACTTAAATTCTTACTCTACTCGAAGACTAGAACGCAGTGGAGTGAAGGACCCTTCGAGTAGGTTGCAGCGGATTTGAAATTCCTGTCTTAAGAATATCCTGCACTTCAAAGAAAACTAGTACCACAAGTAAGCAGTGAAGTGCAGATGTAAGAACTGAATAAGACAGGGAATCAGCACACAACACAGAGCAGAGCACGTGGACACAGGAATTTATCCCGAGGTTCGGCCAAGCCTGAAATGCTTGTCTAGTCCTCGTTGGAGTTAGCCACACCTGGGCTTGGAGTCTGTTTCAACTCCTTCCTCCGTTTGCTCAGATCTGTCAGTCAGACAGATAGAGCCTTCCACTATGTTGAGTTGGTTACAACGAAACCGCGGCTGCTTACAATCTTCTT
The DNA here is from genome assembly GCA_029449295.1 of Zea luxurians. NCBI lineage: Eukaryota > Viridiplantae > Streptophyta > Magnoliopsida > Poales > Poaceae > Zea > Zea luxurians. Next base: position 2,957,298 of record JAOPSE010000039.1, on the reverse strand, counting down.
TGCAGCACTCCGGCAGAGTAACGATATGCTCAAGACTATGCTCTAGCTCTTAGCAGCACTTCCCCACTCTCTCAAGGCTTATATCTTTGCCTCTACACAAACTAGAGAGATATACACGAGAGGGAGAGAGAGAATTGATCCGAGTGATGTCTACACTTGTTGGGTGCACTTGTGTCTTGCTTGAGGCGCCTAGAGGTCCCTTTTATAGGCCCAGGGGGCCGAGGAGCCGTTGGAAGCAATCCAGGAAGGCAAATCTTGCCTTCTGTCAGGTGGCGCACCGGACAGTCCGGTGCACCACCGGACATCCACTATTCACGGTCCGGTGCGGATCTCCTTCCAAACTTGGCGCAGTCGACCGTTGCAGGCTTGGAGCCATTGGCGCACCGGACACTGTCCGGTGCACACCGGACAGTCCGGTGCCCCCATCCGACCGTTGGCTCGGCCACTCGTCACGCGCGGATTGCGCGGCCGACCGTTGGCCAGGCCGACCGTTGGCTCACCAGACAGTCTGGTGCACCACCGGACAGTCCGGTGAATTATAGCTGTACGTCGCCAAACTTCTCCCGAGAGCGACCTGTTCACCAGAGTTCAGCCTGCACCATTGGACACTGTTCGGTGCACCACCGGACAGTCTAGTGTGCCAGACTGAGCTGAGTCTTGGCTATACACGGCCAAGCTTTTTTTGTAATTCTTTTCTTTTCTTCTTCTTTCTGTTTCTAACACTTAGTCAAACATATTAGTACACAAAAACCAATGTACTAAGTCTAGAAACATACCTTCTCTTTGATTTTTACTTCTATAGCATTTGACATGCTCAAGATTGATGTTGGACTCATAAATCATCAAGTCAGCTTAACTTGATCTAGATTGACATTTCTGAGCTCCAACATCCTGCAAAGGTCATATAGAACATCTCCAACCATAGGAACAACCCAAACTAAAGGTCAAAGTGCACTTAGCTCTTTTGGGCTGCTTCCAGTTCTGGTTTTGACAATACACCCGGTTTCAGAAGGCAAACCGAATGCGAACCATGTAAGTGCCAGGATTAGCAATTCACGTACACAGCAGTTACATAACATGGACATCATCACACAGTGCTCAAATAGTATTAAAAGGGAAATAATAGTCGATTACATCATGTGTCTGAGACATCCACATAGTCTTTACAATAATCAAAGTGCTGAAAAGAAACGTAGATAAACGTGGCCTTCACAGGCAGCCGACTGGGGGTTGCCGCTAACCCACACCTAGAACTCGTCGTAGTCTTGGAACTCCTGGAAGTCTCCTTCCACGGCTTCATCTTCTCCTGAGCAGTGGTTGCAATGCTGACAGCCTGGGGGGTTTGGCGTGTAGAGCAAGGGTGAGTACACATCAACATACTCAGCAAGTATCCTGTTTGGCTGTAGTGGACTAGCTTTATGTGGGGGTAAGTCAAGCAGTTGCTTTTAGTTGGTCAGATTTTTATTTACTAGTAGAAAGCCAGGTTTTAACATTAACCCAAGTTATTAGCCTGATGTACCCTTTCCAAACGGAAAGAATACCACTTACCAGCACCATGACATAACCAAAACCATCAGTCTCATTGCCACCTGTAAACCAAAATGTCTCTGATCAAGTACCGCTAATCATTGGAGCTCCCTTGGCCGCTCATAACCGCGAGCACGACTGATATATCAGTTTTCAAACACTCTGCAGAGGTTGTGCACTTTACCCACAAGTCGTGATTCCCTCTTGCCTCGAGCCGATCAAACCCTTAAACACTACCAAGGTGAATAGGCAGGGTTTCACTACGTAGCCTTTACAAAGATTCCCCGGGGCTGTAGCCGCCCGTTAGGTTTCCTAAATGTACCGCACTCCTCCCAAAGGGACGAATCAACCTTGGCAGAGCGAGCCGCATACACCGAGCCCCATTGACGGCACGACGGTGAAGCGAACTACACCCCGGATCCTCAAATTACTCAGCTAAGGGCGTCCCACTCCACCCTCATGGTTGCACTGTTTTCCCGGGCGGTCATCCATAGAACAGGTCCTTACGGAGAGGCACTCGAGAAACCGCTCGAGCCCCCTTAAAGGCCACAAGTACAACATCATAATAAGAGAAGGGAAAACAGCGTATCATATATGATTTCATCATGTTCATTGATTAGAGTTGAGCAATAGCATAAAGCTAAACAATAATAATCTGACCCAAATAGGTAAACAAGGACATGGATAACAAAAGCTAGTCAATCCTTAAGTATAAATGTGTAATGCGGGAGGTGAACTAAAGAATGAATAGGACAGGGATAGGTCAAGGGACACTTGCCTCCACCAACCGACTGCTGCTCAGGGGCTTCTCCTGTGAGTTCCTCGGGCTCTTCAACCGGATCGTTCTCTATGCAGTTGCAAACATACATACATCCATCCATTGAAATTAGGAAACAAACAGTACACCATGCAAGAGAACAAATAAAGTAAATATGCATAGAATATCACATACGATAATGAATTTACCATGGTTAGAAAGGGGCGGGGAAGGGTCTCGCGAGGGTTAAAGCTTATGCCCGAGACGCACTACGGGTACACGAATAACTAAACGTTACGTGCTCTAGTTCTGCTTAGCCTCAATAATAAGGATTAGCTACATGCACTAATGTAAGCGTGACCACTTTTAGTAGATTAACATTAAACGAGATAGACGATTAACTATATGAATTAACTAACGTAATCGAATTCCAAATTGAGTTTTCCATTTATTAATTACATAACACGATTTGCTACGCACGGAATACACGAGGGGGTAGACAGGTGGCTAGGGGGTAGACGATCGTGTCGCGAACGTGACAGGGCGCTATGCGTCGCGTCGCGAGCACGACGAGCTACGCCAAAACGCTGCGCGAACACGCGCAAAGCCACGCTTAACGTGCCGCGAACGAGTTGCGCACGCGTCGGGGCCGTGCGCTGGCCGAGCTCGAGGCCGCGCACCAAAGGCATGCTGGGCCGAGCTCGAGGCCGCGCCGGGGCCATCACGACACGAGCAAGGCACGCCGGGGCGGGCGGGTGAACACGGGCGACGGCGACGTCGCGGGCAGGGGAGCGCGTCGAGCTGCCATGGCCGAGACGGCCGGGGCCGGGACGGGGTGGGGGCGGCCGAACCGGGGCGGGGCGGGCTCACCGGAGGGGCGGCCGAGCATGGGGCACGGCAGGGCGGGGCGGGGCGGGGACGACCGAGCCGGGGCGCGGCGAGGCGGGGCCGGCCGAGGGCGGGGACGGGGGGGCCGAGGGCGGCCGAGCCGGGCACGGGGCGGGGCGGCTCGCCGGAGGGCGACTGAGCCAGGGCGCAGCGGGGCCGGCGCGGGGGCGGGGTGGCGCGCCGGGGAGCGGCGAGCAGGGGCGCCGAGCCGGGCGGCCGGGCGGGCGAGGACGGGGTCAAGGCGGGGCGGCTCGCCGGAGGGTGGCCGAGCCGGGGCCAGGCGCGGCGGGGCCGGCCGAGGGCGGGGTGGCGCGTCGGGGAGCGGCGAGCAGGGGCGCCGAGCTGGGCGGCCGGGCGGGCGAGGACGGGGTCGGGGCGGGGCAGCTCGCTGGAGGGCGGCCGAGCCGGGGCCGGGCGCGGCCGGCGAGCTCGGGGCCGGGGCGAGCACGCCCACGGCGCAGGGGAGGGCGCCGACGAGAGGGGGAAGGAGGAGGATGGGGAGGGAGAAGAGGGAAGGGGGAGGGAGGGCCTCACCGAGGCGGGGCGGTGCGGCGGCGGCGCTAGGGAGGGGCGACGGCAGCGGTGGCGCTAGGGGAGGGCGGCGGTTAGGGTTAGGGAGAGGGAGAGAGGGAGAGGGGATGACGGGCGGGGCCCGCGGGGAGGGAAATTTTGGAAAAAGAAAAGGGAGAGAGGGGGCGGCTGGGCCGCCAGCTGGGACGCCCGAAGGGGGGAGGCGGTTGGGCCAAAAGGGGAGAAGGGGGAGAGAGAAAAAGAAAAGGTTTTTCTTTTTCCTATTTTCCATTTTCTATATCCCCTATTTCTTATATGCCTAATTCTCCAATTCACCTAACCACAAACAAAAAGGGTGCATAGTCCGGCATGATGCGGCAAACAAAATAAAGCATTTTAGGGTTTTGTTTTACACGAGATCTAAAGCCAAAACCGCTATAACTTTGGAAAAGATCAAGGCTTAGCGAGGAGAAAAGGGAAAAGGAAAGAGTAACGCCTGAATTTGGTGAGAGAAAAGAAGAAAAAAAAATTCTACCCCCAAATTCAGGGCGTTACAAACCTATCCCCCTTAAAAGAATCTCGCCCTCGAGATTCAGGGTTGGCTAGCAAAGAGCTCAGGGTATTTAGCCAGCAGATCATCTTCACGCTCCCAGGTTGCTTCTTCCTCTGAATGATGATTCCATCTGACTTTGCACATTCCGATGGTCTTCCTTCGGGTGACTCTGTCTGCGGTCTCAAGGATTTGCGTTGGCTTCTCAACGTAGGTCAAGTCCTCCTGGACTTCAAGACCTTCAACTGGCAACTGCTCCTCTGGCACACGCAAGCACTTCTTCAATTGAGACACATGAAATACATCATGCACAGCAGACAAATTTTCTGGCAAACTGAGCTGATAGGCCACTTCTCCACGCCTTGAGAGAATTTGGTACGAACCAATGTAGCGGGGTGCTAGCTTGCCTTTGACTCCGAATCTTCTGACTCCTCTGATCGATGACACTTTCAGATAGACAAAGTCACCGACTTCGAAACTCAGCTCTCTTCTTCTAGTATCTGCATAGCTTTGCTGCCTTGATTGCGCTATCTTCAGGTTCTCTCGAACCATCTTGATGTTCTCTTCAGCTTCAAGCAAAATGTCTGGCCCAAACACCTGCTTTTCTCCAGGCTGATCCCATTGCAACGGAGTTCTACAACTCCTCCCATAAAGCGCCTGAAATGGTGACATCTTCAAGCTAGCCTGGTAACTGTTGTTATAGGAGAACTCTGCATAAGGCAACTTCTTGTCCCATCCGGAATGATCTTGCAACGCACAGGCTCTCAACATGTCTTCAAGAATTTGATTGGTCCTTTCAGTCTGACTGTCTGTCTGCAGATGATAGGCTGAACTAAAATTCAGATGCGTGCCCAAGGCTTCATGCAACTGCTGCCAGAAATGAGAGGTGAATTGAGTTCCTCTATCTAACACTATCTTCTTTGGCACACCGTGGAGACAAACAATCCGAGACATATACAGCTCCGCCAATACTGCACTGCTGTAGTTGGTCTTGACAGGTATGAAGTGGGCTAACTTGGTCAATCGGTCCACTACTACCCAAATGGAATCGTAGCCGGCTCGAGTGCGAGGCAATCCGACTATGAAGTCCATGCCAATTTCATCCCATTTCCACTGAGGAATTTGCAACAGTTGCAACAATCCAGCTGGTCTTTGGTGCTCTGCCTTGATCCGTCGACAACTATCACACATAGCCACATACTCTGTGATTTCCCTCTTCATTCCGTACCACCAGAATTTATTCTTCAGATCCTGATACATCTTCTCACTACCAGGGTGAATCGAATAGGCTGTCTCATGAGCTTCCTTGAGGATCAACTCTCGAATAGACTGGACATTGGGAACACACAAGCGGTCTTTGAACCATATCACACCTTCTGCATCTTCCCGAAAATCTTTGCCTCTGCCATCTAGAATCAGTCGCCGAATCTCACTGATCTTCTCATCATTCTTCTGTGCTTCTTTGATTTCCCACTCCAGGGTAGGTTCCAACTCAACTGTAACTCCTCGCGAATTGTTTAGAAATCCGAGACTCAACCTGTCAAACTCTTTGGCCAACTCATAAGGCATCGGTCGAGCGACCATCAGATTGACTTGACTCTTCCTGCTCAAAGCATCTGCCACTACGTTCGCTTTGCCTGGATGGTAATGGATCTCCAACTCATAGTCTTTGATCAGCTCTAACCATCTTCGTTGCCTCATATTCAACTCTGACTGAGTGAATATGTACTTCAGACTCTTGTGGTCTGTGTAAACATCACATTTCTGTCCATACAGATAGTGCCTCCATGTCTTCAATGCGTGAACCACTGCTGCCAACTCTAGGTCATGGATTGGGTAATTCTGCTCATGAACCTTCAGCTGTCGGGACGAGTAAGCCACAACTCTTCCCTCTTGCATCAACACGCATCCCAAACCCGTGTAACAGGCATCACAATACACCGAGAAGGGCTTGTGCACATCAGGCAAGACTAGGACAGGCGTTGTTGTCAACTTCTCTTTCAGCGCTTCGAAAGCCTCTTGACATTTCTGGGTCCACTTGAACTCAACTTTGTTGCCTAGCAACGCTGTCATTGGTTTCGCAATCTTCGAGAACCCTTCAATGAATCGCCGATAATATCCGGCCATTCCAATGAAACTCTTGATTCCTCGAGCATCTGTTGGCGCTTTCTAGTTCAGAATGTCTGCCACTTTCTTCGGATCCACAGCCAATCCTTCTTTGTTGATTATGTGACCCAAGAACAGGACTTCACTGATCCAGAATTCACACTTGCTCAACTTTGCATACAACTGGTGCTCTCGCAATCTCTGCAATACCATCCTCAAATGATCTGCATGCTCTTCTTCGCTTTGAGAATAAACCAGAATGTCATCAATGAACACCACCACAAACTTGTCAAGATAGTCCATGAATACACTGTTCATCAGATTCATGAAGAAGGCTGGCGCATTGGTCAAACCAAAAGACATCACGGTGAACTCATACAACCCATACTTGGTAATGAATGCCGTCTTCGGAATGTCCGAAGGTCGGATCCTGAGCTGGTGATAACCTGACCTCAGATCAATCTTGGAGAACACACTGGCTCCTCTCAACTGGTCGAACAGATCTTCTATTCTGGGCAAAGGGTACTTGTTCTTGATTGTGACCTCATTCAAAGCTCGATAATCGATACACATCCTTTTGGTGCCATCTTTCTTCTCCACAAATAGGACAGGGGCGGCCCAAGGCGAGGTGCTTGGCCGGATGTAACCTTTCTCTGACAACTCATCGATCTGCTTCTTAAGTTCAACTAACTCTGGCCCAGATATCCTGTAAGCTCTCTTAAAGATATGGGCGGTTCTAGGAAGAAGCTCTATGGCAAACTCAAATTTCCGCTCTGGCGGCATACCCGGTAAGTCCTTTGGAAACACATCTGGGAACTCGGACACAACCTTGATACTCTCAATTGGGTCTGCTTCACTGCTATCAACGGCCATCTGATAACAACTTCCTTTCTTTGGCTCAGGCGGGACTAACTCGGTCACCACTTCCTCTCCTAGGGGGGACACCAACTTGATTGTCCTCTTATCACAACTGATAACTGCCTGATACTTATCTAGCCAATTCATCCCTAGGATGACATCTATTCCCTGAGTACCCATTACTATAAGGTTAGCGGGAAACGCTATCCCCCTTATTTCCACACTTATATTCAAACATATGCTATCGGCTCGAATTCTACCACCGATTGAGTCAATTTGAATGGGGGTTGACATGGTAGTAATTGGAAGATTATGTGCTTTTACCCATGATGCAGTAATGAAAGAATGCATTGCTCCAGTATCAAATAACACCTCTGCAATGTGAGAGTCGACTGGGAACGTACCTACTATCATGTCGGGGGTCTCCTGAACTGCTTCAGCCTCCAAGTGATTCAGTCTCCCATGATTATAGCGCGGCTGAGAGCGGTTGCCTGCTCCAGGCTGAGACACATTCTGCTTTGCTGGGACATTGGGGCCTGACTGCTGCTGGGCTGCCTTCTTCGGACATTGCATCACCCAATGGCCTTGCTCTCCACAGTGGAAACATGCTCTGTTTCCAACCTGAGCTGGTGCTGCCTGACTGTTCTGCTGGTTGGCTGGGGCAGGAAGATGGGGTGCCTGCTGATTCAGCCTCTAAAACTGACCTCCTCCTGACCGATTGTTCTGACGATTCTGATACTAGTGCTGAGGATACTGCCTTTGGAACTGCTGCTGCTGAGGTGGACGCTGGTTCTGCCTGAACTGCTGAGGTTGATTGCCTGAGAAACGAGGACGACCGCTGCTTCCAGGTTGGGGTCCACTGATCTTGCGCTTACGATCCTCCATCTCCTTACGCTTCCTCTCTGTCATGATTGCTCTGTCAATCAGGTGCTAGAATGTCGGGAAAGTATGATTCATCAATTGGTACTGCAGAGGGTCAACCAAGCCTCTCAAGAAATGGTACTGTCGCTTGGCGTCGGTGTTGACATCTTTAGGAGCATAGCGAGACAACTGCAGAAACCTGTCCCGATACTCACTGACAGACGATGACCCTTGCTTGAGGGCCAGGAACTCCTCCTTCTTCACTGTCATCAGACCTGCAGGAACATGGTACTGACGAAAGCTACCTCTGAACTCTTCCCAAGTGATGGCGTCGGGGTTGGCATGGGTGGCGAGATAAGACTCCCACCATGATTGGGCTGCTCCTCTCAACAGACGGGGACCATACAGAACTTTCTCTCTGTCATCGCACTAAGCGGTATGCAACTCCCGCTCCACAGGGCGCAGCCAGTCTTCAGCATCCATGGGGTCAGGAGAATGAGCGAACGTTGGGGGATGACCTCTCATGAATTCAGCACGCTTGTCTCTGGGCATCTGAGGCTGAGGTGGTGCCTGCTGCTGTTGTTGCTGCTGAATGGCGGCCAGAGTCTGACCGATGGCTTGAACTGCCTGAGTCTGCATCAGAAACATCTGCTCGATGGACATCGGGGGCGGGGGCGGCAGGTGCTGCTGCTGAGGCACCTCATCCGGCTGAGCGGCTCGCTCCTGCTGAGCACACCTTCCTCCTCTGCGCCTGTTCTCTGACATCTGCAGAATGCACCCACACACCAGAACTGATCTGGCAAATCTTGCAGCATAAGAAAAGAGTATAGAATTCTTCAACAGCACTGAACAGATGAGCATCTTCACTGATCTCCAACACAGACCAACACAGCTTCTCAGATAAAGAGGAAAGTGGAATAAAAGGTCTCCCAACTATATAACTAACTCCATTAACATAACAGGTGAACCAAAATGCAGGGGATACCCACACTCTGGTGACAGTCATTACAAAGATCCAAACCAAACATAGTTCATCATGACAAACATAAATGCACAGGATATAGCAAACTACCATGTCTAACTAAGACTAACTAAAAGCGAGACTAACGCTAAGACTGTAGCTTCTACGTATATATTTTGTATTAATTACAAGATCCAACTCTAACGATCTATGGTTCTAGATTTATCTTGGTCTTGCAGTCGGGATTGCCATAAGACTGGCGTCCACGCCGAGGTGAGCGGTACGGGTGCTGAGTCCCGACGGGAGCGGGGGAACCATCATCCAGGTGACGACGTTCCGCGCGCTCAGCCCGCAGCAGGGCAATCTCAGCACGAGCCCTACTCAGCTCGTCTAGCGCATGGTCTAGCTCCATGTTTAGCACGGCGGCTAGGTTGACTGTGCTGCTCAACCTAGGATTGTCCTCACCGACAGGTGAAACAATCACGCCTCCTGTGCTGCCAGATGGACGACGGGGGTAATACTTTAGGTCGAGACCGTCAGCTACCCCACCGAGAACCGAGCAGTAGTGCGAAAGCGCACGCCGTGCAGCATCTTGCATGGCCGCCTCAGCTGAGTCCCGCTCAGAGATGGAATAGTGCTCTGAGCAGGCCTCCGCACCCTGGAGACTGTTCTCCGGACGGTGCACCAAGCAGGTTGCCTCCCAGCGGTCCGGGTAGACCCCGCGACTATGCTGGTAGACTACACAGCGATAATCGATGGACCAAGTACGTCGGTCAAGTGCCCGACGTAGCAAGGTGTCGAGCGCATCGTGGAAGTGACACCCGCGAGCAGCGTCGCGAGTGATGGGTCGAGCAACCCATCCTTCTGGCTCCTGGTCAGCAGGGAAGTCAGTGTCGTGGCTCGAGCTGTCGTCGCCACCTCCGTCGTCTGGGTCTCCTCCAGCAGCTACTCTAGAGGTTGGGGCGCCCAGTGGTGGTGCAGGGGGCGCCTCCAGGGGAAGCACAGGAGAGCAGCTCCTCACAGACTCTATCTCCTGCTGGAGCGAGAAAGAAGAGCCCTGCTGCTCCTGTCATCGACGTTCCTGCTCCTCATGCAGGCGGTGGTGCAGTCTCTCCATGTGGCTGGACTGTCCGGCCACGGGACGACGAAGCGGACGCTCAGCAAGGCGGGAGGGTAAGAAGGGGATGGCGGACTTTCGTGCAGTGTGTCTAAGACGAGCCATCTACAAAAGACACCGCAAGCAAAAGAGTGAGAACAAAATTAATATGACCAGCAAATAATGAATCATAAATAAATGAAGGGTTAGAATAAAACATAATTTTCAGCAAGGTATAATATACAGTAGAACATAGGTTTTGGTCGATATGACCAACTTTTGAAGGGATATCAAAGTCAAGGCAGGGACAGAGGTCTATAGTCCTTAGAACGACCATTCTACTCTAGGTTAGCGAGCCTATAGTCAGCACGGCTTTGATACCAGCTTATGTCACACCCGGTTTTAGAAGGCAAACCGAATGCGAACCATGTACGTGCCAGGATCAGCAATTCACGTACACAGCAGTTACATAACATGGACATCATCACACAGTGCTCAAATAGTATTAAAAAGGGAAATAATAGTCAATTACATCATGTATCTGAGACATCCACATAGTCTTTACAATAATCAAAGTGCGGAAAAGAAACGTAGATAAATGTGGCCTTCACAGGCAGCCGACTGGGGGTTGCCGCTAACCCACACCTAGAACTCGTCGTAGTCTTGGAACTCCTAGAAGTCTCCTTCCACAGCTTCATCTTCTCCTGAGCAGTGGTTGCAATGCTGACAACCTGGGGGGGTTTGGTGTGTAGAGCAAGGGTGAGTACACATCAACATACTCAGCAAGTATCCTGTTTGGCTGTAGTGGACTGCAATGCTGACAACCTGGGGGGGTTTGGTGTGTAGAGCAAGGGTGAGTACACATCAACATACTCAGCAAGTATCCTGTTTGGCTGTAGTGGACTAGCTTTATGTGGGGGTAAGTCAAGCAGTTGCTTTTAGTTGGTTAGATTTTTATTTACTAGTAGAAAGCCAGGTTTTAACATTAACCCAAGTTATTAGCCCGATGTACCCTTTCCAAACGGAAAGAATACCACTTACCAGCACCATAGACATAACCAAAACCATCAGTCTCATTGCCACCTGTAAACCAAAATGTCTCTGATCAAGTACCGCTAATCATTGGAGCTCCCTTGGCCGCTCATAACTACGAGCACGGCTGATATATCAGTTTTCAAACACTCTGCAGAGGTTGTGCACTTTACCCACAAGTTGTGATTCCCTCTTGCCTCGGGCCGATCAAACCCTTAAACACTACCAAGGTGAATAGGCAGGGTTTCACTACGTAGCCTTTACAAAGATTCCCCGGGGCTGTAGCCGCCTGTTAGGTTTCCTAAATGTACCGCACTCCTCCCCAAGGGACGAATCAACCTTGGCAGAGCGAGCCGCATACACCGAGCCCCATTGACGGCACGATGGCGAAGCGAACTATACCCCGGATCCTCTAATTACTCAGCTAAGGGCGTCCCACTCCACCCTCATGGTTGCACTGTTTTCCCGGGCGGTCATCCATAGAACAGGTCCTTACGAAGAGGCACTCGAGAAACCGCTCGAGCCCCCTTAAAGGCCACAAGTACAACATCATAATAAGAGAAGGGAAAACAGCGTATCATATATGATTTCATCATGTTCATTGATTAGAGTTGAGCAATAGCATAAAGCTAAACAATAATAATCCGACCCAAATAGGTAAACAAGGACATGGATAACAAAAGCTAGTTAATCCTTAAGTATAAATGTGTAATGCGGGAGGTGAATTGAAGAATGAATAGGACAGAGATAGGTCAAGGGACACTTGCCTCCACCAACCGACTGCTGCTCAGGGGCTTCTCCTGTGAGTTCCTCGGGCTCTTCAACCGGATCGTTCTCTATGCGGTTGCAAACATACATACATCCATCCATTGAAATTAGGAAACAAACAGTACACCATGCAAGAGAACAAATAAAGTAAATATGCATAGAATATCACATACGATAATGAATTTACCATGGTTAGAAAGGGGCGGGGAAGGGTCTCGCGAGGGTTAAAGCTTATGCCCGAGACGCACTACGGGTACACGAATAACTAAACGTTACGTGCTCTAGTTCTGCTTAGCCTCAATAATAAGGATTAGCTACATGCACTAATGTAAGCGTGACCACTTTTAGTAGATTAACATTAAACGAGATAGACGATTAACTATATGAATTAACTAACGTAATCGAATTCCAAATTGAGTTTTCCATATATTAATTACATAACACGATTTGCTACGCACGGAATACACGGGGGGGTAGACGGGTGGCTAGGGGGTAGACGATCGTGTCGTGAACGCGACAGGGCGCTATGCGTCGCGTCGCGAGCACGACGAGCTACGCCAAAACGCTGTGCAAACAAGCGCACGCGCAAAGCCACGCTTAACGTGCCGCGAACGAGTCGCGCACGCGTCGGGGCCGTGCGCTGGCCGAGCTCGAGGCCGCGCTCCAAAGGCATGCTGGGCCAAGCTCGAGGCCGCGCCGGGGCCATCACGACACGAGCAAGGCACGCCGGCGGCACGCCGGGGCGGGCGGGCAAACACAAGCGACGGCGACGTCGCGGGCAGGGGAGCGCGTCGAGCCGCCATGGCCGGGACGGCCGGGGCGGGGACGGAGTGGGGGCGGCCGAACCAGGGCGGGGCGGGCTCGCCGGAGGGGCGGCCGAGCACGGGGCACGGCAGGGCGGGGCGGCGCGGGGACGGCCGAGCCGGGGCGCGGCGAGGCGGGGTCGGCCGAGGTCAGGGACCGGGGGGCGAGGGCGGCCGAGCCTGGCACGGGGCGGGGCGGGGCGGCTCGCCGGAGGGCGGCCGAGCCGGGGCGCGGCAGGGCCGGCGCAGGGGCGGGGTGGCGCGCCGGGGAGCGGCGAGCAGGGGCGCCGAGCCGGGCGACCGGGCGGGCGAGGACGGGGTCGGGGCGGGGCGGCTCGCCGGAGGGCGGCCGAGCCGGGGCCGGGCGCGGCGGGGCCGGCCGAGGGCGGGGTGGCTGAGAGCACCTAGAGGGGGGGTGAATAGGTGATCCTGTAACACTTCAAAAACTTAAGCCACAAAACTTGGTTACTTGTTAGCACAGTAATATGCCAAGTGGCTAGAGAAGGATCTCAACACAACACAATAACCAAGAGATATCAATCACAGAGATGGCACAGTGGTTATCCCGTGGTTCGGCCAAGACCAACGCTTGCCTACTCCACGTTGTGGCGTCCCAATGGACGAGGGTTGCAATCAACCCCTCTCAAGCGGTCCAAAGACCAACTTGAATACCACAGTGTTGCTTTGCTTCTCTTAATCCCGTTTGCGAGGAATCTCCACAGCTTGGAGCCTCTCGCCCTTACACAAGATGTTCACGAAGAATCACAGAGCAAGGGAGGGATTAGCAACTCACACACGACACAAAGATCACAGCGAATACGCACACGCAAAACCCAGACTTGAGCTCAAGAGACTAGCACACTAGAACGGAGCTCAAATCACTAAAATGTCGAACAAGTGCGCGAGAATGAAGTGTGAGTGATCAATGATGCTTAAAGGATGCTTGGTGTACTCCTCCATGCGCCTAGGGTCCCTTTTATAGCCCCAAGGCAGCTAGGAGCCGTTGGGAGCAATCTTGGAAGGCAGATCTTGCCTTCTGTCGACTGGCGCACCGGACAGTCCGGTGCACACCGGACACTGTCCGGTGCCCGATTTCCTTCCTTAAATAACGAAGCCGACCGTTGGCAGCCTGAGAGCCGTTGGCGCACCGGACATGTCCGGTGCACACCGGACAGTCCGGTGCCCCCTTCTAGCCGTTGGCTCTGCCACGTGTCCCGCACAGATTGCGCGACCGACTGTTGGCCCGGCCGACCGTTGGCTCACCGGACAGTCCGGTGCACACCGGACAGTCCGGTGAATTATCGCCGTACGCTGTTGATGGTTTCCCGAGAGCGACGAGTTAGCCTGTGAGCGGCCCACCGGACAGTCCGGTGCACACCGGACAGTCCGGTGAATTTTAGCCGTACACCGCCGTCGAAGTCCCGAGAGCAGCCACTTTGCCCAAGCCAGCCTGGCGCACCGGACACTGTCCGGTGCACCCAGACTGGGCAGACATTGGCTGCTCGAGCTATCTCTTCTCCAACTCGATTTTTTCTGTTTCTAGCACTTAGACACAATACATTAGTCCATAAAACAATGTACTAAGTTTGAGAAACATACCTTTATCCTTGATTTGTACTTTGTCCACCATTTTACAATTAGGCACCTGTGTTGAGCACTAAATCACCAAAACACTTAGAAATGGCCCAAGGGCACATTTCCCTTTCAATCTCCCCCTTTTTGGTGATTTATGCCAACACAACATAAAGCAAGTAGAACAAGTACAAAATCAAATCAAATAAGAAATCAAAATTGTTTTGATTCAATTTTAACATATATGGATCACTCTATGCCACCACTTGGTTTGTTTTTGCAAATCAAACTCAAATTCCTATCTCTAAGTCAAAACCACTTGTAGAGACATAAAGAGAGGTTTTCCAAAGAAATTTGATCAAGGATTTCAAAAACTCCCCCTTTTTACCATAATCAACACTTCTCCCCACAAGAGACCAACTTTTGACATGAAAGACAATAAAAGAGTTTTGACAAACCAAAAGCTCTAATCTACCATTTTCAAAATTTCTCAAGTGGTAGCTGATCCATTTATTGCTTTGGCCTTTATTTTCTCCCCCTTTGGCATCAAACACCAAAACGGGATCAATCTTGGCCCTTTAACACCATTGCCTCACCAAAATCTTCAAATAAGAACACAAAGGCAATAAGAGTATGAAGATGAACTTGGAAAAGTTACTCTTTTCATCGGAGTGCAGTGGAAGTCTTGCATGGTCCAATTCCACCTTTTCCCTTTCAATTTTCCTTGGAGACTAAAACAACGAAACTCAAGTACATGGTTAGTCTCAAAGGGTCAAGTTGTAGCACAGCTCTCCCTAAATATGTGCATTACTTGCAAACAGGACTTGTGAGGTCCAGGGAGTGTTTGTACAACTTGAGCACCACAATAAGCAACAAAATGCAGAATGAACATGATCAAAGGCATAAACACATGTATGCTACATTTCAATCCAAGTTCCGCGAATCTAAGATATTGAGCTCACTACGCAGCCTGCAAAAGGTCTTCTCATCTAGAGGCTTGGTAAAGATATCGGCTAGCTGGTTCTTGGTGCTAACATGAAACACTTCGATATCTCCCTTTTGCTGGTGGTCTCTCAAAAAGTGATGCCGGATGTCAATGTGCTTTGTGCGGCTGTGCTCAACAGGATTTTCCGCTATTCGGATAGCACTCTCATTGTCACATAGGAGTGGGACTTTGCTCAGATTGTAGCCAAAGTCCCTGAGGGTTTGCCTCATCCAAAGTAGTTGCGCACAACACTGTCCTGCGGCAACGTACTCGGCCTCAGCGGTGGATAGGGCAACGGAGGTTTGTTTCTTAGAGTTCCATGACACCAGGGACCTTCCTAAGAATTGGCACGTCCCTGATGTACTCTTCCTATCGACCTTACATCCAGCATAGTCGGAATCTGAGTACCCAATCAAGTCAAAGTTAGACCCCTTTGGATACCAGATCCCGAAGCAAGGCGTAGCGACTAAATATCGAAGAATTCGCTTCACAGCCACTAAGTGACACTCCTTCGAATCGGATTGAAATCTAGCACACATGCATACGCTAAGCATAATATCCGGTCTACTAGCACATAAATAAAGCAAAGAACCTATCATGGACCGGTATGCTTTTTGATCAACGGACTTACCTCCTTTGTTGAGGTCGGTGTGTCCGTCGGTTCCCATCGGCGTTTTTGCGGGCTTGGCGTCCTTCATCCCAAACCTCTTTAGCAAATCTTGTGTGTACTTTGTTTGGGAGATGAAGGTGCCGTCCTTGAGTTGCTTCACTTGGAACCCAAGGAAGTAGGTCAACTCGCCCATCATCGACATCTCAAATTTCTGCGTCATCACCCTGCTAAACTCTTCACAAGACTTTTGGTTAGTAGAACCAAATATTATGTCGTCGACATAAATTTGGCACACAAAAAGATCACCATCGCAAGTCTTAGTAAAAAGAGTTGGATCGGCTTTCCCAACCTTGAAAGCATTAGCAATTAAAAAGTCTCTAAGGCATTCATACCATGCTCTTGGGGCTTGCTTAAGTCCATAGAGCGCCTTAGAGAGCTTACACACGTGGTCGGGGTACCGTTCATCCTTGAAGCCAGGGGGCTGCTCCACGTACACCTCCTCCTTGATCGGCCCGTTGAGGAAAGCGCTCTTCACATCCATTTGGTACAACCTGAAAGAATGGTGAGCGGCATATGCTAGCAAGATACGAATTGATTCTAGCCTAGCCACAGGAGCAAAAGTCTCCTCAAAGTCCAAACCTGCGACTTGGGCATAACCTTTTGCCACAAGTCGAGCCTTGTTCCTCGTCACCACCTCGTGCTCGTCCTGTTTGTTGCGGAACACCCACTTGGTTCCTACAACATTTTGCTTGGGACGAGGCACCAGTGTCCAAACTTCGTTGCGCTTGAAGTTGTTGAGTTCCTCCTGCATGGCCAACACCCAGTCCGGATCTAGCAAGGCCTCTTCTACCCTGAAAGGCTCAATAGAAGAGACAAAAGAGTAATGCTCACAAAAATTAACTAATCTTGAGCGAGTAGTTACTCCCTTGCTAATATCACCCAATATCTGGTCGACGGGATGATCCCTTTGAATTGTCGCTCGAACTTGGGTTGGAGGTGCCTGAGGTGCTTCTTCCTCTTGAACATCTTGTGCTCCCCCTTGATCATGTGCCTCCACTTGAGATACCTGTTCGTCATCTTGGGTTGGGGGATGCACCATAGTTGAGGAAGACGGTTGATCTTGCTCCAAATGTTCCTGAGGCCGTACATATCCAATCGCCATGGTGCGTATTGCGGCCGTTGGAACGTCTTCTTCATCCTGTTGATGGCGTGGCAAGCCGTGTTCACGGCTTCCGACCAAAAGCACTCGGGGGTCTTGAATTCTCCAAGCATAGTCCTCGCCATATCTATGAGCGTCCTGTTCTTCCTCTCTACCACACCATTTTGCTGAGGTGTGTAGGGAGCGGAGAACTCGTGCTTGATCCCCTCCTCCTCAAGAAACTCCTCCACTTGAAGGTTCTTGAATTCGGACCCGTTGTCGTTCCTTATCTTCTTCACCTTGAGCTCAAACTCAATTTGAGCTCTCCTTAGGAAGCGCTTGAGGGTCCCTTGGGTTTCAGACTTATCCTGCAAAAAGAACACCCAAGTGAAGCGGGAAAAGTCATCAACGATAACTAGACCATACTTAATTCCTCCTATGCTCAGATAGGCGACGGGTCCGAAGAGGTCCATATGTAGCAGCTCCAGGGGTCTTGATGTTGTCATCACATTTTTGGTGTGATGAGAGCCTCCCACCTGTTTCCCTGCTTGACAAGCTGCACAAGGTCTATCTTTTTCGAAATGAACATTGGTTAGACCTATCACGTGTTCTCCCTTTAGAAGCTTGTGGAGGTTCTTCATCCCCACATGTGCTAAGCGGCGATGCCACAGCCAGCCCATGCAAGTCTTAGCCATTAAGCATGCATCTAGACCGGCCTCTTCTTTTGCAAAATCAACTAAGTAAAGCTTGCCGTATAGTACACCATTAAAAGCTAGTGAACCATCACATCTTCTAAAGACAGACACATCTACATTTGTAAACAAACAGTTATATCCCATATTGCATAATTGACTAACAGATAGCAAATTATATCCAAGAGACTCTACTAAAAACACATTAGAGATAGAGTGCTCATTTGAGATTGCAATTTTACCTAACCCTTTTACCTTGCCTTGATTCCCATCACCGAATATTATTGAATCTTGGGAATCTTTATTCTTGACGTAGGAGGTGAACATCTTCTTCTCCCCCGTCATATGGTTTGTGCATCCGCTGTCAATAATCCAGCTTGAACCCCCGGATGCATAAACCTGCAAGGCAAATTTAGGCTTGGGTCTTAGGTACCCAACTCATGTTGGGTCCTGCAAGGTTAGCACAAATATCCTTAGGGACCCAAATGCAAGTTTTGTCTCCCTTGCATCTTGCCCCTAATTTTCTAGCAACTATCTTCCTATCCTTTCTACAAATAGCAAAAGAAGCATTTAAAGCATGATATATTGTAGAAGGTTCATTAACTTTCCTAGGAACATTAACGACATTTCTCCTAGGCATATTATGAATAACATTTCTCCTATCAACATTTCTATCATGCACATAAGAAGAACTAGAAGCAACCATGGCATGAGAATCAAAGGCACTATATACATTACAACTCCTATAAGCATTTCTAGGTTGTCTTCTATCATAGTACATAAAGGCATGGTTCTTTTGCACACTACTAGCCATAGGGGCCTTCCCTTTCTCCTTGGTGGAGATGGGAGCCTTATGGCTTGTCAAGTTCTTGGCTTCCCTCTTGTAGCCAAGTCCATACTTAATTGAGGGGTGTCTACCAATCGTGTAGGCATCCCTTGCAAATTTTAGCTTGTCAAATTCATTCTTGCTAGTCTTAAGTTGGGCATTAAGACTAGCTAATTCATCATTTAATTTGGAAATTGAAACTAAATGATCACTACAAGCATCAATGTCAAAATCTTTACACCTATTACAAGTTTCAACAATTTCTACACAAGAATTAGATTTACTAGCTACTTCTAGTTTAGCATTTAAATCATCATTAAAACTTTTTAACTTAGCAATAGTTTCATGACAAGAAGATAATTCACTAGAGAGCATTTCATTCCTCTTAACTTCTAGAGCAAGAGATTTCTGTGCTTCTACAAATTTGTCATGTTCTTCATACAACAAATCCTCTTGTTTTTATAAAAGAATATTCTTGTCATTCAAGGCATCAATTAATTCATTAATTTTGTCTACCTTGGTTCTATCTAATCCCTTGAATAAGCATGAGTAATCTATCTCATCATCATCACTAGACTCATCTTCACTCGAAGAAGCATAAGTACTAGTATGAGTGCTTACTTTCTTCTCTCTTGCCATGAGGCAAGTGTGACGCTCGTTGGGGAAGAGGGATGACTTGTTGAAGGCGGTGGCGGTGAGTCCTTCATTGTCAGAGTCGGAGGAGGAACAATCCGAATCCCACTCCTTTCCGATATGTGCCTCGCCCTTGGCCTTCTTGTAATGCTTCTTTTTCTCCCTCTTGTTCCCTTGGTCCTGATCACTATCATTGTCGGGACAGTTAGCAATAAAATGACCAAGCTTACCGTATTTGAAGCATGAGCGCTTCCCCTTGGCTTTGGTCTTGCTTGGCTGCCCCTTGCGACCTTTAAGCGCCGTCTTGAAGCGCTTAATGATGAGGGCCATCTCCTCATCATTGAGTCCGGCCGCCTCAACTTGTGCCACCTTGCTTGGTAGCGCCTCCTTGCTCCTTGTTGCCTTGAGAGCAATGGGTTGAGGCTCATGACTAGGACCGTTCAACGCGTCGTCCACGTATCTTGCCTCCTTGATCATCATTCGCCCGCTTACGAACTTCCCAAGAACTTCTTCGGGCGACATCTTGGTGTACCTGGGATTTTCACGTATATTGTTCACCAAATGAGGATCAAGAACGGTAAATGACCTTAGCATTAGGCGGACGACGTCGTGGTCCGTCCATCGCGTGCTTCCGTAGCTCCTTATTTTGTTGATAAGGGTCTTGAGCCGGTTGTATGTTTGTGTCGGCTCCTCGCCCCTTATCATCGCGAATCGTCCAAGCTCGCCCTCCACCAACTCCATTTTGGTGAGCAAGGTGACGTCGTTTCCCTCATGAGAGATCTTGAGGGTGTCCCAGATCTGCTTGGCATTGTCCAAGCCGCTCACCTTGTGATACTCGTCTCTGCACAAAGAGGCTAGCAACACAGTAGTAGCTTGTGCATTTTTATGAATCTGTTCATTAATAAACACAGGGCTAGCCGAGCTATCAAATTTCATTCCACTTTCCACAATCTCCCAAATGCTTGGATGGAGAGAAAACAGGTGAGTACGCATTTTGTGGCTCCAAAATCCGTAATCCTCTCCATCAAAGTGAGGGGGCTTGCCAAGTGGAATGGGGGAGCAATTGAGCATTTGAACTATGCGGGATGCGCGAATAATCGAAAGAAAAGTTTGAGTTAACCGTCTTTCGTCTATCGTAGTCGTCGTCGTCCTTTTGGGAGGAGGAAGATTCGTCGCTGACGTAGTAGACAATTTCCTTGATGCGCCTTGTCTTCTTCTTCCTCCCATCTTTTCTTTTGTGGCCCGAGCCTGAGTCGGTGGGCCTGTCATCATTGGGCTCGTTGACGAAGGACTCCTTCTCCTTGTCGTTGATCACCATCCCCTTGCCTTTAGGATCCATCTCTTCAGGCGGTTAGTCCCTTTCTTGAAGAGAACGGCTCCGATACCAATTGAGAGCACCTAGAGGGGGGTGAATAGGTGATCCTGTAACACTTCAAAAACTTAAGCCACAAAACTTGGTTACTTGTTAGCACAGTAATATGCCAAGTGGCTAGAGAAGGATCTCAACACAACACAATAACCAAGAGATATCAATCACAGAGATGGCACAGTGGTTATCCCGTGGTTCGGCCAAGACCAACGCTTGCCTACTCCACGTTGTGGCGTCCCAACGGACGAGGGTTGCAATCAACCCCTCTCAAGCGGTCCAAAGACCAACTTGAATACCACAGTGTTGCTTTGCTTCTCTTAATCCCATTTGCGAGGAATCTCCACAGCTTGGAGCCTCTCGCCCTTACACAAGATGTTCACGAAGAATCACAGAGCAAGGGAGGGATTAGCAACTCACACACGACACAAAGATCACAGCGAATACGCACACGCAAAACCCAGACTTGAGCTCAAGAGACTAGCACACTAGAACGGAGCTCAAATCACTAAAATGTCGAACAAGTGCGCGAGAATGAAGTGTGAGTGATCAATGATGCTTAAAGGATGCTTGGTGTACTCCTCCATGCGCCTAGGGGTCCCTTTTATAGCCCCAAGGCAGCTAGGAGCCGTTGGGAGCAATCTTGGAAGGCAGATCTTGCCTTCTGTCGACTGGCGCACCGGACAGTCCGGTGCACACCGGACACTGTCCGGTGCCCGATTTCCTTCCTTAAATAACTGTTGGGGGCTTGTTCTCAAATGCTAAGAATTAAGAACAAGGCAACATAGAAAATGTTAAGGGTTAAAGTCCTTCGTCCTCCAAGACATTATATCCTTTCGGGATATAAGGAATTTCAGACGAAGGTTACGAAGGACGTACCTTCGTAAACATAATAGCAAGGAACGAAGTATTCATACAGATCATAAGGTATGAAATAAACATTTAAATATTATCATAGAATCACCTCCATTTTTATTATCATGAACGAATATAAATGACTTCGAATTAAAAATGTACCTTTGGTCCTGAGGAAAGCAAAAGTACAGGTGTGATGCGAAAGCAAATGGCAGGTTCGCGTGAACAGTACAGAGGTACTGTTCATCTATTTATAGATACAGGTCACAGCCTGTGACAAATTACAATTATGCCCCTTACAAAAGTTTACAACATTGACTCAGACCTCTATGGATAAAAAGGTCATTCTATCTCTATGTCGGTTTGTAACGCCGAAGCTCCATGAAAAGGAACCTTCGGCCATCTCCTGGGGACAACTTCAGCCGAAGCTGCTTCTTCGTGCAAGACCTTCGGCGCAACGAAGCATGACCCCAACAGTAGCCCCTTTCGCGGTGCTAGATCGTTTTTCGTAACGAGCTTGACCCGTGAAAAAAGCCTCTTCAGCTTCGGGAAGCCGAAGGTCCAAAAAACACCTTCCCTGAGCTCGTTGCTGAGAAACGATCCGGTTTCCGAGCGCGTGCCGGGCCCACCTTGCAGAGTTACTGTTTGATCTTTGCGGTCCACTGCACAGCGAGTACAAGTGACTGCCCGCCTGGTGTAAAAATCCTGCCGCTTCGCCTTCTTACCTGCAGCACTATATAAACAGACGAGTAGGTGTGAAGTTACCACAGCATTCATTGCTATTTGCACTGTTTTGCTGCCAAAATTTTTAACTATAGCCGAAGCTTGATTCTCAGAATCGAACGAAGGTCCATCTCGACGTCTGCTTCGTCAGAAAGAAAGGCTTCGGGAGAAAAGGAAAAAGAAAAAAGTATCTAACTTCCCCAAACTCAGAATCAAATGGCCAGAGTGCGATCTACTGCCAGAGTTGCACGTGAAGGAGACGAAGCCGAAGGTTCGAATACTGTGCCCATCTCCGAAGCAATGCAGCGTTCCGGACTGGTGACGGCGGAAGAAATGCCTGCTGCTGAAGCAAACCCGACAACTGCCGAAGGAGAAGAAGAGAACATTGAAGGGACTGATCCCGAAGATGACTATCGCATTGCCATGCCCAGCAAGCCCAGTCACCTAGATTTCGGAAAGTCGACTGTTTCAAAGGCAGATCTTTCCAAAATGGTGAAAGCAGGTTATTTCAG
Source organism: Zea luxurians (assembly GCA_029449295.1). Taxonomy (NCBI): domain Eukaryota; kingdom Viridiplantae; phylum Streptophyta; class Magnoliopsida; order Poales; family Poaceae; genus Zea; species Zea luxurians. The sequence goes on along the minus strand of JAOPSE010000039.1, from coordinate 2,934,669 downwards.
TGAAAATCAGAAGAAGCTACTTCGCTTCGGGGGAGAAGAAACCACCCCGAAGCCAGAAAAGGACGAGATTGTCATCTTCAAGAGCTTTTTAAAGGCTGGGCTGAGATTCCCTCTTCACGAGATTATTGCGGAGGTACTGAAGAGGTTTGGTATCTACCTTCACCAGTTAACTCCTAACGCTATCGTTAGGCTTAGCGTTTATATTTGGGCCCTCCGAAGCTAAGCAGTGGAGCCATTTGCCGACAGTTTCTGTCGAGTTCATGAGTTACATTATCAAACAAAGGCCAGAAAAGATGGGCTACATGATAACTTCGGTTGCTACAATTTTGCCTACCGGAAAACCGCAAAGTTTCCTGTAATCAGCTACCGAAGCAAATGGCCGGCAGGCTGGAAATCAGAATGGTTCTATGTCAAGGTTGATGACGACAAGGAGAAGCTTATGCAAAGTCCACTCGAGCTGATCTTCGGAGAAACCCGACCCCGCTGCAACATGACACCAGAGGGTCAAACACAACAGGCAATGGATGAATTCAGAATTATTGCAGAGCATATCGGTACCAGGGATCTGGTTCAAGAATTCTTGGCATTCAGAGTCTTCCCTACTCTGAAAGAATGGGAAATGCCAAAGTTAAAGGGGGAGAAGAAGGAGGGGGAACTTGTCCGGCTTCCTTATCACTTCAAATTCAAGAAATACTTTAAGAAGCCCTGCCAAGAGTGGCTGGACACAGTTGAGGTGATGTGTAATGAAATTCTGGGGAATTATTCCAAAAAAGAAGATCAACTGATGACAGCAGCCTTCGGCACCCGTCCGAAGCGAAGGCTGAACCGAGTGCTTGATGCCCTGGGCTTCGAGTACCCTGACTATGAACAGCTGAACAAAGGTGCTGAGGGCCAAAAAAGAAAAAGAGTGGCCGAAGGTTTGAACAAGGATGAAGAAAAACCAGCAAAAGAAAAGAAAATTCCCAAGAAGAGAAAAATATCAACTCCAAAGCGAAAATTATCCGATGAAGAGGGATCCCCCGCACCACCTTCTACCAGCGACGTGGAGGAAATTTTAAAGGTAATGACTGAACCTGTGCCCACGAAGCTAAGTCCATTAGGGCCTCAACTGACGAAGCTTTTTCGAAAGGTGGAAGAGCCGGAACAAACGAAGATAACCAAACCAAAGCGGCAGAGAATTATTGCAGTGACCGAAGTTATCGACAAGACGCCGCCGAGGGCGTCAATTCAGAAAACACCAGCTATTGAGGGCACAACTAACGTCGAAATCGCACCTTCGGAGGTCGCGGCTACCGAAGCCGCTACAGCCGAAGATGTGAACTTAGAAACTACCATTGAGGACATCGACAAAATTTTGCAAGACATGGCTGCAGAAGAAGCTGCCACTGCTGCTGAAAAAACCATGGCCACAGTGCCTGGGAAGGGGAAAGAAATAGCCGAAGACACTTCGGACGACGAAGCCTACACATTTCAAAATTTAGTTGGGCAAAAGCTGACGAAGGCCGAAATAGGAGAGCTCAAGGAATATGCCAAATCTTGCGGATACAAGCCAGGAGCTCTTCTATTTGGAGGCATTGATGATGAAAAATTGGGCTGCATTCGTGATCAGGCTGGGGCTAAAGTCATCGGTACTCTATCAAAGAGTATCGGTTTTTCGAAGCTAGAAACAGATATCAGCCGCTACCGACGACAACATATCGTCGGCAGCTTATTTTATTCCAATTTCAAGGTAAACAACCTTTTGCTCGGCTTTTATTGCTTTTAATAATGAAAATGTTACTAACGAAAGTTGTTTCTGTGCAGAGCATGCTACTGAGCAAAGCCCTGAAGATGCAACAAGATCTAGAAGATAAGAAACACGAAGCTGTAATTGAAAATCTAGAGAACAAGATAAAAGAGCAGTCAGCCATTATTGAAAAGAAAGACTTTGAACTCCAATCAACTGAAGGCTTGCTGGCAGAGACTGAAGCTAAAGTATCGGAATTGAATTCGAAGCTTATCTGCCAATCAAAACAATTTGATCAGGAGAAGCTAGAGCTTAATTCGAAACTTGAAGCCGAAGTCCAGACCAACTCAGACTTAAAGAAATCATTAACAAGCCTTCAAGACATGTGCTTGAAATTTAGCAATAATTGTATTGGTCGATTAAAAAAGATCTTTTACTCTGTTGGAGCCAGCAGCGGGAAGTTTAACCCTTCAGCGGAAAATTTACCAAAAGCCTTCGATCATATTGAAGCTGAAATTGAAGAACTTGACGAAGTTATAGCCGGGCACGGTGACTTCTGTGCCTGGGTAGCTTCTCGGGGTACCGCTGCAGCGTTCCTGAAGGCCGGCTGTGAGCATGGAAAAATCGTCAACAGGCCCAACTTCACCCTGTCTCCATCAATTCTGGACGATATTCCTGACCTCGCCCGAAGCATCTCAAATAGATTTATAAAAATGATATGGACAAAAGGCGGGCGAGAGAAGGCTGGAGACGAAGCTCGAAGTCATCTTGATCCAGTAAGAAATTATACTTTGTACTTACCTTCTCCTTCACGCTTGATTTTTACTCACGACACCTTGATTCATGTAGGATGACGAAGGTGAAGATGATGCTTAAAATAGGTCGCCGAAGCTGAAGCTTAGTGGAGATTAGTAGGAGTATACCATGGAAAAAACTCAGGATACTCTTGTAACAACTTTTGTAAATACAATTAAACTGTTCTCAAGGAACTTTGTACATACCTTGTAATATATTCTTACCCTTCTACTGAGTCGCTTTGATGTGGACGAAATTAGTATTTTGAGCCGAAGGCGAAAAAACACCTTCCCTTCTTTTCGTACACAACGAAGCATAGAAGACCACTTCTTTTTGCCAAAGCTTTTCTTTTTTGTACATAACGAAGCATAAAAGACCACTTCTTCTTTTTGCCGAAGCAACCACTTAGGTACACAAATGCTATGAATGAATGCTTATGCATGCAAATGCTATGATGTAATGTAATGTGCGAATGAATGTCCAAAACATATGTCCGAAGCCACACTCTCAGCCATTATTTCCTTAGAAACATCCACACATCAGCTCTGCATTCCCTTAGGAACGACTTTGGAGCTTCTTCGCCTTTTACTTAGGCGGAATCAGCGTTGACTTTTCGCTGTAAGCTCTGCATCCCCTTAAGGACGTCTTTGGAGCTTCTTCGCCTTTTACTTTCGGCGGAATCAGCGTTGACTTTTCGCTGTGAGCTCTGCATCCCCTTAGGGACGTCTTTGGAGCTTTTTCTCTTTTTCAGTTTCGGCACTCGATGGTGCGTTCTCAGCTTTTACATTTACATTCTTTGGGGGATTTTGCTCTTATAAAACTAAAAAGGAAATTACATATGATGGCCCCATTAAAAACCTTTCTCCCCCTTTAGAAAGGAAAAGGGTGCCATGAAAAAGAAAAGAAAAAACATAAAAAGTTACATCGAGTTATACATAATATCGCCGAAGCTCATCCGCATTCCAAGACCTTGGAATTTCGTTGCCATCCATGTCCTTCAATCTGTACGAACCAGGCCTTGACGAAGATGCTACTAAGAAAGGCCCTTCCCATTTCAATTGTAACTTGCCCACTGTATCTGGGTTGGCCACTCTCCGAAGCACCAAGTGTCCCGGCTCAATATTTTTTAGCCGGACCTTTCTATCTCGCCATTTAACTGTTTCAGCCTGGTATTTATTGATGTTTTCCACAGCTTGAAGTCCGATTCCTTCTAAAGCATCTTTTTCCACAAGACAATCATCTTCAGGACTTGATTCTGCCGAAGCTACTACTCTTATTGATCCAGCTTTGGCTTCTTCCGGAGTTATTGCTTCGTCACCGAATAATAACTTGAATGGGGTAAAGCCTGTAGACCTTGATGCTGTTGTATTGTGGCTCCACACCACTTTGGTTAACTGATCTGACCACTTTCCCCTGGGTTGATTGAAGATTAACTTCATTATTCCTGTCATTATAATGCCGTTGGCCCTTTCAACGAGCCCATTCGACTCCGGATGCCTGACTGATGCAAAATGGATCTTCGTTCCAATTTGATCACAGAAATTTCTGAAAGCTTCGGAGTCGAACTGCGTTCCATTATCTACAGTGATGGCCTTCGGTACTCCGAAGCGACAGACAATGTTCTGCCAGAAAAACTTTTGGACAGTGGCCGAAGTTATTGTGGCTAATGGCTTCGCCTCAATCCACTTGGAAAAATACTCCACAGCCACTATAACATATTTTAGATTCCCTTGAGCCGGTGGTAATGGACCCAGCAAGTTAAGGCCCCACCTTTGCAATGGCCAGATGGGCTGTATCAGCTGTGTCAAAGACGAAGGTTGCTTTTGATCTCTTGCACATTTCTGACAACCTTCGCACTTTTGAACTAACTCCGCTGCATCCGAAGCTGCCTTCGGCCAATAGAACCCTTGGCGGAAAACTTTTCCAAGTAACGGCCTAGATCCGATGTGGGATCCACACAGGCCTGCATGTATCTCTTTCATTAACTCTATACCTTCGGTTCTAGACAAGCACTTGAGCAGCGGGGCACAAACTCCATGTTTGTATAGTTCCCCTTCTATCATGACATACGGACGAGCTCTTGCCTCTATTCTTTTATTGTAAACTTCGTCATCTGAAAGGAAGTTACCCTGAAGGTAAGAGATTATTTCAGTTCTCCAATCTTCGCTGTAAACAGGAGATATGTTGAGGACTGCTCTTTCAAGAAGCTCCACTGAAGGTGCCTTTATTGTTTCGAAGAACACATCCGAAGGTAACGGCAGCCCCTGTGCTGCAGACTTGGCTAGCAAATCAGCATGCTCATTTTGCCCTCGAGGGATATTCTTGACAGAAAATCCTTCGAAGGAAGCTTCGATCCTTCGGACCGTGTCTAGGTATTTTTCAAGCTTCGGGTCTTTAGCCTTGCAACTTTTGTCAATATGACCCGAAACAACCTGGGAATCAGTTTTAAGAATCGCCCTTCTGATTCCCATTGCCTTTAGTTTCCGAAGGCCCAGGAGCAGGGCTTCGTACTCAGTAATATTATTTGTGCAGCTGAAGTCAAGTCTTGCTGCATAACAAGTTTTGACCTTGGATGGTGAGACCAACACAGCAGCTGCACCTGCTCCGAAGGTTCCCCAAGAGCCATCACAAAACACTGTCCACACTTCGGCATCTTTATTTGCTTCTTCAACCTGAGCCCCTGGCGTCCAATCGGCAATGAAATCTGCCAATGCTTGAGACTGGATCGAGGACCTATGCACATAATCAATGTAAAATTCATTGAGTTCTGCAGCCCATTTTCCAATCCGTCCAATAGCTTCTCTATTTCTCATGATATCCTTCAACGGCTGCGAAGAAGGAACAATAATGTTGTATGCCTGAAAATAATGCCGAAGCTTCCTGGATGCCATTAAAACGGCATACAATACCTTCTCCAGCTCTGTATAATTTTTCTTTGAGACACTAAGGACCTCAGATACAAAATACACTGGAACTTGTTTCTTGACTTGGCCATCAAGCTTCTCCTGGACAAGTGCCGCACTTACTGCTGAGTGCGAAGCTGCCACATACAACAACAGAGGAACCCCTGGCGTTGGTGGAGTTAATGTTGTGAGATCTATCAAGTATTGCTTCAGCTCTTCGAAGGCTTTTTGTTGACTTGGGCCCCATTGAAAGACTTCAGCTGACTTCAGCACCTCGAAAAATGGTAAGTTTCTTTCTGCTGATCTGGATATAAATCTGTTGAGAGATGCCAGCCTTCCTGTCAATCTTTGGGCCCCTTTTTTTGTGGTTGGTGGCTCCATTCGAAGTATAGCTTCGATTTTATTTGGATTAGCTTCGATTCCTTTTGTTGAAACTAAACATCCAAGAAATTTCCCCTTCTTTACTCCGAAGACACATTTTTCTGGATTCAGCTTCAGACCAGCTTGTCTGAAGCTGGCGAAGGTCTCCTGCAGATCAGCAATATGATTTTCCTGCTTCGTGCTTTTTACGATAATGTCATCAACATAGGTCAACACATTTCTGCCTATCTGAGACTGGAGAACCTTCGCAGTCATTCTGCTGAAACTCCCTCCAGCATTCTTGAGCCCCTCAGGCATCCGAAGATAGCAATATGTGCCACTTGGGGTTATGAAGCTAGTTTTCGGCTCATCTTCCTTCTTCATCCAAATTTGATGATAGCCTGAGTAGCAGTCTAAGAGACTCATGAGCTCTGAAGAAGCTGCTGCATCGACTAAAGAGTCTATCCTTGGCAGCGGGAATTCGTCCTTCGGACAAGCCTTGTTGAGATCTGTGAAATCGATACACATTCTCCACTTGCCATTGGCCTTCTTCACCATAACAGTGTTAGCTAGCCACTCTGGATACTTCACTTCTCTGATAACTCCTGCACTGAGGAGTCTTTTTACTTCATTGCGAGCCCCTTCGGCCTTGTCATCAGACATTTTCCGAAGCCTCTGCTTTCGGGGTCTGAAGGATGGGTCAACATTGAGCGAATGTTCAATAACATCCCGATTTACTCCATAGAGATCATTGGCTGACCATGCAAAAACATCTTTGTTGTTGAATAAAAACCTTATCAAGATTTTCTCCTGGTCTTCAGATAATTGCGAGCCCAACAGTACCTTCTGCTCTGCTATGTCTTCACACAATAGCATGGGCTTCGGCTGATCTGCTGAAGCTGCTTTCTCCCTTCTAAATTTGTGTTGTTCACAAGCTTCAGCTCCATCTATGTTATGGATTGCTTTGGAATCGGTCCAGCTTCCTTCGGCCCTTCTAGCAGCTTCCTGGCTTCCATGAATAGCAATAGGCCCTTGGTCCGAAGGTATCTTCATGCAAAGATAAGCTGGGTGAAGAATTGCTTCGAAGGCATTAAGAGTACCGCGACCAATGATGGCATTGTAAGGATACTCCATGTCAACAATATCAAACACAATTTGCTCAGTCCTTGTGTTGTTAACAAATCCGAAGGTTACCGGCATGGTAATCTTCCCAAGTGCTACAATCTGCCGCCCTCCGAAGCCACAAAGAGGGTGCGTAGCATCATGAATCTTGTCTTCGGGCTCTTGCATTTGTCTGAAGGCTTTAGCAAATATAATATCAGCTGCACTGCCTGTATCAACTAAGACATTGTGGACTAGAAATCCTTTGATCACGCAAGAGATAACCATGGCATCATTGTGAGGATAATCCTTAAGCTGAAGATCTTCCTGAGAGAAAGTAATTGGAATGTGAGACCATTTTGACTTGATGAAGGGTCCCTGCACTCCAACATGCTGCACCCTTCTTTGAGCCTCCTTCTTCTGCTTCTTGTTGGCCGGCTCTGAGCAAGAACCGCCTGTTATCGGGAGCACCAGCTTCGAAGCCGAAGCAGCTCCAGCTTGATTGTTGAACGAAGCCATCAGCTCAGAAAAGTGGAAGTGAGTTCACCGGAGGTGGGCGCCAATGTTGGGGGCTTGTTCTCAAATGCTAAGAATTAAGAACAAGGCAACATAGAAAATGTTAAGGGTTAAAGTCCTTCGTCCTCCAAGACATTATATCCTTTCGGGATATAAGGAATTTCAGACGAAGGTTACGAAGGACGTACCTTCGTAAACATAATAGCAAGGAACGAAGTATTCATACAGATCATAAGGTATGAAATAAACATTTAAATATTATCATAGAATCACCTCCATTTTTATTATCATGAACGAATATAAATGACTTCGAATTAAAAATGTACCTTTGGTCCTGAGGAAAGCAAAAGTACAGGTGTGATGCGAAAGCAAATGGCAGGTTCGCGTGAACAGTACAGAGGTACTGTTCATCTATTTATAGATACAGGTCACAGCCTGTGACAAATTACAATTATGCCCCTTACAAAAGTTTACAACATTGACTCAGACCTCTATGGATAAAAAGGTCATTCTATCTCTATGTCGGTTTGTAACGCCGAAGCTCCATGAAAAGGAACCTTCGGCCATCTCCTGGGGACAACTTCAGCCGAAGCTGCTTCTTCGTGCAAGACCTTCGGCGCAACGAAGCATGACCCCAATAATAACGAAGCCGACCGTTGGCAGCCTGAGAGCCGTTGGCGCACCGGACATGTCCGGTGCACACCGGACAGTCCGGTGCCCCCTTCTAGCCGTTGGCTCTGCCACGTGTCCCGCGCAGATTGCGCGGCCGACTGTTGGCCCGGCCGACCGTTGGCTCACCGGACAGTCCGGTGCACACCGGACAGTCCGGTGAATTATAGCCGTACGCCGTTGATGGTTTCCCGAGAGCGACGAGTTAGCCTGTGAGCGGCCCACCGGACAGTCCGGTGCACACCGGACAGTCCGGTGAACACCGGACAGTCCGGTGAATTTTAGCCGTACACCGCCGTCGAAGTCCCGAGAGCAGCCACTTTGCCCAAGCCAGCCTGGCGCACCGGACACTGTCCGGTGCACCACCGGACAGTCCGGTGCACCCAGACTGGGCAGACTTTGGCTGCTCGAGCTATCTCTTCTCCAACTCGATTTTTTCTGTTTCCAGCACTTAGACACAATACATTAGTCCATAAAACAATGTACTAAGTTTGAGAAACATACCTTTATCCTTGATTTGTACTTTGTCCACCATTTTACAATTAGGCACCTGTGTTGAGCACTAAATCACCAAAACACTTAGAAATGGCCCAAGGGCACATTTCCCTTTCAGTGGCGCGCCGGGGAGCGGCGAGCAGGGGCGCCGAGCCGGGCGGCCGGGCGGGCGAGGACGGGGTCGGGGCGGGGCGGCTCGCCGGAGGGCGACCGAGCCGGGGCCGGGCGCGGCCGGCGAGCTCGGGGCCGGGGCGAGCGCGCCCACGGCGCGGGGGAGGGCGCCGACGAGAGGGGGAAGGAGGAGGAAGGGGAGGGAGGAGAGGGAAGGGGGAGGGAGGGCCTCAACGAGGCGGGGCGGCGGCGCTAGGGAGGGGCGACGGCGGCGGTGGCGTTAGGGGAGGGCGGCGGTGGCGCTAGGGGAGGGCGGCGGTTAGGTTAGGGAGAGGGAGAGAGGGAGAGGGGATGACGGGCGGGGCCCGCGGGGAGGGAAATTTTGGAAAAATAAAAGGGAGAGGGGGGCGGCTGGGCCGCTAGCTGGGCCGGCCGAAGGGGAGGGGAGGCAGTTGGGCCAAAAGGGGAGAAGGGGGAGAGAGAAAAAGAAAAGGTTTTTCTTTTTCCTATTTTCCATTTTCTATATCCCCTATTTCTTATATGCCTAATTCTCCAATTCACCTAACCACAAACAAAAAGGGTGCATAGTCTGGCATGATGCGGCAAACAAAATAAAGCATTTTAGGGTTTTGCTTTACACGAGATCTAAAGCCAAAACCCGCTATAACTTTGGAAAAGATCAAGGCTTAGCGAGGAGAAAAGGGAAAAGGAAAGAGTAACGCCTGAATTTGGTGAGAGAAAAGAAGAAAAAAAATTCTACCCCCAAATTCAGAGCGTTACATCTAGTGACCTTGTTCTCCTTCTTAGAGCTTGATCTTGAGCCTTATGACTTACACCACATAACTTAGATGTTTCCTCATTGGTTGTAAGTCACGTCCTTATGTAGTGATCCTTGATGTGCCATAGCTCTTCTCAACTCAATCACCCTTGACTTTGCAAGTCTTCTTCTTCACCCTTTGCTTTGGGTTCCTCAGCCTCTTTGACCTTCTCCCGTGCACTTGGTACCTCGAAGCTCTTCTTGCCTCCATCCTTGGCTTGATCTGTTGTCTCCGAGCTACGCACCCAAGTCTCACTTTATGCAATGTCCATCTTACTTGTGATGCCCATTATCTATCCATCATCTAGTCCTTGGACCATCACACTTGTTCACTTATGTTGAACCCTGTTAGCTTAACATTAAGCACCTGTTCAACACTTAGCACACTTGTTAGTCCTTTAATTGAGTTGTCATCCAAACACCAAAACCCACAAGAGAGCTTTCAGTAACTCCTCTAGAAAGACATCCGGAAAATCTCTAACCACATGGATGTTGTCACTAACAAACTCCTCAGGTATAAAGAACATCGCCCGTTTGGATGAGGTGGTTACTGCAATTTGAACATGAAATCTTTGTCCTTTAGGGCTGGTGAGTTCTATAGTACCCCTACCACATTCTATAATGGCCTTTGCCTTTCTTAACCATGACATACCAAGGATTAGATCTATACTACTTGTCTCTAATATTATAGCAGTAGCTCCAAATTCTCTTTCCATAATTGTTAATGTCAATCTACATGTCATTTGATTTGCCTCAATAGGCCCTTTAGGTGTGATTACTATCATTGCTTTTCTCATATTTAGCAGTGGTATCTCATTTGTGTTGGCATATCGAGCAGACATGAATGAATGTGTAGCACCAGAATCAAATAATATGGTTGTAGGAATGACATTAATGTAAAACATACCAAGTACGATGTCAGCACCATCAGGAGTAGCATCAACGCTGACTTGATTAACCCTGGCAATAGAGTATCCCTTGCCAGGAGTCTGTTGCTTGTTCTTAGCTGGTGTACCAGAATTCCCCACCGGACAAGCATTAGCATAGTATCCAATCTGACTGCACTTGAAGCATGTAGGGCATGTCTTCTATCCTGTAGGCCTCGTCGGGGTGCCAGTGGGGGCAGCCTGACGAGTGGGAGGTGTCCGTGGAGACCCCTGTGGAGCATACTGAGCTGGGCGTGGTCCTCCTCCTGGACGAGTAGGTGTACCCTGTGGCGAAACGTAGCGGGGACGAACACTGCTGCTACCCTGCCCCTGTGAAATAGCCTTCCTCTTCAAGTCTCCCAGTTGAACACACTTGTGTTCAATAGCAAGAGCCTTATCCAGCAGCCTCTAAAATGATGGAAATGTGTGTGCAACCAGTGCATACTGTAGGGCTCCATTAAGTCCTTCAATAAAGTGCTCCTGCTTTCTCTCATCCTCAGCAACTTCATTCGGAGCATATCTGGAGAGCTGAATGAACTTATCTCGGTACTCGCTGACAGACATGTTGCCTTGCTTCAATGACAGAAACTCCTTCTTGATCTTCATCAATCCAGCTGGAATGTGGTAGTTTCTGAACTGTGTACTGAATTTTGCCCAAGTAATAGTGTCAGCAGCATCATGGGCAGCAACATAAGAATCCCACCAGTCAGCAGCAGGACCTGTCAGGCGACTAGAGGCATAAAGAACTTTCTCCCGGTTAGAACATTGGCCGATGTTGAGCATCTTTTCAATTGACTTCAACCAATCATCAGCATCTAGTGGGTCTGGCGAGCTAGCGAAGGTCGGTGGCTTATGGCTCATAAACTCCTGGTGCTTATCACGAGGTGGAACTGGTGGTGGTGGTGGAGGCAGTGGTGCTTGTTGCTGTTGCTGCTACGCCCTTCTCTCCTGGCGTATCTCTTCTCATTCTTGGCGCAGCTCCCAGCGTATCTCCTCTCTCTCCTAGCGTTCTTGTTGCATCTACGCACGCATATCTGCCAGTGTCCGCCATCTATTGCATCATCCTCATCTGAGCTGTAACCATTAGGTCAACTCCACCTGGTGCAGGCGGTGGTGGAGGATCCATCTCTGCTAGTTGTGGCTGGGGTTGTCTAAATATCCTCCGAGTATGTCAATTGGGAGGTAAATCAATTCAACCACCCTTCATGGTATTGACCATCTGAGTTAGAAACATATGGTAAGAGAGAATAGTAGACAAGGCAGGTAATTATGAATCATGTTACTTTAGGGGATTTACTAGCTAAGCAGATTGGTAATTTACCTACTAAAGCTAATTCATTACCTTATGGTGGTACATGCTAAGATGTCCATATATGATATTTCAATCAATCAAAGAAGCAAATCAGACATTTATCATCAGAACAATCAAACAACATTTTTACAATAGAGAAAATAGTTTTACTTTTGTCTTAGGTTCCCTATCTCTTAAAAGATCATAAGTGTAGGATTCCAAGGTGTGAAATCCATCTTGTCTTAGAATAGAGAAGATAAGAATGATTAGAGTGGAACAGTAGAAGGTGAGACAGGATCAAGATAAGTATAGAAAGAATCAGAGTAAAGTAAGTAGGTAAGGGTTTTGTCCATTTCTATCTAGGTTTCGTCCTACAGTCAACATTTCCTCTGATACCACTTCTGTCACACCCGGGCTTTAAGGAACAAAGCCGGGTGCATCTCATATATGTGCTAGAGAAGACAACACATATAATAACAGAGTGCATAGAGATAAATGTCATAAATATCATAAATGAACTTATTACATAGCGGAAGTCTTACAAAAATAAGTGATAAAACAAAGCGAACTAAATATTATTCCTTGGCGCCACAAAGCTGATTGGGAGACGCCACCTAGATCAAGTCGAAAGCCTCAGTGTTAGGCGGCTTCTCTTCGACCACCTGTTCTTCTCCTGTGGGGGGTGTGAGACAGCAAGAGTGAGCTCACACATGTTCATCGCTCAACAAGTTGTGGGGAATAATGTGGCATGAACTCACCAAAGGTGGCAGTTCATGTGAAGTGTAAGGCTAATCAACAAAGTAAAGGTTGAAGCTGAGCATTGCTTTTATAAGTTGGTCAAAATTTTATTAGCAGTTACTAAGTGTAAGTAAATACCAAACCATAGTAATAATAAGTAAAAGTATTAATAAAATAATCTCAGATGCAATGAAATGACAAATTGAATTTAATTCTATAAATTAATCATGTGAGTGTCCGAGTCGCTCATGACCGTGAGCACGACTAGTATACCAGTTTTACACTCTGTAGAGGTTGCACATCTTTACCCACAAGTCGTGTTACTCATTTGCCACGGAGTTGATCAGACCCTATACACCTCTACCAAGGAAGCGAGGCAGGGTACCACTACGAGGCCTTTACAAAGTTCCACTAGCTTCAGAAAACCCGCTACAGTTTATAGGAAGCTCCAGTGCAGGAATCCCTCGCCTGACCGCCATCGCAGCAAAATCAACCCAAGGACCTCCCTACACTGACCATTCCCCTACTGCCCTTGCCCCTTTCGGATAAGGTAGTCATCCACTAGCTTTCCTAGTTAATCAGCCAAGGGCGTCCCATTAAACCCTTGTGGTAGCACTGTTTTCCCGGGTGGTTCTCCATGTTCCCATTAACATAATGACATTATCATGAACAGTAAACAATAAACACATAATAAAAAGTATAACAATGAGTGATAAATATCTCTATACCCAAAGCTACATAAAGCAATAGCATGTACTACCCAAAAATTTAGTAGTAAAACCAGTGGTGAAACAAGGTATAAAGATAGTCAAAATCTAGGGTAATCTATTGGGTCCCATCAAAATTAACCTATGCGGATTATTATGATTAATAAGAACATGAATGGGTAAAAGGAAGTGATCAAGGGCACAACTTACCTTCAATGAGCTCCTGCTCAGCAGTCTCTACCAGCTGAACCTCAGGATCCTCAGTAGCTTGCTCGTCTACTCGTATCAACACAATACATACATAGTATAGCAAAATTAACATCACACCAAACATATAAATAAAATACACAATAATAATCTAGACATTAAAATAGGATCATAGGAACTGGAATTATTAAATTTGGAGTTATAGATTTTTAAGTTATGAATTTTCTAAGGTTTTATGTATTTAATACAAGATTAAGTGATAGATAAATTTTAATGTGTCTTTCATGTCAAAACAGTGGAACTAATGGATAGATAATAATATTACAAAAATTTGGGAACTGGAATGGATCAATTTGGAGTTCATATGAATTTTATATGAATTTAACAAATTATAGCATTTATTTATGCATTAAAAATCAATTTCTATTTACTTTTAATGGATTTTCTAATCTTCTGGACTGGGCGTCAATTATAGGAAAGCGTAGGGGCTGACGCATAAGGAAATCCTAAGACACAGACTAACCAGGGAAGGACTGTGGGTTATTTAAACAAGAAGGTAGGGGCTCATATGCAATTTGCATCGGCCGAAGGGGTATCGGGATGCTCTGGCCGCAGGATCACTTTTAGATGGCCTCGATTAGATCGACTCCGGTTAAAATTCCGCTTTCAATCCCTGCCGATGGACCCGAGATCTGTGGTCGATATCTGAACACGCTGAAACCTAATCTCGGCCGTCAGATGGTTTTTACACGGCTCAGATTTGAAACGCGAGGGATGTATTTCCTCGCCTGATCACAACCGCCCAACATAGATTCCACGACAGCTGTCTTTGCCCCCAACTCCGGTGACGAACCTATCTACTACGATGGCGGCATGGCCAGAGCATGTGCCCCCGGCGATTTCTACAGCTAGCTCCTACTCCGTCGTATGATACAGGTAGTGAAAAACCGGGCGAAAACAATGGGAGCGTACTCACTGCAGTATACGCTGGGGTTTGGAAGATCACGGCGGCGAGCGGGTCCGCGGCGGTGGTTTGACGACGGCGGGGGATTGCCACACCCCGAGGACCACCACGAGTTGCCGTGACGCGCCCGAGACTCGAGCGACAGCAACGACGACTTCCCTCCCCCCGAGAAAATCACTACGGCGGCGTGAGGTTCGTAGATTGAGCTTCACCGCGGATTTGCAATGGCGCTGCTTGATTTCGAGGTTGGAGACAAAGCCGCGACAATCGCATATACGGATGACGGGGCGCAGGCTTTTATTACTACGTGAGGCGGCGCGGAGCGCGTAGCTTGCAACCGAACCGGTGGGGAGGTTCCCTCCGTTCTCGGCGGCGATCTCGGATGTCGTTAGTACAACTCGATGGAGGGGAAGACGCGGTCAAGGTGGGGCCCACCTGGCAGTTAGCTCCACGTGCGGGGTGTGACTGGTCACTTGGACCCACTAGAGATGGCAATGGGTACCCGCGACCCAATACCCGATGGGTATTTACTCCATTAGGGTATGTATGTGGGCTAAATATTCTACCCGTGGGTCTGTTATTGGGCAAAAATCTTCACCCAATGGGTAAACGGGTATTAGAACGTTCCGCCTTCACCCATACCCGTTAACCCGTGGGTATAAAATACCCAATATAAACTTAGCCTAAGCATGAACTTTGACTTTAGTCATCCATCTTTTTTACTATTTAACAACCTTTTAGGCCATAATGTCATAAAAGGCTTAACGACAATGTAATGACCATGTAATGGAACACGTAATGTGCTATGTAGTACTATTATAGTGTTACTACTTTATCCAATTATCTTTGGTGTGTTGAATGGATGGTTAAATGATGCTAAAAATTTTGTAATAGTATTTAGATGGATATACTTGACATTTGTATCATATAATATTTTGATAGATGTTTAGCTTTTGTGGGTACGGGTGACCCGATGGGTGACCCATACCCACATGGGTATGGGTATGGGGGTAAATCCATACTTGCTAGTGTATATGAGTGACCTGATGGGGTTATTTTTGTGTCGTGGGTATGGGTATGGGGTAGTAATACCCAGTGGGTATTTACCCATTGCCATCTCTAGGACCCACAGGTCGGTCGGCCAGCCGCGGAGCCAGAGGCACTGGGCTGGCGCGTGCGTGCGAGCGGGAGCATGGGCCGAAATGGAGAAGTCGGCCCAGCAGGTTGTTTTATTTTTTTTATTTTTTGAATTTTCTTTTTTTTTTATTTCCAAATTCCAATTTAAATTCAGATTTAAATTCAAATCATGTGCCAAATTATCCTCACATTAAATTGTGAAATTAGAAGTGATTTTTGGAGATATAGTTTTATATATATTATTTATATTTTCATATCCTTCCTTTCTTTTTTTCTTTTTCCTTAAATCATCTTCTCATTATTATTTTATTTTATTCATATTATTATAGCTTTTAATGTGCAAACAAAAACTCCAATGTGACGCATATTCCATTTTCTTATCATTTGTTTTAATTACTCACTTTTAATTATATATATATATATATATATGCTCTTTTTATGATGAAAATATGGCACATAAAATGAGAAGACTTCTCTATATTCCTTGTATACAATTTTGAGTGTTATAGAACGTAATATTTATGATAAGTTAAATAGATAGTTAAATAAAGAGTAAAAAATAAAGAGTCATTTGAGATGCTCTTATACCTATTTTAGCCTCGCAGAAGCCTTGTAGTTATAGAGTAGAGAAACAGGGAAAAGGAAAAGGAAAAAACCCTAAAAAAGATATGGAGAAAAAGAAAAAAAAACCACAAGCCCAATCAGCCCAACACGTTAAACCTAACTGCCTCTCCTCTCTCCCAGTGTCTCGCCGCTCGCCTCTCAGCCGCCGCGTGCCTCCCAGTCTCCCGCCCTCGCCTCTCTCTTCCTCTCCTCTCTCCCTGCGCGCCGCCGCCGTGCCTCGCCTTGCCCAGAGACTAAGGCGCCAGGACAGTATAAATTTAGTTCACGTGATTGTGGACTTCTCGCCTTTTGGATTCAACAATTTCTGCTTCTCTGCTCTGGAATACAGAAGTGCCATTGTGGGCTCAAGAGGATAATGTACGGGAGGCGTGCATCGCAGCTGCTGAAGGAGATCGACTCCTCTGAGGCTGGCCAGCTCGTGCCATTCAACGTAATTCCAGCTTCTGTACTCACTTGTGGTTACGAATTTGGAATCAGAGGGAATGCTGCTTGTATCTCGTTTGTGTCTATGACAGGCCGCAATTTTGTATTATCTGATGTGTTCTGTGTTCGATGGGTGAATTGAGTGTCGAAAAACTCCTATATCCTCAGTTGAAAGTTTTACTTTACTTCCGTGGTAGTCTGGTAGCACCTCAAAAATCATAAACCGTCAGATCAAATATTGTTGGTTTGGCTGACAGATGTGCCTGCAATTGTGTGCCTTTTAAACTCTTCTCCCTTCTAAACATGTTAGTTAGTACGTGCCATCTAGATTTGGAAGAAAATCATATGGGACCTGGTTTAATTCTCCATCAAGTTAAACCCTACCCATACATATGAATTTAGATAAAAAAATATCACTACATGTTTCATTAATTCATAATCATATTTTTACCATGTGGGTACTACTTTGTCATTATATAGTGCCAGAAAACCTAAAATGGTTCGAAATATTTTATACGTACTACTTTTCCATTGTCAGAGCAGCGTGACTTTGATAGCCACAGTTCCTTTTTAGTTTCTTTGGTACCTAACATGCAATCTCTGAAATGTGCAGAGTGACGTGTTTGATCAAGTGATTAGAGAGTGCAATGAGCACAACTCACAATTTCAATCGTTGATCAGGTAAATTTTACCCTACTAGAATGTTGGGTTGCTGACCATCTTGATTCAAATTTACCCTGATTGATAGGCGTTTCAAATGCACAGTTTACTGACTATGCCTGGTTTAGTACAGGAAAATGGTGGAGCAAAACTTAGATGTCGAGACAACTAGAAATGAAGATCACTATGGTGCAGCTATCCACCATCTTTCCCTGCTCCGTAACAAAAGATGCCTTATGGCTTACATGTACAAAACTAAAAGTTCACAGCTGAGCTAACTTTCTGTTTTATGCTGATAAAACATGCTTAAAATTGAATTCGTGTGTACTGAAGCTGAAAGAATTACATCCAAACAGGTACAACCGAGCAGAAGTTATCCAGAGTTTTAGATGGAAAATTGGCCCTGTGCTTCCTCATGACATACAAGAAAAGCTCCATTTCTCAGAAAAGGAGTACTTCAAGAACCACTCTGCAGCCATTAAATCATACATATCAGAGATGGATATAGATTTGACAGTGGTACAGAGTTTTTTTCCCCCTTTTTCTATTTCTTATGCTTTCTTAGGGATGAAATCCCAGACTCCTTTATACCTTTTATTACAGGACATGGTTCCTCCCAAGGATCCTTACATTCAGGTTCGGGTGCTGGAGGACATTGGTGAAGTATCGCTCGGTGACCATTCTGTGTCATTGACCAAGAACTCACTCCATTTCCTAAGGCGCACAGACGCCGAACAGTTTATATCGCAGGTTTGCTCTCTGTTTCTTTGTGATGACCTTGTATCACTGTCCCTTTGTTGATAATATGATGCGAGCTTACTACAGGGTCTTATGGAAGAATTTCTGGAGTAGGGATCACATGTATGAATGTATGATGGTACAATAGGTATGACTCATCATTGCATTTTTATCTTACTTGAGATGTGTTTTCAGTGGTGCGGTAGTTCTGTAGTGTTCTTCAAGGGCCAAAGCTTACTTCTCTTAGATCAGTAAGGACATGATATTCCGTGCATATGGTTTGTTCCGCCGTCACAGCTAAGCGCATAGATATTCGGTTTAGGGTGTTTATAGGTACCAACTTTGAAGTGTCTCCTGTACTTGGACCTGCTTCTTAAACTACGCATGTGTGAGCAGTGAGCTGATTATCTATTTATCTTTCAGGATGGTGCACTGCCCTCGTTCTCCCCAGCGCTGCTGCCTGATGCCCTATTTGCAACAATGAAAAGGTACATCAGTACATGAGACGCGTTCTGTACCAAGGAGCTTCTTAACTAGTCGCTGGACGATGATTTCGAAAGTTGTGCAGGCAGTCCTATACTAGATTCATTGCCTCTATTTACATGTGGATGACTTTTTTTAGTCAGTGTGCCATCCAAGAAAGCAGATGTTGCAAACATTGTAACTTGTGTATTAACATTGGTTTTGCTGGTAACTTAGGCCATTCACAGTGGTAGATTTCATATTTGTGTTTCCAAGTTTCCATATAATCAAGAAAAAAAAAATGAAATCTTGGTTGAAACAGTCTTTCACAGTGAAGAGTTAGTTTCATTTTATAGCTAACATGCAAGAGGCAATATGTCTAGTTAACATTTCATCTATTTCTCCATTAATTGCTTGCCTCATCATCTAAACTGTTGACATGTCACATCATTTATTAATATAAAACTGTCATTGAGAATGGCCTTAGAGAGCCTTGATTCTCTTTTGTATTTCTTGCACTCAATGTGGTAATTAGGACAGACCACTTGTGACTGTATGTATCACCTACCTAGGAGATGCTTGATTGGAAACCACCAGACGATGATGCTAGTTATATGTCCGCACATCCTTTTTCTTCCCATTTGGGCTTGCATTGGTGTCCAGCATGATTCTTTTGATTAAAGCAATACATGTATCTTCCCAACACTAATACTTTCCTTTGACAACTGGTTCGATGAGGACGATAAAACAACTCATCTGATTTCAGAGAGGGCACCACGTACGGCAGATGTCGCGGGCAAAACAACCTGCCTGATTTCCCACACGTCACACATGACACTAAGATACACCATATGTGCCGTATGGGCTTTAGGATACAGCTAGCATGTTTCTTGGCAGATGACACCTTCAAGCATATCCGTATATTCGTGTTGTCAGTTTGCCTGGTTCATAAAAGACCAGCTCGAAGGGCACAAGTCATGTGCCGTGTTCCCGTCCTCGTCCTTGATCCGAAGATCAGCATGATGCTTGACAAGCAACTCTGCAATGTCTTCTCTTTCACAAACAGCAGCATAGTGGAGTGCCGTTTGCCCTTCATTGTCCTGAACGTGGAAGAGACAGTTAAGTTCAGGTGCCGTTTGCCCAAATGACTAAAGAGACTGTGGCTGAACTTTCAAGCTCTATATGGTATGCTGAACTACTGACAGCGATCAAGTGCCGTAATGAGCATAGACAACATGTTTGATGCAAACAAACCAGATGCACTTAACCCAGCTGTATGATTACCCATCAAATAAATCTATCATTAACAGTATAACACGATGAGTATACAGCAATTCCAATTTACCTTAGCATTCATATCTGCATTTGCATTTGCAAGAACCTCGACAGCACTAAGATGGCCACGATCAACAGCCCAGTGCAACGGACTTCTACCTTCGGTATCTGAGAATACCATAAACAGACCATGTTTGAATGAATTATGGTTATAAGCACAGCATAAGCATTAGATGGTTTATAGTTTGCAAACACAAACCTCTCACGTTGACCTCAACACCAGCTGCCAGAAGCTTCACTATGTCATCAGTCGCTCCTTCCCTTGCTGAAACATGGATGTCACCAAGTTCTCTGCACGTCCATTTAAGTTTGTTCCAATTACAAACACTAGTCCAAGGCAGGTAACATCTATAGCATGTAAACTTCTGGAGAAGACACCCATGAGGGAAACGCCACTTACGATTCATTTCCTTCGTCTTCCTCATACATTAAACTGCTAAACACAGGTCCCATGGGCCCCTTTGAAGCTGATGCGGAAGCAATGCTATCTTCATCTTTCCTTTTCTGAAATTATCATGTCATGAAAAAAGCCAACACTGTCACGAGGATTACTGTTGCAGCAAGAGTAAGGTGAATAATGACCTACAGAACTTACCGCACTTGCACCTGCATCCCAGTTAGGGAATAGCTCCTGAACAATTTTGATGTACTCTTGCATAGCTTCTTCTGTAGGCATAGCACCCAGCTTATGCCAAGCATTCCTGGCATATTCAGATGGCATATGAACAATGTAAAACTGAACTAGTTTTTTTTCAAAAAAAAACAACAACGAGCACAGGCAGAGAGTGAAGCCAACAACAGTGGTATGCTGATAATATAAGTTAGCTGGAAGCAGTCAATCCGTGAGTTCAAGTGCTTGCAAATACTCGAAACACAGAATAGCATCTGCACACTGAAAAACCTAAGCACTGCAGAGGTTATGCAGCATGGTGACCAGGGCACTCTTGGACGCAAAGCAAAGACACAAGATCAAAGTCGTTTTATGCTCAGGCAACACCAGCACGAATGATCAGCGTACAGACAGGGTCAATAGTTAAGGATTATGACTAATTTGTGCGTGAGACAGAAGCATCATATATTATGTTTACTTCCTATGGGCCATGGGACTGATCTGAAGTCGTTGTAAACTAAATTTGCACCGAAGCGAATGAACATAGATAGGGAAAAACGCACGAAATTCAAAAAATAGACCAGCAGAATCTAGCACGAGGAAGAGGGGATGGGCTGGAATCTACCATTTGGCACGGGCCTTGAGCTTGAGCGCGGACGGCTGGGGCGCGGTGCAGGGCCCCTCGGTGGCGATCTTGTAGAGGCCGTAGAGGCGCAGCTGCGCTTCCTCGGGGACGCTGGTGCCGGAGGCGGCGGAGGCCGCGATGAAGGCGGAGGCGGCGCTGAACTCCTCGTCGAGCTCGGTGCTCTCCACGCCCTCCCAGTCGCTGTCGCTGCCGCCGTCGGTGGAGCCGTAGTGGGAGGGGACGGGAGGCGCGGCTGCGGCGGCGGCAGTGGGGGAGGTCGGAGGGGAGCGCGTGATGCGGAGGTTGTCCTCCTTGAAGGCGATCACGGTGGAGATGAGCTTGGCGACCAGGAAGGCGAAGAGGAGGCCGATGGCCGCCGCTTGGCCCAGCTCCTGCCAGTCCCCGGCCATGGCAGTGACCTAGACGCGGCGGTGCGGTGACTCTGTGTTGGAGTTGGGGTGTGGGAGACTGGGGGAAGGAAGAAAGGTGAGTAAGGCCCTGTTCGGTTGCCAGTGATTGAAGCCCGGATTGATTCTTAGCCGGATTACTTCTCTAATTTATATAGATTTTGATGAGCTGAAATAAATCCTAGTCTATTCTGGTGAAACCGAACAGGGTCTAAGTGAAAAAGAGGAAAGTGCTAGGGACTAAAACGTTAAAATCGCCTGTACTTACTACCGATCATGACGCCTCACGAAGGAGTGTTGAGAACTACGCTAATAGATTCCTTCTCTTCCCTTTCATCCGCAAAAGTTGTAGAAAATATTTATATCTCATTTTAAAAACATCACAAAGGAAACACACGAGAGATAATATATATGGTTAGGTCTCCAGCCTTTTTTTCTATCTTCACTATTGTATTATAAGGGGTACAAGATCTTTATATAGATAAAGTGAGACCCTCATGAGCAATTCAATATTGCCCACAGTGGCAAATCTACAACCCGGGCCACCTGGTCCATGACCCGGGGCTTAATCCATGTAAGTATATAAGTCTCTATTTATACAGTATAAAATAGTTAAAATAAAATGAAGAGAAAGAAATTTAGTAGATTTGGCTCGGGTCATAGAAAAATTCTGGATCCGCCCCTGATTGCCCACGTAACCTCGTTAAAACTCTCAAAAACCCGGTGGAAAAAATACGGAGAAAGAGCGCATGATGATGCATATTGTATTTGCACTTTGTTGACTCGTTAAAAACCTCATGTCAGAAACTTTAGAAAAAACCCCACTAAGGGAAAAAAAGTACAACTACTTTCATTAGGACAGATTGCGATCATCTGGATCTGGATTGCATCGAATCTTCTACAAGTGCTAACTTAGAAATATGCTCCTCTGATCCTTGCAAAACTGTCTCAATATGGTAAAATATCTTCTTCAGGAAGTATATGCACAAAGAGATTTAGCAAACGAATTGCCTATTGTTGCAAGGGTTATATTAGGAACTTCACCTCAACTCGCTTCTAGGATACATGAGGTAAGTGCACGTGTCAACATAAATAAGCCACTTTGACTAGTGGTGTTCGATCAACTGGTTCTATATATTTGATAGAAACTTTCATAAAGGTTCATAAATTGATCATCAAGCAACGTCTTCAGGGCATATAATATGACATTCGATGTCTCACAATTGTGATCAGTATTAAGCATTCATCCCCCTAACGATGACATCTGTCAAAGTCGTTATCCCTCGTGACTCAAACATATTCTTCAAGATATGTGTTTCATTGCTCATCTGAAATAATGAGGATGGATGAGGTTAGGGTGCTATAATTTTCTATCTTACACTACAGTGTATAGATAGTTGTATAAAGCAAATAACTTATCCTTCCAAAGGACTTAGGAAATAATATAGTTGTAATAGTATATATTCTAAATATGACTCATCGTTATGGCATTTATTCATTACAACTTTTGTGATGGTGTAACAAAAGTCCATCGAAGATCAGACAAAATCCATCAGGGATTCTTTATCGATAAGATGCATCGTTATAGTCTATTATTTTGGCATAATGGGGATATTTTGCCAGTAACATCTAAACCTTCTAGATTTTACAATCAGGGCTTTAGAGGACACCACAATTCCACATCTAGTGGATATACCATGAGTAAAACTCGTGAAATGTACATGTGCTTATTCGACGAACTTTAAGTCATTTAGTACCTCATCCTATTCCTCTTGGGTCTATATGGGTCTTTATCCCTTTATCGGGATTAACAAATTTCGATGCTCAACTCAGACTTTATTTCTTCTGAAAAGGTTCCATCAAGGAATTATAATCTTAACTAGGAGATGTTCTCTCTACATAGGAGAGTGACCATTCATTAGGAATGTATTATCAGTAAGATATTTATATGTTGCATATTTATAATTCAAGAATATGAGTCCTCTAAGGATCTCATGATGGATCTTCAGAATCATTTAACTGTATATTTCAATTCATGGCATTTGCCAGATATATTACATAGTAGAACAATGTTTATTCAACACATATGTGGGGATGGGTCTCTGAAAGTTGCCTAGAGGGGTGAATAGGCGAAACCTAGAAATTATAAACTTTGAACACAAACTTTATCCAACGTTAGCGTTAGAATGAGTAATAATGAAATCAGAGATAGTTCTTGCTATGAGTTGCTCAATCAATGTGGATAACTTTAGGAGCTAACTAAAAAACAGTTGAAAGCAAGAGAACTTAGAGAAAGGGGAGAGGAAGAATCAAATCGCAATACAAGATTAGCACAAAGACACGGGCGATTTGTTTTCCGAGGTTCAGTTCAAAAGAACCTACTCCTCGTTGAGGATGCCATGTAGGTCGAGTCTCTTTCAACCCTTTCCCTCCATCAACAGCCACTTAGACCGGTTGAATACTTCTTCTTAATCTCGAGGATCACTTAGACCCCGCAAGGATCACCACTGAAAGGGAAATAGGCTTACACCTTTTCCTAATTGATTTTGGTGGTTGAATTGCCCAACACAAATAATTGGACTAACTAGTTTGCTCTATATTATAAGTTTTACAGGTGCCAAAGGTTCACAATAAACCAATACAAGTCAAAAGAAAGGGTTCAAACAAAGGGAGCAAAAGACAACCGAGGGCAGCCCTGGTCTGGCGCACCGGACAGTGTCTGGTGCACCAGGAACTCCAACTCCGAACTCGCCAGTCTCGGGAATTCTGGGAGCCACTCCGCTAAAATTCACCGGACTGTCCGGTGCTACACCGGACTGTCCGGTGTGCCAGCGGAGCAACGACTACTTCAGCGCCAACGGTCGTCTGCAACCACATTTAATGTGCTACAGTGCGCGCCACAGTCAGAGCAGCGCCAGAAGATGCACCGGACAGTCTACAGGACCTGTCCGGTGCACCACCGGACTGTCTGGTGGCCCAGAAGACAGAAGCTCCAACGGTCGAACCCTAACGGTTGGGTGACGTGGCTGGCGCACCGGACAGTGTCCGGTGGCGCATCGGACTGTCCGGTGCGCCATTCAACAGCAGCCTCCACCAAACGGCTAGTTTGGTGGTTGGGGCTATAAATACCCCAACCACCCCACCATTCATTGCATCCAAGTTTTCCACCTTTTTACACCTTACAAGAGCTATAGCATTCAATTCTAGACATAACCAAAGAGATCAAATCCTCTCCCAAGTCCGGAATCACTCCAAATCAAATAGTGACTAGAGAGAGTGACACTTGTGTTCATTTGAGCTCTTGCGCTTGGATTGCTTCTTTTCTTTCTCATTCTTTCTTGTGATCAACTCAATTGTAACCGAGGCAAAAGACACCAATTGTGTGGTGGTCCTTGCGGGGACTTGGTGTCCCGTTTGATTGAGAAGAGAAGCTCACTCGGTCTAAGTGACCGTTTGAGAGAGGGAAAGGGTTGAAAGAGACCCGGTCTTTGTGACCACCTCAACGGGGAGTAGGTTTGCAAGAACCAAACCTCGGTAAAACAAATCATCGTGTCACACTCCTTATTTGTTTGCGATTTGTTTTCGCCCTCTCTCTCGGACTCGATTTTCATTCTAACGCTAACCCCGGCTTGTAGTTGTGCTTAAACTTTGCAAATTTCAGATTCACCCTATTCACCCCCCTCTAGGCGACTTTCAATTGGTATCAGAGCCCGGTTCTTCATTAGAGCCTAACCGCTCGAAGTGATGTCGGGAGATCACGCCAAGAAGGAGATGGTGACCGGCGACAAGCCCGTTACAAGCCACGGGAAGGCTCCATCGGGAGAGTCCCACAATAAGGGGAAGGATAAGGAATCCTCCTCACAAAAGTCGCATCGGAGTGGCGACAAGAAAAAGAAGATGAGGAAAGTGGTCTACTACGAGACCGATTCTTCATCGCCATCCACCTCCGGCTCCGACGCGCCGTCCATAACTTCTAAGCCCCATGAGGCAAGAAGTTTAGTAAGATTCCCCTACACTACCCTCGTATTTCTAAACGTAATCCATTACTTTCCGTTCCATTAGGAAAACCACCGGTTTTTGACGGTGAGGATTATAACATGTGGAGTGACAAAATGAGGCATCACCTAACCTCACTCCACACTAGCATTTGGAACATTATTGAGTTTGGTGTACAGGTACCATCTATAGGGGATGAAGACTATGATTCGGACGAAGTGGCCCAAATCCAACACTTCAACTCTCAAGCCATTACTATACTTCTCGCCTCTCTAAGTCGAGAGGAGTATAATAAGGTGCAAGGGTTGAAGAGCGCAAAGGAAATTTGGGACGTGCTCAAGACCACGCACGAAGGAGACGAGGTGACCAAAATCACCAAGCGAGAGACGATCGAGGGGGAGCTCAGTCGCTTCATGCTTCACCAAGGAGAGGATCCGCAAGCCATGTACAATCGCTTGAAGACCTTGGTGAACCAAGTGCGCAACCTCGGGAGCACCAAATAGGATGACCATGAGATGGTCAAGGTTATTCTTAGATCCCTCGTGTTTCTTAACCCTACACAAGTTCAATTAATTCAAGGTGATCCTAGATACACGCTAATGTCCCCCGAGGAGGTTATAGGAAAGTTTGTGAGCTTTGAGCTAATGATTAAAGGCTCAAAGAAAATCATCGAGCAAGGCACCTCCTCCACGCTCGAGGCACAACCCGTCACATTCAAGGCAACGGAGGAGAAAAAGGAAGAGTCTACATCAAGTAGGCTCCCCATCGACGCCTCAAAGCTCGACAATGAGGAGATGGCTTTAATCATCAAAAGCTTTCGACAAATCCTCAAGCAAAGGAGGGGGAAGGACTACAAGCCCCGCTCCAAGAAGGTTTGCTATAAGTGTGGTAAGCCCGGTCACTTTATAGCAAAATGTCCTATTTCTAGTGACAGTGACAGGGGCGACGACAAGAAGGGGAGAAGAAAGGAAAAGAAGAAGTACTACAAGAAGAAGGGCGGCGATGCCCATGTTTGCCGAGAGTGGGACTCCGACGAGAGCTCCACCGACTCCTCCTCCGACGAGGACGCCGCCAACATCGCCGTCAACAAGGGACTTCTCTTCCCCAACGTCGGCCACAAGTGCCTCATGGCAAAGGACAGAAAAAAGAAGAAGGTTAAATCTAAATCCTCCACTAAATATGCCACCTCTAGTGATGAGGCTAATTCTAGTGATGATGAGGATGATTTATTTGCTTTTTTTGCCAATCTTAACATGCAACAAAAAGAGAAGTTAAATGAATTGATTAGCACCATTCATGATAAGGATGACCTCTTGGATAGCCAAGAGGACTTCCTAATTAAGGAAAACAAGAAGCATGTTAAGGTTAAAAATGCTTATGCTCTAGAGGTAGAAAAATGTGAAAAATTATCTAGTGAGCTAAGCACTTGCCATGATGTTATTGCCAACCTTAAAAATCAGAATGCTAGATTAATTGCTAAGGTTGATTTAAATGTATGTGATGATTCATATGCCAATCTTAGAAATGATTATGCTATTTCTATTGCTAAGATTGAAAAATTAAATGCCTCTCTTGCTAGCCTTAGAAATGAAAATGAAAAACTAATTGCTAAGGCTAATGAATTAGATGTTTGCAATGCTTCCATATCCGATCTTAGAAGTGAAAATGACATTTTACATGCTAAGATTGTTGAACAAAAAACTTGCAAACCCTCTACATCTACCATTGAGCATGTTTCTATTTGCACTAGATGTAGAGATATTAACATTGATGCTATTCATGATCACATGGCTTTAATTAAACAACAAAATGATCATATAGCAAAATTAAATGCTAAAATTGTCGAGCATGAGCTAGATAATGAAAAAATTAAATTTGCTCGTAGTATGCTTTATAGTGGGAGACGCCCTGGCATCAAGGATGGCATTGGCTTCCAAAGGGGAGACAATGTCAAACTTAATGCCCCTCCTAAAAAATTATCTAACTTTGTTAAGGGCAAGGCTCTCATGCCTCAGGATAACGAAGGTTACATTTTGTACTCTGCCGGTTATCCCGAGCATAAGATTAGGAGAATTCATTCTAGGAAGTCTCACTCTGGCCCTAATCATGCTTTTATGTATAAGAGTGAGACATCTAGTTCTAGGCAATCAACCCATGCTAAATTGCCTAAGAAGAAAACTCCTAGTGCATCAAATGAACCTAGCATTTCATTTAAAACCTTTGATGCATCTTATGTTTTGACTAACAAATCCGGCAAAGTAGTTGCCAAGTATGTTGGGGACAAACACAAGGGATCAAAGACTTGTGTTTGGGTACCCAAAGTTCTTGTATCTAATGTCAAAGGACCCAAAACTGTTTGGGTACCTAAAATCAAGAACTAAATTTGTTTTGTAGGTTTATGCATCCGGGGGCTCAAGTTGGATCATCGATAGCGGGTGCACAAACCACATGTCAGGGGAGAAAAAGATGTTCTACTCGTATGAGAAAAACCAAGATCCCCAATGAGCTATAACATTTGGGGATGGAAATCAAGGTTTGGTCAAAGGATTGTGTAAAATTGCTATATCACCTGACCATTCTATTTCCAATGTTTTTCTTGTAGATTCTTTAGATTACAACTTGCTTTCTGTTTCCCAATTGTGTAAAACGGGTTACAACTATCTTTTCACGGATACAGGTGTTACTGTCTTTAGAAGAAGTGATGATTCAGTAGCTTTTAAGGGAGTATTAGAGGGTCAGCTATACTTAGTTGATTTCAATAGAGCTGAACTCGATACTTGCTTAATTGCTAAGACTAACATGGGTTGGCTCTGGCATCGCCGACTAGCCCATGTTGGGATGAAGAATCTTCACAAGCTTCTAAAGGGAGAACACATTTTGGGACTAACAAATGTGCATTTTGAGAAAGACAGGATTTGTAGCGCATGCCAGGCAGGGAAGCAAGTTGGTGTTCATCATCCACATAAGAACATCTTGACGACTGACAGGCCACTCGAGCTCCTCCACATGGACCTATTCGGCCCGATCGCTTACATAAGCATCGGCGGGAGTAAGTACTGTCTAGTTATTGTGGATGACTATTCTCGCTTCACTTGAGTATTCTTTTTATAGGAAAAATCTCAAACCCAAGAGACCTTAAAGGGATTCTTGAGACGGGCTCAAAATGAGTTTGGCTTGAGGATCAAGAAAATCAGAAGCGATAATGGGACGGAGTTCAAGAATTCACAAATTGAAGGCTTCCTTGAGGAGGAGGGAATCAAGCATGAGTTCTCTTCTCCCTACACGCCACAACAAAATGGTGTAGTGGAGAGGAAGAATAGAACTCTATTGGACATGGCAAGAACCATGCTTGATGAGTACAAGACTTCGGATCGGTTTTGGGCCGAGGCGGTCAACACCGCTTGCTACGCCATCAACCGGTTGTATCTACACCGAATCCTCAAGAAGACATCTTACGAACTCCTCACCGGTAAAAAGCCAAATGTTTCATATTTTAGAGTCTTTGGTAGCAAATGTTTTATTCTTGTTAAAAGAGGTAGAAAAATCCAAATTTGCTCCTAAGGTTGTAGAAGGCTTTTTACTAGGGTATGATTCAAACACAAGGGCATATAGAGTCTTTAACAAGTCCACTAGACTAGTTGATGTTTCTTGTGACATTGTGTTTGATGAGACTAACGGCTCTCAAGTAGAGCAAGTTGATCTTGATGAATTAGATGATGAAGAGGCTCCATGCGTCGCGCTAAGGAACATGTCCATTGGGGATGTGTGTCCTAAGGAATCAGAAGAGCCCATTCAAGCACAAGATCAACCATCCTCCTCCATGCAAGCATCTCCACCAACTCAAGATGAGGATGAGGCTCAAGATAATGAAGAAGAAGATCAAGAAGATGAGCCACCTCAAGAAGACGGCAATGATCAAGGGGAAGATGCAAATGATCAAGACAAGGAGGATGAGCAAGTTCCAAGGCCGCCACACCCAAAAGTCCACCAAGCAATTCAACGAGATCACCCCGTGAACACCATCCTAGGAGACATTCATAAGGGGGTAACCACTCGATCTCGTGTTGCACATTTTTGTGAACATTATTCGTTTGTTTCCTTTATTGAGCCACACAAGGTAGAGGAAGCACTTCAAGATTCGGATTGGGTGATGGCGATGCAAGAGGAGCTCAACAACTTCACGAGGAATGAGGTATGGCATTTAGTTCCACGTCCTAACCAAAATGTTGTAGGAACCAAGTGGGTCTTCCGCAACAAATAAGATGAGCATGGTGTGGTGACAAGGAACAAAGCCCGACTTGTGGCCAAGGGATATTCACAAGTCGAAGGTTTGGATTTCGGTGAAACCTATGCAACCGTAGGCTTGAGTCAATTCGCATTTTACTTGCCTATGCTACTTACCATGGCTTTAAGCTTTATCAAATGGACGTGAAAAGTGCCTTCCTCAATGGACCAATCAAGGAAGAGGTCTATGTTGAGCAACCTCCCGGCTTTGAAGACAGTGAGTATCCTAATCATGTTTATAGACTCTCTAAGGCGCTTTATGGGCTCAAGCAAGCCCCAAGAGCATGGTATGAATGCCTAAGAGATTTTCTTATTGCTAATGGCTTCAAAGTCGGAAAAGCCGATCCTACACTCTTTACTAAAACACTTGCAAATGATTTGTTTGTATGCCAAATTTATGTTGATGATATCATATTTGGGTCTACTAACGAATCTACATGTGAAGAGTTTAGTAGGATCATGACACAAAAATTCGAGATGTCTATGATGGGGGAGTTGAAGTATTTCTTAGGATTTCAAGTGAAGCAACTCCAATAAGGCACCTTCATTAGCCAAACGAAGTACATTCAAGACATTCTAACCAAGTTTGGGATGAAGGACGCCAAGCCCATCAAGACACCCATGGGAACAAATGGGCATCTCGACCTCGACACGGGAGGTAAATCCGTAGATCAAAAGGTATACCGATCGATGATAGGTTCCTTACTCTATTTATGTGCTTCACGATCGGATATTATGTTTTCCGTATGCATGTGTGCAAGATTCCAAGCCGATCCTAAGGAAGCTCACCTTAGGGCCGTTAAACGAATCTTGAGATATTTAGTTTATACTCCTAAGTTTGGCCTTTGGTATCCCAGGGGATCCACATTTGATTTAATTGGTTATTCCAATGCTGATTGGGTAGGGTGCAAAATTAATAGAAAGAGCACATCAGGGACTTGCCAGTTCTTGGGAAGATCTCTAGTGTCTTGGGCTTCAAAGAAGCAAAATTCTGTGGCTCTTTCAACCACCGAAGCCGAGTATATTGCCGCAGGCCATTGTTGCGCGCAATTGCTTTGGATGAGGCAAACCCTTAGGGACTATGGTTACAAATTAACCAAAGTTTCTCTTCTATGTGATAATGAGAGTGCCATCCGCATGGTGGATAATCCTGTTGAGCATAGCCGCACTAAACACATAACCATTCAGTATCATTTTCTAAGGGATCACCAACAAAAGGGGGATATCGAGATTGCATATGTTAGCACCAAAGAACAATTAGCCGATATCTTTACCAAGCCATTAGATGAACAAACTTTTACCAAACTTAGGCATGAGCTAAATATTCTTGATTCTAGGAATTTTGAATAATATTTTGCACACATAGCTCATATATATACCTCTGATCATCTCTTTCATGTGCTATGACTAATGTGTTCTTTCAAGTTCATTTCATGCTAAGTCATAGATTGAAAGGGAAAAGGAGTCTTCGGCGAAGACAAGGCTTACACTCCACTCCATCGAATCTTTCATCCTTCGCCGTCGCTCCACACAAACTCTCCACTTTGGTATAATCTTCACTCATATATTATTTACCATAGCGGGAGAAGGTAGTTTAAAAGGGCTTATATTTCACTCTAGTATCCGTTTTTGGCGATTCATGCCAAAGGGGGAGAGAGTATAAGCCCAAAGCAAAAGGACCCGCACCACCACCAATTTTAAAAATGCTTTCAAATTTGAGTTAAGACAAGAATTTTCATTTAGTATCTTATTTTTGATATAATTTCAAATTGGTAGACCCTCTTCAAATTAATATCTAAAACCCTCTTGAACACTAAGAGGAGGATTTCATTAAGGGGGAGAAAATTTCAAATCTTGAAAATGCTTCTCAAACTCTTTTTCATTTACCTTTGACTATTTGCAAAAGAACTTATGAAAAGAATTTCCAAAACATTTTGCAAAACAAAACATGTGGTGCAAGCGTGGTCCAAAATGTTAAATATGAAAAGAAAGCTATCCATGCATATCTAGTAGAAATAGTTATTGGTTCAATTTTAAGCAACCTTTGCACTTACATTATGCAAACTAGTTCAATTATGCATTTGCTTTGGTTTGTGTTGGCATCAATCACCAAAAAGGGGGAGATTGAAAGGGAAATAGGCTTACACCTTTTCCTAATTGATTTTGGTGGTTTGCCCAACACAAATAATTGGACTAACTAGTTTGCTCTAGATTATAAGTTTTACAGGTGCCAAAGGTTCACAATAAACCGATACAAGTCAAAAGAAAGGGTTCAAACAAAGGGAGCAAAAGACAACCGAGGGCAGCCCTGGTCTGGCGCACCGGACAGTGTCCGGTGCACCAGGAACTCCAACTCCGAACTCGCCAGTCTCGGGAATTCTGGGAGCCACTCCGCTAAAATTCACCGGACTGTCCGGTGTGCCAGCGGAGCAACGACTACTTCAGCGCCAACGGTCGTCTGCAACCACATTTAATGCGCTACAGTGCGTGCCAGAGTCAGAGCAGCGCCAGAAGACGCACCGGACAGTCTACAGGACCTGTCCGGTGCACCACCGGACTGTCCGGTGGCCCAGAAGACAGAAGCTCCAACGGTCGAACCCTAACGGTCGGGTGACGTGGCTGGCGCACCGGACAGTGTCCGGTGGCGCACCGGACTGTCCGGCGTGCCATTCGACAGCAGCCTCCACCAAACGGCTAGTTTGGTGGTTAGGGCTATAAATACCCCAACCACCCTACCATTCATTGCATCCAGTTTTCCACCTTCTTACACCTTACAAGAGCTATATCATTCAATTCTAGACACAACCAAAGAGATCAAATCATCTCCCAAGTCCGGAATCACTCCAAATCAAATAGTGACTAGAGAGAGTGACACTTGTGTTCATTTGAGCTCTTGCGCTTGGATTGCTTCTTTTCTTTCTCATTCTTTCTTGTGATCAACTCAATTGTAACCGAGGCAAGAGACACCAATTGTGTGGTGGTCCTTGCGGGGACTTGGTGTCTCGTTTGATTGAGAAGAGAAGCTCACTCGGTCTAAGTGACCGTTTGAGAGAGGGAAAGGGTTGAAAGAGACCCGGTCTTTGTGACCACCTCAATGGGGAGTAGGTTTGCAAGAACCGAACCTCGGTAAAACAAATCATCGTGTCACACTCCTTATTTGTTTGTGATTTGTTTTCACCCTCTCTCTCGGACTCGATTTTCATTCTAACGCTAACCCCGGCTTGTAGTTGTGCTTAGACTTTGTAAATTTCAGATTCGCCCTATTCACCCCCCTCTAGGCGACTTTCAACCACACAATTAGGTGTCTCTTGCTAGCTTTATAAGTGACTTGAGAGTTTAGAAGGAGATGAGGAAAGCACGATCAAGAAAGCCAAGCAACAAGAAAAACACAAGATCACACTCTCTCTAGACTTTCAAAGGCACTAATCACTAACGATCACTAGTCACAGTTATGGCACTTGGAGGAGCTTAGAAGCTTTGAATATGTCTTTGGATGAAATTTTTGCTCTTGTATTGAATGAGGATGAATGGAATGCTTGGATGAAGTGAATGGAGGTGGTTGGAGTTGTATTTATAGCCACCAACCACTTCCTAGTTGTTGCCTACTTTCTGCCAACCGCGGACGGTCCGCGCTCCTGGCCCGAACGGTCCGCCCCTGCACATCAACGGCTAAAATCGTAACGATCATCAGTAATGGCTATATCAACAGCTATAAGTGCATTAAATGCGTCATCAGATGTCAGATAAAGCAGTCGTAGACGGTTCGGCCGTGTACCCCGGACGGTCCGCGAGGACACTAAAAATGAATTTTACCGAACCCGACACCTTTGGGGTTCTCTACTTTTCAATGGTTGGTTGGTTCGCGCCTGAGAGCCGGACGGTCCGAGCTTGGTCCTGGACGGTGCTCTTCTCTCCTTCGGATTGTCCGTAGTAGAAATGTGAGTTCATCGAAGGAGAGTTATTATAGACCATGTGAATCTGCAATTAGAATGTATGTTTTGACTAAGGTCGATGGATCATATTCGTAGGCGTCCTCGCAGAATAGATTAAATGCCAATAAGTCAAATGTGAATATGATATTAATCCCGAGTATATCCACATCTACATCAGGTAGAAGCATTCAATGGTTACTCCTCAATGATTTCTGGCAAACTGCGTATACACAGGAGTAGAGACCGAACAATAGGTTCAGTTTGGTTTTTTGTGCATTTTATATAATATTGAGGCATTACACTAGATGGGCATTTATCTCTCCCTAATATCGAGATGTTCTAAAAACATACAAATAAAATCACCAACCATAATCATCCAATTGTGGCCAATGTACGCTATTGTCATGGTTTATTTTCTTGTGAACCAATAAATACGGGCGAGAAAAACCCCAGCCAAAATAGTATCATACAATATAAATTGAAACAGAGCGAGTACTTTCTCTTTGAACCAACAAATACGGGAGAAAAAGAAAACCAGCCAAAACATAAACAGAAAACGAAAAGAGACTATAAAAACGAGGAAGTATTTAAAAGAATTTAAACCAAGAAACTTCTCGCAATCCAATAGTAGATAGAGGTACTAAGGGCTTGTTTGAAAGCATCCAGTTTTTAATAAACTGGTTTATAGAAACTTGGGTGCTTCCAAACATATCAGTTTATGCTCTAGTTTTCTAGAAATTGTATTTCCAGTTTCTAAGAAACCAAGAAACTAGTCTTCTCTAGATAAAACCAGTTTTTGCCTAATAAATTACACATTGCCCTTAATTAGTTTGGTAGAAATTACAGTGATTACCATCACTTGTAGGCTTATACCCAATAATGATAGACTTGTATTTGTGTATCGAAAAAACTAAAACTAGTTTTCAAGAAACTGATTCCAAACGCGTACACCTAGTTTTTTTCCCTATAAACCAATTTATAACAATTATCATTAGAAACCAGTTTCTTAAAAACCCGAGTGCTTCCAAATAGCCCCTAATATAAGATAAGAAAGTTAAGTTTTTTTGTTTAAACACCTCAAAGACTATCTGAAAGTCGCCTAGAGGGGGGGGGGGGTGAATAGGCGAAACCTGAAAATTAAAACTTTATCCCCCAACTAGATCCCTTGATTAGTGGTTAGAACAAGATATACAAATATAGGAGTATACAAACTAAGTTCTTGCTTGAAAAGAATATTGCTAAATAATGCGGGAGTGATGAATCAAATAAGTTATAGAATAACAAAGCAAGAAGCCTTAGATGAGAAGAGCACTAGGACAAGTTCTTTCTTGCAATGTGTTGCTTCACTAAATGGAAATTTAACTTGAAGCAACACCAAATGATATTGGCAAAGAATGGAGCAAGAAAAACTTAGAGAACGAGAAAACAAACAAATCACAAGCAATAAACACAATGGACACGGGTGATTTGTTTTACCGAGGTTCGGCCCTCGAAGGCCTAGTCCCCGTTGAGGAGTCCACTTAAGGATGGGTCTTTTTCAACCCTTTCCCTCTCTCCCCCGATCACACAAGGATCGGCGAGCTCTTCTTCTTCTCAAGGATCACTCTTGATCCCGCAAGGACCACCACACACTTTGGTGTCTCTTGCTAGCTTTTACAAGCCTCCAAAACTTTAGAGGAAGTTCAATGGGAGTCAAAACTCCATGCGCAAATGAACACAAAGATGAAGCACACACTATCTCTCGATGAATCTCACAAGGCACTAGTGCTAAACTCAAATGAGTAGCTCTCTTTTGCTTGCTCTCTCTTTTGTGGCACTTGTGTTGGTTGTAGTGGTCTAAATCTTGTGTATAGGATGGATCAATGAATATATGTGGTTGAGAGGGCTTGAGTATGTCAACTAGATGACTTGGAATGTTGCTTGGGCTCCACCCACCTTGAAGTGGCCGGTTGGGGTGGTATTTATAGCCACCAACCAAAATCTAGCCGTTGGTGAAAGCTGTCTGTCGTATGGTGCACCGGACAGTCCGGTGCACACCGGACATGTCTGGTGCGACAGCCACGACACCCGGCCGTCAGGGTTTCGACCGTTGGAGCTCTGACGCTGGGCCTGCCTGGATGTCCGGTGGCGCACCGGACATGTACTGTAGAGTGTCCGGTGCGCCACTACACGCGTGCCTGACTTCTGCGCGCTCTGGCGCGCATTAATTGCTGTCGCAGGTGACCGTTGGCGCGAAGTAGCCGTTGCCCCGCAGATACACCGGACAGTCCGGTGTACACCGGACATGTCCAGTGAATTATAGCGGAGCAGCTGTTGCAGTTTCCCGAAGTTGGCGAGTTCCTGAGGCCGCTCTTCCTTGGAGCACCGGACACTGTCCGGTGTACACCGGACAGTCCGGTGAATTATAGTGGAGTTGCCTCTGGATTTTCCCGAAGACGACGAGTTTGCGCTGGAGTCCTCTGGTGCACCGGACTGTCCGGTGTGTCCGGTGGCACACCGGACAGTCCGGTGCGCCAGACCAGAGGTGCCTTCGGTTGTCCCTTTGCTCTTTTGTTGAACCCAATACTTGTTCTTTTTATTGGCTAAGTGTGAACCTTGGGCACCTGTATAACTTATACACTAGAGCAAACTAGTTAGTCTAATTATTTGTGTTGGGCAATTCAACCACCAAAATTAATTAGGGACTAGGTGTAAGCCTAATTCCCTTTCAATCTCCCCCTTTTTGGTGATTGATGCCAACACAAACCAAAGCAAATATAAAAGTGCATAATTGAACTAGTTTGCATAATGTAAGTGCAAAGGTTGCTTGGAATTGAGCCAATAAATATTACTTACTAGATATGCATGGATTGTTTCTTTATTTTAACATTTTGGACCACGCTTGCACCACATGTTTTGTTTTTGCAAATTCTTTTTGTAAATCCTTTTCAAAGCACTTTTGCAACATAGTCAAAGGTAAATGAATAAGATTTTTGCGAAGCATTTTTAAGTTTTGAAATTTTCTTCCCTTGTTTGAAATGCTTTTCCTTGACTAAAACAAAAAAACTCCCCCTCGAATAAATTCTCCTCTTAGTGTTCAAGAGGGTTTTAAGATATCAATTTTGAAAATGCTACTTTCTCCCCCTTTAGAACACAAAGAGATACTAATTTGAAATTTACCAATTGAAAATCATCAATTTTTAAAATTAGGGTGGTGGTGCGGTCCTTTTGCTTTGGGCTCATACTTTCTCCCCCTTTGGCATGAATCGCCAAAAACGGATACTTTGAGTGAGATATAAGCCCTTTGCTAGCTATTTTCTCCCCTTTGGCAAATAAAACATATGAGTGAAGATTATACCAAAGACGGAGAATGATGCGGAGCGACGGCGAAGGATGAGTAGTAGAGTGGAGTGGAAACCTTTGTCTTCGCCGAAGACTCCAATTCCCTTTCAATATACCTATGACTTGGTTTGAAATACACTCGAAAGCACATTAGTCATAGCATATAAAAGAGACATGATCAAAGGTATATATCAAATTAAGCATGATCATAGTTCTATACAATATAGATTGCTCCCCCTAAGTATGTGCATGGAGAGGAACACATATTTTGATCTTAAATGTCAATTGCACATAATTAGGTTAATGAGAACATATCTATATCATACAGATTGTGAAGTGCATTGTGTCATAGTATAAGTGTGATGCTCATGACAATTTATGCACTTATGAAAGCATGTTGTAAACAATTTAAGCATTTTCCCTTAAGGATTTCAAGGAGACTTAAGGACCATCCACTTTTGAAACAAAGGCAGCTTATCCTCGTTACAAGGTTAAGCTTTAAGCTCTTTGACAATAAAAGTACTTCATCTAGTTTTACCAGAGATGCGCTAAAGCAGGAATGAATTTTGGGAAATTAAACTAGGTATGAAGCAGGGATAATACATGGACATGCTTTCTCTTCCTTTTATACAAGATATGCAAAGAATGTATAGAAAAAGGAAGATTTAGGTACAAGTTTTAAATGAAAGGAGATAGTTTTACCCTTTTGTACCTTCACATAGAGATGCTCTTCTTCATTGTGCTTTGTCCAAAGTCTTTAGATGTTTAAGACCTATATTCAATGACAATATATGGAAATATTTTGCACAAGAGAGAGTTTTACAACTAGTGATCCTTTTCCAAGTTATTGTAAACATATATCAAAGGATCACCAATTGTATAAATGAATCATGAATTCTCCTTTTAACTTAGTGCATATCAAGAGAGATATTGATTGAAAGAATATGAGGCACTAAGAGGCATGGTTGTTAATGAAAGTCATTCAATGATCAAACAAATAACACATATGATCAAAAGAACAACATACGCATTAGATTATCAAATAAGCTTAGGATAGGAGAATCCAGCAAATACTTCATGAGAAACTCATTCTCATGCAAGAGACTATATGAAATTTCTAAGATAAAGTAATAGTCTCAACATAATCAAGATATAAAAAGAGGCTCCCCCTAAAGATATGCATCAAGTATTTGAATGAATTGAATGGATGCATTTACTTTAAAGACAAATAGAGAGAAGCATTATACATCTTGATCAAGGCTCATTAAATTTGTAATAAACAACTTGAGCCTAGTATTCTCATTATGAAAGGGTTTAGAATACTCACAACCACACCATTGATTGTTTCGTAGAAGTAGGTGGTGTTGTTCTTGATGTTCTCCTCTTTCATTTGAGAGTCCTCCCTTGGCAGTGGCTTCTTTTTCCTTTCAAACTTATTGAAAATACTCAAGAAGGATGTTAGTAATACAAGGGAGTATATAATGATGGATGATTTCTTTTAGATAGGAAATAAGCATAATTCATCATCCATAAGTCACACAGACATGAAGTAAAATTCTTAACATTAGTGCACTTTTACTTGAAAAGAGGAACATGCACTATTTAACAATTTGATCACTCATAGGAATTTACTTCTTTATATTGAACTTTGCTTTTACCTTTCTTCCTTTGGGTGAGGATTAACCCATGAGGCTTGTGCACTTTCTCTCTTGTAGATTTTCATATTTGAACTCAAGAGAAATGTTAGTAGCAACACAAGCACTAGTTTCCCTCTTTGTAATCATTTTTGATAAGGAATGAAAAGTGAATTACTAAAGCATGGAAACTTTATAATATGAACTAGATCATTCCTTGAAGTATGCTTAGTTTTAACTAATGGAACAAGCATAGTAAGTTCTTTAGGATTATGGAAATAAATCTAATTCACAACATGGAGAGCGATGAATGAGGAAGAATCATATCCAATATAGGCAAGGAGCAAATCAACATAAATCATTGGATTGATTTTTCTTTTTATGTTAGATTACATGCTTCCAAAAAGAAACTTATTCTCTACAAGTGAGACTACTTGGGTTACTTAGATAAAAATCATTAGTCTCACTATTCTAGTTATAGAGAGAGTTTTCCTTTTACAAGTGTCCTAAGGATTTGAATTCCTTACATGACACCTTATTCTTTTAAGAACATGAAATATCTCTCTACATCCAGAATCATGGCAATAACAAGATAATTAGAGAAAGAACATGCCATGATATACTTGCAACAAATTAGAGCATGTAGATTGCCATAGTATGGAAATGATGAATGTGCAATCTACCATATGAGAGGAAATTCTTCAAAGAATGGTAATATCAATTTAAAGACATTTGAAGTGCTTCAATTTTTCTATGTGACTACTCAAGACACATAAGAAATGATATTCTAAAATACTTGCACTTAAAAGATAAGTGTTACCATCCTTTGGCTCTCCTCCATGTTGTAGGCCTTGATTTTTCGCACATGATATCTCTTCACTTCTTACAACATATAATATCTTCCTCGAGATGATATGAGTTTAAGACATAGCAATTTGAAAAACAACCTTGGGTCAATCATGTATATAGATCATTGAAGATTGATAGTTTGAGTTGATAAGAATTGAATGGACTTTCTCAAGCACCCCAAGGCTTCATATCATCTCCTTTTCCTGTAAAGCTTGTCAAGCATATTTTGGTACCCATCGCTTGATGGGTCCATCATGGTTAGTCAACAAAGATCTAGGAACCCAAAAGTCCTTTGTGTTAGCACTAGGTAAACTCATTACCTTTCTAGCACAAGTTGCAATTTTGGGTTGTCTAGTTACATGAGAATTAATTGACAAGCTAAGAGTGGAATTGTTACCAATGGGACAATCCTTGCATTGATGTCCCTTCTTTCGGCATGTGTAGCATACACGTTTTTCAAGTTTTGAAGTTTTCTTCTTTCCTGGTTTGTTGCTTGCTACATGGTTAGTAAAAACTTTCTTTTCTAACCCTATGCCTTTTTGTTTTAAATGGGGACAAGATCTAAGCAAGTGTCCCTTCTTGGAGCATTTAAAACAAAGTCTATCATCCTTGTTAATAATCGAGCCATTTTTAATGTAGGGACATGACCTCATCAAGTGCCCCTCTTCAAAGCATTCACTACACCTCTTAATGTGAAGTATGGCTTGATCATTACCTTGGATGTTACCTTTTGTGGAGGCGTGGTTGAGGCTTTTGGAGGAGGTGTTGAATTTCATCTTTTGTTTCTTCCTCTTGGCAATCCCCAAATCCTTGACATTTTCTTCAAGGGATGTAGTGCATGCTACGGTTGTTCCCGTCTCAAGC
This sequence comes from Zea luxurians, assembly GCA_029449295.1. Lineage (NCBI taxonomy): Eukaryota > Viridiplantae > Streptophyta > Magnoliopsida > Poales > Poaceae > Zea > Zea luxurians. Next base: position 2,894,442 of record JAOPSE010000039.1, on the reverse strand, counting down.
TTCTTCACCATGTGATCACGGTTATCTTGAGAAGGTTGGGCAATGCATTTCCCTTTTAGTTGTGTCAAGCTCATCTTTAGCCTCTCATTCTCTTCTTTGAGCTTTTGATATGTATCATCTTTTGTTCCTGCAAGTTCTAGCTCAAAAGAAGATATGCTTGTTGACGGACAACAAGCATTAGCACATTGTAATATAGTATCAATTTGAATACATGTGCATGAGTGAGGTTGTTGGGATTTTAAGTTTTCTATCACAACCTCGTGAGCAATGTTTAATATGATATGATCATCTCTAAGATTTTCATGAGAGCATAGGAGCATATCATATTTTTCTTGAAAAGCTAGATTTTTAATTTTTAGCTTTTCTACTTGGTCCTTAAGCAAGGCATTTCTATTTACTAATTGAGCGATACAATGTAAAGTGTTATCTTGCTCAATTGAAATAGTTTCATACCTTTGGACCAAATCAACATGAGAGCACTTTAGCTCCTCATGTTCTTTAGTCAACTCATCAAAGCATTGCATCTTCATGGAGAGAATACTTTCTACCCTTTGACGAGCTTCGCCTTGCTCTCTCGCTCTTTCTACAAGTTTGAGCATGACCGCCTTATCTTCTTGGCTTAGGCGAGCGTAGAGTTGTACAAAGCTTCTTTCTTCCTCCTCATCCTCATTTGTGCTTCCGCTATCATTTTCATTAGCCACACAACATATGTGGGAATCGAAATGGGAAGACAAACCTTTTGGAGAGGTGGATTCATCGTTTGGTCTCCACCGTTCATTTTCTTCTTCTTCCTTGCAAGGGTTAGTATCACAAATACCAAAGGAAGTAGAAGCACAAAATGAACTATTATATTTGGACTCATTAAATTTGCTTTTAATTCTAGTCCAAATATCATGCGCATCATGGTTTGATTCGACATAATTTGATATGAAGGCACGATAATCTTCTTTGCTAAGAGAATTGCTTAAGATGTCAAAAGCTAGGTAGTTTAAGCGAAAACATCTTTGATCCTCCTCGGAGACAATTTTTCCGTTATAACTAGGAGGGAAGATACTCTTGTCTAAAATTTGTTCTAATTGTGGATCTATGGTTCTAAAAGCATTTATTACTCTAGTAGACCAAGAAACATAATTAGAACAATCGGAAAGTAATATCTCAAGAGTTACCTCCTTGTTCTCCTGGGTATTCTTGTTCTTTTGGGATCTTCTACGAGCCATCACTTCGAGTTGTTAGACTCAAGATGAAGTGCCTAGCTCTGATACCAATTGAAAGTCGCCTAGAGGGGGGGTGAATAGGCGAAACCTGAAAATTAAAACTTTATCCCCAACTAGATCCCTTGATTAGTGGTTAGAACAAGATATACAAATATAGGAGTATACAAACTAAGTTCTTGCTTGAAAAGAATATTGCTAAATAATGCGGGAGTGATGAATCAAATAAGTTATAGAATAACAAAGCAAGAAGCCTTAGATGAGAAGAGCACTAGGACAAGTTCTTTCTTGCAACGTGTTGCTTCACTAAATGGAAATTTAACTTGAAGCAACACCAAATGATATTGGCAAAGAATGGAGCAAGAAAAACTTAGAGAACGAGAAAACAAACAAATCACAAGCAATAAACACAATGGACATGGGTGATTTGTTTTACCGAGGTTCGGCCCTCGAAGGCCTAGTCCCCGTTGAGGAGTCCACTTAAGGACGGGTCTTTTTCAACCCTTTCCCTCTCTCCCCCGTCACACAAGGATCGGCGAGCTCTTCTTCTTCTCAAGGATCACTCTTGGTCCCGCAAGGACCACCACACACTTTGGTGTCTCTTGCTAGCTTTTACAAGCCTCCAAAACTTTGGAGGAAGTTCAATGGGAATCAAAACTCCACGTGCAAATGAACACAAAGATGAAGCACACACTATCTCTCGATGAATCTCACAAGGCACTAGTGCTAAACTCAAATGAGTAGCTCTCTTTTGCTTGCTCTCTCTTTTGTGGCACTTGTGTTGGTTGTAGTGGTCTAAATCTTGTGTATAGGATGGATCAATGAATATATGTGGTTGGGAGGGCTTGAGTATGTCAACTAGATGACTTGGAATGTTGCTTGGGCTCCACCCACCTTGAAGTGGCCGGTTGGGGTGGTATTTATAGCCACCAACCAAAATCTAGCCGTTGGTGAAAGCTGTCTGTCGTATGGTGCACCGGACAGTCCGGTGCACACCGGACATGTCCGGTGCGACAGCCACGACACCCGGCCGTCAGGGTTTTGACCGTTGGAGCTCTGACGCTGGGCCCGCCTGGATGTCCGGTGGCGCACCGGACATGTACTGTAGAGTGTCCGGTGCGCCACTACGCACGTGCCTGACTTCTGCGCGCTCTGGCGCGCATTAATTGCTGTCGCAGGTGACCGTTGGCGCGAAGTAGCCGTTGCCCCGCAGATACACCGGACAGTCCGGTGTACACCGGACATGTCCGGTGAATTATAGCGGAGCAGCCGTTGCAGTTTCCCGAAGCTGGCGAGTTCCTGAGGCCGCTCTTCCTTGGAGCACCGGACACTGTCCGGTGTACACCGGACAGTCCGGTGAATTATAGTGGAGTTGCCTCTAGATTTTCCCGAAGACGACGAGTTTGCGCTGGAGTCCTCTGGTGCACCGGACATGTCCGGTGGCACACCGGACAGTCCGGTGCGCCAGACCAGAGGTGCCTTCGGTTATCCCTTTGCTCTTTTGTTGAACCCAATACTTGTTCTTTTTATTGGCTAAGTGTGAACCTTGGGCACCTGTATAACTTATACACTAGAGCAAACTAGTTAGTCTAATTATTTGTGTTGGGCAATTCAACCACCAAAATTAATTAGGGACTAGGTGTAAGCCTAATTCCCTTTCACTATCAAAATCATGATGAATGAAGACTTTACTCCTCGAAGATTAGGCTATCTTTAGCAGATCCTCTATCTCATCTCCTATTGCATCCCATATTTCAAACTTCAATCTGCAAACAGTGTCATCTACAGTTATACATCCTCTATTTTACACTTAGCGCTGGAGACAGTCTTATAACGATCAAATCACAAGGTAATGCGGGCTAGGTCTAGCTTGCGCCCAAATCGACTAGTACACTGTACACTGTCGAAAAACAAGAAACAAAACTCCAAGCTGGCACAATAAACCAACAAGGCTTTTGGCCTAGCTAGTTGCACCTTTTCGGCCCAGCAAAGCACCACATTTTCCCTCTGTTCTATTTCTTCACAGTACATGTCGCATTGCCTTGCGTTTAGTCCCACCTCGGCGCCGCTGCCAAGCGAGGATGAGCTAACCGCTTATATAAGAAAGCCTCAGGCCGACGTTACTCCATACTTACCTTGAGGGGGTCGATAGGCAATCAAGAAGGCTTATTGTTGGGATCGATTGACACGTGGCCAGGTGGGCCCGAACACTAGGGAAAAGGGGTATTCAGGTGCTCAACAAAACAACAGATAGAGAAATGTAGTGTCTCGTTAAGTGTGTCCCATCAATGTATAGTAGTTTGGGAGAATGTAGTGTCTCGTTAAGTGTGTCCCATCAATGTATAGTAGTTTGGGAGTATTTATAGGTAACCAGGTGGGTGGGTGTGCCCTTCCAAGTACTATTATCCTCTCGGTTACCTGCTAAAGCCTCGAATATTCCCCCTACGGGGTCATTATGGCGATGTTAAGTCACCTTCTAAGTACTATTATCCTCTCGATTACCTGCTATAGCCCCGAAATATTCCCACCCCTACGGAGTCATTATGGGTCATTACGGCGATGTTAAGTACAACCTCATCAAATACACAGTAAACCCTACTAGAGGCAGGGGCTTACAAATTGGCCCGAATGATAGCAGGACGCAGCATGGGCCCCGCCATTGGACGGTGCGGTCCTCGCCCGTGCATGGCACCCTTCGCTCTGAGTCGCCAGGTCTTCGATCCTCGCCAAGGCTGCAGCTCGGAACCGTACGAGCTAGCGGGGTTGCCTTCACGAGGTCACGAGGAGCCCCCCACTTTAAACGGTAGAACCGTTCGCTTCAGACCTTTCGATGGTTCTTGAACATGGACCTCGACTTTGATAACGGTCGAAGTACCCTTCGCCTCTTGTGTCTGCGATAGAACCTGTCCATTTTATGTTAAAGAAAACTGATCGAGGGGGCGAACGACCCTCGCTCCAACACCCATGGGCCATGGCCTAGACTAGTGGCCCACATTGCACTTGGTGCGCTGGTCTACCATCTCTCTAAGTGGGAGAGTGGACGTCATAATTTGTGGTAGAGGGGTACACGTTCGCATGCCCCTGCCAATTCTGTTATAATTTTGGTCTCTAATTTCTTTTTATACAAAACAGTAAATATTTGATACAGTAAATAAATGCTAAAACCAGGTTTGATGTTGCATCTAGAACAAAAGTAGTTGACTTCTAGCATACGTAGAAGCCTTAGTAGCATTGAATAAAACGTGTATCTACACTACTCTATTAAGACCCTAAGGTCCGCGTCCACACCTCCCACGCCCCCGCCCCTGTCGCGCGTTCCCCGCCCCCACCGCACGATCCTAGTCCCACACCCCCGCCGCTGCCACCACCATCAAGGCGCGATGCCCGCCCCTGGAGACTGCTCCGTCCCTCGCGCCCTTCTCCCATCTGTCTCGCAGTCGCAGCCCACAACAAAACCCTAACCCTAGATCGATGTCGTCAGCTCGATGGTCATGGCATGCTTCAACTTCTTGTTGAACCCGTTGTCGCACGGCTTCTCCGCGTCGCGAGCGCCCCAACCTCCTCCACCACTGCTTCTACTGCTCGCGGCGGCGGAGGCATGTTTTGTGGTGGAGCGCTTCACCTTCTCGTCGATCTCGTCGTCGCACGGGATCTCAGCATCGCGTGCGACCCGGGTGAGGACACTAAGGCCGCAACACCTGTCGAAGAGGCGAGCGACGGGCACCAGGCAGTGACGGAGGAGTGGAAGGTCAGCCCTAGGCCCAAGTCATCTAGGCCACTACGGCGGAGCGCAGCCAGGTGAAAACGGTGGAGCGCACCCAGGTGAAAACGGTGGAGCATGTGCCATGTGAAGACGACAGAGTGTGCGATCGAGATGGAGGCCACGGCGGTAGCGGCAGCTGACGTCAAATATGAGGTCGAGTCTAAATGTGGCCGGAGGATCCCTGAGATTGCCGCGCTCGTGACGACCAGAGATCTATGCCTGCGATGGCCGGAGATTTGTGCCTGTCCCCCTGTAGATCCGCGCCACGCCGAGCCCCTCCTCAAGTGGTCCAACAACGACATCGATGAGTTCATCGCCTTCGATTTGGTCTACGGGCCCCAGGTCGGTGCTCCCCTCCCCCGCTAATTTAGGTCCAATGAGTTCATCGCCTTGTATCTCAGCCACGACTCGGCCGAGGCCAACCTCGGATGGGAGACGCAGTCATGACTCCTCAAGGCCACCCTTGGGCGGGAGACACAGTTAGGACTCGCCTGAGGCCAACCTCGGGCGAGAGACGCAGTCACGCCTCACCCAAGGCCAACCTTAGGCGGGAGACGCAGTCACCTCGGACGGGAGATGGTCGCGGCTCGCCCGAGGCCACCCTCAGGCCTCGGGTGGAAGAACACATTCACGGCTTGCCCGAGGCCGCCCTCGGGCGAGTGATGCAGTCACAGCTCGCCTAAGGCCATCCCCGACGGGAGACACAGTCACGCCTCGCCCGAGGCCAACCTCGAGCGAAAGACGCAGTCACGCCCATGCCTCACCCGAGGCCATCTCCAGGCGGGAGACATAGTCACGGCTCGAGCGAGAGACGAAGTCACACCTCGTCCAAGGCTAACTTCGAGCGAGAGACACAATCATGCCTCACCCGAGGCCGCCCTCAGGCGAGAGAAAGCATTCACAGCTCGCACGAGACCACCCTCGAACGGGAGACGCAGTCACGCATCGCCCGATGCCACCCTCATGCAAAAGACGCAAGGTTCTTATGAAGACGCAAGGTTCTTACAACTGATATTTATAAATGGCACTTCTTTGCAATCCTAATGACTGATATTTTGCAGGTTCTTATGCCATAGAAATTCAACGGTTTAAATGATGTAACAAGTATACCACGCCGCTTCAAAAACATAGATATGCTTAGATAATAAGTATTTAACAAATAGTTTGTGTTTCGTTGCAACACACGTGCACCATACTAGTTGTAACATAAAATGAGAAACTTCTCAGATATATGTAGCAGCTGCTTAATGTTCCTTTCTCATGTACAGGACAAGTTATACCACATACTGTATGCTAAAAGAACTATGATGACCGAAGCAGTTCAGAAAATCTCTCGACCAGAGGTAGACAAGTAGCCGCAGGAAGGATTACATTCCCAATCTAGTATGCTTCTGGAAGCAATTACATGTAGTATGATGGCCAATAATATCTCCAGTCATTCTTGAATTGAATTAGCCCAAATAATATCTGGTGTCAATCACATAACAAGACTGGGGAAAAGCTTCAAGCAAGCAAGCTGCGGGCACTATGGGTAAGCAACATGAATCAGGTAAAGAACAACAAGCTACATGTTCTCAAAGATACTGACGACCTCTCGAGTGTCTACACCACATGCAGTAAAACCTGCTAGATAAGTTATTGGTTAATGGCATATAAATACATGGCGTAATAATTATATACGGGAGAACTTAAAGAGGGAAAGCGGGGAGCTGTGGCAGTACCCTTATCCAGTGTTTGTCGCTTGTTGCCTCTCACACTGCTCGTGTTCCAAACCTGTTGATCTACCAAACACCTGATCTCAGTCCTTTTCTTGTTCATATCTATTATTTTCTGCCGCAATGCCGGTATTGCCTTCACAAGGTCTGCAGGTTCAGCACAGTTGAATAGGCACACTTTCTGATTCGGTAACTAGATTGACTGTAGGTAGAATTGATAAATGGTAGAAGCGCTATCTAGATTAAGGCTCCATATGTACTCTTTTTTTATTATTACTTTTGTCACACATTCCATAGCAATATTTGGTTTACATGAGATAGAAGACTAGAGGGCATCAAATGAAAATAAGCGACAGAATCCACAATTCTGTAGAAGCTCTATCTAGATTAAGCTCCATATAACTTTTTTTATTTGTGTCACACGTTCTGTAGCAAATATTGAGATTTACATGAAATAAAAGACTAGAGGACATCAAATAAAATAAGTGGCAGAATCTACAATTTTTTGACCAGTTTTCTTGCTAAAGCTAGCACATGGGAGCAGAAAACTGCAATGGCTTTTTTTTCCCACAACGTAAAACTCCTTCCAGTTTGCAGTGTGCAAAAATTTAATGTTTTGGAGAATGACAGTCGAGAAAGCATAGCTTTGACCACTACTTTCTATTAGAATACAGCTGACCATCCTAACAAATTTATGTTTTTATAAAAGTACTTCCAAGACAAATCTATGCATAAGATAAATTTGTAAACTAAAACTTTACAATTCATCTATAACCAAAGTTTTAAGAGTTGAACCCACACCAGCATTGAAGAATTGCAACATGGTATGGAATTGTCAAACAAGTGTCATGTGGGGGTCTCCCCTACACCCGAAGACGGCGCGCAAGGGAGGTTCGACGAGCTGCTAAGCACGCCGCGTCCAGGTCCAGCGCGCCCCAGGAAGGAAACCAGGAACAGATTAGTGGCTAGAATAGAAAGAGAAGGAATTAGATCCTAAAGTTTAGGAGGAGTTTGTTTCCATTCGGTTAGCAAGCCAAGGCTACTTATCTCTGTAATCGGCACTTGATGAAGGCAAGCAAGAATTTAGCCCTCCGGTCTTCTTCCTCCTTTCTCTACCAAGCCGACGGCACGGGGGGTATAACCCTGCCGGCGAAGACGAACCGAGACTACGAGTTGCGGAGTCGAGGGTCAGCTACCCTAGGAACTAACGCCCTTGACAACCTGGTATCACGGTCATGTCGATCCTCTTCCACCCATTCCGATCATTCCTCCACAGCAGCCCTCCACCATCACCACAGTCATCCACTGCCTCCGCCCCACAACTGCCAGCCATGGCCGATCCCACTATGAAGGATGTGATGGAGATGCTCAAGTCCATCACCACGGAGATGTACACCATGAAGGCCGACATGGCCACTCTAAAGGAGAAGCCGGCTTCAACGTTGGACACTGCCGTCGTCGGCAGCCCGGAGGGGCCACGCGATCTTGATCACCCCCCCCCCCCCCAAATTCCAGAAACTAGATTTCCCCCACTACGATGGCAAGTCCGACCCCATGCTCTTCATTAGCAGGTGTGAATCGTACTTCCGCCAGTAGCACACCATGCCAGAGGAACACGTCTAGATGGCGTCGTACAATCTCGAGGACGTCGCCCAGCTCTGGTTCATTCAACTCCAAGAGGACGAGGGCACGCCGTCGTGGGGTCGTTTCAAGGACCTTCTGAGCCTGCGGTTTGGGCCGTTGTTGCGCTCTGCCCCTCTGTTCGAGCTGACGGAGTGTCGGCGCACGAGCACGGTGGAGGAGTACGCCAATCGCTTCTAGGCCCTCCTGCAACGAGCGGGTCGTCTGGAGAACCAGCGCGTCCAGCCCTTCACAGGGGGGCTCCTACCGCTGCTGAGCCACGTCGTCCGGATCCATAACCCTGAAACGCTGGCGGTGACTATGAGTCTAGCCTGGCAGGTGGAGTTGATGGAGTTGGCACAGCCGGTCCTGGCTTCCGTGGCTGCTCAGTCGGCGTCTCGCGCCGTTTTGCCGGCCCCCGCACCACGTCAAGCGTCGCCCATGCCACAGGCGCCACCTCTCCTGGCCCTGCCTGCGCGGCCTCCGGCCGATGCCACCCAACTTGGCACGGATCGACAACCCAGGCGTCGCCTCTGCAGGGAGGAACAGGAGGAGCGCCGCCGCCTCAGGCTCTGCTTCAACTGCAACGAAAAGTATTTTCGGGGCCACAACCGCACATGCCGCCGCATCTTCTACGTGGAAGGGGTCGAGCTCGACGCCGCAGATGCCGCCCCCGAGGCTGTTGACCCCGCCGCAGACGCCCCGATCTTCTCCCCGCATGCCGTCACGGGTGTCTGAGCCTGTGGCACAATGCAGATCCGGGTGAAGGTGGGCGCGGCGACCCTGGTTGCTCTCCTCAACACCGGTTCAACACAATTTCATCAGCGAGCAGGCGACTGTCCGCACGAGCCTACAGGTCTGGGCTCGCCCACTGCTCACGGCGCGGGTTGCCAACGGGGAGCGCATCGCTTGCCTAGGCGTCGTGCCCCAGGCGCCGATCTCCATCGAGGGTGTTCTATTCCGCGTCGACCTCTACATCATGCCACTGGCAGGCTTCGATCTGGTCCTCGGGACGCAGTTGATTGCCACCTTAGGCCCGATCGTCTGTGACATCGCCAACCGCACCATGTAGTTCCAGCTCCAAGGATGCACGGTCCGCTGGTCCGAAACACATTGACCGCGACGTCAACCCTCGACGTCACCACCGACAGCGACCAGCTCCTCGACGCACTGCTGGCTCACTTCGCCGAGCCCATGGGTCTACTTCCCCAACGGGGCCGCGACTATCGCATCATCCCCGTTCCCGGCGCGGCTCCGGTAGCAGTCCGACCATACTGGTACCCAGCGGTTCACAAGGATGAGCTCGAGCGGCAGTGCACAGCCATGATCGATCAAGGCATCGTGCGGCACAGCGACTCGGCATTCTCCTCGCGGGTCCTCATCAAGAAGCCTGACGGGTCGTGGCGGTTCTGCGTCAATTACCGTGCACTGAATGCGCTCACCGTCAAGGACGCATTCCCCATCCCCATCATCAACGAGATGCTGGACGAGCTCACTGGCGCCCGGTTCTTCACCAAGCTGGACCTCCGTTCGGGTTATCACCAAGTGCGCATGAGGGCCGATGATGTCCACAAGACGGCCTTCCGCACCCATGACGGCTTGTACGAGTTCCTGGTGATGCTGTTCGGCCTCTACAACGCTCCGACAACCTTCCAAGCTCTCATGAACGACGTCTTGAGGCCCTTCCTTCGCTGGTTTGTCCTTGTGTTTTTCGATGACATCTTGATATACAGCTCCACCTAGGCGGACCATCTGCGCCACCTTCGCGCTGTGCTAGCAGTATTCCAGCAGCACCAATTGTTCGTCAAGCAGTCCAAGTGTGCCTTTGGGGTCCCATCCGTCGCCTACCTCGGGCATGTGATCTCCGAGTCCAAGGTGGCCATGGACCCCGCTAAGGTGCAGGCGGTTCACGACCGGCCTCAACCACGCTCGACGCACGCGGTTCGGGGTTTCATGGGACTGGCCGGCTACTATCGCAAGTTCGTCTACGACTACGGCACCATCGCCGCCCCGCTGGGGAGGCGGTCGCGGCCTTCGACGCGCTCAAGGCAGCGATCACCACGTCGCCGGTCTTGGCCCTTCAGGACTTCACAAAGCCGTTCGTGGTGGAATGCAACGCCTCCACGCACGGCTTTGGCGCGGTGCTCATCCAGGAGGCGCACCCCATCGCCTTCTTCAGCAGGCCGGTGGCACCACCACATCGATCGCTTGCGGCCTATGAGCGAGAGTTGATCGGTCTGGTCCACGTCGTCCGCCATTGGAGGCCATACCTCTGGGGCAGGCGCTTCACAGTCCAAACGGACCACTACAGCCTGAAATTCCTCCTCGATCAGCGCCTCGCCACTATTCCACAGCACCGATGGGTGGGGAAGCTGCTCGGCTTCGACTTCGACGTGGAATACAAGTCGGGGTCTCAGAACGTCGTGGCGGACGCCTTATCTCGCAGGGACACGCCGGAGGAGGGAGTTGTCCTGGCAGTCTCGGCGTCGCGGTTCGACTACATCACACGCCTGAGGCACGAGCAGGAGGCCGATCCCGCCCTACTAGCCCTCCGGGACGAGGTCGCGGCCGGCACCCGCGATGATCCCTAGGCCATCGTCGTTTCGTCGACAACCTGCTCACCTACAACGGCAGGCTCTACGTCCCTCCGTCATCACCTCTCCTCCAGGAGATCTTGGCCGTCGTACATGGTGATAGCCACGAAGGCGTACAACGCACCCTCCACCACCTCCGACGCGACTTCACTTTCCCAACATGTGCCGCATCATCCATGACTTCGGCCGCTCCTGCTTCACCTGTCAACGCTGCAAGACCGAGTGCATCCACCCGGCCGGCCTCCTGCTACCGCTACCAGTCCCGTCGGGTGTCTAGACGGACATCGACATGGATTTCATCGAGGCACTGCCACGTGTTCGCGGGAAATCCGTCATCCTCACCGTGGTGGATCGCTTCAGCAAGTATTGTCATTTCATTGTCTTAGCTCACCCATACGCTGCTGAATCGGTGGCCCAGGTGTTCTTCTCCGACATTGTCCGCCTCCATGGCGTGCCCCAGTCGATCGTCTCGGACCGGGGCACCATCTTCACGTCTACTTTCTGGAGCGAGCTGATGCGCTTAACAGGCATTAAGCAACACATGTCCTCAGCGTTCCATCCACAATCGGATGGCCAGATGGAGGCCGCCAATCGTGTCATCGACATTTACTTGCGCTGCTTCACCGGAGATCGCCCGCGTGAGTGGCTTCGTTGGCTGTCGTGGGCCGAGTACACCTACAACACCGCCTACCAGTCTTCACGATGCGACACTCCGTTCCGGGTGGTCTACGGCCGCGACCCGCCATCCATCCGATCATATGAGGCTGGCGACACTAGGGTGGCTGCAGTCGCCAAGACGATGGCGGAGCACGAGGAGTTCCTGGCCGAGGTCCACGACCACCTGGAACAAGCTCAAGCAGTTCAGAAGCGCCACTACGACAAGTCCCACGGGCCGGTCACATATGCCGTGGGTGACTGGGTCCTGCTGCGGCTGCGCAATCGGCCGATTGCTTCTCTATCCCAGGCACCGAAGGGGAAGCTCCAGCCTCGCTTCTTCGGACCGTACCGCATCTCGGAGATGATCAATGAGGTAGTTGTACGGTTGGAACTACCGGCCTAGGCCAAGCTCCATGACGTCTTCCATGTCGGCCTCTTCAAGAAATGGGTGGGCGCACCACCGGACGCTCCTCCTCCGCTGCCCGAGTTGCACCATGGGGTGTTGGTGCCTGCTCCAGAGTGTGCGATGCGCTACCGCGTGGCTCGTGGTGTTCAACAGGTGCTGGTGCGCTGGAAGGGCGAGCCGGTTTCTGCAGCTACATGGGAAGACCTGGACGTCTTCACTGCCAAGTACCCGTCCTTTCAGCTCGAGGACAAGCTGGTCGTCGAGGGGGAGAGATGTCATGTGGGGTCTCCACTACACCCGAAGACGGCGCGCCAGGGACATTCGACGGACTGCTGAGCATCGGCACTTGAGGAAGGCAAACAAGAATTTAGCCCTCTAGTCTTCTTCCTCCTTTCTCTACCAAGCCGACGGCACGGGGGTATAACCCTACCGGCGAAGACGAACCGAGACTACGAGTTGCGGAGTCGAGGGCCAGCTACCCTAGGAACTAACGCCCTTGACACAAGGCACGAAAGCAAATCTTCAACACGAAGGCCTAAGGTTGTCATAACACAACATCATAACGCCAAGGCCCAGAACTAGTATAAACAATTGAGCATGTTTCAAGCTCTGATCAGGTCGATAAGACAGTTAATTCCCTAAGTCCTTGCTGTAAGGAAAACTAATAATATCACTTGCCATCAAACGTTAAGATTGTAGCATTGGTGTCAATATAAAACTTTTGCGTTGGTGTCAATATAAAACTGCAGCATAGGTGAACCAGATAAGCATGTTCAACTTCAGAAAAACTAGACAGAACTCATTCTTTTATTTTTGTATTCAACTACGAAGTACTGCATACTATGCCGTACCTTCAAATCCCTGCATTAACTTGTCTTCAAACAACTTTTGTATCTCAGACATTGAAGAATCAAGTTTTCTTTTGTGCATACTTTGCCTTTCCAATGACGACATCTCTCTTTCAAGATTTTCAGACTCCTTGTTAGCCTGGTGAAAAGTAAGAAATACTGGCAATTGCTACAGAAATCTAGATATATTATAAGCTGATTCATTACAGCTAAGGTGATTACACTTTCGAGCTTTCTCCTTAAGGAGTCAAGTTCCAAATCCAAATCTGAATCTGAATTCCCATTTTTGTGTGATTCTTTTGCACAAGAACTATCCTGAAAAAGTCATTTACATTGCATTAACATTCTTAGATGAGGAAATGAAGAAAACGTGAAATAAAGCATCGCTACATTCATTAACAAAAGATATGCAGGTTCAACAACAAAAGTCAAGCTTAACCGATATTGCATATAGATTGGTAATTTTCAAGCTCAGTGTGAATAATGGTATTACAATTATGGCATTCACCAGAAAGGGCAGAAACACTGGTTTCAACAACATAAAATTTGCAAGTCTGTAAGATTCCTGAAACTATATTCAGTTAAACAAAACACAGTATTTCATCCCCCTTCTCATGAAAACTAATCCAGCAGTTAAGATGATCTAACCAATATTGAATCCACAACCTCTTCATTTTTTGTCTCTGTACAAGAGTGTGTGGGCATCTGTAATTAAATGTCTACTGTTCATATCAATAAAGATGCATCACTTTTCTAAATTATGAACCTTCATGAACACAAATGAAACTTTTCCACATTATGAATGTAACTTAAGCTTAAGCATGCTGGAGTGAAATCTTTAACGTTAGGATAAGGCACGTACATTTTCATCGGCCACAAAACCTTCAGGTACATCGAAGCAATGTCGAAGGCAGAATTTCTCCCAGTTGGCCATTCTCTTGTCCAGTCGATCCTTTACGACATGGTGAACAGCATTTAATCCCTGCAGAAAAAACATAGAGATACTTCTACTTATCATAAAATGGTTCAGCTGGTCCAAAAAATGGAACAAGAATTTTGCAGCATTAACAAATGTAATGAAATGCCTTTTAGAAGAGATGTGATAATAAATGGCAGCATGCGTAAGTTAAATAAATTAACTGCCAAATGTAAATCATGTTATGGAGCTAGCAATGCACAAGTAAAACTGACTAAAACATTCGAAGCAGATCACCCAAGCATCTAAGTACAATGCTATGGTTGGAAGCTCAGTCCACTGTTACACCTCAATGCACGTAATGAAGTCATGCATTTTTTTAGTTCTCGGTTTCTTCACCGCAATGCTACGCAAACAAGCAGAAACTGAAATGTGGGTCGCAGCACTTAGCGAATCAGCTAATAGTCTCCACTCCACTACATAAGGAACATCCAGGGAAGCTGATGACATGCGGGAGGAATATGAATCGAGGTGCAGTGTAGAACAACTTCCATGTTCCGTTGCTTTTCACCATTGTCAGTATCCCTTCATCAGTCACTCACTGTCACTCACTGGAGGTCAGGCGAAGCACGTTCGAAGAGATGCAGCAGACAATGAAGCTACAGTACTCGCAGGCCAAGCATCAGGGTTTATGGGCCAGAATGGGCTAAATAGTTGCTAGGCCGGCCTATGTGCCGTGAGTATAATATATAAGCCAAACTTGACACAGAGAAGAGAGAATATTTTTTTCTGAATATTGAATAGACCTGCTTCCTGTTGCCTTCGTTCTCCTCTCTCTCTGCTATCTTCGTCTTCCTCTCATTCTTCGCTAGATCTCTCCTCTTCTCCATTCCCTATCTGTAGCTAACAAGAATGTCAGTATCCCTTCATCAGTCACTCACTGGAGGTCAGGCGAAGCACGTTCGAAGATGTTAGACTACCCGTCTAGGGTTTGTGCTATTCCCTGTGTAATGACTGATATACCCCTGTGTAATGGGCCTTGGCCCAGTTACTCTCTCTATTTAATATCACTCCCAACCCCTGATTAGGGTATGGGTTCCTATTCTAACATGGTATCAGCTTAGGGTTTTGTTCCTCCCTTGCCTACAGCCTACAGCCGCCGGCTCCCTGCCAGCCGCCAGGGCCCCTGCGCAGCCGCCGGGGGGGTTTCCCCACTGCGCCGCCGGCCTCCTCCCTCCTCTCCTCCCTCCCCTCCTCCCTCCCCTCCGGCTCCCGACCGCGCTCGTCGCGATCTCGGCGTCACCGTGTCCGCGGTCCACCTGCTCGCGCCGCTCGTCCACTGCCTGGTCGCGCGGCGGCGACCGCGCGCCTCCGCTCGAGCCGGCTCCTGACCCCGCGAGGAGTTCCTCCGCTCGCACGCGGGCGCCGTGCGCGCCGTCGTCGGCAACGCCAGCTACGGCGCCGACGCCGCGCTCATCGACGCGCTCCCGGCGCTCGAGATCGTCGCCTCCTTCTCCGTCGGCATCGACCGCGTCGACCTCGCCAAGTGCCGCGACCGCGGGATCCGGGTCACCAACACCCCCGACGTCCTCACCGACGACGTCGCCGACCTCGCCGCCGGGCCTTCCCCCCCCACCGTCGGCCGTCCCCTCTCCCACTCCTCTCTCTCCCAGGCGCCGGCCTCCCACCGCGCCG
Organism: Zea luxurians; assembly: GCA_029449295.1. Taxonomy (NCBI): domain Eukaryota; kingdom Viridiplantae; phylum Streptophyta; class Magnoliopsida; order Poales; family Poaceae; genus Zea; species Zea luxurians. The sequence goes on along the minus strand of JAOPSE010000039.1, from coordinate 2,879,017 downwards.
CCCGTCCCCACGCTCACCGTTCGTCGCGCCGCCCGTCCCCTCGACCAGGCGCGCCTTGGACGGCCGCCGCTGGTCGTGACCCCGGCCACACACTCGCGCCAGGGAGCCGCGCCGCCCAGGCGCCGTCCCCACCGCCCCGACCAACCTTCACTCCCAGCCGCCGGCCAGCCGCCAGGGGCCTCCTCTCCCCTGCGCAGCCGCCAGGGGGCCTCTCCCCCCCTGCGAACGCCGCCGGCCCTCACCGCTCCTGCTGGCGTCCCCGCTGCCCGGCAACCTTCTCCTCCCTGCTTCTCCCGACCAGGAGCACCCGCTCGGAGGACCCGCGCCCGGCTGTCCAGTCCGCGCCTCCCTGCGTCGGCCTGCACCGGTCGCCATGAGCTTTACCTCGCCCGCCGCTCTCGTGACTGTGCGTGTCCTCCTCCACGACGGCCAGCTCATCCGGGGCATGTTCGTGTCCTTCGATCCAGTCTGGAACCCTATTCTTCGGGACTGCGTCGAGGTCTACCCTCAGACGGGCCGTCACGTGCCTGGACCGCTTGTCTTCCCACGTGCTGCGATCGCCTCCCTAGCGGTTGAGCCCGTGTCATCTCCCTCCCTTCCTAGTGCCTCTGTCGGGGCACCTTCTTTGGCCCTCTCCGCTCACACCGTACCTTCGCCACTTCCGCCTCCCCAGACTACCACCGATTGGGTGGTTGACTCCGGGGCCTCCTTCCACACTACCCCCACCACTACTTCGTTACTCCACTCCCATCCTCCCCACCCCTCACATCCTACCTCCATCGTCGTCGGCAACGGTTCCACCCTCCCGGTCACCTCAGTAGGTACATCGGCTCTTCCAGGACCATTCTGCCTTAACGACGTCCTTGTTGCTCCCGGACTAACTCATCCCCTCCTCTCGGTTCGTCGCTTCACTAGTGACAACCAGTGCTCTATGGAGTTCGACCCCTGGGGCCTCACCATACGCCACCTTCCCACACATGCTGTGCTCGCTCGCTGCAACAGCTCCGGCCCCCTCTACTCTCTTCACTTGCCCTCCACTCCCCACACCAGAGGAGCCTCTTCTCCTGTACTTAATACTACCACCACATCACATGCTCTTGCTACTACCACCACCTCCTCCGCCATTTGGCACCGTCGCCTCGGGCACCCTGGACCTGACGTCATGTCCCAGCTTTCCGGCCACTCCGCCATATCATATACTCGGGGCTCTTCTGAGCGCCTCTGTCATGCTTGTCAGCTCGGCCGTCACTCCCGTCTTCCCTTTTCCACTTCCACATCCAGGGCTGTTCAGGCCTTTGATCTTGTCCACTGTGATCTCTGGACATCTCCTGTCCTTAGTCTCTCCGGCTACAAATACTACCTGGTCATTCTGGATGACTACTCCCATTTCCTTTGGACTTTCCCCCTTCGGCTGAAGTCCGATACGTTTACCACCCTTACTCACTTCTTCGCCTGGGTATCCACCCAGTTCCGGCGCCCGGTCCGTGCCCTGCAGTGCGACAATGGTCGCGAGTTCGACAACAACGCCTCCCGCTCTTTCTTCCTCACTCACGGCGTCCAGTTGCGTCTCTCGTGTCCCTACACCTCTGCTCAGAACGGCCGGGCCGAGCGCATGATTCGCACCACCACCAACATGATCCGCTGCCTTCTCTTTCAGGCGTCTCTCCCTACCACCTACTGGGCAGAGGCCCTTCATACCGCCACGCATCTCCTCAACCGTCTTCCCTCGAAGGCGGTGAGCCACCCTACACCTCACTTCGCCCTGTACGGCACATCCCCTTCCTACGACCACCTGCGCGTGTTCGGCTGTGCCTGCTACCCTAACACTTCCGCTATTGCCCCTAACAAACTTTCTCCTCGCTCCACTCGCTGCCTCTTCCTTGGCTACTCCCCTGACCACAAGGGGTACCGGTGTCTGGACCTCACCTCCCACCGCATCATCATCTCTCGTCATGTCATCTTTGACGAAGATGTGTTTCCCCTTGCTGGCTCCACCCCACCCACCGATCTTGACTCCCTCCTCGAGTCCGACCCGATTCCTCCCCCACCTTCGGCTCCCCGTCTTGCGCCGTTACCCGCTCCTCGTGCGGCCCCCACGACCCCGCCTGCGCCACGCGCGGCCCCGTCGACCACGCCTGCGCCACGCGCGGCCCCGTCGGTTTCCGCGACACGCGCGACCCCGTCGACCCCGCCTGCGCCACGCGCGGCCCCGTCGGTCCTGCCTGCGCCACGCGCGGCCCCGTCGGTCCTGCCTGCGCCACGCGCGGCCCCGTCGACCCCGCCTGCGCCTCGCGCGGCCCCGTCGACCCCGCCTGCACCACGCGCGGCCCCGTCGACCCCGCCTGCGCCACGCGCGGCCCCGTCGACTCCGGCTCGGTTCGCCAACCCCGCCCTCGTCTACCATCGCCGCGGCCACGCCACTACCTCGGCGCCCCCCGACTCGGGCCCGTCGACGAGCGCGGCCCGATTCGCCGACCCCGCCGTCGTCTATCACCGTCGTGCGCCGGCCCCACCAGCCGCTCCCGACGTTACGGCGGCCCACTCCGAGCCGTCCGTATACCACCCGGTCGCCATCCATCGCGACCCCGGGCACGTCCACCCGATGGTGACTCGGCGCGCTGCTGGCGTTCTCCGCCCCGTTGACCGGCTCATCTTGGCAGCCGCTACGACCAGCACTCCACCCGACGCTTCCCCGGTACCCTCCTCCGTTCGCACTGCCCTCGCCGACCCACATTGGCGTCGCGCTATGGAGGAGGAGTACGCGGCTCTCTTGGCCAACCACACCTGGGACCTGGTGCCGCGACCACCAGGCACCAACGTGGTCACCGGCAAGTGGCTATTTCGCCACAAGCTGACCTCGGACGGCTCCCTCGACCGCTACAAGGCCCGTTGGGTCCTTCGGGGCTTCACCCAGCGCCCCGGAGTGGACTACGACGAGACCTTCAGCCCGGTCGTCAAGTTCGCCACTGTTCGCGCCGTCCTCTCCCTCGCCCTCTCCCGCGACTGGGCGATCCACCAGCTCGATGTCAAGAATGCCTTCCTCCATGGCACTCTGACGGAGACTGTCTACTGCAGCCAGCCCACCGGCTTCGTCGACGCTGACCGTCCGGACCTGGTTTGCCGGCTGAACCGATCCCTGTACGGCCTCAAGCAGGCGCCACGGGCTTGGTACAGCCGCTTCGCCTCCTACCTGGCCTCCATCGGCTTCGTCGAGGCCAAGTCGGACACGTCCCTGTTCATCTACCGGCGCGGCGACGACACCGTCTACCTCCTGCTCTACGTCGACGACATTGTGCTCACGGCATCCACCGCCGACCTCCTTCACCGCACGATCGTCGCCCTTCAGCGGGAGTTCGCGATGAAGGACCTGGGGCCCCTCCACCACTTCCTCGGCGTCACCGCCGAACGTCGGCCTCAGGGTCTCTTCCTCCACCAGCGCCAGTACGCCATCGACATCCTGGAGCGGGCTGGCATGTCTGACTGCAAGCCCTGCTCCACGCCTGTCGACACTCAGGCGAAGCTCTCTGAGGACGACGGGCCTCCGGTCGCCGACGCGACGTCCTACCGGAGCCTCACCGGCGCGCTCCAGTACCTCACGTTCTCCAGGCCCGACATCGCTTACGCCGTCCAGCAGGTGTGCCTGCATATGCACACTCCGCGGGAGCCCCATCTCACTGCGCTCAAGCGGATTCTACGCTACCTCCGCGGCTCCCTCGACTACGGCCTCCTACTCCGCCCATCCCCGACGTCGGAGCTTGTGGTCTACACCGACGCTGACTGGGCTGGCTGTCCCGACACGCGCCGGTCCACCTCCGGCTACGCCGTCTTCCTGGGAGCCAACCTCGTCTCTTGGGCCGCCAAGAGGCAGCCCGTCGTCTCTCGCTCCAGCGCTGAGGCCGAGTACCGTGCCGTGGCCAACGGCGTGGCCGAGGCCTCCTGGCTGCGCCAGCTCCTTCACGAGCTTCACAGTCCCCTCCAGCGCGCCACCCTCGTCTACTGCGACAACGTCAGCGCGGTCTACCTCTCCACCAACCCCGTGCAGCATCAGCGCACGAAGCATGTGGAGATCGATCTGCACTTCGTCCGCGAGCGTGTCGCTGCCGGTGACGTCCGCGTTCTCAGCGTCCCCACCACGCTTCAGTTCGCCGACATTTTCACCAAGGGGTTGCCGTCGAGTGTCTTTTTCGACTTTCGATCCAGTCTCAACATCTGTACAGGATAGAGTTGTGACTGCGGGGGGGTGTTAGACTACCCGTCTAGGGTTTGTGCTATTCCCTGTGTAATGACTGATATACCCCTGTGTAATGGGCCTTGGCCCAGTTACTCTCTCTATTTAATATCACTCCCAACCCCTGATTAGGGTATGGGTTCCTATTCTAACAGAAGAGATGCAGCAGGCAATGAAGCTACAGTACTCGCAGGCCAAGCATCAGGGTTTATGGGCCAGAATGGGCTAAATAGTTGCTAGGCCGGCCTATGTGCCGTGAGTATAATATATAAGCCAAACTTGACACAGAGAAGAGAGAATACTTTTTTCTGAATATTGAATAGAACTGCTTCCTGTTGCCTTCGTTCTCCTCTCTCTCTCTGCTATCTTCGTCTTCCTCTCATTCTTCACTAGATCTCTCCTCTTCTCCATTCCCTAGCTGTAGCTAACAACCATGTTCTGGAACTTCATTTCATTCAGTATCCATGTACACTTGAAATTTGGCGGAGAAGAAACGTATCGAGTCTCAGCCTCTCAGGGCATGAGGGCATCAGCGCACATCAGTAGCCAGCTTATTAGTGGGTTGCAATAAACTAGCAGACAACCAACTATTTGTTCCCTATATCCAACCAACGAACTGAGCAGTATCGAATCATGATGCGGGAATCTGTCACTTACCCGCTGGAGATCCGTGGCCTTCTCTGCAGCCTTGGCGGCGCCGACGACCCCTGGTGCGGCCGCTGCCCTGGAGAGGAGAAGCGACGGTAACATGGCAAGTTAACAAGCCTGCGAGCCAGTGGCGAAGGAAGGGAGAGAGACCGGCTTAAATTACGCGCAGTGATTCGAGGTAGAGCGATAAGGAATTAAGGAGGGAACTTCTTAACTGGAGACAGTACTCGAAGGCCTCGGCGCTGATGTCGGCGATGATGCCGTGGACCTCGTTGACGAACAGCTGCGGGCTCAGCCCCAGCGCCGCCGCCGCTCTCTCGTCGCCGTCTTCCATCACCCCGCTTCTTCTTCCGAGTCTTGTGAGCGGTTGGATTGTGGATTTGTGGGGTGCCTGGCAGGCAGATCTGAGTGCGGAGTGCCGGGTTTACGGTTTTCAAAACGATAACATAACCTGTACACACGAAAGATTGGTGTACATAGTGCACATATTAAATTATCATCATTTATTTTAAATCTAACATCTATAATTGTTTAGTATATTTTATTAAGAACACACTTTATTGTGGCGGTGTGTAGTGGTAGAAATTGTTATTTGTAAATTAAATGATCAACTAAAGATGTTAGATCTATAATGAGTGATGATGATTTAATATGTGTACCATTTACACCAGATATATCCTCTTTTAACATTTGCGCTCGTGAGAAACTAGTGAGCTCTGTTCGGACTTTGGAATCGTCGCTACCTTCCAATTTCTCATTAAACAAAAAGAAACTAAGACAACTTGATTCTGACATTGCATCATCATCCATAGGTTTTAAAGATGTTCATTATGGTCATTTTATTATACGACAAATTAGTCGGTTGCTCGTGCGTTGCGACGGTTTACAACAATACTAACGTAAATTATCTACAAAAAATTCAAGATTTTTTATTGATTGTCTCCGTTCTCCGTATAATATTTTTTGATTTGGCTAACTGATGTTATTGTTTACTTCATGCAATATGTCTTGGTACAATACGACCAATGAAGTGAGCATTAGAAGAGAGTTCACAACGACTGACTGAACGAACAGAGATTATAAAATGACATAATTTCACCATACAGAGACCAAATAAGAGAAAGTTTGTGAGCTCAAGTTTCTAAAATAAGTCACATGAACTTAAAATTATAAAAAAGATAGATCAAAATATGAAGTGATTGCTAAAGTCAGGCATCAATAAAAGCTGGATGTGTTCTATATAAATTATGTTACTTCGTAGCAATTACTAACGTTTAAAACCAACAAATAATCTTTCATTTTACTGTTAGTGTGACAAATCATTGTTGCTCCATCCAATTCAGCAACCTCAAATACCATGGAGTCCATTGCGCCAATGTGGTCTCAGAAATGACCTGATGCTTGCAAGAGCCAAGAACGTCGTGTCGTGCTTGGGCTGTAGCCTCGGCCTATAGTGCTGGCCGACACGATTATATTTTTTTTATTTTACAAAAAACGTATATACATATATACAATTTATATTCTGTGGTCTCATAAACGATCTAATGCTTGCAAGAGCCAAGAACGTCGTGACGTGTTTGGGTTGTAGCCTCGGCCCGTAGTGCTAGTCCGGCCCGACACGATTATATTTTTTATTTAAAAACGTATATACATATATACAATTTATATTCAATGTTAAAAACACCTAAGTATGATGTTCTACTGATTAGACAGCTTCACCTAGTGTCTTCCACCCTTCTTCCATTAGGACATGGGTTCGAACCCCACCTCCTACTCATACACTGTTTTTTAATATTTTACGTTGATTTAATTAAATGGGCCAACGAGCTAACGGGCTGGCCCGGCATAGTCAGCATGCCGACATGACGTGTCTAGGCCAGAGTTGTGGCCCGCGGGCGTCTGGCCCGTGCCGGCCCGTTGTTTGGCCATCTATACGCGTGCAGCGGATTAATTTGAAATAGCTGTGGCATGACGTGTCTAGACCAGAGTTATGGCCCGCGGGCGTCCGGCCCGTTGTTTGGCCATCTATACGCGTGCAGCGGATTAATTTAAAATAATTGTGAGGGGTTATTTGTAAAAAGATGACGCGAGACGACCGTTGAAACTGGTGCTTTAAGTATAGTATAGACTATATTAAGACTGTAAGGGTAGTCTGCCTCCACCTAGTTCTACCTCAAGCCAATTTGAACCGTCCATCTATATCCATCAAATCAGCACCTTCCCTCCGAGCGTCGCGCCTCCTCTCCAACGCGGCTAGCGAGGCCCGCGCGCCGGTGCAGAAGGCCTTGAACAGGGGTTGCATGTGCGCCGGGAATGGGGGAGGGGGAGTCGTGCACGGGCACGTCCAGCGCGCGAAAGCATACCGCCGCGGGGTTGGGCCCCAGCCGTGCAGGCGCGCGCGGGCCTCCCTGAGGTGCGGCTCCGACACGGCGAAGTGGACAGGAAACCCCAGTGATGCGAGGAGCGGGGACAGGCGCAACAGCTGGTTCAGGTGACCCTACGCCGGGAACGGCACCGTCACGATGGCCACGGCGGCGGAATCCATCCGCCGGGCTAGGGCGCGGCCTTGGATTGGATCTGATCGTGATGCGAGACCTGGACTCCCAGAACCTGGTCCCGGCGGCGGCGAGTGTGCTCGTTTAGTAACCCTTTTTCTTTAGGATTTCTTTTTTAATGCAAAAAAACTGGAAAAGTTACCATGCCATTGCTAGCCCCACTCCATTGCCGTGTGATGAAAACAGAAGGAGGAAAAGTATGGTGTCCAGTCCAGCTCTGAAGCATCCCGATCCTTTGGGACTCAAATGTGAAACAATTACTAGTCCTAGGAGGCTAGTAACCACATTCCTTACTTCAAATAGCACAGAGTTTCAAATAAAAGTTATTACAATACCAAAATACAAGCTCTAGCGAGCCTGGAAATACAAAGCACAGTGGAAGATCATCTAGCCCAAGCCACAGGCAGACTGGGTGCAGACACAGCCCACTTCTAGTCGAACATAGCGGAAAAGAAGTCTTCAGCTACTGAAAAACATAAATAAAAATCTGGGTGAATACACTAGGTATTCCGCAAGCCCATCCCGCCCGTAAAGAGAGAGGGACCTATGCAGTACATGCTTAGTATGGTGGAGTTGAAGTCACTCTTTTTTTCAGAGAGAGGCAATATTTTGATGGTTTACCCTAGAGAGAGAAGTAGCACATTTTCACACTCAACCACCACTGAGCTTCCCGTTCCCGTGGCACTGTTTTCTTTTCCAAAAACACCCACACACACTTCCATGTTTACGGAGATCAAAACATTAATTGTCATACCACGCCAGACTCGTCCATACCAGTGGACACGGACTATTTGAATAGGTTTTAACTCTGCACAGAGGGGTACACTTTACCCACTAGTCCGGCTCTGCGGTCTCATGGCCAATGAGACCTGAATCCGGATCTCTTTCCTTCCTTGCACGTCCTTACCTTAACGGTTATACCGGAAGGAGTCAGGCCACCGTTATGTCCAAACCGGACAAAACTTTCCCCCTCCTTATCCTCCCAGTGCTCCCCAGCCATCATAACCCTGGGGTTTGGACCGTACAAGTTCAGATTGAGTGATTGCCCATACAGTCTCGAGTGGTTGTACTTGACATGAGTACAGGTAGTGAAGAATGATAAACCGGTCCTTATATGAGGGGACAATCCTTCTGCTCATACCTAACCCGGCTGAGCCAACACCTGAGGCCCTCCCCTAAACCAGGGAGTCCCTGATTATCCCACTCAAAAGGTGATAAGGGTGAATACCCTTCATCATACACTTTTTGAAAACATTGTTCCTTTTTAGAAACACCACCCTTTTCCTCAACCCACATTTTGTACTCAAAAGATGTTCTTTAATGTAGGCTATCTCTCTACTCACAATGCAAAGGAACCAACCCTCATTCCCGGCTTAGGTAGTGGTAGAAAGAGTAGGTAATTTATGCATCAAGGGAAGAATGGACTTGCCTTCGTCGAGGTTCTCTTGGCACGAAAGGTCTATTTCCGAGAGGTCGGACTCCTACCCTTCTTCTGGAGCTATGATTTTCGGAGGTTCGGATCCCTCTTTGCCTAGCAAAAACAGGCAATGAACATTACATCAATCATGGTGGCTTTAGTGTAGTGTGTCAATTATTATTTAGTGCCATATAAAATATTTGGACTATTTTTAGCGCCGGGGACGAGACCGCTCGGGTAGTCTGTCGTGAAGGGGTACGAGCACAGTGAACCGAGGGGGGCGGAGCGGTGCCTGACTTCACTGGTGCAGGAGTTATGGCGAGGAGATGTGGCGGGGAGGTGGCCGGCGGCGATCGCGCCGATAGCCGATCATGGGCGAGAGGGAGGGAGCTAACGAGCAGGCCCGCCTGCCAGAGAGAGGCGAGCGCGAGGGGGAAAGGGCGGAAGCGGTTGACGGGTGGGGCCAGGCTGACAGCGGGAGCGGAGGCGCGGCGCGAGCGCGGGCTAGTGCGCGTGACATGGGCCACGCTGGGCCTCGGGCGGGGGGGGGGGGGGACGCGAGCGCGCGGGGGAGAGGGGGGGAGGGAGTGTGGGCCGGATTCGGCCCAACTGAGGGGGGAAGAGATTTCCTTTTCTTTTTCTATTTCCAATTCCTTAATCCCTTTTTCTTTTCTACAAAAATTCTTATAATTCCCTAGGTGCCAAAAATAAAATACTCTGTGTGAGGTGCTACAAGAAGTCATGGTGTATGCATATGGTGAATGAAATGTTTTATGAGATGGGATCTTAGGAGATAATTAAGGGGGGGTTAGGAGTTTAGGGTTTCTAACCTTGGAATTCAAAATTTGGGATGTTACAAGCTTAGGCGCGGTTATATATCTATATCTATACTAGTGTATCTATACTACTATATTAAGGCTGCAAGGGGGTAGCCTGCCTCCCCTTGTTCTGCCTTCTATTAATCTAGACCGTCCGTCCTATGGCTGCTACCCAGACCGTCCATCCTATGGCCCCTACCCCGCTCGCGTGCGTCGCCCCCAAATCCCCTCGGTCATCTCCCCCTCCGCGCGAGCCACAGCCGGCCGAGGACAACGTTCTAGGACACCACGTCAAAGTCGTCCATGTAGCCAAACACCCTCCTGGCCACACCAACCTTCTTGCGGCTCGCGTATAAGGCGACCAGCGCCAGACCTGTCGAGGCGTAGAAGGCCAGCGCCACCACATTCTTGATCCCGTAGGCATGCGCCGCGCGCGCGAGGAGTAAGGCGGACGCGCGACGGCATCATGATATGAGGCAGGAGAGGAGCTCGACGTCGGGCGCGACTCGGCCACCGCCACGGCGCCATCCGCGCAGCGTCGGCAGTCTGCCGTTGATGGCGGGGTCAAGATCCAGCGGCGCGCGTCGGCACTGGCGCACGCGGAGAAGCTCATGCCGCTGCCAGCCGCCGGTTCCTACACGCGCGAGTCTAACTTGCGGTCGGCTTCCTCCTTCCCGTTCCACGCCTCCGCCTCCACCGCTGCCGCCGGCAGCCACCACCCGCCCCACCACCACAGGTAACTGTGAGATGCCCCTTCCCTCCACCTTCGTATCCTTCTCGTCCTGTCCGCCTATCTATTCCCTTCTGGTTGCCTCAACGACCTTTCTTTTTGGTTTCCGGTTTTACCCCCCCCCCCCCCGCGGAAACTACTAGTGTGCTACCATCTGGACGAGTAGTTGGTTCCGTAGTTGGGAGTCGTGGTCGCGTTCTTTGGGTGGGTTCGTGCCTTGGCGTCGCTGTAGTGTTATTTATTTCTCTCCTCGAACTCGGTCGGTCTCCTTTGGTTCTGGTGAGCTGTACCGCCACATCTTTCAGCACTATAAGTTGGATGGAAGATATTCCTTCCTTTCTTTTCCTCCCATTGAAAGGGAAATGTGCCCTTGGGCCATTTCTAAGTATTTTGGTGATTGAGTGCCAACACATGTGCTTAATTGTGAATTTATGTCCATGGATGAACAAGGTGAAAATCATGAAGTAAAGGTATGTTTCTAAAACTTAGTACATTGGTTTTGTGTACTAATATACTTATCTAAGTGTTAGAAACAGAAAGAAGAAGAAAAGAGAAGAGGAGAAAATGACTTGGCTGTGTGCAGCCAAGACTCAGCTCGGTCTGGAGCACCGGACTGTCCGGTGTGCACCGGACAGTGTCCGGTGCGCCAGGCTGGCTCGGAGCGAACTGGCCGCTCTCGGGAATTCGCCGACGGCGTACGGCTAAAATTCACCGGACTGTCCGGACTGTCCGGTGTGAAAATCATGAAGTAAAGGTATGTTTCTAAAACTTAGTACATTGGTTTTAAAGTTTCACAGGATCACCTATTCACCCCCCCCTCTAGGTGCTCTCACCCATCGTATCATTTCTTTCTTTTATATATGGTATATATAAAAAATCATTTATTCGTTTATTACAAAAATCGAAGTAGGGTTTTCTCTTAATATATTTTAGTACCGTTTTGATCTAGATCGATTCCAGTTTTTAGCTCATTTTTAGGGGTATTTTCTAGATATGTACTTTTTTATGAGTTTTGGGAAAGTTGTGTCTCTAGCCAGAAAGCAGTAGCCGTATTTGTCACGCATTGTTTGCATCATGATGGGGCCATTTGTTATCTTATTTACAAATCTTGTGGTTCGGTGGTTGTACATGTACTTGTCGAGTGCTTTCGGCAGATTAATCTGTTTTTTGTACTTGGGATGCTGTCAATGGGATGAATGAATTGCATATTTTAGGGTCTTTGCTGCACTATAGAGTAGATGGGTTATAAATATACAAATCTCAGCTTCCTATCCATTCTTTCTATCTAGAGTTGTAGAGACCACATAGTATACAGCAGCAGGAGCAGTGCTTTGCTCAATCCACCTTTGTTGAGGCTAGGCTGAGAGTGTAGGAGTGAAGCCCCAAGGCTCTCTGGTAGGCAATCCACCACACCACCCGACCCCTACCCTTTTTCCTCAACTTGTCAACCGCCGCCCCGACTACTCACTCCACCACCGCAATCGCGTCATCATTAACATTTCTTCTTCGTTCTTTTCAGGACCGTCGAGGATCGATCGGGCGACGACGTCGTCAGCCAGAAGCGGTCGTCGTTGTACAAGGCGCACATTTCCACCATGGACACCGTCTACCACCACCACCACCAAGAGTCGCCATTGACGGGCAACGGCGCCGCCACCGCCACCGCCGGCGAGAAGCTGGGCGTGGAGCGGTTCGAGCTACCGCTGATCTATATCTCGCTATCGCGGAAGGAGAAGGTGGACGATTTCCTTGCGATGAAGGGCACCAAGCTGCCCCAGCGGCCCAAGAAAAGGGCCAAGAACATGGACAAGACCCTCCAAGTATTAAACACCTAGCCTGAGATCGATTTGATCCTCTATTTCTAACCCGATCCAAATCGATCTCTGCTCTCAAAACTTAAACATGTGCCCCCTTGCTTTTTATCATGCAGTTTGTCTTCCCGGGGATGTGGTGGGGTAGGGGTCATAGGATGGATTTGAATTCATGATAGTATCTACACATGTACACTGCTTAAAGATACTATCTACATATCTATATCTATTACAATTTTGTATAAGTACCTTTTGATAGTTTTTAAATTTGTATGGCAAAGCAGGATCACATACACATATATCTTTTAATGTATGTAAATCTTTTTAACCTCTAAAAGATGCTAAAAAGAAGGTATAACAATAATTAATGTTTCTATACATCTCAATATATCTTATCATTATATGTTAACTCCGTAACACCGCACGAGCATACACCTAGTTCTAGTATAACTCCACCTTTTGCAACAATCTCTAGAATCTGAGCCACTCCTTAAAAATCACCTACATAATTAAATCTGTCGGTACCCTGGATCAGGGGTACCCCTTACTACGGTGTGAAGACACGATGCCTGTGCGGCTACCCCTAGCCGCGCGGAGAACAGCCCCAAGGATATCTCGTGAGCAGTTGAGGTGGTGTTCTCAGAGACAACGTCATCGGGCCCAGACCTCCTCGAGAAGGCGCAGGACCACTGTGTGCACAACCCGGACCCCCGAAGTAAAGCAGCCCGGGGCCGTTGAATGGAGTTCAGACCCCACCAAGTGAGCTCCAGACCACCCATAACAAGGTCCCGGGGGAGGAAGTGTCGTGGCCTAGGTATGGGTTCGGTGTTGACGCGTGTCTGGGCTCTATCCGGTGCGCCTCCACTCCCCGCTCGGCCGAGGGCCCAATGCTGTCACATGGCTTATTGCCCGTGACGTAGGCCAGCGGGCGGTGCATGACGTAGGGGCTCTGGGCCGCGCGGCCTCCGCATTTATTGCGGAGAGGATGCGCCGCCTGCCCACCCTACTGTCAGGTGATGTGCCCCTTCGGCATTTAATGTGTCCTGTCTCCTCCGCTGGCAGACGATGCCTAGGCCATACAACAGGTGGCGTGCCCGTCTAATCCGAACAATATGCCCGTGCTGTAAGATACGCTATGTCCACCAGCACTGGTACATGGCCAGGGAAGCTTCCCCAGCACACCAACACTACGCGAGCCACGGGTGTCAGGGCGCAGGAAGATTGCTCCAGCAGCCAACTATTGCTGCCTCAAGTCTTGCATCCATTATGCTCCTGGGCCCACATGTCGGGGCTCAGCACTCTTGTACACGCCCCCCTTGAGCTATAAAAGGGGGAGCATGCAACGTTACAAGAAAGGCACTTAGACTCCCTCAGGCTTACACACGACTCAAGCTCTCAAGCAATACAACACACAGTGGAGTAGGGTATTACGCTCCGGCGGCCCAAACCACTCTAAACTCTTGTGTGTTCTTGTGTTCATTCCTACTTTTCCCAATAGGCAAAACGCTTAAGCCCCCTCCACATCTTAGCACTTAGGGTGGGTGCACTTCGCCACCCGACCAGAGAATTTCCTCTCTGACATTTGGCGCGCCAGGTAGGGGGCTAGGCTTGAAGTTTTTGCTTGTTTTCCTGCTCGACGCCATGGTCCATATCGTCGAGCACCAAGATTTCATGCTCGAGGACTATATGCTGGAGGAGGAAGCTGCCTCTTCCGCTCCGCGAGCCACCAACCTCCCAGCGCCTGGTGCGGCGGCAGCTGTGCACTCTGCACGACAGCACACTCCCACGTAGGCGTCCAGGGTGTCTAGGGCTGCGCCTGGGGCGCTGTCAGCCGCAAGGGAGTTGCTGCGCCACCCTCGAAGCCCCACGGCCTCTCCAAATGCCATGAAGCAGTGGCACAACGACGTGGATCGCCTTCTTGGCATGGTGCACTCTGCCTCAACCAGGCCCAGGCCTCGGTCATCCCGGCGTCAGCATGAGGCATCAGCGTCTGTGCGCTCACCCTCAGTGAGGGCAGCACCAACTGAGGACTTGAGGGCGGAGCTCAACCGCCGGTGCATGGCGGAGGATGCTCCGGTCTCTCTGGAGAAGTCTAATGACCTACGAGCAGAACTCAACCACAGACGTGCGGGCGAGGACGCCCATGTCTCTCTAGAGAGGGCGCGAGAGCGCCGACAAAACATCGAGGGTCGTAACCTCGATCAAGACTTTGCAGCGGTAACACCGCAAACGCCGGTGAGTGCTAGGATCCAGGCCGTGTACCATTGGCTGGCGTAGGCTGCGCCGCACTCGCGGATCATCTCCACGCGGCATCATGGTCATCCAAGTTCCGACCCCACTTGCCGGAAAATTACAACGGTACGTCAAACCCGTCGAAATTTCTGCAGGTGTACGTCACCGCTATCACAGCGGCAGGTGGAAATACCGCTGTGATGGCGACATATTTTCAAGTCGCCTTATCTGGGCCCGCCCGGACTTGGCTCATGAACCTTGCCCCAGGGTCAATCTACTCCTGGGAAGAGCTCTACGCATGGTTCACAGCGAACTTCGCCAGTGCTTACCAGCAGCACGGCGTGGAGGCCCACCTCCACGTAGTGAGGCAAGAGCCCGGAGAAACTCTCCGGACATTTATCTCCCACTTCACCAAGGTGCGAGGTACTATACCTCGCACCTCCGATGCTTCTATCATCACGGCCTTCCGCCAGGGGGTACGTGATGAAAAGATGTTAGAGAAGTTGGCCACACATGACGTGGAAACGGTCCCCACTCTCTTTGCTCTGGCTGACAAGTGCGCCAGGGCTGCTGAGGGCCATGCGTGGCACTCAGCGCCGCGGACCAGGGCTGCCCAAACGGGTGGCCCAGGTGCCGTCGCTCAGGACGGCAAGAAAAAGAAGAAAAAGAACCGCGGCAACGAGAAGCCGCACTCCGCTGCTCTAGTCGTGGCAGCTGCGACTGGGGGCCAGGGCGACCGCGGCAAACGCCCACGGCCACCGAGGGGTAATGGCAGCACATGCCTCATGCACCCCAATAGTCGCCATAGCACCGTAGAATGTCACGAGATCATCGACCTCGCGAAACATGTCAGCGCGAGGCGCGAGCAGTCTTCCGGGATGGCTCCCCACCTCGTCGCCGACCCAGCAAGGAAAGGGCCGACGACGAAGAGGTGGCCGCGGCCGAATCGGACCTCGGGTATCAGTCACCCGAGGGGGTCCTAAAGGATGTCTTCACTGGAGGCTCCAATTCCGGTGAAGACAACTAGACGGACCGCCAGGGGAGCTCTGTGCTACCTGGCCTACGGGGCCGAAGCCTGCCTTCCCCTAGAAACCCTTTTGGACTCCCCACGGGTCCAACCTTTTGATGGGTTTGTGTTGGGGCCACTACAGTACGAGGATGTGGACTTAAGCGGCGAACTCAGATGTCAAGTTGCAACTCGAAATGCACATCGTAACCAGGCGCTCAAGTACTATGGCCGATGGTTCGTGCATAGTAGGGAACCCAGGGTCGGGACCTAATCCTGCGGCAAAGTACTGAACCAAGAGGGGGTCCACAACCTCTCCCCCAGCAGGGAGGAACCCCTCAAAGCGATGGAAATATGCCAACCCGGGGGATGCCAACTTTGCTATAGCTGAAGAAGTACCCCTTCCTATCTCTGTAAGTTCAATTCATAGAAGCAACTCTGAGGGGTTAAATTCTTCTTCTTTTATAGTTAAATTTCGCATATGTGTACACCAACCCGGTGAGGTCTGCCCTCATAAACCCGGCCTGATGGTTTACACCCTTGCCTGTCAAGTTATAAAGAGGAAATTCACCCCCTCAGACGTATTTCTATGACAACTTTATCTTCCTGCTTCATGGATTCGACCTATAGTTTTCAGATAATACTTTTTATCTAACCCACCCGCACGGTTCCCATCTGTCCTGATAAGACGACATCCGAATTGAACAGCCAGGCTTGCAGTTTAGGACCTCCTTTACGAAAGCTGGGAGGTCCGACAGCCTGGGGGTCAGTTTTAAAGAACGGGAGCTCGTTCCATGGAGTGGTCCGGTGCAGTGTAGCCGCTTAGCCTGGTCCCGTACCGTAAGCCTGCACAGCCCATCATTCTGTGACGAGTGCCTTAGTATTTGGAACTATAGTCCTGCGGGTCCGACAACCTGGGGTCCGGCTCCAGAAAATGGACACTTGTCTCCTGGGGTGGTCCGGAGCCGTGTAGCCGCTTAGCCTGGTCCCGTACTGTAAGCCTGCACACTCCACCACCCTGCGATGGGAGTCCTAGCATCTAGAGCCGCGATCCAAGGGGGTCCGGACACATAACTTGGCCACTCGGACTAAACCCTGCGAGTCCCGAGCATGTATCAAAGGATGGCTAATGTCAGACAGGGGACCATATGGGTGTACTACTAACGCTCCCTAGCTGAAGCTGTGTACAGGTCTAGATCCCGGCCGAGGCTGCCTCCCGGGAGTTGTTGACAACCCTTTCAGATACGCTGGTATCCAACCTCGACACAACAAGCCTGCATCCCAAGCGGGGGGCCAGGTACCAGGGAGGAGTCAACAACATCACACACAACAGGGACAGACGGTACACAGATAAGTGCTAACACTGCTTGATAAATAGTACTCAAAAGTACCTTACAAAAAGCAAAAGTATTACATCCGCTTTCAAGCAGAGTCCTAGTTCCATCTCTACTCTGCAGGTATAAACTACCTGACGCCAGCAGGGTCGCGCTGGAAGTTCGCAGCCACTGTCCTCGCGGAATCCTCCAGGACGACGTGCCAGCGGTGATGGCCGCCTCAATGCGTGTGCCATTGCGAAGAGGTCCTCGCCCCCATTCTCCTACGGGGGGCGACAACGAGGCCATTAAAGCCAAAGAGTTGGAGGCTCGGCGGCCTACGGGGGGCGACAACGAGGCCATTAAAGCCAAAGAGTTGGAGGCTCGGCGGCAGGTGGCGCTGGTGGTCTGGCCAGCGGCGGCGACCACTTCTGCACCGAGCAACTCGCCAACGGAGGTGACCACTGCACCGAGCAGTTCGCCAGCGGAGGCAACCACCTCTGCACCGGGCAGCCTCACCAGCGGTAGCGACCACCTATGCGCCGACGGCTTGCCAGCGACGGCAGCCACCACAGTGCGTGCGTCGTGGCAAAGAGGCCCCCCGCCCCTGTCCTCCTGCAGGGTGAGGACAAGACCATCCAAGAACGTGGCCACCACCTCCACGGCGTATGGCGTCTTGTACAACACCCTAGGCGGTGTCGGAGCAGCGTGGCCGGCGGCGTAGGGGACACTGCGGATGCGGCGGACCTGTGCACGGTGCGACAGTCGCCCATGCGGTGGACGGACAGCCACGCCCCGCTTGGCGGCGAGAGGCGGCGTTGGAGGCGGCACCGAAGCCATCCAAGCCAAGGAGCTAGACACGTGACAGCTGACGGCGCCTGCAGCTCGGCCGGCTCCGCGTAGCCGAAGTTCGCCTCCTCCGCAAGGCTGGTGAACATCCTTCTCCTCCAAATGCTGGAGGAAGAAGCGGGTCACCAGCCCATGCGGAAGGTAGGACCCCAACTTGGCTCGCCTTCCACCCCAGCGAGGATGATGAACATTGTAACGCCCTAAATTTGGGGGTAGAATTTTTTTCCTCCTTTTCCCCCACCAAATTCGGGCGCTACCCTTTCCTTTTCCCTTTTCTCCTCGCTAAACCTTGATCTTTTCCAAAGTTATAGCGGGATTCGGCCTGAGATCTCATGTAAAGCAAAACCCTAAAATACTTTATTTTGTGTGATGCACCATGCCAAACCATGCATACTTTTTGATTGTTTAAAATGTAAATGCATTCATCTAGAGAAAGTAGATTTTTAGAAAAAGGAAAAACCTTTTTCTTCTCCCTTCCCCCCTCCTTCCCCATTTTTGGCCCAGCCGTCCCCTCCCCCGCGCGCCCGGCCCAGCCGGCCGGCCCAGCCGCGCCCCCTCCCCCGCCATGGGCCGCCCCAGCTGGCCCAGCCGCGCCCCCCCTCCCTCCCCCTTTGGGCCCAAGCGGCCCAGCCGCCCCTTCCCCCCAAATTCTCTCTCCCCTCCCCTGCGGGCCCCGCCCGTCATCCCCTCCCCTGCCCTAACCGCGACCCCTCCCCTAGCGCCACCGCCGCCGCCTCCCTCCCCCAGCGCCGCCACCGCGCCGCCCTCCCCTGCCACGGTAAGGCCCCCCCTCCCCTCCCCTCCCCCTTCCCCCTCCCCCTTCCCCGCCCGGCCGCCCCGGCGACCCGCGCCCGCGCCGCCCCATGCCCGGCCCCCGTCCCGGCGAGCCGCCCCCACCCCACCCTCGCTCGTTCCCCTGGCGAGCCGCCCCGCCCCCGCGCCCGCCCGGCCACCCTCGCGCCGCCCGGCCGAGCCTCGCCCCTCCCCGCGCCCGGCCGCCCCCGGCGAGCCCGCCCCCGCCCCGCGCCCAACCGCCCCGGCGAGCCCGCCCCCGCCTGCGCCCGGCCGCCCCGGCGAGCCGCCCCCGTGCCCGGCCCTGCCTCGGCCCCGGCCGCGCCGTCCCGCGCCGCCCGGCCCCCGTCTCGGCAGCGCCGCCCCGTGCCCGGCCCCCGCGCCCGGCCGTGCCGCCCCGGCCCCGGCCGACCTCGGCCTGGCCCCGGCTGCGCCGCCCCGGCCGTGTCCCCGCCCCGCCCGTGCGCCGTGCTCGCACGCCCGCCCCGGCATGCCTTGCTCGCGTCGTGACGGCCCCGGCGCGGCCTCGAGCTCGGCCCAGCGTGCCTATGGCGCGCGACCTTGAGCTCGGCTAGCGCGCGGCCCCGACGTGCGCACGGCTAGTTCGTGGCATGTGCGTGCGGCCTTGCGCGCGTGCTCACGTAGTGCGCAGTGCCTTGGCACGGCCCGTCGTGCCTTCGTCTACCCCCAGACGTGCCCGTCTACCCCCCCTTTATATTTTATGCGTGCTAATCATATTGTTCATGTTAATAAGATAGGAGTCTCAATTTAGAAATTGGTTACGTTAGTTAATTTGTATAGCTAATTGTCTATCTCATTTAACGTTAATCTACTAAAAATGGTCACGTTTCCATTAGTGCATGTAGCTAATCCTTATTATTGGAGCTAAGTAGAACTAGAGCACGTAACGTTTAGTTATTCGTCTACCCGTAGTGCGCCTCGAGCATAAGCTTTAACCCCTGCGAGACCTTTCCCCATTTCTTTCTAACCAAGGTAAATGCAGTATCGCATGTCATATTCTATGCATGTTTAATCTACTTGTTCTCTTGTATGGTGTACTGTTGGTTTCCTAATTTCAATGGATGGATGTATGTATGTTTGCAACCGCATAGAGAACGATCCGGTCGAAGAGCCCGAGGAACTCGCAGGAGAAGCCCCTGAGCAGCAGTCGGTTGGTGGAGGCAAGTGTCCCTTGACCTACCTCTGTCTTATTCATTCTTTAATTCACCTCCCGCATTACACATCTATGCCTAAGGTTTGACTAGCTTTTGTTATCCATGTCCTTGTTTACCTATTGGGGTTGGATTATTATTGTTTAGCTTTATGCTATTGCTCAACCCTAATCAATGAACATGATGAGATTATCTATGATACGCTGTTTTCCCTTCTCTTATTATGATGTTATACTTGTGGTTTTTAAGGGGGCTCGAGCGGTTTCTCGAGTGCCTCTCTGTAAGGACCTGTTCTTTGGATGACCGCCTGGGAAAACAGTGCAACCATGAGGGTGGAGTGGGACGCCCTTAGCTGAGTAATTAGAGGAACCGGGGTGTAGTTCGCTTAGCCGTCGTGCCGTCAATGGGGCTCGGTGTATGCGGCTCGCTCTGCCAAGGTTGATTTGTCCCTTGGGGAGGAGTGCGGTACATTTAGAAAACCTAACGGGCGGCTACAGTCCCGGGGAATCTTTGTAAAGGCTACATAGTGAGACCCTGCCTACTCACCTTGGGAGTGTTCAAGGGTCCGTACAACCCGAGGCAAAAAGGGAATCACGGCTCATGGGTAAAGTGCGCAACCTCTGCAGAGTGTTATGAAACTAATATATCAGCCGTGCTCGCGGTTATGAGCGTCCAAGGGAGCTCCAATGATTAGTGGTACTTGATCAGAGACATTTTGGTTTATAGGTGGCAATGAGATTGATGGTTCTGGTTATGACTATGGTGCTGGTAAGTGGTATTCTTTCCGTTTGGAAAGGGTACATCGGGCTAATAACTTGGGTTAATGTTAAAACCTAGCTTTCTACTAGTAAATAATAATCTGACCCACTAAAAGCAACTGCTTGACTTACCCCCACATAAATCTAGTCCACTACAGCCAAACAGGACACTTGTTGAGTATGTTGATGTGTACTCACCCTTGCTCTACACACCAAACCCCCCCTTCCCCAGGTTGTCCGCATTGCAACCACTGCTCAGGAGAAGATGAAGCCGTGGAAGGAGACTTCCAGGAGTTCCAGGACTACGACGAGTTCTAGGTGTGGGTTAGCGGCAACCCCCAGTCGGCTGCCTGTGAAGGCCGCAGTTGTCTACGTTTCGTTTTCGCACTTTGATTTATTGTAAAGACTATGTGGATGTCTCAGACATATGATGTAATCGACTATTATTTCCCTTTTTAATACTATTTGAGCACTGTGTGATGATGTCCATGTTATGTAACTGCTGTGTACGTGAATTGCTGATCCTAGCACGTACATGGTTCGCATTCGGTTTGCCTTCTAAAACCGGGTGTGACATAGGTGGTATCAAAGCCGTGCTGACTGTAGGCCCGCTAACCTAGAGTAGAATGGTCGTTCTAAGGACTATAGACCTCTGTCCTTGCCTTGACTTTGGTATCCCTTCAAAAGTTGGTCATATTGACCAAATTATGTTCTACTATATATTATACCTTGCCGAAATTTGTGTTTTATTCTAATCCTTCATTTACTTATGATTCATTACTTGCTGGTCATATTAATTCTGTTCTCACTCTTTTGCTTGCGGTGTCTTTTGTAGATGGCTCGTCTTAGACACACTGCACGGAAGTCTGTCATCCCCTTCTTACCCTCCCGCCTTGCTGAGCATCCGCTTCGCCGTCCCGTGGCCAGACAGTCCAGCCACTTGGAGAGGCTGCACCACCGCCTGCATGAGAAGCAGGAACGTTGACGACAGGAGCAGCAAGGCTCCTCTTTCTCGCTCCAGCAGGAGATAGAGTCTGTGAGGAGCTGCTCCCCCGTGCTTCCCCTAGAGGCGCCGCCTGCACCACCACTGGGCGCCCTAGCATCTGGAGTAGCTGCTGGAGGAGACCCAGACGACGGAGGTGGCGACGACAGCTCGAGCCACGACACCGACTTTTCTGCTGACCAGGCACCGGAAGGATGGGTTGCTCGACCCATCACTCGCGACGCTGCTCACGGGTGTCACTTCCATGATGCGCTCGACACCCTGCTACGTCGGGCACTTGACCGGCGTACTTGGTCCATCGAGTATCGCTGTGTGGTCTACCAGCATAGTCACGGGGTCTACCCGGACCGCTGGGAGGTGACCTGTTTGGTGCGCCGTCCGGAGAACAGTCTCTAGGGTGCGGAGGCCTGCTCAGAGCACTATTCTATCTCTGAGCGGGACTCAGCTGAGGCGGCCATGCAAGATGCCGCACGGCGTGCGCTTTCGCACTACTGCTCGGTTCTCGGTGGGGTAGCTGACGGTCTCGACCTGAAGTATTACCCCCGCCGTCCATCTGGCAGCACAGGAGGCGTGATTGTCTCACCTGTTGGTGAGGACAATCCTAGGTTGAGCAGCACAGTCAACCTAGCCGCCGTGCTAAACACGGAGCTGGACCATGCACTGGACGAGCTGAGTAGGGCTCGTGCTGAGATCGCCCAGCTGCGGGCTGAGCGCGCGGAGCGTCGTCACCTGGATGATGGTTCCCCCGCTCCCGTCGGGACTCAGCACCCGTACCGCTCACCTCGGCGTGGACACCAGCCTTATGGCAATCCCGACTGCAAGACCAAAATAAATTTAGAACCATAGACCGTCAGAGTCGGATCTTGTAATTAATACAAAGATATATACATAGAAGCTATAGTCTTAGCGTCAGTCTCGCTCTTAGTTAGTTTTAGTTAGACAGGGTAGTTTGCTATATCCTGTGCATTTATGTTTGTCATGATAAACTACGTTTGATTTGGATCTTTGTAATGACTGTTACCAGAGTGTGGGTATCCCCTGCATTTTGGTTTATCTGTTATTTGTTAATGGAGTTAGCTATTTAGTTGGGAAGCCTTTTATTCCACTTTCCTCTTTATCTGAGGAGCTGTGTTGGTCTGTGTTGGAGATCAGTGAAGATGTTCATCTGCTCAGTGTTGTGGAGAATTCTATACTCTTTTCTTATGTTGCAAGATTTGCAAGATCAGTTCTGATGTGCGGTTGCATTCTGCAGATGTCAGAGAACAGGCCCAGAGGAGGAAGGCGTGCTCAGCAGGAGCAGGCAGCTCCACAAGATGAGGTGCCCCAGCAGCAGCACCTGCCGCCCCCGCCCCCAATGTCCATCGAGCAGATGTTTCTGATGCAGACTCAGGCAGTTCAAGCTATTGGTTAGACTCTGGCCGCTATTTAGCAGCAGCAGCAGCAACAGCAGCCACCACCTCAGCCTCAGATGCCTCAGATGCCCAGAGACAAGCGTGCTAAATTCATGAGAGGTCACACCCCAACGTTTGCTCATTCTTCTGACCCCATGGATGCTGAAGACTGGCTGCACACTGTAGAGCGGGAGTTGCATACCGCTCAGTGCGATGACAGGGAGAAAGTCCTGTATGGTCCCCGTCTGTTGAGAGGAGCAGCTCAGTCATGGTGGGAGTCTTATCTCGCCACCCATGCCCACCCCGACACCATCACATGGGAAGAGTTCAGAAGTAGCTTTCGTCAGTATCATGTTCCTGCAGGTCTGATGACAGTGAAGAAGGAGGAGTTCCTGGCCCTCAAGCAAGGGTCATCGTCTGTCAGTGAGTACCGGGACAGGTTTCTGCAGTTGTCTCGCTATGCTCCTGAAGATGTCAACACCAACACCAAGCGACAGTACCGTTTCCTAAGAGGCTTGGTTGACCCTCTGCAGTATCAGCTGATGAATCATACTTTCCCGACATTCCAGCACCTGATTGACAGAGCAATCATGACAGAGAGGAAGCGTAAAGAGATAGAGGATCGCAAGCGCAAGATCAGTGGACCCCAGCCTGGAAGCAGCAGTCGTCCTCGTTTCTCAGGCAATCAACCTCAGCAGTTCAGGCAGAACCAGCGTCCACCTCAGCAGCATCAGCAATTCCAAAGGCAGTATCCTCAGCACCAGTATTAGAACCGCCAGAACAATCAGTCAGGAGGAGGTCAGTTTCAGAGGCAGAATCAGCAGACACCTCGTCTTCCTGCCCCAGCAAACCAGCAGAACAATCAGGCAGCACCAGCTCAGGTTGGAAACAGAGCATGTTTCCACTGTGGAGAGCAAGGCCATTGGGTGATGCAATGTCCGAAGAAGGAAGCCCAGCAGCAGTCAGGCCCCAATGCCCCAGCAAAGCAGAATGTGTCTCAGCCTGGAGCAGGCAACCGCTCTCAGCCACACTATAATCATGGGAGACTGAACCATTTGGAGGCTGAAGCAGTTCAGAAGACCCCCGGCATGATAGTAGGTATGTTCCCAGTCGACTCCCATATTGCAGAAGTGTTATTTGATACTGGAGCAACACATTCTTTCATTACTGCATCATGGGTAGAAGCACATAATCTTCCAATTACTACCATGTCAACCCCCACTCAAATTGACTCAGCTGGTGGTAAAATTCGAGCCGATAGCATTTGTTTGAATGTAAGTGTGGAAATAAGGGGGATAGCGTTTCCCGCTAACCTTATAGTAATGGGTACTCAGGGAATAGATGTCATCCTAGGGATGAATTGGCTAGATAAGTATTAGGCAGTTATCAGTTGTGATAAGAGGATAATCAAGTTGATGTCCCCACTTGGAGAGGAAGTGGTGACGGAGTTAGTCCCGCCTGAGCCGAAGAAAGGAAGTTGTTATCAGATGGCTGTCGATAGCAGGGAAGCAGACCCAATTGAGAGTATCAGGGTTGTGTCCGAGTTCCCAGATGTGTTTACAAAGGACTTACCAGGTATGCCACCAGAGCGAAAAGTTGAATTTGCCATAGAACTTTTTCCTGGAACCGCCCCCATCTTCAAGAGAGCTTACAGAATATCCGGACCAAAGTTAGTTGAACTTAAGAAGCAGATTGATGAGCTGTTAGAGAAAGGTTACATCCGGCCAAGCACCTCGCCTTGGGCCGCCCCTGTCCTATTCGTGGAGAAGAAAGATGGCACCAAAAGGATGTGTATCGATTATCGAGCTCTGAATGAAGTCACGATCAAGAACAAGTACCCTTTGCCCAGAATAGAAGATCTGTTCGACCAGTTGAGAGGAGCCAGTGTGTTCTCCAAGATTGATTTGAGGTCAGTTATCATCAGCTCAGGATTCGACCTTCAGACATTCCGAAGACGGCATTCATTACCAAGTATGGGTTGTATGAGTTCACTGTGATGTCTTTCGGTCTAACAAATGCACCAGCCTTTTTTATGAACTTGATGAACAGTGTATTCATGGATTACCTTGATAAGTTTGTGGTGGTATTTATTGATGATATTCTGATTTATTCTCAAAGCGAAGAGGAGCATGCAGATCATTTGAGGATGGTATTGCAGAGATTGCGAGAGCACCAGTTGTATGCAAAGTTGAGCAAGTGTGAGTTCTGGATCAGTGAAGTTCTGTTCTTGGGTCACATAATCAACAAAGAAGGATTGGCTGTGGATCCGAAGAAAGTGGCAGACATTCTGAACTGGAAAGCGCCAACAGATGCTCGAGGAATCAAGAGCTTCATTGGAATGGCTGGATATTATCGGCGATTCATTGAAAGGTTTTCGAAGATTGTGAAACCAATGACAGCTTTGCTAGGCAACAAAGTTGAGTTCAAGTGGACCCAGAGATGTCAAGAGGCCTTCGAAGCGCTGAAAGAGAAGTTGACTACAGCGCCTGTCTTAGTCTTGCCTGATGTGCACAAGCCCTTCTCGGTGTATTGCGATGCTTGTTACACGGGTTTGGGATGTGTGTTGATGCAAGACGGAAGAGTTGTGGCTTACTCGTCCCGACAGCTGAATGTTCATGAGAAGAATTACCCAATCCATGACCTAGAGTTGGCAGCAGTGGTTCACGCATTGAAGACATGGAGGCACTACCTGTATGGATAGAAATGTGATGTTTATACAGATCACAAGAGTCTGAAGTACATATTCACTCAGTCAGAGCTGAATATGAGGCAACGAAGATGGTTAGAGCTAATCAAAGACTATGAATTGGAGATTCATTACCATCCAGGCAAAGCGAACGTAGTGGCAGATGCTTTGAGCAGGAAGAGTCAGGTCAATCTGATGGTCGCTCGTCCGATGCCTTATGAGTTGGCCAAAGAGTTTGACAGGTTGAGTCTTGGGTTTCTGAATAATTCGCGAGGAGTCACAATTGAGTTGGAACCCACCCTGGAGCGGGAAATCAAAGAAGCGCAGAAGAATGATGAGAAGATCAGTGAGATCCGGCGACTGATTCTAGTCGGCAAAGGCAAAGATTTTAGAGAAGATGCAGAAGGTGTGATATGGTTCAAATACCGCTTGTGTGTTCCCAATGTCCAGTCTATTCGAGAATTGATTCTCAAGGAAGCTCATGAGACAGCTTATTCGATTCACCCTGGTAGTGAGAAGATGTATCAGGATCTGAAGAAGAAATTCTGGTGGTACGGAATGAAGAGGGAAGTCACAGAGTATGTGGCTATGTGTGATAGTTGTCGGCGGATCAAGGCAGAGCATCAGAGACCAGCTGGATTGTTGCAACCGTTGCAAATCCCTCAATGGAAATGGGATGAAATCGGCATGGATTTCATAGTAGGATTGCCTCGTACTCGAGCCGGCTACGATTCCATTTGGGTAGTGGTGGACCGCTTAACCAAGTCAGCCCACTTCATACCTGTCAAGACCAACTACAACAGTGCAATATTTGCAGAGTTGTATATGTCTCGGATCGTTTGTCTTCATGGTGTGCCAAAGAAGATAGTGTCAGACAGAGGAACGCAGTTCACCTCTCATTTCTGGCAGCAGTTGCATGAAGCCTTGGGCACACATCTGAATTTCAGTTCAGCTTATCATCCGCAGACAGATGGTCAAACTGAAAGAACCAATCAAATCCTCGAAGACATGTTGAGAGCTTGTGCGTTGCAAGACCAGTCCGGATGGGACAAGAAATTGCCTTATGTAGAGTTCTCCTATAACAATAGTTATCAGGCCAGCTTGAAGATGTCACCATTTCAGGCGCTTTATGGGAGGAGTTGTAGAACTCCGTTGCAATGGGATCAGCCTGGAGAAAAGCAAGTGTTTGGGCCAGACATTTTGCTTGAAGCCGAAGAGAACATCAAGATGGTCCGAGAGAATCTGAAGATAGCGCAATCAAGGCAGTGAAGCTATGCAGACACAAGAAGAAGAGAGCTGAGTTTCGAAGTCGGAGACTTCGTCTATCTGAAAGTGTCACCGATCAGAGGAGTCAGAAGGTTCGGAGTCAAAGGCAAGCTAGCACCCCGCTACATCGATCTGTACCAGATTCTCGCAAAGCGTGGAGAAGTGGCCTATCAGCTCAGTTTGCCAGAAGGCTTGTCCGCAGTGCATGATGTCTTTCATGTGTCTCAGTTTAAGAAGTGCTTGCGAGTGCCAGAAGAGCAGTTGCCAGTTGAAGGTCTTGAAGTCCAGGAGGACTTGACCTACACAGAGAAACCAGCGCAAATCCTTGAGATTGCAGACAGAGTCACCCGAAGGAAGACCATCAGAATGTGCAAAGTCAGATGGAATCACCACTCGGAGGAAGAAGCAACCTGGGAGCGTGAAGATGATCTGATGGACAAATACCCAGAGCTCTTTGCTAGCCAACCCTGAATCTCGAGGGCGAGATTCTTTTAAGAGGGATAGGTTTGTAACGCCCTGAATTTGGGGGTAGAATTTTTTTCCTCCTTTTCCCCCACCAAATTCGGGCGTTACCCTTTCCTTTTCCCTTTTCTCCTCGCTAAACCTTGATCTTTTCCAAAGTTATAGCGGGATTCGGCCTGAGATCCCATGTAAAGCAAAACCCTAAAATACTTTATTTTGTGTGATGCACCATGCCGAACCATGCATACTTTTTGACTGTTTAAAATGTAAATGCATTCATCTAGAGAAAGTAGATTTTTAGAAAAAGGGAAAACCTTTTTCTTCTCCCTTCCACCTCCTTCCCCATTTTTGGCCCAGCCGTCCCCTCCCCCGCGCGCCCGGCCCAGCCGGCCGGCCCAGCCGCGCCCCCTCCCCCGCCGTGGGCCGCCCTAGCCAGCCCAGCCGCGCCCCCTCCCTCCCCCTTTGGGCCCAAGCGGCCTAGCCGCCCCTTCCCCCCCAAATTCTCTCTCTCCCCTCCCCTGCGGGCCCCGCCCGTCATCCCCTCCCCTGCCCTAACCGCGCCCCCTCCCCTAGCGCCGCCGCCGCCGCCTCCCTCCCCCAGCGCCGTCGCCGTGCCGCCCTCCCCTGCCGCGGTAAGCCCCCCTCCCCTCTCCTCCCCCTTCCCCCTCCCCCTTCCCCGCCCGGCCGCCCCGGCGACCCGCGCCGCCCCATGTCCGGCCCCCGTCCCGACGAGCCACCCCCACCCCACCCTAGCTCGTGCCCCCGGCGAGCCCGCCCCCGCCCTGCACCCGGTCGCCCCGGCGAGCCCGCCCCGCCCCCTGGTGAGCCGCCCCCGTGCTCGGCCCCGCCTCGGCCCCGGCCGCGCCGTCCCGCGCCGCCCGGCCCCCGTCCCGGCCGCACCGCCCCGTGCTCGGCCCCCGCGCCCGGCCGTGCTGCCCCGGCCCCGGCCGCCCTCGCCCCGGCCCCAGCTGCGCCGCCCCGGCCGTGTCCCCGCCCCGCCCGTGCTTCGCCCCGCCCGTGCGCCGTGCTCGCCCGCCCGCCCCGGCGTGCCTTGCTCGCGTCGTGACGGCCCCGGCGCGGCCTCGAGCTCGGCCCAGCGTGCCTATGGCGCGCGGCCTTGAGCTCGGCTAGCGCGCGGCCCCGACGTGCGCACGGCTAGTTCGTGGCGTGTGCGTGCGGCCTTGCGCGCGTGCTCGCGTAGTGCGCAGTGCCTTGGCACGGCCCGTCGTGCCTTCGTCTACCCCCAGACGTGCCCGTCTACCCCCCCCCCCTTTATATTTTATGCGTGCTAATCATATTGTTCATGTTAATAAGATAGGAGTCTCAATTTAGAAATTGGTTACGTTAGTTAATTTGTATAGCTAATTGTCTATCTCATTTAACGTTAATCTACTAAAAGTGGTCACGTTTCCATTAGTGCATGTAGCTAATCCTTATTATTGGAGCTAAGTAGAACTAGAGCACGTAACGTTTAGTTATTCGTCTACCATAGTGCGCCTCGAGCATAAGCTTTAACCCCTGCGAGACCTTTCCCCATTTCTTTCTAACCAAGGTAAATGCAGTATCGCATGTCATATTCTATGCATGTTTAATCTACTTGTTCTCTTGTATGGTGTACTGTTGGTTTCCTAATTTCAATGGATGGATGTATGTATATTTGCAACCGCATAGAGAACGATCCGGTCGAAGAGCCCGAGGAACTCGCAGGAGAAGCCCCTGAGCAGCAGTCGGTTGGTGGAGGCAAGTGTCCCTTGACCTATCTCTGTCCTATTCATTCTTTAATTCACCTCCCGCATTACACATCTATGCCTAAGGTTTGACTAGCTTTTGTTATCCATGTCCTTGTTTACCTATTGGGGTTGGATTATTATTGTTTAGCTTTATGCTATTGCTCAACCCTAATCAATGAACATGATGAGATTATCTATGATACGCTGTTTTCCCTTCTATTATTATGATGTTATACTTGTGGTTTTTAAGGGGGCTCGAGCGGTTTCTTGAGTGCATCTCCGTAAGGACCTGTTCTTTGGATGACCGCCCGGGAAAACAGTGCAACCATGAGGGTGGAGTGGGACGCCCTTAGCTGAGTAATTAGAGGAACTGGGGTGTAGTTCGCTTAGCCGTCGTGCCATCAATGGGGCTCGGTGTATGCGGCTCGCTCTGCCAAGGTTGATTTGTCCCTTGGGGAGGAGTGCGGTACATTTAGAAAACCTAACGGGCGGCTACAGTCCCGGGGAATCTTTGTAAAGGCTACGTAGTGAGACCCTGCCTACTCACCTTGGGAGTGTTCAAGGGTCCGTACAACCCGAGGCAAAAAGGGAATCACGGCTCATGGGTAAAGTGCGCAACCTCTGCAGAGTGTTATGAAACTGATATATCAGCCGTGCTCGCGGTTATGAGCGGCCAAGGGAGCTCCAGTGATTAGTGGTACTTGATCAGAGACATTTTGGTTTACAGGTGACAATGAGATTGATGGTCCTGGTTATGACTATGGTGCTAGTAAGTGGTATTCTTACCGTTTGGAAAGGGTACATCGGGCTAATAACTTGGGTTAATGTTAAAACCTGGCTTTCTACTAGTAAATAATAATCTGACCCACTAAAAGCAACTGCTTGACTTACCCCCACATAAAGCTAGTCCACTACAGCCAAACAGGACACTTGTTGAGTATGTTGATGTGTACTCACCCTTGATCTACACACCAACCCCCCTTCCCCAGGTTGTCCGCATTGCAACCACTACTCAGGAGAAGATGAAGCCGTGGAAGGAGACTTCCAGGAGTTCCAGGACTACGACGAGTTCTAGGTGTGGGTTAGCGGCAACCCCCAGTCGGCTGCCTGTGAAGGCCGCAGTTGTCTACGTTTTGTTTTCGCACTTTGATTTATTGTAAAGACTATGTGGATGTCTCAGACATATGATGTAATCGACTATTATTTCCCTTTTTAATACTATTTGAGCACTGTGTGATGATGTCCATGTTATGTAACTGCTGTGTACGTGAATTGCTGATCCTGGCACGTACATGGTTCGCATTCGGTTTGCCTTCTAATACCGGGTGTGACAAACATCCTTGAAGCTGAGGGCAGGGGGAGGCCGCAGCCCGGCTCGCTTCTTTCCACCATGAGGCTGGTGGTCATCCTTGTAGATGACCACTGGCGGGAGACCACAGGCGGGCTGTATGATGAAAATCCTTGAAGCTGAGCGATGGCAGAAGAGTGCCAACCCCCACGAGGTCACGCTCCTCCAACAACAGCAAGAAGAAGACAAGATCGGTAGCACCACCGCGCAGGAAACAAAGAGCGCGAGCTCCCCGACGATGAGATCGCTGGGGAGGGCGACCCTGACGCGGATCCTTCCAGCGAACACCGGCGCGCTCCATCCAGAGGCCCGAAAGGCGGAAGGGCGTGGCGATTTCCTGGGGGATGAGCTCCTTTTAAAAGGTAGATTTCCCCGCTCGTGTCCCGAAGCGTCACGGGCGAGTGTCCCCTAATGCACACCAAGGTATCCAGCCTATGGCATGGGGGCCCAACCCTGCATGACTTGCAGCCGGCTTGTTGGGGCGAAGAAGGCGAATCGCCGCGCAAGGAGCGTGTTACCACCCCGCGGTAGGTGCGCCTCTTCATCTTCGCCGCAACCAACGGTCCAACCTCAGGCACGGGGGCCAGGTCTGCATGTCAGGCACCTGGCGTGCCGGTTCCTGCGTGCAAAGAAGACGGACCACCGCGGGAGAGGCACGCCACCGCCTGCGGTGACGCGCCTCTCCGCCTCCACCAAAAGCAACAGCCCAGTCTCGCACGCAGGGGCCCGGACCCATGAGTCATCCACTGCGGGTGATAGTCCCTTGGTGTAGGGGAGTCAAACTGCCGCTCACGCCAATGTCGCGCCTCCTCGGGACAGCCGTAGAAGACGGGGAGGTTAAATTTTCAAAGCTAATGCAGTAGAATCAAGGCGCCCTGCGCGTGACCCAGCAAAACAGTCAAATACGGAAGTCACGGGTCAATAGCGGGCGAGCTGGAGCAGCATGACAGTCACCAATCAAACTTTGGCCCCACCTGCAGGCTCGTTCCCTCCCCTGAGGCAGGTCCGGGGCCACTATCGGTACCCTGGATCAGGGGTACCCCTTACTACGGTGTGAAGACATGATGCCTGTGCGGATACCCCTAGCCGCACGGAGAACAACCCCAAGGATATCTCCTGAGCATTTGAGGTGGTATTCTCGGAGACAACGTCATCGGGTCCATACCTCCTCGAGAAGGCGCAGGACCCCTGTGCACACAACTCGGACCCCTGAAGTAAAGCAGCCCGGGGCCGTTGAATGGAGTTCGAACCCCACCAAGTGAGCTCCAGACCACCCATAACAAGGTCCCGGGAGAGGAAGTGTCGTGGCCTAGGTATGGGTCCGGTGTTGACGCGTGTCTGGGCTCTATCCGGTGCGCCTCCACTCCCCGCTCGACCGAGGGCCCAATGCTGCCACATAGCTTATTGCCCGTGACGTAGGCCAGTGGGCGGTGCATGACGTAGGGGCTCTGGGCCGCGCGACCTCCGCATTTATTGCGGAGAGGATGCACCGCCTGCCCACCCTAATGTCAGGTGATGTGCCCCTTCGGCATTTAATGCGTACTGTCTCCTCCGCTGGCAGACGGCGCCCAGGCCATACAGCAGGCGGCGTGCCCGTCTAATCCGAACAGTATGCCCGTGCTGTAAGATACGCTATGTCCACCAGCACTGGTACATGGCCAGAGAAGCTTCCCCAGCACACCAACACTACGCGGGCCACGGGTGTCAGGGCGCAGGAAGATTGCTCCAACAACCAACTATTGCTGCCTCAAGTCTTGCATCCATTGTGCTCCTGGGCCCACATGTTGGGGCTTAGCACTCTTGTACACGCCCCCCTTGAGCTATAAAAGGGGGAGCATGCAACGTTACAAGAAAGACACTTAGACTCCCTCAGGCTTACACATGACTCAAGCTCTCAAGCAATACAACACACAGTGGAGTAGGGTATTACGCTCTGACGGCCCGAACCACTCTAAACTCTTGCGTGTTCTTGTGTTCATTCCTACTTTTTCCAACAGGCAAAACGTTTAAGCCCCCTCCACATCTTAGGACTTAGGGCGGGTGCACTCCACCACTCGGCCGGAGAATTTCCTCTCCGACAAAATCCATTTCCATTAAAAAACTATATCATTACAATAGAGCTAGATTGACCAAATCATGGCTCCTACCCCTATTAATATTTGTTTTTTTTACAAAAATCCGTTACTACTTTGTCATGCCCCTATAATATGATTAATGAGCATTTCTATATTTATAACAATAAAAGTAATTATCCAAACCACTATAGCCAAATAACAATCGAAAAAAGAAGTGTTGAGTTATTTTATTTTTGTTACATAAACTATACTTCATGCTTCATTTCCACCTTTTCAATTTGTCTTTAGTAAGAGTTACTCCTCTTCCTAGATACCAAAGAAAGATTTTGATTTTAAAGGGGAGTTTTAGTTTCCACAAGTAGCAAGGTTGATTTAAATTTGGAGTGGTCATTAGAATATTATGTATAGACCGAACCGAGAAATGTCAGAATGCATTTGCTTCCATATAAAGAAATATCTTTCCGACTCTATATTGACGTTATCAACTAAATTCAACAAATGTTGTCATTCTATCAATTTGACCCCAACAATCGATCCACGGAAAGTTAAGTTTTGTGTTACCTGTGGTAGAATGTCTGCGACTGACGTTCTTCTAGTGCATAATATTATATAGGTTAGGGAATTGCTCCTTGAGCATTAAAACATTAATCCAAATATTGTCCAAGAACCTAATTTCTTGTCCATTACCAACTATTGTCTCCTCATAAGGAAATCTTCCTTTGCATTCGATAATCTAGCCTAGAAATGTGAATCTTCTATGTGGCTTTTGTGAGGGGAGACCAAAGAGGAGGAGAATTTTGCAAACATGGCACCACCTACGGCGGGCTTCAGAAACTTGGCACCGCCATCGCGGCAATTGAATTCGTAGCATTATAATCCTACATGGTTTGAACATTTAGCATCAGTCTCTCTAAATGGTCATTAGCATATTTCATCTTCCTGTTTTGCCCTCGCGCGCGTTTCTTCCTGGGCGCCGTCATCCTCTGCCGTTCTCTTCTTCTTCAGTCTCTGTTCTTTGACTGGCCGTGTCTCCCTCCGCCACGCCTTCTTCGACCTCGTCTCCGCCGCGCCCACCCCGCTCGTCGCCTACCGCCGCGGAGGGCCCCGACGGGACCTCGTCGTCGACCCGTCCGCGGCGCGCGCCGCGCTCGTCACCTGCGGGGGCCTCTGCCCGGGGCTCAACACCGTGCTGAGGGAGCTCGTCGTCGGGCTCCAGGAGCTCTACGACGTCCGCCACGTCTTCGGCGTCGCCGCCGGCTACCGAGGGTTCTACAGCGCCGACGAGGATCACGTAAGGCTGCACCCCTCCGCCGTCGACGACTGGCACAAGAAGGGTGGCACCGTGCTCAAGACCACGTGGGGTGGCTTCGATCTCGGCAAGATCGTCGACGGCATCGTCGCGCGTGGGTACACGCAGGTGAGATCAACGCCTCAGCACAGGCACCGCGACGTTAAAATTGGGATTGCACACTGTTTATACTTTACACACTTAAATCCCCAAATTGAATCTGGGCAGTTCATGGGTATTGCAGAAGAGAAGTATGCTACACTATTTAGTTCGAGATTTCAAGGTTCAGAATGAGTTTTTGAGAGCCATTCACGCACAGCGGCTAATTCAAGGTTCAGAATGAGTTTTTGAGAGCCGTTCACACACAGCGGCTAATTGTTTCCCTTCTTTTTTTAATAGTTCGTACACGTGTTTTGAGTGCTTCAGCAAATGCATGTGCTTCATTGCGGTTCGGTGGAAGACGACGGAACAGAGGCAGAAGAAGAAGAGAACGGCAGAGGATGACGGCGTCCAGGGAAGAAAAGGCGCGAGGGCAAAACGAAAAGATGAAATGTGCTAATGACTATTTAGAGGGACCAATGCTAAATGTTCAAAACGGGTAGCATTATAATGTCACAAATGCAATTGCCGCGATGGCGGTGCCAAGCTTCTGAAGCCCGCTGTAGGCGGTGCCATGTTTGCAAAATTCTCGAAGAGGAGGGAATGCATGACCACACGTGGCATTGCTATCGGCCCCTAGGTACGCAGGCGCGAGCATCATGTAAGACCCATGCTAACTACCAGCCAAACAAAATGTCTAAATACAATAAGCTATAAAAATTATAAATTTTGACAAAGTTTCTTATGCAAACTAGCAGAATGGAATACATACGATAATTACTTAAATCATGACAGTCCATCTGGACATGATAGAGTAAAATTACTAATTAACAAGAAAAACACATCGCCAATAATGTGATATAAGACAATATAATGGATAGAAGATGCATAGAGAGATGAGCTTAAAACCCACTTGTCAGGCCGTAACGGTAGGGAATCCTTAAGGGTTGATTTGGTGGCAAAGAGATCCCGGAAGGATTGGAGGGGATTGAGGGGGAAATGAACTAATTTCTCCCTCAATTCCCTCCGATCCTCCCAGGATCCCGGATCATCAAATCAGCCTTAAAGTGGAACGGTGAAACAATCTAGTGGTTGACTGAGGGAGACATCCCTTTAAATAAATTATAAATCATTTGGGATACACGTTTCTTCATTGTTGCACGACAGGTTGGTTAAGTTCTTAATATGGTTCAAGTGGCTTAGTAAAGCAGAGATATTGCCCCACAGAACATCCTAGAAGAAATATATAATTGTATAAATTCAACCGCTAGTTATAGTCTATAAGATATATGTAATATCTAAATACCTATGAAGTGTCTCTAATTGTGGCTTATATGCTTAAAACCAAGAGGATGCTTGGAGTATGAGAAAAGAACTCTGATAAAACTCGCTTCGCATAAAACTGTCGAAGATAAATATTCAACTTAACGATCTCTAAAAAAACGGGTATATCAAAGAACGTCGTACTGGAGAATGGAGATCGTTTAATACATGGCCTGAAATTTAGTGATGATCGTTAGTATTTTATGGATTAACACATATAAATATCTAATGAGTCCTAAAGGGAAAAAGCTAACGGACGCGCACGTGTTTCTTTGGCTGTTTGTGCTTGCCTTGTGCGCCGTCCGATTGTTCCTTTTCACTGTTTGATTTTAGGATTCTCGCGCCTCTTCACTTTCCCAGTTTGTCCCTGTCTCGTTCGGTCGCTCTCGGTCGCTCTGCTGCTGTGCGTTCCCCAGTGCTCTGCTCTCGGCCGCCTCTTCACTTTCTCAGTTCCTTGCGTGCCGTCATCGTTCCCCAGTGCGGCTGCCGCGCGCGCCCTAGTGCTCCTGCCACGCGCCCTCCAGTGCTGCTGCCGCGCACGCGATGAGTTGGAGTCGCGGGCGAGGTGGATTCGACGAGATCCATGGCGGAGGGCGAGGAGGCCCCGACTGGATCTATGGCGGGGGGCGAGGTAGCTCCGACGAGGTACATGGAGCGGGTGGAGGCAGCTGCGATTCCGACGAGGTCCACGTCGGAGGGCGAGGAGGCCGCGACTGGATCTATGGCGGGGGGCGAGTTGGCTGCTGCAGGATCCATAGTAGAGGAGGGAAGGTCCGACGGGATCCATGGCCGTGGGTGGTGGAGCTGGCTGTGACGGTATCTACGGCAGAGGGCGAGGGTGTCCCGACAGGATCCATTTTCGCTATCCGGCGACAGCAACCTGTGGTGAAGCAGGCGGGTCTGGAGTTCCACTGCGCGAAGGTTGTGTCCCGGCATCTGGTGGCACTGTCGATCCGATGAGGGTGCTCTTCGTTTTACTTCATCTTTCCTGTGCTCGAGTATATTTTCCTAGTTCTACTGTTTTTTGGGATATTCAGTATGCAGTGTGTGTTCTTCTGTTTCTATTAGCAAAGGAACAAATTATGCAATTCTAGTTAAAATTTGTCCCAGTATATTTGAGGATAGCATAGGTATTGTTGAAATTTATATATAGTTAATGCATGCAATTTTGAAGTTGTAATTTAGCATTGAAATGTATGTGCGATGTCTGTGCCTTGACGGAGATGAATGAGTGTGAGATGTCTATGCGAACTGTGATGTGGTTCTTTTTATAAATAAAGGAAATCTAGGTTGCTGCATGGATTCTCTCTTGGGTCCATCAGCCAGGGATTCAGACTTACATATATATGATGCAGCTATGTCTGGTACTATATAAATAGGCAAATGAAAAAAGATTAAGTATAGCCGTATATATAGGAACAACACTGTAACTGAAGAACAGTGGCAAGTGTTGTGATCTTTTATTGTGAAGCAGCAGACAGCTCCTACTTTCTTTTGTGGTGATGGTGCATACTAATGCATAGAGGGACGGAGAGAACCAAGAGCTGATACAGATTGAAGAACTGAATTGGGTGTATCCTAGCTTGTTGTTCAGGGATTTGGAATAAAGGGAGCTTGATGGAGGAAGCTTGAACATTTTTTAGGCTCATCTGCTCCTGGAACTGGACAAGATGATGTCCTGGAATTTTTTTCCTTATGTTATCTCATGTTAATGTCCCTTAGGAGTTTTTTGTTTGGAGTAGGTTCCATTATCCAGGATTTGCATCATTGATAATCTGTTTTTGTGTTTATTGTTTAGGTAAATAATCTAAGTTAGCTAAGTATAGTTGTTTGGAGTTATAAAATGTATTTTCTTAGTATATTTAGTTCTTGGAAATTGTTTATTTATATTTAGTTTTTTATTTACAATTTTTTTGTTATTTTTGCAGGGCATCATTTCCTCTTCTATGGTTAAGATGATTGAAATTTTTGCTGTTTTTTGCAAGTCTCAGGTAGTTTGTTCTTTTTGATCTTTTTTTTCTGTACAAGTTCTCAATTGTATATTTTTATATGCAGTTTTTTCATGTGGTTTTTGTTTATTTTTTGTTACTTAATTTTGTTTTTTATTTTTTATCTCTAGAGAGCGGCTTATAGGGAGAAGGTGTTAATTGAAGCAGAGAAACAATTTCTGCATGATTTCACTTTTTTCAAGGAAAAGTTATTAGTTGATTTTGGCCAAATAGTGGATGTCGAATGCATTGATAGTACTTGCCAAGTTCTGTGTGACAAGGTCAGGGGTTGTTGTTCAATTTGCAAGTCAAGGTGTACTGAAGCTATCATCGATTCTCTAAAAATTTTGGCTGAAGCAATGACTATTAAGCATCAGAAGTTTTTGAATTCCAACAACCTTCTGGCGAAAGATATGGATATTAAGTCAGATGAGAAAGCTACCAAAATTGATAACAATGTGCAGCCAGTTGATGTTAAGTCGAATGAGAAAGGGGCTGGTGTGGGCATTGTTGAGGCTTCTCATGGAAAAGCTCATGTGGTTATTACAAATCCCCTGATAACAGTGCCCATACAGTTGGAGACACCAATCGTTAATAGGCTGGATGGAAATAATGGAACATCTTTGAATCCACCAGCGGGTTAGTGCTTTTTAAAATCTGTTTTTAATGTTTTTTTGTTTTCCTTTTTTTTGCATTTTGTACTTCATTGTGTTTGCTCAATGCATTTTTTTATTCTATGTGCTACCTATGTGGGCATATCTGGGGAAATGGGAAATTGTAGGTGATGGAGGAGAAGTCTATGTCAGGGTATGGAACTGTACTGTGTTCCATGCCCTATCATGTATATGGTCGTCGTTGTCTTGCCTCTCTCGGGGGCAAAAGCAAAAGCCAGGATTGCACTTGGTGGGGAGAAAAGGAGGGTATAAATCATCATCTTTCATCAAGGGGGCAGTGCTGTGACTTGCTTATTGTGCCTACACTAGGTGGTTTTTTGCTGTGTTTTGCATTGGCATTTTTTGTTTCGAAGCTCCTTCGCATGTGACATGTGCGAGTTGTTTGATTGATCTTGCGTTAAACTCAGTCTCAGGACCTGAGTCCACCTTTTTGCACCTTGATTGGATAATACAATAACCTTTTTGTTGCGACCCCTTGGCATGTGATTAATTATGTAGAATATGAAACTCTATTTATTTTTCAAGCAGTCATTGCCCTTCAACGCATACTTTTTTTCTTGCGTGATTTTGGTAGGTGCCACTGAACTCCTTTTTTTTGGTTTCTTGCTTTAGCATCATTTTTAGGTTATTATTGC
Organism: Zea luxurians; assembly: GCA_029449295.1. Lineage (NCBI taxonomy): Eukaryota > Viridiplantae > Streptophyta > Magnoliopsida > Poales > Poaceae > Zea > Zea luxurians. Next base: position 2,840,720 of record JAOPSE010000039.1, on the reverse strand, counting down.
TCTGTTTTTTGGTCGTCGCGTAAACCTAATACGAATCTGATGTATGTCTATTTTTTCTTTATTTTTTTTATCGCAGAGTGTGCTCATCCTCTCAACAAGCGATTCCATTACTCAAAAACTGATAAGTTGGGTCTCTTTCCACGTACAAAGCTTTTCTCACCTGTGGGTCTTTTTGACCTTCAAATTACAGATGATGAAAGTGATCACAATGGAAGGGGCAGAAATACTGCAGCTGCTATACGTCCACACGAGCCAGCTGGTGTTCCAATTGGGCTAGGCCAACTTGCTCCTCCTATAGCCACACATGTTGTTTATGGTATATTTCTCTCAATGGCGTACTATCATTAAGACCATTTACTTAAGTCACATGCAAATCCTAATAGAAGGCCTATTGATCCAGGTGCAACATCAGCAGCGACAACAGGTTGTGTTAACAATGATGTTTATAGTGGTGTTGCTTCTGTGGTGTTGTCTCAGAATCCAAAGGTATAGTTTGTGGTTATTTTTTATGTTTATTATATTTGTTTAGTTTATAATTTAATATTCTTTTTGTATATCTGTTTTTGTGTGTGTGCCTTATGTCAGGCACATGCTGCTGGTGCATTTTCAGCAGGGAATGATACTATATATGAGCCTACACTAGCATTGAACTTTTCAAAGTTAAACTCAACTGAAAGACATAGGAACTCCGGAGGAATAAGTGGCAAAAAGGAAGAAGTTATTGTCATTGCTGATGATGTAGGGGCTGATGAGGAGGTGATTTTTTCGGTTTATTCTCTCATGTAGTCTGCTGTATATTTGTTATCTTTTTTCAATCTTTTTTAATTTATATCGTATAAACATATATTATGTTATATTTTTCTAGGTTCAAACTGCTGCTGTTAATATGGTTGGCGCTAATTTACATGGTAGTAGTAGATCCAAATCAGCAGCTGCAGTTGATCAGATGTACAATGATATGAACATATTCAACGTAGAGTCAGAAGCAGGGGGATTCTTTTTGGGAAATCAACTAGAAGTTGGAAATGTAGTCAGGAATGATGTTGGTGAAAATTGGTTACAAGTTCAAAATGCTCACGCCCGTTTTCCATGTTCTAATGTGCTATTGCGATATTATAATATTCTTTGTGGCATGGGGCGGAGCCAATGGAAAGAGTAAGTGTAGCTTTTATTTTTATTTCAATTTTTTCTTTATTATGTTTATTTTCTGTTCCTATACACCAATTTTCATAATAGTCTAATTTTTTTTTACTTTTTTTTGTTCAGTTTGGTCGCAGTTCGGTTTTCCAAAACCACCACTGTAAATTGGTAATCTTTTGGACTATCAATAGAACCCAATGGTCACTGTGACAACTTTTTTATTGCTGGATTTTGCCGGAAACATTTTGAAGATATTCATCCTAGGCTATCAAAGAAACATTTCTTTTATCCAAAAGTGGGGGTAATTATTCTTCAACTTTTTATTTGGTTTTGTTTTGCATTTTTTTGTAATTTTGTTTATTGTTTTTCATTTTTTTAAAATTTCTATTGTTACTACAGCATTCGATGATGGAATACAATAGCCAATATGAAGTTGAAGATCTAAGGAAATCATTTCTGGGGGCTAATTCTGCTTTGAAGTTGCATCGCTCTAACAAGGTTTTTTGTTTGCTTAGTTTGTTGTAAATTTTTTTTGGTCCAAGCAGCAGCCTTAATGTGCCATACATTTATGCCTTGTTCTTATTTTACCTCAATCTGTTTTTTCAGTTGTTTTTTCCAGTGTGCCATGCGAACCATTGGTTTTTGTTCATTGTTGATTTGAAGAATAAGCGTTTTGTTTTTATGGATTCATATTTTGATGAGGAAGATCCTTTTCAATGCTTTGTTAGAGACAAGCTTGTAAGTGCCTTTTTTCTTCTTCATGTATTTTTTGTTTTCTTGTGTATATTATATATTTTATTGATATTTATCCTTTTTTTCATTTTTTCTAATGTTGTGTGTTTTTTCTAGATTCGGGTGTTCAAAGTCCTATGGTTATTATATTCTGATTCAAACATAGATGTATCATCATTCAAAATTTTATATCCCGCGGTACCAAAACAGGAAAATACGTAAGTTTCATTTCTATCCTTTTTTCTTTTTTTATTAGAATCCAAATTTAGTTGCTATCTTAATTTTTTTATATATTTTATATGGTTTAAAATCTCACTCAATATATTGTTTATTTGTAGATATTTTGTAGTTGTTTTTACTATTAGTAGAATACAAATTCAGATACTATCATGTTTTAGTTGTTAATTGTCCATGTCTCTGATCTTCATTGGGTGTAGTGTTGTGCTGCTGTGATGTCAGTCTGAGGCTCTATTTTTTGGTATACTATTATGGATGGTGGCAGATAAGACATAGTTGGTATATGTAGTCTTTTTTTCCTAAGTTGTTTGTATTCTTATTCCCAGTGTGTTGCTCACTTCTACTGTCTTATGAATGCTCTTGCCTGATCTATCCAAGATTTTCAGCAATTTTGTTGGTTTATTTTCATTGCCTTTTCCATGTGTAGTGTATCGTCATTTTTTAGCCTAGTTTAGACCTTAGTTAGAGTTGCTCTGCCTAGTTTAGTTGGTCATGCTTATGTATCATTATTCAAAATTTTATATCCTGCAGTACCAAAGTAGGAAAATACGTAAGTTTCATTTCTATCATTTCTTTTTATTAGATTCCAAATTCAGTTGCTATCTTAATTTTTTCTATATATTTTATATGGTTTAAAAACACCCACAATAAATTATTTCTTGTAGTAATTTTGCCTTCTTTAATTATCATAGGCATGACTGCGATATTTTCACACTACAATACATGGAATATCGGGATATATCTATTGATATGATGCTCAAGTTCCGCACTGAGGACATCCCTCAAATTCGAATCACCTTGGCCAACGATCTCTATTTTAGTGAGAAGAACACTGAAGACAAGTCTCTAGTTCGCAACATGTTTCTTCAGGTTTTTTGTGATTCAATTTTGTGTTGTTTTTTTGGGCGCTCTTATTATTTTGTTTTTCTAGTTTTTCCTTTTTTCGTGGGTGGTGTGTGCAGTGCTGATGGTGGTATGGAGTTTTTTGTTTTTGTGCATCATTTTTTTGGTCTGATTTGCTTTTTTTATACCAGAATATTGATCCTCGGATTGTCAACTAGCATATTTGAACCGTTGGGAAGTAGCTGTTCGTGTTTTCTATGGATGTTGGAGCAGCAATGGCAGAGATTTCTGATTCATCATCGTCAAGTTTTGATCCATAGCTTCTTTTTCCAATAAAAAAAAGTCATGTTATATCTGATGTTCATTTCTATGTTCATTTTTTCCCTATTGTATGTAATAAAAGTGTGATTGCAGTTTGTTTCCAAGTTGTTCGTACTATTATTGAATTAAAGAGTTTGTTTTTTACTGTTTAGTAAGTTCTTTTTTGTCTAGAGTTTTTTTTGTTCAAGCGATTTCATGACTCATCTGATTTTAAAATAAAACCATTTTTTCTGCTTTTTGTACTATCTCTATTAATATATTATAAATGCAGAGCTCATCCCATCATCCTACCCCCCTAAAATTTTCTTCATTTCTTTTCTCCATTTTTTCTGCAATTTTTTGCTCATGTTTCTTGAAGAGAAAACACATATTGAACTTTTGGTTAAACAAAAAAAAACTGTGATAATAGGAACTTCTTTTATCATCTTGTCCTCTACGGCTCTACTTAGATAATAGGAACTTCTTTATCATCTCCATAAACTCAAGTAGATTGGAATCCGTGGCAGCTAAATAATGTTTTTGTGGTATAAAGTGTGTAAATCATTGCTGGTGGGCCTAGCCAATGGAGCACGACCCAATACCAGATAAGCTAGCTATGCGGTACATGGATGGGCTGATGCGATGGATCTAATCAGGCAAGCATGATCTGTTTTTCAACACTTTGTTTTTGCAAGCGATTACATGACTCAACTGAAAGAAAAACGAACTTTTTTTGCTGTTTGCACCAACTATATGAATATATCATAATTGCACAGTCCATCCCTTCCCCTTTCTCCACTAAGTGTTCTTCATTTTTCTCTCTATTTTTTCTGCATCTTTTTCAGTGTGAGTGCTGGTGGTTCTGTTAGGAGGGGGGAGCAGTAATTCTTCAAGGTGTTGTTCTTTTCATCTTCTTCTTCTCCTTTCCTTGTGGGCCTATAAACACAAATTATAGATTTTAAGTCAATGTAATTATAAAAAAACCAAAAGCAGGTTTTTTTAGATAGACATACTTGCTGCTGCATTGCTTGTTTTCTTGTTTTTCTTTTGCTCTGCCTTCATCTTGATGTGGATTTCCTCCACTAGTGGCTTTAACCTTGTAGGTTTTTTTGGCCTTCCTTTCTGTTTAACTGCTTCAGGGTTATGCAGATTTTCAACTACTGGTCCTGTATGTTTTGCAGCATTGTCTTCCTTCTCTCGTCCTGTTGAAGGTCCTGCTATTACATCTTCTTCTGATGATAGCATTTGGCAAACCTTTTCTTGTAGTTTGTCTAATTCTTCACATATAAACTCCATAGTTTTCTCTATTTTTGCTGCTGCTGATGTGAGTAATGCTGCTTTTCGGCTCAATAGGTTGTGTCTTAGCACTGGGTGGGTTGGCATTGATGCATGCAGCAGTGGTCCATCTATTTGTTTCTGTTTTTTCTTCCACCTGTTCAATATGTATTGCTCTGGGATTTTCGTGAGCCCTTCTTCAATGATCACTTTAAGTATATGGGAGCATAAAATGCCATCCTTGTCAAACTTGCCACATACACAAGTGAACTCTTCCATTCCATATGTTAGGTTAGCCATAACAAGGTACCTCCTTATTTTATGTGGCTTTTCTTCTTGGTTTGATTTTGGATACACCTCGAAAGTATGCAGATTAGATGTTCTGTTGTAACTTAGCCTTGGTGTTGATTGCAACTGGAACTGGAATTTCTTGAATATGTTTCTATTGTAGACTTCTTGTGCTTGCCTCTCTATTGTATATCCAAACATTAGTTCTTTTGGACGTTTACGATTGCTTTCATTATCCTCATACTCCTCTGACACATTCACTTGCTCCACAATCCTTTGGTACTCACGCAAGAAGCTGATCACACTATAAGTCGAAGTCACATTGTCTTTAAACCTTGAGTTTGTCCCCTCGCTTCTACCTGTGCTTTGCAAGAATGGGAAGAAGTCATTTTTGAAATATACTGGTATGAACCTGGCTCTTGTTTCCCACATTTTGCTGAAATACTTGTTGTTTTCTAGGTGGTAGTCCTCAACCATTTGCTTCCAGTCCCTCTCAAATTCAGATACAGTTAGTGAATAGTTAACTATGTCCTCAAAGTCCTCTGACATTCCTATATTTCTTGCAAAGCAATTTCCATTTTTCTGGTAGCATTTGCTTTTTATGTGGAAGAAGCAATTCCTATGCACTGTTTCAGGGAAGACCTCTTTGATCGCAGGTCTCATTGCCATATCTTGATCTGTTATTATTGTGCGGGGATGTTTGCCTCCCATGGCCTCAAGGAATGTCTTGAATATCCACTTGATTGTTTCTATTGTTTCATCAGAAATGAATGCACATGCGAACAAGCATGTATGTGCATGCCCTGTAACACCCACAAATGGCGTAAATGGCAGGTTGTACTTGTTAGTCATGTACGTGGTGTCGAAACTGATGCAATCTCCATACATCTCGTAGTATTTCAAAGATGTCCCATCTGCCCAAAACATGTGCTTCACCTTTTTATCTTCATCAATGACAATTCTGTAGAAGAAATTTGGATCTTCCTTCTGTTTTTCTTGAAAAAACTGCAGTGCTTGTATCATATCATTCCCTGTTACTTCCTTGTTTATTTTAGTTCTGTAGTTGCTAACATCTTTTTTTTGTACGACAATGCTATCATACCTCCTCTCAGATAAGACAATATAGCTATCATCTTCCGTGTAGGTATGTTGTTGTGGTTCAATGTTCTTATAATTCCTTTTTCCATATCTGTCATGTACTTATGCCCACTAAACATGTTGTTGCTGTCTGCTGGTCTGAGCTCATGATTGTGTTCCAAGTCTAACTTATCAATCACCCATTTTTGTCCATGTTCCTTTATAACCATGAATACTCTGCAATCTGTTTTAACTTGGACATTTGTATTACTTTTTGGGCCTTTCTCGCAGCGCTTTTTTTCTATGCAAATATCTTGTTCCTGCTGGTTTGTCTTTTTTGTTTTGCCATGTTTGTTACATTTCAGCTCCACCTTTGTTACTTCATTGCTTCTTTTTTTTGTTGGAAGTCCTGAAAGTGTGGGTGATTGCTGGTTTAAAACCAGCTAAAAAACCATAGAAGAATAAGAAGTGCTCCGCATCTCCCCTGGTCTTAAATTCCATCCCAACTTGAGGTGTGTATTTGCTGTCTATTGATGCATTGTTCCCTTCTGTTGCAGCTATCTGCTCACTCATAATGAAGGCATCAATCTGATCCTCTGTTAACTCTTAATCTCCTGCATTTGTTGTTTCAGCTTCTGCATCATCAAAGTTTGCACTAGCACTCGATGTTTTAGTTTCTTTTCCATCATCATTTTGCGCACATTCAGTTAGTTGTTGTACATGCATTATCTCAAAGAGATCCCTGTGGTATACTGCTTCCCCATATTTAGATGTATTAGCTTCATTGCATTCCCCAAATGTCTCCTACAAAAAAAAATTAGTTTTTTCGTTAGTTTTCTAATTTTTATTTATGTTATGAAATGTATATTAATATTATTTTTCCCACAGACCCCCACACTTACCTTGGATATGTCTGCATTTGCAAGCGGGGAGTCCTCCTCAAGAATCATCTGTGTGTATGTCTCACATGGTGCTCCTAGTAGGTTGTTGTTCATTGTTTCATTTTGTGTGCATAGGCCACTTTGCATTTCATTGCCTACTTCACTCACTGATTCTCCTTGCGAGTTATGTATTTGTTCCATCATCAGATCCATGTATCCACCCTGCATAATCATCAAGGATCAATTAAATTCCCATATATAATTTAGTAGGTGTTGTTCATGTTTTTTTTTGCATTTTATTACCTGGTTTGAAACATATCCTATTAACACATCCTATTGCCGCTATAAACATCATTGTTAACATCATTGTTTATGTTATGAAATGTATATTACTATTATTTTTCCCACACACCCCCACACTTACCTTGGATATGTCTGCATTTGCAAGCGTTGAGTCCTCCTCAAGAATCATCTGTGTGTATGTCTCACATGGGGCCACTAGTAGGTTTTTGTTCATGGTTTCATTTTGTGTGCATAGGGCACTTTGCATTTCATTGCCTAGTTCACTCACTGATTCTCCTTGCGAGTTACGTATCTGTTCCATCATCAGATCCATGTATCCACCCTGCATAATCATCAAGGATCAATTAAATTCCCATATATAATTTAGTAGGTGTTGTTCATGTTTTTTTGCATTTTATTACCTGGTTTGAAACATATGGCAGCGTCATTTGTGCGTATATCTGAGTACTGCTTGATCCATTTTGAGTAAAACGCCTTCCAGCCATCTGTTTTTTGCACATTCATAAAAAATCACAAAAAGTTTTTTAGTCTTCAAAACATGTGGATAGAATTTTTCATCTTATTCAACTGTAATTACGGGAATTCTCATATACTTTTTACCTGACTACTTCCAATTATCTCCAATATATGCTGCTGAAAATTGGTAATTTCATCTTCTGAGAATATGTTGTCTTCAGTGACAAACTTGTTAGTACCATCAACATGAATCTGCGAAAAGGGAAAGAAAATTTATGCCCGTTTTTTTTTCAATCTTGGCTGTTTTTTTGTGTTATGTGGTTTTTTTGCCTTGTACTTGTGTTTTTGCTCTGGTTGTTTTCAGCTTAGTCAGAGGATGTTCAGATCATGCAGATATAGTTCTTGGAGGCGGAGGGCAGAGGGAAGTTCATGTGTAGCCTTTTTTTGTGTTTTGCGGTAGATCATCAGGGGAGGGAGGGGGGGGGACAAAAACTAATGGATAGTGTGTTAGTATTCTATCCAATCGAAGAGGTAATACAAATATTTTTTGCATATGTTAATCCAATTTGAATAAGTAATACAAACTAGGAGTGGGTGAGAAATCTACTATGATATCTTCTAATTATCATGTTTTTTTGTTGCAGGTGTTTTTTACATGGGGTGTACAAGAAAAATCCGAGCATGGGATGTTTGTCAAGTAATACAAACTAGGAGTGGGTGAGATATCTGTCTGTCAAGTCTATTTGAATTAGATCATCTGATCTGATCTACTAGGATGCCTTGTCTTGCAGGTTCTGATGGCGGATTTCTTCATGGCTAACCAGCTAACCAGCCATGTAAACTGTGCTCAGCCGTACACTAGGCATGGATGGAGAGCTAGCCATTGTACTTATTACGTTGCGGCTCAAAATGTCTTGTTTTGCAAATCCCACTGCTAAGACACCTCGAGTTCACGGGGTGCTACTTCATGGCTGAAACTTTCGAAACTCACGCGCATGGAAGCTGTACCAGCAGCTCCCAATTCAAGAACCTGGCATACATGCTCTCTTTCCTGCTATACTACTGGCGAGCAATGCAGGTAGACTGACATTGAACGAATCTAGCAGATCTATCTGCTCATCAGACTAACTAAAATGGTCTACTGCTGCATGCTAGTGTCTAAGAAGGTAATTGGAAGAAGGCCATGACATGAACCAGCTTGCTAACGCCGGCAAGTACGTATCAGCGATGGTGTTTTAAACCAGAAAGAATCTCGTGGCACGAAAATCCATGGGAGTTTTGACTTTTTGGTTGGGGTGAAAGAGTGGGTAGAGATGCTGTGTTGTTTATTTCGAGCATGGGAATTTTTTTCTTCTGCAAAAATCCAGGGGGCCTCAACTTTTTTGAACAGAGAAGCATCAATCAAAATGAGATGGGGGCACAGATGAGTATACCTTTTCAATTTCTTTGCCTCTTTCATCTTCCTCTGTCATCATCATGTACTTTGTATCCTCATAGACATTGAACGTTCTGTTCTTTTTTCTGGAGAGGGGGGGAGGATTTTGTGCTGGGCGCTGGCGGCTGGGGTGGAGGGCTGGCGGCTGGGGTTTTGTGGTTTTGTGTTGGGGGCTGCTGGTGGCTGGCTGGAGGGCTGGCGACTGGGGGGGTTGTGTACTGCACTAGGCTTTTTTGTTGCCTTTTTTTCATGTGTACTACATTTGGGCTGGTAGGCGGTACATGTGGAGGGTTGGCCCAATGCGTGAGATACCTGTAGCTTTTCCCTTTATCTGCCGTGCTGGGTTGGACGTCTTTTTGCCTTTTGTGGAGTTTTCCATGTGCCATGCAATTCTGTCTATTGGTACGATATGTTTCTGTTCCCCTATGCTGGGTTTTCCGTGTGCTATACTGCTATGTAATTCTGCCCAAATGTTTGTACATGTTTTTAGTGTGATTGGAGAGCCTATGTGATGCTCGTATAGGATGCACTTTTTCATCTGAAATGTTTTTTTTGCCAGATCAGATGATTATGTTGTATCGTCGTGTGCCGAAAGTGTTTTACACCAGGTGTTGTAGCTTGTGGACTGACATGGTGGAAAATGAAGCAGGTGTGTGTGCGTGTGCACAGAGTTTTGAAGGGCAATTTAGGTCGAATGTCGTGATGCCAAGTGTGATGTGAATTTTTTGGATTAATCCTTTTAGTATTCCTTTTTTTCATTGTTTTTATTGTTTTTTTGAGTATGGGATGTCTTTTTTTTGTTTTAGTTTGATTTTTGTAGGTTCTAAAAGGAACCGAGTGTCAATGAAAAAGAGGAAGTTGTATATTTTTATCCCCTTGATGTTAATTGCAAAAAAGTTGACCACTGCCCATTTCTTTTGACCTTGCTAGCTCTAATGACATCTGAAAAAATAGAATTCCAAATTTTTTACATATGACATGATGAAAATCCATTCAGACATAAACAAAAGAATACGCTATGCACGCTGTCCTTATAGCATTATCAAAAGAATGGGTAGTGGTCAACTTTTTTGCTGCACGATGTAATGTCTGGGGGGATCTCATTAAGTGTGGACTCATGAAGGGCATTTTGTAAGTTTATATTTTTCATTTCTTGTTTCACATTTCTGTATATTTTTTTGTCATTGGTTTTTGGTATTGTTTTTCATCATGTTCTTATTCAATTGTATTTTTTTATTTTTGCAGATGATTTTGAACGCGCCATTTTTTGCTGCATTTGATGAGAATCCTTCAATGAGATGGTCTCCTGCCGTAAGAAGAAGGTTGAAGATATGTTTGGGCAAGTCAGATATAAGCTTACTGGAGCAGAACAAGTTTTCTCTCATGTTTATGTTCTGTTTTTAGTTTCCCACTGTTTTTTTTGTGATTTAGTGGTAACAGCATAGGAGTTCCCTTTTTTGTACTTCCTTTCCTTTTTTTTGTCATATGCTGTTGCGGTAATGAAATGTTTGTTTGTTCCTTTTTGTAATAGGGATCTGGCCCAGAACAAGCTTAACGGCGACATCCCTAGGCTCATCTACTGGAATGGTGTACTGTGTTGTATTCTGTTGGGAAAAGGTCCTTTTCTCTCCCTCATTCAAGACGGTAAAGTATCCTTTTTTTCTTGTCATTGCTTGGATGGTAAATTTTGTGTGTGTGTGTGTTTTTTTGTTTTTGCGGAGAGGGTGTAATAAATTGCGACTGGAGGGCCAATGCAGGTTGTTTGCTCTGCAAGCTATAGCCTAATGCTATCATTCTCCTGTTTTGGGTGGTTGTTTGTGCTTGCTTGTCTTTGCAAGATAATTGTTGTTGCCGCTAAATGCCTAATAGACAATTGTCTATTTTTTATTTGGAGTATATCATGATTTTCATGTAATTAGCATTGCAACTCGTAGAATAGCAGCCTGGGTGTACCTCTGTTTGTGTGGTGCTCATGCTCTACATTGATGATACTCTAGCTCATCTTGAATTTAGCTGCAAATGCAGCTGTGTTGGTTTTCCAAGGGCACGGTGATTTAGAATGTCACCATGTTGGCAGTAGACTAGTTACCAATGCGTGGCCAGACCAAATTTACTATTTATTCACGAGAAAGGGTAGCCGGACTTTTATTATAAATTCCAATAGTATCTTTTACTTTTATGTATTCTGGTATATTTGAGAAGGGCAGACCTAGTACAGTGTGAAAGCATTTTGCGGTTGAAGAATTGCCTTAGTTTATTCCTTTCCCAGACTCATGAGTTGGGAGCCTCCGGCACTGGGTCTACATTTTTTTATTCTGCTATATTTGGGCATGCTAAGAGCCTAAGGTTAATTCATTTTGCAACAATTTGATATGCTCTGTAGCTGTAAATGTTGTCAAGTTTTTATTAGTGCCTTTTAGTTCCTTTTGCTTATTATGTGCTTTCTGACTCAAACTGTTGACTAGATTGTAGCAGCAGTGAATTTGGGAGCTTGAAGCGTTCATCCGAGACATGGAAAAAGTGATCTGCCGGACATATCTCCTTCAATGTAAGCGATTCTTTTCGAAAGAAACTCTTGATTGGTGTGTCTTAGCCCATGGGAACACCCATCTCTCCTCTCTGGTGAACTACACATAGTGGTTATATGCTCCTCTATGCTCCACAACAAGCAGGCTGATGCATTATTTTCCTGAAGTTATTATATTCCAGTCTATGCCAGACATCTACATGTAACTCCACCACCTTGGTCTTCCTTTGTTTTGTGCTATTGTATTTGCATGAACTTTCCTTCTCATTTCCCCTCTTCTTACCAGCACATCAACTTCTGAAAAGTTTCTTTTCAGGTAGATGATGCTCATATAAGGGGGGTATGCAAATCTCTCTGCACTTTGCTACATACATTGGCATGTGAATGAAGAAATTCAATTCTAGTTGCTAACTTGAAATATTCTAAATTTCATTTCTTATTTTCTCTTTTTGCAGGGTTAATATATTTGCCATCTTCAGCCTACATCTGTTGCTGCCCTAATTAGTTGATTTGTCTTCTGTGTACTATCTGAGGTCAGGCCTCATCCTTGCTACTCTTAGTAATTTCATGCTATGTTTGTAGTGGGCTTGTAGTGGAACAGAATTCTACATACTGTGGTAGTTGTTTCATTTTTAGACCTTATATGCCTTACGGATCATCTTTTTTCTCTGCTCTGAAACTGTCAAAATTCAAATAATTGTAGACCTTATCATATTTTCTAATTGCAGGCAAGATTTTTCCATGGTGTTGTTGTTTTATGTTTTGTCATGTGTTTTTTGTTTTGTCATTTTTTTTGTGTTGTAAGATGTTACTATCATGTTGTTGTTTTGTGTTGTAAGATGTTTCTTTGTAGTTTTTTGTTTTCTATTATGTTGCTACCATGTTATTGTGATGTAATTTATTGTTAGATGTTCCCATGTTTTTTTGTATTGTTTTGCTCTTGATGTTTTGGTGTTGCTTACTTTCATGTTTTTTGTATCGTGATTTTTGACTTTATGATTTGTTTTAGTTTTGTTCCATGTATGCTTACTTATTATGTTATGTTCTGCTCTTGATGTTTGGGTGTTGCTTACTTTCATGTTTTTTGTATGATGTTTTTTGATGTAATAAGTTGTAATGTAAAGTATTGTATGGTACTATGCTTTTTGTTCCATGTATGATTTTGTTTTAGTTTGTTTTTCTAGGTTCTTAAGGAATCAAGTGACGAGGAAAGGGAGCAAGCTGAAGAGATGATGAAGTACTAGGCATCACTTCCCCTGCTCCTTTGATTTTGGTTCGCATCATTGTAATGTCTATCGTGATTTTTGACTTTATGATTTGTTTTAGTTTTTTTCAATGTTATATATTTTTTATTTTTGTCTTTGCTAGGTGGAGAAAAGCCTAGGGATCATGAAGCTGAAAAAGTTGAATGTCACACCCGGTTTTGGAAGGCAAACCAAGTGCGAACTATGTACGTGCCAGGATCAGAACTCACGTACACAGCGATTACATAAATGAACATCAATGCACATTGCTCGAATAATAACTTAAAAGAGTATTAACTTATTACATCACAGAGTCAGAGACTTTCACATAGTCATCAACTTAACTGGTAAATCAAAGTGCTAAGCGAAACGCAGTAAAGATAAGGCCTTCACAGGCAGCTGACTGGGGGTTGCCGCCAACCCACACCTAGAATTCGTCGTAGTCTTGGAACTCCTGGAAATCTCCTTCCACGGCTTCGCCTTCTCCTGAGCAGTGGTTACAATGCGGATAACCTGGTGTTTTGTGGTAGAGCAAGGATGAGTACACATCAACGTACTCAGCAAATGTCCCGTTTGGCTGAAGTGGACTAGCTTTATGTGGGGTTAGGCTCAAGCAGTTGCTTTTAGTTGGTCAGGTATTTATCATTAGTAGAAGCCAGATTTTATCATTAACCAACCCATGAACCATTTCCTCATCGAGGAACAACATCATCATATTCGAACCAAAACCATAACATAATCCTTGTATCTCGAACCATCTGTATCTCTAATCAAAGAGGATCCCAAGGCTGCTCTTAACCGTGAGCACGGCTGATATACCAGTTTCACTACCCTCTGCAGAGGTCGCACACTTTACCCATGAGTCATGATTCCCTTTCTGCCCGGGGAGAGCTAATCCCCATTGACCACTACCTAGGTGGTCCGGCAGGGCATCACTACGTAGCTGTTACAAAGATTCCCTAGAGATCGTAGCCACCCGTTAGGTTTCTCCAGTTTGATAAACACAGTACCCCTCCCTGCAGGAGAGTGACTAACAAAAAGCAAAACGAAAGAACCTCGGCACTCAGCCTCGGCAGAGCAAGCACTGTGCCTGGACCCCATTGACGGCACGACGGCTAAGCAACTACACCTCTAGTTCCTCTAATTAATTAGCTAAGGGCATCCCATTTCACCCTCATGGTTGCACTGTTATCCCGGGTGGTCTCTCAACGAACAGGTCCTTACGGAGAGGTACTCAGGAAACAGCCTGAGCCCCCTAGAGTATCACAAGATCATCAATATCATCAGGATAACAGTATCGTAAATAGTCACATCATGTTCATTGATTGAGTTAAGGCAATAGCAGAATGCTAACCATAACAGCCCTTAAGGTCATCAAGGATAAAGTAGAGTGTAAAGCTAGTCAATCCTTAGGTTTCAAGTAAGTAATGCGGGGTAGTAAGTTATAAATGAATAGGACATAATGGGTCAGAGGACACTTGCCTTCACCAAACTGCTGATCAGGAACTTCCTCTGCAACTTCCTCGGGAAACACAGACTGCTCGTTGTCTACGTAAAGTAATCATTCACACTATGCACTTGGGAAATAACAAATAAAAACAATATACCAAACATATGCAGCAGAGAGATCACAAGTTCATAATAGAAAAGGGACAGGCACTCTGGTATTCTCTAGGTCTAGGGTAGAGGACTATACAAAAGGATTCATTATCCACTACTCAGGTTTAAGTCAGTGGTGGGGGTTAAATCATTACATAGTGTTAAGTCCATAAACTTAAGTGCTCCAACTTTTATTAAAGTCTACTATCTTTTATTTATCTCAAATAGGGTTCCCATAACATTAATTTTACCCTAATGACCACCTATTAATTGGGACATAGAAACAGCAGGGAAACATTGCTTAAACAGATAGATAATAATATTATGAACATTTTGCAATTTGAAGCACCTAATTTGGAGTTCATATGGCAAAGTTATGAATTTTACAAGTTTAGGGGTTAAAAAAAATACCCTAAGTACCTATTTTGAATTAAATAAAAGGTCCGAGGACCTAACTGTAAGAAACCAGGGACGGCGGGTTCAAATTCCAGAAAATAGGGGGGCTCTTTAAGAAAACGCGCGGGCGAAGGGGTATCGGACTCCTACGGCCGTCGGATCTCAGACGGACGGCTAGGATTAGATCCGCGGGCGGGCGCGCGAGCGCGCGGCGGCCTGGGCGGCTGACAGGCGGGGCCGGGCGGGCAGCGCGAACGCGGGCAGGCTGACAGGCGGGGCCAGCGGGCAGCGCGAGCGCGGCGGCTGACAGGCGGGGCCAGCGGGTAGCGAGGGGTGTGGGGGGAAGCGGGCCTGGGCCGTTGGATCTCCAGCGGACGGCCAGGATTAGGCTTGGCCTAATTAAAACGGGGCCACCCGATCTGGGACGGACGGCGGGGATCGGGTGGCCGGCCTTGGCCTCTCCTACGGCTAGCTGGGGCGGCGGCGCTCGTCCCCGCGGCGGAGGACTCGCCGGAGACGAGGGGCGCGGGCGCTCTGCGGGTCCTTAGGGCGACCGGAGTGGCCTGGGAGGTTGGGGAGGGCGCGGGGAATAGTCCGGTGGGGGCTAGGCCGGGGCAGGGGCATCGGAGGGGGGCGGTCTACGGCAAAGCGGCTCGGCGGCGGCGTTGAACAACTCCGGCGAGGAATCAAACGCGATAGAGTGCAATAGAGGGGAAGAGAGGGGGCATGGGAGGTTCCTTACCTCAAGGCGAACTCCGGGGACTCCTTGGTGGCGACGATGGCGCGACGACGGCCCGGGTCGGCGGTGGCGGACCCCCGCGGCTGCACGGTGGACGGTGGGTGAGCGAGGGCAGAGGGAAATAGGGAGGGGAAGGGGAAATTGGAGCGCGTCCCGGGTTGTGGACGTCGGGGCGGAGCTCACCGTGGCAGAGGGCACGGCGGGGCTCCAACGGCGACGGAGGAACGAGCTCGGGCGGCGGTGGTTTAATGGTGGCGGCGCTTTGGCGTGCGCGCAGCGAGGGGAAGGTGAGAGAGAGGCCTGCAGGTGCGCAAATGAGGGAGGGGGAGAGGGCGAGTGGGGCTCTGGGCTCTAGTGGCCGAGGCGAGGTGGTGGCGAGCTCCACGCGCGATGTGGGCGCGGAGTCCGCGGCACGCGCGGCTCGGGGCGGCGGTTACGCGGGGACGACGGGGCTGACAGCCCGGGCCCGCGAGCAGAGAGAGAGGGGAAAGCGGGGGCGAGCGCGCGGAAGGCGGCCACGCTGACGGGCGGGCCTGCCAGGGCAGAGAGAGCGGGGGGGAAGAGGCGCGCGCGCGGGATGGGCCTGATGGGCCGAAAGGCTGAGGGGGGGCGGGGGAGTGGGCTTCTTTCCCTTTTCTTTTTAATCTGGAATTGTTTTCCCTTTTTCTTTTATTTATTCTATTTGATCCAAATAAGCCACAAATTCAAATTAGACTTTCCAAGAATTATGCACCAAACAAAAGTGAAATCTAGGGTTCAACATGATGCAACATTTCATACTCCCTTGGAGTTTGAGCTAATAGACTATAGTTACAAATAAAATAACCACTTTTCTCCTATAGAAATGAGAAAGAGAAGATTGGGGAAGGATGAGAAAAGGGAAGTAACACCTGAATTTGTGAATATGAGCAAAGAAATTTTATACCCCCAAATTTAGGGTGTTACAAACCTATCCCCCTTAAAAGAATCTCGCCCCGAGATTCAAGGTTGGTCAGCAAAGAGTTCAGGGTATTTGGCCTTTAGATCATCTTCTCGTTCCCAGGTTGCTTCTTCCTCGGAGTGGTGACCCCATCTGACTTTGCACATTCTGATGGTATTCCTCCGGGTGACTCTGTCTGCGAACTCCAGAATCTGCGTTGGCTTCTCTATGTATGTCAGATCCTCCTGGACTTCCAAACCCTCCACTGGCAACTGTTCTTCTGGTACTCGCAGACACTTCTTCAATTGCGACACGTGAAACACGTTGTGCACTGCCGACAAACTTTCTGGTAGGTTGAGTTGGTAGGCCACTTCTCCACGCTTGGCTTGGATCTGATATGGTCCAACGTACCGGGGTGCTAACTTGCCTTTAACTCCGAACCTTCTGACTCCCCTGATAGGTGACACCTTCAGATAGACGTAATCTCCCACTTCAAAACTCAGTTCTCTTCTCCTTCGGTCCGCATAGCTTCGTTGCCTTGATTGTGCTATCTTCAGATTCTCCCGAACCATTTTGATATTCTCTTCGGCTTCAAGCAAAATGTCGGGGCCAAACACCTGTCTCTCTCCAGGCTGGTCCCAATGCAGCGGAGTCCTACAACTTCGTCCATAGAGTGCCTGAAACGGTGACATCTTCAAGCTGGCCTGGTAGCTATTGTTGTAGGAGAATTCTGCATAAGGTAACCTTTTGTCCCATCCTGACTTGTCTTGCAACGCACAGGCTCTCAACATATCTTCTAGGATCTGATTAGTTCTTTCAGTCTGACCGTCTGTCTGCGGATGATAAGCCGAGCTGAAGTTCAAATGGGTGCCCAAAGCTTCTTGTAGCTGCTGCCAAAAATGAGAGGTGAACTGCGTTCCTCGATCTGACACTATCTTCTTCGGCACACCATGAAGGCAGACTATCCGTGACATATATAACTCAGCTAACGTTGCTCCGGTGTATGTGGTCTTCACAGGTATGAAATGGGCCACCTTTGTTAAGCGGTCCACAACCACCCAGATGGAATCATAACCGGCCCGGGTACGAGGTAGGCCAACTATAAAATCCATTCCGATCTCATCCCACTTCCACTGAGGAATCCGCAATGGCTGCAACAATCCGGCGGGCCTTTGATGCTCTGCTTTGGTTCTTTGACAGCTATCACAGATGGCGACATATTCTGCGATTTCTCTTTTCATGCCATACCACCAAAACCTCCTTTTTAAATCCTGGTACATCTTTTCACTTCCCGGGTGTATGGAGTAGGCTGTCCCATGAGCTTCCTTTAGGATCAGCTCCCGAATAGGTTTGAGGTCGGGGACACACAATCGGTCCTTGAACCATATTACCCCCTCTTCATCCTCTCGAAAGTCTTTGCCTCTTCCTTCTAAGATTAGCTGTCGGATCTTGTTGATGCTTTCATCATCCTTCTGCCCTTCTTTGATCTCCCGCTCTAGGGTGGGCTCTAATTCCACTGTTACTCCTTGTGTACTGTTCAGGAAACTGAGACTTAGTCTGTCGAACTCCTTGGCTAACTCATACGGCATTGGGTACGTGGCCATCATATTGACTTGACTTTTCCTGCTCAGAGCATCTGCAACCACATTGGCTTTGCCTGGATGGTAATGTATCTCCAACTCATAGTCCTTGATCAATTCCAACCATCTTCGCTGTCTCATGTTTAACTCTGACTGGGTGAATATGTACTTCAGACTTTTATGATTTGTGTAGATGTCGCACTTCTACCCATACAGGTAATGTCTCCATGTCTTCAGAGCATGAACCACTGCTGCCAACTCTAGGTCGTGTGTGGGGTAATTTTTCTCATGAATCTTCAGCTGCCGAGATGAATATGCTACAACCCTTCCTTCTTGCATTAGCACACATCCCAATCCGGTGTAAGAAGCATCGCAATACACTGAGAATGGCTTGTGAACATCAGGCAGGACTAACACCGGAGCTGTAGTCAATCTATTTTTCAGTTCTTCAAATGCTTCCTGACACTTTTGGGTCCACTTAAACTCAACTTTCTTCGCCAGTAACGCTGTCATTGGTCTAGCAATCTTTGAGAAGCCTTCGATGAAACGCCTGTAATACCCAGCCATTCCAATGAAGCTCTTGATCCCACGAACATCCTTTGGTGCTTTCCAGTTCAGGATATCTGCTACTTTCTTTGGATCCACTGCCAACCCATCTTGATTTATGATGTGACCCAGAAACAGGACTTCATGAATCCAGAACTCGCATTTGCCCAGTTTGGCATACAACTGATGCTCTCGAAGTCTTTGCAATACCATCTTCAAATGCTCTACATGATCTTTCTCACTTCGAGAGTATATGAGAATATCATCGATAAACACTACCACAAACTTGTCCAGATAATCCATGAACACACTGTTCATCAGGTACATAAAGAAGGCTGGCGCATTTGTCAAACCAAAGGACATAACTGTGAATTCATATAACCCGTACTTGGTGATGAATGCCGTCTTCGGTATGTCCGAGGGTCGGATTCTGAGTTGATGGTAACCTGATCTCAGATCTATCTTCGAGAATACGCTGGCACCTCTGAGCTGGTCGAACAAATCTTCTATCCTTGGCAGGGGGTACTTGTTCTTGACAGTGACTTCATTCAAGGCTCTGTAGTCTATGCACATCCTTTTGGTACCATCTTTCTTCTCTACAAACAACACCGGAGCAGCCCAAGGCGAGGTACTTGGTCTGATGTAACCCTTCTCTAACATCTCATCTATCTGCTTCTTGAGTTCCACCAATTCTGGTCCAGACACTCGGTAGGCTCTTTTGGAAATGGGGGCGGTACCAGGGATAAGCTCTATGGCAAATTCAACTTTTCTCTCGGGTGGCATGCCCGTTAGCTCCTCGGGAAATACGTCCGGAAAGTCCGACACAACCTTGATAGCCTCGAGCGGGTTGGGCTCCTTACTATCAACTGAAATCTGGTGACAGACATCCTCCGCTGATTTAGGCATCCCTAGCTCGGCCACTACCTCTTCTCCTGACGGGGACTTCAATGTTACGGTCCTCTTGTCACAGCTAACATTTGCTTCATACTTCATTAACCAATTCATCCCTAGAATGACATCTATCCCAGGGGTGTCTATTACTATTAAGTCACTGGGGAATCCTATCCCCCTTATTTCCACCCTTATATTTGAGCATATTTTATCTGTTTGCACCTTGCCACCAACTGAATTAATCCTCATGGGCGGCATCATTGCCTCTACTGAGATATTATGCAATTCTACCCAGGTTGCAGTGACAAATGAATGAGTTGCACCAGTATCAAATAGCACTTTCGTGGGATGAGATTCGACTGAGAACATACCTACTGCCACATCTGGCGCATCCTGGATCGCTTCGGCCTCCAAGTGGTTCACCTTTCCACGGTTGTACGCTTGGTTACGATTGCCTGCTGTCGGTTGCAGTACACCTTGACTTGTTGGAGCATTGGGGTTGGTCTGCTGCTGCGCCGCCTTCTTCGGGCATTGCATCGCCCAGTGGCCTTGTTCTCCACAGTGGAAACATCCTCTGCCTCCTCCTTGTGCTGGGGCCGCTTGGTTGCTCTGGTTTGCTGCTGGGGCAGGAAGGCGAGGTGCCTGGTTGTTCTGCTTCTGATACTGATTACCTCCATGCTGGCTGTGTTGACGATACTGCTGCTGCTGCTGTGGGTACTGCCTCTGAAACTGCTGCTGATGTGGACGCTGGTTCTGATTCTGATATCCTTGTGGGTGACCAGGCCTGCCTTGCTGAGATGAACTGCCTGAGAAACGTGGACGGCTGATGCCTCCGGTCTGGGGTCCACTCATCTTGCGCTTCCGATCTTCCATATCCTTACGCTTCTTCTCAGTCATAACTGCCCTATCGATCAGGTGCTGGAAGGTGGGGAAGGTGTGATTCATCAGCTGGTAATGCAGGGGATCCACCAAACCCCTCATGAACCTGTACTGCCTTTTAGCATCAGTGTTGACATCCTCAGGTGCATAACGAGATAGCTGCAGAAACTTGTCTCTGTATTCACTAACAGACAGGGGTCCCTGCTTCAGAGCCAGAAACTCCTCCTTCTTCACGATCATCAGTCCCTCCGGCACATGGTACCTGCGGAAACTCTCGCTGAATTCTTCCCAAGTGATGGCTTCGGGGTCAGCATGTGTGGCGAGGTAGGACTCCCACCAGGACTGGGCTGCTCCCCTTAGCTGACGGGGACCATACAGAACCTTCTCCCTGTCGTCACATTGGGCGGTGCGCAGTTCTCTTTCCACTGCGCGTAGCCAGTCTTCTGCATCCATGGGGTCGGCAGAATGGGCGAAGGTAGGAGGGTGCCCTCTCATGAACTCACCACGCTTATCCCGTGGCATCTAGGGCATCTGTACTTGCAATTGGGGTTGGGGTTGCTGTTGAGCCTGCTGCATGGCTGCCAGAGTCTGCCCAATGGCCTGCACTGCCTGAGTCTGCATCAAGAACATCTGCTCCACTGACATCGGGGGTGGCGGGGGAGGCTGCCTCTGTTGTTCCTCCTGCGGGTCATGCTGCTCTTGCTGAGCACGCCTGTTGCATCGGCGCCTGTTGTCAGACATCTGTGGAAGACATTCATACATCAGCGTTGATCTTACAATCCTCCAGCATAAGAAAAGGAAATACAGAATTCTTCATGACACTGAGTGAACAAAGAGCTTCACTGATCCTCATTATGATTCAACACAGCTTCTCAGATAGAAAGGAAAGTAGAAGTAAATGGCCTCCCAACTAAATAACTGACTTTACTAACATTATAGCTAGGCCAAACTGCAGGGGAAACCCACAGGTTGGCAACAGTCATTACAAAGATTCGAATCCAGCACAAGTTCATCATAACAAGCATGCAAGCAACTGATAAGCAAACTAAGCTAATTGGAAGCAACTGATAAGCAAACTAAACTAACTATTTTAAGACTGAGACATCTGACTTAAGATTTATTACAAACTTCGACGCTAACGATCTAAGGATCCAGATCTATCCTGGTCTTACAGGCAGGGGAACCATAAGTGTGGTGACCACGTGGCGGCGAGCGGTATGGGTGCTGAGTCCCAACAGGAGCGGGAGAACCACCCTCCTGGTGATGGCGCTCTGCCAGCTCAGCACGCAACTCCGCAATCTCCGTTCGAGCCCTGCTCAGCTCGTCCAGAGAGTGATCCAGCTCAGTGTTAAGCACTGCGACTAGGTTGACTGTGCTGCTCAACCTAGGGTTAGCCTCACCAACAGGGGAGACAACCACACTCTCTGTGCTGCCAGTAGGGCGGCGGGGGTAGTACCGAAGGTTAAGACCGTCGGCCACGCCACCGAACAAAGAATAGTACTGGGACAGTGCACGTCGTGCTGCATCCTGCATAGCCGCCTCTGCAGTGTCCCTCTCGGAGATGGAATAGTGCTCCGAAACGGCCTCCGCACCCCGGAGGTCATCCTCCGGACGGCGAACTAGGCAGGTAGCCTCCCAGCGGTCCGGGTACCTCCCGCGACTGTGCTGGTAGACTACACAATGATACTCGATCGACCAGGTGTGCCGGTCGAAAGCCTGGCGCAGCAAGGTGTCGAGTGCGTCGTGGAAGTGACAACCGCGAGCGGCGTCACGGGTGATGGGTCGGGCGACCCATCCTTCCGCCTCCTGCGGCTCAGAAGACTCCGTGCTGTGGTCTGAGTCGTCGTCGTCGGGGTCTCCTCCAGGACTTCCTCCAGTAGCTCCTCCAACAGCCGGGGCGTCCCGCGGTGGTGCAGGGGGCGCCTCCAGCTGGGCAACAGAGGAACGGGGCCTCACGGACTCCACCTCTTGCTGGGGTGGGGAGGAAGAGCCCTGCTGCTCTCTGTGCTGCCGCCGGCGTTCCTGCTCCTCCCGCAGGCGGTGGTGCAGTCTCTCCAGGTGGCTCGACTGACCGGACACGGTGCGGTGCAGAGGACGCTCCGCAAGTCGAGACGGCAGGAAAGGAATCACCGACTTACGTGCAGTGTGTCTAAGACGAGCCATCTACAA
Source organism: Zea luxurians (assembly GCA_029449295.1). Lineage (NCBI taxonomy): Eukaryota > Viridiplantae > Streptophyta > Magnoliopsida > Poales > Poaceae > Zea > Zea luxurians. The sequence goes on along the minus strand of JAOPSE010000039.1, from coordinate 2,818,264 downwards.
AAGACACCGTAAGCATAAGAGTAAGAGCAGAACTAATATGACAAGTGAATAAACCATAGATAGAATAAGATAAAAATTTTAACAAGGTATAATATAGTATATAGATATGTAGTAAAACATAGGGTTGGTCGAGGTGACCGACTTTTGAAGTAACATCAGAGGTCAAGGTGAGAGGGAAGGTCAATAGTCCTTAGTACGACCAGTGCTATTCTAGGTCAGCGGTCCTACAGTCAGCACGGCTCTGATACCACTTATGTCACACCCGGTTTTGGAAGGCAAACCAAGTGCGAACTATGTACGTGCCAGGATCAGAACTCATGTACACAGCGATTACATAAATGAACATCAATGCACATTGCTCGAATAATAACTTAAAAGAGTATTAACTTATTACATCACAGAGTCAGAGACATTCACATAGTCATCAACTTAACTGGTAAATCAAAGTGCTAAGCGAAACGCAGTAAAGATAAGGCCTTCACAGGCAGCTGACTGGGGGTTGCCGCCAACCCACACCTAGAATTCGTCGTAGTCTTGGAACTCCTGGAAATCTCCTTCCACGGCTTCGCCTTCTCCTGAGCAGTGGTTACAATGCGGACAACCTGGTGTTTTGTGGTAGAGCAAGGATGAGTACACATCAACGTACTCAGCAAATGTCCCATTTGGCTGAAGTGGACTAGCTTTATGTGGGGTTAGGCTCAAGCAGTTGCTTTTAGTTGGTCAGGTATTTATCATTAGTAGAAGCCAGATTTTATCATTAACCAACCCATGAACCATTTCCTCATCGAGGAACAACATCATCATATTCGAACCAAAACCATAACATAATCCTTGTATCTCGAACCATCTGTATCTCTAATCAAAGAGGATCCCAAGGCTGCTCTTAACCGTGAGCACGGCTGATATACCAGTTTCACTACCCTCTGCAGAGGTCGCACACTTTACCCATGAGTCATGATTCCCTTTCTGCCTGGGGAGAGCTAATCCCCATTGACCACTACCTAGGTGGTCCGGCAGGGCATCACTACGTAGCTGTTACAAAGATTCCCTAGAGATCGTAGCCGCCCGTTAGGTTTCTCCAGTTTGATAAACACAGTACCCCTCCCCGCAGGAGAGTGACTAACAAAAAGCAAAACGAAAGAACCTCGGCACTCAGCCTCGGCAGAGCAAGCACTGTGCCTGGACCCCATTGACGGCTCGACGGCTAAGCAACTACACCTCTAGTTCCTCTAATTAATTAGCTAAGGGCATCCCATTTCACCCTCATGGTTACACTGTTATCCCGGGTGGTCTCTCAACGAACAGGTCCTTACGGAGAGGTACTCAGGAAACAGCCTGAGCCCCCTAGAGTATCACAAGATCATCAATATCATCAGGATAACAGTATCGTAAATAGTCACATCATGTTCATTGATTGAGTTAAGGCAATAGCAGAATGCTAACCATAACAGCCCTTAAGGTCATCAAGGATAAAGTAGAGTGTAAAGCTAGTCAATCCTTAGGTTTCAAGTAAGTAATGCGGGGTAGTAAGTTATAAATGAATAGGACATAATGGGTCAGAGGACACTTGCCTTCACCAAACTGCTGATCAGGAACTTCCTCTGCAACTTCCTCGGGAAACACAGACTGCTCGTTGTCTACGTAAAGTAATCATTCACACTATGCACTTGGGAAATAACAAATAAAAACAATATACCAAACATATGCAGCAGAGAGATCACAAGTTCATAATAGAAAAGGGACAGGCACTCTGGTATTCTCTAGGTCTAGAGTAGAGGACTATACAAAAGGATTCATTATCCACTACTCAGGTTTAAGTCAGTGGTGGGGGTTAAATCATTACATAGTGTTAAGTCCATAAACTTAAGTGCTCCAACTTTTATTAAAGTCTACTATCTTTTATTTATCTCAAATAGGGTTCCCATAACATTAATTTTACCCTAATGATCACCTATTAATTGGGACAGAGAAACAGCAGGGAAACATTACTTAAACAGATAGATAATAATATTATGAACATTTTGCAATTTGAAGCACCTAATTTGGAGTTCGTATGGCAAAGTTATGAATTTTACAAGTTTAGGGGTTAAAAAAAACCCTAAGTACCTATTTTGAATTAAATAAAAGGTCCGAGGACCTAACTGTAAGAAACCAGGGACGGCGGGTTCAAATTCCAGAAAATAGGGGGGGCTCTTTAAGAAAACGCGCGGGCGAAGGGGTATCGGACTCCTACGGCCGTCGGATCTCAGACGGACGGCTAGGATTAGATCCGCGGGCGGGCGCGTGAGCGCGCGGCGGCCTGGGCGGCTGACAGGCGGGGCCGGGCGGGCAGCGCGAACGCGGGCAGGCTGACAGGCGGGGCCAGCGGGCAGCGCGAGCACGGCGGCTGACAGGCGGGGCCAGCGGGTAGCGCGGGGTGTGGGGGGAAGCGGGCCTGGGCCGTTGGATCTCCAGCGGACGGCAAGGATTAGGCTTGGCCTAATTAAAACGGGGCCGCCCGATCTGGGACGGACGGCGGGGATCGGGTGGCCGGCCTTGGCCTCTCCTACGGCTAGCTGGGGCAGCGGCGCTCGTCCCCGCGGCGGAGGACTCGCCGGAGACGAGGGGCGCGGGCGCTCTGCGGGTCCTTAGGGCAACCGGAGTGGCCTGGGAGGTTGGGGAGGGCGCGGGGAATAGTCCGGTGGGGGCTAGGCCGGGGCAGGGGCACCGGAGGGGGGCGGTCTACGGCAAAGCGGCTCGGCGGCGGCGTTGAACAACTCCGGCGAGGAATCAAACGCGATAGAGTGCAATAGAGGGGAAGAGAGGGGGCATGGGAGGTTCCTTACCTCAAGGCGAACTCCGGGGACTCCTTGGTGGCGACGATGGCGCGACGACGGCCCGGGTCGGCGGTGGCGGACCCCCGCGGCTGCACGGTGGACGGCGGGTGAGCGCGGGCAGAGGGAAATAGGGAGGGGAAGGGGAAATTGGAGCGCGTCCCGGGTTGTGGACGTCGGGGCGGAGCTCACCGTGGCAGAGGGCACGGCGGGGCTCCAACGGCGACGGAGGAACGAGCTCGGGCGGCGGTGGTTTAATGGCGGCGGCGCTTTGGCGTGCGCGCAGCGAGGGGAAGGTGAGAGAGAGGCCTGCAGGTGCGCAAATGAGGGAGGGGGAGAGGGCGAGTGGGGCTCTGGGCTCTAGTGGCCGAGGCGAGGTGGTGGCGAGCTCCACGCGCGATGTGGGCGCGGAGTCCGCGGCACGCGCGGCTCGGGGCGGCGGTTACGCGGGGACGACGGGGCTGACAGCCCGGGCCCGCGAGCAGAGAGAGAGGGGAAAGCGGATGCGGGCGCGCGGAAGGCGGCCGCGCTGACAGGCGGGCCCGCCAGGGCAGAGAGAGCGGGGGGAAGAGGCGCGCGCGCGGGATGGGCCTGATGGGCCGAAAGGCTGAGGGGGGGGCGGGGGAGTGGGCTTCTTTCCCTTTTCTTTTTAATCTGGAATTGTTTTTCCTTTTTCTTTTATTTATTCTATTTGATCCAAATAAGCCACAAATTCAAATTAGACTTTCCAAGAATTATGCACCAAACAAAAGTGAAATCTAGGGTTCAACATGATGCAACATTTCATACTCCCTTGGAGTTTGAGCTAATAGACTATAGTTACAAATAAAATAACCACTTTTCTCCTATAGAAATGAGAAAGAGAAGATTGGGGAAGGATGAGAAAAGGGAAGTAACACCTGAATTTGTGAATATGAGCAAAGAAATTTTATACCCCCAAATTCAGGGTGTTACATTGAAGTACCAAGTATCCACTTCCCTTGCAATGTACGCTATTTTCATGTGATGTATGATCTATTTTGTGAGTTTTTGCTTCATCATTTTTTTCTAGATTTGTGTCTGAGTAGCAAATTTTTCAGAAGTGTTTGGCCTCATGCAGGCAACTACTGTTATCTGAGCACATAACAGTGTTTTCTGTGTTAGAGGTCATTTTTGTTGTTCTACATCTATTTTTCAAAACAACAAAAATGATCAGATAACAGAAAAACAAAAAACAAAAATGAAACAACTCTAGTCGCAATTTATTACACCCTCTCCGCAAAAACAAAAAAATGTGTTGTAAGATGTTTCTTTGTAGTTTTTTGTTTTCTATTATGTTGCTACCATGTTATTGTGATGTAATTTATTGTTAGATGTTTCCATGTTTTTTGTTTTGTTTTGCTCTTGATGTTTTGGTGTTGCTTACTTTCATGTTTTTTGTATCGTGATTTTTGACTTTATGATTTGTTTTAGTTTTGTTCCATGTATGCTTACTTATTATGTTATGTTCTGCTCTTGATGTTTGGGTGTTGCTTACTTTCATGTTTTTTGTATGATGTTTTTTTGATGTAATATGTTGTAATGTAAAGTATTGTATGGTACTATGCTTTTTGTTCCATGTATGATTTTGTTTTAGTTTGTTTTTCTAGGTTCTTAAGGAATCAAGTGACGAGGAAAGGGAGCAAGCTGAAGAGATGATGAAGTACTAGGCATCACTTCCCCTGCTCCTTTGATTTTGGTTCGCATCATTGTAATGTCTATCGTGATTTTTGACTTTATGATTTGTTTTAGTTTTTTTTCAATGTTATATATTTTTTTATTTTTGTCTTTGCTAGGTGGAGAAAAGCCTTTTGCATCATGAAGCTGAAAAAGTTGAAGTACCAAGTATCCACTTCCCTTGCAATGTACGCTATTTTCGTGTGATGTATGATCTGTTTTGTGAGTTTTTGCTTCATCATTTTTTTGTATGATGTTATTGTGTTGTAAATTATTGTTAGATTTTTCCATGTATTTTGTTATGTTTTGCTCTTGATGTTTGGGTGTTGCTTACTTTCATGTTTTCTGTATGATGTTTTTTGATGTAATATGTTGTAATGTAAAGTATTGTATGGTACTATGCTTTTTGTTCCATGTATGATTTTGTTTTAGTTTGTTTTTCTAGGTTCTTAAGGAATCAAGTGACGAGGAAAGGGAGCAAGCTGAAGAGATGATGAAGTACTAGGCATCACTTCCCCTGCTCCTTTGATTTTGGTTCGCATCATTGTAATGTCTATCGTGATTTTTGACTTTATGATTTGTTTTAGTTTTTTTTCAATGTTATATATTTTTTTATTTTTGTCTTTGCTAGGTGGAGAAAAGCCTTTTGCATCATGAAGCTGAAAAAGTTGAAGTACCAAGTATCCACTTCCCTTGCAATGTACGCTATTTTCGTGTGATGTATGATCTGTTTTGTGAGTTTTTGCTTCATCATTTTTTTGTATGATGTTATTGTGTTGTAAATCATTGTTAGATTTTTTCATGTATTTTGTTATGTTTTGCTCTTGATGTTTGGGTGTTGCTTACTTTCATGTTTTCTGTATGATGTTTTTTTTGATGTAATATGTTGTAATGTAAAGTATTGTATGGTACTATGCTTTTTGTTCCATGTATGATTTTGTTTTAGTTTGTTTTTCTAGGTTCTTAAGGAATCAAGTGACGAGGAAAGGGAGCAAGCTGAAGAGATGATGAAGTACTAGGCATCACTTCCCCTGCTCCTTTGATTTTGGTTCGCATCATTGTAATGTCTATCGTGATTTTTGACTTTATAATTTGTTTTAGTTTTTTTCAATGTTATATATTTTTATATTTTTGTTTTTGCTAGGTGGAGAAAAGCCTAGGGATCATGAAGCTGAAAAAGTTAAAGTACCAAGTATCCACTTCCCTTGCAATGTACGCTATTTTCATGTGATGTATGATTTGTTTTGTGAGTTCTTGCTTCATCATTTTTTTCTAGATTTGTGTCTGAGTAGCAAATTTTTCAGAAGTGTTTGGCCTCATGCAGGCAACTACTGTTATCTTAGCACATAACAGTGTTTTCTGTGTTAGAGGTCATTTTTGTTGTTCTACATCTATTTTTCACAACAAAAAAGTACAAGACAACATGTTAAATATTAACACAACAACTTGTATTGTTTTTTTTTGTATATTAGGTTATTTTCTCTATTTTTAGAGAAAAAAATCTGCGTGTTTATTATGACCATTAGATCTTGATCTAGTGGATATGAGATGTGTGTGTTTTGTGTTTGCAAAACATACAAATTTTCCTTGAAAGAAATCTGCGTGTTTTTTCAGCTAAAAACATACGTGTGTTTTTGGGCAAAAATTTCCCATGTGCTGTATAGACAGCCCCGTTCTGAAAGCCTATATTAAAATATAACACAGGGGCACCAAGGGCCGAGGCATCGGGTTTCGGATGTCAGATGTCGATGCATCGGGGGCCTTGAGAGCTGTGACACCAGGAGTCGAGGCTCGAAGGACCTCGAGGAAATCAGAACGTTTGATGACATGAAGTTTCATGTATTCTGATCTTATTTGTCCGCTCAGTTTTTTAATCTCGACTATATATAGACTTGATCCTACCTTTAATTTGGCCACTGTTCAGTTGTAGTCAAACATTCTCGTTCTAACACTTGCACGCACATATTCTAGGAGAGCAGTCCTCCGAAACAAACTGTCATCCAAGCGCTCACCTACTTGGATGAGGGACTGACAATCATATTTTTTTGGAAGCCTAAGCAACTCTACACCAATTGACATAATGTCTACCACAGTGGTACATTTTTTTTCTTTTATTAGTATATTCATGTTCGTTCTAGTAGATGCACACGTGCACCTTCCTATTGTCACTAATTGTTCAATGTCATTTTTGAATTGAAATACAAAAAAATGCCTAACTTGTAACGTTCCCTCTACTGCTAGAGACGATACTTTTTGCTTTGTATTATTTTTTTACAAACTTTATATGTTATACTAGGTCAGTGCCCGTGCGTTGCCACGGAAGTGAAAAAAATAGTATGATACATATATACGGACGGCAAATATTATTATAATAGATATGTGCTCGTGTGTTGCCACGTAAGTTAAATTAGTATAAAATATAGATACGAAACGACAAACATCACTATGATATGTAAAATCTAGGTCGTTGTGTGATGTTTTCCATATGGCATAACAATATAGTTACATGGCAAAATGAGTTTTCGATCAATCCTCTAAAATAAAATGAAGTTATATTCCAAAAAGACACTACAATGGCTAATGTACTGAACATATAATCGGGTTAAGTGTACAAAACCTCGAACCAGACACCACTCTCTCAGAGATCAATCGAAGTTCTCAATCTTGATTGGAGTAATATCGTCTGCCACCTTAAATTACCAAACTAATATTGCAAAGAACATATGTTGCTCCAATGTGAATTTGATGTTCTTAGCCTGTTCAAAATCAAGGGAGAAGTCACAAATCCATGCAGGTTGACGGTAGGAATAGCAACAGATCAGATTAGAATCGAGTATGTTTCATACCCACCCACAACCATACTCATTCATACCCACTCATGGCTGTACCCATGGATAAAAATTTATACCCGTGCCCGTACTCGTCGGGTATCGGATACCCACAGGTACATATATCAAAAAGCTTAACAGCAATGGTAATCATGTAATACAAGCAACTAAGTTCACAAAGCAACAATTGTAATACATACGATACAAAAGGAGTAGTTCTACTCATAACTGAAAACTGAAATGGACGTGAGGAAATGACTTGAACGTGTGCAGCAATCATAACAAGCAACTTTAGTTCACAAAAATTGAAGGCAAGAAATGTACATCACTGCATATAGAATGTCACATTAGGATTCAATAAAGTCAAACTTCATAAAGTCTGACCAACAATTATCTGCAAAATATGTGCATGCTTTGTAGGTAAAATATGTATCGCTATATTCACATCATGAACATCTTCTAAATACAGATTGTTTTTGTAACAATTACTGATTATTGTCAGATGGTCAAAGTACACTTCTAAGGACTTCTCCAAATTGTAATGAACCTTATAAAAATAGAGGGAGTAGTGTATAATTGAAAAGAACACATACTTTATCTTCACTACAGATTGAGAAGCAATGGAACGGTATTGGTTATTGGTTATGCGTCATCTACGTCAAAGCGAAGGATGTCCTCAGAATGAAAAAAAATTTGAACTAATAAAGGAAGAAGTTTACCTTGATGTTTGGCCTCAAATGCTTATGCCATCTTTCTCTGCATCGCTTCCCCACTCTTGCTGGCAGCAGTTGTGCTATGTAAGACCACTTCCTCGGTCCAAATTGTTCCACTAATTTTACCAGTGTCCTATCATTTTTTCATTAATAGATGGTGGAGAACAAGTCACGACTAACAGTAAACAGTAGAAAAAAAGAAGCAAGTATGGATGGAATTTAACTTTTACCTCAAGAGCTATGTAAGATGGAGGGAGGGAGATTTGAGTAGCAAGTTTGTTATATGTATGCATGTCGTAGACAGGAGAACTGACCTCACGACTGAATATATTGCTAATGGTACAATGTACTCCTACTTCCAGTCGCGGTGGGGAGGCCTGCGTCGAGGTTGGGCACTCGCTCCACCTCTAGTAGCGACAGCATGCCCTAGATAGGGAGAGAGCGCATGTCTGAACTTGCCATCGATTGATAACTTACTAATTTCTCCTCAACACTGAATTATTGCAGCTGCAATTTCTACTACTTGCTCAAGAAAACCGATTGTAAAAATTCCTTCCTCCTAGTTCCTAGCAGGAGATCCACGCTAGTAAAAAATGTGCAAAAGCCCCTTTGTTCATGAGTAAAAGACAATAGCTCATCTGTCACACCCGGGTTTTAGGGGCACCAAGACCCGGGCGCGAATATAAACACCAGGTATGCTGGGACCAAGTCTCACACATATGATGTATAGTGGCATAGGATCGAATGTCACAACTTTATATATAATAGGAGTTCTATACAAAATAAATAAATAATTACATTATAAGGAGACAACGGTCCAGCAACCCAAAGTTGACTGGGAGACGACGGCCTAGACCTCTCACGAACACCTCGTAGCATCCTCCATGCGCCTCATCCTGTGGTACCTGTTCTTGACCTGTGGGGGGGGGGTGTGAGACAGCAAGAGTGAGCTCACATACGTTCATCGCTCAACAAGTTGTGAGGAATAATGTGCATGAACTCGCCAAAGGTGGGAGCTCACGTGAAGTGTAAGGCTTACCAAAGAGGATGGTTAGAGCTGAGCATTGCTTTTAAAGTTGGTCAAAATTTTATTAGCAGTTACTAAGTATAAGTAAATACCAAACCCAATTAAGTAGTAGAACAAAAATAACAACATCACCTGCGATGCAATGCATATGACAAATTGAATTTAGTTCCATAGATTAATCATGTGAGGGTCCGAGCTGCTCATGACCGTGAGCACGGCTAGTATACCAGTTTTACACTCTGCAGAGGTTGCGCATCTTTACCCACAAGTCGTGTTACCCATCTGCCAAGAGACGGCCAATCCCATACACCTCTACCGAGGAGGCGAGGCAGGGTAACACTACGAGGCCTTTACAAAGTTCCACTAGCTTCAGAAAACCCGCTACAGTTTATAGGAAGCTCCAATGCAGGAATCCCTCGCATGACCGCCATCGCAGCAAAATCATCCCAAGGGCCTCCCTACACTGACCACTCCCTTACTGCCCTTGCCCCTTTCGGGTAAGGTAGTCTTCCACTAGCTTTCCTAGTTAGTTGGCCAAGGGCGTCCCATTAAACCCTTGTGGTAGCACTGTTTTCCCGGGTGGTTCTCCATGTTCCAATTAACATAATGATCTTATCATGAACAATAAATAACAACTGATAATAAAAGATAATCATGAATAAAATGTATCTCCATACCCAAAACCACATATAGCACTAGCAAGTACTACCCAGAAAGTTCAGTGGTAAACAAGGTATAAAGATAGACAAACTAGGGTATCCTATTGGGTCCCATCAAAATTAACCTATGCAGATCATTATGATTAATTAGAACATGAGTGGGTAAAAAGAAGTGATCAAGGGCACAACTTGCCTCGGACTTGAGATTCCAGGTACCAGGATGATCTTCAGATGACTCGTGACCTCACACTAGTCGTAGCAATACAAACAAACAGTGTATAGGCAAAATTAACATTACACCAAACATAAGAATAAACTGTGTAATAATAATCTACGCGCCAAAACGAGATCGTGGGAACAAGAATTACTAAATTCGGAGTTACAGTTAGAAAGTTATGATTTTATGGAGTTATCGAGTACCTAGAATAGATTAATTCGAATGGACAATTTTAATTCAAGTTTCATGGCTAAACAGTGTTACTGGTTGGTAGACAATAGTAAAATAAAATTATTGCAACTGGAATGACTCAATTTGAAGTTAAAATGAGAAAGTTATGAATTTCTAATGATTTTATGTGTTTTGTACAAGATTAAATAGAATATAAATTTTAATGTGACTTTCATGTGAAAACAGTGGTATTAGATGATAGACAATAATATTACAAAACTATAGGAATTGGAACGGATTAATTTGGGCTTAATATGAATTTTCTATGAATTACCCAAGTTTTACAATTATTTTTATACTCAAAATCAATTTCTAAATCTATTTTCTAGTTTTATTTAATTCCTGGACTGCGCCTCAATTTATCTAGAAGGTAGGGGCCTCTGCGCAAAGATCCTAAGACACAGAGCACAGACGCGAGGGATGGCGGGTTCAATTTTGTGAAAGGCGAGGGCTCATTCGCAAAGTGGCCGAGACGAAGGGGTATCCTCAATCCCCGACCGTTGGATTAGTTTTGGATGCGCGGGATTAAATCAACCCCCAGTGAATCGGTACGCCACTATAGCCGTTCGATCGGGCTCCGATGGTCAGATTTTAATGAGCCGAAGGGGTATGCCCTGACCCAATCTGAGCCGCACCATTTGGGATCAACGGCCACACTTCTATACTGGCGCGATCTAATCTCCTCCGCCCATATCCAATCTAACGGTTAACGCTTCATCTTCTTCCTCCGAGAACCCAGTAGAGGTGGCGGCGGCGTTCCCTCCCGGTGGAGTTGTGCCAGAGAAGGCCAAGCCGGTGCCCAGGTATCCCAATGCGTCGCGGCTAAAGCTAGAGGCAGCTGAGGATACGGTGAAACAGAAGAGGAGATTACTCACCCGCCAAGCGGCCATGGTGGCCCGCGCACCACCCGGCACGACGACAATTCTCCCTGCATGGCATTCATTCATCCAGCCGGCTTGGCGACGCTTGAATTAATGGCCGAGGAAGGTGTGGCGGGGGTCACTTTTATACTCAGATGAAGGTAGAGTCCGAGCCGAGTCCAACCGAACTCGAATTTGGCGGGCGTGATTTCAGCGGGATTTGCTCTGGATTTGTTGAGCTCGCTTCGATCTGGAACTGGGAGGACCCTGGGTAGAGGGTCCCACACGTCATTACCTTGTGCAGGGATTATTCTAGGAACAGTGGCAACGGAATCCCGTCGGCTTCACGGGGTTTGTTGCAGCGCCCGCCAGAATCGGTGACGCGCGGGGAAGAAGATGCGACTGACAATGGGTCCCGGTCGGCGGTGACACATCGCACGTGAAGAAAGCGCCCAGTGAGGCCGACAGGTGGGGCCAGGAAGTCGGCACCCGGATTCCCAGCCTGGGCTACGCAGACGCCGGGGTGGAATGGGCCGCTCGGAATGAAGTAATGGGCCGAGGGGAGGACAATCGGCCCAATGGTCGAATGAGTTTATTTTTTTTATTTTTTTTTTGATTTTCCTTTTGTTTCTTATTTCAAAGATGAAATTCCGATTCAAATTCAATCGGGTTTTGATTCTCAAAATGAACATGCAGCAAAATAAAATCTCAGCATGGGATGAAAGGTTTATTTTGTTTATCTACATATAAATGAGTTTATTCATTCATTTACTTCAAATGCTCCAAACGTGAAATAGACACCCAATATTCTTTTTAGAATCTTGTTATCCTTAAATGTACATAGAATTAAAGTACATCCAAATGTGAATATTAATTACTTATATAAATTAGGAGAAGTTAATATAAAATATTTATCAAAAGTTACTTTAACTCAGAAAAAATGTTTTATATAGTTCTTGAATGGCTGAGGTCGTAGAAATCTCTACTATTATTCTTATAAAGTAACCAAGAATGAGCTAAAAATCCATACAACATGATTCAGGGTTTACAAATCCTACCCCCCTTAACAGAAATCTCGTCCTCGAGATTTGTAAGAAAAGGGATACAAAAGGATTGGTTTGTAATTCGGCTTTTAGTCTATATTTGGTTCAAAAAAATCTAGAGTTTCGCCTTTTTGTCAATAGTGGGTGATTAGGAGAGCATAGGTATATATGGTTATAGGTACTTTATTATGCAGGATAAAAGATATCTTTAAAGCCTATATAGGTTTGGGCAAGAAAGAGTGGGGTAAAGAAAGACTCCATCCAAGATTGTGGATCTTGACTCATCTTGGTGACCTCACTTGATCCTTGAAGACTTGAGTTGGTGCTCATCCTTTCTTGATGAAGTTGATCATTTTCTTCGGTCTTGTCTCATTGATTAGGAGTTAGTGTATATTATCGGGCTGGGGAATATGGTTAAGATAGGTATGGATGAGATAGACTACATGATGTAGGTCAAAAGTTTGTTTGATGTTAGGTGGGGATAGGCAGATCATGCAATCCATCAAGACTCTATTGGTTGGGTTGGTTTCTCATTCTTTATTTAGTGTAGGGTGAACTAAGTTAAAACATGTGGAGAGGGTCTAATCTATTTCACAAGTATTAATTGGTCCATTAAGTAACTCACTTTAGATTAGAACATATTAGGTTAGATGGGATCTAGATTAGATTGGTATGACTAGCTTGACTAGATAAGATCTAATTAATTTGCATTAGATCATGGTTGTTAAACTAGGGTGGATAAGTATGATTATTAGGATAAGATGGATCCATAAAGATAAGATGGAATCTTTTGAGGTTAGTAAGATCTATCAGGATATGATAGAATCTTTTCGGGATAAGATGGATCTATTAAGATGAGATAGATCTTTAATGAAGGATAATCTAGATTTATTTAGTTATCTTATGAATTATATTTATGCCTATATGTATATGCAGATGTAATTGTGGACATTACTCCACAACTCATCACACTCAATCAAAGATCCAAATCAGACAAGTATCATAAGAACAAACACTCAAGCATACCAATATCTACAAAAATAGTTTTGCTTTTGTCCCTAAGATTAGGTTTCCTATTCCTAAAGTTACTTTAGGTTAAGGATTTCAAAGTGTGAAATCCACATTTGTCTTTAGAAGTGGAAAGGTAAGAGTATTCAGAGTAAAGCGGAAATAGATGAGAAAAGATTAAGAAAAGTTTAGAAAAGAATCAGAGTAGGAAAGGTAAGTAGTAATGGTTGTCCAGTTCTATCTAGGTTTCGTCCTACAGTCAACATTCCTCTGATACCACTTCTGTCACACCCGGGTTTTAGGGGCACCAAGACCCGGGCGCGAATATAAACACCAGGTATGCTGGGACCAAGTCTCACACATATGATGTATAGTGGCATAGGATCGAATGTCACAACTTTATATATAATAGGAGTTCTATACAAAATAAATAAATAATTACATTATAAGGAGACAACGGTCCAGCAACCCAAAGTTGACTGGGAGATGACGGCCTAGACCTCTCACGAACACCTCGTAGCATCCTCCATGCGCCTCATCCTGTGGTACCTGTTCTTGACCTGTGGGGGGGTGTGAGACAGCAAGAGTGAGCTCACATACGTTCATCGCTCAATGTCACACCCGGATTTTAGGGGTCCAAAACCCGGGCGCGAACATAATCACCAGGTGTGCTGGGACCAAGTCTCACACATATGATGAATCATGGCACAGGATCGAATGTCACATCTTTATATATAACAGGAGTTCTATACAAAATAAATAATTACATTATAAGGAGACAACGGTCCAGCAACCCAAAGTTGACTGGGAGACGACGACCTAGACCTCTCACGAACTCATCGCAGCATCCTCCAAGTGCCTCATCCTGCGGTACCTGTTCTTGACCTGTGGGGTGTGTGAGACAGCAAGAGTGAGCTCACATACATTCATCGCTCAACAAGTTGTGGGGAATAATGTGCATGAACTCGCCAAAGGTGGGAGCTCACGTGAAGTGTAAGGCTTACCGAAGAGGATGGTTAGAGCTGAGCATTGCTTTTAAAGTTAGTCAAAATTTTATTAGCAGTTACTAAGTATAAGTAAATACCAAACCCAATTAAGTAGTAGAACAAAAGTAACAACTTCACCTGCGATGCAATGCATATGACAAATTGAATTTAGTTCCATAATTTAATCATGTGAGGGTCCGAGCTGCTCATGACCGTGAGCACGGCTAGTATACCAGTTTTACACTCTGCAGAGGTTGCGCATCTTTACCCACAAGTCATGTTACCCATCTGCCAAGGGATCGCGACTTCCCATACACCTCTACCGAGGAGGCGAGGCAGGGTAACACTACGAGGCCTTTACAAAGTTCCACTAGCTTCAGAAAACCCGCTACAGTTTATAGGAAGTTCCAATGCAGGAATCCCTTGCAGGACCGCCATCGCAGCAAAATCCTCCCGAGGGCCTCCCTACACTGACCACTCCCCTACTGCCCTTGCCCCTTTCGGGTAAGGTAGTCTTCCACTAGCTTTCCTAATTAATCAGCCAAGGGGTCCCATTCCTCCCTTGTGGTAGCACTGTTTTCCCGGGTGGTTCTCCATGTTCCAATTAACATAATGATCTTATCATGAACAGTAAATAACAACTGACAATAAAAGTATAATCATGAATAGTAATATGTATCTCTATACCCAAAACCACATAAAGCGATAGCAAGTACTACCCAAAGATTCAGTGGTGAACAAGGTATAAAGATAGTCAAACTAGGGTAACCTATTGGGTCCCATCAAAATTAACCTATGCAGATCATTATGATTAATTAGAACATGAGTGGGTAAAAAGAGGTGATCAAGGGCACAACTTGCCTGGGACTTGAGATTCCAGGTACCAACTTGCTCTTCAGGTGACACGTGTCCTCACTGCTAAACGTAGCAATACAGACAACCATGGGATAGGCAAAATTAACATTACACCAAACATATATGCAAAATACATATTAATAATCTACATATTTAAATAAGATCACAGGAACAGGAATTATTAATTTTGGAGTTATAGATTTTAAGTTATGGATTTCTAAAGAGTCTATGTGCTTGGTACAAGATTAATTAGGATATCAATTTTTAATATGGCTTTCATGTCAAAACAGTGACACAAAATGATAAACAATAATATTACAAAATTATAGGAACTGGAATGGGCAAATTTGGACTTAATATGAATTTTATATGGATTATACAAGTTTCTCCAATTAATTTCATACTAGAAATCAATTTCCATATTTATTTATTCATTTTACTGACTTCTGGACTGCTCGCGTAATAAACAGAGAGTGCAGGGGCTAGCGTATAAAATTCTCTAGACTCAGGCTAATCCCGCAATGGACGGCGGGTTGTTTATCGGGTTCTACGAGGTCTCTTCAGTAAAATTGCCACAGCGAAAGGGTACGGGATAATCAGATCCGTCCGATCCAGAACTAAGGGCCCAGATTAAAAGCCAGCACATAAATGAACCGGTACGCAATATTAACCGTCAGATCGAGATCCGATGGCCAGGAACCAATGTAACCGAACAGTTATTCTATGCTCTAATCTCGACCGTACAATTTGGATCGACGGCGAGGATTCAATACGGCGAAAGGGTATGCCTGGTTCTAATCCTGGCCGTTAAATCCCTATCTGATGGTCGCGACGCGTGTTGCCTCATTTCCCCCCAATGAACCGTAGAACACGGCGGCGCTGGTCTCCAGGGGCGGCGGCGCCATGGCCGGAATCCGCAGTCTGACGCCCAGGGCCCCAAACTCCAATCCGATCAGTGCTATTCGAGGAGTACAATATGGTGGATCGTAGTGAGGCATCTTACCGGAGTGCGAGGTGGTGACGAGGCCCACCCACGGCAGGTGAAGCTTTGGCGGTGGAGAGCTCACATCGGTGAGAAATTCCAGCCGCGCCGAGAACGAATCCACCCAGGCGAAGCTGCGTCGAACATCCGTGTGCGCTGCGCATCCTCCTAGGTCGATCAACGAGAGCTGGACGCAGGTGGTGGAGCACAACCACGGAGCGCAGTGGCCCAGTGGCAGAGGATATCCATCGGCGAGAAATTCATAGCGCACAAGTGGCCCCCTTCCTCAACAATGGTCGTGCCCAGGTTCCTAGTGCCGCAGCGAAGGTCTGTGAGTCACGTCCATGCCCCGGACGATGGTCGAGGAGAGGGGCGACCGCGGCGGCAATTCCATCCCCCACGGCGCCCACCCCGCATGCTTGGCGCGGCGCTGGACAACCCAGGGCGGATGCACCCATTGCTGAGAGGGTCGCAGGTAGCCAGACTATATAGCCTACAGAGGAATCCGCGCGAAAGATGCGGCACGAAGGTGGCGATTGAATCGGCTCGAGATACCCGGCGGTGGCGCGACAATTCTGTTGAGGTCCGATGCCGTCGGCGGAGGCGAGTCTGCCACGCGGGACCCACTGGTCTATGGCACAGGAGCGAAGGGCGGCTGGAAAAGCGAAGCAGGCCGCGCGTGGGTGAAGTAGTTAGTGGGCCGGCCGGTGAGAATTGGTCCGGTTGCATCTTTCTCCCATTTTTATTTTCTTTTTCTTTTTAATTTTATTTTCTTTCTTCTCCTTTTCTTTTCTTTCCAAATTCAACTTCACTTTCCAATTTAAATTCAAAGTGTGTGGCAAATTCATATTCACATTAACTGTTCAGTTTGAGCATAATATGTTAATTACTTATTTATTTATAAATTTTATTTTGTTTTGTATAGTATTTTTCTCATTTCTTTTATTCCCAAATTCCAAACTCAATTTACATTCATGCTTAAACCTTGAATTCACAATTCTCTCTTAAATAATACTTTTGAACTTTGAAATTTTATTTATTTGTTATTTATTCTTCTTTAATTCTAGTAATAGTAAATGACTTTAATACAATATCCTTCCTCTTTTCTTTTTTTCCAAACTCTAATTTCTATTTAGGGTTTGATCCAACCTTTAGAATTATTATCTTATTGTTATTATCCTTATTATTTTATTTAATGTGCAAACATATAAAACTCCAACATGATGCATATTCTTTTTATCATTTGTTTTAATTCACCTCCAACTTTCATGTATGCTCTTTTTTTATGATGCAAATATGGCACATAAGATAAGGAATTCACTATATAATCCTTTTATACAATTTTGAGTATTACAAATCCTACCCCCCTTAAAAATAATCTCGTCCTCGAGATTTGTAAGGAACATGATACAACAAATTTAGCTTGTAGTCTAGATTTCAGTTTCTAGTTAGTTCAAAAATCAAGAGTCCCCTTTTTTTTAGTTAGTTATTAGGAGAGCATAGGTATATATGGTTATAGACACTTTATTATGCAGGATAAAAGATATCTTTTAAAGCCTATATAGGTTTGGGCAAGAAAGAGTGGGGTAAAGAAAGACTCCATCCAATATTGTGGATCTTGACTCATCTTGGTGACCTCACTTGATCCTTGAAGACTTGAGTTGGTGCTCATCCTTACTTGATGAAGTTGATCATATTCTTCGGTCTTGTCTCATTGATGAGGAGTTAGTGTATATTATCGGGCTAGAGAATATGGTTAAGATAGTATGGATGAGATGGACTACATGATGTAGGTCAAAAGTTTGTGTGATGTTAGGGGGGGGGGGGAAATAGGCAGATTATGCAATCCATCAAGACTCTATTGGTTGGGTTGGTCTCTCATTCTTTATTTAGTATAGGGTGAACTAAGTTAAAACACGTGGAGAGGGTTTAATCTATTTCACAAGTATTAATTGGTCCATTAAGTAACTCACTTTTGATTAGATCATATTAGGTTAGATGGGATCTAGATTAGATTGGTATGACTAGCTTGACTAGATAAGATCTAATTGATTTGGTTTAGATCCTGGTGGTCACCCTAGGATGGGATATGTATGCCTATTAGGACAAGATGGATCTCTAAGAATAAGATAGAGTCTTTTGAGATTAGTTAGATCTATTAGGATAAGGTAAAATCTTTTCAAGATAAGATGAATCTACTAAGGTAATAGAGTATCCTTTAAGATAAGATGAATTTATTAGGCTAGATGTATTTTAATTAGAATAAGTTAGGATCTTTTGAGATAAGATGGATCTATGAGTGTAGGGTAGAATCTTTTAAGATGAGATAAATTTTTTTTTTAAGATAAGATGAATCTATTAAGATAAGAGAGAATCTTTTAAGATAAGATGGATCTACGAGTGTAGGATAGAATCTTTTAAGATGAGATGGATATTGTTAGGCTAGATACTTTAAAGAGGGATAATCTAGTTTGTCTAGTTATTTTGATGAGCATTTTTTTCCTATATGTATATGTAGATGTAATTGTGGACATTACTCCACAACTCATCACACTCAATCAAAGATCCAAATCAGACAAATATCATAAGAACAAACATTCAAGTTCATAGAAAAAAATAGCTTTGTTTTTGTTCCTAAGAATAGGTCTCTTATTCCTAAAGGTCACTTTAGGCACATGATTTCCAAATGTGAAATCCACATTTATCTTTAGAAGGAAAAGATAAGAATAATCAGAGTAAAGCGGAAATAGATGAGAAAAGATTAAGAAAAGTATAGAAAAGAATCAGAGTAGCAAAGGTAAGTAGACAATGGTTGTCCAGTTCTATCTAGGTTTCGTCCTACAGTCAACATTCCTCTGATACCACTTCTGTCACACCCGGATTTTAGGGGTCCAAAACCCGGGCGCGAACATAATCACCAGGTGTGCTGGGACCAAGTCTCACACATATGATGAATCATGGCACAGGATCGAATGTCACATCTTTATATATAACAGGAGTTCTA
Organism: Zea luxurians; assembly: GCA_029449295.1. Classification (NCBI taxonomy): domain Eukaryota; kingdom Viridiplantae; phylum Streptophyta; class Magnoliopsida; order Poales; family Poaceae; genus Zea; species Zea luxurians. The sequence continues at coordinate 2,799,343 of JAOPSE010000039.1, read as the reverse complement.
TACAAAATAAATAATTACATTATAAGGAGACAACGGTCCAGCAACCCAAAGTTGACTGGGAGACGACGACCTAGACCTCTCACGAACTCATCGCAGCATCCTCCAAGTGCCTCATCCTGCGGTACCTGTTCTTGACCTGTGGGGTGTGTGAGACAGCAAGAGTGAGCTCACATACATTCATCGCTCAACAAGTTGTGGGGAATAATGTGCATGAACTCGCCAAAGGTGGGAGCTCACGTGAAGTGTAAGGCTTACCGAAGAGGATGGTTAGAGCTGAGCATTGCTTTTAAAGTTAGTCAAAATTTTATTAGCAGTTACTAAGTATAAGTAAATACCAAACCCAATTAAGTAGTAGAACAAAAGTAACAACTTCACCTGCGATGCAATGCATATGACAAATTGAATTTAGTTCCATAATTTAATCATGTGAGGGTCCGAGCTGCTCATGACCGTGAGCACGGCTAGTATACCAGTTTTACACTCTGCAGAGGTTGCGCATCTTTACCCACAAGTCATGTTACCCATCTGCCAAGGGATCGCGACTTCCCATACACCTCTACCGAGGAGGCGAGGCAGGGTAACACTACGAGGCCTTTACAAAGTTCCACTAGCTTCAGAAAACCCGCTACAGTTTATAGGAAGTTCCAATGCAGGAATCCCTTGCAGGACCGCCATCGCAGCAAAATCCTCCCGAGGGCCTCCCTACACTAACCACTCCCCTACTGCCCTTGCCCCTTTCGGGTAAGGTAGTCTTCCACTAGCTTTCCTAATTAATCAGCCAAGGGGTCCCATTCCTCCCTTGTGGTAGCACTGTTTTCCCGGGTGGTTCTCCATGTTCCAATTAACATAATGATCTTATCATGAACAGCAAATAACAACTGACAATAAAAGTATAATCATGAATAGTAATATGTATCTCTATACCCAAAACCACATAAAGCGATAGCAAGTACTACCCAAAGATTCAGTGGTGAACAAGGTATAAAGATAGTCAAACTAGGGTAACCTATTGGGTCCCATCAAAATTAACCTATGCAGATCATTATGATTAATTAGAACATGAGTGGGTAAAAAGAGGTGATCAAGGGCACAACTTGCCTGGGACTTGAGATTCCAGGTACCAACTTGCTCTTCAGGTGACACGTGTCCTCACTGCTAAACGTAGCAATACAGACAACCATGGGATAGGCAAAATTAACATTACACCAAACATATATGCAAAATACATATTAATAATCTACATATTTAAATAAGATCACAGGAACAGGAATTATTAATTTTGGAGTTATAGATTTTAAGTTATGGATTTCTAAAGGGTCTATGTGCTTGGTACAAGATTAATTAGGATATCAATTTTTAATATGGCTTTCATGTCAAAACAGTGACACAAAATGATAAACAATAATATTACAAAATTATAGGAACTGGAATGGGCAAATTTGGACTTAATATGAATTTTATATGGATTATACAAGTTTCTCCAATTAATTTCATACTAGAAATCAATTTCCATATTTATTTATTCATTTTACTGACTTCTGGACTGCTCGCGTAATAAACAGAGAGTGCAGGGGCTAGCGTATAAAATTCTCTAGACTCAGGCTAATCCCGCAATGGACGGCGGGTTGTTTATCGGGTTCTACGAGGTCTCTTCAGTAAAATTGCCACAGCGAAAGGGTACGGGATAATCAGATCCGTCCGATCCAGAACTAAGGGCCCAGATTAAAAGCCATCACATAAATGAACCGGTACGCAATATTAACCGTCAGATCGAGATCCGATGGCCAGGAACCAATGTAACCGAACAGTTATTCTATGCTCTAATCTCGACCGTACAATTTGGATCGACGGCGAGGATTCAATACGGCGAAAGGGTATGCCTGGTTCTAATCCTGGCCGTTAAATCCCTATCTGATGGTCGCGACGCGTGTTGCCTCATTTCCCCCCAATCAACCGTAGAACACGGCGGCGCTGGTCTCCAGGGGCGGCGGTGCCATGGCCGGAATCCGCAGTCTGACGCCCAGGGCCCCAAACTCCAATCCGATCAGTGCTATTCGAGGAGTACAATATGGTGGAACGTAGTGAGGCATCTTACCGGAGTGCGAGGTGGTGACGAGGCCCACCCACGGCAGGTGAAGCTTTGGCGGCGGAGAGCTCACATCGGTGAGAAATTCCAGCCGCGCCGAGAACGAATCCACCCAGGCGAAGCTGCGTCGAACATCCGTGTGCGCTGCGCATCCTCCTAGGTCGATCAACGAGAGCTGGACGCAGGTGGTGGAGCACAACCACGGAGCGCAGTGGCCCAGTGGCAGAGGATATCCATCGGCGAGAAATTCATAGCGCACAAGTGGCCCCCTTCCTCAACAATGGTCGTGCCCAGGTTCCTAGTGCCGCAGCGAAGGTCTGTGAGTCACGTCCATGCCCCGGACGATGGTCGAGGAGAGGGGCGACCGCGGCGGCAATTCCATCCCCCACGGCGCCCACCCCGCATGCTTGGCGCGGCGCTGGACAACCCAGGGCGGATGCACCCATTGCTGAGAGGGTCGCAGGTAGCCAGACTATATAGCCTACAGAGGAATCCGCGCGAAAGATGCGGCACGAAGGTGGCGATTGAATCGGCTCGAGATACCCGGCGGTGGCGCGACAATTCTGTTGAGGTCCGATGCCGTCGGCGGAGGCGAGTCTGCCACGCGGGACCCACTGGTCTATGGCACAGGAGCGAAGGGCGGCTGGAAAAGCGAAGCAGGCCGCGCGTGGGTGAAGTAGTTAGTGGGCCGGCCGGTGAGAATTGGTCCGGTTGCATCTTTCTCCCATTTTTATTTTCTTTTTCTTTTTAATTTTATTTTCTTTCTTCTCCTTTTCTTTTCTTTCCAAATTCAACTTCACTTTCCAATTTAAATTCAAAGTGTGTGGCAAATTCATATTCACATTAACTGTTCAGTTTGAGCATAATATGTTAATTACTTATTTATTTATAAATTTTATTTTGTTTTGTATAGTATTTTTCTCATTTCTTTTATTCCCAAATTCCAAACTCAATTTACATTCATGCTTAAACCTTGAATTCACAATTCTCTCTTAAATAATACTTTTGAACTTTGAAATTTTATTTATTTATTATTTATTCTTCTTTAATTCTAGTAATAGTAAATGACTTTAATACAATATCCTTCCTCTTTTCTTTTTTTCCAAACTCTAATTTCTATTTAGGGTTTGATCCAACCTTTAGAATTATTATCTTATTGTTATTATCCTTATTATTTTATTTAATGTGCAAACATATAAAACTCCAACATGATGCATATTCTTTTTATCATTTGTTTTAATTCACCTCCAACTTTCATGTATGCTCTTTTTTTATGATGCAAATATGGCACATAAGATAAGGAATTCACTATATAATCCTTTTATACAATTTTGAGTATTACACTCAACAAGTTGTGGGGAATAATGTGCATGAACTCGCCAAAGGTGGGAGCTCACGTGAAGTGTAAGGCTTACCAAAGAGGATGGTTAGAGCTGAGCATTGCTTTTAAAGTTGGTCAAAATTTTATTAGCAGTTACTAAGTATAAGTAAATACCAAACCCAATTAAGTAGTAGAACAAAAATAACAACATCACCTGCGATGCAATGCATATGACAAATTGAATTTAGTTCCATAGATTAATCATGTGAGGGTCCGAGCTGCTCATAACCGTGAGCACGGCTAGTATACCAGTTTTACACTCTGCAGAGGTTGCGCATCTTTACCCACAAGTCGTGTTACCCATCTGCCAAGAGACGGCCAATCCCATACACCTCTACCGAGGAGGCGAGGCAGGGTAACACTACGAGGCCTTTACAAAGTTCCACTAGCTTCAGAAAACCCGCTACAGTTTATAGGAAGCTCCAATGCAGGAATCCCTCGCATGACCGCCATCGCAGCAAAATCATCCCAAGGGCCTCCCTACACTGACCACTCCCTTACTGCCCTTGCCCCTTTCGGGTAAGGTAGTCTTCCACTAGCTTTCCTAGTTAGTTGGCCAAGGGCGTCCCATTAAACCCTTGTGGTAGCACTGTTTTCCCGGGTGGTTCTCCATGTTCCAATTAACATAATGATCTTATCATGAACAATAAATAACAACTGATAATAAAAGATAATCATGAATAAAATGTATCTCCATACCCAAAACCACATATAGCACTAGCAAGTACTACCCAGAAAGTTCAGTGGTAAACAAGGTATAAAGATAGACAAACTAGGGTATCCTATTGGGTCCCATCAAAATTAACCTATGCAGATCATTATGATTAATTAGAACATGAGTGGGTAAAAAGAAGTGATCAAGGGCACAACTTGCCTCGGACTTGAGATTCCAGGTACCAGGATGATCTTCAGATGACTCGTGACCTCACACTAGTCGTAGCAATACAAACAAACAGTGTATAGGCAAAATTAACATTACACCAAACATAAGAATAAACTGCGTAATAATAATCTACGCGCCAAAACGAGATCGTGGGAACAAGAATTACTAAATTCGGAGTTACAGTTAGAAAGTTATGATTTTATGGAGTTATCGAGTACCTAGAATAGATTAATTCGAATGGACAATTTTAATTCAAGTTTCATGGCTAAACAGTGTTACTGGTTGGTAGACAATAGTAAAATAAAATTATTGCAACTGGAATGACTCAATTTGAAGTTAAAATGAGAAAGTTATGAATTTCTAATGATTTTATGTGTTTTGTACAAGATTAAATAGAATATAAATTTTAATGTGACTTTCATGTGAAAACAGTGGTATTAGATGATAGACAATAATATTACAAAACTATAGGAATTGGAACGGATTAATTTGGGCTTAATATGAATTTTCTATGAATTACCCAAGTTTTACAATTATTTTTATACTCAAAATCAATTTCTAAATCTATTTTCTGGTTTTATTTAATTCCTGGACTGCGCCTCAATTTATCTAGAAGGCAGGGGCCTCTGCGCAAAGATCCTAAGACACAGAGCACAAACGCGAGGGATGGTGGGTTCAATTTTGTGAAAGGCGAGGGCTCATTCGCAAAGTGGCCGAGACGAAGGGGTATCCTCAATCCCCGACCGTTGGATTAGTTTTGGATGCGCGGGATTAAATCAACCCCCAGTGAATCGGTACGCCACTATAGCCGTTCGATCGGGCTCCGATGGTCAGATTTTAATGAGCCGAAGGGGTATGCCCTGACCCAATCTGAGCCGCACCATTTGGGATCAACGGCCACACTTCTATACTGGCGCGATCTAATCTCCTCCGCCCATATCCAATCTAACGGTTAACGCTTCATCTTCTTCCTCCGAGAACCCAGTAGAGGTGGCGGCGGCGTTCCCTCCCGGTGGAGTTGTGCCAGAGAAGGCCAAGCCGGTGCCCAGGTATCCCAATGCGTCGCGGCTAAAGCTAGAGGCAGCTGAGGATACGGTGAAACAGAAGAGGAGATTACTCACCCGCCAAGCGGCCATGGTGGCCCGCGCACCACCCGGCACGACGACAATTCTCCCTGCATGGCATTCATTCATCCAGCCGGCTTGGCGACGCTTGAATTAATGGCCGAGGAAGGTGTGGCGGGGGTCACTTTTATACTCAGATGAAGGTAGAGTCCGAGCCGAGTCCAACCGAACTCGAATTTGGCGGGCGTGATTTCAGCGGGATTTGCTCTGGATTTGTTGAGCTCGCTTCGATCTGGAACTGGGAGGACCCTGGGTAGAGGGTCCCACACGTCATTACCTTGCGCAGGGATTATTCTAGGAACGGTGGCAACGGAATCCCGTCGGCTTCACGGGGTTTGTTGCAGCGCCCGCTAGAATCGGTGACGCACGGGGAAGAAGATGCGACTGACAATGGGTCCCGGTCGGCGGTGACACATCACACGTGAAGAAAGCGCCCAGTGAGGCCGACAGGTGGGGCCAGGAAGTCGGCACCCGGATTCCCAGCCTGGGCT